>CP097504.1:45197152-46680902 GCA_023547065.1 Musa troglodytarum | reverse complement strand
CTTCGTGTGATGTGAAGGATCGCCAGGCTTGACACGAGGAGCTCTAGGATCAATTAGGTAGTCCTCAATTATTCTCCTCCTGCAAATTGCTGTCAGTCGTTTCCTTACAGAAAAATAAAGGTGATTCACCGGACAATTGTGCACATCGTCCCTTTCGTATGATTCACAATATCCAAGACCACATGGAAGATATCACTTTGACCAATATCCAACGGGACTGACATGCTGCATACGATTGCGATCCTGAATATAACTGACATTTTTGCTTTTGAAAGAGCAGCGTCTTTTGCATCGGTCTGATGTCTGATATGATGTGTTAGGTATGTATGACGGCGTAATGGGAGGAGTATGTAGGCAAAGAACCAGGCAACCCTCTTCGGATGTGACTGGTCTCTGTGGTGATTATACCATGCTAGATTCGAAGGGAATAACACCAGCAAACATACAGGGCGCACAGAGACTCCATGTACGCTGTTTCCAGCTCGCGTGGCTGCATACCAGTGCCATCACCGAGGGAAACAGCAGAGATCGCCCAAAGAATCCAAAGAATCTATCATCCCACGCAGCGCTCTCGCAAACCTCAGCGGTGGGCCTCAATGTCGTCCTTAAGGCCATTGGTAAGTGAAGAAACAGTGGTGGGACATGATGGAGTTTACACGCGAGCTCATTAATGGAGGTGCGGGCTGCACCGCCGCTGTGTTCTGTACATGCTACACGGCACAGCGACTCTGTAATCAGAGGTATAACATGAAAGGACGAGAGTCCGAGGAAACTTTAGCCAGTAAACCCAAGGATTTCTGGTCCATTTCCTTTTCCAATTCTAGGAGAAGAACCTTCTCTCTCTTGTATTGCAATTGGCGAAAACAATATGGGGAAAGAACCTGATGCAGCTGCTTGAAAAGGAGGGGAGAGAGGTTCATGAAGGGCAGCTGCTTTACATTGTCATGCCAAGTTTTCAAGACAAGAACTGTAAAAGAACAAGGAATTGCCGTCTGATCCGAGCTTTAATGCAGATTCACAGATACAAGAATTCAACACCATCATTCATAGAAGAAATGGACAGTAATAGGAGTCCTCAGCTTTCCTATGACCGTTTTCATGTGGTATCTACAGAAAAATTGGGGCTGCATGGCCTAGATGCTTTACCTCCTTCAACCTTTTGAGCGAGTCACAGTAAAAAGAAGAAAACCTATCAGCTATTTCCATCGTCTACCCAGAGATCAACATGGACAACTTGTGCTAGTGATCACAGAGACATATGCTTCGACAGCCTCTGTTCTGCCAACTAAAGGCCATTAAGCTGCTGATTGGCTGTTTGCAAGTAAAAAATAACTTCGATTACTGGTTACAGACAACGTCGCATGCATGGCCTTACTTGCATTTTACTACAGACAAGGAGGTTAAGCGGATTGGAAGTCAACCAAGAACCAATCCAAGATATGGAACGATCAGGTCTTGCCCAAATGGTTGGTCGTCCTCATCAGGTTGCAGAGTTTTACCTCGAAACCTCCTCAAGGAATATGACACAATTCTCTCAATGTAGGATCACATATTCCGTTATATGAAATGAGAAATCGAATGCATGATTCCCTCCTACTGCTGAAAGGAAAAGCATGAGAGTACTGGCGCTGCCATGAAAGGTTGTCTTCTTTAGTTTCATTTATTCCCAGCTAACAGTGTTCAGTCCAATGAGAAGATTTGGGTTTGGGAGGACTAATTCGAGACTGGAAATCAAAGACAGACAGCCGACCACGCCAGTGGCACCTTCTGGCTTCCAATGATTGACCACTAACCCATGCCTGCACTGAGCATATTCTCCACACATGCAGAGAAACAGCTGCCAGAATAGGCACACTGCCATTGTCTCATATCGTTGATTTATCAATAGTTAATTTGGTACAGAATTTGGAAGATGTCTAAAGTAGTTGCTTGCATGATCATTCAAACTGCAGAATAAAAAAAAATATGTGCATAATTCTCGGACCTCCCAACCCAAAGATTCTTTAATTTGTAAGCTGCGGTTGATGTCCATGCTTAAGAATGATTCCAAAGTTTAGTTTAGTCGATATACTTAAATGAACATTTTGGAACCATAAAGCAAACCTCATCTCCATGTCTTCATTGTAGTCCAACTGATGGAGCTGTGAAGAGTTGATATGTCAAGACCTGATGGCAAACATTTAATTATTTGTTAACAGTAAGTGCAGTATTATGTGTTGTGATGACAATTGAAGTTGTATTATTGATGCCCATCGCCACCAAACAGTCATTTCGAGTACAAACTAAACAAAACGATATCCACATGGATTCAAACGGTCGTGACGATTGGTGCTGTGAGCTAATCATGATGGTTTTAGAGTAACGTCCGGCTATTTTGGTGGTGATCGATTATTGGAGCATACGTGGCATTCTTGCGTTGGCATTTAAAAGTGTTCCGTGATTCAGGGCAAACAGTCAGTGACGTTGGCAGAAGGCAACGAGCGGCGCGTCGTTTCATTCGTCGTCTGCTTGGGGGATGGTGCGCGGCTTTGTCAGTGGCCCCGCGTGTTAATCACCCAATGGACATGAGTCATAAAGTTTGGGTTGGGCCCACTTTACTGCATCTGGTTTGTCTGGCCTTTAGAATGTTTGCTGTCCGTGGAGGCGCAGCTGACTCACAAACGATTGCCGTCGTCGTCTTCACGGTAAAGGAAGAAGGAAGAAGGAAGAAGAAGAATCCGGAAACGACAGGACGCCTTCAGCAAACAGAAGCGCGACGCGCGTAGGCCGTGGCGATGCCCCCATTGGACTAGTGTGGTGTTGGCTGTTTGCGGCAGAATCGAGTTCACGTCAATCCCTAATCAAAGCGCCGATCTGGCCCCCACGCGCGCTTACCACGAGGCACCATTTGCACCACACACTTACCGACTCCTGTAGTTGTTGAACCGAGCGACCCTTTGTTTGGGATCGCTTCGACTCGGGGCTCGATGTGTACGTTAAGAAAAAAAAAGACTTCTTTTTCTTTTTTTCTTCTCTCTGTTCACGATAATTAAATCTAAAAGCTGTACACTGTTGGGTTGTAAAGGTCGGAAGAGCCGATCGATGCCAGGCTAACTCCTCTCTCTCTCTCTCTCTCGCTCACAGCGAATGCAGCTTCAGATACTGCTGCACTCCGAATCGAGCAGAGACACGAGAGCTCACATGGTCTCGCTGTCACCGGGACCCACCCTCACCGCCTACCCTCTTAATGACGACAACCACCATGACACACAATCCAACAGCTACATCGGGTTGGAGACCGGAACTAAAACTGCCGTTCACGTGAAGCTTCTCTTGCTACATGCTCGATGCTGTGATACCTGCTTCCCTGAGTACTCGCGGGACTGCAATACATACGTCGCTTTCTTTTATTATTATTATTATTTTGTTTCCGACCGGTCTAGGTGAGCCACAGCGTGCAGCCTGTTCTTATCCTTTAAACGCCCCTCACCCTCTCCTATCAGAGACCACAGAGCCAACGAGAAGTAGTGGTGACAGCAGTGCTCTGAAGCAAAGAGTGAGAGTTGTGAGCAAGAGAAAGGCGGGTCGTCATGTCGAAGGAGGTCGGTGAGGCCGAGCAGGCGCCGGCAAAGGACTATAGGGACCCGCCGCCGGCGCCGCTTTTGGATTTCGGCGAGCTCCGTCTCTGGTCGTTTTACCGCGCCCTCATCGCTGAGTTCGTGGCCACGCTGCTCTTCCTCTACGTAACCATCGCCACCGTCATCGGCCACAAGGAGCAGAACGCCGCCGACCAGTGCAGCGGGGTTGGCATTCTTGGCATCGCGTGGGCCTTTGGTGGCATGATCTTCATCCTCGTTTACTGCACGGCCGGCATCTCTGGTTTCTCCTTCATCCACCTCTCCATCTTTGACCTGAAAGCGCAACTTTAACATTTCCGTCCTACTTCCTGCTTTGCCTCGTATTTTTAGGGGGACACATCAACCCGGCGGTGACCTTCGGGCTGTTCCTGGCGAGGAAGGTGTCGCTGATACGGGCGCTGCTGTACATGGTGGCGCAGTGCTTGGGAGCCATCGTTGGTGTAGGGATCGTGAAGGGGATCATGAAACACCAGTACAACTCCCTCGGTGGTGGAGCCAACGAGGTCGCACCCGGCTACTCCAAGGGCACCGCCCTCGGAGCCGAGATCATCGGCACCTTCGTCCTCGTCTACACCGTCTTTTCCGCCACCGACCCCAAACGCAGCGCCCGCGATTCTCACGTTCCCGTGCGTAATTTAAAGCTGCGGAGTCGTATCTCCACTTAATTTCTAGTCTTCGTGCTGTTCTTGAAAGGAGTTTTCGACTTAAATTGCTCGCAGGTGCTGGCACCACTCCCCATCGGCTTTGCTGTGTTCATGGTGCACCTCGCCACCATCCCCATCACCGGTACCGGCATCAACCCCGCTCGGAGCTTAGGTGCTGCTGTAATCTACAACCAGGACAAGCCCTGGGATGATCATGTGAGCTTATTTACTACCCCTACATCTTCCTTCCATGGTTGTGTTATATTTGGACGTGGAATGACTGTTTTACGGGGTGGTGCATCCAGTGGATCTTCTGGGTGGGTCCGTTCGTAGGAGCGTTGGCCGCGGCGGCGTACCACCAGTACATCCTGAGGGCAGCGGCTATCAAGGCCCTGGGATCCTTCCGGAGCAACCCCACCAACTGAGGGCAGGGAGGAGGAGCAGCAGCAGCAGAGAAGGCTGGCTCTTTCTCCTCTGTTTCCATGCATCTGTGTGTATGATGATTTGTATGTGAGGTCTTGGAGAGAGAGAGGACTGGTTCTGATTTCTTTCTTCTATTTTGCGTTGTTTCTACTCACTTCTCTTCTTTGTCATGTGTTTGTAATGTATGGAGGATGTGTGATTGTCTGATTAATTCTGGTCACTGTTGCTCCTTCACTCAGAGAAGGCTGGCTGGCTCTTTCTCCTCTGTTTCCATGCATCTGTGTGTATGATGATTTGTATGTGAGGTCTTGGAGAGAGAGAGGACTGGTTCTGATTTCTTTCTTCTACTTTGCGTTGTTTCTACTCACTTCTCTTCTTTGTCATGTGTTTGTAATGTATGGAGGATGTGTGATTGTCTGATTAATTCTGGTCACTGTTGCTCCTTCACTCAGTGATTGTATACATCTTTAATTTGCTCGTCAGTGATTTTATCATTAAAGTAGTTAATCGCCCTAACATTCTCCAACCAACCTAACATGCCCCTTTTCTTTTGAGTTGTACTCCACTTGGCCTCCACCATACGTTTGCCTTTTTTTTTTTTCTTGCCTCCTAACTTTACCCATTGCTAGCTTTTTGTTCTAAAGAATCACCTCGTCACCCTCTTTGTGCGATGGAAGATAAAAACAAAGTGGCAGCAGAGGGGTCTTTTGCATTGAGAAAACCGAAAGTCTATACCCCCTACCCCCCCGGCCATAGAAAAGAACTGCGAAAGCTGTGAGTGTGTGGAGGTTTTGTGTTGGCCCTGCAGCAGCTCTGTGAAGCCGGAGGTAGCTGCACTTGGCCTGCAGCTTTGAGGGAGAAAAAGGAACAGGTGGAAGAGAGGAGAAACATTGGGCATGGTGAATTGACCAAGGCCAGCTTACTGTCCTGCTCTGCCGCGCTGTAAAAGATCTGGAAATATTACCATATGTTCCGATGGCGTCAAGACCAGTGGAGCCTGTCCTTGCAGGTTGGCTGTCATCGTGGTGCTTTGTCCAAGGTTCACATGGCCATTTGTCAGCCTTTGCTACCTGCCCACACCAGTCCAGAGTCCTCTGATGTGCTCATCTTTCTCACAATGACGACCATAAGGTCTTTTAGAGATCTTCCAAACTTAAAAAGTTGATCATCGAATATTATGCTGAGAGTGTTGTAATCAGAGCGCGCAAACTTCTTAAAAAACAAATCAAGTAGATAATGATGTGACAGCACTCGTCCTCGCGATTTCAAAGGAAAAAAAAAGTCCGGGCCTCAGCTGGCTTCCAACACTGCCTCATTATGACTGATGGATCTTTCTGGAGCCTGTGACGTGATGGGACACATCAATGCTCCCACGCGTTGCAGCTCTTTGCAATGGCGTGGTGTGACACATACCGATGCCCACAGCATCGCATGCTCTCTTCGAATGATGATGCCGCTCACCTTAAATGCGAGAAACAGGAACACAATTCCAGTCTTTCTGTGCACCTCCGTCAGCTTTCTCGCTCTTTTAACGTTTCCCTGCTCTTCGAATACAGCTCTCCATCGAGAAAACCAATCATAAGGCTCAGCTGCAGCATCCTCTGAAGTTTCAGCCGCAGATTATTACAGACTAAAGTTTGTTAGTCAACTTAAACCAATTTAAACATGTGGGAAAATTGTCGGACTTGAGTTTAGACGAGGAGGAAGGTGGCGAACCACACATCACTGTCTTCCTCCGACCAAATCCTTCCTGCTCCTATGTCTCCAAGTCATCGAGGGTCGATTATGTTAGGGGATTCGAAATCAACTCGAGTCCAACGTTCTAGTTTGATAAAAGATTCTATACAAAACAATCAAACATATTTGATAAATATTCTTTTGATTCTTCAATTGGTAGAGTGGTGGATTCCGAAAGGTAGAAACATACTGTATAACCAAATTGTTCATAAGAGGTTAAGGTTATGAGGAAATCGGATAATCATTAAAATTAAGTTGAAGGTTATCATTACTAACAGTGTAAACAATCTTTTTACCGTGACAGGGGAGAACACGAGGCTTTCCGTGGTTAGTCGTCTCGGTAGGGTTCCGGACCCATCGGCGTCTCTGCTCGGTGAGTCGGCGGCGGCGTGCACCGGCGTCACCGGGGGTGGAACCTGCACAAAGGCGGATCGGAGGGTGCTCCGCCCGACCCTCCGATGCTTAAGTCAGCGTCACCCCCGTGGGTTCCCGACCTCCTTTCCCTACTCAAGGGTCTAGCCTGCGTACCTTCCTTTCTCCTTACCTTGCCTCCTGCCTTAAATATGTCGGGGGAATGGCCCGCTCCCGTTTGCGTCTGGGGATGGTGTACGGATCTGACCTGGCAGGCTGGTAGCGTGGTCAACTCAGCATGGGCGCGGGGTGAGGCAGAGGAGAAGCGACGTCGGGTTAGTCGGCGAAGTGCCAGGCGCGGGAGGCGGGGCGTCATCGGGTGAAACACCACGGAGGCCGGATGTCGCGTCACATTCAATACCCATAACACTACCCCCCTCGGAAAGCCACTCCTGCGGGACGGGCCTTGGGGGTAGGGTGTTCGGAAAACTTGATTGCAAGTAAGCGGTCGGCTGAGTCCTCGGCTGGAGGTTCTGTTGATTGTGATATAATTGACCGTATTGCTGGATGGGATAAAGGGGTGAGACTCGCTCAAGACCGAATACGGTGGTGATCGCCGCTCAAGACCATGTAACGAGAATACCCAGGCGAGACTCACGAGAACATGTGGCCGAACGCGTTCGGGATAAAGTCGGCGCGCTCAGACCCGGAAAACCAATGGTCGAGCGCGCTCATGACCATGAAATCCGATGGCGAGACACCGCTCGAGGCCATGGATCTGAACCAGCCGGCAAGGATAAAGGGTCGGCCGCGCTCAAGACCGGAAATCCGTTGGTGAGCCGCCTCAAAACCATGGATGCCGAACGCCGTTGGGATGAAGTCGGCCGCGCTCGAGACCAGAAAATCGATAGTCGGCGCGCTCAAGACCAATCCGATGGTGAGCCGCCTCAAAACCATGGATGCGAACGCCGTTCGGGATGAAGTCGAGCGCCACTCGAGACCAGAAAATCGATGGTCGAGCGCGCTCGAGACCAAGGATCTGCGAGCCGGGCCGGGATAAGGGTGAGCCGCGCTCGAACCAATCCGATGGTGAGCGCCACTCAAAACCATGGATCACGAACGCGTTAAGGATGAAATCGAGCCGCGCTCGAGACCAGAAAATCGATGGTCGGCCGCGCTCAAGACCAAGGATCTGAACCGCCGGCCAAGGGATAAGTCGAGCGCGCTCAAGACCGAAATCCGATGGTGAGCCACCACTCGAAACCATGGATGCCGAACGCCGTAGTTGGATGAAAGTCGGCCGCCCGGCTCGAGACCGGAAAATCGATGGTCGCGCGCTCAGACCAAGGATCTGAACCATCGGCCAGGGATAGGGGTGAGCCACCGCTCAAGACACAGAAAAGCGGTGATCGGCGTCGCTCAAGATCATAAACCGAACGCCCGTTCGGGATAAAGTCGACCAGCTCAAGACCGAAAACCGTGATCGGCGTCGCTCAAGATCATAACCGAACCGCCGTTCGGGATAAAGTCGAGCCACGCTCAAGACCGGAAAACCGATGATCGGCGTCGCTCAAGATTATAAGCACGCCGTTCGGGATAAGTCGAGCCACGCTCAAGACCGGAAAACGATGATCGGCGTCGCTCAAGATCATAAGCGCGAACCGCCGTTCGGGATAAGAAGTCGACCACGCTCAAGACCCGAAAAACGATGATGGCGTCGCTCAAGATTATAAGCGAAGTTCGGGATAAGTCGAGCCACCGCTCAAGATCGGCCGGTGATCGGCGTCGCTCAAGATCATAAGCACGAACCGCCTTTCGGGATAAGCGCGAGGCCTTTTCCCTTTAAATAGCGCACACTGCGACACTCCAGCACTTTTTACCAGCGGAGTTATTCTGTCTCTCGAGTCCTGCCGTAGTCTTCTTCTGAGTTTTCTTCCTTGGCTCTGGTGTCCTGCCACCCATCAGTCGATCCCTTCCACTGTAGGTCAGTGTACGATGGCTCTTCCTTTCACTTCTTGTTCCTCTACTCCTTCCTCCTCTCCTTAGTCACTACTCGCGTTGCGCCTTCCCACCATCTCCTCCTTCCAACGTTCCTCGGGACGGGAAGCGGCGCGTCTTGCTAGAGCCATAATGTGGCCGCCACGACCAGATTCTACCAGGGCGACACGTCGGTGGGGATCATCGGGCGCTTTGGTATTCGGAGGAATACGTCCTTACGACCAGCAGGCGGCGGTCCTTCGACCGGTCCCCAAGGACTTTGCCACGACTCTTGGCACCACGGAGGCGTCTGCCTCCCCTTCATCCGTCATTGTGTCATGCATCTCTTTGTGGCGGATCTAGCCTTCACGAGATAACCCCAACTCTGGCGATACTTGGTGGCTTTCACGGGGAAATGCCACTACGCCAATATCACCCTACCCGCAACCTTTCCTTTCTTGTTTCCGCCATTCAAGGGTCCGGGTTATTTCTGTCGCGGGGTTTCGAGTCACGTGCCCCCACCAACAACAAGGGGTGGAAGAGGCGCTTCTTCATCCGTGGGAGAAGGATCTGGGGTTCGGTGGTCCTCGAGGACCATTGATAACACGGCTCCGAAGCTCAACGCTGAGGAGCGCGCACACCTCGAGAAGCTGAGGGTCATTCTTCCCTCTTCGCAAGCCATCCGCAATATGTCGGAGCAATGGCTTGCGGAAGCAGGGCTTAGCCCGCGCTCTCGGGGTAGGTTTATCACTGCTTCGCGTTTTTGGGACCATTGCGGTCTTCTCGTTTCTAACTGGTCTTCATCTTTCGCAGAGATGGTGAACCTGCGGTCGTTCCATGGTGCGAGCACTTCGCAAGCTCGCCCTCGCGAGCCCTTGCACCGGCGAAGCGGGGGGTGATTCTCGCAGACGCGGAGGGGGACGCCCAAGAAGAGGCCCAAGGCGAAGAACGCCGTGGACCTCGGCGCCGGCAGCCTCTCCCGACCGCCTCAAGCATCCGCCGCGATCGAGGGTGCGGCTCCCAGAGGGCGACCGGGAAGGACGGCGCCCCGGCCGTAGCGACTTATGCCGGATTCCACCGGCAAGGGTCAGCCCTTCCACTCGGGTGATGGGTGAGATCCTCCCGAGGGGGAAGCGACCCTTGGTGGCCCGTTGGAACGAATTGTCCCGAGGGGACAAGGTATGGTCGTGGGAGACCGCCGCCACTTACCTCCGGGGCGCCCATCCCGACATGGCTCGACGATACACGCTCCCTGAGGCTCTCATCGCCAAGTCGCCAAGTGCCGCGGGTAAGCCTCGCCCCCGCTGCTTTTCGGGAGAACGCCGCTTTATCATTACTTATCGCCCCTTTTTGTGCAGAATCTCCACTACACCACGGCTCGATCGATCGGGTCCACGACGCCGTCGCTTATAGGGCCGAGCGAGCGAACGCCGCTCGCCGCTACCGGAGGAGGCCCGAGCGGTCCGACCGAGGCGTTGCCGCCGCCGAGCAATGGGCACGACCTAGGCGCCAAGTCTCGCCGACCGCCGAGCTCGAGGCCTCAAGGCGCGCAGCCAACTCGCAGGATCCGGGCGCCGGCATCGCTACCGACCGCCGAGCTCGAGGTCTGCAAGAACGCAGCACCGGCTTCCGATGGAGAAGCCGAGAACCGCCTCCGACCAAGGAGGCTCTCGAATCCGGCGCGGCCGGCCGCGAGAGGCCGAGGCGAAGGCCGCCAGAGGCCCTCGCGGCGGAGAGAAAGGCAACGCCCGAGCGGACCGGAGGCGATCGCAGCATAAGAAGTCGGAGGGCTTCTTCTCGCTTGGACGGACGGGCAGAGTATCCTAATATGGATACAAGGTTGCCTTGCTCCGAGCGTGCCCTCCGGGCTCCGCGATCGAGGAGGATCCCTTCACCTCCCAGCCCGAGGACCAGGGGGCTAGTATGCCCGACGAGGTTCCCTTCGACGACAGCCTGCCGGAGGCCAACCCTTGAGGGGTTCTTTTTCTTTTTGGAGGGTTTTTCCTCACCACTTAAGTATCACCTTTTGTACCCCCCCCCCTAGGGGCTCATTTTGTACTCCGACATTTTGGCAATACAATTTTGATTTTGACAAGTTATATCGTCTGAATCCAATACAAGTACTTCCGTCTTGCCTTTGCAGTCTCCATAACAACTTCACACGAAATATTTTTTGAGGTTCCGACGCCTGTGTCCTCGGAATTGCTGTCCCGACATAGTCGCAAGTCGGTACGCGTCTGGCCTGGACGACCTTGGTAACTCCAGAGGGCCTTCCCACTTGGGTGCAAGCTTGCCCTTAGTGGGTAGGGTCACTTACTTCCGCCTTGCGTAGCACCAAGTCTCCCAGCCCGAGGGGTCGAGGGTGTACCCTCTTATTATAGTTCCGGGCGACACTTCGATTATACGCTAACATCTTTAGGTGCGCGTCAGCCCTGCGCTCTTCGAGGAGGTCTAGGCCAGCCCGAACTCCTTGGGTCGAGGTTGACTCTTCGTAGTTTTCTACTCGGAAGGTCGGGATGACCAACTCGGCCGGGAGAACGGCTTCCACGCCGAACGCCAAGCTATACGGGGACTCGCCCGAGGCCGTTTTCGGGGTAGTCCGCAAAGACCATAGGACGTTCGGCAGTTCGTCGACCCAGGCTGATCGGGCTTCCGCAGTTCCTTTTCCTAAGCCCATCCAAGATAGCTCGCTTGGTTACCTCGGCGAGCCCGCTGGTCCGAGGGTGCGCCACGAGCTAAACCTCAATCGATCCGAAACCGACTGAGAATCGGGTACCGTTATCGTAATGATAACGCTGGGAAGGCCGAACCGGTCACAATATTTTTCCATACGAACTGCTCGACCCGGCCCGGCCGTAATAGTTGCCGCCGCTCGACTTCCACCCACTTGGTGAAATAATCGATTCTCACAATGATGTATCTCCGCCGGACGCCGGGAATGGCCCAGCAGTCCATCCCCACCGCGCGGCAAGGGCGCGCAATCCATGGTGGTGAGAGGGACCGCGGAAGCCGGGCCCGGCTTGGCGTCGGCATGTGTCGCACCGCCGACGAAAGCCTTAGCGCCTCTGGTGCAACGTGGGCGAATAGCCTTGGCGCAGCACTGAAGGCCAAAGTCCGGCTCCCATGTGCTCCCCGCAGTTCCGCCATGGACTTCGAGAATTATATTCGCCTCGCCGATCCAAGCATCGTAAGAGGGGCGAAAATGACCTTCAGAAGCCGATCGCAGTTACCACATGCTTGTTCGGCGAGCCGCGGCGCGCTTGGCGGCCGCCACCGCGTGATGCCCTCCCCGCTTGTATTTCCGCATCTCCTGCACCCATGTGAGCGGAGTCGCCGGGACCCCGGGTCCTCGCCCCCACCGTGGCCACCGACGGTGAGTGAGGTCCTCGACTCGGATGTTCCTCGTGTTCAGACTCCCGAGGCTAACTTTCATGAGCTGATCCGCCCGCTGCTCGGGACCCGCACTCTAGATAAAGTGAAGTGAGAAAAGTTAGAGGTTTGGGCCTTTACCTCTGTTAGGTACTTCGACATGGTCGGGTCCCGCGCCCGATATTCTCCGCCTACTTGCTCGGCGACCAATTGGGAGTCCGTGATAACATGGACTGCTCTCAGCTGCATCTCGGCTGCTAAGCGAAGGCCCGCCAGAAGGGCTTCGTACTCCGCCTCATTGTTCGTGGCCTCGAAGCCAAAACGGAGGGAGAGCCGAAAGAGTGTCCTCGGGTCCTCCAGATAAGTCCCGCCCGCACCCTTCGAGCTCGATGACCCATCCACGGCCCGTAACCTTGTCCCGCACCCTCCGCTTCCGGCCGGGTTAGTTCCGAAATGAAGTCGGCCAGGGCCTGGGCCTTGATGGCCGTTCTTGGTTTGTAGTGGAGATCGAACTCGGATAGCTCCACCGACCATTTTAAGAGGCGCCCTGCTACGTCGAATTTAGAAAGAACTTGACGCAGTGGTTGGTCGGTCATTACCTCGATGGTATGGGCCTGGAAATAGGGGCGTAGCTTCCGAGCCGCCACGATAAGCGCTAATGCTAGCCTCTCGATGGGGGGGTAACGTTGCTCCGACCCCCGCAGAACATGGCTGGTGTAAACGGATCTGTTCTCGGAGGCTTCTTTTACGACCGAGCTCAACTGCGTGTTGAGGCGCGCGGTAGAGGCAAAGTTTTTCCGACGCAGACACCGAGGCAAGGCGCGGGAGCGCGGATAGGTGCTGCTTCAGACGTGCGAAGGCTTCGAAATAAAGGATGTCGGCCGAGCTGCCGGTGTCAACCATGACCCTTTTCACTTGTGCATTGGCTATCCGGGCCGACACCACCTGCGCGTCATCGTGCTCCGAGATCCCTGAATCCTCCGGGGCGAAAGTGATCTCTGGTTCGGAGGGGGGGTGGAGTTTCCCGGTCGGGACAGCGCGGGCATAAGCCTTTCGTCCCGAGGCGCTATGCCCCCCAGAGGCGGGTCCCCCGACGATCACGTCGCTGTGTTGCTCGACCGGGCACTCGGGATGCAAGGAGGGTTCCCGTGGACGTTGGAGGTATTTGTCTAAATGCCCCCTTCGGATCAGCTCCTCAATTTGCCGCTTCAGCTTGTAGCATTGCTCGCGTCGTGCGTTCGCGATGGAAGCGGCGATGCTCGACGATCGGCTAGCTCGCCGGCCCTTCATCGGGCGGGGAGGCTTAAGCATTCCTTTCCTTTATCTGGAGAAATATGCGTATGCGCGGCGGCGTTCAAGGGGGAGGTGGCAGCCGGGCGTGTATCGGTCGGGATGTCACTGGCGTCCGGTGGGGCTCACGCGGTCGTCGTTCCGCCTGGGTGGCATCGAGCCCCCCCTTGGGCGCTCTTCCTTTCTTCCCGACATCCAAGTTTCGGCCGCCACATACTGGTTCGCCCGCTGGAACATTTCCGCGATGGACACGGGGGGTCGCTCCACCAAGGACCAACAAAACCTCGAGGGTCGTAGCCCTATCATGAATGCCTGCATTAACAGCGAAGGGTGAGCGTCAGATAACCCTCGTACCTCCGTGGTAAACCGTCGCACGAAGTGGAGGAGGGTTTCATCCTCCTTTTGCTTCAAACCCAGGAGGAGCGCGGCGTGATGGCTCCGGACGCGCAAGCGCCGTGAAAAATGTAGCTCGAAATCCTTGGCGGCTTTGCTCGAAGGACGCGTTATCGTCCGCTCCTTAGAAATCTTTGTCTGCGGAGCGTCACGGGCCCTTTCAGCGTGGTAGACGCCCGGCACATAAGGGCGTCCCGAGGTCCGTCTGGGGCCATTTGAGCTCGAGCGGCCACATGGTCCGCGGGTCACTCCGTCGTAGGAATCGATGGAGGGAGGCGGAAGTTCAAGGGCAGGTATTCTCGTATGTCAGCGAACGGGGACTCCCGGTGGGGCTCCTCATACGCCCCTCTCCTTCGACCTCCAGTATGTCCCCACTGCACCTTGTCGGTGGGGAAATAGAGCGGAGCTGAGCTCGGAATAGATCGGTCGAATCCGAGGACACCGCCCCGGGCTCGGGCGATGTACCTAGGTTCTCGAGAACCCGGGCTCCGTCCAGGACCGGATGGGACGGGAGAAAACCACGGGGCGCCTCATAAGCTCGGGGAGAGTCCGGGCCTGGTGGTTCGGCCTCCCGTTTCTGAAGCGAGCGAGGGGACGGCAGTGCGGGCGACATTTGCGAGCCGGACTGTTGGGATAAATCACGAAAGGCCTCGCGGTGATGGCCCAGGGGAGGCGGAGAAACCCGGCAGCGGTGGAGTCGAGGTCATTAAGCAGGACTCCAATAGCGCTCACGAGTGCAACGGGATCGTCTCCCAGTGCCGGAGGTAGAGGGCTTCCACGCGGGTGCCCGTCACAGGTGCGACCTCGTCCATGTGTCGTCGAGGCCGGCAGGCGACCTTCAAGCGGGCCTCCTTCTAGCGCCCGATCTGTTAGTGTAAACAATCTTTACCGTGACCGGGAGAACACGAGAAGCCCGTGGTTCGGGAGTGCGTCTCGGTAGGGTTGGGCCCGTCGGCGTCTCTGCTCCGGTGAGTCCCGGCGGCGGAGTGCAGGCGTCACGGGGTGGAACTGCACGCGGGATGGGAGGGTGCTCCGCCCGACCCCTCCGATGCTTAAGTCAGCGTCACCCCCGTGGGTTCCCGACCTCCTTTCCCTACTCAAGGGTCTAGCCTACGTACCTTCCTTTTTCTCCTTACCTTGCCCCCTGCCTTAAATATGTTGGGGGAATGGCGCTCCGTTGCGTCGGGGATGGTGTCACGGATCGACTGCAGCGGTGTAGCGTTGTCAACTTCGGCATGGGCGCGGGCGGCGAAGGAGAAGCGGCGTGGGTTGGTCGGCGGGAGTACTTGGGCGCATGAGAGGCGAGGACGTCATCCGAGTGAAACACACAGGACCGGATGTCGCATCACATTCAATACCCATAACAATTACTTATTTGTGACAACGAATCATCTAGTATTATGATTATCGCATGTAGGTTAATGTTACACCCATTTGTATCTATTTATTCGTGATCGACGGCACAATAATCTAAAAATAAATCTTTATCGGGTTTTGTATGCTTTATAGATAATCATTTGCTGGATTGTTTTGGGATTTATTACTTGTTGCTTTATGATTTGCTTTGCTCTAGAGTCATGTGTAGCCTTGTCTCATCTTTTCTATCAACTCTCTTCATGATTGGTTCTATATCCTGTTAAAAGCAACGGATATTATATTTATTTAGTACACAAGAATACATGGACTAGTAATAAGCAAGATGGGAACTATACCTTATTGAAAAATAATTTTTTTATCATATTAAGATAAGGCTTTTTTTATTTTTGTAAATGATAAACGATGAGAAATGAATTTGATTTTGAGACCTTGCCATTTATAGACAAAGTAATAACTAACATTTCAGTATTTGATAAGTGAATTTAGTATCAATATTTATAATATAGATATATTAATAATTATAAAATATATTATTTTCTAGATTACTCATACATCATTATTTCAAAAGATGTTATATTATTTTTAATAATAAAATAAAAGCTATTAAAATATTAACACTTGCATGACAGCTTATTTGAAATACGAGGATTTCAAATCATCGTGACATTTGCACAATTCATTCTAATTATTTGGTAGATGGTGTCAATATTTTATTTTAATATTTTTAGTACATTTCAAGATTTTCATTACATATTTCAGTTGAAAGTGAACAAGAACTATTCTCAGAATACTAGAAACTTTGGATCTCATATCATAGTTACAATGATTTTGGAATAAGTTACCCTATTATATGTAACGAAATCAAAATAATATAAGGGGGTTTTTTTTTCTCATGAACTTATCAGTCCCAAGACTATTTCGACCAATTAGGTGGATTTTTTTTTATCATTCATGATATTTAAGACATGAAAAAAAATTAAAATATAATTTTTATAGAGAAAAATCGTTCTTATTTTTAATTTTAATTTTATATTTTCATTGTTATGGTAAAATTATTCATTTGAGATTCAGAAAATCATCGTGAAAATAATCTCTTAAGATAAACTAAAGCATATTAATTATTTAATATACAACATATTTATTTCTTTTTTTTTTAATTACAAAACCTCCTTTTAGAATCAACTAAATTAAGGTGTGTCGATTAGCCATTAATCCACGCACGCAACTGGAGAATTCCAACGTTGGCGACGCTGAGCGGGTTATCGAGTAGTCTCCCGACCACAACGAACGCTTCCTTTCCCTGTCTCGCTCTCCGATCGCTTGGTCGACGGGAACACAAGGAATGGGAAGCGTGACGGTGTACGGCCCTCCCATCTCCCCCGCCGTCTCCAGAGTCCTAGCCTGCCTCCTCGAGAAGGACGTTGTCTTCAACCTCGTCAACATCGATATGTCCAAAGCCCAGCACAAGTCCCCCGACTTCCTCAAGATACAGGTCCCCTCGCCCCCCCACTTCTCCTCTTCTTCCCCACCGTCTCAATCCTTCTCTTAAATTTGGTCTATCTGATCCTTGCAGCCGTTCGGCCAAGTCCCCGCCTTCCAGGATGAGCACACCACCCTGTTCGGTCAGTATCAATTTCTTCCTCTTTCGATTTCATAACCATATGCTCTGGTTTAGAATCTTTGCCAATGCATTTTGATGCGAGCGTGAAGAGTCGAGGGCGATCTGCCGCTACATCTGCGACAAGTACGCTGACCGGGGCAACCGGAGCCTCCTCGGGCGCAGAGGCGGCGGGCTGGTGGAGCGGGCGCACGTGGAGCAGTGGCTGGAGGCCGAGGGCCAGAGCTTCAACCCGCCCAGCTCCACGTTGGTGTTCCAGCTGGCCTTCGCCCGCCAGATGGGGCTGCCGCAGGACCCGGCCGCAATCCTGCTGAATGAGGGTAAGCTGGCCAAGGTGCTCGACGTCTACGAGCGGCGGCTCCAGGAGAGCAGGTTCCTGGCCGGGGACGAGTTCTCGCTCGCCGACCTCTCCCACCTCCCTAATGGCCATTACATTAGGGCCGGCGGGAAGGAAGAGTTCTTCACGTCGAGGAAGCATGTGGCCAGGTGGTGGGAGGACATCTCCATGCGGCCGTCATGGCGGAAGGTCGTCGAAATGCAGCGAACCCCACCTGCCTGATGAATTCATTTTGATCATTGTTTTCAGATTTGAGCTCAATCACGGATGAAAGTAATAAGAGCTTCGATCATGGCTCAATATAACTAAGGATACTCTTGTTCTATTCTATACCACTAAGACTGGGATTTCCTTTAGAGTTCCTAATTGTGTGTGTTGTATTTCCTTCTTAATAAAGCATATGTTGGAAAATTTTGCATGAATTCTCTGCATCTTTCTTAACATTGAACAATAGCATGCAGCATTTCAGATAGAATATGACAACATTGAAGGTTTTGGAACACAGCTCGACAACTTTATACCATGGTCTCGGGGCCGTCGCGGTTGGGTTCGGGTCTGAATGTGCGGAGATCTTCTTCGATCAACTTCGGAGGTCCGTCGATGCCAGGGGGACTCCACGCGCGTGTCGTCGCGGATCCTGCACACAGGTCGGGTCGGGAAAGATCCGCCCGACCCCTCCGACGATCAAATCAGTTAAAGATCTTTTTTTAGAGAAAAATGCTTGTCTCATCGTTTCCTCTGATCGTGGGGGTTCATATAAGGAGGGGGGTTCTGTTCCTTGACGTGCCTGCTTGCAAGGCGTAGGTCTGTCTTTCTGATGACGTCTGATACCAGGTGAAAGATCGGACTTTTGCGGGGTGATGATGTGTCTCGGTCAAGATTCGTCCTGCTTCGATCGGGCATCGTCGAGGACGTCACGTAGGAACGGGCGACGTCAACTCACATCCCATCATCATTATTACCCCATCGAGTGTTAACTAACATGCAAAACATGACACATAAACCACCTTTCATTTTACCCAGTCACATCTCAACAACAGCATCTGCGTCTATAATCCACATTTATAGTGAAGAACGCCTCAGGTTAAGTTCCACGGTGAGAGTTGCATAGAAAGCGTTGTAACAGTGGAACGAGGACAAGTCCAACGACTACGCTGTTCCTGTGTCTCTCCTTTTTCTTTAGCAGAAACACACGTCAGTGTCAGGAGTATAGTGATGAGACACGAACCTTCGACGGCAGCACACTCTGCATCTCTTCATGGCGAAAGCTCAAACCAGAGCAAGAAAAGCATGCATCGGTTGCAGTCTGATTCCTTTCCGATGGACCCGATGCTTCTTCCTGAATCGTTTCCTGTAGCCAAAGAGTACGTCCATCCTTTCTCTATTTCCCTTTCTCTTTTTCTTTAAATCTTGTGCTTTTAATTTCCTTCTTGCGAAGCAAGGTTGTAATCTCCTCCCTGCCCTTCTTTTTTGTTTATATGTCCTTCATGCGCTAAGAACCGACATCACCAGCGAGTGCAAGAGAATCCCAACCTGCTTAACATGGCCACTGTGAAGGTCTTTGGCTCTCCTACTACAGCAGAGCTGCAGAGGTGGCGGGATCGTTGCCCTGCCTTTTCACAGGAGATTGAGTTCCAGCTCACTCGCGTCGACAACCACAGGGGCCAGAGACGACTTCCCGAACGCCGCCCCCTCTTCACGTGGAAGCAGAAGGTGTACAGGTGGTGGGAGGCGATCTCGAGCCTGCCGTCGTGGAAGAGGGTGGTGCAGATGCAGCAGGAGCCTCCCCAGATCATCTAAGCGCTCGTGGTTTCTGCCTCTCCGTGATGAGTCTGCAAGCTTAAGAACCAATTGTGTGTCTACCATGTCACTCTGTCCGTCAAGTGCCTCCAATGGTCGTGTGCATGTTGGCGTTTGCCTTGCTGCTTAGTTTAAGCGGAACAAGAACATGTTGCACTTTTGTCTTGATTGGCTTGCGTTGTGCACCTTAGAAAAAGTAATCGGTTCAAAATCCTTATCGGTTCCTCTTCATTTGGTTCGGTAGGTGATATCCTTTATCTTAATCGATATCATGTACTTCGATGACATCCAAATTCCACCTGCATGCTGTACAAGTGATGGCGCATAAAGAAATTTTGGGTTATATTTTAGGGTTACATGAAACAAAATTATTTGAGGGGGTATGTGCCCTGTTATGGAGTAGACAGCTATATATCCTCCAAATATATATAGCATTTATGTTAGCGTCCATTGAAAAGATTTTTATTAATTACTGATACTCTCTAGATTATAAAAATGAGATTATAATGTCACACTCTCTAGATTAACTAAAGGATATTAATAACATATAAAAAAAAATAAAAACTATGGAGAAAACTAAAATAAAATGGAAAATCTTAAGAATCTTTATCGATTAATTCAGATAGCATTGTGTTTAGACTAATATTCTAAAAAATCATGATAATCAAAATCATTTTCATAAACCAATTATCGAATCATTCTTCTTCTTAGATCAAATTATCTTTTCCTCGATATAATGGTCATCATTTTAGGTTTTTCCCATTTAACTCGTATAAGATTAAGGTTAGGATTTTTTATTTAACCCCTATGGGTTTCACCACTTAAGTCATGGGTAGGATCACCCAACAAAATTTTCCCTCATGCCGATGTGGGGAGCGTTTATATCATTGCTATCATTCTATAAGCAATAAAATTTTATAAGGACAATGATTTAGTCATCATATTTGATTTAGTCTTATGAGTATGGATTTTCTTAATATGTAATAACTTCATCTCTAATATATCCCAAATTTAATAATATATGACACAAATATACTTGGATCTATAATAAAAAAATTAAAATTTATTAAAATAAATAATACTTTGGCTGTCATAATGTAAAATAAACTTCTCTAATCATCCATGAGAGTTCTTTGCAACCTTCTGTTGTCGCTTGCAACCTTCTGTTGTCGCTTGTATATGTTTGACTTCAGTGGAAGACAAAGCAATACTTTTTTATAGTTCTACCTATTAAGAGAATGTTTCTCTTGAAAATGATATCAAGTAACTAGAGATAGACTTTATAAAATTAATATCACTGACCATCTCTATATCTATGTAGTTAACTAACATGGGTTTTTCGATCTCAAAGTATAAATATAATCTAGAAATACCTCTAAGATAGCTGAAAATTCACTTAATTGTTGTTAGTTTTCATTTTCAGGATTAGAAAAAAAAATTAACTAATCACATCAACTACATGATCAATATCTAGCCTTCTGCTATCATGACATGCATAAAACTGTCAACCACTGAGGCATAAGGTACTTTGTTTATATATATTTTTTATCTTTCTCACTTGTAAATATAGTTTCAAACTTAACTTGAAATGACTTACTAATGCTAAATATGTTAAGAATCTTTTCAATATCTCTCTCTTGAAATAATCGAGGTTTACCATTCTTCTTATCATGAATAATCCTTAAACAAAGAATATACTTAGTCAGACCTAAGTCTTTTATAGTAAAAGTGTTGCTCAACTCACATTTTTAGATTTATAATTTTCTTAGTGTTAGTGTAAACAATCTTTCTGAGGGGGTGGGGCACAGCCCGTGGTTCCGGTCGTCTCGGTAGGGTTGGGCCCGTCCGACGCCTCTGCTCGGTGAGTCCCGAGCGGCGGCGTGCACCAGTGTCACCGGGGGTGGAACCTGCACAAAGGCGGGTCGGAGGGTGCTCCGCCCGACCCCTCCGATGCTTAAGTCAGCGTCATCCCCGTGGGTTCCCGACCTCCTTTTCCTACTCAAGGGTCTAGCCTACGTACCTTTTCTCCCTTTCCCTTACCTTGCCCCCTGCCTTAAATATGTCGGGGGAATGGCCCGCTCCCGTTTGCGTCTGGGGATGGTGTACGGATCTGACCTGGCAGGCTGGTAGCGTGGTCAACTCAGCATGGGCGCGGGGCGAGGCAGAGGAGAAGCGACGTCGGGTTGGTCAGCAGCGGGAGTACTTGGGCGCAGGAGAGGCGAGGACGTCATCCGGGTGAAACACACAGGACCGGATGTCACGTCACATTCAATACCCATAACACTACCCCCCTCGAAAAGCCACTCCTGCGGGACGGGCCTTGGGGGTAGGGTGTTCGGAAAACTTGATTGCAAGTAAGCGGTGGTGAGTCCCTACCGGAGGTTCCATTGTGATATAATTGACCGTATTGCTGGATGGGATAAGGGGTCGAGACTCGCTCAAGACCCGGAATACCGGTGGTCGAGTCGCCGCTCAAGACCATGTAACAGAATACCCAGGGGCGAGACTCACCCGAGAACATGTGACCGAACCGCCGTTCGGGATAAGGGGTCGAGCCGCCGCTCGAGACCCAGAAAACCAATGGTCGAGCCGCCGCTCATGACCATGAAATCCGATGGCCGAGACCTGCTCGAGGCCATGGATACCGAACCGCCGACCGGGATAGGGGTCGAGCCGCCGCTCAAGACCCAGAAATCCGATGGCTGAGCCGCCACTCAAAACCATGGATACCGAACCGCCGTTCGGGATGAGGGGTCGAGCCGCCGCTCGAGACCCAGAAAATCGATGGTCCAGCCGTCGCTCAAGACCAAGGATACCGAACCGCCGACCGAGATAGGGGTCGAGCCGCCGCTCAAGACCCAGAAATCCGATGGCTGAGCCGCCACTCAAAACCATTGATGCCGGACCGCCATTCGATGAGGGTCGAGCGCCGCACGAGACCCAGAAAATCGATGGTCCAGCCGTCGCTCAAGACCAAGGATACCGAACCGCCGACCGGGATAGGGGTCGAGCCGCCGCTCAAGACCCAGAAATCCGATGGCTGAGCCGCCACTCAAAACCATGGATGCCGAACCGCCGTTCGGGATGAGGGGTCGAGCCGCCGCTCGAGACCCAGAAAATCGATGGTCGAGCCGCCGCTCAAGACCCAGAAATCCGATGGCTGAGCCGCCACTCAAAACCATGGATGCCGAACCGCCGTTCGGGATGAGGGGTCGAGCCGCCGCTCGAGACCCAGAAAATCGATGGTCGAGCCGCCGCTCAAGACCAAGGATACCGAACCGCCGACCGGGATAGGGGGTCGAGCCACCGCTCAAGACCTGAAAAACCGGTGATCGAGGCGTCGCTCAAGATCATAAGCACCGAACCGCCGTTCGGGATAAGGGGTCGAGCCACCGCTCAAGACCCGGAAAACCGGTGATCGAGGCGTCGCTCAAGATCATAAGCACCGAACCGCCGTTCGGGATAAGGGGTCGAGCCACCGCTCAAGACCCGGAAAACCGATGATCGAGGCGTCGCTCAAGATCATAAGCACCGAACCGCCGTTCGGGATAAGGGGTCGAGCCACCGCTCAAGACCCGGAAAACCGGTGATCGAGGCGTCGCTCAAGATCATAAGCTCGAGCCACCGCTCAAGACCCGGAAAACCGGTGATCGAGGCGTCGCTCAAGATCATAAGCACCGAACCGCCTTTCGGGATAAGGGGTCGAGCCACCGCTCAAGACCCAGAAGACCAATAATCGCAGGATCGCTTTGGAAACTGTTCGCGCTGTTGCGGTTGCGGGGATCGAGGGGTCGGCGACGTGTCGCGCACGTTACCCGCCTGGGTGGTGGACACGTCACGTCCTCATTAATATCGCGTCGTCGCTTGGGCTTCCCGATGCGACGCCGTTGGGCGATATGCGCGGCGACATGCTGTCGCCCACTTCGGAAGGCGAAAGGGTGAGGCCTTTTCCCTTTAAATAGCGCGCGCTGCGACACTCCAGCACTTTTTATCAGCGGAGTTATTCTGTCTCTCGAGTCCTGCCGTAGTCTTCTTCCGAGTTTTCTTCCTTGGCTCTGGTGTCCTGCCACCCATCAGTCGATCCCTTCCACTGTAGGTCAGTGTACGATGGCTCTTCCTTCCACTTCTTGTTCCTCTACTCCTTCCTCCTCCTCTCCTTCCGTCACTACTCGCGTTGCAGCCTTCCCACCATCTCCTCCTTCCAACCGTTCCTCGGACGGGGAAGCGGCGCGTGCGCTAGAGGCCCTAATGTGGCCGCACGACCAAGATTCTACCCTGGACGACACGTCCGTGGGGATCATCCGGAGGCGCTTTAGTATTCCAGAGGAATACGTCCTTACAGCCCCCGAAGCGGGGCAGCGGTCCTTCGACCCGGTCCCCAAGGGCTTTGCCCTGACTCTCGACGCCCTGGAGGCCGGTCTGCGCCTCCCCCTACATCCCGTCATTGTGTCATGCATCTCTCTGTGGCGGATCTCGCCTTCACAGATAACCCCCAACTCCTGGCGATACTTGGTGGCTTTCCTGGGGGAATGCCACTACGCCAATATCACCCCTACCCGCAACCTTTTTCTTTCTTGTTTCCGCCTATTTAAGGGTCCGGGTTATTTCTGCTGCCCGGCGGGTTCGAGTCAGGGTGCCCCACCAACAACAAGGGGTGGAAGAGGCGCTTCTTCTTCATCCGGTGGGAGAAGGACTGGGGCTTGGGGTTCGGTGGTCCTCGAGGACCATTCGATAACACGGCCCCAAGCTCAACGAGGAGCGTGCACACCTCGAGAAGCTGAGGGTCATTCTTCCCTCTTCGCAAGCCATCCGCAATATGTCGGAGCAATGGCTTGCGGAGGCAGGGCTTAGCCCGTGCTCTCGGGGTAGGTTTATCACTGCTTCGCATTTTTGGGACCATTGCGGTCTTCTCGTTTCTAACTGGTCTTCATCTTTCGCAGAGATGGTGAACCTGCGGTCGTTCCATGGCGCGAGCACTCCCGCAAGCTCATCCTCGCGAGCCCCGGTTGCACCGAAGCGAGCGGGTGACTCCCGACGGCCGAGGGGAGGGCGCCCAAGAAGAGGCCCAAGGCGAAGAGCGCCGTGGACCTCGAAGCGCCGGCCCTTCCCGACCGCCCCGAAGCACGCGCGGCCGAGTGCAGGCCCGGCCAGGGGGCGACAGGGAAGGACGTGCATCCCCCGGCCGTAAAGGACTTATGCCGGATTCCACCGGGTAAGGGTCAGCCCTTCCACTCTTGGGTGATGGGTGAGATCCCTCCCGAAGGGGGAAGCGACCCCTTGGTGGCCCGTTGGAACGAATTGTCCCGAGGGGACAAGGTATGGTCAGGGGGAGACCCTGCTGCCACTTACCTCCGGGGGGCGCTCCATCCCGACATGGCTCGGGACGTATACACGCTCCCCTCGGAGGCTCTCATCGCCAAGTCAGCCAAGTCGGTGCTGTGGGTAAGCCTCGTCCCCGCGTTTCTCTTTTCGGGAGAACGCCGTTTATCATTACTTACTGTCCCCTTTTTTGTGCAGAATCTCCACTACACCACGGCTCTGATCGACCGGGTCCACGACGCCGGTCGGCTTATAGGCGGGCTGAGCGAGCGAAACGTCGCCCTGCGTCGCCAGCTGGAGGAGGCCCGAGCGGGGTCCGGACCTGAGGCGGTTGCTGCCGCCGAGCAGCGGGCGGCTGACCTAGGCGCCGAAGTCTCGCGCCTGACCGCCGAGCTCGAGGCCTCGAAGGCAGCGCAGGCCAACCTGCAGGATCTGGGCGCCGAAGCATCGCGCCTGACCGCCGAGCTCGAGGCCTCGTCAGCAACGCAGCGCCGCAGGTTTCTCCGGATGGAGAAGCTGGAGAACCGCCTCCGCACCAAGGAGGCCTCCGCGGGCGGCTGCGAGGCCGAGGCGAAGGCCATCCAGGAGGCCCTCGCGGCGGAGAGAGGCAGCCGTCCGGAGCGGGACCGGGAGGTGATCGCGCAGTACAAGAAGTCGGAGGGCTTCCTTCTCGGCTTGGACCGGACGGGCAGAGTATCCTACGAATATGGATACAAGGTCGCCCTAGCCCGGTTCCGAGCGTGCCCTCCGGGTTCCGCGATCGAGGAGGACCCCTTCACCTCCCGGCCCGAGGACCAGGGGGCGAGTATGCCCGACGAGGTCCCCTTTGACGACATCACGGAGGCCAACCCTTGAGGTTCTTTTTCTTTTGGAGGGTTTTCCTCACCACTTTGTATCACCTTTTGTACCTCTAGGGGCTCGTTTTTGTACTCGACATTTTGGCAATACAACTTTGATTTTGACAAGTTATATCTATGTTCTAATCCAACACTAGTACTTCTATCTTACCTTTGCAATCTTTATAACAACTTCACACTAAATATTTTTGAGGTTCGACGTTCCTGTGTCCTCGGAATTGCTGTCCCGACATAGTCGCAAGTCGATGCGTGCTTCGGACGACCTTGGTAACTCGGTAGGGCCTTCCCACTTGGGTGCAAGCTGCCTTAGGCGGTAGGGTCACTTACTTCCGCCTTGCAGCACCAAGTCTCCTGGCCGAGGGGGCGAGGGTGTACCCTCTTATTATAGTTTCGGGCGACACTTCGATTATACGCTAACATCTTTAGGTGCGTGTCGGCCCTGCGCTCTTCGAGGAGGTCTAGGCCAGCCCGAACTCCTTGGGTCGAGGTTGACTCTTCGTAGTTTTCTCGGAAGGTCGGGATGACCAACTCGGCCGAGAAACGGCTTCCACGAACGCCAAGCTATACGGGGACTCGCCCGATGCCGTTTTCGGGGTAGTCCGCAAAGACCATAGGACGTTCGGCAGTTCGTCGACCCAGGCTGATCGGGCTTCCAGAGTTCTTTTTCTAAGCCCATCCAAGATAGCTCGGTTGGTTACCTCGGCGAGCCCGTTGGTCTGAGGGTGCGCCATGGAGCTAAACCTCAATTGGATCTGATAAGTCGCGCAGAATTCACTACTAAACCGAGCTGGAGAATCGGGTTATCGATAATGATAACGCTGGAAGGCCGGGTCACAATATTTTTCCATACGAATCGCTCGACCCGGCCGTAATAGTTGCCGCCGCTCGGCCTACCCACTTGGTGAAATAATCGATTCCCACGATGATGTATCTCCGCTGGCCGGACGCCGAGGGGAATGGGCCCAGGAGGTCCATCCCCCACTGCGCGAAGGGCCAAGCGCAATCCATGGTGGTGAGAGGGACCGCGGGAAGCTGCGGGGCCCGGGCTTGGCGCTGGCATGTGTCGCACCGCCGCACGAAAGCCTTAGCGTCTCGGTGCAACGTGGGCCAGTAATAGCCTTGGCGCAGTACCTTGAAGGCCAAAGTCCGGGCACCCATGTGCTCCCCGCAGGTTCCGCCATGGACTTCGGCGAGAATTATATTCGCCTCGTCGGGATCCAAGCATCATAAGAGGGGGCGAGAAAATGACCTTCTGTAAAGCCGATCGCCAATCTCGTTGTACCATGCTTGGGTTCGGCGGAGCCGCGCTTGGCGCCGGTGGCCGGATGCCCTCCTCTTGTATTTCGCATCTCCCGCACTCCATGTGAGCGAGTCGCCGGGACCCGGGTCCCCGCCCCCGTGGCCACCGACCAATGAGTGAGGTCCTCGACCTGGATGTTCCTCGTGTTCAGCTCCCGAGGCTAACTTTGCGAGCTGATCCGCCCGCTCGTTCTGGGACCTGGGCACTCTAGATAAAGTGAAGTGAGAAAAGTTAGAGGTTTGGGCCTTTACCTCTGTTAGGTACTTCGACATGGTCGGGTCCCGCGCCCGATATTCTCCGCCTACTTGCTCGGCGACCAATTGGGAGTCCGTGATAACATGGACTGCCCTCAGCTGCATCTCGGCTGCTAAGCGAAGGCCCGCCAGAAGGGCTTCGGACTCGCCTCATTGTTTGTGGCCTCAAGCCAAAACGGAGCGCCGAAAGAGTATCCCTGGGGTCCTCCAGATAAGTCTGCCGGCACCGCACTTCGAGCCCGAGGACCCATCTACGTGCAAGACCAGCCTGTAAACTTGCTCGCACCCTCCGCTCCGGCGGGTTAGTTCCGAGATGAAGTCGGCCAGGGCTTGGGCCTTGATGGCCGTCCTTGGTTTGTAGTGGAGATCGAACTCGGATAGTTCCACCGACCATTTCAAGAGACGCCCTGCTACGTCGAATTTAGAAAGAACTTGACGCAGTGGTTGGTCGGTCATTACCTCGATGGTATGGGCCTGGAAATAGGGGCGTAGCTTCCGAGCCGCCACGATAAGCGCTAATGCTAGCCTCTCGATGGGGGGGTAACGCTGCTCCGGCCCCCGCAGAACATGGCTGGTGTAGTAGACCGGATGCTGTTCTCCGGAGGCTTCTTTTACCAGCACTGAGCTCACTGCGTGTTGAGACGCCGCCAGGTAGAGGCAAAGTTTTTCCGGCGCAGACACCGAGGCAAGGCGCGGGAGCGCGGATAGGTGCTGCTTCAGACGTGCGAAGGCTTCGAAATAAAGGATGTCGGCCGAGCTGCCGGTGTCAACCATGACCCTTTTTACTTGCGCATTGGCTATTCGGGCCGACACCACCTGCGCGTCATCGTGCTCCGAGATCCCTGAATCCTCCGGGGGGAAAGTGATCTCTGGTTCGGAGGGGGGGTGGAGTTTTCCGGTCGGGACAGCGCGGGCATAAGCCTTTTGTCCCGAGGCGCTATGCCCTCCAGAGGCGGGTCCCCCAATAATTACGTCGATGTGTTGCTCGACCAGGCCCTCGGGATGTATGGAGGGTTCCCACGGACGTTGGAGGTATTGGTCTAAATGCCCCTCCTCCTCCTCGAATTTGCCACTTTCGTAGCATTGCTCGTGTCATGCGATTCGCCGATGGCGGCGATGCCGAAGCGGCATGATCGCTCGCCCTTCATCAGGCGGGAGGCTTAAGCATTCCCCTTTCATTTATACGGAGAAATATTTGCGTGCGTGGCGCGTTCGAGGTGGCGGCCGGGCGTATCGGTCGGGATGTCTCGCTGGCGTCCCGGTGGGGACTGTCGCTGGTCGTCGTTCACTCGGGTGGCGCGAACGCCCCTTGGGCGCTCTTCCTTTCTTCCCGACATCCAAGTTTGGGCCGCCACATCTTTGGTTCGCATTGGAACATTTCCGCGATGGACACGGGGGGTCGCTCCACCAAGGACCAACAAAACCTCGAGGGTCGTAGCCTTATCATGAATGCCTGCATCAACAGCGAAGGGTGAGTGTCAAATAACCCTCGTACCTCCGTGGTAAACCGTCGCGCACGGCGGAGAGGGGTTCATCCTCCTTTTGCTTCAAACCCAGGAGGAGCGCGACAGTAGGCTTCGGACGCGCGAACGCCAGAAAGTGTAGCTCGAAATCCTTGGCGAGCTGTTCGAAGGACGTTATCGTCCCGCTCCTTAGAGTGCTGTACCAGGAGCGTGCGGGCCCTTTCAACGTGGTGGGGAACGCTCGGCACATCAGGGCGTCCGAGGTCCCGTACAGGGCCATTTGAGCTCGAAAGGCGGCCACATGGTCCGCGGGGTCACTGGCTCCGTCGTAGGAATCGATGGAGGGGAGGCGGAAGTTCAAGGGCACCGGGTATTCTCGTATGTCACTGGCGAACGGGGACTCCCAGTGGGGCTCCTCCTTCTGCCCCTCCTTCGACCTCCGTATGTCCCCCTGCACCTCGTCCAGGCGCTGGGAAATAGAGCGGAGCTGAGCTCGGAATAGATCGGTCGAATCCGAGGACACCGCCTCAGGCTCGGGCGATGTACCTAGGTTCTCGAGAACTCGGGCTCCGTCCAGGACTGGATGGGACGCTGGGGAAGACGGCGCCGGGGGGGGGGGGGGCGCCTCATAAGCCTGGGGGGAGGGTCCGGGCCTCTGGTGGTTCCGCCCTCCGTTTCTGGGCGAGGGACGACGATGTCCGACGGCATTTGCGAGCCGGACTGTGGGATAGGTCTGAAAGGCCTCCATGGTGGCCGGGAGGGAGGCGGAGAAACCTGGCGGGGTGGAGTCCTGGGTCGTTAAACAGACTCCAATAGCGCTCTGAGGTCGCAGCAGGATCGTCTCCCAGTGCGGAGGTAGAGGGGCTTCACCGGGGTGCCGTGCTGGTGCGACCTCTGCGTCCATGTGTCGATTCGGGGCACGCGAGCGACCTTCCGATGCGGCCCTCCTTCAGCGCCAATCTGTTAGTGTGTAAACAATCTTACCGTGACGGCAGGCACGGGGAAGCCCGTGGTTCCGGGGTCGCCTCGGTAGGGTTCGGGCCCGTCGGCGACGCCTCTGCTCCGGTGAGTCGGCGCGGCGTGCGCACCGGCGTCACCGAAGTGGAACACCGCATAAAGTCGGGTCGGAGGGTGCTCCGCCCGACCCCTCCGATGCTTAAGTCAGCGTCACCCCCGTGGGTTCCCGACCTCCTTTCCCTACTCAAGGGTCTAGCCTGCGTACCTCCCTTTCTCCTTACCTTGCCCCCTGCCTTAAATATGTCGGGGGAATGGCCCGCTCCGTTGCATCCGGGGGATGGTGTACGGATCGACTGGCGGTGTAGCGTGGTCAACTCAGCATGAGCGCGGGGCGAGGCAGAGGAGAAGCGACGTCGGGTTGGTCAGCAGCGGGAGTACTTGGGCGCAAGAGAGGTGAGGACGTCATCCGAGTGAAACACACAGGACCGGATGTCGCGTCACATTCAATACCCATAACACTTAGTATCATGATCAATAATTAATATATCATCCATATATATTAAGAGAATAATAAAATTATCATTAGAAAAATATACTATATACACATAATAATAAAAAACAGTCCTATAATACCCATGATCTATTATAAAAGAATCAAATGTTTTATACTGTTGTCTTGATGCCTGAGACCATAAAAACATCTTCAGCTTGTATATCAGATTTGTCTTAACTTTAACTTTAAACCTTTCAAATTATTTCATATATATTTCTTTCTTAAGTCAAGAAAAATAATTTTCATATCAAGTTATTTAATCTTTAAATTCAAACTAGTAGCACAACCAAAAACAACTTGCATAGAAGATATTTTGACCATGACTGAGAATTTTTTTAAAATTTAATATCTTTCTTTTGACCAAATCTTTTCATAACCAATTTTATTTTTTTTATCTAGGCTGTGAGCTATTTTTTAATTTTAATACCTATTTATTCTTTAATATTTTTATTAGATAATTTTACTAAGTCAAATATATAATTTCATGTAAGGATTTTATCTCTTCTTATAAGATGCTTAATTATATAATTTTTTATATAATATAATATCTTTGTAACTTTTTGGTGCTCTCTCATCAATAAATAACATATATTTATGAGAAGAATACCTTTGAGAAATTAGATGCATTTTAGTGGATCTTTTGTTGTTCAATTTGTAGTTTTAGAAAACCTTGCTTAACATGTTCATTAGTAGTATCATTTGATGGTATATCGTTATAATCTTTTTATTCATTTTCATCATCATCACTAACTATTGTAGGAGGCATTAGACTAAGAAATATAGAATGTTTATTAAATGATCGAGACTCTTGAATTTTCTTAGGATCTTTAATAATTTGATCTTCAGAAAATACAGCATCTTTGCATTTGATGATTTTATTACTTTCATGATCCCATAACTTGTAACAATTTTTTTATGTGAATAATTTAAGAAGACATATTGTTTAGATTTATTATGAACTTGTTTTTTTTTTTAAATATGAATACGTATCTTACAGTCAAATACTCTTAAATGATTATAAGAAATATTAAACTTTGATCTCTCCATTTAACACCAGATAAATAAAATTTTTAATTAACACCAAATAAATAAAATTTTTAATTAACATCAAATGAATTTATTTTCCTTCATCCACCGCCATTTAACACCAAATAAATAGTTTTTTTTCTTGGCCACCCATTTAGATTTTTCTCATCTCACTCATATAACATTAGGGTTAGAATTTTTTGATTAATTTTTTTTTAAATCTCACCACTAATATCATAAGCGAGACCATTCAATAATTTTTTTCTTTCAAAATATTTGAAGGATTAGGCAAAATTCGAATGGTTGACTTAAAGAAGGGAGTGAATTTATCCCCCCTTAGCCTATCATTTATGATTGATTGAGGACGCTTGAAATGTTATCTTAGAAGCATCAGATTAAACCTGAATATTTCAATATCAATTACAATTTCTCAGTTGACAATCATCATGGAACAAACATAAACAAAAAAAGGGAATGAGATGACAGGCAATAGTCTCTCAATCGTCCATCGCTAGCTCTTCACCATATGAAACTGCACGAATCACTATATGAAACTTCACTATAGGAGCCCAGATAAGTCGACCTGCACCAAGGGGGTGCATGGGTCAATCACCCACTCGATCACATTGCATAGAGGTACAATTGATCCTCACTAGTTGCAACCCCCTCATATCAACTCCACAAGTATAAAAGGTCGATCTCCAATCCCAAAAAGGGAGGATTCATTCTTTATCTATTAACTTTAACATCGGAGAAATCGGATCAGGAATCCCCTTACCATCCACATATTATGCAGGATTTTGACGAAGATCAAACCTACCTCAACTCTACATCGGGATAATTCAGATGACTCTACGATAATCTCGAAACCGTTGTCTCCAACTCTTGTCTCACTCTCACCATTCTATCTCTCACCCGAGAAGCTACCTGGACAATCTTACACTTTTGAGATATAACCAAATTGTACCGACTCCCAATCCGCAACATTGAGTTGCATACACATTCTAATTTGGTACAAGCCTAAAGAGGACCGGTTCAAACTTAATATTCTCACCTCTTTTTTTTTTTTTTTTTTTTCTAAGGAGGATAACCAAAAGTGCTAACTGGTTGACATGTTATACCCGACGCACTTGGACTCGGAAGACTCTGTCGTCGAACGAGTTACGTAACTATTGTTGCTATATCTCTTTTTAATTGAAAAAAAATATAGAGGGGCAAAATCGTTATTTTAAAACTTTATTAGGATATATACGTAAGTACACCAAAATAAAAAATCCGTAAACATACATTAGTATTCCAAGAACTCGTCCGCCACCACCGCCCTAATTCCTAAATCACCTCTCTCACTCCCTTTCCCCCAATATCGCCCCCCTGGATCGCCTCGTTCACCCACCGGAAGGGGTGCGGGCGGCGGTATCTCGAAGGCCAGCGGGCGCTGGTCCGACGGTATTTATCTCTCGAAGGCCAGCAGGCGACGCTCCAACGGTATTTATCTCTTTCTCCTTCTCCTCCTCTTTCACTCTCCGTTTCACTTCCCTTGTTCTGTGTTGGTGCTCGCAAATTGCGCGGAAACCCCGACTTTTGGTTATCTGGCGGTGGTTTCGAGCTGGATTTTGTATTTCCGTTGTTTCTGTTCCTCGTGAGCGTTGTCATTTGCGGTAATTATTTTATTGTTGTGCAAGGCCTTGTCGCTGTTATTCTTGTGGTTTCGATGCTCTTAGTTGTTGACGGGATTTTTGCTCGAAATTTTGCTCTTTGTTACGCCACCACATATCGTGCAGCTGGTCCTTAATATCTCATGAAATCTTTTTTTTTTCTTTCTGTTTCTTCATTTTTAATATAGATAATACTTTTGCTCCTCACTAGAAATATGTTCTAATAATTTTTAGTTAAATCATGTACAATAAATGCACCTGAGTAGGCCATGTGTCATCTCGAAATGTCCTGACCGCGGTTATTCTTGTGCCAATAATGCCTACAAGTCTTTAAGTTTGGTACGCCTGTTGTTTGACCCATTTGAAGGGAATGAGAGTGAGATATTTCGTTAGAAATTGCTGGCTCTACATCTTCTTTTTGGCTTTCTTTCTTGAGTCTTTTCTTTTGTACCCACCATCTGTTAATACCACTCTTTAGTTTGGTGTTCTTTATTTTAAAAGCACATCAGTCAGTGTATATATGTATATGCTTGAATTTTATTGGCTCCTTTATGCAATAAGTTAGTTTAGTTTACCTAGCAATCTCTCTTTCGACTTCTGTTGGGATTCCTATTTTGTCAATTGGTTTGTATGGGACCCTGATAGGAGGGTCATATCATATCAGTAGTTGACTCAAGGGAATTATGTTGGTAGCTCCATTATTGAGTGAGACCTTTCTATTAATTAATAAGCTATGGGTTGTGAAACGTGCAACTGCATAGCTTTTTGATGAGAATCAACTGAAACTTGGAACCTAACGTAGGTGAGCTAGAGTGAAGTTGGGTTTGTACAAATTTTTTAACATTTTCAACAGAGAGAGTGAAAGAGGAACTTGTAGGTTGAAAACATTAGATGGAAAAGAACTATGGTGACGAGAAGGTAGTGGCTCCTAAAATCAGAAGAAAATTTGTTATTTTGCACACCTAGTTCTGAAGTACAGTGAAAAAGGTAATTCACTGATTCACTCTGAAGTGAGACAATGCATATGGGGGAGAGTTGCTAAATGTAACTATAAGAAGTAAAAGCAGGAGTAGAGCTTATCATGTAATGTATAGGTAGAAGTAGTTGTCCATGAGTTTGAGGAAGGGAAGAGAGAGCTTGGATGCAATTCGAAGAGAAGGATGAAATGCGATAGGGATCTGTCTACCTCTCAACTCTTTTTTTTGTCGTGTTATACCATGATTAAACGAGTTTCTTTGGTCTTGATTTATACCCTCTAACAGTATATGAAAATCTTCCCAAGCTTGGATTTAAGTCTATTCTAAGCTTGGATGGTTTCACATGGACACATTATGTGACAAGTTAGACGCTATGCTGTGGTAAGAGTAAAACTTTTTACCTATATATGGCATTGATGCATATATAAATCATGCTATTCAAAGAGGGTGTAAATGCAGCACCTTGAGTGCTTAATTCTCTTAAAGAAAGAAATGATAAAGAATTTGATTGGGAGATACTGAAGCGAGCTGAAGTAACTTTGACTTGGGAAGGAAATAATGGAGGTTTAAGAAGTTGGTAAACGCACATAAAAGGATGACTCGATGCATGAGGCTCCCTCTAATATGGAGATGGGGACGAGTAAACACTCATATACCTCTAAATGAATATTGACATACTGCTTTGAAGTATGGTTGAAAGTCTTATGTATCAGATATGTGTTTTAATGAGTGAACACAGCTTTGATCATGGTGCACACCATGTATAGTGGCTGTAATGCTTGGTACCACTATCAATCTTATTTACATCTGTTACTCTGTCAGATGTATGAATAGTTTTTGATGCCCATAGTTACAGAGCAAGATACCTTATACTATCAATTTAGATGAAGTGAAATGTAACCTAAGGCAGAATAGTGTGTGATGGAGGGCCATGGCTTAGAATTACCTTGTGAAGAACTTCTGGACGTTCATTTTAACTGCAATATTTTAGATATTCTGAGAAGTGATAAGGGATATATAATATCTTATGCGTGAGAGTAAAGAAGTTGGAAGAGGATATATATAAGAATAAGACTACATATCAGGAAAAGAAGGGAGAAAGCAGACTCTTTTTTTATGAGATTAATAAGGAAAACAATTCTTCTGTTTTGGTATTCAAGATCAGCTGAAACCATTGCACCATAATATATTTTTTTTGTAAATGGACAATTATTAATTTGGACAGGCATAGTAATTCTTCTTGGTAAATGGATAAGTACTAATTCTGACTACCTTCCAGTTTGGTAGGCTTGGTCTAATTTTACATTTTTGCCCGGGGAATACTCTTTCTTATGTCTTTGTGGCAGTTTATAGATTCTATTGATTAGAGAAACTTGACTGAAGTTTGCTTGCAAGATGGTCTTATTTTATCTTTTTTCATTTTTTTTCTTTGTTATCTCTCTTCTCTGTCTGGGCATCTTCTTGTGTTTACTCCTTTCAGGCACTTCATGAAACACAGCTACTAAGCTTTGCTTATTACGTATAGAAGAGAGAGGGCAAATAATTGCCCAAATTATAAGGTTACATGATTCAGGCTAGCCATATGTATATTTTCAGCCTCTACGGCTTCATAGCTTGATCGTAAGATGATATAAAGGCTGACCAAATCTTTTGTTGTTGTTGTGCTTGCCTTTCATAGTTATGTTCCAAAATTGCGATCATTGTCCTAGTTTACCTAATTTCTATTGACATTGTTTCAAATGAATCTGAACATTTGTTTCCAAAACAAATTAGGTCTGGCCAATCTCAAATTGCTTGATGCATTCTTGCCTGAATAGGTAACGGACAGGTTGAAATTTTGGTCAGTATTGATAATTTAGTTAGGTCAACATCACTATGTGAAAAATAACTCAAGTTGGATTTGACTAAAAGGTCAGAGATGTCAATTTGTATTTGGAGCTGCAGACATGGAGAGCACTCTTTGTGGGTCTTATGTGCTGTACATGAGGAAAATTCTTGTTAATACTTTCTATTAATATATCTTTTCTTGTATTATTTATACTTTGTCTAAAATATGTAACATATTTTTTTCAAGTGAATTATAGTTATGTGATGCAAATAAAGAATTGTTATGTAAGATCAGTGCTAATTGTTGAAATTACTTATTTCCCGATGGAAGATATGTTGGTATTGACAAAGTCAAAAAGCATGATTTTTTTGTCATAAATAATGCTGTATAAATTTTGTTAACAGCTACTAGGTGTTTTTTTTTCAGCTCTCTATTCTTCTAATAAGTACTATTGATTATTGTTCATTGTCACATAATCTGCTTCCATGGTTCTGGTTACACTTTCTTTCTTCCACTTGTCCATTTCAGAATGGAATTTGTGCTTCAAAATTTCTCTAAGTTATTTTAAAAAATACAGTAAATTCCAGGGTAGCCTGTATCTATAAAGAAGCAGGTGAATGTTGTTTGCTGTGTATCATCACTCTGCATATCCTGTGAGATTGTGGAAGTCCGTGAAAACCTACAGTTTTGCGCATCTCTTCTAGAATGCCAGGCTTACCTTTGGCAGTTCGTGAGACCATGTAAGTCTAACTTATATAGGGATTATCAGTTTTCAATTTATTTTATTTTCTCTCCAAAGATGTTAACTGATCCAATAATGTACCGCCTTGCCATGTTGATAACTTTTGCTATAGGAATCAAGGTTGCAGTTGCAGCCAATCACGGACCGATCAGATGTGCCGTCAGCAGTCTCGAGTTCGATTGACACCTGAAGAGCAACTTGCAGCTGAAGAAAGTCTTTCTGTATACTGTAAACCTGTTGAGCTTTATAATATACTTCAGCGTAGGGCAATACGAAATGTAAGTTCTCATGCTAGGATATTGGTCTCTTCTTATCAAAGTGTGATTTTTGGTTTGGTTCTTTATGTCGAGACGTGCAGTTTAAAGCATTATTTTGATCCTGCCCTTGAAAGAGTTGGATTCTAGGGTACTAACAACTCATTTCATGATATTGCAGCCTTCATTTCTTCAGAGATGTTTGCAGTACAAGATACAGGCAAAGCGCAAAAGGAGGTTCTTATTCTGTGATATAGTAATTTCCCTTTTAGGTGTAAAAATGTTTTTTCATAGTACTTGATTTGATGTTAAATAGTTGTTATATGTTCTGTACCTTCCACAAAGTAGTAGTATTATATAGGCTTTGTAAAACTTCGTCTTGCCCCTTTTTTTAGATTGTTTCCATGAAAAAAAAAAGAAAACCCATTTACTCTTTAATCTTCAGAAATTTCTTGATGATAACAGTTGAGAATTCCAACCTTGGTACGTAGCTTTGGCTGCATTTACAAACTCCACCATTGTAGATTATAGGTTGGGTAGAATGGACATGAAAATTTCTGTTTCTTGTGTGCTTATTACTGTCATTTAAACCATGGGCTTTCCTTATTAATCACATTTTGAGCTTCTTTGGCAACTGATGTCCCATAAATTTCAGGACTTCGAAATATCACTTTTTAATATCTAGGTTGTACCAGAACGTCAGTTACTGTAGGTTTATTTGAAGTATAATTCATTTTTATTTAACACCTACTACATCACAAATTTTCCTGCTTGTAGAATTCAAATAACCATTTCACTGGTTGGAAGTCTGAACACTGAAATAGAACATCATATGTTTCCTTTCTACGTGCTGTTAGCTATACCTGTTGCTGACACTGCAATTGCAGAGGTATAGTAATATCCTATTCTGCTGAAAGTCTATGTTTCTTTGTGTAAAATGCTGAAGTATTCCTGATGTTGTGATGAACAGCATTCGGCAGTGTACCGACTCAGTCGCCCTTGTGTCCTAGCTAATTTCATCGAGTTTGGAAAGAAGGATCAAACTGAAGCCTCTTTTGTTATTCCTGAGATTAAGAAATTGACAACTGATGCACGATTTAGAAATCTCAGCATTATCATTATCAGCAAAGGTGTGGTGTGTTTATTTTATGTATATAAATTTAACATTTTAGTTGGTGTGTTATCTGTTTCATGTACAAGTAACATATAAATATTTGAACCGCATCTAGAAGTCTTATATGGTCCATTTTTTCTTCCAGGGAAATCAAAATGTGGTTCTGGTGATAATCATCTATTGAACGAATATGAACAATGGTCTTCTTTTCTTAGTAAGGCATAATTAGTTGCAGGATTGTAGCAGAAATATGCTTTGTCATAAATTATGTGTGTATGGGCATTGTTCTCATGTAGATGCAGTTTTACTCGTGAAATGAGTATAGCTTTCTGAGCTACGCGAAAGAATGTTACATTTTTATCCAGGATCCATAATTTTGAATGCCACCTAAAAATTTACTGGTGTAACTGTTGTACTTTAGATGCTCGATGTTGCTATGATGATATAATAGAAAATGGTAGAGATTTTTTAAGTTGATTCCTTATGTACTCAGCAATAAACAAGAATTTGCTGGAAAACCATTAGTTTAGAAATAGAGAAGATAGGAAAATAAAAGGTTGATTATATACCAGTAAGAATGAAGAAAATGGGTAGCGACCAGATGTTACTCTAATTTATTATTTCATTTGAAAATTTTTTCTCTGAAAAGTTCTGTATGCTGAATCTTGTTGGCCTCATTTGACATTTTCTTCCAAAATCCAAAATATACAAGGATTCGATGAGTTGAACTTTTCCATGTTCTATATTATGATTTGTTGTTTCAGCTTGCATCTTCATTTTCCATTTCTGTTCCTCTCCCTAAACCCACTGAAATAAACAATTTTATGTGGAGTCATCATCTGATATATTAGGTTATTTTTCAGCTTATCAATTGATTTGGTTTTTGAGGTTCAACAAGATTGATGAGAAGGATGATTTATGGAATGAAAATAATTGTATTCTAATAGAAAAACTGCATATTAGCTTGAAATCATACCATCTGGAGTGACACTTAGGTTAAGCACATCTGATTGTTTTGATACTACAGGGTAAATCTTGAATGATTTATTGAAGTATAACTTTGTCAAGTAATGGATTCATTCTTTCTAAATAATATCTTTTGATTTCCTCAAATTGAGGAATAACATTACTTCAATTCTTCTGAGAACTTGTAGGTGCCAATTTTGTTCTTCAGAAATACATTCTAGGATCTGAAGAAATTTAGAAATGATGAAGAAGCAAAATGACTTAGCTTCCTCGATAAATTTGGTCTTCTGAGTTATTTTTGCTTGCAAACACAAATTGGCTTTTACTGCTGGTTTGGTGAAACTGGAAGTCTTGGAATCGAATCTGATTACTATCAGGGTCACACTCATCTTGAAACGTTAGCTCCAATTGCTCGATGGCATTCTATAGTAGTATCTGTATCTATCTCATAATGCTTCAATTAGAGATGCATTATAAATGATACAGGTTACTCTAAATTTAGTCGAATAAGCCTTTTCCTTATGATGTAAAAGTAAAACTTGCAAACTTATGTTCCAATTTCATGAACTTGTCTGTGTTAAGGCTTATCATGTATTAGTTTGACTTTCCCTTGTCCTATTAATTCATGATAATAGCACAAAAACTTTGATAAGCACTCGTGTTTCATATTCTGCTGCTTTTATGTGATTGATCACCTAGGTCAAGATTCTCCATTTGTCTTTGGATTTTGAGTCTATCAAGGTTCAACTTTTTAGGACTTAAGAAAATCCCTTTGAGCTCAATTTACTAGTTTTCACTGTTCGGTCCAGTGGTGGGGTGGTTATTGTTCATGCATAAACAATGGTTAATTCATGAGAAGTGTATTTGTTATGAATAGGTATTAAATGCTAATTTGTGACCAATGAATTTTTGAGGTATCATATGCTACTCTGTGGTCACCATACTGACCTAATCGTTGATATGGTCATACCTCAATCAGTTGTATTTGGTGTTCAACATGTGTTTTATTTGCAGATAAATCTTTTGGCTGTTCTTTTCTATAGTCTCCATTCTTAGAGAATCTATCCTAGAGGATGGAAAATGTGATGTTGTAATCAAAATATGTTCTTGCTTACAATAAAATGTATCCTTAAGAAATATTTTTGTAATACAAGATGACTATTAAGAAAGGAAAAGCATGGTTCATTTGGACTCTTTCTTTTTCAAGATTGAAATTGGTTTGCCTAGTTTGTTCTATATATAATCTGTAAAAAGTAAAGGGGAATGAACTCGGAACCATTTTGAACAGAAATAACACATTGTTCTATGGTCCTCAAGGCTAAGAAGATCAAGTTGTGAAGACAGATATCTTCTATTAGTAAAGATTTTAATGTTCTTGGAATTGACATAAACCGATATGGATATATTAATCAAGATACACGGTGTACTAGTCTGCGCTTCTGTGCTATGCATATAGCTTTCAAGCAAGCTAAGCTGCATTTAGGAACACATTTGTATTTTTAATGTCCATTTGAAGAAGGGGGTTTGAGTGAATATGTAGTTGTAGAATGATTTGAGTGTTTGATAAATAAATTATATTTTAAATGTATATTGACGTATGTATTATTTAGTAAAATTGTATTTCAAAAATCATTGAATATTTCATGATAAATTTGCCATTTTAATATTTTAATATTTGTTCAAAAGTGAATATATATTTTTAATTTAAATTAATAAGTAAAAGTTAAATAAATAAATGAATGTACGTAATGTTATAAAAATTTCATATGGCCCAAATATATAATAAATAAAAATACAATCATATATATAAATATAAAATAATCTTTAAAAATAAATGAATAAAATTTGACCTTTATAAAAAATATAAGTCATATTTGTTTCTCACAAAATCATTTTGATAATCTTGTAATTTTAGATAAAATCATAGGGTATTTTTAAAATTTGAAAATTTGTATTATCATTGCTATCCTGCGGTAGCATTAACATTTGAGTATTTCCAATACAACATCCAGGCCACATTTGATTTAAAAAAAAAATTATCAAACATCAATTCACATTTGAAATGTGCATTGGGCTCACAATGCACATTTCAAATGTGTTCCCAAACACACTTTTAATGACTTTAAGAAGCATCATGGTTGATATTGATATGTTGAATCATGGTTTTAGTTTTCTTGGGCATGCCATTTCACTTTAACATTTAATATTATGATTGTAGATCTTGTGGGAAGTATTCATTGTTTTGGATTGCAATAACCTTAGGCTGCAAGTGAATGTAATGTCGTTTTTGTGCTTGTACACTCTTTCTTTGGTTATATCGCTTCTCAGAAAGATAATCTATTGGATGAGAATATAATATAAAGTGCAAATAGACAAAGTCACATTATTGTTTTTAATAATATAATTAGCATGGTTTTTTTATTTGTTACATAAAACAACAATATTGATTCCTTTCCTGCCCTACTTCCAGAACTTGAAGGAAATTGCCTTTGGGGAAAAATACCAGTTGATTCACTTTGTTTATCATTGGAGCAGTGTGTGACATTGAGCTTAGGCCATCGAACTGATATACGTTCAGCTGTTAATATGCAACCAAGCATTTTGGAGGTATCTGAAAAATTGCAGTATGAATATATTATTTTAAATAATCACATATTAGTATAACCTAAAGAATCCTATTTCTTGTTACTGTTGATTTTGGTCATGAACCTATTCTCTTAGCTTTGCTAGCCAACATGCCAGCAGGTTTACTTCTATGGGACTATCTCCGTTGGACACATTTATATTGGTGCCGAAACTGTTGCCAAACATATTTTGTACGACAGCATGGTGTTTATCATGTTTTATTCATTGACAAAGCTTAAATATGATCTTTGACATGCTAATCTGCATGTATATTAAACCTTTTCAAAAGACTTTGGCCTTACCAATCAATAACTTATGATTTATTGCCAATTTGACAGTAACTAATCTGCAATCAGGATCTCTGTTTGAATCTATTTATTTTTAATATCTCAGCACATAGGATGCTTTCTGTCAAAGCGTTTGGTGTACATACTGACACTAATACACTTTTGCAGCCTAAATATTTGGGCAGGAATGACTGCATTTTTATTCAAACTCAAAATATAGATTCGGTAGTAAGTTTATACTCTTATGTTTGTTGTTTAGTTTCAATGGTATAGGTTCTGTAATGATAGTTGATATTCTTCATTTTAGAGTACTTTCCAACTTCAAGTCAGCATATACGCTCAAGAGGTTGGAGCAAGCGAGACATCTCCCTACGACTTTTACTCATATGATGATATTCCAACATCATCTTTACCTCACATTATCAGGTAATTAAAAATTCGTTTATTGTCCCAAAATTGATTTCGTTTTTTTGTTCTTCTTTTAATTGGTTTCTAGTATCTAACATGCCAGAATGATTTACCATGCTTCATTCATTGTACTATTACATTGTTGTAGTTGTTTTTTGTCTGGTAATGACCTGCTGGCTTGCGCCTGTATTGAGTCCACGCATGAGCATGTGATCACAGCAGGTTCTTTATTGTGTCAATTTTTGGTATTTTATAGTTTGCTCATGTTACAAGCTTTCATATATTTTACGTGTCTTTGAAGGAGACCTGTGTCATTATTATGTACGATGTGTTTACTAAATGCCTTTGTCATGCATTATACTTTGTTGCAGAGTGTAGCTTGCGTAATTTGAACAAACTTGCAACTGTAGGCTGGGTAACATGTGTGGCTGGTTGCTGGGGTTGTTAATAATTGCAATTGCAGTATAAAAAAGAACAGAGTTCAGATTCTCAACAACAAAAAAAAAAGGTTTAGTGCTTAAGTTGCCATCTAGACAAAGTGCAGGGACTAATTGTGTCATTACAATTTCTCCAGATCGATAGTCTTTCAGGCGATCGCTGTTACTCTCTTTTTTTTTCTTTTTTTTCAGTGTTGAAGGGGTAGGTTACCACAATGCAGGATTTGAATCAACTTATAGTTTTACAGAAAAAATGTGGTTCTCTGTGCTGTACATATTAATTCTCCAGAGGTATAGTTAATCATGTGAAGGATGAGAAGGGGATCAAGCTTTCCTATCATAGACAATTGGAGTTTCCATTTATTTTATTTTTAAGCATTTTAAAGTAGTAGTATGTTAATATGGGTTACCTACTTTTGTTTTTCTCTGTTAAATGTGTACTGTTTATGTGTCATTTAAAGGACACTGATGCAATTTTCAGTGAAGTTTCTGGTTAATCAGTGCTACTGGAGTTCAATTTTCTGCTTTATTTTTAATCCTAAGAGTTTAACTAGAAAGTCCTGAAATTTGATCTAAAATAGTGATCTTAAGAAAAAGGCTTCAGGTGAGAGAATATTGATTTTGTTAAGTCAGTCATTTTATGTTGTGTCTGTGGTTTTCTTTTGCTGTTCTCTTTTTTTACTTGCCTTACTTTCCTAATTGATCTATTTTTACCATGTAGATTGAGAACGGGGAATGTACTGTTTAACTATAGATACTACAACAATATGCTGCAAAAGACTGAAGGTGATCTCTTTCTTTTTGTTCACTGTCTTGTGTTACTCAGCAAACCTGTGTATATAGTTGCTTTTTGGTTGCATTTTACTCTTAAGCATGAATTTATGGCCACTGTATTTATTTGTCTGTTGGCAAACTTTATCATCTTTTAGGAAAGTGTATGAACTGGTGGTCTCCAGATATACAATGTACTTTTGTGCAGTTTACTGTTATTTACAATAATATTAGAATATTATTTTGAGAGATCACATTAGTAGAAGAAAAGCCTTGGTAGAAGGTTGCTCCTTTGAAAACTAGGTGACTTGGGTTTGAATAATGGGATTAACTTTCCTATAAGACTATGTAAATTGATCCTCCCCATATCCCACATTGCGAAGCCTGTTTCTATTTTTGATTTATATGAATTTTCTCTTACTGACATTTGGTTATTTCAAATTAATTTTTCTTGTATATTGCGTTCATTTTCAAATTTTGATTCATGTGTTTCCTTAAATAACAGTTACGGAGGACTTCTCTTGTCCTTTTTGTTTAGTGAAGTCTGCGAGCTTTAAGGTAAGATATACATATATATATATATATATATATATATATATATATATATATATATATTGGTTTTAAATTCTGTATTGGATCTTTTTCTAGGTTTAATTTCTAACGTCTTGGTATTGTTTTTGTAGGGTCTTAGATGTCACTTGAATTCTTCCCATGACCTTTTCAATTTTGAGTTTTGGGTTGGTAAACTTCTGGAGACTTTGTATTTTATTTTCTCTCAGGCATTCAATATATGTGTGGCTAACTTTTTCTCAGGTAACCGAAGAATATCAGGCTGTGAATGTTTCTGTGAGGACTGATATCTGGAGATCTGAGGTTATTTACAATCATCAATACCTTCTTTTGACAAGATGTGGCTTTAGTTTTCTGTTTATTTAGCATAACCTATATTGATTAGTGTGCTGAGTGAGAGTGCTAAGCAACAAGCTTATGTGGTTTTAATATCTGAGAGAATATTATTTGTGGTGACATCTTGAATGCTTTCCTTTTTTTACATTTTTATTTAAGAATTTAAAATATGAAAAAAAATCAATGCTGAAGAGCATTGTAAGATCAATAACACAGATATTCTTCATATCTTCCTCATCTTTTCCCCCTTCTTTTTCTTTGTTCTCTTCCTTTTCATCATCTTATTTTTATATATCATTAATCCGATGATTTGTGTTGGAAACAGTTGAGAATCATCATAGGTCAGTGAGGGTTGTCTGTTTTTGAGCACACATAATCACGCGTTGGGGGTAGTTCTGTCTCTTCTCAATCCAGATTTGCCATTGTAGATCAGAATTCCCTGATTTTGAAATTGTGACTGTACATAGGTGGTCAGCTTGTACTTCAAATTGGCAGACCGCTATTCTAAGTCTTTGCCATTATGATTGGATTTGCTGCCAATACATGATCCATTCAACGTAACCAAAATGGTGACTTATGTATTACTTCGATTTCTTGTGTGCGATGTAATCTGAGAAACTAAAATTTGGATGAACAGAATCTAACAGAAAATTGTTGACATCAGAATGTGCAGAACACTTGCTTTATTGCACAAAAGATAATAATAAAATAAAATTTTGGATTAAACAACTCAATTGATCCAAAAAAAATTGAGCATATCGTTTGGGCAATTTCATGGACAACTCTGACACAATGTAAGGAATTGGATAAATTGGAAACATAAGAGGTGAAAGGCACATGAAATGGTGTAAGATTGTGTAACACAAAGTACAGCTGGAACCAAAAGGATTCACAATTTTGCTATCTTTTGAAATCACCCCTTCAGAAAAATAAGAAAGAAACAATCAAGGAGATGAGCAGGAAATGAAGATGTGATAATTAAGTACTTTGATATGGCATGAAAGAACATACGCACACATGAGACAGACATTTGGCCTTCTGAACCGGAGAAGACCTGTGAAAGTCTGCAAGGTGAATCACCAGTTTGACTTTCTTCCCTTGTAGTCATTCAACTTGGTTTATGTCATGCATTGTAGTGACCCATCCTGGCTTTTGAGTTTCTGGTTTTTGTCCCAGCTTGAAAAACCATCTGTTGAAATTATTTGCTTATTTTGTACGATATTTTCAGGTTGTATCTGATGGAGTTGATCCAAGGCTGCAAACATTTTCCTATTGGTAATGTTTTTTGTTATTTTTCTCCTTGCATGTCTTTCCACAAGTTACTTTAAACTAATGAAGTCCTTCAAACTTAAAAATGAATCATAGTAACAGCTCGAACATCAAGAGACGTAGAAGATCTAAAAACAGTGTCCAGACAGCAAATCATGTACATCCACATGTTGGCTCACCTGAAACAGCCCAAGAAGGTTCTCATGGAGATTACGACAACAAAGACAACGGCACTTGTTCCTCTCAAAGACCTCATGTGTATATAGCAGATGCTTCACTTACAAATGGATGTCATGGTACGTGCTGATTTTGGTATTGTGATCGCATGTTTGAGTGGTTAGTAAATAGAATTGAATAACAATTATGAAACAGATGGTGGTTCTTACAAAGATGAAGGAAAAAAACTTAAATCACTATTCCGTGAAACTCACTTGCTCCCAGTGAGACATAAATATGAAAGCTTTAGTTCACAGAATCATGCTACAGAGTACACAAGACCTATGTTATCTGGCCCTGATACGACAGGTGTTTGTGGTGCTACAACTCAAGCTTCTACAAGCAATGATTTTGCTCAACAAGCATCTGCAACCAATCTAGTATCACAGAATATGCTGCAGTTTGCAAAGATGCGGAGGATATCTGACGAGCGGGCTGACCCCAGAAAGTTGGTCTATCTCCTCCTGATTATTTATGGACTACGAATAGTATATTTTTGTTTACATTATGCAACATTATGTGGTGTGCCGTGTTTATGCTAGTTGTTTCAATATGATTGAAATTTTCTTTACCAATTCTCTTCAATTTACAGTCGTGCACTGCTACAAAAACGTCAGTTCTTTCACTCTCATAGAGCTCAGGTGATACACAATCTTTACTTTGGGCTTATCTTTATGAACTTCCTATTAGTAGCTACCAGTGTTGTGTGCTTATGAAATTTGAGCTGTACCGCTTTCCCTTTTTTTGGACACTAGACTATTACATGAAATCTCTTTTTCTATGTTTATTTTGTTTAGATTATATTAGAACATACAATTGGGAGGTTGTTTTTGCTAGCTGGAATAATTTCTTTAACAAGGCTAAGATTAAGCATATAGAAGGTTATTTATATGTTTTTGTAGTTTGGTTGAACGACAACAAAATGGTTCTTTGAATTTAATATTTCAGGTGTGTCGTTTTGGGAGCTAGTTAGGTACATTAATCATACACATGAATATAGCCCGGTGAAGCTTTGCAAACTGTGTGCACTAAACCGAGAAATTATGGCCCACATGCATATTGGACCATGGTTGTTTGGTACCATGGATCATAATATTTCCTCTTTTTAGTTGGCAGTGATATCTTCCTTTTTTCCATTTACAAATTGAATGAACATGGTTTACTTATTGATTTTTTCCTGAACATGAATTGTACATACAGTGATCAGTTCTAATATTTCACATTTACGACTTAAGCATGGCTACTACAACATGAATTGTAGCAAGATACAAACAATAAAGTTGAAAAGTCCCAATTATTTGAGGTCAGCTACATTGATCTCTTGTTGTCATTGTGTTCTATAAAAACTCATATCATTAGTTAAGTTCAGAGTACTTTTTTTAAAATAGTTTTTAATGGTATTTTAGGGCTTCCTCTAACTCTTCTTGTATTGCCAACAGTAATTAGTAACATTAATTTAAATATGTATGTCTCGTTAACATATACCTGTATCAGCTTAAACGATGCTTCCTATCTTTAGGTCTCATGATGATATCTCTTTCTTATCTTTCCGTGGGAGGAGGAAGAGAGGAGGGATAGGGGTGAGAGGAAAGGTACAAGTAGGATAGGTAAGTTAGGTGGAAAAGGAGAACAAGGAACTCTATTTTCAAGGTCAACATCAATAAAGTCAGTTTATTACAGTAGAAAAAAAATGGAATATTGCATATTGTTTCTACCTGGATGAAGAACAGTTTCAATCTTAATGATGATCATAATCCATGAGGCTTGTGGCATTTGGAGGCAAAGTATCTAGCAGTTTCCTGTATGCTACACTGTATCTATTGTTAGACTTTAGAGCCAATTCTTAAATTTGACTTTCTTTCATGTCAGAAATCTTGACAATAAAGAATCCAACACATTTGAGGACCTAAAGTTCATATTTTATTAGGAGCATGGTTCTATGTTTTGTTTGGGCTGGTACATATCAAGTAATATGTACAGGTTCGATCATATCAGGTCTGCGGTATGGACGACAACATGTGCCTCCTAACACCTTGTATACATGTTGGTGTACTGTGTATCAGCATACTGGACCCATACTGGTCCGGTTGGGCACTGGCATGGGTGAAACATCAAACCATGGTTACGAGAATATTTACAACAGTGTCCTGGTGTTGTTTTTACGTAATAATAATAGTCTATGCTTGGACTTACTTTTGACCTTCACTGACTTTTATCTTGCTTTTCTATGGGCTTTTTTGGTTTTTTCACCTCACTTTATGTTGCTTTTAATTAACTAGTCTACTTTTCTTTCTGTAATAGTCTATTTTTTGTTAATGCTATTTTGTGAAAGGTGTACTCTATTACTGTTTCTTGACATTCTCTTTTTTCTTGAAATTTTATTTTCTGCAAATTTTTCATGGCCATACATTATTCAATTCATTCAAGTTTGATAAGTTGAGTTGTAACTTTTACATTGAAGCCAATGGCATTGGAGCAAGTATTTTCAGATCGGGACAGTGAAGATGAAGTTGATGATGACATTGCTGATTTTGAAGATAGGAGGGTAAGATATTGTCATAACTTGCCTATTGATCCTTTTTCAGTCAACAAAGGAAGAAAGAGAAGCAAAGTATTTGAGTGCCTTATTGTCTGAGTTAGTCTCCTTCAGGGCATTTGGTTGTTGTCTAATGATATATATTTTTTGATTTTACTCCTATTTATAAGTACCCTGTTGATCTCTTAATTATGGATGATTGACCTTAACGATTAGGATGTCGCCTTGGAGACGTATAATGATGTTAAATAGAACGTTTATTGTTCATTGTACTTGCAAAATTTTACTGTTTCCATAATGATATACAACATGATGCAGATGCTTGATGATTTTGTGGATGTGACAAAGGATGAGAAACAAATTATGCATCTGTGGAATTCTTTTGTCAGGAAACAAAGGTAATCTTTATATGCTTTGGCCAATTAATATCCCTTGCAATAGTGTCTCCCATAATTTCAACTGACTCATAGTTGAGGTTTCTTTAATTAATCTTTGTAGTTTAATTGAACCAGCATATACATGGAAATATTACTTTGAATCTATTAAACTGGATGTATATAATTGGAGTATTTGACTTGATGGATTTTGCAAATATCCTCGTCTTTTACAGGAATAAATACAAGTGTCTGGGTTGTTAATACAATATGGATGTTAGTAATATTATGTGTGTAAAGAGCTCCCATTGTTTTTGCAGAGTTCACTGTTGTTCTGGCAAGCAACTTAGTTAACATGCATAGTCATAAAACTTAAGTTTGAAGTCTGAAATTTGTCTAACTTGGAAAAATAATAGTGATTAGCATGTCAAGTCGTAGTTTTCTCGTTTTACATTCCTTTGGTAACTAAGCTTAGGGCTTTCTTGGTTCCCAGTTAATGGTGTTCACAAATAATCTTATCTATTTTTAAGAATGTTTCTTAAAATTAGATAAGATTGAAAAAGAAGAATTTTTTAGCTTAATAAAGGATTTATAGACTACTCAGTTAGGTATGCATGTTTTGAGCTTTTCTGATATGGTTCCACTCATTAATAGTTTAAGAGAGTAAGGTGTCGCAGAGTTTCCTTTGACGTACTCCTACATTGGTATTCATATTCTGTGTGACTTGATTAAGTCGTTGAAGCTAATACATCTTTTTGGGTTTTTTTTGATATAATCATACCAGTATAGACAGGCTGAAAGGGGCCTGTTCCCTAGGCAACTATGGAACATGCCCCCTGAAGTTGTGTTGATTTATGGTAGATACTGTGCCATAGTGGTTAACTGCATGAAGCGTGCATACAAACACGACATAGACAACATGATATGGATACACCAATATGCCAAACCTCTTGAAAGGACATGGGATGACAGACACGCAACTAAAGCATGTATATTATGATATATGTTATTGAAATTATATACCTTGTAAAATATAGGCAATCTATAATCATCATAGATGAAACTTGCAAGGATGACAATCTTTATATAAGTAGCAAATGTTCACAAAATTACTTCAGACACATATAGAGCACCGACAAGTCAAATGGCCAATTATGTACATATTGCCAATATTTGACTCGTGTTGACCATATGTAGATAATACGGGTGTCTAAATTATACATGTAGTGCATATAAAATATACTAATGGTACAAGAGTCATAATATGTTTTAACTACTAGACATGTGACACGTTGGCAAGTGTCCCACAAGTCGCACAATATGTTGGAATACCTTAGTTCATGTCTGCTGAATAGTAAAGGCTGAGTGGCTATTTAATAGCCAACCAGACATGTAACAGTCCCCTTTTTCTGTCACTAGAGTTGGAGATGGTCCTTGGTTTCCAGATCGCACAACATAGTTGGCAGTTGCAACAGTGGAGTTGCCCTGTTTCAGTGAGGCATAACTCATCCTCTTCCATTTTCTTTTTGAGGATGGGGAGTCAACTTGTATCCTGCTATGTGATTGTGATATGCAAGGGAGATATCTGAGCATGGTATCCCAAGATTGAATGGCAGCACTGTGGAAGAGTTATGGCTGTTGGGAAGGGACGGAGGATGAAGTTCATCCACTATTGAAAGGTTGGACCATTTGGCTGTTTAATAGCCACAATCAACCAGTTAGCATCCACCATATGTGTTGATGATTGGCGGTGTTGTTGAACTTGTTCTACAATTTCTTTTGTAGGATTGGACCTTCTGCCCTACTTTTACAAATTCTGAGTGTGCCATTTTGTTTACTGGTAGATGGCATCTAAAATGAATAGAAAAATATTCAAATTTAGGTTTCAAGAACAGATGTTTGATCTTTAAAACTGTGTAAACTTGAATGGTAACAAACTTATTGGCTTTGGTGTTCTCGCAGGGTTCTAGCTGATGGTCATATTCCATGGGCGTGTGAGGCGTTCTCGCAGCTTCATGGGCAAGATCTTGCACGATCTCCGGCTTTAATGTGGTACAACATCCAATGCATATTTGTTATGCTAGGACACCTTTTTGTCTGTTCCATTTCTTTCAATCCACAATTACTCGCAAAGCCCTCTTCCAGGCTACAAATCGCTCATTGTCTAGTACTCTAATCAGCTAATTTAGAAAAGTCCTCTATTTAAATGGCTTTGTATCCTGCTGGGTCTTGTTATTTGAGTGATGCATATTATGTTGCTTGTGGATTTCAAATTTTTGGTGATTAAGAAATCTTAAATACTCTAATGACATTTGTTGCATGCAGGTGTTGGAGGCTACTTATGGTGAAACTTTGGAATCACAGTCTCTTGGATGCACGTACCATGAACATCTGTAGCTTAATACTTGAAAGATACCAAAATGAGATCTCGGGCCCAAAGCAAAGCTGATTATTAGGAAACCTTCATTTGTGTTAGGGTGGTCGGCAAGCAACCAACCAGAACTACTTGGTGCTAATTAACACCCCTACCATTTTTTTGGAACGTTTCCTATGCATTTTTTAAATATTTATGTAATTTCTTGGGGGTATTATTGTTTTCATTCATAGACTGTTATGGGGGAGGAAAAATTGCCTTCACATGGCTGCAAGCGATTGTCACCTTACATGAATGTTCATATATTCTTTTTAACTCAGAAGGCAAGTTCAGTTCTCAGTGCTTTTAAGATGTCCTTCCTTTCCAGGTCTCGTCGGCTGTGCTGTTGTTTCAGCCATTGCTTTCAACTCTTTTTTATTTTCAATTTGGCCAGGAATGCAGGCTAGGTTACATGAATCTGATGCCGAGACAACTGGCAACAAGCGACGATCAAAGATCCGACGACTGAACCTACAAAATTGACATAATTTTTGGAAGAAGAAATGCATGCGGAGAGATTAAAAGTTTCCTGACTCCCTATGTTTGCGAAGTGCTCACCACGGCAAGAAACGATGAACTGCAGACTTTTTAGCTCCAAGATGGACCTCAAACACACTATGGGAGAAGAACGAATCCAGTGATGTATGTTTTCCGCCATAAAGATCTTATTCATCGGACACCTCTCAGACTCGAATACAGATGCGTTTCACCAGAGAAGAAGAACCGCCATAAAGATCTTATTCATCAAACACCTTCCCTCCTCTCAAGTACAAGTGCGTCACACAAAAGACGAAGAAGGCGAGTTTATTCTCAGACCAAGTTGTGCAAAGATGCTGCAGAAAACACTCCCACTCCAGTGGTTCTAACTCTTCACCAGGTGATGAATGTTGACGGGGTTGGCGAACAACGGCGGCCCATAAAGTGACAGCTGGGTTATCGTTTTGGACAAAGCCTGGGAAGGATGACTCAAGTCCCAGAAGGCGTATTGGCCACGGTTGCCGCAGTATGTGGAGTTCGGCAGGCAATCAGACTCCGCGTTCAATCTCCCACCCCCACAGCACGCAGCTTTGAGCTCCGTAAACCCTGCAGATGGCAGCAGCATCACCAGGTCAATTGCTTGCAGAGAAAGATAAATGGTTCAAGTGTCGATTTTGTCTAACGTGCTCACCATATTCTTGGGGATGAGAGAAGATTTTAGTGACCATTTCATATGAATCTCCAAACGAGTACTGGAATCCCTTCAATGACATGCTGAGCTCCTCCAGGAGGGCCTTTGTGGCAGTCTTGAAGCGTAGAGAAAAATCATTTAGATCCTCATAGCACCCATACGAAGGAACCGCTACTCTGACGACTGGAATACACCCAAGTAATCCAGTTCCCAGGACTGCAAACTTTCGTGCTCCAAGATCATACAGCCTCTACCATAATTTTAACTTCAGTCAGTTTTTATGATCGTAATGTTGCAAAAGGAAGTTGATGACTTGCAATTTAGTGTTTTCCTCATTACTTTCTTATTACATATAGAATAAAACACAGAGAGAGAGAGAGAGAGAGAGAGAGAGAGAGAGAGAGAGAGAGAGAGAGAGAGAGAGAGAGAGAGGATACCTCTAATTGATGCTTGAACTTGCTAAGTACAAGAACGACGGCTTCATCCTTCTGAGTGCTGTTCCCAGGATTGAGAAGAGAATACAGCGTTAAGACGTCATTGCTCCCAACGCTCAAGTAAAAGAGAGACTTATCCAGGAAGACAACAGCAGACTTCTTCCCTAGTCTTTCCGTGAGGTTCGCCGCAACTTGCTTGTAGTCTTCAATCTGTGTTGCCATGGCGATCACATCTCCGCTCTGCCACCATCAGGTCATCAAAGATAGTCACTGACAGTAGTCCACAACACCGTATCAATCTCATCACTGAAGACTTAACTGAGGAATAGAGAATCCCTGCCCCGCCAGATGCGAAGTTTACTCCTCTCAGCATCTGATTCCCATTGGAAAGAGAAAGGAAAGGTGGCGGGCTCGTCGCTAAGCCTACTGCTTTGGCTTTAAGCAGCGCGAAGCAAACAAGTTAGAATAAGAGGAACAAAACACTGCAGCGTCAACATTAGATCTGAAGTAATGCATACCGATATAATCGGCGTAAGTGAAGCCATTGCTGAACCTCCCGGTGGGAGTTCTTCCAGGGAAATCGATTCCCCAGGGAGGGAAGTTGACCTTCGGTGCATCGCTGGGCAAGAAATTGTTGTTCCCGACGTCGACGGTGGAGTCTCCGAACACAAAGACAGCAGGTGAAACTGCAGCTGTCGTTAGCGTGGAGAGAGCAGCCAAGAACAAGATGAGGAGGAGGAAGGTGGTCGTCTTCTTCGCCATCGGCAACGAGCTTAAGGTTGTGATCCCCCACTTGGCTCGTACCAGCTATATACACATACACACAATTTGGACAAGAAGTTGCTTCTATTCCAAGTTACATGTTGGTCAAAATTGATTCATGCTTTGACTGTGACGTTGATTTAACTGTAGTGCAGGAATTGTCGTGTTGTTGATTCTTCCTGTTCCACATAATAATGCATGTGCAATTGACCTACTTGCTTGTTAGACCAAAATGATATTATTATGATGGTATATGTAGCTTCTTAAATGACCATTAAATAAGTGATATACGATGAGCTAAATGTAGCGTGTGTAATTTGATTCTTTTAATCCTTGATTATGTAAACTGTTCATCTTTCGTTATCTCACTCATACCAATATTTCCAAAACTAATATGAAATTAAGATCGTAAGATTTTACCTGCATAATCCCTCTTTTTAAATCATATTTAGCTCATTAGAAAGCATCGAATTTTGGATGTGAATACACATTACCACGAGAGACACGAACTAAGAGTTGGAGTCATCCAACCGCATCAAATCAATGATTGCGGCAACCAGATCTATCTTGTGGAAGAATCAAAAGTAGAGTCCTGTGAGCAGATCAAGACAGACGACAAGCAATGTTTAGGTAGATAACACGTCAAAAATCACAAACTTGGTCAAAAGTCCGTGATGTTGATTGTTTGATTGAGACACTGCCCAAAAAATATAAAAAAAATTGAAGATTAACATTATTTCTTCGTACATTAAAATAAAAACCATAGTAGTATTGATGGTTACAATCACTAAGACTTAGATCTATGTTCAACCCATATGATGTAGATAACATATTTCTCCGGACTTAAAGAATTAGTTTCTAAAATGTATCACTAATGTATAACCCCGTTGGTATGATTTAGATCATAATCATATTAATTAGATAATTAAGATATTACGAAAAATAACATATTAATTACATTTTTACAAAACTAAAGGTATAAATAATTTTTTTTGCATATCTTTTCAAAATTAATGTAATCGTATATCATTTTTCTAGTCCTTTCAAATATAATGCTTAACATTCGTATGAATAATGAAAAGATAACTTAAAAGTGCCTATAAAACAAGAACAAAGTTCAAACCGTATGCTTTTGACATTTAAATTCTTTTATAATACTTTTAAATAATAAAAATCTAAATATATAAATCATTTGTATTCATAAATATTAAACACATGCATTAATAGTTTTAGAAACAAACTAAACGGAGTCATCTGATACTTACCTTGATCACCTTGATCATATATCCTTGATATCCTATAAATAAAAATATAAATATCTTTCCTTTCCTATTCTTATTTTCTTAAACAATCATTTTTCCTCCTTTTATTTCCTACATAATATAAATATTCAATTAACTGAGAATATTAAAATTCATCTAGCTATAATTCAAAATATAAATCTAATTAATAAAAATTTAAGAAAATTTAAAATCGTACCTAATGTAATTTTCTTGAGTTTGATCTAAATCCAATTGATATGTGAACGATTTCTTTTGTTTCCATTCTCCTCCTATTCTTCTTCTTTCCTTTTCCCCCATCTCTTTTTCTCCTCTGTTCTCGCAGCCGACGCCATCTCCCTATCTTTTCTCTCGCTTTTCTCTCTCTCTCTCTCTCTCTCCCCACGCCTCCCAACCCATCCCTCCCCTCCCGACCCACCCATTTTATTTCCCTTTTTCGTTTCTTACGTTGTCTTCCTGTCTTTTTTTTTTACAATTTACTCCCTGTAATTTCTTTATTTACAATCAGTTCTTTTGTTAAAATTAAGGATACTGCACGCAATCTCTTGGATGCGCGTTATTTATTTACAATCAGTTCTTTTGCTAAAATTAACGATACTGCACGCAATCTCTTGGATGCACGTAACGCGAACTGTAGCTTAGTACTCGAAAGATACCAAAATGAGAACTCAGGCCCCAAGCAAAGCTGATTGTTAGGAAAACGATAAACTTAAACATGGGATAATAATTTTATATTTTTATATGCTTTAATATCTAATTAATCTATGATTTGTGGATCAATTATAGATTTGAGTGTATAATCAAGGAAAAAATTTCTCTCAAAATCTATTTAAATACATATTAGCTTAATGAATAATATTATCTCTTTTACAATAAATTTTTTTAATTTTTATAATATCAAAGTCTTCTTGCTTCAAGCAAGGCTCTCTCTTCCTGGTTCTATTTTTTTTATTACCCACTAATTTATTGATGATTACTATTCCTCTTTTCTAATCTCTTTATTAACTCTTAATTTTTGTTTTTCGCTTTTGAATTCTAGTGTTGCACCAAGGATGAAGGCGTGCTCTGCTTAGCCTTTCCTATCGATCTCTTAGCGTGCTCTGCTCTATAATAGTTTTACTTTGTTGATCTAATTAGCCTTCTCTAACGATCGACCTATCTCTCCGATAATCCTTCATTGTTGTTCAGTTCCGCTTGATGGGTGTTTTTTATGTTCCTACACCATCACGTACTGCTTAACATTTTTATCGGCATTCTTGTTCCCTTCTCATCAATCGTCGAACTAATTAGTGCCTCAGATCCACTGTCATCTCTCGGTGATGGTCTACTGTCTTCTAACATTCTCTCGATTACACCATTAGCATTTACGATCAAGATAAGAACTCATGAGAGGAAGGAACTGATTATACTCTTCTACACATCTGTGATCGGATCTACCCTTATGCACTTCTTAGAATTGATCTCTTATGTACTTGTAGAATATTTTAGTTTCACCTTTCAAAGATTAAGATTCTTGACGAAAACTCAATCTTATAGGGTATGATAGAAGATCAGAATAAAAATAAATATTAAATAATAATTTTATATTCCTTACATGTTCTAATCCTCAATCAATCTATGATACGAGGATCAATCACATATTCAAATGTATAATTTGAGAAAAATTTCTCCCTAAAATCTATATAATATATATATATATATATATATTATCTCAATAAATGATATATCTTTCATAATAAAATTTTAAATTCTTCAAAACCCTTCTCAATACAGAAGGATCATCTTTGACCTTTTCTACCGGTTTGCTGCTTAGAAAGCTCAATGAGAAGGTTTTTCTTTTCTTTGTTTTTTGGGAAGAATTTCGAGCTTGGCATGTCTTTCGATAAGAATTGCATGTATCTGATAATGAGACAACTGGAATCAAACAACGATCAAAGATTTGATAATCAACGGAAGCTACAAAATTGACATAATTTTTGGAAGAAGAAATACACGCAGATAGATGAAAAGTTTGCAAAATCCACATGTTTGTTGGGTGTGCACCACGACAACAAGTGATGCATCGCAGACTTTTGAGCTCGAAGATAGACCTCAAACAGACTATGGACCTCAAACAGATTTTATAAATCTTTATAGTAGTAATATATTCTACCTCTATGATAAAGAGAACAATACATCTTTATAATTTAGATTATCATGACACAGCTCCCTTTGTAAAAGTAAGTATAAAACTTGATATGAATTTTCTCGTATCAATATTTTTAGTTATATCTCTATCTATGTAACCCGTTAGCATAGGTGATCTCCTTCCAAAGCTTAAACAAATCTTAGAGCTTCCTCTGAGATATCTTAAGGTCTACTTCATTATTCCCTAGTGCTTTTTGCTTGGATTTATAAGAAATCTGCTAGTAACACCCACTACATATGCGATGTCCGACCTCGTACATACCATTACATATATTAAATTTTCAACTACTGAAGCATAAGAAATTTTTTATATTTTCTTCTTCTCCTCATCACTTAACGGACTCTATTCTGAGTACAACTTGAAGTGACCTGAAAGAGGAGAACCAACTGGTTTTGCATTACGCATATTGTACCTTTCTAATATCTTTTCGATATATTTCTCCTGTGACAACTAAATCTTTCTGTTTTTCCTATCATGAGAAATCTGCATGCCTAGTATTTGCTTTGTTGGCCCCATATCATTCATTGCAAAGGACTCACTCGGTTCTTTCTTTAACCTGTTAATTGTATACATATCTTTTCTAAGAATAAATATATCATCAATATAAAGTAAGAGAATAATAAAATCCTCACCAAACTGTTTGATGTATACATAATGATCTAAAGCCATTCTTTTGTATCCATTTTTAGTCATAAATGAATCAAACTTTCTGTACCACTATCTCGGAGCTTGCTTCAACCCATATAAACTTTTTCTCAACTTGCAGACAAAATTTTCTTTATCTTTAACTTTGAAATCTTCTGGTTGCTCCATATAAATTTTCTCCTCTAAATCACTATGAAGGAAAGCTGTCTTCACATTTAATTGTTCAACCTCCAAGTCCTGGCTAGCAGCAATACTAAGAGCAACACGAATAGAAGATATTTTAATAACAGGAGAAAAAATCTCTTTAAAGTTAATACTTTTCTTTTGACCAAAGCCTTTCACAACTAATCTGGCTTTGTACTTTGGTTGAGAACAATATTCTTGAGTCTTCAACCTGAAAACTCACTTGTTCTTCAAGGTCTTCATTCTCTGTGGTAGTTGCACTAAATCATATGTGTGGTTCTTCTGCAGAGCATCAATCTCTTCTTGCATGGCAACTAACCACTTTTTTTTTTGCTCACTTTTAACTACTTCCTAGTAACTCTCTAGTTCACCTGCATCAGTAAGCATCACATACTCATCGGCAGAGTATCTTCTAGAAGGTTGACGTTGTCTAAAAGATCTTCTCAACTGAGGTTCTGCGGAAAGCTGCTCCTCAACTTCTTCTTGTTCAATATGTCTTACAGGTATATTAACATCTGGTTCTGCACCATCTTCCTACATATCTCCCCCATCACTCTGATATAGTGAAGGAGTAACTGGGTTATAATATGCTAATCCTTCTACAGAAGTCTTGGCTGGTGCCTCATTCAAATCCTCAAGGGTTTGATCCTCAACGAAGACTACATCTTTGCTTCTAAATACCTTCTGCTTTTCTGGATCCCAAACCAAAATTTTCATGTGAGTAGCTAAGAAAAATATATTCTTTGTCTTGCTATCTAGCTTGGACCTCTCATTGTCTGAAATATGTGCAAATGCACGACAACTAAACACTCTTAAATGCTTGTAGAAAATATCTTTTCCTAACTATACATGCTTTGCAACATCACCATGTAGGTTAGGGCTGTACAGGGAGATAAGTTGATCACATCAACTACAGTCCTTAAAGCATCATCTCAAAACTTTTTAGGTAGCTTTGTCTATAAAAGCATACATTTGATTTTTTCCATGATGGTACGATTCATCCTCTCTGTAATTGCATTATGTTGAGGTGTACTAGGAACTATCATCTCATGTTAGATGCCATGTGACCTGTAATAATCATTAAATAATTCTGTATACTCACCACCATTATATGATCTTATATATTTCAGTTGTCTTTCTGTCTTCCTTTCAACTCTAGCATGAAACTCTTTGAAGACACCAATAATCTGATCCTTGGCCTTCAAAGCATAGGCCCAAACTTTCCTAGAAAAGTCATCTATAAAACTAACAAAATAAAGTACACCACTAATTCCAGGAACATTAATAGAACCATTAGGAGTTTTTATCCTTAAAGGACCACATACATTTGTGTAAACACGGTCCAAGGCATGTATTTTTCTAGACAAAGCAGGACTAGCAAAAGAAACTCTATGTTATTTACCAGCTAAACAATCAATACAAGGATTCAAACATGTACCTCTAAGGTCAGGTAATAGCTCTCTCTTGGAAAGAGCTTACAGTCCCTTCTCGCTCATATGTCCTAATCGCCTATGCCACAACTCCATGTTGAAGTATTTCTCTATAGCATTTAATTGCTCACCATAAGCTTTGGCCTGCAATCTGTACAAAGTGTGATATTTCTTTCCATTAGCTATAACAAGAGAACCCTTACTGAGCTTCCATTGCCCTCTGTGAAACCTACTATCATAGTCTTCATCATCTAACCTTCCAATTGAAATTAGATTTAGCTTCAAGTCAATCACATGCCTTGCATCCTAAAGCACCAACTTACAGCCAAGGTTGGTCTTTATGCGGATGTTACCTATGCCAATGATGTCTACTGTGTCATAGTTACGCATCTTGACAACACTAAAATTTTCAAACATATAGGTAGTAAAGAACTCTCTCTGTGTTGTAGCATGATAAGAAGCTCCCGTGTCAATTATCTACTCGAGATCCTGACATACATAAGAAAAATATCATCAGAAGGGGACAAAATCAAATAATCACCATCTTGCATTGTAGTTGTGGTATTCTCTTTTGACACTGTGGACTCCATTTCTTTTTCCTTTTTCCTTGCTCTTCTTAAGTTGCTTACATTGATTCTTATAATGTCCTTTCTCACCATAGTTGTAGTAAACAATATCTTTCCTTAATCTTGACTTACTTCTACCCCAACGTGAACTGTTTCTATCTTTAGACTTTGACCTTCCTTTCTTCTCTGAAATAAGTGTCTGTGAATCAATATGAGATATTGTTGAGTTATTTCTTCTCAACCCCTCATTTAATAAACTGCTTGTTACTTGACTCATGGTGACAATACCATCTTGTGTAGAATTATTGAGGGAAAGCACCAGTGTCTCCCAACTTTCTAGCAATGAATTGAGAAGTAACAATGCTTGTAACTCATCAAGAGACATTTTCATAGAAGATAACTGGTTAGTAATACTCTACATTTCATTCAAATGCTCAGCAATAGAAGCACCTTCTTTATATTTCAGGTTCACAAGTTTTCTAATCAAAAAAGCTTTGTTGCCAACTATTTTTCTTTCATAAAGATCTTCCAACTTTTTTCAAAGAGAATATGCAGAACTTTCAGTAGAAACATGATGAAAGACATTATCATCGAGCTATTGTCGAATAAACCCAATCATTTTTTGATCTAATCTTTTTCACTCATCATCTGTCATAGTTGTGGGTTTTGCACTATCCCTTGCAAAGGTCCATATAAATCTTTACAATACAAGAGATCACCAAAACCACTACATGTCTTCATATCATCCAATTGTTTCCGTTCAAGCTAATCATACGAGAAACACTACCTGTCTTCATATTCAAATACAAAAATTAAATCACCAAAACCTTCCTCTGATACCAGTTGATGAGATAAAAATAATAACAAGGAAGAATTTTTACATATAAACAAATATTATTAGGCTATAACATACAACGAAATTAAATGAAAATCATAATCAAATAGAACACCGAGATTTATGTGAAAAACCCCTCTAACGTGAAGGATAAAAACCACGAGGCAAACCAAAGAAAATCTACTGTAGGAAAAATGAATGTATAATTCTCAAAGTCTCTTGTCAAAACCCAAGCAACAATCATAAAAGAATAACTGAGATACAAGGATCATGCCACTATGCACAATATCCGAAATCTTTTCAAGCAATCACAGTAAAAATTCACTGCAGATCTGATCTAATCTAAGATGAGAATACTGTTTAGATGAATAAGAACAGTTTTTGTGTTTCTTATCTTCTTTCTTTTTTTTTTCTTATTTTTTTGCCTTTTTAACTTCTTTTTGAATCACTTTGCTGTTACAAAAATCATTGCACTTTTATTGTAATTTTTTCCTAATTTTTACAGTTACTGTTAACTCTCTAATTAAATTTAAAATTAAAAAAAACTGTAGACCGACAAAGCTCATGAGCTGAATTGGGCTTACTGCCCAACACTCTCAGCATTTGATTCCCATTGGAAAGGGAAAGGAAAGGTGGCGGGCTCATCGCTAAGCCTATGCTTTGGCTTTAAGCAGCGCGAAGCAAACAAGTTAGAATAAGAGGAAAACACTGCAGCGTCGACATTACAATTGAAGCGACGCATACCGACGTAATCGGCGTAGTTGAAGCCATTGCTGAACCTCCCGGTGGGAGTTCGTCCAGGGTAATCGATTCCCCAGGGAGGGAAGTTGACCTTCGGTGCATCGCTGGGCAAGAAGTTGTTGTTCCCGACGTCGACGGTGGAGTCTCCGAACACAAAGACCGCAGGTGAAACTGCAGCTGCCGTTAGCGTGGAGAGAGCAACCAAGAACAGGTTGAGGAGGAGGAAGGTGGTCGTCTTCTTCGCCATCGGTAACGAGCTTAAGGTTGTGATTGCCACATGGCTCGTACCTGGTGCATACACATATACACACAATTTGGACAAGAAATTGCTTCTATTCCAAGTTACATGTTGGTCAAAATTGATACACGCTTTGACTGTGACGTTGATTTAATTGTAATGCAGGAATTGTCGTGTTGCTGATTCTTCCTGTTCCACATAATAATGAGTGTGGAATTGGCCGAGTTGCTTCTTAGACCAAAATGATCTTATTATGATGGTATATGTAGCTTCTTAAATGACCATTAAACAAGTGCTACACGATGAGCTAAATGTAGCGTGTGTAATTTGATTCTTTTAATCCTTGATTATGTAAACTGTTCATCTTTCGTTATCTCACTCATACCAATATTTCCAAAACTAATATGAAATTAAGATTGTAAGATTTTACCTGCATAATCCCTCTTTTTAAATCATATTAGCTCATTAGAAAGCATCGAATTTTGGATGTGAATACACATTACCACAAGAGACACCAACTAAGAGTTGAGTCATCCAACCATATCAAATCAATGATTGCGGCAACCAGATCTATCTTGTGGAAGAATCAAAAGAAGAATCCTGTGACCAGATCAAGACAGACGACAAGCAATGTTTAGGTAGATAAGACGTCGAAAATAGCAAACTTGGTCAAAAGTCCGTAATGTTGATTGTTTGATTGAGACATTGCCCAAAAAATATAAAAAAAAACTGAAGACTAACATTGCCTGTCAAGGAAAAAAAGACTCACATGTTAAGTAAAACTTATCATAGATGATTACTTTCTTTAAAAATATGTAATTTTTTATGCATTCAAAACATATTTTAAAAATATATAAATTTCAAATACTTTCCTTATGCTTACACAAAAACTTAAACGTTAATACACTTCAAAATCATGAGTTATTAATATAAAATACTCGAATACCGAATTTTTCATCATGCTTATACAGTTTACAGAAATATTTGTTTCATATATATTTCAAATCATGTCATCCTAATAATATTTTTTAAAATTAAATATATATTTATAATAAAAATATAAATATAACTAATGCCACATAAAGCATAAATCATTGTAGTGCAAAGATAACCATTTGCTTTCCATAGATCATAGATGAGCATAAATATAACTAAGGATTATAAGTATAACTGTAGCTAAAATATTAAAATAAAAATCATAGTAATATTAATGGCTATAATCATGTTATATCCTTGTACTAAGAACTAGTTTTTAATTTTATCCATATTTCATTGTAAATTTTTAAAAATTAAACTAAGGTTGGTATTTACAGGGTGTCATCATCGGCGTAAGTACTGGCGTGGGCCGATTGCTTTTGAGTACAAATTTGATCATCGTAAGGAGGAAATGGTAAAAGAAAAACAAAAGAGAATAAGATAAAACACTTCCGTCATAATCATGGTTTACTGCTACAAAAACTAATCTCTTCCCGTGAAGATGTTGCTGAGAGAACAAAGATATTTCCTCTGGAAGAGATAGAAGAGGCAACCAATAATTTTGATGAAACTCGAGTGCTCGGTCGTGGAGGACATGGAACAGTTTACAAAGGGATTCAGTCGGATCAACGCATAGTCGCCATAAAAAAGTCAAATATTGTGAAGAAGAGCGAGATAGAACAATTTGTCAATGAGGTTGTAATTCTTTCTCAAATCAATCATAGAAACGTGGTAAAACTTTTTGGATGCTGTTTGGAGACCAAAGTGCTCTCATTAATCTATGAATTTATCTCAAATGGAGCTCTTTTGGACCATCTCCATACTTCACATGGTAGTTCCGCATTGTCATGGGAAGCTCGTCTAAGGATCGCTGCAGAGATCGTAGGAGCACTTGCTTATTTGGACTCAGCTGCTTCAATATCTATTTTACACAGATGTTAAGTCATCGAATATTCTCTTGGACTTCATAACAAAAGAATCAGATCTTGGGGCTTCAAGATTTATTCCACTCGATCAAACTCATATAGTTACCGGCATTCAAGGTCCCTTTGGATACTTGGATCTAGAGCATTATCAAACAAGTCAATTGAAAGAGAAGAGAGATGTTTATAGCTTGGGAGTCATTTTTCTGAAGCTTTTAACAGGAAAGAAACTTATTTTCTCCATTGAACATGAGAATAAACAAACCTATCAATGTATTTTCTCGAAACACTGAAAGAGAAGCACTATTTTGATCTCGTGGAAGATCATGTTATGAAAGAAGGGACTAAATAAGAGCTTATGGAAGTTATTCAACTGCTAAGCGATTCATCTTATACTTTCTCTAATTCAGTTGACCAAGCAATCAAAGGAAAATCTACAAATTATAGCTTAGAAAAAGAATTCATGTAATCACATTTTAACCCACAATGAGGGTGTATTGTACTTCTATTTATATTTGTGTGTATTGGTAACATAACCTAACGTATCTTATGCGTCGGATATGTAGTCATCATGTAAGAACGTTATATTGTAAATTTTCATTCCAAATAATACTTAGGATTGTTAAGGATTGGTATTGCCACTGGCATATTTGTATCTTATAAATACTTGTATATGTTATCAGGTATATGTATCTACTCATTATATATATATATATATATATATATATATATATATATATATATATATACAATTTGTTTGCTTAATCTTTACTTTGTTTGTATTTGTAGTGTTAATGACAGTTATGATAATGATACTTATGTAAAGCTTATTCGAGTAGTTAAATACTAGCCACTTTGAAACTTTTAAAAAAGATAGTATAAAAATATTTGAAACTTTTAAATAGAATTATAAATAATAAAAAGGGGTTACAAATAGCAATCTTCTTTTTAGGAGAAGATATTACTTTTTTAACCTATTTTTATTATTTATAATCATATTTTATATTTTTTTAATATTTCTAAACTATCCCATAAATATATATGTAAATATCATTTCTTCTTTCTCCTCCTCAGAGAACGATGTTGAGGATTGATAGCATGATCTACGGCAAGCAACAAGTAGCATCAGGTGGATGAAATAAGAGATTGTGGGGGGAAAAAAACCAAAAGGAAAAAAACGATAATTCAACAATAAAATAATATTTTATTTTTTAAAATGATTATCAAAAGTAAGAAGATTGCCAATTGTAAAAAAAAAAGGCTATGAACAGTAGCTTCTCTAAAAATTGGATTCAAAGAGTTAAATCCCGATGTTAGACAACTTTCAATCTTTTGATGGTCCGTTAGATATCAATGAATCCAGCTTTCTTGAGAAATATGTTTGGCATGGGATTTGTGCTAATACGAACGGCAGCTACAATTGCGTGCGCATGTAAACTGTTTTGTTAGGTACGTGGAACTGCATGATTGAGTAATTGAAATGGAAAAGAAGCAAAAGAAATAAAAAAGAAACTAAACGTCATTGACAAAGCTATGAAACACAAACGGGAAGTTATATGAAGCTAAAACTTGATTGATACTGCGTAGGGGTTATCATCGGTGCAAGCAATGCCACGGGGCTGCTACTGTTATGTATAGGTTTTTGTGGTTCTAAGAAAGAAATGGAAGAAATGAAATCAAAAGAAAATAAGGGTAAAGGACATCCGTGAAAATTATGGATTATTGCTACAACAGTTAATCTATTCCAATGAAAATATTGCATAGAGAGCAAAAATATTTTCTTTAGAAAATAGAAATCAATTAACAATTTTTATGAGAATCGAATACTCGACGGTGGAGGACACAGAACAGTTCAAAAAGAATTCAAATAAAAAATTATGAAGAAGAGTGGGATAAATCAATTAATAAATAAGGTTGTAATTCTTTCTCAAAGTATAGCTTGGAGACACATATAATTAATATAATTCATGGATACACATCCATGAATAATTGCTTGGAGAAGGAACTCCTGTGGTCACACGATTACCCCAGGTGAGTCTGTATTCGATAAATATTCATGATTTGTTGACCATTTGATCTCCACTTATGCCTATATAATGTTGCAGTGTATCATCTTTGGGTTTAATGATGTAATGTAATGCTGTTTTGGGTAATGTTGTGTTTGAAATTTTCATCCCAAATACATTTCAAAATTCATGTGAGAGCCACATAGAATGAGAACATTTTTGGGACGAAAATTTGGTAAGTTAATCTATGTTCGATTGAAATCGCGGATATAGCCTTTATATTAAGTATAGCCTTTGTATGTACCACGTATGCACATTATACGTTTGTTTTATCAATATGTACTACATCAGAGAGCGATGCAAAGGTTTGGTGGAAGTCAGTCCATAGAACTTTTTATTCTCATTTCACATAAGGTGACCCACGGTGATTGATTTGTCTACATGATGTAACACAAGTAGCAGGACAAGGCCACTTGTAGAATGAAAGGTGAGTCTCTATCTCTTCTATCTAATGCTGTAGCTTAGTGTTGGACTACATGATTCGAGCATGAGCTCCTGTGGCACAAATACAGACGAGTGGCTGCACAAAGGCCACACCTTCTACAGCATGAACGTGATGTTCACGATAGATAGAAGAGATAGAGACTTAAACCGACTGCATTGACGACTTAAACCGACTGCCTTGTTGACTTTTTAAGATACGTGTTGTTGAAATATTATATTAACATCAATTGAAATTTCTAGGCCACTCATATCAATTTAAAATCGTGCTCTTTCCTTTTCTTTCAAGTTCACGAGGTTGTCAAGAACGGACGAAGTCTATAGAGAGGATCTATTTTAATATATCATTTTCTATGTCAAATGAATTATTTCAAAACTATGTGATTATCCTCATTGTGAAAAAATGATGATCACTTCAGAGGAGCCAACCATAATTTCTATTATCTGGCTATGTAGTTATTGTTTTAAACATTTGACACTATTATTCTCAATTAAGTACTTCAGCACTCTCTAAGTTTCCAACTTGATGATCTTCATCGTATGTTTTTACCGTTTCATCTTCACTTATCGTACGTAAAATATGTGACACGGTTTAATCGTTTGAATACAAAGTAACAACTGACAGGGTGTAAAAAAATTGTGTGATAGATATATAATCACTAAATTATGCTTAAGTACGTTGAGTTAATAGTTCAGATATAAAGAAGTTAATAGGTTAGTTATCATGTTAGGTGGATTCATGACAAATGAACATGATGAAAGATTGAGGATTAATTTATAAGAGACCGATACAAGCTTGGGTAGGTTAAAAAAAACTCCAAAAAATAAAATATTACACTGTTGTTCTATAAAATGACTCATCTTGGTATCAACCTTACCGGTCATATTCCCTGAGTCACCTCTTTTCGTGACAGATAGGAGCAAAAATGAGTGAGTTATGTGAAAGTCAAGATAGTTCCTCCTTGAACAAGGAGAGAACAACAACCCAATGAAAAATCCAAACGTAGACTAATAAGAGAAAATATGATAAGTATAGGCTACCTAAAAGTCTACATTAATCTTTGAATATATATATTACGTTACTTATGGCTTGACTAGTTGTTCCTATCCATATTCGAAAAATAAATTGGCTTGACTAGTTGTTCCTATCCAAATTCGAAAAATAAATTACACTGCAATCGGAAGATAGAAGAGAGAATGACTCACATAGAAGTCTCTAAGAATAATTTCTCTTCAAACGAAGAAAGAACAACAACCTAATAGAAAATCCAAACTTGATGCCTCCCTTATACATGAATGCTTTAGACGACTATAAGCATAGACTAATAAGAGAAAAATGTGAGAAATATAGGCTAGCCGAAAGTCCATATTTAGTTTCAAAGATAGAGGCATTGCTTGACAAGCCAACAATAACTTCAACCATACGATACTGCACTATTTGATTAATACATTGAAATGATCATTGTTTGACTATTAGCATATGAGTTAAATCCCAATTTTTGTTACTGTGGGATTCTGTTAGAAAGAAATTTCATATCTAAAATAAATTAAGAAATGAGTTGTTTCAAATTAGTCTTGCTATCAATATTAGTCCATAAACTAAAGAATATAAGTTTTTAGATTACATGCTATATCACCCTATTTATGGCTTAACTAGTTGTTATTTATCCAAATCTGAAGAATAAATCATACTGTCACAAAAAGATAGAAGCAAGAACGACTCACGTGGAAGTCTGTAAGGATAGTTTCTCTTTGAACGAGGAGAGAATAGCAAATGGAAGGAAAATCCAAATATGATGTCTCACTTGTATATGGACAGTTTAGACTATTGTAAGCGTAGACTAATAGGAGAAAATGTGGAAAGCATAGGCTAGTTGAAAATCTATATTTAAATTCAACAGTTTCGTCCCTGTAAGAGCAAGAAGCGGAGAGGAGAAGGTGTACAGAGTTGCTAAGCTTGATAACATGTGAAGGTTAGTAGAGCTACCGTTGGCTGTTCTTGCAATTTCTTACATCATCAAACCAATTTGCTTCTTGAGGTATTCTTCCATTAATGTCAAATAAGAAACATGTGCCCGTTCTTTGTCCCGTGTATACAAGATTCTCCTTGCTTTCCCTCTACCTCCGTTTGCTTCCCATCCTGGCTGATCCATTAGAGAGAACCTCCCTATCCTCGCAGATGCCAGGGAGTGAGTGTCCGAGGATTACTGATACCACACAAATCATCAAGCTCGCTTCACCAAAGCACGTGTTTTCAGAGTTCCTTTTTTCAGGGTGAGCAGAGGAGGTCCTCTGCTCATTCTCTATAAGCCCTGGGTCACTCCAGTCATCATCACTATACTATCAAACAGGTAAATATCATTTATAATAGACACTGATATAAATTAATAACGTATGCATATGCAGGCTTCGGATGCTTTTCCTGGGCTGCAGAAAATCTTTAAGATTTCAATACTACCATATTTGATGGATATGAAAGTGCTCTGGTGTCGCAGAAATCGACTTTTCCACTAATTAATTTTATGGTGTTATGAGTTCGTGTTTTAAGTATTGTCCACTAATTAACTTAAGTAAGCTTTCCTAACTAAGCCTAGATCTCTTTTTCTAACAGGTTGGTAACATCTGGACGTCGGTGTTCGAGGGAGGGAAGAGAAGGGATGGGGTCAACAGAGGTGCTGCTCTTACTATTTCTGACATTGGGACCAATAGGTTCAACAGGAGAAGAAAATACATCCACAGACATAACTTTTCCACTCCCTTCCAACTGCCCAAAAAGCTGTGGTAACATCAGCTTCGAGTACCCTTTCGGTATAGGCAGCGGCTGCTTTCGTCCAGGTTTTAACCTCACCTGCATGAGCCATTCCACCGATCCTCCTACTCGTAGCCTCTTCTTGGGCGATGGCACCGTTGAGGTGATTGATTTTGATATGGACAATGGAATCGTGTACGTGAAAACTCCAATTGTCACCATGGGTGTCGATGAGGACTATTTCAATCACACATTGATTGATCTGAGGAATTTCCCCTTCTCTTTTAACTTGTTGGCAAACCTTACATCCAGTTCCGCTGATTCATTGACATCTAACAAGATTTATGTCGCTGGTTGCAGCGCTAATGCATATCTAGTTGATCTTGCCACCAATACCACCGTTGATTCTTGCTCAACCACGTGTTATCCCAATAGTTCGAGTCCACATGAATACTGCACAATTTCCATGTATTATTGGAATGCTATGAATTTCACTTCCCTGGAGATTCGGTTAACTCGGCTTAACCAAAACGAGCATCATTTGTTTAATACCTCTCCCATTAAGGCCTTCATGTATCATCCGAATAATTTCACTGAGGATATCGAAAAAATACTAAATGGGACAGAAACACTGGTGACGATGACCACCCTTGCATATTATATGGCTGACTACCCAACATGTAAAGAGGCTAAGAATCATACAATGACTTACGCTTGTCGTAGCAATAATAGTGATTGCTTTGATATCTTTCCTAATTTTGCCCATCAAAATTACACTATTGGATATATTTGTCAGTGTTCATTAAGTTATCAAGGTTCTCCTTACATACCCTACGGCTGCTATGGTAATATTCCTTCCTCATCTCTTCATGTATATTTAAATATATATGTATTAAAAGAAAAGTTATGTTGCATTAATTCCATTGCTGAGTATTGTGATTTTCTCAACAGATAAAACTTTCACACCATCTCTACCAAATAACTGTTCAACAAAATGTGGGGATGTTGACATCTTCTTTCCGTTTGGGGTGGAAGAGGGCTGCTACAGAGACAAGTCATTTTTTCTAACTTGCATCAGGGCAACTAAGCCTCCCACTCTCTCCTTCCAAGACTACTACATGGTGGTGAATATGTCATTGGAGGAAGGGACTTTGGCGGTCAAGAAAAAAACATATGATTACTTCTTTTCCTTTGCATATAATAATCAACCTTTCATTGGTCTTGAAGAGATATTCATCTTGAATTGGATAATCACAGATCAGTCCTGCGAGTATGCTCAGCAGAACACGACCACATTCGCATGTGTCGACCAACACAGCTCATGTAGCGACAAGAAAATTAATAGCAATGGTCAGAAAATTTCAGGATATCGTTGCCAATGTAATAATGGTTACGAAGGAAATCCATATCTCTTAAATGGATGTACAGGTACTTCGGACTCTTTCCCTCCCTTTTGATACGAAGAATATTAGTTGTATAAGCAACATCTACTTATAAAATTATCTTTCCGCATTCACAGCCTTCTTTTTTTCTTTCTGCACTGATCTTCTAAAATTTCCTTCTCAAGCATTGCTATAATTTTTTATGAATTGTCAGATATTGATGAGTGTCGCAATCCCCAAAAATATCTTTGCTATGGAACTTGTACTAACACGATGGGCGGCTATAGTTGCACATGCCCACCTGGGTCCTCCGGTGATCCTACTCAAAAAGCCTGTGTCCCTGACAAAAAGCATACTCTTGTGTTAGGTAAGTCCTGGATACCAATTAATAGTAGAGGGTAAATGGCATCGGCAAAGCTAACAAGAGCCAGGGAAAGCTAAAACTTGAGTGTTAACGTGCAGGTGTCATCATCGGCGTAAGTAATGGCGTGGGCCTCTTGCTCTTGAGTACGAGTTTGATCATCCTGAGGAGGAAATGGAAGAAAAGAAAACAAAAGAGAATAAGAGAAAAACACTTCCGTCAGAATCATGGTTTATTGCTACAACAACTCATCTCTTCCCGTGAAGATGTTTCTGAGAGAACAAAGATATTTCCTCTGGAAGAGATAGAAAAGGCAACCAATAAATTTGATGAAACTCGAGTGCTCGGTCGTGGAGGACACGGAACAGTTTACAAAGGGATTCTATCGGATCAACGCGTAGTCGCCATAAAAAAGTCAAAGATTGTGAAGAAGAGTGAGATTGATCAATTCGTCAATGAGGTTGCAATTCTTTCTCAAATTAATCATAGAAACGTGGTAAAGCTTTTTGGATGCTGCTTGGAGACCGAAGTGCCCTTATTGATCTATGAATTTATCTCAAATGGAGCTCTTTCGGACCATCTCCATACTTCAGATGGTAGTTCTGCATTATCATGGGAAGCTCGTCTGAGGATCGCTGGTGAGACCGCAGGAGCACTTGCTTATTTGCACTCAGCTGCTTCAGTATCTATTTTACACAGAGATGTTAAGTCATCGAATATTCTCTTGGATGATCACTTCACTGCAAAAGTATCAGATTTTGGGGCTTCAAGATTTATTCCACTTGATCAAACTCATATAGTTACCGGTATTCAAGGTACATTTGGATATTTGGATCCAGAGTATTATCAAACAAGTCAATTGACAGAGAAGAGCGATGTTTATAGCTTTGGGGTCATTCTTCTCGAGCTTTTAACAGGAAAGAAACCTATTTTCTCCATTGAACATGAGAACAAACAGAACCTATCAGTTTATTTTATTCAAGCACTGAAAGAGAATCGCTATTTTGATCTCGTGGAGGATCGTGTTATAAAAGAAGGGACTAAACAAGAGCTTATGGAAGTTATTCAACTGGTAGTAATGTGCTTGAATTTTAAAGGAAGTAAAAGACCTACGATGAAAGAAGTGGAGTATAAACTACAAAATCTAAGAAGGATTAGGAAGAATGAAGGCAATCATATTGCAGAAGATAACAAAGAAACTGAGTGCCTGCTAAACGATTCATCATATACTTTATCTGATTCAGTTGACCAAGCAACCGAAGGGACATCCAGGAATTATAGCTTAGAAAAAGAAATCTTATGGTCAGATTATAACCCACGATGAGTGGATTGTGCTAGTATTTACATTTGTCTGTATTGGTAATATAACCTATCGCATCTTATGTGTGGGTCATTGCCATATAGTCATCACGTGGGAACATTATGTAGCAAACTTTCATTCTAAATAACTCCTAGGATTGTTTAGGACTTGTATTGTCACCCGCATGCTTATATCTTATAAATGCTCGTATATGTTATTAGGTACATGTATCTGATCATAATATGTATACAGCGTTTGATTAATGGCCTATGTTAATCTTTTTCTTGAATTTGTAGTGTTAATGATAGTTATGATAATGATACTTATGTAAAGCTTATTCTAGTAGTTAAATACTAGTTTCATAGATATAAGATTGACAATAACTAATGATACGACACTCATTGGTAGTGGATGCTCTTTTCTGATCCACGCCAAAGGAGTACCATCTTTATGATGATCAATATACTTCAACATCAAAATAGGAAGAACCAATGGAAAACATGTGCTTTCCAAGATAACTTTTGTGTACACGCATCAAAAGTCTCGTTGGTAGGATCTAAATGGATTTAGTCATATCTTGCTATCTGGATGTATTTTTATAGTTGCATATGCATGTCGTGTCTTTGCTCTATTTTATTCGCTCTCAACGACGCACGAGGATTTCACATCATTGACATATGGGACGAAAAGGAAAACACACGATGGCATTGATTAGACTCGAGGAAAAGAAGGAAACAAGATCATTTGCTTTTGTCAATTCGATATCCTCTTCTTTTTCTTTACGAGGAAACGAGTTAAATATTTGTCGCACATTATTAATTAGTTAAAATTATCATGTTATTGTTGACTGTAATGTCACCAATTTACTATATTGATTTCAAAATCATGAAGAAAAAGGAGATTCTATTCCAAGAAAACTATATTGGAGCAACTTCAATAATAGAAGGTTTTAATATGGATTCCAACTTTGTCAATTTAAAAAAGATTAGCATCAATATATATTCACACACAATAATCAGACCATGGTTCTAGAATTATTGGTTTCAGTTTCTCAAAACCAAGAATGGGAATCGTCGGTTTCGGTTCGAATCATTAATTTTTAATTATTTTTTAATTAAAAATAATTTAAAATATGAAAAAAAATCATAATTTTATTTCTAAAACTTAAAAAAAAATGGATGTATAACTATAATAAGTAAGGCTGATATAAAGAAATAAAATTATAAAATTTTTAATCTAACAAAACACCTCTTTAAAAAATCCTTAATCAAACATAAAGCCTCTCTCAAGACTCAAGCCCACCTTCTTTGCTTTCAATTTAATATTTTAGTTACTATACTATGTACAATATATAGTTATTTATAAAAGTATTTAAACTATTTATACTTAGAACTGTCGGTTTAGAATCCAAACCACTAGTTTTGATCTTTTAAAATCAGGAATCAAAATCAAATCATCCAGAATCAATTCAATTCTAATTTTAATCTAATTTGATTTCGAATTGAACCAGAACAAGCTCCAACCAACATGAAGTTCACGTGCGAGTGTCCATAAGTCAATTTTCGTTCAGTATAACCTTTATATGTACTATATGATATGCACATTATATATTTGTTTTATCAATACGTATCACATCGGGGAGCGATGCAAAGACTTGGTGGAAGTCCGTCCATTGATCCTTTTATTCTCATTTCGCATAAGGTGATCCATGGTGATTGATTTCTCTATATAGTGTAACGTAAATAGCAACGTCATTTAAGCAGGACAAGGCCACTTATAGAACAAAAGGTAAGTCTCTATCTCTTCTATCCAAAGCTGTGGCTTGGTGTTGAACTACATGATTCAAGCACGAGGTCCTGTGGGATGAATGCAAATGGGTGGATTCACAAGGGCCACACCTTCGGTTGCGTGAACATGAGTTCACGCTAGATAGACTCGTGCTGCTGCATTGACGATAAATGATCTAATGAGGCGTGCTTAAATTGACTGTCTTATTGACTTTCTAAGATACGAGTTATTGAGGTACTACGTTAACATCAATTGAAATTTCTAAGCCATTCATGTGAATTTAAAATCGTGCTCTTTCCTTTTTTTTCAGGGCAAAGTCTACAGAGTCAGGATCCATTTTAATGCATCATTTTCTATGTCAAACGAATTATTTTAAAACTCTATGATTATTCTCATTGTGAAAAATGATGTTCAGAGGAGCCAACCATAATTTTTATTATCTAGTCTTGTAATTATTGTTTTAAATATTCGACACTACTATTCTCAATTGAATACTTCTGCATTATCTTCATCATATATTTTTACCGTTTCATCTTCGTGTACCATGCGTAAAGTATGTGATACAGTTTAACCGTTCAATATTAATATATATAACTACAACTAGCAATCCATTTGTAGTAATAATGAGTCGTTCATTCATTGTTTTTTTTTTATTTTTTTACCGTAGCATCGAGATTAACTCATATATAGTTTTTCTTATGAAGGTATTGAAGTTACATTTCCGAAGCCTATGAATCTAAATAAATGTAAACTTGAACACAAAGACAGTATCAGCTAACAAGAAGGTGTAAAAATTTATGTAATAGATATATTACTACTAAATTATGCTTAAGTACCTTGAGTTAATAGTTTAGATATAAATAAATTAATATATTAGTTATTTATCATGTCAACAATCGCACATGATGAAAGATTAAGGGACAAAAAATAAAAAATATTAAAGGATTAATTTATAAGAGACATATATTAGCTTGGGTAGATTAAAAAAAATAAAAAAAAATATATTGAACCCTTGTGCCACAAAATGACTAGTCTTCATATCAACCTTATCAGATTCCTCAAGTCACTTCTTTTGGTGACAAAGAAGAACGAGAACGAGTTATGTGAAATTCTCTAAGGATAATTTCAGAGGAGAGAACAGCAACCCAATGGAAAATTCAAACATGATATCTCACTCATAAATGGACTACAAGCGTTGACTAATGAGAAAAGATATGAAAAGTATAGGCTACCCAATGAGAAAAGATATGAAAAGTATAGGCTATCCGAAAGTTCACATTTATCCTTCAAAAATTATATATACACTTCCAAAGATAAAAATATTACTTGACAATCCAACAATAACTTCAACGATACGATACGATACGATGGTACACCATCAGATTTGTATGTTGAAATAACCATTGTTTGGCTCTTATTATATGAGTTAAATCTCAATTTTTATTATTAATTATGGGATTTTATTAGAAAGTAATTTTATATCCAAAATAAATTAAGAAATGAGTAGTTTAGGATTAGTCCCGCTATCAATATTAGTCCATAAACTAAATAACACAAGTTTTTATATTACAATCATGATATATTATCCTATTGATGGCTTAACTAGTTATTCCTTATCCAAATTTGAAAAATGAATCATAGTGCAACAAGAAGATAGAAGTGAGAATAGCTCACGTGAAAATCTCTAAGGATAGTTTCTCTTCGAATGAAGAGATAATAACAATCCTATAGAAAATCCAAATATGATATCTCACTCATAGATGGAAGCTTTAGATGACTAAAAATATGAAAAGTACAGGCTAACCTTAAAGTCTATGTTTAACTTCAAAGATAAAGACATTTCTTGACAAGCCATAATAACTTTAATAATACGATACTGTACTATTGAAATGATCATTGTTTGGCTATTAGTGGATAAGTTAAATCCCAATTTTTTTTACAAATTATGGGCTTTTATTAGAAAGTAATTTCATATCTAAAACAAATTAAGAAATGACTAGTTCAGGATTAATCCTGCTATCAATATTGGTCCATAAACTAAACAATATAAGTTTTTAGATTATAGGCATGCTATATTACCCTACTAATGGCTTGACTAGTTGTTCCCCATTCAAATCCGAAGAATAAACCTCACTGCAACAGGAAAATAGAAGAAAGAACGACTTGATGTGAAAATCTTTAAAGATAGTTTCTCTTTGAACGAGAAGATAATAGCAGCCCAATGAAAAGAACCAAATATGATATCTCACTTGTATATGGATGCTTTAGACGAGTATAAGCATAGGCTAATGCGAGAAAAATGCGAAAGTATGGATTAGATCGAAATCCACAATTAACTTCAAAGTTAAAGACATAACTTAACAAGCCAATAATAACTTTTAGCGTACCATACGGCGCTATCCAATTAGTACTTTGAAATGATCCTTATTTGACCATTAGTATATGAATCAAATATCAATTTTTGTTACTAGTTGTGAAGGATATACAACAATTTTATCGAATCCAAAAGCCATGTATTATATGTCCTAAAAGAAGTTCTAGTTTGCATACTAGCTACATCTAAGACAACAAATGAAGTGGGAGTAATCAGAATGACATGATGCACAAATATTATAAACTGATTACATGAATTGGTGCAGGTGTCAACTCCATTATTTCTATTCTAAACTTCTATCAAAACGTTAAACCGTGATATGTTGTTAGCGACTCCATTTTTCAGCATGGAGAAACGTATCATAACGTTGGTCGTGCCCGATGGAACAGCTTCCACAAGTCCAAACAGATAGCAATACCCTCTAAAATTCTAGTCAAGTCTGTTCAGTTCTAATTATTGCTCTGAAACAAATACTCGGAAGACAACATTTATATTTTTATTCCCCTTCTTTCCCATGTAACCTTTTAAGTGTTTGTTAGATATTTACTTAAACCAGAAGGATTGTTGGGTCTTCGGAAAAAAAAAATATATATTTTTTAAAATTTTAATTTTACTTATGTGGTTTTATTATTTTACTCTAAAATTGATTTAAATTTTTTTCCTAAATTATCCGAGGCGTTGTGCTTGCAAATTACTAATCTCAATATTGGTAAGTTCTATATATCTTAGGGCTCAACTCAAGTTTTTAAGTCGAAACGCATGTTTTGCCTCCTATTTGAAATTTCCACGAGCACAAGGATTTTTTTGTCAAGGGACGACAGACAACACAAGTTAGCATCACAGCATATTCTACCATAGGACTTAGCGTAAAGACTTGGAAGTCAAGGTCCATTGTCGTTTTGGAGATGTGATAGTCATGGCATTGATCTTTCTCCTGTTTGAACTGGCATGTCATATAAAATTAAGAAATCAATTATAATATTTGCAAGAATGGAGACTTTTCAATTATTTTTTATCCTTATATATATTACCACCATATGCAAACTCTAAATAGGGGATGGTTGTGAAGCAGGTATGATGATAACTTAAATGATCCTCACCCTGTCATCATGAAATCATGCTCCAGTCTTGTTCCACCCGTTAATTCGCATTCCATTGTAGGCACTGTTTTACGTTGTTACTAATTCTGTTCTCTTTTCCTGGAATTCACAAATGCCTGTTGGATGTGAATCCGAAGGCAAACTTGAAACCGAATAAAGAACCGATTGTTCTTTTGCAAGATCATACGAGGCAGCAATTGGATGTCATCAGACATCTTATCAGGTAGCAAGGCAGCGAGAATGGTTTAATTTCCAGGTAGGTTGTACTCGATCTATCCCAATCAAGCTATTGGCGTCGATGATGGGTTGTATTGATTTTATCGTTGAAAGATACGCATGCGATTCATCAAACTTCATTTGTCTCAATCGTGAAACGTAAACGGTGAGGCCATATGACCACGACAATGCCGGTTTTACAACAATACTTCAGCCGAGCCACCAACGAAGGAAGACTGGCTTCTCGTTGAACCAAATTTATGGCTTATAAGTGTGTTGTTGACTTTTTGAGTCAAGCACAAGCTCAGGTCGATACCCAGAAGCTTTCTAAAGTCAGTTGTTTATGCGTCATTAAAAATTCGATAATGGTCATAATATACACGAGTAAAGTACGCAACACTTAGTATAGCTTTTCAGCAACCATACATATAATATGAAGTAGACATATTTGCATGCAGTAGCGGGTTGTTCATTTTATTTTCTTTTTCACCGTAGCATCGAGATCGACCCGGATATTGTTTTTGTACGATGGACAATGGAATTACATTTCCCGAGCCTTTGGAAGTGGCAATGATTCCGACCAACTTAGTCGTTTGGAGAAAAAAAGATGCATTGCGTCAGAATTGGTGGCCGATGGAACAGCTCTGATGAGTTCAAAGAGATAAGCTGTACACACCACAAATCTAGTCAACTTTGTTGATTGGCTTGCCATCTCCATCTGGAAGTGTGGTTAATTATAACTCCGGCAATTGTTTCGAGCACATCATCTATATCAACGACCTAACTCCCTTTTGCAGGTGTCCTTCAAGCTAGAGCACCAACCAGAGACACGAAGGTGAGTGGAATTTGCTCTCCCATTACTCCAGTCTTCTTCACAAGCTTGACACTTAATTTCTTTGCTGCGCTTCTTGGTTTTCCTTAGTAACATCGAAGCAAAACGGATGTATATGATCATATAAAGTCGATTCTTGTGCTAGAGATCCTCCATATCTTGGGCTATAGCTAGAAATATGTAGACAACCTCGGTAATATCATGCTTGGCAATTTTGCTACTGTTAATTATCATACATACATGCATAGTTTCTCCTGTAGCTGCGCTTATGGTGTTACCGGAGAGTGTTCTATGTATTGCCCAAGGTGTTCTCCCATCACTGCTGTCTTATTCGCAAGCTTGACATTTGATTTCTTTGCTCTGCTTCTTGGTTTTTTCACTGCACACGGATGTATATGATCAGATGAATTCTCTTCTTATGCTAGATATACTCCATATCCTGCTATAGAAATATGCAGACACAATCAGTACTATCATACCTGGGAATTCTGATACTGTTATACTATCATACATAGATAGCTTCTCCTGTAGCTACCTTTATGATGTTAGCGTTTAGTGTTTTATGTATTTCTCATATCACCGATTCAAGCAACTTTCTGACCTGCAGGAATCCTCATTTATCAAACAGGACTGAGGCAGCTGGAAGAGGGAAAGGTTAGTCCGAGAGAGAGAGAGAAGGGATGGGGTGGGTGGAGCTGTTGCTGCTGCCTCTGACATTAAGTTCATTGGGTTCAACAAAAGTGGAAAGTGCATCCACAGAGGAACATTTCACTTCACCTTCCAACTGCACGAAAAGTTGCGGTAACATCAAAATTGAGTATCCTTTCGGCATAGGCAATGGCTGTTATCGTACGGGATTTAATCTTACTTGCACGAACCATACCGACCAACCTTCAAGGCTCCTCTTGGGCGATGGAAAACTCGAGGTCACTAGAATCGATTTGGATATTGGGACTGTGCGCGTCAAGACACCCATTGTCACCATGGATTTGGATGAGAACTTCATTAATGTTCCGTTAATTGATCTTCAGAATTTGCCTTACTCTTTCACATCATCAGAACAGAAAATACGTAACACCTATTATCATTTTACAGATAATACATTGCTAGTGTCTGGTTGCAACGCCATAGCCTCTCTAGCGGATCCCATTACTAATGAGACTTTTGATACTTGCGCAACTATATGCACTCCCACTGGCAACAGGTATTGCACAATCGATCTCCATAATTGGAACAGGACTTCTTTGGGGATTCAATTAACTCGACTCAACCAGACTGAGTTTCATCTTGTCGATAGCTCCAGCATCAAAATCTTTCTTTATGATGCAAGCAATATTACTGATGATGATCTCACAGAAATAAGGAAGGGAAAAAGCATAAAAGTGGAGTTCGCCCTATTATGGTACATCAACGACCATCCTACCTGTGAAGAGGCTAAGAATATGACAAACTATGCTTGCGTCAGTCCCAATAGTGACTGCTACGACATCGTTGATTATGCCTACACGAATAATATTTTAGGGTACTTTTGTCGATGTTCTCTTAATTATCAAGGCAATCCATACCTACCCGATCGCTGTCAAGGTAATATTCCTCTAAGCTCACCTGATTGTGAGTTCGTTTAGATAAGCATGACCTGCAACAAGCGATGGATATTATTACAGACATGCTAATTTTCTTCGTTATGGTTTATGAATGCCAATTTTTATCAGTCAAACAATAGAGTCTACTTCATATAATTGTTTTTACGCCATGCTCATTAGATATTTAAATGGTACAACATACATTGGATCTGGTTTTGTTGGCAGCGTAGCAGTTATAACCTTCATACCTTGGCCATTTGCCACAAGAAGACAAGAAAATGGTATGGTTGTCATGGCCGCAATCCTGCAGCTTCGAGCTCTCATGATCGCCACTCACTCGTTTTCAATACTTTGGCTTACAATTATGCATCTTTAAATATATGGTTCACCTTCATATCGGTAGATGCTGACTTTTAAGATATAAATCAAATTATAGAGTCCGTTTTGACCAATCCGAAAAAGAAAAAACATGGTAAGCTTATGGCAATTTCTGCTGCTGACCTGTTTGTTCATATCAACAGAAATATCTCCTACTTTTGCTCCGGACAAAGGCTGTCAAACAAAATGCGGGGGCATTAACATCTCTTTTCCATTCGGGCTGAAAGAGGGTTGTTACAGAAGCCAGGCATTTGCTCTTACATGCAACGAGACATCCAATCCTCCCACTCTCTTCTTCCACCGCTATTACATAGTGCACAATATCTCGTTGGAGGAAGGACAACTGGTAGCCAGTGAACTGAACACAACAACAATCATTATTTATTTCGGTTCTTACATTTATTACTACAGCTACTTTTTTTCATATGAAACTGGACCTTTCGTTCGACATGAACAGCAGTCGATCTTTAGTTGGGTAATTGAGACTCAGCATTGCGAGGAAGCCAGACAGAACAACGCCACATTCGCATGTGTCGACAAAAACAGTGTGTGTGAGAACATTACCAAAACTTCTAACGAAGATAGTTGGGGATATCGTTGCAATTGCGCTAAAGGTTATCAAGGAAATCCATACATTAGCGATGGATGTAAAGGTACTCAAAATCCAAAACTCTCTCTCTCTCTCTCTCTCTCTCTCTCTCTCTCGTGCATGGGCATACAACAGAACCACTTCTCAGAATGTTGAAAAGCAAAACACACGTGAAACATTAGCCTTCCGAAGTTTTCTTGTCGAACAGTAGATATACCGGTGCCTTAAGCTATTTTAACTGCATGTCTCTATCACACACTATAATCAATACATGTAAGATGGTGTCAACTAAGTTTACACACTAGAATTAACACCGCTACGCGAGATTTTAAGGACAATCGCACCCCTGTCAATTTTACACTCTTTGTTCTTCTATTTGAAAAAAAGACTCATGAAATGCTCAGAATCTTTTTCCTCCTATAGAAAGTAATATTAATTAGGAATGAATGTCATGCATCATGAAACTAATTTTTTCAATGTTGATGTTAGAAATGGAAACTAAATTGTCAATGTGCATGTCTTTTGTACTTGAACCTACTGAGTTTTTTTGTACCTCACATATTTAGTTAATATATTGTACTTAAAAAAAATAAATTGTCAATGTGCACCTCATAAAATTTTATTATGTAATAAACTATGTGACTATACCTTTGCTGATAATCATTTTTTAATTTCTGACACAATATATATATTGCAATTTGGGTTCTGAAGTTAACGTGATATAATACTACTAGTTTTTTTTTTTTTATGGTTTCTTAGATATTGACGAGTGCAGCGTTCCCAACAATTACTTTTGCAATGGGACATGCATAAATACCAAAGGTGGTTATCAGTGCCTTCCTGACAAAAAACAGACTGTTTTGTTAGGTAAGTTCTCGAAACTTATTGGCTTACAAAAATGCAAAATGAATATTACCATGGTTAACATAAATCAAAAAAGTGTTTAAATATTAAAGTACATAATCTACAATGTGAGAACAAAATCGAAAGACTTGTGAAGCTAAAACTTGAGTGGTATTGTGCAGGTGTCACCATCGGTGTAAGTACTGGCAGTGGCTTATTGCTCTTAAGCATAAGTTTTATCATCCTAAGAAGGAAATGGAAGAAAAGAAAGCAGAAGAAAATAAGAGAGAGACACTTCCACCAAAATCATGGACTACTATTACAACAGCTAATCTCTTCTAACGAAGACGTTGCTGAGAGAACAAAAATATTTTCTCTGGATGAGATAGAAAAGGCAACCAACAATTTTGACGAAACTCGAGTACTCGGTAGCGGAGGACATGGCACAGTTTATAAAGGGATTTTGTCAGATCAACGCGTAGTTGCCATAAAGAAGTCCAAAATAGTAAAGAAGAGTGAGATAGATCAATTCATAAATGAGGTTGCAATTCTTTCTCAAATTAATCATAGAAACATCGTCAGGCTTTTTGGATGCTGTTTAGAAACAGAAGTCCCCTTGTTAGTGTATGAATTCATCTCCAACGGGACCCTTGCAGACCACCTCCATGTTTCAGATGGTAATTCTACATTATCATGGGAAGCTCGTCTGAGGATCGCTACAGAAACTGCCGGAGCACTTGCCTATCTGCACTCGGCTGCTTCAATATCAATTTTACATAGAGATGTTAAGTCATCAAATATTCTTTTGGATGATCATTTCATGGCAAAAATATCGGATTTTGGAGCCTCAAGATTAATCCCGCTTGATGAAACTCATATAATTACTGTTATCCAAGGCACATTTGGATACTTAGATCCAGAATATTACCAGACTAGTCAATTGACGGAGAAAAGTGATGTTTATAGCTTTGGGGTCATTCTTCTGGAGCTTTTGACTGGAAAAAAACCTGTTTTCTCTATTGAACATGAGAACAGGCAAAACCTATCGATGTATTTTCTTCAAGCAATGAAAGAGAAGCATTCTTTTAATCTCGTGGAAGATCGTGTCATGAAAGAAGGAACCAAACAAGAGCTTCTGGAAATTATTCAACTAATAGAAATGTGTTTGAAGTTGAATGGGATTGAAAGGCCTACCATGAAAGAAGTGGAGCATAAATTACAAAGCTTTAGAAGGATCGGAAAGAAGAAAGAAAATCCCATTTCAGAAGGTATGGAAGAAACCGAGTATCTGCTAAGTGATTCATCTTATACTTTCTCTGATTCAATTGACCAAACAACTGAGGGGATGTCCAGGAATTATAGCTTAGAAAAAGAATTCCTATGGTCATTATATAACCTACGGTGAACTAGTATTCCACTTAATTATTCATATTTGTATCTCTATTTCATGTGGTATTACATGTTGTGTATAATATTGAGCATTAAGTATTTCAAGTAGTCCTCGTGTGAGTATTGTTATGTCTAATATTGTCACTGAAAATTTTATATCCCTTAAACACTTATGTAACATTATCTTTTATATGCATCAAGTATTTCATGTAGTCCTCGTGTGAGTATTTTTGTGTCTTGAAGGTAAATACTCCTCATCCCTCTGTGTGAGTTCGATTACATAAACAATAGAAATGATTAAATATGGTACACGTATGATAAGTTTAAATATTCTTAGTGCTTCTCTGTTATGCTTGATAATTTCTTTGACAATGTAAAAGGGATGTTTACTTGTGTAGACATCCATCTCACTATTAGAAAAGACTGTTACGATTTGGACGATTTTTATTTCGATTCTAATATCAAATTTTCTAACTAAAAAAAAACTAAAATATAAAAAAAATCATAATTAGATGTATAACTATAATAGGCAAGGCTGATTAAAAAAATTATAAAATTTTTGATCCAACTAAATACCTCTTTCGAAAAAAAATTTTAATCGAACATAAAACCTCTCTCAAGACTCAAACCCACATTCATTGATTTAAATTTAACATTTTAGTCACTATACTATATATAATATATAATTATTTTTAAAAATATTTCAACGGTTTAAAATCGAAATCGTCAATTTAGAACATAAAAAATCATCGATTATAGTTTTCCAAAATAAAATATAAAAATCGAATCAACCAAAATCGATTCCAATTCATTTATAATTCCAACGAGTTCCGCCCAACAAGAAGTTCATGTTACGAGTGTACGTAGTGCAAGTCTAATCAACTATGTTGACCGCTGTACCGTCCTTTGAGTCGCGCCAATTGCTACTTCATCTGCCGTTCCAAGTCATCATCTATACCAGCAATCTACCCCATTGCGAGCTTCTGCAATCCGTCCCTCCAGCAAGTCTGGCTCCTCCATCACAGCTGCTGCAGGTTCGATACATCATCTATATCAACAATCTATCGCTCTCTGTGTACACCCCTGCAGGCGTCCTTCAAGCCTGAGCAACAGCCAGAGACGCGAAGGTGAGTGGACTCTGTTCTCCCATTACTCTGTCTTTTTGACTTTTAATTTCTTTGCTGCGCTTCTTACTTTTATTTAACAGCATCACTGAACATGAAACAGCACTTACCTATTTGCACTCAGCTGTTTCCATATCTATTTTACACAGAGATGTTAAGTCGCCAAACATTCTTTTGAATGATTATTTCATAACAGAAGTATCAAATTTTGGAGCCTCAAGACTCATTCCGGTTGATCAAACTCATATAGTCACTGCTACATAAGGTACCTTTGGATACCTAGATCCAGAGTATTATCAAACTAGTCAATTGATGAAGAAGAGCGATGTTTATGGTTTGAGAGTCATTCTCTTCGTGCTTTTAACGGGAAAAAACCTATCGTTTCCATAGAATAAACAGAGTCCATCAATGTATTTTCTTCGTGCAACGAGAGAGAGAGACACTTGTACGACCTCATAGAAGATGTTATTATGAAAGGAGAGGATATCATGGAAATAATCAAGATAATAGAAATGTGCTTGAGATTAAAAGTAATCTTCCATTTTAAGGAGAGGATATTATTATTTGTAACCCATTTTTTACTATTTAAAATATATTTTTTTAAATTTTTAATATTTCTAAGATGTAAATACAATCTTCTCTTCCACCTCCTCTTAAGAGAATGACATCGAGAAATCGAGAGAGATCGTCAGCAATTGACAACAATAAGCAGTGTTGCGATGAAAAAATAAGAGATTGTGGGAAGAAAAAAATTAAAAAAATTGATAATACAAGGATTGTTAATAATAAAATAATATTTTATTATTTTTTAAATGATCGCCGTAGTAAGAAGATGGTTAATTGCAAAGAGGAGGTTATGAATAGTAACTTCCCTAAAAATTAGATTCAAAAGTTAAATCCCCATGTTAGACATAACTTTTAATCTTTTGATGGTCTGTTAGATATCAACGAATGCAGATTTCTTGAGAAATATGTTTGGCATGAGATTTGTTCTAATACGAACGGCAACTAAAATTGCATGCGCATGTAAAACCGCGGGCATACGGTGATCCTAAACATGGACCGTGCATCCCTGACAAAAGCAGACTGTTTTGTTAGGTACGTGGAACTGCATGATTGAGTAATTGAAATGGAAAAGAAAGCAAAAGAAATAAAAAAAGAAACTAAACGTCAATGACAAAGCTATGTGTTAGGGGTATTAACTATGACGTGGCACCTGGTCTTGGGTCGTACTCCTGGATGACGCCATTGCCCTTCCTGCGCTCCATAAATCCCACGATTTGACCGTCCGACGTCGACTCTCCTCTGCATCGCCCCAACTACTCATCAAGTTGACCACGGCACCCACCTGCGAGGTCAGGCCCGTACGCCACCCGCAGACACAGCCGGAAGCGTGCCATCCGTCCGACCTATTTAAGCCGAATGGGTAAGAGGAGAAGAAGAGGACTCCGGGAGGTGAGTAGACTCGAACACCCTGCAATTCCCTCTGGGGAGCTTTACCGACGCCAAGATCGACTTGAGCGTCGGAGGGGTCGGGCGGAGCATCCGACCCGCCTTGCTGCAGGACTCGTTCCCGATGACTGGAACGCGCAGCCGCCTTTCGGAGCGGTCGGGAGGTGGGAGCAGGAGCCATCGACGGGCCCGAACCATACCGAGACGACCCCCCGGTTTTCGGATTCCGCGCCGTGCGCCCCGGGGTCACGGTAAAAAGTTGTTTCCCCCAACAGATTGGCGCTAGAAGGAGGGCCCGTCTGTCGAGGGTCTGCCTGCTCCGCCTTTAACGACACATGGACGGAAGGTCGCTTCCGGCTGGCACCTCGGGGGGGGTCCCACAGACCTCCGGACCCTGGAGGGACGATCCTTCCGCGACCCCAGATCGCCACTGGAGGATATTTAGCGGCGCCCGACTCCACCCGCCGGGTCGGGTTCCCCCGCATCCTCCCACCGTCACGACGGAGGCTTTTCAGACCTCTCCAACAAGTTCGGACCGACAGCATCTTGCCCAGCCGCCCTCCCCGCCTACTCCGGAGGCGTAGAGCCGACTCTCCAAAGGCCGGAACCCCTTCCCGGCATCGAGGCATTCCCACCGGTACCATCTTCCCAGCTCTCGCCGGTTCGTGGACGGAACCCGGGCTCTTGAAAACTCGACGCCCCGCCCGAACCCGAGGCGGTGTCCTCGCATTCGACGGACTTATTTCGGGCTCAAATCCGCTCCATCGCATGTCACGGATGAGGTGCAAAGGGACGTCCATAAGTCCAAAGAAGAGGAGAGGGAAGTGTCCCACTGGGAGTCCCCGTTCGCCACCGACATACGGGAATACCCAGTGCCCTTGAACTTCCGTCTCCCCTCCATCGACCTTTATGATGGAATCAGTGATCCAAATGGATCACGCCGCCGCCGCTCGGGATGGCCCTATATGGAACCTCCGACGCCTTGATGTGCCGGGCGTTCCCCACCACGCTGAAAGGATCCGCCGCATATGGTACAAAGACCTTAAAAAGCGGACGGTGACATCCTTTGACAGCTCGCCAAGGACTTCGAGCTACGTTTCTGGCGCTTGCGCCGACCAAAGCCTTCTGCACTCCTCCTGGGGTTGAAGCAAAGGGCGGACGAACCCCTCTCCCACTTCGTGCGAAGGTTCACCACGGAGGTACGGGAGTTATCGGATGCTCACCCATCGTTATTGGTGCAGGCGTTTATGATGGGGCTGCGGCCGTCGAGGTTTTGCTGGTCCTTGGTGGAGCGACCCCCCGCGTCCATCGCGGAGATGTTTCAGCGGGCAAGTCAATATGTGGCGCCGAGGCCTGGATGTCGGGAAGAAAGGAAGAATGACCGAGGGGCATTCTATTCCATCCCGATCGGGGCGGCGACTAGCGAGTCCCCACACCGGGGACGCCGGAAGGGCACCCGACCCATATGCGCCCGCGCGCCACCTCCCTTGAACGCGCGTCTGGGACGCAAATATTCCTTCGAGATAAAGGAGCGGGAATGCTCGGGCCGCCCGCCGATGAAGAAGGGCCGACGAGTGGCGATCATACCCGCTATTGCTGCTTCCATCGGCAAAACGGACATGATACGGAGGCGGTGCCACGGTAGGCGACAAATTGAGAGCTGATCCGAAGAGGTCACTTACATCAATACCTCCAGCGTCCACGGGAACCATCCCTGCATCCCGAAGGCCCTGTCGAGCAACACATCGACGTAATCACAGGGGGGCCCGCCGCTGGAGGACATAGCGCTTCGGGTCGAAGGGCTTACGCCCGAGCCGTTGCGACCGGGGAATACCACCCTCCCTCCGAGCCAAAGATCACATTCCCCTCAGGGGATATGGGAGTAACCGAGCATGATGATGCGGGTGGTGTCGGCCCGAATAGCCAGCAGTCCGAAGGATTATGGTCGACACTGGCAGCTCGGCCGACATCCTTTATTTCGAGGCCTTTCTGAAGTTAGGGTTGCCGAAGGAAGCCCTGAAGCCCTTGCACTCGGCACTCACCGGCTTTACCGGCAACTCGATTTTGCCACGGGGCGCGGTGACCCTACCGTTGACTCTCGGGGATTCTCCGAAGGCAAAAACTCTGCTGGTGACTTTTCTGGTGGTCGACCTCCCTACTGCGTACAACGCCATCCTGGGCCGACCCACCCTCAACAGGCTAAGGGCCATCATATCCACATACCATCGGACGTTGAAGTTCCCGACCAATGCCAGTCGGGAGGTTCGGGAGATCCTCGAGAATCCGAGCGGTATTACTTGACAGCGACTTCCCTGGGTAAGAGAAAAAGGCCCGAACGGCCCCTCGAAGACCCACGAGGGACGCAGCGCCTGACCGGGCATCCCGAGCCGACAAACCCGGTGGTTAATATTCCGCTGCAAGATCACCATCCCGATCGGACAGTCGGAATCGGCCCGGACCTGGATAATCAAGAGCGAGCACAGCTCATCAGCCTCCTCCAGGAAAGCACCGATGTCTTCGCCTGGACAGCTGCCGACCTCCGGGAATTGATTCGAAGTTTCTCAACACCATCGCACATTTCCCCGACGCGCTCGGTAAGGCAGAACCCGGCCTCGATCCCTCGGCGCCAACAGCGATGCAAATGGAAGTCGACAGGCTCTTGGCGTCTGACTTCATTGAAGAGGTCCGGTATCCTCGGTGGTTGTCCAATGTAGTCCTCGTCAAGAAGCCCCCGACGCGCAACATCCGGTTTACTACATCAGCCATGTGTTGCGCGGGCCGGAGCAGCGCTACCCTCCCATTGAAAGGTTGGCATTGGCATTTGTTCTAGCAACTGGAAGCTCGCCCCTACTTCCAAGCCCATACGATTGAGGTAATGACCGACCAACCCCTGCGTCAAGTTCTTTCTAAGTTTGACGTAGCAGGGCGTCTTCTAAAGTGGTCGGTGGAGCTATCCGAATTCGACCTCTGCTACAAGCCGAGAACAGCCATCAAGGCCCAGGCCTTGGCCGATTTTATCTCGGAGTTGGCGCAGCCGGAAACAGAGTGCGTTGAGCAAATCCACCGAGACTGGACCCTGCACGTGGATGGGTCTTCCAGCTCCAGGGGAGCCGGCGCCGGACTCATTCTAGAGGACCCCGACGGACACGCCTTCGAGCGTTCCCTCCGCTTCGGTTTTGAGGCCACAAACAATGAGGCGAATACGAGGCGCTTCGCGAGCCTCCGTTTGGCAGCCGAGATGCAACTGAGAGCAGTCCACGTTCTCACGGATTCCCAACTCGTCGCCGAACAAGTTGGTGGAGAGTATCGGGCGCGGGATTCGACCATGTCTAAATACCTGACCGAGGTAAAAGCCTAAACCTCCAACTTTCCTCGTTTCACTCTGTCCAGGGTGCCCAGGTCCCAAAACGAGCGGGCAGACCAGCTCGCGAAATTAGCCTCGGGAACCGATCCAGAGGAACACCCCGAGGTCGAAGAGCTCACACACCGGTCGGTGGCCATCATGGAGATAGGGGACCCCGGAGTCCCGACCACCCCACCTACGTGGATTCAGGAAGTGCTGAAGTATAAACGCGATGGGATCCTACCTGCGGATGAGGTCAAGGCACGGCGGCTCCGCCGAACCCAGGCGTGGTACTGCGAGATTGGCGACCGGCTCTACAAAAGGTCGTTTTCCCATCCCCTACTACAATGCTTAGATCCCGATGAGGCGGAAGTGATTCTCGCCGAGGTCCACGACGGGACTTGTGGGGAGCACATGGGCGGCCAAACTTTGGCCTTCAAAATACTGCGCGCTGTGGCTATTATCGCCTACGCTGCACCTAGACGGCAAGGCGTTCGTGCGGCGGTGCGACACTTGCGCCAGGCCCGCGCTCCGCAGCTCCCTACGGTCCCGCTCACCTCCATGGATTGCGCCTGGCCCTTCGCTCAATGGGGAATGGACCTCTTGGGGCCGTTCCCCCCGGCGTCCGGCCAGCGGAGACATATCATCGTGGGGATAGATTATTTCACTAAGTGGGTGGAAGCCGAGCCCCTGGCGACCATTACGGCCGAGCGGGTCGAACAGTTCGTATGGAAGAACATCGTGACCCGATTCGGTCTGCCCAACGTTATCATCACTGATAACGGAACCCAGTTCGCCAGCACTCGGTTTACGGAGTTCTGTGCGACTTATCACATCCAGTTGAGGTTTAGCTCGGTGGCTCAGCCCGGTCAACGGGCTCGGCGAGGTGACCAACCGATCTATCTGGATGGACTTAGGAAAAGGACTTTGGAAGTCCGATCGAGTGGGTCGATGAGCTCCGAACATCCTATGGTCTTTGCGGACTACCGAAGACGGCCGCGAGTCCCCTCTGACTGGCGTTCGGTGTGGAAGCGATCCACGCGGCCGAGTTGGTCATTCTAACATTCCGTGGAGAACTATAAGGAATCCACCTCGGCCCGGGGAGTTCGGGCTGGCTGGACACGCTAGAAGAGCGCAGGCCAACGCGCGCGTAAAGATCTTTGGCGTGCGAGTGTTGCCGGAAGTTACAACAAGAAGGTGCGCCCTCGACCCTCGGGATGGGAGATCTAGTACTACGCAAGGCGGAAGTAAGCGACCCCGCCAACTCGAGGGGCAAGCTTACACCTAAGTGGGAAGGCCCCTACCGCGTAATCAAAGTAGTCCGACCGGGAATGTTCCGGCTCGCGACTATGACCGGGCAGCAGTTCCCGAGGACCTGGAACATCCAGAACCTTAAGAAGTACTTTATTTAAAGGCCAAACGGAAGTAAGTCAATATAAGACTCAGGCTATTGGAAAGAAGTCGGAGATTGTATTAAAAAGGAAAATTGTATTACCAAAAGATTTGGATTACAAAAACGAGCCCCTAGAGGGGAAAGAAGGATTACAAAGGCAAGGGAAGGCCCTCCAAAAAAGAAAGAAGGACAAAATTCTTCAAGCCGCAGCTTCGGAAAGGCTGTCGTCAACGGGAACCTCGCCAGGCATGTCGACCCCATGATCCTCGGGGCATGAGGTGAAGGGATCCTCCTCGACCGCCGAGCCTGGAGGGCATGCTCGGAACCGGGCCAGGGCAACCTTGTACCCATACTCGTATGATACCCGGCCCGTCCGGTCCAGGCCGAGGAGGAAGCCCTCCGACTTCTTGTACGCCTCGACTGCCTCCCGGTCCCTCTCCGGCCGACTGCCTTCCGCTGCGGCAAGAGCTTCCTGGGCGGCCTTCAGCTCGGCCTCTCGGCCGCCTTGGCGGCCAACTCCGGCCTCCTTCATCCGGAGGCGGTTCTCGGCTTCTCCGTCCGGAGATGCTTCTGCAGCTTGGCCTCCGACGCCGAGGCGGCCTCGAGCTCGGCGGTCAGGCGCGCGACTTCCGCGCCCATGTCGGCCGTCCGCTGCTCGGCAGCAGCCACCGCCTCGGGTCCCGACCCCGCTCGGGCCTCTTCAAGCTGGCGGCGCAACTCCAAGTTGCGCTCGCCCAGACCGTGCACCAACCGACCGGAGTCGTGCACCCGGTCGATGAGGGCCGTGGTGTAGTGGAGATTCTGCATAAAGAGAAAGAAGGCTGAAAGTGATGAACAGTGCTCAGCCAAGAAGATACACGCAAGACGGTGCTTACCCACAACACCGATTTGGCTGACTTAGCGATGAGCGCTTCCGAGGGGAGCGTGTATAGATCTCGAGCAACGTCGGGATGGAGCGCCCCCCGGAGGTAGCTGGCCGAGGGCTCTCCCCAGATCCACACCTTGTCCTGGGATGCACCATGCCACCGGGCCACGAGGGTCGCCGGCGAAGGACCTCGCCCATCACTCGGGAAAGGAACGGCTGATCCTTCCCCGACGTAACTCGGCATAGGTCCTTCATGGATGGAGGACGCTGGCCCTTCCCGGTCGTCCCCTGGCTGGGCCCGGCACTCTCGGCATGAGCGGAGGCGCCCGGTCGTTCGATCGTCTCGGCGGGCGGAGCCACAGGCGTCTCCAGGTCCACCATGTCCTTGGCCTTGGCCCTTGTCTTGGGACGCCCCCCCCCAGTGGTGCGCGGGGAGCCACCCCGCCGCAGGGACCGCCGAGAGCGCGGAGGCGGTCCCCTGAGCACCCGAGTCATGGAAGGACCGCAGTTCACCATCTGCGAGAACAAGGATGTGTTAGAAGCTAGAGTGCGGCAGCAAGCTTAAAGACGCGAGACAACAACTTACCCGTGAGCACGGACTTAGTCCGCCCTCGCAAGCCACTCCGACATGTTGCGGATGGCTTGCGAGGAAGGAGGATTACCCTTAACCTCGAGATGAGCACGCTCCTCGGCATTGAGTTTTGGGGCGATGTTATCAATGGTCGCCAGCGACCACCGAACCCCAAAACCCCAGTCCTTTTGGCACTGGACGAAGAAGAAGCGCCTCTTCCACCCTTTGTTATTGGTGGGGGCGCCGCTAACCCGGAACCCTGGTCGTGCGGCCAGGAAGTATCCCCCCGACCCCTTGAAAAGGCGGAAACAGGAGAGGAAGAGGTTGCGGGCCGGGGCGATGTTGGCGTAATGGCATTCCCCCAGGAAGGCCACCAGATACCGCCAAGAGTTTGGAGTTATTTGTGAAGGCGAGATCCACCACAGAGATATGCAGGATACTATGGTTGGATGCGAGGAAGGCGCCCGGCCTCTAAGGCATCGGCGGTCAGGGCAAAGCCCTTGGGAACCGGGTCGAAAGCCCGCTGTCCCACTTCAGGGGCCGAAAGGCTGTATTCTTCCGGGATGCCGTAGCGCCACCGGAGAATCCCTACCATGCGCTCATCCAAGGTGGAATCCTGGTCATGCGGCCACATTATGGCCTCTAGCGCACGCGCCGCTTCCGCATCTGAGGAAGGGCTGGAAGGAGGAGAAGAGGGGAGAGCGGCGACATGGGTTGTATGGCGAGAGGAGGAGGACGAAGAAGCAGAGGAGGAGGAAGTGCAAGGAAGACCCATTACGCACTACCCTATAGTGAAAGGAGTCGACTGGAAGAAGTCAAAGGGCACCGGAGCCAAGGGAGAAAACTCGAAGGAAGACGACGGCAGGACGAGAGAGGGAAAACTCCGCTGATAAAAGTGATAGAGTGTCGCGGAGCTCGCTATTTATAGAAAGGGGGGGGCCTCGACTTTTCGCCTCCCGAGGCAGGCGACAGCATGACACCGCAACACCGCCCAATAGCATCACATCGGGCAGTCGAAGCGCCGGCGTCATATTGATGAAGAGGTGACGTGTCCACCGCCCAGGTAAGTAACTTACCCAGCACGCCAGTGACTCCTCGATTCCAGCAACTGCACTATCGCGAGCCATTTTTCGAAGCGGCACGGCGGCGGTTCGGTTTTCCAGGTCTTGAGCGGCAGCTCGACCACTGGTCTTCTGGGACTTGAGCGGCGCCTCGGCCCCATATCCCGAACGGCGGTTCGGCGATACCGGTCCTCTAGGCCTTGAGCGGCGGCTCGGCTCTATATCCCGAACGGCGGTTCGGTTATTATGGTTTTCCAGGTCCTGTGCGGACCTCAACCCCTTATTACCAAACGACGGATCGGTAACAGGGAGTTGGACGTCGCCTGCCCTTTACCCCGAACGGCGGTTCGGTACATGGTCCTGAGTACCTCAACCATTGGTTTACAGGGCCTTGCGCGGGTCTCGACCCCTGGCTACCGAACGTCGGATTGGCAACGGGGGATTGAGCGTCGCCTCGATCCTTTATCCCGAACGGCGGTTCGGTCACACATGGTCTTGGCGGCTCGGCCTATATCGAGCAGCGATTCGGTGACTATGGTTTTCTGGGTCTCGAAGCTCCTCGACCCCCTTTATCCTGAACGGCGGTTCGGTTACATGATCTCGAGCTTCTTCGATCATCGGTTTTCTGGGTCTTGAGCGGCGTCTCGACCCGTTATCCTGCACAGGGATTCGGTCAATTATTTCACGACACGGCAGAACCTCCGCCCGAGATCTCAGTCGGCAACCAGGTTTTCTTCCGAGCAACACCCCCCAATCCTCAAGATCGTCCCGCAGGAGTGGCTTTTGAGGGGGGGTAGTGTTAGGGGTATTAACTATGACGTGGCACCTGGTCTTGGGTCGTACTCCCGGATGACGTCATTGCCCCTCCTGCGCTCCATAAATCCCACGATTTGACCGCCCGACGTCGACTCTCCTCTGCATCGCCCCAACTACTCACCAAGTTGACCACGGCACCCGCCTGCGAGTCGAGCCCGTCGCCACCCGCGAACCACGGCCGAGCGTGCCATCCGTCCGACCTATTTAAGCCGAATGGGTAAGAGGAGAAGAAGAGGACTCCGGGAGGTGAGTAGACTCAAACACCCTGCAATTCCCTCTGGGGAGCTCGGCCGACGGGCCAGTACTGACTTGAGCGTCGGAGGGGTCGGGCGGAGCATCCGACCCGCCTTGCTGCAGGACTCGTTCCCGACGACTGGAGCGCGCAGCCGCCTTTCGGAGTGGTCGGGAGGCGGGAGCAGGAGCCATCGACGGGTCCGAACCGTACCGAGACGACCCCCCGGTTTCCGAATTCCGCGCCGTGCGCCCCGGGGTCACGGTAAAAAGTTGTTTCCCCCGACACTATGAAACACAAACGGGAAGTTATATGAAGCAAAAACTTGATTGGTACTGCGCAGGTGTTATCATCGGTGCAAGCAATGGCAGGGGGCTGCTACTGTTATGTATAGGTTTTCGTGGTTCTAAGAAAGAAATGGAAGAGAAGAAATCAAAAGAAAATACGGGTAAAGTACGTCCATCAAAATTATGGATTACCACTACAACAGTTAATCTATTCCAATGAAACTATTGCATGGAGAACAAAAAAATTTTCTTTAGAAGATAGAAATCAATTAATAATTTTTATGAGAATCAAATACTCGATGGTGGAGGACATGGAACCTTTCAAAAGGAATTCTACCGGATCAACGTGTAGTTGTCATAAAAAATAAAAAATTATGAAGAAGAGTGGGATAAATCAATTCATAAATAAGGTTACAATTCTTTCTCAAATTAATCATAGAAATGTGGTAAAACTTTTCAGATGTTGCCTAGAAATCGAAGTCCCCTTGTTAATTTTTGAATTTAACTCCCAGAATTCTTTCATATCATCTTCATGTCTTATATGATAATCCTACATTGTCATGGGAAGACCACCTACGGATCGTTAGGGAAATTGCAAGTGCGCTTACCTATTTACACATAGTTGCTTCAATCTCTATTTTTCATAGGGAGGTTAAGTCTTACAATATTCTTTTGGATGATAATTTTACTACAAAAGTATCAAATTTTGGAGCCTCAAGATTTTTTCTGCTTGATCAAACTCATTTAGTTACTGTTATACAAGGCATGTCTTTGGATAATCTAAAGATTATTCATGATCTAAAGATAATGAATAATCTCAAATTAGTTGACAGAAAAGAGTATTGTTTACAGCTTTGGAGTTATTGAAACATATTTTCTCCATAGATCATGAGCTTGACCAAGAGGATGAGAGAATCGTTTTTTCTGAGACCCTCCAGAGGAACTTGTTGAAACTATTCAGTGAATAAAAATATGGATAAAATTGAAAGGGACTAAAAGACCTGCAATGAAAGAAGTTTCAACCTATATGATGTAGATTACGCATATCTCCTTGTGTTAGGGCTCAAAGAACTAATTTTTGAAACATATTGCTAATCTATAACCTCATTGATATGATCTAGATCATAACCATATTAATTCTATAATTAATATATTATGAAAAAAATAACATATTAATTATATTTTTACAAAACTAAAGGTATAGATATTTTTTTGCATATCTTTTCAAAATTAATGTAATTGTATATCATTTTTCGAGTCCTTTCAAATATAATGCTTAACATTCATATGAATTATGAAAAGATAACTTAAAAATGCTTATAAAACAAGAATAAAGTTCAAACCTGTTGGGGGAAACAACTTTTTACCGTGACCCCGGGGCGCACGGCGCGGAATCCGGAAACCGGGGGGTCGTCTCGGTACGGTTCGGGCCCGTCGATGGCTCCTGCTCCCGCCTCCCGACCGCTCCGAAAGGCGGCTGCGCGCTCCAGTCGTCGGGAACGAGTCCTGCAGCAAGGCGGGTCGGATGCTCCGCCCGACCCCTCCGACGCTCAAGTCAGTACTGGCCCGTCGGCCGAGCTCCCCAGAGGGAATTGCAGGGTGTTCGAGTCTACTCACCTCCCGGAGTCCTCCTCTTCTCCTCTTACCCATTCGGCTTAAATAGGTCGGACGGATGGCACGCTTCCGGCTGTGTCTGCGGGTGGCGTACGGGCCTGACCTCGCAGGCGGGTGCCGTGGTCAACTTGGTGAGTAGTTGGGGCGGTGCAGAGGAGAGTCGACGTCGGGCGGTCAAATCGTGGGATTTATGGAGCGCAGGAGGGGCAATGGCGTCATCCGGGAGTACGACCCAAGACCAGGTGCCACGTCATAGTTAATACCCCTAACACTACCCCCCCCTCAAAAGCCACTCCTGCGGGACGATCTTGAGGATTGGGGGGTGTTGCTCGGAAGAAACCTGGTTGTCGACTGAGATCTCGGGCGAAGGTTCTGCCGTGTCGTGTCATAATTGATAGAATCCCTGTGCAGGATAAGGGGTCGAGACGCCGCTCAAGACCCAGAAAACCGATGATCGAGGGAGCTCGAGATCATGTAACCGAACCGCCGTTCGGGATAAAGGGGGTCGAGGAGCTTCGAGACCCAGAAAACCATAGTCACCGAACCGTCGTTCGGGATATAGGGCCGAGCCGCCGCTCAAGACCATGTGACCGAACCGCCGTTCGGGATAAAGGATCGAGGCGACGCTCAATTCCCCGTTGCCAATCCGACGTTCGGTAGCCAGGGGTCGAGACCCGCGCAAGGCCCTGTAAACCAATGGTTGAGGTACTCAGGACCATGTACCGAACCGCCGTTCGGGGTAAAGGGCAGGCGATGTTCGACTCCCTGTTGCCGATCCGTCGTTTGGTAATAAGGGGTTGAGGTCCGCACAAGATCTGGAAAACCATAATAACCGAACCGCCGTTCGGGATATAGGGCCGAGCCGCCGCTCAAGGCCTAGAAGACCGGTATCGCCGAACCGCCGTTCGGGATATGGGGCCGAGCCGCCGCTCAAGACCTGGAAAACCGATATCGCCGAACCGCCGTTCGGGATATAGGGCCGAGCCGCCGCTCAAGGCCCGGAAGACCAATGTCGCCGAACCGCCGTTCGGGATATGGGGCCGAGCCGCCGCTCAAGGCCCAGAAAACCATGATAACCGAACCGCCGTTCGGGATACGGAGCCGAGCCGCCGCTCAAGGCCCAGAAAACCAGTGGTCGAGCCGCCGCTCAAGACCTGGGACACTAACTTGCCGAACCGTCGTTCGGAATAAGGATCGAGGCGACGCTCAATCCCCCGTTGCCAATCCGTCGTCCGGTAATCAGGGGTCGAGACCCGCGCAAGGCCCTGTAAACCAATGGTTGAGGTACTCAGGACCATGTACCGAACCGCCGTTCGGGGTAAAGGGCAGGCGACGTCCAACTCCCTGTTACCGATCCGTCGTTTGGTAATAAGGGGTCGAGGTCCGCACAAGACCTGGAAAACCATAATAACCGAACCGCCGTTCGGGATATAGGGCCGAGCCGCCGCTCAAGGCCTAGAAGACCGATATCGCCGAACCGCCGTTCGGGATATGGGGCCGAGCCGCCGCTCAAGGCCCAGAAGACCAGTGGTCGAGCCGCCGCTCAAGACCTGGAAAACCGAACCGCCGCCGTGCCGCTTCGAAAAACGGCTCGCGATAGTGCGGTTGCTGGAATCGAGGAGTCGCTGGCGTGCTGGGTAAGTTACTTACCTGGGCGGTGGACACGTCACCTCTTCATCAATATGACGCCGGCGCTTCGACTGCCCGATGTGATGCTATTGGGCGGTGTTGCGGTGTCATGCTGTCGCCTGCCTCGGGAGGCGAAAGGTCGAGGCCCCCCTTTCTATAAATAGCGAGCTCCGCGACACTCTATCACTTTTATCAGCGGAGTTTTCCTCTCTCGTCCTGCCGTCGTCTTCCTTCGAGTTTTCTCCCTTGGCTCCGGTGTCCCTTGACTTCTTCCAGTCGATTCCTTCCACTATAGGTTAGTGCGTGATGGGTCTTCCTTCCACCTCCTCCTCCTCTGCTTCTTCTTCCTCTTCCCCTCGATTCGACCCGTGTCACCGCTCTCCCTCTTCTCCTCCTTCCCCTTCCTCGGATCAGGAAGCGGCGCGTGCGCTAGAGGCCATAATGTGGCCGCACGTTCAAGACTCTACCTTGGATGTGCGCATGGTAGGGTTTCTCCGGCGTCGCTACGGCATCCCGGAAGAATACAGCCTTTCGACCCCTCAAGCGGGACAGCGGGCTTTCGACCCGGTTCCCAAGGGCTTTGCCCTGACCGCCGATGCCTTAGAGGCCGGCCTGCGCCTTCCCCTGCATCCAACCATAGTATCCTGCATATCTCTGTGGCGGATCTCGCCTTCACAAATAACTCCAAACTCTTGGCGGTATCTGGTGGCCTTCCTGGGGGAATGCCATTACGCCAACATCGCCCCGACCCGCAACCTCTTCCTCTCCTGTTTCCGCCTTTTCAAGGGGTCGGGGGGATACTTCCTGGCCGCACGACCAGGGTTCCGGGTTAGCGGCGCCCCCACCAATAACAAAGGGTGGAAGAGGCGCTTCTTCTTCCCAGCCAAAAGGATCTTTTGGGGTTCGGTGGTGCGTCAAGGACCATTGATAACACTGCCCAAAACTCAATGCCGAGGAGCATGCTCATCTCGGCGGTTATAGGGTAATCCTCCCTTCCTCGCAAGCCATCCGCAACATGTCGGAGAAGTGGCTTGCGGAGGCCGGACTAAGTCCGTGCTCACGGGGTAGGCTGTTGTTGTCTCGTGTCTTTAAGCTTGCTGCCGCACTCTAGCTTCTAACACATCCTTGTTCTCTACAGAGATGGTGAACCTGCGATCCTTCCATGACTCGGGTGCTCCGAGGGGACCGTCTCCGCGCTCTCCGGCGGTCCCCAAGCGGGCGGGGGGTGGCTCCCCGCGCACCACTGAGGAGGGGCGTCCCAAGAAAAGGGCCAAGGCCAAGGACGTGGTGGACCTGGAGACGCTCGTGGCTCCGCCCGCCGAGACGATCAACGACCGGGCGCCCGCCTCGCCGAGTGCCGGGTCCCACCAAGGGACGACCGGAAGGGCCAGCGCCCTCCATCCATGAAGGACCTATGCCGAGTTACGCCGGGGAAGGATCACCGCCTTTCCCGAGTGATGGGCGAGGTCCTTCGCCGCCGCCGAGCGACCGTGGCCCGGCAGGCATGGTCTGCCCCGAGGACAAGGTGTGGGTCGGGAGAGCCTCGCCAGCTACCTCCGGGCGCCCATCCCGACGCTGCTCGAGATCTATACACGCCTCTAAGCGCCATCGCTAAGTCACCAAATCGGTGTTGTGGTAAGCACCGCCTTGCGTATCTTCTTGGCCGAGCAATCGCTCATCACTTTCAGCCTTCTTTCTCTTTATGCAGAATCTCCACTACACCACGGCCCCCATCGACCGGGTGCACGACTCCGGCCGGTTGGTGCACGGTCTGGGCGAGCGCAACTTGGAGTTGCGCCGCCAGCTTGAAGAGGCCCGAGCGGGTCCGACCCGAGGCGTGGTGCCGCCGAGCAGACGGCCGACATGGGCGCGGAAGTCGCGCTACCGACCGCCGAGCTCGAGGCCGCGCCGGCCGGAGGCCGCGTACATCTCCGACGGAGAAGCCGAGAACCGCCTCCGGATGAAGGAGGCTTCGGGGTTGGCCGCCAAGCTGGCTTCGAGAGAGGCCGAGCTGATGGCCGCCAGAAGCTCTTGCCGCGCGGAAGGCGCCGCCGGAGAGGGACCGGAGGCGCCGAGGCGCATAAGAAGTCGAGGGCTTCCTCTCGGCCCGACCGGACGGGCCGTATCATACGAGTATGGGTACAAGGTTGCTCGCCCGGTTCCGAGCATGCCCTCCGTGCTCGCGGCCGAGGAGGATCCTTCACCTCATGCCCCGAGGATCATGGGGTCGACATGCCCGGGCGAGGTTCCTTCGACGACAGCCTTCCGGCCGCGCTTGAAGAATTTTGTCCTTCTTTCTTTTTGGAGGGCCTTCCTTGCCTTTGTAATCCTTCTTTCCCTCTAGGGGCCTGCTTTTGTAATCCAAATCTTTGGTAATACAATTTTCCTTTTTAATACAATCTCCGACTTCTTTCCAATAGCCCGAGTCTTATATTGACTTACTCCGCTTGGCCTTTAAATAAAGTACTCTTAAGGTTCTGATGTTCCAGTGTCCTCGAATCTGCTGCCATATAGTCGCGAGCCGAACGCTCTGGCCGACTACTTTGATTACGCCGTAGGGGCCTTCCCACTTAGGTGCAAGCTTGCCCTCGAGTTGGCGGGTCGCTTACTCCGCCTGCGTAGTACTAGATCTCCCATCCCGAGGGGTCGAGGGCGCACCTTCTTGTTGTAACTTCCGCAACACTCGTTGTACGCCAAAGATCTTTACGCGCGCGCTGGCCTCGCGCTCTTCTAGCGTGTCCAAAGCCAGCCCGAACTCCCCGGGCCGAGGTGGATTCTCATAGTTCTCCACCCGAATGTTGGAATGACCAACTCGGCCGGGCAGGATCGCTTCCACACCAACGCCAGTCAGTAGGGGACTTCGCCTGCCGCCTTCGGGTAGTCCGCAAAGACCATAGGATGTTCGGAGCTCATCGACCCACTCGATCGCTTCCAAAGTCCTTTTCCTAAGTCCATCCAGTGATAGATCGGTTGGTCACCTCGAGCCCGCTGGTCCGGGGTGAGCCACCGAGCCAAACCTCAATCGATGTGATAAGTCGTAACCTCGTGAAACCGAGTGTCGGGCGACCGGGTTCCGTTATCGCGATGATAACGTTGGGCAGGCCGAATCGGGTCACGATGTTCTTCCATACGAACTGTTCGGCCCGCTCGGCCGTAATGGTCGCCAGGCGCTCGGCTTCCACCCACTTAGTGAAATAATCAATCCCCACGATGATATGTCTCCGCCGACGCCGAGGGGAACGGCCCCAAGAGGTCCATCCCCATTGAGCGAAGGGCCAGCGCAATCCATGGAGGTGAGCGGACCGCAGGAGCCGCGGAGCGCGGCCCGGCGCCGCAAGTGTCGCACCGCCGCACGAAAGCCTTGGCGCCTTGCAACGAGGCCGCACAGCCCCGCGCAGTATTTTGAAGGCCAAAGTTCGCCGCCCATGTGCTCCCCACAAGTCTCGCCGTGGGACCTCGGGCGAGAATCACTTCCGCCTCATCGATCTAAGCATCGAGTAGGGATGGAAAACGACCTTTGTAGAGCCGGCCGCCAATCTCGCAGACCACGCTGGTTCGGCGAGCCGCCGTGCCTTGACCTCATCCGCAGGTAGGATCCCATCGCGTTTATACTTCAGCACTTCCTGGATCCACGTACGTGGGGTGGTCGGGACTCCGGGGTCCCCTATCTCCATGATGGCCACCGACCGGTGTGTGAGCTCTTCGACCTCGGGGTGATCCTCTTGATCGGTTCCCGAGGCTAATTTTGCGAGCTGGTCTGCCCGCTCGTTTTGGGACCTGGGCACCCTGGACAGAGTGAAACGAGGAAAGTTAGAGGTTTGTGCTTTTACCTCGGTCAGGTATTTGGACATGGTCGAATCCCGCGCCCGATACTCTCCACCAACTTGTTCGACGACGAGTTGGGAATCCGTGAGAACGTGGATCGCTCTCGCATCTCTACCGCCAAACGGAGGTCCGCGAGCGCCTCGTATTCGCCTCATTGTTTGTGGCCTCAAACCGGCGGAGGGAACGCCAAGGCGTGTCCGTCCGGGGTCCTCTAGAATGAGTCCGCCGGCTCGAGCTGGAAGACCCATCCACGCAGGTGGTCCGGGCCTCGGTGGATTTGCTCAACGCACTCTGTTTCCGGCTGCGCCAACTCCGAGATAAAATCGGCCAAGGCCTGGGCCTTGATGGCTGTTCTCGGCTTGTAGCAGAGGTCGAATTCGGATAGCTCCACCGACCACTTTAGAAGGCGCCCTGCTACGTCAAACTTAGAAAGAACTTGACGCAGGGGTTGGTCGGTCATTACCTCAATCGTATGGGCTTGGAAGTAGGGGCGTAGCTTCCGAGCTGCTAGAACAAGTGCCAATGCCAACCTTTCAATGGGAGGGTAGCGCTGCTCCGGCCCGCGCAACACATGGCTGATGTAGTAAACCGGATGTTGCGCGTCGGGGGCTTCTTGACGAGGACTACATTGGACAACCACCGAGGATACCGGACCTCTTCAATGAAGTCAAACGCTAAGAGCCTGTCGACTTCCATTTGCACTGCCTGTTGGCGCTCGAGGGACTGAGGCCGGGGTCTCTGTCTTACCGAGCGGGCGGTCGGGGAAATGTGCAGATGGTGTTGAGAAACTTCGGAATCAATTCCCGGGAGGTCGGCAGCTGTCCAGGCGAAGACATCGGTGCTTTCCTGGAGGAGGTCGATGAGCGCGTGCCCGCTCTTGATTATCCGTGTCCGGTCGATTTCGACCGTCCGATCGGACGGTGATCTTGCAGCGGAATATTAACCGCCGGGTTTGTCGGCCGATGCCCGGTCGGCGCCGCCCTCGTGGGTCTTCGAGGGGCCGTCGGCCTTTTTCTCTTACCTGTGGAAGTCATTTGTCAAGTAACACCGTCTGATTCCCGAGGATCTCCCAACCTCCCGACTCGGCATTGGTCGAACTTCAACGTCCGATGGTATGTGGATATGATGGCCCTTAGCTGTTGAGGGTGGGTCGTGATGGCGCACGCAGAGGGAGGTCGACCACCGTAAAAGTCACCAGCAGAGTTTTTGCCTTCGAGAATCCCCGAGAGTCAACGGTAGGGTCACCGCGCCGTGGCAAAATCGAGTCGCCAGAAAGCTTCTGGAGTGCCGAGTGCAAGGGCTTCGTGGCTTCCTTCGCAACCCTAACTTCGAAAGGCCTCGAAATAAAGGATGTCGGCCGAGCTTGTCGACCATAATCCTTCTGGACTGCGGCTATTATTCTGGCCGACACCACCGCGATCATCATGCTCTTACTCCCATATCCCCGAGGGGAATGTGATCTCCGCTGAGGGAGGGTGGTATTCTGCCGCAACGGCCGGGCGTAAGCCCTCCGAAGCGCTATGTCCTCCAGCGGCGGGCCCCCCCGTGATTACGTCGATGTGGTGCTCGACAGGCCTTCGGATGCGTGGATGGTTCCCGTGGACGCCGGAGGTATTGATGTAAGTGACCTCTTCGGATCAGCTCTCAATTTGCCGTCACCGTGGCACCGCCTCCAGTATCATGTCCGTTTGCCGATGGAAGCGGCAATAGCGGTATGATCGGCCAGCTCGCCGCCCTTCATCGGGCGGGCGGCTCGAGCATTCCCGCCTTTATCTGAAGGAATATTTGCGTCCGAGACGCGTTCAAGGGGGGAGGTGGCGGCGCGGGCGCATATGGGTCGGGGTGCCCCTTCCGGCGTCCCTGGTGTGGGGACTCCCGCTTAGTCGTCGTCCCCGATCGGGATGGAATAGAATGCCCCCTCGACCGTTCTTCCTTTCTTCCCGACATCCAGCCTCTACGCCACATATTGACTTGCCCGCTGAAACATCTCCGCGATGGACGCGGGGTCGCTTCCACCAAGGACCAAAGAAACTCGACGGCCGCAGCCCCATCATAAACGCCGCACCAATAACGATGGGTGAGCATCCGATAACTCCCGCACTCCGTGGTGAACCTTCGCACGGCGGGAGAGGGTTCGCCCTCCTTTTGCTTCAAACCCGTGAGGAGTGCAATGAAGGCTTTGGTCGCGCAAACGCCAGAAACGTAGCTCAAGTCCTTGGCGAGCTGTTCAAAGGATGTCACCGCCCCGCTTTTTAAGGTGCTGTACCATGCGAGCGGATCCTTTCAGCGTGGTGGGGAACGCCCGCACATCAAGGCGCTGAGGTTCCATATAGGGCCATCCGAGCCCGAAGCGCGACGTGATCCGCTAGATCACCGATTCCATCATAAAGGTCGATGGAGGAGACGGAAGTTCAAGGGCACCGGGTATTCCCGCATGTCTGGCGAACGGGGACTCCTGGGACACTTCCTCTCCTCTTCTTTGGACTTATGGACGCCCTTTGCACCTCATCCAGACGCTGCAGGCGATGGAACGGATTTGAGCCCGAAATAAGTCCGTCGACCGAGGACACCGCCTGGGTTCGGGATGTCCAGTTTTCAAGAGCCCGGTTCCGCCGAACCCGCGAGAGGTGGGAAGATGGTACCGGTGGGAATGCCTCGATGCCGGAAGGGGTTCCGACCTTTGGAGGGTCGGCTCGCCGCCTCCGAGTAGGCGGGAGGACGGCCCGACAAGATGCCGTGGTCCCCGGGCTTGGGAGAGGTCTGAAAAGCCTCCGCCATGACGGTGGGAGGAAGCGGGGGAACCCGACTCAGCGGGTGGGGTCCGGCGTCGCTAAATATACTCAAGAGCGACCGCGGCCGCGGCGGATCGCCCTCCAGTGGTTCGGAGGTCTCGGGACCTCCGCCGAGGTGCCGGCCGGCGACCTTCCGCCCATGTGTCGTTAAAGGCGAGCAGCAGACTCGGCTGCACGGGCCCTCCTTCTAGCGCCAATCTGTTGGGGGAAACAACTTTTTACCGTGACCCCGGGGCGCACGGCGCGGAATCCGGAAACCGGGGGGTCGTCTCGGTACGGTTCGGGCCCGTCGATGGCTCCTGCTCCGCCTCCGACCGCTCGAAGGTGGCTGCGCGCTCGATCGTCTGAACGAGTCTCAGCAAAGGCGGGTCGGATGCTCCGCCCACCCCTCCGACGCTCAAGTCGATCGCCCGTTTACCGAGCTCCTGCAGGGAATTGCAGGGTGTTCGAGTTTACTCACCTCCCGGAGTTCTTCTCTTCTCCTCTTACCCATTCGGCTTAAATAGGTCGGACGGATGGCACGCTTCCGGCTGTGTCTGCAGGTGGCGTACGGGCCTGACCTCGCAGGCGGGTGCCGTGGTCAACTTGGTGAGTAGTTGGGGTGGTGCAGAGGAGAGTCGACGTCGGGCGATCAAATCGTGGGATTTATGGAGCGCAGGAGGGGCAATGGCGTCATCCGGGTGTACGACCCAAGACCAGGTGCCACGTCATAGTTAATACCCCTAACAAAACCATATGCTTTTGACATTTAAATTATATTATAATAATTTTAAATAATTAAAAATAATAATATATAAATCATTTGTATCCAGAAATATTAAACACATGCATTAATATTTTTAGAAACAAACTAGATGAAGTCATCGGATACTTACCTTGATCATATATCCTCAATATCACATAAATAAAAATAAAAATATCTTTTCTTTCCTATTCTTATTTTCTCAAACAATCATTTTTCCTCCTTTTATTTCCTACATAATATAAATATTCAATTAACTAAGAATATTAAAATTCATCTAGCTATAATCCAAAATATAAACCTAATTAATAAAAAATAAAAAAATTAAAATCATACTAATGTAATCTTCTTGAGTTTGATCTAAATCCAGTTGAAATGTGAACGATTCCTCAATTCTTTTTTTTTTTTTCTTCTTCTCCTCTTCTTTTCTTTCTCTTCTCCTTGCTCACACCGGAGATATCTTCCTCCTTTATTTCTTTTCTTTCCATTCCCCTCCTCTTCTTCTTCTTTCCTTTCCCTTCTCTTTTTCTCCTCTGTTCTCGCAGCCGACGCCATCGCCTATCTTTTCTCTCTCTCTCTCTCTCTCTCTCTCTCTCTCTCTCTCTCTCCCCTTTTCTTATTTCTCCTTTTTTTTTTCTTCCCTTCTCATCCTTTGCTTCGGCGAGACAGGCATATTTTTTTACAATTTACTCCCTGTAATTTCTTTATTTACAATCAGTTCCTTTGCTAAAATTAAGGATACTGAACGCAATCTCTCGGATGCACGTAACGCGAACAACTGTAGCTTAGTAATCGAAAGATACCGAAATGAGAACTCAGGCCCCAAGCAAAGCTGACTGTTAGGAAAACGATAGACTTAAACATGCGATAATAATTTTATATTTTTATATGCTTTAATATCTAATTAATCTAAGATTTGTGGATCAATCATAGATTTGAGTGTATAATCGAGAAAAAATTTTCTCTCAAAATCTATTTAAATACATATTAGCTTAATGAATAATATTATCTCTTTTACAATAATTTTTTTAATTTTTATAATATCAAAGTCTTCTTGCTTCATGCAAGGCTCCCTCTTCCTAGCTCTATTTTTTTTATTACCCACTAATTTATTGATGATTACTATTCCTCTTTAGTAATCTCCTTATTAACTCTTAATTTTTGTTTTTCACTTTTAAATTCTAGTGTTGCACCAAGGATGAAGACGTGCGACTCTTTCCTATCGATCTCTTAGCGTACTTACTCTATAATAAATTTACTCTACTTTGTTGATCTAATTAGCATTCTCTAATGATCGACCTACTTCTCTAGCAATCCTCCATCATTGTTTAATCCTACTTGATAGCTGTTTTATATGTTCCTACACCATTACCTACTACCCAGCATTTTTATCGACATCTTTGTCCCCTTCTCGTCAATCGAGGAACTAATTGGCACCTCAGATCCATAGTCAACTCCCGGTGATGGTCCACTATCTTCTACTATCCTCTTGACTATACCATTAGCACTCACGATCAAGAGAAGAGCTCATGAGAGAAAGGAACCGATTACCCTCTTCTGCACATCTGAGATTGGATCCACCCTTGTGCACTTCTTAGAATTGATCTCCTCCATCATATCAGATCCTCTCCTATATACTTCTTCGATCTGATCTCCTCCAACAGATCACATATCCATCATTTGTGCATCTAAACCATATCATCAATTGTTCTGGATTTCCCTTATTGGAATGCAACATTTTTTCAACATGTCTTTATTATCTATGTCTGACACTCTAATTATTATTTCTTTGAGAAATAATAGTTTCTCTTAATCTACAAGACTTATATCTATTAATACAATAACTCTAATCCCCCTCAAGTTCTCTAAAGGTGGTAATTATCTATCTTGATGAACATAATTCACTAATCTCCTCTTTGAATACGATCTATTAGGCTACATCGATGACTCTCCTAGTTATCCACTAGAAAAGATCTAAATATCCGAAGAACCTATCTTAATGACAAATCATGATCATATGTTATAACTATAAGATCATCTTATTGTCTCAATTATTGGCTCTATAGCACCGCTAATCTTTTCATGTAGCACTGTAACAAAAGTATGGTTGAAGTTACAAACCATCCTCGCTAATCACTCTTTCACTTACATGCTAAGTCTTTTATCTACTCTAATAAAAACAACACAAAAGAAAAATAATATTATTGATTATATATAAAATTTAAAAGTTATTATATATTATTTAACTTTAATTGGTCATCATCTCCTAAGTAATGATAAAGTCATTATTCATATTTTCAATGACCTAGGAGATTATTATAAGGAGCTAGCAGTAGTAATTCAAGTACGTGACTACCTAATGTAATTTGTAGAACTATATAATGAGTTTATTGATCATGAAACATATCTGAATTGAAAAAAGAGGAAGATGAGACCAACTATCATAGCTCAATTCAAGCGAAAATCCAAAGGAAAGAGTAATCAAAACAAACAGAATTTCAATAAATAACTAAACAAGATGCCTCTTGAATATATAGGTAATGCACAAAGCTATCATCCTCCAATACACTATTAGCTCTCCAACCATGGGAGCAACTTCAACCCGAATAACTCAAGAAATAACTTCAACTATGACTATCAATAGTTCTGATACTACAACAATAACAATCATTAAAAAATCATCTATCAGCTCTGTGATAAAATTACACGCATACCAAAAGTTTGTCGACCTCGACTCAAGCCTACTGCTACACTCAAATGACCTTAAAAAAATATTATGACTATTTTGATTGCTTATTCAAGCAGTTGGATTGTTGACTCTGGTACTTCTTATCATATTACTTCGAATTTATAAAATTTAACTATCTACACCGAATATGGAGATAATCAAGATATCATTATTATTGATAATAATGAAAATCCTATCACCTATACTAGTAACATAATACTAAATTCGCACACAAAATACTTTTACAATCAATAATGTTTTGTGTGCACCTCATATCAATAGGGACTTTATTTTTATCTTTCAATTATGCAAACAAATTAATACTTCTATTTAATTTTTTTAACTTATTTTTTATAAGGGATTTGAGTATGAGAGAATTCTTAGTCTAAAGCCAAAATAAAGACAATATCTATGAGTGATCGTCAACTTATAAATCACCTAACCAATCGGTCTTGCTTTAGTTGTTGCTCAAATGGAAGTGTGGCATCGTTATCTTAGTCATATATCATTCTTCATTCAATGATAACTAATTTCTCGTTATTTTCTTTTAACTTTCAATCAAAGAAAATTATAACTCATTATGATGCTTGTCTTAGTAATAAAAGTTATAGACTACCTTTTAAAACATCTTTCATATTCTACTCAAAACTACTTAAAATCATTTACATTGATGTTTGAGGCACTATCCTAACCACCTTTTTTCATAATTTTAAATTTTATATTATTTTGATATATTACTTTACTAAATGTACATGACTATATCATTTCAAACATAAATTTGAAGTCATAACAATCTTTACTCATTTTAGAAAAGTAATTAAAAATTTCTTTCGGTCTATTATTAAAATAATTTACTATGATGGGGAAGTATATACTAAACTCTAACAATTTACCTCTTATCATATATGTTAGTCGTAGGTGCCCTGCAAGCTAATCACATGAGTGATTACACGTGTGACATGATATGCACTCTTTTTTGTAATTATTTATTTGACACTTTTCTCATATTATATTATATATATATATATAATATATATATTGTGATGTCTATGGATCTATGCAATGAGATTCATATCATGATGAGATCATGATAATGAGACCGTTTCACTTTTAAACACAAATCCTAAATAACCCCGGTCATCAGTTACTCAGAGGGACATCAAAATAACCGCATGCATCGTGTGTCAGATACCCATTTATACGATGGAAGAAATAGTCTCATAGTTGCTCGTGTGGGGACACTAGGATACAATGTAGATACTCATCAAGAATGAGTTCACTAATTGATACTCTTACTGCATCGTTGGATGGTTAATGATACCTCATTGTCACAAATTTTAATTCCGTAATCTCAATAGTATATCTGGTCCTTAGACTTGATATACCAAGGATGTCTTGTATGAGTAATCCACTCTTTGATATTGGATTTATAGGTCAGGAAGTTTCAGATCTAGCACAACCAATCTTTTGAGGGCAAATGAGTATCGATAGAGGATCATTCGCTCTTGGTGTCATGAGAGGAATATCTCATGTATTCATGCTCAGACAAATCCTTGACCAGGGTCATTTGGATTGAGAGAGAAATAGTTCTCCAAGAGAATCTGATTAGAGCGAAACTCGAGTAATATGGGCCTCACAGCACTGTGCTCGGATTACGGTCTCTAAGATATTAGATAGATGAGGGACTCTATATACATACTAACTGAGAATAGATATTGTTGGGGGAAACAACTTTTTACCGTGACCCCGGGGCGCACGGCGCGGAATCCGGAAACCGGGGGGTCGTCTCGGTACGGTTCGGGCCCGTCGATGGCTCCTGCTCCCGCCTCCCGACCGCTCCGAAAGGCGGCTGCGCGCTCCAGTCATCGGGAACGAGTCCTGTAGCAAGGCGGGTCGGATGCTCCGCCCGACCCCTCCGACGCCAAGCCGATCGCCCGCTTACCGAGCTCCCTGCAGGGAATTGCAGGTGTTCGAGTCTCACCTCCCGAGTCCTCTTCTTCTCCTCTACCCATTCGGCTTAAATAGGTCGACGGATGGCACGCTTCCTACTGTGGTTCGCGGGTAACGACGGGCCTCGACTCTCGCAGCGGTGCCGTGGTCAACTTGGTGAGTAGTTGGGGCGGTGTAGAGGAGAGTCGACGTCGGGCGATCAAATCGTGGGATTTATGGAGCGCAGGAGGGGCAATGACGCCATCCGGAGTACGACCCAAGACCAAAGTGCCACGCCATAGTTAATACCCTTTAACACTACCCCCTCAAAAGTCACTCCTGGGACGATCTTGAGGATTGGGGGTGTTGCTCAAGAAACCTCGTTGTCGATCGAGATCTCGCGAAGGTTCTCGCCATGTCGCGGTCATAATTGATAGAATCCTATGCAGGATAAGGGTCGAGACGCCGCCAAGACCCAGAAACTGGCGATCGAGGGAGCTCGAGATCATGTAATCAACCGCCGTCGGGATAAAGGGGATCGAGGAGCTTGAGACCCGTAAAACCATAGTCACCAACCGCTGCTCGATATAGGCCGAGCCGCCGCCAAGACCATGTGACCGAACCGCCGCTCGATAAAGGATCGAGGCGACACTCAATTCCCGCTGCCAATCCGACGCTCGGTAGCTGTGGTCGAGACCGCGCAAGGCCTCAGAAACCAATGGTTGAGGTACTCAGACCATGTACCAACCGCTCGGGTATAGGGCGGCGATGTTCGACTTCTCGCGATCCGCTGCTTGGTAGTAAGGGGTTGAGGTCCGCATAAGATCCGAAAACCATAATAACCGAACCGCCGTCGGGATATAGGGCCGAGCCGCCGCCAAGGCCTAGAAGACGGTACGCCAACCGCCGCTTCGGGATATGGGGCCGAGCCGCCAAGGCCTGTAAGACCAATATCGCCAACCGCTGCCGGGATATGAGGCCGAGCCGCCGCTCAAGGCCTAGAAAACCATGATAACCGGAACCGCTGCCGATATAGGGCCGAGCCGCCGCCAAGGCCTGTAAGACCAATATCGCCAACCGCCGATATGGGCCGAGCCGCCGCCAAGGCCTGTAAGACCGTGGTCGAGCCGCCAAGACCTAGAAATCGATATCGCCAACCGCCGCCGATATAGGGCCGAGCCGCCGCAAGGCCTGTAAGACCAATATCGCCAACCGCCGTTCGATATGGGCCGAGCCGCCGCCAAGGCCTAGAAAACTATGATAACCGAACCGCCGTCGATATAGACCGAGCCGCCGCCAAGGCCTAGAAGACCAATATCGCCAACCGCTGTTCGATATGGGGCCGAGCCGCCAAGGCCTAAGACCAGTGGTCGAGCCGCGCCAAGACTGAAACGAACCGCCGCCGTGCCGCTTCAAAACGGCTCGCGATAGTGCGGTTGCCGGAATCGAGGAGTCGCGTGGCCGGGTAAGTTACTTACTCGGGCGGTGGACACGCCACCTCTTCATCAATATGACGCCGCGCTCGATCGCCCGGATGTGATGCTATTGGGCGTGTTGCGGTCATGTCGCCGCCGCTCGGAGGCGAAAGGTCGAGGCCCCCTTTCTATAAATAGCGAGCCCGCGACACTCTATCACTTTTATCGAGTTTTCCTCTCGCCCCGCCGCTGCCTTCCTTCGAGTTTTCTCCTTGGCTCCTGGTGCCCTTTGACTTCTTCCACGATTCCTTCCACTATAGGTTAGTGCGTAATGGGTCTTCCTTCCACTTCCTCCTCCTCCGCTTCTTCCTCCTCCTCCTCGCCATAACCCGTGTCGCCGCTCTCCTCTTCTCCTCCTTCCAGCCCTTCCTCGATGGAAGCGGCGCAGGCGCTAGAGGCCATAATGTGGCCGCACGACCAGGATTCCACCTTGATGAGCGCATGGTAGGGATTCTCCGCGCGCCACGGCATCCCGGAAGAATACAGCCTTCGCCCTCGGCGGGACAAAGGGGCTTTCGACCCGGTTCCCAAGGGCTTTGCCCTGACCGCCGATGCCTTAGAGGTCGGCCTGCGCCTTCCCCTGCATCCAACCATAGTATCCTGCATATCTCTGTGGCGGATCTCGCCTTCACAAATAACTCCAAACTCTTGGCGGTATCTGGTGGCCTTCCTGGGGGAATGCCATTACGCCAACATCGCCCCGACCCGCAACCTCTTCCTCTCCTCGCTTTCCGCCTTTTCAAGGGGTCGGGGATACTTCTCGCCGCATCGACTGTGGTTCCGGTTAGCGCGCCCCACCAATAACAAAGGGTGGAAGAGGCGCTTCTTCTTCGGCCCAAAGGCCAAAAGGACCGGGTTTTGGGGTTCGTGGTCGCTGGCGACCATTGATAACACCGCCTAAAACTCAATGCCGGGGAGCGGGCTCATCTCGAGCGGGTGAGGGTAATCCTCCCTTCCTCGCACGCCATCCGCAACATGTCCGAGGTGTGGCTCGTGGGGGCCGGACTAAGTCCGTGTTGACGGGTAGGCCGTTGTTGTCTCGCGTCTTTAAGCTTGCCGCCGACTCAGCTTCTAACACATCCTTGTTCTGCGAGAGATGGTGAACTGCGGTCCTTCCATGACTTCGGGTGCTCAGGGGACCGTCTCCGCGCTCTCGGCGGTCCCCAAGCGGGCGGGGTGGCTCCCGCGCACCAGCGAGGCGTCCCAAGAAAGGGCCAAGGCCAGGGCGTGGTGGACACAGAGGCGCTGTGGCTCCGCCGCCGAGCGACCCGAGCGGCCAGGCGCCTCGCTCTGCGAGTCTTTGGTCCCGGCCAGGACGGCCGGGAAGGGCCAGCGTCCTCCATCCATGAAGGACCTATGCGAGTTACGTCGGGGAAGGATCGGTAGTTCCTTTCCCGAGTGATGGCGAGTCGCCGGGGCATTGGCGACCCTCTGGTGGCCGGTGGCATGAGTGCATCCCGGGGACAAGGTGTGGGTCGAGGAGAGCCCTCGGCCAGCTACCTCGGGCGCTCCATCCGGCGTTGCTCGGGATCTATACACGCTCCTCGGAGCGCTCATCGCTAAGTCGACCAAATCGGTGTTGTGGGTAAGCAGTCTTGCGTGTATCTTCTTGGTGAGTTCATCACTTTCAGCCTTCTTTCTCTTTATGCAGAATCTCCACTACACCACGGCCCTCATCGGCCGGGTGCGACTCGGTCGGTTGGTGCCGCGATGCAGGCGGCGCAACAGGTTGCGCCGCCCGGCTGAGAGCGGCGGGAGTCGGGACCGAGCGTGGCTGCTGCGGCGGGCGGCCGACATGGCGCGGAAGTCGCGCGCCGCCGAGCTCGAGGCCGCCTCGGCGTCGGAGGCCAAGCTGCGAAGCATCTCGGACGGAGAAGGCGGAGAACGCCTCGGATGAAGGAGGCTTGAGTTACGCCAAGCGCCCGAGAGGCGGTGAAAGGCCGCCAGGAAGCTCTTGCCGTGGCGGAAGCGATCGGCCGGAGAGGGCCGGAGGCGATCGAGCGTACAAGAAGTCGGAGGGCTTCCTCCTCGGCTGGGCCCGGATGGCGGGTATCATCTGATATGGGTACAAGGTTGCCACGGCCCGGTTCGAGCATGCCCTCCGAGGCTCGGCGGTCGAGAGGATCCCTTTCACCTCATGCCCAGGATCATGGGGTCGACATGCCCGAGTTCCCGCCGGCAACGACCTTCCAGAAGGCTGCGGCTTGAAGAATTTTGTCCTTTTTTTTTTCTTTGGAGGGCCTTCCCTTGCCTTTGTAATCCTTCTTTCCCCTCTAGGGGCTCGCTTTTGTAATCCAAATCTTTTGGTAATACAATTTCCCTTTTTAATACAATCTCCGACTTCTTTCCAATAGCCTGAGTCTTATATTGACTTACTTCCGTTTGGCCTTTAAACAAAGTACTTCTTAAGGTTCTGGATGTTCCAGGTCCTCGGGAACTGCTGCCCGGTCATAGTCGCGAGCCGGAACGTTCCCGGTCGGACTACTTTGATTACGCGGTAGGGGCCTTCCCACTTAGGTGCAAGCTTGCCCCTCGAGTTGGCGGGGTCGCTTACTTCCGCCTTGCGTAGTACTAGATCTCCCATCCCGAGGGGTCGAGGGCGCACCTTCTTGTTGTAACCGGCAACACTCTGTTATGCGCCGGCATCTTTGCGTCTTGCGTTGGCCTGCGCTCTTCTAGCGAGTCTAGGCCAGCCCGAACTCCTGGGCGAGGTGGATTCCTCATAGTTCTCCACCGGAATGTTGGAATGACCAACTCGGCGGCTGCTTCCACGAACGCCGGTGTAGGGGACTCGCCGGCCGTCTTGGGTAGTCGCAAAGACCATAGGATGTTCGGGAGCTCATCGACCCGGCTCGATCGGGCTTCAAAGTCCTTTCTAAGTCCATCCGGGATAGATCGGTTGGTCACCTCGTGAGCCCGTTGTGCAGGGTGAGCCACCGAGCTAAACCTCAAGCTGGATGTGATAAGTCGCCTGAGAACTCCGTAAACCGAGTCTTTGTGGCGGGTTCCGTTATCGATGATGATAACGTTGGGCGAACGGTCGGGTCACGATGTTCTTCCATACTGAACTTCGACCCCGTTCGCGTAATGGTCGCCAGGGCTCGGCTTCCACCCACTTAGTGAAATAATCTATCCCCACGATGATATGTCTCCGTGGCCGGACGCCAGAGGAAACGACCCCAAGAGGTCCATTCCCCATTGAGCGAAGGGCGGGCGCAATCCATGGAGGTGGCGGGACCGCGAGGAGGCTGCGGGCGCGGGCCTGGCGCTGGCAAGCATCGCACCGCCGCACGAAAGCCTTGGCGTCTCGGTGCAACGTAGGCCAGTAATAGCCCTGGCGCAGTATTTTGAAGGCCAAAGTTCGGCCGCCCATGTGCTCCCCACAAGTCCCGCCGTGGACCTCGGCGAGAATCACTTCCGCCTCATCGGGATCTAAGCATCGTAGTAGGGGATGGGAAAACGACCTTTTGTAGAGCCGGTCGCCAATCTCGCAGTACTACGCCTAGGTTCGGCGGAGCCGCCGTGCCTTGACCTCATCCGCAGGTAGGATCCCATCGCGTTTATACTTCAGCACTTCCTGAATCCACGTAGGTGGGGTGGTCGGGACTCCGGGGTCCCCTATCTCCATGATGGCCACCGACCGGTGTGTCAGCTCTTCGACCTCGGGGTGTTCCTCTGGATCGGCTCCCGAGGCTAATTTCGCGAGCTGGTCTGCCCGCTCGTTTTGGGACCTGGGCACCACGAGTGCAACGAGGAAAGTTAGAGGTTTGGGCTTTTACCTCGGTCAGGTATTTGGACATGGTCGAATCCCGCACCCGATACTCTCCACCAACTTGTTCGGCGACGAGTTGGGAATCCGTGAGCGTGGATCGCTCTCGATTGCATCTCGGCCAAAGCGGAGGCACTGCGAGCGCCTCGTATTGCCTCATTGTTTGTGGCCTCGAAGCGGAGGAGCGCTCGAAGGCGTGTCCGTCGAGTCCTCTAGAATGAGTCGTGCGCCGGCTCACTGAGCTGGAAGACCCATCCACGTGCAGGGTCCAGTCTCGGTGGATTTGCTCAACGCACTCTGTTTCCGGCTGCGTCAACTCCGAGATAAAATCGGCCAAGGCCTGGGCCTTGATGGCTGTTCTCGGCTTGTAGCAGAGGTCGAATTCGGATAGCTCCACCGACCACTTTAGAAGACGCCCTGCTACGTCAAACTTAGAAAGAACTTGACGCAGGGTTGGTCGGTCATTACCTCAATCGTATGGGCTTGGAAGTAGGGGCGTAGCTTCCAAGCCGCTAGAACAAGTGCCAATGCCAACCTTTCAATGGGAGGGTAGCGCTGCTCCGGCCCGCGCAACACATGGCTGATGTAGTAAACCGGATGTTGCGCGTCGGGGGCTTCTTTCACTAGCACCGAGCTCACTGCATGCTGAGATGCCGCCAGGTAGAGGGTGAGCTTTTCTGGCGCAGACACGGAGATAAGGCGGGGGAGCTCGGATAAGTGCTGCTTCAGGCCTGCGAAAGCTTCCTCGCACTCTGCCGTCCATTGGAAGTTCTTTGGGTCTTTGAGGACTCGGAAGAAAGGAAGGCACTTATCTCCCGACCGGGACAGAGCCGCTATCCTTCCGTTAAGGCATTGAAGCTCCTTTACTGTTCTCGGAGATCTCATGTCGGTGAGAGCTCGGATCTTCTCGGGGTTGGCATCAATTCCTCTCTCGTGTATGATGAATCCGAGGAACTTTCCTGATGTCACGCCGAAGACGCACTTGGCTGGATTAAGGCGCATCCCATATCTTCTCAGCGTAGCGAAGGTTTCCCGCAAGTCGTCAAGGTGCGCGGCCCCTGTGCGACTTTTCACGATCATATCGTCAACGTATACCTCCATGTTTCGCCCTATTTGCTGGGCGAACACCTTGTTCACCATCCTTTGGTAGGTGGCGCGCGTTCCTTACTCCGAACGGCATGACCTTGTAGAAGTAAGCTCCTTGGGGTGTGTGGAAGGCCGTATGTTGCTGATCCTCGGGGGTCATCCGGATCTGGTTGTAACCGGAGTAGGCATCCATGAAGGAGAAGCGGGCGTACCCCGCGGTTGAGTCGACCAGCTGGTCGATCCTAGGCAAGGGGAAGCAATCCTTCGGGCAAGCACGATTTAGATCGGTGTAGTCGACACACATCCTCCAGCTTCCATTAGGCTTCTTGGCGAGGACTACATTGGACAACCACCGAGGATACCGGACCTCTTCAATGAAGTCGACGCCAAGAGCACATCGACTTCCATTTGCACTGTTGGCGCTCGAGGACCGAGGCGGGGTCTGTCTTCTTACCGAGCGGGTCGAGAAATGTGCGGATGGTGTTGAGAAACTTCGGAATCAATTCGGGAGGTCGGCGGTATCGGCGAACATCGGTGCTTTCACTGGAGGAGGCGATGAGTGTGCCCGCTCTTGATTATCAGTCGGGCGATTCCGGATCGTCCGATCGGGGCGGTGATCTTGCGTGGAATATTAACCGCCGGGTTTGTCGGCTCGGGATGCCCGGTCGGCTGCGTCCTCGTGGGTCTTGAGGGGCCGTTGGCCTTTTCTCTTACCCGGGAAGTCGTCAAGTAACACCGTCGGATTCTGAGGATCTCCCAAACCTCCCGACTCCGGCATTGGGAACTTCAGCGTCCGATGGTATGTGGATATGATGGCCCTTAACTGTTGAGGTGGGTCGGCCCGGGGATGGCGTTGTGCGCGATGAGAGTCGACCACGGAAAAGTCACCGGCGAGTTTTGCCTTCGGAGAATCCCAGGAAGTCAGCGGTAGGGTCCACCGCCCGTGGCCGAAATCAGTCGCCCGAGTAAAGCGGTGAGTCTGCAGTGCAAGAGCTTGGGGCTTCCTCGGCAACCTAACCCTTCAGAAGGCCTCGAAATAAAGGATGTCAGTAGAAGCTGCGGATGTCGACCATAATCGCCGGACACAATGTCGTTGGCTATTGGGGCGACACCACGGCGCATCATCATGCTCGGTTACTCCCATATCCCGAGGGAATGTGATCTCGGCTCGGAGGAGGGTGGTATTCCCCGATGCATAGCGGCTCGGGCGTAAGCCCTCGACCAGCGCTATGTCCTCCGGCGGCGGGCCCCTATGATTACGTCGATGTGTTGCTCGGCAGAGGGCCTTGGGATGCGAGGATGGTTCCAGTGGGCTGGAGGTATTGATGTAAGTGACCTCTTGGATCGGCTCCTCGATTTGCGCTTGGCTCGTGGCAGCACTCGTATCATGTCCGTTCTTGCGATGGGCGGCAATGGCGGGTATGATCGGCCGGCTCGTCGGCCCTTCATCGGTGAGGCGGCTGAGCATTCCCGCTCCTTTATCTGAAGGAATATTTGCGTCAGAGCAGCGTTCAAGGAGGTGGCGCGGGCGCATATGGGTCGAGGTGCCTTAGGCGTCCTGGTGTGGGGACTCGGCAGTCGTCGTCCGATCGGGATGGAATAGAATGCCCCTCGGTCGTTCTTCCTTTCTTCCCAACATCCAGGCCTCGGCCGCCACATATTGACTTGCCCGCTGAAACATCTCCGCGATGGACGCGGGGGGTCGCTCCACCAAGGACCAGCAAAACCTCGACGGTCGCCCCATCATAAACGCCTGCATCAACAACGATGGGTGAGCGCCCGATAACTCCCGTACCTCCGTGGTGAACCTTCGAACGAAGTCGGAGAGGGGTTCGTCCTCCTTTTGCTTCAAACCCAGGAGGAGCGCAACAGAAGGCTTTGGTCGCGCAAACGCCAGAAAACGCAGCTCGAAGTCCTTGGCGAGCTGTTCAAAGGATGTCACCGACCCGCTTTTTAAGGTCTTTGTACCGTATGCGAGCGGATCCTTTCAGCGTGGTGGGAAGCGCCGCACATCAAGGCGTCGGAGGTTCCATATAGGGCCATATGAGCCCGAAGCGGCGGCGTGATCCGTGGATCACCATTCCATCATAAAGGTCGATGGAGGAGGCGGAAGTTCAAGGGCAGGTATTCCCATATGTCGGTGGCGAACGAGGACTCCCGGTGGGACACTTCCCTCTCCTCTTCTTTGGACTTATGGGACGTCCTTTGCACCTCATCCAGGTGCATGCGATGGAGCGGATTTGAGCCCGAAATAAGTCCGTCGAATCGAGGACACCGCCTGCTTGGGCGGGGCGTCGAGTTTTCAAGAGCCCGGTTCCGTCTGAACCCGGCGAGAGGCTGGGAAGATGGTACCGTGGGAATGCCTCCGATGCCGGGAAGGGTTCGGCCTTTGGAGGGTCGGCTCTGCCGCCTCCCGAGTAGGCGGGGAGGGCGGCACAGGCGGTCGTCGAGTCCCGGACCTGTGGGAGAGGTCCTGAGAAGCCCCCGCCGTGAGGGGGGGAAGAAGCGGGGAAACCCGACTCGGCGGGTGGAGTCTGCTGTCGCTAAATAAACTCCAGTAGCGATCTGCGGTCGCGGCAGGATCGTCCCTCCAGGGTTCGGAGGTCTGTGGGACCTCCGCCGAGGTGCCAGCCGGAAGCGACCTTTCGTCCATGTGTCGCTAAAGGCGGAGCAGGCAGACCCTCGACAGAGAGGCCCTCCTTCTAGCGCCAATCTGTTGGGGGGAACAACTTTTTTACCGTGACCGGGCGCTGGCGCGAATCCGGAACCGGGTCGCCTCGACGGTTCGCCCGTCGATGGCTCTGCTCCGCCTCCCGACCGCTCGAAAGGTGGCTGCGCGCACCAGTCGTCGGGAACGAGTCCTGCAGCAAGGCGGGTCGGATGCTCCGCCCGACCCCTCCGACGCTCAAGTCAGTACTGGCCCGTCGGCCGAGCTCCCCAGAGGGAATTGCAGGGTGTTCGAGTCTACTCACCTCCCGGAGTCCTCTTCTTCTCCTCTTACCCATTCGGCTTAAATAGGTCGGACGGATGGCACGCTTCCGGCTGTGTCTGCGGGTGGCGTACGGGCCTGACCTCGCAGGCGGGTGCCGTGGTCAACTTGGTGAGTAGTTGGGGCGGTGCAGAGGAGAGTCGACGTCGGGCGGTCAAATCGTGGGATTTATGGAGCGCAGGAGGGGCAATGACGTCATCCGGGAGTACGACCCAAGACCAGGTGCCACGTCATAGTTAATACCCCTAACAGATATGTTTAAAGGTTTAGATTCCCTTGTATCATCTGGGTGTTGAGAAATCCGTTTGGAGAGTGACATCACATGCATAGTGGAAGAACAGAAAACAAAACCCCATATTTCCCATAGAAAGTTTCTATCGTCGTGTGAAGATCGGTGAGTCAAAATAAATTCGTAAAAAATTACATGTATAAAAGAAAATACCTAGGGAGATCGTATATCCCTGAATCCCTGCATAACTATAGGAGAGGATGAAGGAGGTTAAGCGTCCTCCTCTCTAGCGGTATCCATACGATAGGGATTGCGATGATTCACCTCTCTAGGAGAGGAGAATAGAAGGTGGCTACCAAAAGAAACCCTCGATCTATAGAGCTTTGGTTCCTCATATTTATAGAGGCCCCCTATCAACCCTAATGGATCTTTCCCTATTGGGTATTGGATCTCCATCCAATTACCCAAGCCTATTGGATTAGTGGGTCTCTACCCAATAATCTCTTATTTGCAATTATTGGATCTCATCTTAGGATCCAATAATTCAGGGGCTTAATGGATATCCAATAAGATAGGGGGTTCAGCGGATATCTCATATCTGAACCTCTCCTCGTCGTAACACCTACCATATATGTGTGACCCTCTAGGCCCAATATCGAGGTGGCCATGAGTCATACTTGTCAGAACTCTTTCTGACTTAGTGAATTATTATCTCTATAATAATTCACCTAACTCATCGACTGCGGACGTACCAGGCCACTACGCCGTAGCTCCCAGATGATACAGGGGAATCAAATCCTTTGGACCTATCTGTCCTCAGTTACCATGTATCTATAGCCCTTCATCCATCTAATATCCCAGAGACTCTGTACCGGGCATGGTGTTGTTAGGCTCATGCGGTCTCTCCTCGAGTCTTGCTCTTGTCGGATTCTCCCGAAGAACTCTTTCTCTCTCAATCCGAATAACCATGGCCAAGGATTTGTTCAAGCAAGAATACATGGGATATTCCTCTCATGATATCGAGAGCAGATGATCCTCTATTGATACTTAATAGCCCTCGTAAGGTTGGCTACCACTCTTAATAACCGGTTATACTAAATCTGGAACTTTCCAAACTTATAAGTCTGGTATCAAAGAGTGGAGTACTCATATAGGACATACTTGGTATCTCAAGTTTAAGAACCAGATACACTACTGGGATTATGGAATCGCTGTCTGATGTGAGGTATCAATAACCATCCAGCATTTCGTAGGCAGATCAATCAGTGAACTCATTCCCCAATGAGCACCTGTACTATACCCTTAGTGTCCCTACACGAGTAGCTATGAGACCAGCCACCTCCATAATATGGATAGGTATACAGCACACCGGTCTATCTGGTTATCTCGATGTCCTTCTCGACTAACCTATGACTAGGATAATTTAGGATCTGTGTTTAAAGGTGAATTGGTCTCATTATCATGATCTCATCATGATCTGATTCTATTGCATAGATCCAAGGACATCATAATATATGCAACATGCAAGATAAAGTGATAAAACACCTAATAATACACAAAGAGAAAAAAATGTATATCAAGTCACAAGTGACATTACTCATGTAATTGGCTTGCAGGACACATATGACTAGCAATCTCCCACTTGACCTAAAGCCAATCACCAATATGTTTAATCTTCATCAGACCTCTATGACGCTCAAAGACAATCTGAGTCAATGGATTTGTTAGTGGATCTGCAATGTTATCTTCGGATGGAACTCTTTCCATTACTATATCTTTTCGGGCCACGATCTCTCTAATAAGCTAGAATCTACTCAGAACACTTCTGATGAGACCTGAGTTCTCTTATTTGAGTAATCACCCCATATTTATCGTAATTTAAGGGAATCGACTCCTCGCTACTCAGGACGACTCCTAGATTTGTGATAAACTTCTTTATCCAAACTCCCTCCTTTGCTGCCTCTGCCACAACAATGTATTTCACCTTTGTGGTCAAGTTAGCAGTAGTGTCTTGCTTGGAACTCTTCCAGCATACTGCTCCTCCATTCAGGGTGAACACATACCTTGAATTAGACTTGCCATCATCGACATCAGACTAGAAGCTCGAGTCCGTATAGCCCTCAACCCTGAGGCTACTACCTCCATATAACAGTAAAAGATCCTTAGTCATTCTTAAGTACTTAAGGATACATTTTACTACTTTCCAGTGCTCCAAGCCTTGATCTGCTGATTACGCTCATGACACTCAGCATATGCTATATCGGGCACAGTACATAGCATAGCATACATGATAGATCCTATCACTAAGGCATATGATATCATATCCATGTGTGCCCTTTCTTGAGAGTCTTTGGGGACATACTCCTAGAAAGTGATATTATATGTCTCATTGGTATGAGACATCTCTTGGAATTTTCCATGTCAAACCTTTTAACAATGGTGTCTATATGCCGGGACTGGGACAAACCAAGCATCCTCTTGGATCTATCTCTATAGATCTATATCCCCAATATGCGGGATGCTTCCCTTAAGTCCTTCATGGAGAAGTGCCTAGATAATCAAGTCTTTACTATGGAGAGCATTCCTACATCATTTTCAATGATCAGGATGTCATCCACATATAATACCAAAAAGGTGATAGTGCTCCCACTTACTTTTCTGTACACACAATGCTCATCTTCATTCTTAACGAAGTCATATGATCTAATCACCTCATCAAATCTTATATTCCAACTTTAGGAAGCTTGCTTTAGTCCATAAATTGACCTAAGCAATATACACACCTTATCTGGGTTATTCTTGGACATGAATCCCTTAGGCTGTATCACATACATCTCCTCCTTGAGGTTGCCATTGAGGAATGCAATTTCGACAACCATCTGTCAGATCTTATAATCATAGTGTGCTGCAATAACCAATAGAATTCGAATGGATTTTAGCATGGCTACATGTTAGAAAGTTTCATCATAGTCCAACACCTTACCTTTGACGATACCCCTTAGCCACTAGCCTTGCTTTATAGGTCTCTATCTTTCCATCGACTCCAATCTTCTTTTTGAAGATCCACTTGCAGCCAATAGGTACAATACCCTATGGTGCATCAACTAGGTTCCAAACCTTATTGGAGTAAATGGAATCCATTTCTGAATTCATGGCTTCTTGTCATTTCCCGGAGTTTATGCTCATTATAGCCTCCTCATAGGTTTGAGGATCAATATCCTCAACATCCTCTCCTTTGATATATCCCACATATCTCTCAGGAGGATGAGATACTCTATCGGACCTATGTAAAGTTGGAACTTGTGTACTAGGTATCTGAACAGATTCTAGCCGTGGAATGGTGCTTGAGCTAGGTTCTCCAACCTCGCTCAACTCTATCGTGCTCCCACTGTCTCTTCCAAGAATGTGTTCCTTCTCAAGGAATATTGTTCTCTTGGCTACAAAGACCTTTTGGTCCTTAGGATGATAGAAATAATACCCATAAGTTTCCTTAGGGTATCTCACGAACTTGCACCGTTCTGTCCTGGATTCCAACTTGTCGGGGTTGTGTCTTTTGATGTGGGCAAGGCAACCCCAAATCTTAACAATCTTAAGATCGGGCTTCTTCCCATTCGAGATCTCATATGTAGTAGACATCATTGACTTAGTTAGAATTCTGTTCAGAAGGTAAGCTGCAGTCTCTAGGGTATATCCCCAAAATGAGATGGGTAGGTCGACGAAACACATCATGGAACGCACCATGTCTAACAGTGTGCGATTCCTCCTTTCTGATACACCATTAAGCTGTGGTGTGAAAGGATGTGCCCATTAGGATAAAATTTCATGGTCTTTGAGGAACTAGGTGAACTCTATACTCAAGTACTCACCTCCTCGATCTGATCGAAGGGTTTTAATACTCTTTCTTATCTGGTTCTCCACTTCATTTTTATATTTTTTAAATTCTCAAAAGCTTCATACTTGTACTTCATCAAATACACATGTTCGTATCTTGAGAAATCATCAGTGAAAATAATGAAGTAAGAGTAACCACCTATGACATAAGTCGACATGGGACCGCATACATCACTATATATGAGTTCTAGTAACTCAGTGGCTCTCTCTCCAGTTTCACTAAATGGAGAGTTGATCATCTTTCCCCGAAGACAAGGTTAACATATCACATATGACTCATAGTCGAATGGATCTAGATATCCATTCTTCAGCAACTTTTGAATCCTTCCCTCGTGGATGTGACCTAGCCTACAATGCTAACGATATGCATTGTTTATTTTTTCTCGTTTCCTCTTAGACTAACTTACACACATGATATGTGGAGTTGTATCTATCATAAATAAACCATTATGTAATGTTCCTCTTGTGATGATCTCATCATCTAATATTATTAAACAACCATTGTTCTCAAAAACTAATTTATATCCATTAACTATCAAACATGAAATGAAAATAATATTTTTGATAATAGAAGGAACATAATAGCATGTATCTAATGCAATAATAGCTCCACCAGGCAGATGTAAAGTGACCTTGCCAATAGCCACTATAGCAATCTTTGCTCTGTTGCCCATCTTAAGGTCCATCTCGCCTCTATTCAATCTCCTAAGTCCTGCCATAACCTACAACGAATTACAGATATGATAAGCACTCCCGATATCCAATACCCATGTGTTATCATAAGATTATGATAAATGGAGACTGATCATGAATGTACTTGAAGCTTCTCCAAGCTTCTGTTTCACCCTCTCTGCAAGGTACTCTTTGTAGTTCCTCTTCCAGTGCTCATCTTTGTCGCAGTGGAAGCACTGGCTTTTGTCCTTTGTTGGGTCTTTCTTGGCAACCTTTATCTTACCTATTTTGCCCTTGCCCTTGCCCTTCTTAAGGGTCTTCTCAGCCTTCCCCTACAACTCAAAGTCTGTTTCCCAAATGGTCGCGCGTGTTGGCTGCCCTCGACGCAGTCCCGCTAGGTCCCCTACATTTGCATGCTAAGTGTTTCTAAGTGGGCTTGTCCCGCTCTGATACCATATGTCACAGACTTAGCTGGTTTTGCCTAAGCCGTGCGGCACCATTGCGTGTCAATCCGCAAAGGTCAGCCTCCTCGACCTCCCACGATCCCTTAGGACCTGCAAAAGAGAAGACGGGACAACGAAAGTGCTTCACACGGGATCCACAAGCCACTCTTTCAGCAAACACTTTATAAACAATACAAATTCCAACCATGGACATCACAAGCTCAGAATGGTTGCACAACAAAGGTATAAGATTGGTCCACTACAGACCGAAATCTAGTACAAGTATCCACATGACACAAACTTTCTGTACAAGCCGACAATGGCTGCCAAACTCACTCAAATGGGGTGTTTCGCCTTTGGCGAGCCCTTTACAAGCTTTATAAGTTGGAACAAACTAAAAAGGGACACGGACATGCATAAGCATTATATCGAACAAGCCATTTACAAAATGTCCGTGACATCCTGTTCTCCTCTCCCCAGAGAGAGAGAGGTGCATTGTCGCAATCTCTGTCGTGTGGATACCGCTAGAGAGGAGGACGCTTGACCTCCTTCATCCTCTCCCACAAATCTACAGGAATTTAGGGATATACGATCTCCCTAGGTATCTTTTTTTACATGTGCAGTTTTCACGGATTTATTTTTGACGCACCGATCTTCGCACGACGACGGAAACTTTCTACGGAAAATCTGGGGTTTTGTTTTCTATTTTCCGCTGCGCATGTGATGTCGCTCCCCTGACAGATTTCCCAATATATATCTTAAAGGTAATCTCAATCATGGACTTTTTCTTTGTAAACACTCATCACTTTATCTTCATGTATTCGTCGATGCTGATTGAATATGCAACACTAATGATGGAACATCCACATTAATCTACATTATCTTCCTTAGAGCAAATCTGATTAGTTAGAGTTTTAAGAAACATAAGACAATCACTAGATCCACCATTAAAGTTGAATACCGAGTTATCGTCACCAGTATTATAGAATTCAATTAGGTCACCAATCTACTACACGAATATGCCATCATGTCCCAATTCACTCCTATAATATATTATGATAATATCGATTTCATTTACCAATATGCCAACCCGATGTTTTACTCATGTATAAACCATATTATCGTCAATTTTTACTTTGTTAAAGATTAAATTGTCAGATATTTACTATATATTTCTCATATCCATATTTATGATCAACTAGGCAAAAATTCAATCTTACGGAATATGATAGAAGATCATAATAAAAATAAATATAAAATAATAATTTTATATTCCTTTCATGTTCTAATAAGATATATGAGGATCAATGACATATTCAAATGCATAATTTGAGAAAAATTTCTCCCTAAAATCTATATAAATATATATTATCTCAATAAATGATATATCTTTCATAATAAAATTTTAAATTCTTCAATACCCTTCTCAGCACAGCAGGACCCTTCTCAGCACAGCAGGATCATCTTGACCATTTCTAGCGGTTTGCTGCTTAGAAAGCTCAAGGAGAAGTTTTTTTTTTTTTTTTTTTTTGGGGGGGAAGAGAATTTCGAGCTTGGCACGTCTTTCGATAAGAATTGCATTAATCTGATACTGAGACAACTGGAATCAAATAACGATCAAAGATCCGACAATCAACGGAAGCTACAAAATTGACACAATTTTTGGAAGAAGAAATGCATGCAGATAGATGAAAAGTTTGCAAAATCCACGTTTGTTGAGTGCGCACCACGACAAGAAGTGATGCACTGCAGACTTTTGAGCTCCAAGATGGACCTCAAACAGACCATGGGAGGGGAATGAATCCAGTGACGTATGTTTTCCGCCATAAAGATCTTATTCATCGAACAACTTCCAGCATCAAGTACAAGTTTCACAAAAGAAGAAGGCGAGTTTATTCTCAGACCGAGTTGTGCAAAGATGATGCAGAAAACACTCCACTCCAGTGGTTCTAACTCTTCACCAACTGATGAATGTTGACGGGGTTGGCGAACAATGGCGGTCCATAAAGTGCCAGCTGAGCCATCGTTTTGTGCAAAGCTTGGGTGGGATGACTCCGGTCCCAGAAGGCGTATTGGCCACGGTTGCTGCAGTATGTGGAGTTCGGCAGGCAGGCAGACTCGGCATTCAACCTCCCACCTCCACAGCACCCAGCTTTGGTCTCTGTAAACCCTGGAGATAGCAGCATCATCAGGTCAACTGCTTGCAGGAAAAGATAAATGGTGAAAGTGACAATTTTCTGCGAGATGCATGCTCACCATATTCTTGGGGATCAGACAGGATCTGGGTGAACATTTCATACAAGTCTCCGAACGAGTACTGGAATCCCTTCAATGACATGCTGAGGTCCTTCAGGAGGGCCTTTGTGGCAGTCTTGAAGCGTAGACAAAGATCATTTAAATCCTCGTTGCAGCCATACGAAGAAATTGCGACTCTGAACATTGGAACACACCCAATCGCTGGAACACCCAGGACTGCAAATTTTCGTGCTCCGAGATCATATAGCCTCTGCCATAATTATAACTTCAGTCAGCGTTTATGATCATTATGACTTGCGATTTAGTGTTCTCACGTGAGCTCTTTACTTGCTTGTAACATATAGGATATATAAGAGAGAGAGCGAGGGGGTGAGGGGAGACCTCTATTTGATGCTTGAACTTGTCGAGTAGAAGAACGACGACTTCATCCTTCTGAGTGTTGTTTCCAGGACTGAGAAGAGGATACAGCGCGCCGATGTCATTGCTCCCAACGATCAAGTGAACGAGAGACTTCTCCAGGAAGACGGCAGCAGACTTCTTCCCAATTATTTCCGTGAGGTTCGCCGCAACCTGCTCGAAGTCTTCAATCTGTGTCGCCATGGGGATCACATCTCCGCCCTGCCACCATCACGTCATCGAAGATAGTCACTGACAGTAGTTCACCTCACCGTATCAATTTCATCACTGAAGACTTAACTGTGGTGTCGAGAATCCCTGCCCCACCAGATGCGAAGCTTACTCCTCTCAGCATCTGATTCCCATTGGAAAGAGAAAGGAAAGGTGGGGGGCTCATCGCTAAGCCTACTGCTTTGGCTTTAAGCAGCGCGAAGCAAACAAGTTAGAATAAGAGGAGGAAAACACTGCAGCGTCGACGTTAGAACTGAAGTAACGCATACCGACGTAATCGGCGTAGTTGAAGCCATTGGTGAACCTCCCGGTGGGAGTTCGTCCAGGGTAATCGATTCCCCAGGGAGGGAAGTTGACCTTCGGTGCATCGCTGGGCAAGAAGTTGTTGTTCCCGACGTCGACGGTGGAGTCTCCGAACACAAAGACCGCAGGTGAAACTGCAGTTGTCGTTACCGTGTCGAGAGCAACCAAAAACAGGTTGAGGAGGAGGAAGGTGGTCGTCTTCTTCGCCATCGGCAACGAGCTTAAGGTTGTGATTGCCACATGGCTCGTACCTGCTTTAACATATATATGCACACAAAAATTTGGAGAAGAAATTGCTTCCACTCCAAGTTACATCTTGGTCAAAATTGATACATTGTTTGACCGTGACGTTGATTTAATTGTAGTATGGGAACTGTCACGGTCGTTGATTCTTCCTGTTCCACATAATAATGCATGTGCAATTGACCGACTTGCTGCTTAGGACAAAATGATCTTATTATGATGGTATTTCTAGTTTCGTACATGACCATTAAATGAGTGATATACGAAGTACTTTCCTCTCTTCGAATAATTATGTTGGTGTTATAATGGTATTTCTAGTTTCATCTTATTATTATGATGGTTTTTTTTTATAAATAATCATTTTTAATTTATATAATTAAGTGTTTCACATTTGAGGTCTATTGGGTACTTTTGTAGTTGGGATAAGTACACACTGCTTCTTCTAATATGTATACGATCTTCTAGAAGTGTCTGATTCTTAGAAATCGAATATTGATAAGTCAAATACGAATAAAAGCTTAAACTCATATCTTATGACTTAAACCTAATCTATATAATTCTATTATTTTAATCATTAATTATATAAATTATTCATCTTTCATTATCTCACTCATACGAATATTTCCAAAAATAATATGGAATTAAGATCATAAGATTTTACATGCATAAGCCCTCTCTTTTATCATATTTAGTTCATTACAAAGCATCTAATTTTGGATGTATTCAACTAAGGGTTGGTGTCATCCAACTTTATTAAATCAATCAATGACTGTGGCAACCAGATACAGCTTGTGGAAGAATCAAAATAAGAATGATGTGAGCTGATCAAGACAGACTACGTCCAATGTTTAGGTAAATGGGTAACACGTTAAAAGTCACAAACTTGGTCAAAAGTCCGTAATGCCGATTGTTTGATTAAGACATTGCAAAAAATAATGAAGACTAACATTATTTGTCAAGAAAGAAATGCATATGAAGTTAGCAGCCACGCAGTAAATTAGTGGTGGATGAGGTTTCGATCGTTGAATTTTAAAGTAATTTTGACGCCTTCAGCATGGTGATAAGTTCGGGTTGATTATATCAACTGCTGCTAATGAAGGGTCCGGAATTCATCCCATTCATAGCTCGGCATGTGGTGAGACTCGAATGATGTGATAGTTATCAAAATCCAACAGTAACAGTTCGTCAAGAAGCTCACTGCTCATGCTGTAAATTTTTTTTTTCATTTATCTGTGATTTTATTTTCGTTTCAATCATTAACGGGTTTGCTGAAATTCCCTATTGGCATATAAGTTCATGAGAAAATATCAAATCTCATATTTATAAAAAAAATAAATTATTTATTTTAATATTTATAATTTATAATAATAATTTTTTAAACTAAAAAAAAGAATCATGCCTTTTTGGTAAAACCACAAGTGATAAAAAAAATCTCTTCTATCCAAGCCTATAAATTAGCAGGTTACTCTAAAAATAAATATTAGATAAAAATATATCAACAATCACATATATTGATACAAACATTTAAAAATTATAATTTTTTTAATATTCATCAAACATATACAAATATTAATAATTTAATATGAAATAATAACATATTAATTTATTATGAAACTCATATATAAAAATAATAATAATTCTTATACAGTAAATAAAATCATGCATCAATCATATAACACACAACTCAATGACATATATGTCAGTTAAATAACAAAAGTGTAAATTATACTCGATGGAGAGAACCCATATCATACGTGATATCTGTTGCTTGCCCAAGTAAATAAAATCATGCATCAATCATATAACACACAACTCAATGACATATATGTCAGTTAAATAACAAAAGTGTAAATTATACTCGATGGAGAGAACCCATATCATACGTGATATCATATAAATAATTATGATTATTTGTTTATATTCATTCATTGGTGTATATATAAGAAATAATATAATAAAATATTATGAAGAACCATGTTTGATATATGATTTGTTATACTATGTCCATTAGTAGCTTTTCACTGTGATAGACCTATAATTCCTTTCACATGTTGCACTACTAATGTGAACACTAACATAATCACATATATTACATGGTAACAATTATATCAATATCATAAACTTAATTTAAAAAATAGTAAAAAACTAATATTTATTTTCAAATAACACCTTTTATATAAAACTTTTAAGTTCATGAAATTATAAAAATTTGAGACATCAATCTCTCGATACTCTTGAATCAATCAAGGTCCTAATTGGAATAGCCTAATTGATTTAAACAAAAGTCAATTCAATTAGAACCTAATGGAACTAATCTCAAATCCTTATAAAACCAATCTAGAATTATCATAGACTAGTCTAATTTAAATTTAATTAAATTCAATTAGGTCAAATAGTTTTGAAGTAGTTAAGTTAGTTTGAAATCACTATAAACCAGTTTGAATTGATCAAACATGTTGATTTAGTCAATTAACAAGCTCAAACTAATAAAAGGAGAAGAAATTAGGCTATATCATATAGTATTAGTCTAAACCAAATTGACTCATTTAAGTTTTGGATGGATCATGTGCGTCACATGTTTACCCTTAGTAACATGTTGAATCGAGGTACAATGAGAGAGGTGACAATATGTCTAATGTTAGTCACATAGCTGAGTAACGTAGCTTTGCGAGCTAGATCGAGTCTTATCGTTGAACTGGGCCACACTTATCGTTGAACTAAGTCCATTAGTAGCTTTTCACTGTGATAGGCCTATAATTCCTTTCACATGTTGCACTACTAATGTGAACACTAACATAATCACATATATTATATGGTAATAATTATATCAATATCATAAACTTAAATTAAAAAAAAGTAAAAAAATAATATTTATTTTTAAATAACACCTTTTATATAAAACTTTTAACTTAATGAAATTATAAAAATATAAAAATTTGAGACATCAATCTCTCGACACTCTTGAATCAACCAAAGCCTTAATTGGAATAGCCTAATTGATTTAAACAAAAGTCAATTCAATTAGAACCTAATGGAACTAATCTCAAATCCTTATAAAACCAATCTAGAATTATCATAGACTAGTCTAATTTAAATTTAATTAAATTCAATTAGGTCAAATAGTTTTGAAGTAGTTAAGTTAGTTTGAAATCACTATAAATCAGTTTGAATTGATCAAACATGTTGATTTAGTCAATTAACAAGCTCAAACTAATAAAAGGAGAAGAAATTAGGCTATATCATATAGTATTAGTCTAAACCAAATTGACTCATTTAAGTTTTGAATGGATCATGTGCGTCACACATGTTTACCCTTAGTAACATGTTGAATCGAGGTACAATGAGAGAGGTGACAATATGTCTAATGTTAGTCACATAGCTGAGTAACGTAGCTTTGCGAGCTAGGCTGAGTCTTATCGTTGAACTGGGCCACACTTATCATTGAACTAAGTTCATTAGTAGCTTTTCATTGTGATAGGCCTATAATTCCTTTCATATGTTGCACTACTAATATGAACACTAGCATAATCACATATATTATATGATAATAATTATATCAATATCATAAACTTAAATTAAAAAAAAGTAAAAAAGTAATATTTATTTTTAAATAACACCTTTTATATAAAACTTTTAACTTAATGAAATTATAAAAATATAAAAATTTGAGACATCAATCTCTCGACACTCTTGAATCAACCAAAGCCCTAATTGGAATAGCCTAATTGATTTAAACAAAAGTCAATTCAATTAGAACCTAATGGAACTAATCTCAAATCCTTATAAAACCAATCTAGAATTATCATAGACTAGTCTAATTTAAATTTAATTAATTTCAATTAGGTTAAATAGTTTTGAAGTAGTTAAGTTAGTTTGAAATCACCGTAAACCAGTTTGAATTAATCAAACATGCTGATTTAGTCAATTAACAAGCTCAAACTAATAAAGGGAGAAGAAATTAGACTATATCATATAATATTAATCTAAACCAAATTGACTCATTTGAGTCTTGGATGGATCATGTGCATCACACATGTTTACCCTTAGTAATATGTTAAATTAAGGTACAATGAACTAGATAGAGGGATGACAATATGTCTAACGTTAGTCGCATAGCTGAGTAGCATAGTTTTGCGAGCTAAGCCAAGTCTTATCGTTGAACTGGGCCACACTTATCTTGTGGGTTGGGTTATGCCTAGCTATATGAGTTGGACTATGCTTGACCACATAAATTGAGTCAAGTTTAACTATATGAGCTGGACTGTGCTTAGCCATATGAGTTTGATCGTAAATAGCCACATGGGTTGGGTCATGCCTGACTATACGAGTCAGATCATATGGGCTACGTCATGCCTAGTCATATAAGTTGAGTTGTATCTAGCCACATGGGTTAAGTTATGCTTGATCACATGAGTTGAATCATACCTAGACACATAGGCTAAGTCATGCCTAATCATATGTGTTGAATCTAGCCACATGGACTAATATGATCAATCAACTTAACTCAAATTAAACCCTCAAATCTGACTCTTATTATTAAATTAGATTTTAATAATTTTAATGATTAAATAGTAACTCAAATTTCTGAATTAAATAATTTAGATTCATCGTCATAAATTTAAAACTAATTAAATCATAAAAATTCATACATAATTCTTAAAATATAGATATACCTAATTAAATGAATTAGAATTATCATGTTAATCCAAAAATAATGTTAATAATTAAATTAAATTTATTTAAGCTTAATAGACTACTATAAATCAAATAATCATTCTAATATTATAAATTAATTATCACTATTTATTAATTACAAACTTTTAGAATTAAAATATTATTATGTATCATAAAATTCTAGCAATTCTAATATTAAAGATTTCAATAGATGATTAGAAAGAGCAGACTAGTCTTAGAAGCATAACTCACATCCATAGCCCGGTGCATTATGCAGTGCTTCTCACGTCTTCTTCCACCAGCACCGAGATGCACAGTAGGGAAAGCAACAGTAAAGGAAGACCAGCCTCAAAAGCTTGAGCCTGTCTTTAGCATGTTAATCATCAAAGTACCATTTTTATACTCCTTAATGCCACCTAAGCAGGATCTAACCGGACAAGGTAGAAGCTTATCTTTGATCAACCTGCAGATGGACAACAATCTAACAGACAACTCAAAAACAAACATTAAAATAGGACACCTATGCATCATCAATGTTCAGTGACCAAAACTATATGATGGTCAAGATCAATCCATTAATCCATTCTTATCATAGTTCAACAAGTACCATTTTAGAGTTCAATGTCATCAGATGCAGCAACACATGACGTTTCAAAGAAGGAACAACAACCATCTTAAACTCTGGGTCGTAAGAATTCGTCTCCCAAAGTACTGGCAACAAGAAAACAGCATCAACAGCAAGAAACCTTTCCCCTCCTTCCTCCCTCGTGTTCTTGGCAAGAGCTTCATCAGACTATGTAACATCTAGCCTTGGATCTACCACCGGATCCTTAATTTGGCAGACAACTTGGAGACACATACTGAGCCACCCATGCGGATGAAGATCTATATCAGACTTCAATTGTAATCATGTGTAATAAAGAAACGAGACCTGTCGGCAGAAGTCCTACATCTCTCTCATCACAAACCAAGATGCACATTGGCATCACATGGACCACGGTTTGCCATGATTCTTGCTGTCTCCCTTTCTGCTCTGTATTTGTTGTGATCTATATAGAAGGAAGTAGAGCAGAAGGACCAGAACCAAGCCCCTCACCCTCCTCTTCCGATCCTTCATAGAACTCGTGAAGTGGTTAGCAGAGAAGAAGGCAACAATGGCGAGTTCTACCACAACAGAGAAGACCTTCCATGTCCGTTCAGTGAGTTTGCCTTCCCGAACTCATCCAACTACGCTCAGGGTCGAAGAAGAGCTGCTCAAACTGAAGCTTTTTGTAGAATCATCACTTGCATCCATGTCATCCATCACAAACGAGGTGATCTGCAATGGATTGAAAGATCTTGCTACTCTGTATGATGGCATCAAAGATCTTCTTCACCAACCACGCATCCAGCAAGGCCTACGCCTCTCCAACCAAACAAAAGCTTTGGAGGAGGGTGTGGATGGATCAATGAGGTTGTTGGACCTCTGTGGCACCATGAAGGATGCAGTCGTTACATCAAAAGAGCATGCCCAAGACCTTCAGCTTGCGCTTCGAAGAAGAGGTGACAGTTCTACCGGAGAAAAAGTGCAGGCCTACATTTGCTCAAGAAAGGAGACACAGAAGACCATCAAGAAGTGCTATAAAGATTTGAAGCAGATAGATGCCAAATGTCAACCGGTCCCTCTTACCTCTGAAGATTCAGATCTCCCAGTGATCTCAAGGCTACTGAATGAAGCAAGAATGATCACCAGATCTCTCCTTTGCTCAATCTTGCAATCATTGGTCATGCCAAAAACCAAAGCAAGCTGGTGGCCTTTTGCTTCCAAGGCAATGCGAATAGCATCCAAGAAGGACTTACTTGGAATATGGCATGCAGATGTCTCCCTATGTGAAGCTCTTCAAGATGCTGATGCTGAGAAGACAATGATGGGCCAAAATCAGTTGAAGGCAGTTGAGATCAGTCTTGGAGATCTTGAGAATGGTTTGGAACACTTGTTTCGGAGACTGATCCAGAACAGGGTGTCACTCCTTAACATTCTCAGCCTCTAGATGTTCATCGATCGCTCTGCACCTGACCCCCATCATTGGCATCCGCATTTTAAAGGATAAGCTGATGAATTCCAATTTTGCATGCATCAGAGATGTAAAATTGTATAGAACATACGCTTCATGAAATGGAAGTCATTCATCAAGGTGCTCACCTTCAAGTGTTGGACATTTTGTTGGCCTCACATACTTTTTTTGAATGAATTTGTTGCCTTCTCATCCGGTAAATTGGTTTCTGTCAAATTTAAAGAAGAATTTGGATTAGATATCACAAATTAAGTAGTTCAAGTGTCCAGTTGGAACTGAAGCAACTCAAAGTCAAAGACATCAAGGTAAAGAAACCAAAATAACTATCAGGGCTTCTCCATAGGCATAAAAGGTTGGAAATTGACTTGTCAGACAGAGTTGACATTTTACATTACATTAAATGACCAAATTCAGTTATATATATGTGTGTGTGTGTGTGAGGGTTGCAGAAATATGGTTTTTGGTGTCGTCAGCTATTGCATTACAATCTAAGTTTTTGAAAGATAATTGTTTGCAATGTAAGTGTACACAATAATGTTTGCTAAACTAAGAAAGATAATTAAATTGGTTGTCACGTGAACTGCCATACTGTCAAAGATTCTCGTTGTCTCTCCAAACTTGAATGCCTTTTATACACAAGGAATCAAGATGAACAAATCATATGTATGTTATGCTTCTTAAAACTCAGCAAAGCTGGCGTTTGGTTTTTTGTAGATGTAGCTTAGCCAGATGACACTAACATCTCATAGATGGAAGTAAATGCCTCTTTTGGATCCATTCAAAGATTGTTTATCTATTTATCACTGAAACAATTATTATAATAGCACTTTAGGAGCTTAAGTATGACAGAATAAGCTACAGAATTCATATAAAATATGCTTCAAAAGAATATATAAGAACAAAGAAATAATGATAAATAGCCTATTATACAAAATCCTACAGGATTTAACAACAAAAAGAATTTAACCATCTTACTTGGACAGGAAACAACTGGTTAAAAAGAACCCATAACTTAAAACTCAAAGATGCTTTATGCCAAGACCAAAGGTTTCTGACCTTGACAAAGTCATATTATACATGTGACCAAGAAGCTCCTTGTTTGATGATCATATGAAAAGATGCTTTCTGTAAGACAAAAATGATTTTGAAAGCATGTTCCAGATGCATTAGCATATATTTACTACTCTTGCTGCTGGAGAACTGCTAGACAATTGGTGGAACAACAAGAAGAGTACAGAGCATGCATGGAGATGACCTGCTAGACAATCGGTGGAACAACAAGAAGACTACAGAGATGCATGGAGATGAAAACAAAGACATGATAAGTGTCTGAATTGCCAAGATGCAATATGAATACAATGTATTCTGTTGTACAAGCAAAGATTCGAGACACCAAGGGGCTTAGTCGGCCATGATTCCTTGTGGCCCCCCTGACTCCAAGTCTCCACAGTGTTAATTGTTGTATATGCATAGTTAAGCCAAAGGAATAACATTCTCCACGGTGCTGTTAAGTGTCCATGACAGCAATTCATGCTATATGATGGGGGGTTTACCAACCCCTAGTTTTAAGGCCTTTGCCACAAGAGTCATAGACTCACAACTCACATAAAACACTGCTTAGACCGAACTGCAACATTGATCAGATGAATGGCAACTCAGACATATCATCATGAGTTTAAATCACTAAATGCATGCCTCATCTAGAAAGCAATTCGTTTGTGATATCATATAAGTTTATAGTTTAAGTCATAAAACATGGACTCTAGTGAATAGTATTACAATCCAGGTGAGAGGATGCATGATTCATTGATCACCTCTGCCTACTGGTACAAGGACTTCAAAGCTTGCTTCCACCCTTCCTAAAGATGCTTCCCATGGCCTTGGCCTTCTCCCTAAGTATAAACTTTTGAGTCTTCCCGGTGGATGTCTTTGGTAGATCCTGAAACACAACTGTTCGGGGAACCATGTAATGAGGTAACCGAGCACGGCAAAACTTCATAATATCCTCTGCACTGATATTGACACCATCCTTCAGCTTGACAAATGCACAGGGTGTCTCACCCCAGTAGTCATCAGGCCTTGCAACTACTGCTGCTTCAAGCACTGTCGGGTGGCTGAAGAGCACTGACTCCACCTCAATTGAGCTTATATTCTCCCCACCTGATATTATAATGTCCTTTGATCGATCCTTGATCTGTATATAGCCATCTGCTTGCCTGACTCCAAGATCCCCTGATCGATACCATCCTCCACTCATAGCATCCATTGTTGCATTTAGATCCTTATAGTACCCATTCATCACTGTGTTGCCTCGGAACATCACCTCTCCGATCGTATGCCCATCGGCAGGAACACTCTTCATGGTGACTGGATCTTTTATGTCAATCTCCTCCATTCCAATGTGATGAAGCCCCTGGCGGGCCTTCAGCTTTGCTCTTTCCTTGAGGGGTAATGCATCCCACTCAGGTTTCCAAGTACATACAGTCGCTGGACCATAAGTTTCAGTGAGACCATAAGCATGAGTGACAGTGAAACCCAGCTCCTCCATCTTGGACAAGACTTGGGAAGGGGGAGGTGCAGCGCCAGTCATCACTCCTACTCTTCCAGGAAGTGGTTTTCTTTCTGTGATTGGCGCATTTATGATCATATTAAGGACTGTTGGTGCACCACCCAAGTTGGTTACCTTGTGAAGGGCAATATTATCAAATATGGCCTTTGCTGTAACATTTCGGAGGCAGATGTTGATGCCTCCTTGAGCTGCCATGCCCCATGCAAGGCACCATCCGTTGCAATGGAACATGGGCACAGTCCACAAATAAACTGGCATTGTTGTTATGTCATTGAAAAGAATTGTTGCGATGGCATTCAGGTATCCACCTCTGTGACTATAGATGACTCCTTTTGGCCTTGAAGTAGTGCCAGAAGTATAGTTTATCGAGATTGGATCGCATTCGTCATTGGGCCATTTGATCTCAAAGTTAGGAGGGGCAGTTTGGAGAAGGCTCTCATAATCTGCATTAACTGACATATGAACACCTCGGACTGCAGGAATGGAGTCATTAAAATCCGAGATTATGATCATAGTGGGAGGGATGACGTTGGATTCAGAGAGAAGCTTTACTGCTCCCTGGCCAACTTCAAGAAGGTGGGAGTCGACAAAGAAGATCTTTGCCTCTGAATGCTTAAGTAGAACAGAGACCATGGCTGAATCATGCCGTGTATTGAGTGTGCAGAGAACAGCACCGGCCATTGGGACAGCAAAATGTAGCTCATACATAGCTGGAACATTTGCGGCAAGCACAGCAACCTGGTTGTAACAGTAATTAACAATCCCTAGATTAACTATGAATAAGACCTTGAAAGAAGGTATGTGAATACAATTTTGACTAATATTAACTATGAATACGATCTTGTAAGAGGGCATGTGAATTCAATTTTAACTACAAAAAGATGCATCTCTATTGAAAAATCAAGATTGAATAGTATATTGAAGCACAAGTGATAGGTCTCATGCTCGAGTTCACACGTGAGCATCATGTAGGTCATTTGATGTAATGAAATTTCTTTTAAAATTTTAATTTAAAAGAACACCAAAAGATGCATTTTAATAATCTTCTTCATCATGAAGAATTCAATAACTATGACCTGAATGACACTCTCAGTCCATGTGCCTAAGTACAGTATAATAATTACAGACATAATCTTGGAGCATATAATTGTGACTTCTTTATCATGATTTTGATAAATACAAATGCATTAAGGTAGTAAAAGCATTAGTTTAGGAGTGATGAACTGGAGGACGGACGATGAACATTTCAGATATTGTCATAGTTTACCTCCATCTAGCAAAGATTGCAACATTATATTTACAAGATATTGTCATTGTTTACCTCCATCTAGAAAAGATTGCAACACTATATTTAGAAGACGTACTACAAGCCAGGGTTCTAATTGAAAAGCCAGCAGTTCGATCTACACGAAAATCTGAGGTATTAGAACTATTCCCCAACAAACGATTCCGCCCACACCCACCGCCCCCCGCGCCGTGCGGCCCCCACACATCTCCCCTCTCCTTCCCACACCCCACCCCCCACCCCCACCGCAACCCCACCCACCCCACCAACCACCGCGCACCCGCCCCCCAAAACAACCCCCACCCCCCCCCGCCGCCCCCCGAAAAACAAAAAAAGGGCAAATTGAGGACGAAAAAAATATGGGCATGCCACTGTGACGGCGTCATTCATGAGTCCAAATAATGCTTTTATTTCACATGAAGGAAACTCACAGTCTAATGTTTTGAGATCCACATAGATACTGCCAGTAACTGATACTAAAGGGAACTAGAGAAAACAAGGAATGATATGACTCTATGCTACAGATCAGAGTTGATAAGGGGGGAGCTTACGACGTCATGGCGGGAGATGCCGAGGGCGGAGAGGGCGGAAGCGAGCCTGAGGCAGCGATCGCGCGTCTGCTTCCAGGTGTAGGTGGTGGAGCCGTAGATGACGGAGGTACGATCGGCGTAGACAATTGCCGCGCGCTCGAGGAAGCTCAGCGGAGACAGCGGTACGTAGTTGGCCGAGCACCGGATGCTGCCTTCCATCGTCCCTCTTCCGCCCTCCTTCCTTTCCATCGCCTACTCTCTCGGTCCAACGGATGGAATAGGGAATATGAATACTTCATCCGCTTGACCAAGCAGGAAAAGGACGCGGATCCTGTTCAGTTTTACCTTCAATCTAAATCATACAATCCTTGAATCCAAACCGTCCATGGCCACTTGCCTCTACTGTCACCAGGGATTGCAGCCGTCGGCTATGGTAATGATTGGAGGGGATTCCGAACCCACTAGGAAAGCATGACGATCACCCCGCAGTTGGAAGTCACTAAGTTGGACACCAATTCACTAGACGTCCGTTCTTATCATGGCGAGTCCGAAGTCATTCGAATCGACCATCCGTTGAAATTGTTGAAGAGAATCCGTGTCCGTTGGATAAACTTAAATGGACGTCATATCGGCCACATCTTCGGTATAAGCAAATGACGTGTGTGCTCGATTGTGGGCCCCAGCGTGTGGAATATGTAAGCGGATGAGACAAATAAATATTTTTCTGGGCTGTCGGAAGGATGATTTAGTGTTGTAGCACTCATCTAAAATATCTCATAGTTTGAAAGGTCATCGACGAACTAAGGCATTGAATTGATAATTTTATAAATTATTTTAAAGTAATTTAGAAACCTGAACTATTATTTAAAATAAATGTATATATGCCTTCAAAACGCATGTATTGTAATATTTGTCAGCTATCGCACATTTTTGTTGTTGACTCTATTTTATATTGTTCTTTAACTCGAAGAGACTAATATTTGTCGCCATTCTGTTCTACGTTAAACCTCGATTTTTCGGATGGATAAACATACATAAAATCCTATCGAAACGATGCACGGCCCAATCAACAACTATACCCAAATCAAGTCGAGATTCGCTTAGTTGGGTTAATGGGTTGCATTCCAATAGGCTATGTAGATCCAGAGATAGGATCCGGATAATCCGATGGCGGTGCGCCGAATTGGGACTCCGTGATAAGTCCAATAGCTTCGTATCCCACGGATCCGTGACGTGTCGGCCAAAATTTTTCCGACATCCCGCCCCAAGTCCCCCTCCTTAAAATTCGCTCCCAACGGTTTCAAGTTTCGATTTCGCCCGACCCCAAAGCCTGCCTCTCTCGTCGTCTCCTTCGCAAACCCTAACCCTAAAGTTCAAGGTACGTCCTTTTCTGCCTTTTCGGCCCGCTTCCTTTGTTCCCCGTCGGAACGTGCTGCTGTTGGTCACCATGAGAGGGGGCAAATCGAGGGCCGCGGCGTCAAGCAAGGATGACACCAAGTGAGCCTCTTCTCTCCGGCACCGTGTTTCGTTCTGGTCTTTTTCGGTGTCGTTTGTCGTCGATTCGGTTGACGTTTGAGGATTCTTGAAGTGTCGGCACTCGTGTGGGTGATCTTTGTAGGGTGGCCGGGAAGAGAAAGGCGGCCGACAATCAGGGTAAGAGGGCGAAGAGAGGGAAGGCTGGCAAGGACCCGAACAAGCCCAAGAGGCCTCCGAGCGCCTTCTTCGTCTTCATGTAAGCTTCAAAGATTTGTCTTGTTCTTGTTTTGGTGCTTTTCTTTTCTCTTCTTGTTTATTGTTGGATTTATCTTGGGTTTTCTCCGTGCGTCGTTGTGAAGGGACGAATTTAGAAAAGAGTTCCAGGAGAAACACCCTGAGAATAAGAAAGTCTCCGTGGTAAGCTATTGTCCCTTCTCTTTATGTGATGTTATTGTTTGCTCTTGTTTTTGATTTTTTTTATATATTTCCTGTGATTAGGTTAGCAAAGCATGTGGGGACAAATGGAAATCCATGTCTGAGGCTGTAAGAGATCTTTCTCTGATGAAAATTTTGATTAAAGAGATCTTTTTTCCTTTTTTTAATGTTCTATGCTATTTATTATTTTTATACAAACAAAATTTTCAGGAGAAAGCTCCATACGTAGCAAAGGCAGCCAAGAGAAAGGCCGAGTATGAGAAGATCATTGCTTCATACAACAAGAAGCAGGTATTTCTCTTTTTATTTCTGTGGTTTAAAATAATGTATATATGAGATGTAGGGTGTCTGACCCGTGGCCTGTTTTTTCTGTTTCAGTCGGAGGGTTCTAGTGGTAATGCAAGTCCCGAGGAGGAAGTCGTAGAAGAGGCGTCTAAATCTGAGGTAGATGATGAAGAAGACGGAAATGGAGAGGTTTTGTTCTTTTCCTGTAGTGTTTGGTTTAATTTCAGCGTAAGAAAGAAACTGGTGAAACTTAAATTGTTGCATCATTATTTTTCGTTTCTAAAACGTGCTGCAGGAAGAAGAGGATGAAGAGTAGCTCGGAGCAGGCAAACGATTGAGGAAGCAATGGTGGGAAGGGTCCTTTTTCTTCTTGCTTTTTCTCCTTTTTTAATTATTTTCTCGATGTTCTAGGAATTAGATGTAGTATAGCTTTTCCATTGTAAGGAAGAAAAGAAATGGCTCATCCTTTTTGTTAAAATACTATCGACGAAGTATGCAGGGGTTTAACTCATCTTGTTTGGCTTTTTTTGACGCGATGATTGTGTCGCATGCAAATGCTACAACGAATAAGTTGATTAGTTGTGTGGACTGAAACTATGTTTTCTCTTAAATTAGGGATAATTATATATTATCTTCTATAATCACCTAGGATTAGCATTTTGATTTTTATATTTTAAAAATAATATTAGGATCTTTCTATTATAAAAATAAAATATTTAATTTTAATTATTGTTATATTATTAATTTTGATAAGAATAAAAAGGATAAAAAATTAATTTCATAAACGGTAGATCATTGCTTTGGTGGTCAGATCGCCTTTGAAACATCACACTTGTGTGTTGATTTTGCATCATCATTTTTTCATATCATGTTTTACGTTGTAACAAGCAAAGGCTTCAACTTAGTTTTTTTTTTTTGTTGATTTTATTGCTAGCTTCATCGATAAAATTTACATTGCAAGGCAGAGCATTGTCACTTCTACCACCATTTTTCTCGTTGCTAATGTTGGGGTCTAGGTTGGTGGCAACAAGTGTAAGGTGGGTGCTAAAGGGGGTGGAATTTTATCACTCCCTTATGCGATAGGATTGACTCCGGAGAGAGTCCTACGATGCAGTGTAGGAGGCATCTTTCGTCGTTGCATCCGTCTTCAACATGCACGACATGATTGGCGACATCAAGCATTACTTTACGTATTTTCTTGCCACAAGTCTCGTTCCCCTTTCCCCTTATGCATTATCGACTTTGTGCATCATTTATGCCATCGATGATCTACCATCCGTAAGGGAGGCAAGCAAAAGTTTCTATTAAATTATTTTTTTTATCCTGAAATTAAAATAACTACAGGGGATAATCTAAAATTACCCCTTGAAATTAAAATCAATACTTTTACTGTTCAGATTTTGATTTATTATATTAATTCATTCCTTTTGTTTGCTAAATACTCCGTAGAAACAAATCAAAGAAAATTTTATTAGTCAAAGGGAGATGAATTTACTGTAGCTGCTTTTGGAAGAATCAAAGAAAGTAGAATGAGGTTCACTTGCAAATGCATGGATTGGAAAAAAAAAGGGAAATGAATTTACAACATTTGGCGGTAGAAAGATCTGAGAAATAAAGAACCATGCAGGAGTGAAACTTCTTAAGAGACCATGCAAACCCACTATCGTAAGTGAACTATCTCATTCCCATGGTAATATGGAATAAAAATCTCATCCAGGAATAAAAAAGGAAATCTAAAGATATAAAGATCTTAAGAGACCATGCAAACCCACTATTTCATTCCCACTATTTTGGAGAAGACCAAAAGTTGTTTTAGTAATCATTGAGACAGACTCGCAAGTGAGGAGACCATAAGTAGTGCATACGACGATACAAGAGTAATGAAATAATAGAAGACAGACCACTAAAAATTTCATTTTCTACCCCTTCTTGTTTTTGAGAAAAGGTGACCTTGTTACTATCCTCCAAAAATTACAAAGGAAACAAGAACCTTAAGACTAACTTGGAGATAGGTTTCTGCACAAAAAGAAAACCCTTCAGGGTTCCAGAAGTACAATGTTCTGGTTACTCAAGGAAGCTAGGAAAAAATACGTTACAGAAGTCTAACAAAAGTTACCGATGCCAGATGCAGATTTCCTAGGCTTCAAACAGTTTAAAGGCTTAAAATTTTTAACATTTTGGGCTCTTGAGTGCATCAGAAGGTTTGTCTCTTTATAATGCATGTAATTAACAAGGAAATGAACCTTAAAAACTAATGCTTTCAAGAATAATTAGCTGAGGTCTCTATACTATTAACGGCTTTAAATGGATCCTTGTGAAACTAACACAAGTAATGTCACATTAAACACCTTGAAATGCAAAATAGAACAGGAAGAAAACAAGGGGTGAAGTTGGCCATAGAGATATTTGAGATCACCACATATTTCTTCATAGCTTTCATAAAAAATAAATAAATCTTTATATCTTACTACATCCCTACAAAACCATATATGTGAACCACTGTTTTGATGACTGTCTACATCGGATGTGATTTGATTTGATAAAGGATTCCTATCAAAAAATTCTGTTATGCTACATTTGGACAAAGTGTACAGAAAATGTATGATATGGATGATCCCAAAACCTGATTTGAAGTGAACTTTGATGCTTTGGGACACCAAAATAGTCCCTCATTTGTAGTGGAAGGAGGATTATATCGGATCACAAAGCTAAATGAGCCTGCTATGGTCGATGTGGCTTAAGCATTTCCATATATGGTTCTAGAATCATCAAATATTGGCCCAATTTTTCCATTTAACCAGGTTGTGACAAATTTAGTTCATATATGAAGTAACAACTAATGCAGCAAGATCTAATTGTTTTATTAGGTCGTCCATCTTAGTGAGAGCCTTGTGCACTCCATTTGTATTTTTCAGTTGTTGAACAGTTTGAATCTTCTACGAGTAGGGGCTAAGAGAAAACAAGGAATGCAAGGATGATTAAAAATCGAGGATCTGAAATCATCATTACTTAATTGTAGAGGATAGGGTCTGAAATTAAACTTGTCAGAAAGGCTAAATTTATGTATGCTAATGTAGAATTTCTCTAGAATGCTTCTTGACTGGTTGCACTGATAAGCTCTATGAACCCACAAATGCCATTTTAAAGTCTAGGCACTAGAGGTACAGAAGTTTTGAGTCTTGAGTAGGACCTAAAAGATCACCAAGCTTCCATAGGTTTCGTCTAGCAGTTAGTCACGAGCGACATAGTTTGTAGGTCTACTGATATGGCACTTGTGACAAACTACTACTCATGAATGGCTTCAAGAAGGATGTTTTCTGAATGTTTGTGTAACTTTTGTATAATTGAGTTGATAGGGAAATCAATGGGTTATCTTCTTTCATTGGAGAAGATGGGGTGGACTCATCTCTGAACTCGGGTTCTTCCTAATGATATCTCAAATTTATGTGGTAATCAACTTGTGAGGCAATCAATATTTCTTTACCTTTCTAAAAGACAAGTTACCTATGTATTGAAAAGCTCATGAAAGCATGCAATAGAATTCGACAAACCTTTTACATCAGAATTAAAAGAAACAAGATCTACTCTCTTAACTTTTTTTCATTGCATTATCGTTGTATTATAGTGAAAGAAGTTACATGATACATCTTATCGTGCTGAAAGAAAGAATATCAATACTTAACAACATGCTTCCAACCTTCAAGCGCTACAATCAAAAACGAAGAAAAACATAGTAAGAAAATGCTCGGTATCAAAAGTGAAGAAGAAACATTGAAAGAGAATGTTCAGTAGTAAACAAGATCTAAATATTGAGTAACAGGAGGGCACACCTTTTCAAGGTTCGAAGGAGAGATCTCGACCAGGTGAACCCTCGAAGCAATCAATCGCCGGGCTTCATATCCGCTGCTGGGACTCGATCAACAGAGCATTAAGCATAATGTGAAAGGCTGCGTCGTATACCACACTGTCGTAGTGCATCCCGTCGGCTGTACAACCCTGTCCGCAGCCCTGGCTCAACAATCCAATATCTAGCAGTAAAAACGGCCCCCCGGAGCTTCGCAGGATGGTACTCTCGCTCACCTCGCGGTCATACTCATCCCACACCGTCGCATTCATCCTCGCCCTCTTCTCCTCGGTGTTCAGCATCGAGTTGACCAGCGTCGGCAACCCAAGCCAGAACATGTGGGGCGGCTGTGCCGGTGCGGTGGAGAGCAGCGCGACGGCGGCGCGCTTGAGCGAGATGAGGGACTCGCCGTAGAGGGACGAGTTGGTGAAATGCAGCATGTGCCAGAGGCCGGAGCCGAGGATTAGCACGTCAGGGCGGGAAGCAGGGCTGCGGCGGCGGAGGCCACGAAGGAGGGCCGTGAGGTTGGACTCGAAGGGGGCCCAGACGAAGTCGAGGGTGAGGCCGCGGGCCGGGAGGGCGGCATGGTAGTCGGAGTGGCGGCGGAAGAGGTCGGCCTCGACGGGCGGGAGGGCGACGGGGTCGAGGAGGAGGCGGAGGAGGGCGAGGGCGAGAAACCGAGCCTGGGAGTCACCGGCGACGAGGATCCAGGAGCCGTTGAGGAGGTCGGAGGCGTCGGCGCGGGGAAGTCGCTGGAAGCCGCAGGCGGCGGCGTGCGGAGGCGGCGCCCACTGCCAGGTCCGTGGAGAGGAAGGGGATTCTTGATGCCAAACGATGTCGTGTAGGAAAGGGAGGCAAGAGGAGAAGGTAGGCGTGGTAATTGGATCGGAGGAAGAGGAGGATGTGGTACTGGTGATGGGAGCGGAGGGAGAGAGGGAGGAGAGGAGGAGGAGAGAGAGGGATGGGAGGTGGGGGGCGAGGTGGACGGCAACGGCCAGTGAGATGAAGAGGGCGCCGCTGAAGAAGAGGACCTTGTTGCGGCTGAGGTGCCACCCGGCCATGCCCAGCGGCACGAAGAGGACGATGCACGCCGCTAGGGCGCCCAGCTGCGCCGCGGCCGCGGGGCCCACCATCGACGACGGATCCAAGGCGGCCGCCGCCTCGCCGATCGGGTCCCTCGCTGCCGTCGGATCTTGGCGGAGGGGCGTCAGAGATCGGGAGCGCACTTCTGGGTCGGTGTACCGGCGCAAGCGAGTGAGCGAGCGAGAGAGAGAGAGAGAGAGAGAGAGAGAGATCTGGAAGAGACGACAAGCGAATCGGGTGGGGAAGAGCGTCGCCGAGATGGGAACAGGCAAGCGGAAGCAGGTAGGATTTGGCCCGGCGCAGGTTAGCCGGGGTAAGAAGCATCGAGCTAACCCGGGCCGTCTCGTCGGGATCTCATTTGGGGCTTGGTGAAGTCACACACATTTGAATGGACTCCACAACGTACGATCTAAAATAGACTTGTTCAGATCGAGACTTATGGAATGATACACTTCTTTTAACCAATGCACCATTTTGGCATCCACCCGTGTAGCTCTTTGCCCTACCTGCTTTGCGATTGGGGAATCAAGGGACCATCAAGAGGAAAAGTCCAGTACCGAAAACGTTGAGGACATATATTACTTGTAAATTTATCGCAAATCAACGGCATGTATGGAAGAAAATTTTTATTTATTTTTCCCCTATTTATTTTTCGTTCTCGTTTGGTGCTCGGATATCATCATGAAAATACATACAACTAAGAGGAAATTGGTAGCATAAAGAGGGGTTTTGATTAATATGATCTATAGTAAACGATTATTTTCGATAGGAAAGGGAATATTTATTTTTGAAAATTTATTCTCCAAATCCTTCTTTTCTATAAGAAAGGATCGATTTTACTGTCAAATCACTGAGGCTCTAATAATTTAAGGAGTGATTGCTCGATTGTAAATTGTGAATTATTTTATTTACATCTGGAATTATTTGACTTGCTTAAAAACCGAAGAAAACGGAATTTTTCTTAAAATCTAATTACAGTTTTTTATGAAATTATGTTAAATATTTTTCAGGGGAAAAATATTCCTTTAAATGGTTTATGTAAATAATGGTTTACTGAAAAAAAAAAATAAGGTTTCCAGAATATCATAAAGTTTATTATAAATTTTTTTTATTTTCTACAAGAACTCATGTAGATTTGAGATAGAGTTGTATCTCTGAAATTATTTAAACTTTTAGAAAATAACAAAAATAAATTTCTACTCCAATGCATCTTCAAGCAATATATAAATGAAGGATTACTAAATTAATATTTTTGAAGTTATGATAAGGTCAAAAGAAATTCTAGTATAGAAGGAAATCCTTAAGAATTAGGATTTAGTTATTATATAAATATTTAAAATATTTTAATTGACTCAAGATAAATTATTTTTAGGTTTAAATTCCATCGTAACCCTTGTAATTTTAATTATAAACCTCTTAAGTTCTTATAGTTTACTTGTATTTAAAATAACCCTTATATTTTTAAAAATATAGCATATAAGTCTCTCTTGTTAAATCTGAGTTAATAAATGTTAGAGTCTATATGACAATAAAGGATTAAGGTTCATTTTACCCTATGTGATTTTGGTCACAGGTCTCTTAAGCTCTTATGGTTTACTTGTGTCTAAAATCATCCCTACATTTTCAAAAACATAACATATAAGCTTTTCTTATCTGTTAGTCATAGGTATCATGTAAGCTAATCACGTGAGTAATGATATATGTGACACGTTGCATAGTCTTTTTGCTTATTATTATTATTGATATTTTCTCACTTTACATTACATGTTGCATATATTGTAATGTCCATGGATCTGTGCAATGAGAATTGAATCATGATAAGATCACAATAATAAGATCAATTCACTTTTAAACATAGACCCTAAATAATCCTGGTCATATATTACTAAAGAGGGACATCGAGATAACCGGACAAACTAGTGTGCTATATACCCATATATATGATGAAGGCGGTTGGTCTTATAGCTGCTTGTATGGGGAAATTAGGAATACAATATAGGTGCTCATTAGAGAATGAGTTTATTAATTTACAAGGGTAACTGAGTATTGATAGAGAATCATCTACTCTTGGTGTCATGAAAGGAATATTCTATGTATTCTTGCTTAGGCAAATATTTGACTAGGATCATTGAGATTAAGAGAGAAAGAGTTTTCCTAGAGAATTCGATTAGAGTGAGACCTGAGTAGATTCCGTATGAGCCTTACAAAATCAAGCCTAATATATGGTCTCTAGGATATTAGATGGATAAAAGACTATAGATATATGTCAATTGAGGATAGATAGGTCTACTGGATTAGATCGTCCTGTATTATTTATGGATTATAGCATAGTGGTATAGTATGTCTATAGTTGATGAGCCAAGTAAATTATTATGAAGATAATAATTCATTGAGTCAGAAGGAGTTTTGATAGGTATGACTCACGGCTGTTAGGGGAAACAACTTTTTACCGTGACTCGGCGCGACGGCGAACCGAAACCGGGGTCGCCTCGTGGTTCGCCCGCCGATGGCTCGCCGCGCTCATCCGAGTTTCTCCGAAGGCGGCTGCGCACGCCTGGCCGGGGACGAGTCCCGCAAGAAGGCGGGTTTGATGCTCGCCCGACCCTCCGACGCCTAAGTCGCTGTTTACCGGAGTTCCTCAGAGGGAATTGGGGTGTCCGAGCTACTCACCTCCTGAGTGTTTTTGCCAGAAAGGGTTCCGAGTGAGCAAGGATGAGAGAGATCTCGAGCCTCGGATCGCGATCTCTCCTCCTCCCGTCCCACTGCTTTAAATAGGTTGGACGAGAGGCTTCCGACCGCCTATAAGTGGTGGTGACGGGTCCGACCACCACAGTGCCTGCGCCGTGGTCACCGGGCGGGTAGTTGGGGCGATGCCGAGGAGAAGCGACGCTCGCCACATCGTGGGCGTTGGAGCGCAGGAGGGGCGAGGACGCCACCGCTTGTACGGCGTAAGACCGTGTCTCGCCATACTTAATATCTTATCACTACCCCTCAAAAGCCACCGCGCGACAATTTGGGGGTGGTGCTTGAAGAACTCGATTGCCGATCGAGATCTCGCGTAAGTTCCACTGTTGTGTCATGATTGACCAAAGTCCTTGCAGGTACGGTCGAGGCGCCGCCAAGACCCGTAGTTAAACAGTCGCCGATCGGGATATAGTCGAGCCACCGCCAAGGCCTAAGATGCCGGCGATCGAGCCGCCGCCAAGATCATGTACCGAACTACCGCTCGATGAAGGGGTCGAGGAACCTCAAGACCTGTAAAGCCGCTGTCACCAACCGCCGCTCGATATAGTGCCGAGCCACCGCCAAGGCCTAAGATGCCGGCGATCGAGCCGCCGCCAAGATCATGTACCGAACTACCGCTCGATAATGGGGTCGAGGAGACGCCCGAGTTCCGCTTGCTGCCGACGCCCAGAATCGTGAGATTGAGACTCGTGAGCACGCCGAGGTAAGGGCGATGTCCAAGTCTTCGCATCACCCGCCGTTGGGTACTAGGGGTCGAGGTCACGCACACGACTTGCAAAATCGGATAGCCGAACCGCCGCTCGAATGTGGCCGAGCCGCCGCCAAGGCCCGGGAGTCAGAGAGCCGAACCGCCGCTCGATGTGTGTGGCCGAGCCGCCGCCAGGGCCTATGGAACTGTAATAGCCGAACCGCTGCTCGGGATAAGGGGGTCGAGGAGACGCCGATTCTCCTGCCAAGCCGACGTCCGAAGACGTGGAGTTGAGACACGCCGTCCTTCCCGCCGACCCGCCATTTTGGTACAAGGGGTCGAGGTCACGACACGACCCGAGGAGCATAGTGGCCGAACCGCTGCTCGATAAGGGGGTCGAGGAGACGCCCGATTCTCCTGCTGCCGACGCCTAAGACAGAGTTGAGACACGCCAGTCCTTCCCGCTTGCCGACCCACCATTTTGGTACAAGGGGTCGAGGTCACGCACACGACCGAGGAGCATAATGGCCAACCGCTGCTCGATAAGGGGGTCGAGGAGACGCCCGATTCTCCTTGCCGACGTCCGAAGACAGGAGTTGAGACACGCCGTCCTTCCCGCTGCCGACCCGCCATTTTGGTACAAGGGGTCGAGGTCACGACACGACCCGAGGAACCATAATGGCCGAACCTCTGCTCGTGTGTGGCCGAGCCGCCAAGGCCTCAATACCGCGGGTCGAGCAACCGCCAAGAGTGCCTAGAAACGAATAGCCAACCTCCGCTCGATGGTGGCCGAGGCTCCGCCTGTGCCTAGAAACCAGAATAGCCGAACCTCCGCTCGATGGGGGCCGAGGCTCCGCCAAGGCCTAGAAAACCAATAGCCGACTCCGCTCGATGGGGGGCCGAGGCACCGCCAAGGCCTAGAATACTGGTCGAGCAACCGCCAAGACCTAGAAACCGAACCGCCGCCATGCCGCTCAAAAACGGCTCGCGAGAAAAGCGCGTTGCCGAATCGGTGATACCGGCGCGGATAAGTTTTACCCGGGGTGTACACGCGCTCTTCATCAATATGACGCCGCTCGACCGCCTGGCGATGCGATTGGGCGATGTGGCGGTGCGTCGCCGCCTCGCCGAGGCGAAAGGTCGAGGTTCCCTTTTTCTATAAATAGGAGCCCTGCCTCTCTACCACTTTATCGCTGAGTTTTCTTCTTGTCCCGCCGCTGCCTTCCTTCAAGTATTCTCCATAGGCTCCTGTGCCTTTAGCTTCTTCCACCGCTTTCTTCCTTTATAGGTTAGTGTGCGATGGGTCTTCCTTCCACTTCCTCTTCTTCTCGCTTCTCCTCCTCCTCCCCATCGCTACAACCCGTGTCGCCGCTCTCCTTCGTCTCCTCCTTCCAGCCCTTCCTCGATGCGAAGCGCGCGTGAGTTAGAGGCCTTGATGTGGCCGCACGACCAAGACTCTATCTTGACGAGCGCATGGTGGGGATTCTCCGCGGCGCTACGGCATCCCGAGGAGTGCCTGCACAGCGGCTTTTGACCCGGCTCCCAAGGGCTTTGCCCTCGTCCGCCGATGCCCTAGAGGCCGGGCCGCGCTTCCCCGCACCCACCATCGTATCCTCAGATCTCCTCGTGGCGATTTCGCCTTCCTGCATAACCCCAACTCTTGGCGGTACCGGTGGTTTTTCCGGGGAATGCCACTACGCCAACATCGCCCGACCCGCAACCTTTTTCTCTCGCCCGCCTCTTCAAGGGGTTTACTTCTCGCCGCACGCACTGTGGTTCCGGTTAGCGCGCCCCACCAATAACAAAGGGTGGAAGAGGCGCTTTTTGTCCAAAGGCCGACGGATCGGGTTTCGGGTTCGTGGTCGCCATGGACCATCGATAACGCCCCGCCGAGTGCCGAGGAGCGTGCTCACCTCGAGCACCGAGGGTAATCCTCCTTCCTCGCAAGCCATCCGCACATGTCGAGCAGTTGGTCGGGTGGAGGCCGGATCGAGTCCGCGCCTCGGGTAGGCCGCCGTTGTCTAGCTTTCCTTTAGATTGCTGCCATACTCCATCTTCCGACATATCTGCCGCTTTTTGCGTGGATGGTGAACTCGCGATCCTTCCACGACTGGTGCTCCGAGGGGACCATCCCCGCGCCTCTCCGGCCTCTGCGCGGGGGTGGCTCTCGCACACCGCCGGCGAGGGGCGCCCCAAGAAGAGGGCGAAGGCCAAGGAGGTGGTGGACTCGAAACGCCAGTGGCTGGCCGGCCGGGCGATCGAACAACCGGCGCCACCACTCGCCGAGAGTGCCGGGTCCCGCCTGGGGCGACGGAAGGGCCGCCCTCCATCCATGCAGACTGCGGCCGGGTCACGCCGGGAAGGATCAGCCATTCTTTCCGAATGATGGGGAGGTCCTTCGGGCCGCGAGCGACTCTCGTGGCCCGGCAGCATGGTCCGCCCCGGGGACAAGGTGTGGGTCGGGAGAGCCTCGCCCACTACCTCCGGGCGCCCATCCCGACATGGCTCGACCTATACACGCCTCGAAGCGCTGCCGCCAAGTCCGCCAAGTCGGCGTTGTGGGTAAGCACCATTTTGCTTGTATCCTCTTGGCCGAGCTCGCTCATCACTTTCGCCGCTTTTTCTTGTGCAGAATCTCCACTACACCATCGCCTCTCGACCGGTGCACGACCGGCCGCTTGCACGGTTCGGGTGAGCGCAACTTGGAGTTGCGCCGCTACCGAGGAGGCCCGAGCGGGTCGGACCCGAGGCGTTGCCGCCGCCGAGCAGCGCGGCGGACATGGGCGCGAAGTGCGCTGGCCCGACCGCTGAAGCTCGAGGCGCCGCGACAGAGGCCGGGCGTGGTTTCTCCGACGGCGGCCGAGAACCGCCCGGATGGAGGAGGCCTCGGGTTGGCCGCTAAGCCGACTCGAGGGAGGCCGAGCCGCAGCCGCCAGTGGAAGCCCTTGCCGCGGTGGAAGGGAGTCGCCGCAGAAGGACCGGAGGCGCTGACGATACAAGAAGTCGAGGGCTTCCTCTCGCTACCGACCGGACGGGCCGTGGTGTCCTACGAGTATGGGTACAAAGTTGCTCGCCCGCTCCGAGCGTGTCCTCCGTGCTCGATGGTCGAGGAGGATCCTTCGCCTCATGCCCCGAGGATCGTGGGGTCGACATGCCCGGCGAGGTTCCTTCGACGATGCCTTCCCGGCCGCGCGCCCAAGACTTCTTTTCTTCTTTTGGAGGGCTTTCCTTGCTTTTGTAATGCTACTTCCCACTTAGGGGCACATTTTGTAATCCAAAACTCTTTTGGCAATACAAATATGTTTTCTTCATATATTCTCCGACTTTCCAATGTCCCGAGTTTGACATCGATTTACTCCGCTTTGTCCTTAGACAAAATATTTCCGAGGTTGTGGACGCCCAAGTCCTCGAACTGCCTACCATAGTCGCGAGCCGAACGCTCCCGCCTGACTACTTGGATTACTCGTAGGGGCCTTCCCACTGGTGCAAGCTTGCCCTCGAGTGAGCTGGTCGCCATCGCCGCGAGGACTAAGTCGCCCATCCCGAGGGTCGAGGGCGCACCCTCTTGTTGTAACTCCCGCTACACTTCACGCCAAAGATTTTTACGCGCGCGCTGGCCCCGCGTCTTCTAGCAGTGTCCAGGCCACCAACTCCCCGGGCCGAGGTGGATTCTCATAGTTCTCCACCCGAATGTTGGGATGACTAACTCGGCAGTAGGATCGCTTCCACGCCAATGCAAGGTCAGTAGGGGACTCGCCTGCCGCCTTCGGGTAGTCCGCAGAGACCATAGGATGTTCGGGAGCTCGCCGACCCACCGATCGGCTTCCAAAGTTCTTTTCCTAAGTCCATCCGTGATAGATCGGTTGGTTACCTCGCAAGCCCGTTGGTCGTGGGCCACCGAGCTAAACCTCACCGATGTGATAGGTCGCGTAACTCCGAGAACCGAGCCGGCGACCGGGTGCCGCATCGCTGATGATAACGCTGGGCGCATCAATCCGGGTCACGATGTTCTTCCATACGAACCGCTCGACCTGCTCGGCCAGAATGGTTGCCGTGGCTCGCCTCCACCCACTTGGTGAAGTAATCTATCCCCACAATAATATGTCTCCGCCGCCGGACGGGGAACGCCCCAAGAGGTCCATTCCCCATTGAGCGAAGGGCCAGCGCACCCATGGAGGCGAGCGGACCGCGGGAGCCGCGGGCTCGGCCCGGCGCTGCAGTGTCGACCGCCGCACGAAAGCCTTGGCGCCTGGCAGCCAGAGGCCGCACAACCCCTCGCGCAAGATTTGAAGGCCAAAGTTCGGCCGCCCATGTGCCCCCACAAATCCCGCCGTGGACCTCGGCGAGAATCTGGCCCCGCCTCTTCGGATCTAAGCATCGAGTAGGGGTGGGAAAAGACCTTTGTAGAGCTCTGCCGCCGATTTCACAAGCATCACGCTCGAAGTTCGGCGAGCCGCGCCTTGCCCTCATCACCGGCAGATCCTCGCTTGTACTTCAAGATTTCCCGATCCACGCCAGGGTGGTCGACTCCGGATCCCCGATTCCATGATGGTCACCGACCGTGTCGCCTTCGACCGGATGTCCTCCGATCGCCCCGAGGCCGGGCCATGAGCTGGTCCGCCCGCCGCTCGGGACCCGCACCCCGGACAGAGTGAAGCGGGAAAGTTAGAGGTTTGGGCTTTTACCTCGGCCGTATCCGACATGGTCGAGTCTCGCGCTCGACATTTCCACCAACTTGCTCGGCGACAAGTTGGGAATCCGTGGAGAATGTGGATTGCTCTAGTTGCATCTCGCCGCCAAACGGAGGCTCGCCAACGCCGTATTCGCCTCGTTGTTTGTGGCCGAAGCCGGCGCGAGGGAACGCCGAAAGCGTGTCCGCCGGGGTCCTCCAAATGAGTCCGCCACGCCTCGAGCCGAAGACCCATCCACGCAGATCCGGGCCTCGTGGATTGGCTCAACGCCTTCGCCTGGTGGTGTCAACTCCGAGATGAAATCGCCAAGGCCTCGGGCCTTGATGGTCGCCTCGCTTGTAGCAGAGCAGGTCGAACCTGATAGCTCCACCGACCACTTTAGAGACGCCGCCACGCCAAACTTAGAAAGAACTTGACGCAGGGGTTGGTCGGCCAATACCTCAATCGTATGGGCTTGAAGTAAGGGCGAGCTTCCGAGCCGCTAGAATGAGTGCCAATGCCGCCTTTCAATGGGAGGATAGCGCCGCCCGCCCACGAGCACATGGTCGGTGTAGTAACGTGTTGCGCTCGAGGCTTCTTTCACAAGCACCGAGCTCATCGCATGCGCCGGGATGCCGCCAGATAGAGGGTGAGTTTTTCCGCGCAGACACCGAGGTAAGTCGGGTAGCTCTGAGAGGTGCCGCTTCAGGCGAAGGCTTCCTCGCACTCCGCCCATTGAAAGTTCTTCTGGTCTTTGAGGACTCAAGAAAGGGAGGCACTTATCTCCGATCGATAGAAACCGGATAGAGCCGCTTATCCTTCCGTTAAGGCATTGAAGCTCCTTAATCGTGCTTGGAGATCTCATGCCTGAGAGCTCTGGATCTTCCTGGTTGGCATCAATTCCTCTCTCGTGTATGATGAACCCGAGGAACTTGCCCGATGTCACGCCAAGACGACTTGGCCGTTCAGCGCATCCCATACCTTCTCGCAGGTGGCGAAGGTTTCGCAAGTCGCCAAGGTGTGCAGCCCCGTGGCGACTTTTCACGATCATGTCGCCCACATAGACCTCCATATTTCGCCTCTATTTGCCGCTTAACACCTTGTTCACCATCCTTTGGTAGGTGGCGCCGCATTCTTTAACCCGAATGGCATAACTTTGTAGAAGTAGGCTCCTGGGTGTGGAAGGTCAGATGTTGCCGATCCTGGGGCCATCCGGATCCGTTGTAACCGAGTAGGCGCCCATGAAGGAGAAACGGCGCATCGGCCGAGTCGATCACTGGTCGATCCTTGGTAGGGGGAAGCAATCCTTCGGGCAGGCCCGATTTAGATCGGTGTAGTCAACGCACATCCTCCAGCTTCCATTAGGTTTCTTGACGAGGACTACATTGGACAGCCACTGAGGGAACCGGACCTCCTCAATGAAGTCAGACGCCAAGAGCCTATCAACTTCCTTCTGCACAGCTTGTTGGCGCTCGAGGGACTGAGGCCGAGGTCTTTGTCTCACCGAGCGCGGTCGGGAGATGTGTAGGTGGTGCTGGGAGACCTCGGTCGATTCCCGGGAGGTCGCACCGCCCGTGCAAAGACATCGCGCTCGAGGAGGCTGATGAGTTGCGCCCGCCTGATCACCTGTGTCCGGCCAATCCCGACCGTCCGATCGGACGGCCATCTTGCAGCCGAATATTAACCGCCGTTTGTTGGCTCGGGATGCTCGGGCGCCGCTGGTCTTCGAGGGGCTGGTTCCGCCTTTTCCTCTTACCCAGTGGAGGTCGCCAAGTAACACCGCTCGACTTCGAGGATCTCCCGCACTTCTCGACTCCGGCTACCGGTAGGGAACTTCGTCCGTGGTATGTGGACAGAACAGCCCTTAGCCGGCCGAGGGTGGGTCGCCCAGATGGCGTTGTACGCAGTGGGGAGGTCGACCACCGAAAAAGTTACCAGCAGAGTTTTGGCCTTCGGGAGTCGCCGAGGGTCAATGGTAGGGTTATCTGCACTCGCGGCGAGATCGAGTCGCCAGTGAAGCCGGTGAGCGCCGAGTGCAAGGCTTTAGGCCTTCGCAGCCCCGCCTTCGTAAAGGCCTCGGCGCAGAGGATGTCGGGCGAGCCGCCGTCGCATCATGATCCTTCGGACTGCGGCGTTGGCAATTCGGGCCGACACCACCAGCATCGCCATGCTCGTTGTTCTTTATCCCCGAGGGGAATGTGATCTCCGCGAGGAGGGTGATATTCCCTGCCGCGACGCCGCATAAGCCCTTCGCCCGAGGCGCTATGTCCTCCAGCCGCGGTCCCCGGTGATTACGCCGATATGTTGCTCGACCGCCTTCGGGCGCAGGGATGGTGCCCGCGGATGCCGGAGGTATTGATCGAGGTGACCTCTTCGATCAGCCTCTTCAATTTGTCGCCTACCGTAGCATTGCTCCGTCATGTCCGCTTTGCCGGCGAAAGCGGCACACGTGCCGCCGCCACCGCCGCCCTTCATCCGTGGTGGCGGCTTGAGCATTCCCGCCTTCCTTGATCCGGGAGGAATATTTGTGTCCGAGACGCCTTCAAGGGGGAGGTGGCGGCTCGGCCACAGATGGGTCGGGCGGCCCATGCGCGCCTTGCGGGACTCCCGCCTGGTGCCGATCCCGACGGGATGGAGTAGGATGCCCCTGGCCGTTTCTTCCTTCCTTCCCGACATCCGTGACTCGCCGCCACGCATCGACTTGCTGCTCACAAACATTTCGCGATGGACGGGGGGTCGCTTCCACCAAGACCAAGAGAACTCGACGGCCGCAGCCCCATCATGAATGCTCGCACCAATAGCGACGGTGAGCATCCGATAACTCCTGCATTCTCCGCGGGTGAACCTTCGCACGGCGGGAGAGGGGTTCGCCCTCCTTCGCTTCAAACCCGTGAGGAGGCGACAGAGGGCTTTGGTCGCGCAAACGCCAAAAAGCGAGCTCAAGTCCTGGCGAGGCTCGGATGTCACCGACCCGCTTTTCAAGGCATCGTACCACGCGCGCGGATCCTTTCAACGCGGTGGGGAACGCCCGCACATCAAGGCGTCCAAGTTCCATATAGGGCCATTTGAGCCCGGAAGGCGCGACGTGATCGGCCGATCACCGACCCATCATAGAGGTCGGCGGAGGGGAGACGGAAGTTCGTGGGCACCGGGTATTCCCGCATGCTCTGGCTAACGGGACTCCGGGGACACTTCCTCTGCTCTTCTTGACTTCCGGACGCCCTTTGCACCTCCTCCAAACGCAGGCGATGGACCGGATTCGAGCCCAAACAGTCCGCTGAATCAAGACACCGCCGAAGTTCAAAGCGGACGCCCAAGTTTTCAAGAGCCCGGGTTCCGTGGCCGACCCGGCGAGGTCGAGAAGATGGTGCCGCGCACGCTCGTGATGCCGGGGGAGAGGTTCCGCTTTGAAGGGTCGCTCGCCGCCTCCCGGAGCAGCGAGGAGGACACCGACAAGATTTCGCCGTGGTCCTGACCGCTGGGAGAGGTCTCGAAGGCCACTGGGGGAAGCGGTGGAACACGACTCAGGCGGTAGAGCCCGCGCCGCTAAATATGTTCCAATAGCGATCTATAGTTGCCGCAGATCGCCCTCCGAGTTCGAGGTCCGCGACTCCGCCGAGGTGCCAGCCGGAAACGACCTTTCATCCATGTGTCGCTTAGGGCGGAGCAGTAGTTTTTCGGCAGAGGCCCTTCTTCTAGCGCCAACTGTTAGGGGAAACAACTTTTACCGTGACTCGGGCGCGACGCGAAATCCGGAAACCGGGGTCGCCTCGTGGTTCGCCCGCCGATGGCTCGCCGCGCTCGTCCGAAGCTCCCGAAGGCGGCGCGCTCCTGGCCGTCCGGGACGAGTCTCAGCAAGCGGGTCGGATGCTCCGCCCCACCCTCCGACGCCTGTTGTCGAGCCCGCTACTGAGTTCCTCGTAGAGGGAATTGCGGGTGTCCGAGTCTACTCACCTCTGAGTGTTTTTGCCAGAAAGGGTTCTCGAGAGCAAGGATGAGAGAGATCCCAGTCGGATCACGATCTCTCCTCCTCCTCCCGCCCCACCTGCTGGGTTAAATAGGTTGACGGAGGGAGCAAGCCCGATCACCGTAAGTGGTGGTGACGGCTCTGACCACGCAGGCCTGCGCCGTGGTCACCGAGCGGTAGTTGGGGCGATGCTGAGGAGAAGCGACGTCGGGCTGTCACATCGTGGGCGGTTGGAGCGCAGGAGGGGCGAGGACGTCAGCCGGTTGTACGACAGAAGACCAGGTGTCTCGTCATACTTAATATCCTTATCAACGGCCAATCCAAAATTGGGCCTAGAGGGTCACACACATATGGTAGGTACTACGACGAGTAGGGATTCAGATATGAGATATCCATTGGAACCCCTATCTTATTGGACATCCAATAGGCCTCTGAATTATTAGATTTTTTGAGTAAGACACAATAAGACTAAATAATGATTATTAGATAGAGATTTACTAATCTAAAAGGCTTAAGTAATTGGATAGAGATCCAATACCCAATAACATAGAATTCATTAAGATTAAATGGTAGGAATCTCCATAAATAGGAAGGGCCAAAAGCTAACATAGGCTAGTCACATCTTGGCTGCCCATCCAATTCTTCCCCCTCTCCTCTTCTCCTCAATCGACAGCCCTAGTTGAGGGTGTATGGATAGCAAGAATGATCAATCCCTTCTTAATCACATGGTGCGTGTAGAGAAGAAAATTGTGCAACAATTTGAGGAGCATCTTCATCACATCTACTATGTGGATCACTATTAGAGAGGAGAATAATTGACATCCTTCATACACTCCTATAGATCTGAGATTTTTTAATGGATATACGATCTCCATATGTAATAAGTCTCACTTGATATATGTAATTTTCAATTTTACGATTTTAACGCACCAATCTTTGCACGACGATGAAACTTTTTTTTCTTCTGAAAAATCTATAATTTTTATTTTTTGTTCTTTCATTGCGTATATGATGCTTTGATTAGATTTTTCAACTCCATCAAGTTTGAGTTAATAGATATTAGAGTCTACTTACATAATATGCTGACTCATAATAAACCATTAATATAATGACACATACAATTTAAGTTTAAAAAATTGATAATATATGGATTTGAAAACGTTGACTAATAGCCTAATCAATTTCCTTTAAAACGAGCCTTTCCATGATCTGACAAGCGATCGCTAGCCTTGCCTCGACATTTGTTGTAGAAGGAGCCTTTTAGCACTTGCCACAGTCAAGAAGGTCATAATGGAGAGCCAGTCCCTTGGGCCTAAAGAGGAAACCACTAGTTGCATTGTGTGTTTCAGCATTTGAAGCTTCTCCTCTATCATGCCTTAGCTCACATCTAGCATCATCACTAAATCAATCAGGATATAGAGAGGGGCGAAGGATCATATCGATGGTGCTTTTACCTTGGGAGCCACCATATAACTTCGGTGCCTTCACTCTTCCGAGAGTAGGGCTACCTATGACATCATGCTCACAAGTACGCCACCAGCCTTGGACCTCAGTGCTGGCCAATAATGACTCCTCCATTAGTGCGACTAGTAGATCAGGTGCGAGAGGCAACAAGGAGCCCATAGAACTTATCCTCTCGTTCTATGTCCTCTATCTCATTATCATCACTATAAGCTTCCTCATCCCTGTCCTCGGTTTCGATAAAAGCAACAGCAACTCATCATTGTCATAGACCTTCGTAACAACAATAGTGGCAATGGTGATAGCCACTATGTTCTCCTCCAATTGTCGTTCCCCACCTTTGCTGGTATTCCAGCTGTCGTCATTGGTGGTTCTCTTATTCAGGTTCCGTTCTTCATCTCTCACGTCACCCCTTATTCGATAGCGAGTGTATCATATTCTCAATGGTGGAGCATAGAGAGGAAGGGTGTGTAGCGTTAGGAGGCGAAGCAGAAGGGGCAAGCGAGGTTGGCTTTGCACTTGATGTGGGTGGCAATATAAGGAAAGTAGAAGGTGTGAGAGTACTCTGCCTTGAAGAGACTAATGTCTCCTGGCTCACCTTCACAGGGTTGATTAGGCAACTAGTTTGTATTTTCAAATCTACATATTATAAGTTTTTTTAACTTAAATTATATGTCATAATATTAATAGTTTATTATGAGTCAGCATGCCATGTAAGTAGACTCTAACGTTTGTTAAATCAAACTTAACGAAAGGGATTTATATGCTATGTTTTTAAAATATAAGGATTATTTTAGACATGAGTAAATCATAAGGGCTTAAAGGTTAAAATGGACTTTAATATTTTTTAAAAAAATTTAAATTATATATCATTATTATTGAGAAATCCTATGGGGCGACATCTCATGCGTAGCGGAAGAACAAAAAAACAAAATCACAAATTTTTCGTAGAAAGGTTATGTCATCGTGCGAAGGTCAATGTGTCAAAACAAATCTGTGAAAACTACATGTGTAATAGAAAATACCTAGAGAGATCGTATATCCCTAAATCCCTACAGACCTGTAGGAAGGATGAAGGAGGTTAAGCGTCCTCCTCTCTAGCAGTATCCACACGGTAGGGACTGCAACGATGCACCTCTCTTAGAAGAGGAGAACAGAATGTGGCTACCAAAAGAACTCTCAGCCTATAGAGCTTTGGTTCCCTCTTATTTATAGAGGCCCCCTGTAAACCCTAATGGATCTTGCCCTATTGGGTATTGGATTTTCATCTAATTACCTAAGCCTCTTGGATTAGTGGGTCTCTACCCAAAAATCTCTTATTAGCAATTATTGAATCTCATCTTATGATCCAATAATTTAGGGGCTTAATGGATATCCAATAAGATAGGGGCTCCAGTGGATATCTCATATCCGAACCTCTACTCATCACAACACCTATCATATGTGTGTGACCCTCTAGGCCCAATATCGAGCTGGTCATCAGTCATACTTGTCAGAACTCCTTCTGACTTAGTGAATTATTATTTCTATAATAATTCGCCCAACTCATAGACTGCAAACGTATTAGGCCACTACACCGCAGCCCCTAGACGATATAGGGGAATCCAATCCTTTGGACCTATTAGTCCCTCATCCATCTAATATCCTAGAAACTCTACATCGGGCATGGTGTTGTTAAGCTCATACGATCTCTCCTTGAGTCTTACTCTGGTCGGATTCTCCCAAAGAACTCTTTATCTCTCAATCCAAATAACCTTGGCCAAGGATTTATTCAAGCATATATATATGGGATATTCCTCTCATGATATCGAGAGCGGATGATCCTCTATTGACACTCAATATCCCTCGTAAGGTTGGCTACTACTCCCAATAACCGATTGTACTAGATCTAGAACTTTCCAAACATATAAGTCCGGTATCAAAAAGTAGAGTACTCATATGGGACATCATTGATATCTCAAGTCTAAGGACCAAATACACTATTGGGACTACGGAATCGTTGTGTGACGTGAGGAATCAATAACCATCCAACATTTCGTAGGCGGATCAATTAGTGAACTCATTCCCCAATGAGCATCTGTACTGTACCCTTAGTGTCCCCACACAAGTAGCTATGAGACCAGTCACCTCTATCATATGGATGGGTATACAGCACACCAGTCTATCCGGTTGTCTCGATGTCTCTCTCGAGTAACCTATGACTAGGATTATTTAGAGTTTGTATTTAAAGGTAAATCGATCTCATTATCATGATCTCATCATGATCCGATTCCCATTACATAGATCCAAGGACATCACAATATATGCAACACGTATGATAAAATAATAAAATACCTAATAATAAGCAAAGAGAAAGAGTGCATATCAAGTCATAAGTGTCATCACTCATGTGATTGATTTGCAGGGCACATATAACTAGCAATTATATTAATGAGTTATTATGAGTCAATAAGTTGCATAAGTAGATTCTAATGTCTATTAATTCAGATTTGATATGAGAGACTTATATTTTATGTTTTTAAAAATATATAAGTTATCATACATACCAATAAACCATAAGTATTTAAGAAATCTATGATCAAAATTATAGGGGTTAAAATGGATCTTAATTTTATTTTTTTTATTTGCTTATCTTGTAGATGAGAATTGAATTACGAGAACTTTTGATATATGTTTGATTGTTGATTTTTTAGAAGATTTTCTCCCTCTTAATAGGTTGTAGTGTTAGAGAGGTTGGTGAGTTACAAAAGAGAGGTTGGGAAGAGGAAGTCGACGATGACGAAGCTCATGAAGCTGAAGAAGGTGAAGCTTACGCTGGAGGTGGCATCACGTGCCCTATAATTACCAATGATTTCTTCTCCCTTAACGTATTAGGTGCGTAAGTGAGTTGTTTATTGTTGCTCCAAAACTAGCTCAGGACTCCGACTCGAAACTAAATTTACCATTGACTTTTTACCCTTGCAGGTTCAAGGTCACTAACGTGTTGCATCAAACAAGCTAACGCATAACGACGCCATTGCTTGTTTGTTGCTTCTTTCTTCATTCTATGATGTTTTTTATAAATTATTAACTTCCTTATTTATATAATTTGATAATTAAGAAAATAATTAAAATTAATTTCTTTAATCATATGTGATAGGAAATATTTTGATATCATCCTACAGCGATAGCTACCAACCATTGCGAATTCAACATGGTGTCTTAGAGTTTACGTGGCACACACTCGCGGTATAACCTTGAAATGACGTAGTGGACTCTGTCGTTCCCGAGATCGTGCAAAGCAACCCTGCGCGATGCAAAATTGGAATAGTCAGCCTATGCCATCTGGGGAAGACGAACTGTTCGCTCAAAGTGTCGACGGTCATTAACAACTAGCGTACAATTAACTCTAAGGAAGAGATATAAATATCGATCCCCATGACCAACACTAAGGGGGCAAATCTTGAACCCTCAATGTTATCATAAAAAACTGACTAAAGTTTCAGAAGGGTGAGTCGAGAATCCTACTCCTAATATCGACCTATTGTGTAGGGACCCAACGTTGGAGGTAATCTCAACTTCTCCCCAGGCCAACCCAGGAGATATCCATCGTCGCTCTAACCTCATATTTATCTCTACTTCAGAATACCTACATGAACACCCTAGCACGATGGATCGAACTAAGCCATGCCGACGCCCAAGCCATGGCATAAAGGACCACAACAATATGGATAAGTTAAAAAAAATTTTATCAATTAATTAAATTAGTAATTAATTTATTTCTTAATAAGTGATGTGATTTTAAAAATTAAAAAAATAAAAATATATTTTTATGTGTGAATCATAAGAAATAAATATTATAATTCTATCTTTGTGTGTAAAATCAAAATAAAAATAAATTAAATATAATAATTAAATTATTACTTATCTTTAAAAGAAAACTCATCCTCTTTCGAGGCTCCTTGATATTTTTTAAATTATTTTTATTTATATTTTATATTTAAATTATTATAATTTATATGATGCATAATAATATTTTAATTTTAAATTTTTATTATTAATAAATAATAATTAAAATTTGATGTTAGAATAATTAGTTAATTTAATAACAATAATAATTTATTTAATTAGATATATTTATGTTTCAAAAAATTATGTATAAATTTTTAAGATTTAATTAATTTTAAATTTAGAATCATTAATCTAAATTAGTAAATTTATAAAAAGGAATGGATTTGAGGTTAATGATTATTTTACAATATTTTAAAATAATTTTTAAAATAACAACAGTAGACAATAACGTTGGTGACAATAACAGACAATAATGATGACGATACTGATAACATTGGAGAACAATAGTTGACAACATCGATGATGGCGACGAGGTTTGTGAGTAGCAGCAGCATGTTTACCTTAGGGTTTTTGACTTTTGCCTATCATAGGATCTAAGTGATCTTATATATCTTTTCCTTATAAATTTTTTTAAAAAACTACAGTGTTAGATTTATTTATTACTGCCGTCTCTTATAATCGTAATTAAAAGTCCATGTGAATACAAGACTTTGAAAAACCATAGCTATCAACTATTTATAACTGCCGTCGTATAGAACCGCAATCCCTCATGTCCGGTCTAAGATCAATATTGTTGTTAGTGGAAATTAGGAACACAAACTGTACGTGTGGATTGAACTAGCATTTCCTTAACATCTTTGCTTGCTCCTTTGTCATTGGTTAATTGATATATATGCAGAAGATGATATCTTTCTGTAGACCGAGCTAGAATCTCTTAGATTAAATTGTCAGTGTAATTCTACTGTTGTTGGTTATTTATGTTGAACAACATAGTTACTGTATTTCTGTTTATTTTTCCAGGAACAAATGTAAATTAATCTGTCAATCAGTGCTAATTTTACATTTTTATAAAAAATGAAAATAATTGTTTTCAGAATAATAAACATATGATTCCTGAATATACAAATTTTCATACATTATTTTTGCATCATTTTTTTTCTCTAAAACATTCTTTTTCAGAAGCAAAAGAGATTCTGTAGTACTGCCTTCAAAAAATAAAAAACAGAGGAAAAAGGAAATCCTCCACATCGAATGGTTCGACCAATGCGACCGGAACTTTGGAGGGACTCTCCTCGGTCCTCGATGCAGGAAATTAGGAACGACTGGATCAGCATTTCCTTTTCCGTTCATACATCCTTCGTAACATGATCCAATAAATAACACACGGATCAAACTTTGTTCTGCAGAAGTTACAGACGTAATTTGTTTGCTTATTTTTAGTAGCAGATATTGCTGTGTTAAAGAGCTTCCGAATGGTGTATGCATATCTTCTTCATCTCTCTAGTTTCTTTCTCTCACTGCAACTTTTACAGATGCCGAGTCCAGGAGTTGCATGCTTAAAGCTAAGATCAAGGACGACGAGCAAGTGATGGAGAGGGAGAAGGGGAATTCGAGGAGGTCGAAGATTCACCTGCCCCTTTCTGTAACCACTGCCGAGCAGCATGCATGTCCTCGATCTCCGTTGGAAGAGACATGAAACTTGCATTCACCATATGTTCGTCTTTTGATCTCCAATATAACTTGTATCGTGTAAGAGAGATAAAAATTGTTTTTTATTTGTCTTTTCTATCAGTAATTAATCGCGGTTGCCGTGTCAAAATTTAAGATCAACAAGTTCCAGGCAGTTTACAATTGACTTTTATGATTTGCATCATAACATCAGAAAATGGAGGAAGTAGCAGTATGACATGCCAAAGTCAACCAGTACACATTGAATTCACTGGGTAGATGCTTCGTCTGTTTCAAGTACTTGCAAAATATATTTTGAATTCACTCGACAGAGCTGTCTTGACTCTCAGCTCTCGAGGGATTCGTCGGTTCCCATCCTCCATAAGATTTTGCGACGAGATGTCATTGGCTACAGTCCCAAAAATTCAAACCTTCCAATCTGTCGCATTCTTTACTCTCAACAAAGAATGAAAAATCGGTTGGTCGAAGATCCATCTGCCGCGGATCAAATACTCATCTGATTATTATACAGAGACGTGTTGCTGCTGCTTCCATTTGTTTTCCTTGGTCAATTTTTTTGTTGATTTAATATCTCCTTGGAGAGTCTAATCCTTCACCTTCTGGTTAACGTCTTCCATCTCCGGGTTATCATCATGCCATCTTCCAGCCAGCTGAGCCGGTGTTTGTCGATAGTAGCGGTTGCAGTACTCTGTGTCGTCACGAAGGCCCAGAGCTTAGAGTTCTCCTACCCTTACTTTTCTGCGCAGAATTCGACTGATTTCGTCTTCAGCAATAGCTCAAGCATCGGTGATGGTGCTCTGCAGATCACACCAAATTCCGGCAACCCAGCTTACCAATCGGGAAGAGTCTTCTACAAGGAAGCCTTCAAGCTACGCAGGAGCAATGGATCGAGCCTTACATCCATCAACACTTCCTTTGTGTTCAACATCCGCTCGCTATCTCAACCAGGAGGGGAAGGCCTGGCTTTCATCCTCACAAACAACCCAAGGCTTCCGACCAATAGCAGCGGGCAGTGGCTTGGAGTGGTCAACAATCGAACCGATAACATGACCTCGAACCATATCGTTGCCGTCGAATTCGACACCAGGAAGAGCTACGCCAATGACCTCGACGACAACCACGTCGGCCTCGACGTCAACGGCATCGAATCCATCTATCAGGTGCCGTTTGGAGCTGTTGGCATAAACATTTCGAGCGGCGCCGATGTTGGAGTCAGCATCTCATTTGATGCCGTGTCAAAATCATTTGTGCTCTATGCTGCCTTGGTTAATGGCACATCGGCGATCGGTAATACTCTAATTTTTTCATGGTCGATCGATCTGTCAGTCTACTTGTCGGAGGATGTCTGGGTGGGATTTTCTGGATCCACTAGCAATTTCACTCAACTGAACCAGATCAAACGTTGGTATTTTAGCTCACTGGACACTGAAGACACTGGAACGCCGAAGAAGAAGAAGAGTTTGAGATCGATTTGGTTGCTTACCATGCTTCCTCTGTTGCCTGCTTTTGCTGTTTTCTTATATTGGAAGAGGAAGGAGAAAAGGAGAATATATAGATACGACAAAAGGGTGGTGAGACAAGACATAGAACTAATCCTCGAGGATTGCAGCAAGCGACCGGTTAGATTTCAGCTGAAGGAGCTCAAAGATGCGACGGCCAACTTCGATCCAAGCAGGCAGCTCGGCAAAGGCGGGTTCGGAACTGTCTACAGAGGTTACCTGAAGGACTTCGACATGGAAGTGGCTGTCAAGAGGATCTCACGGAATTCGAACAGGGGAGAGCGAGAATTCATCGCGGAGGTGACGACCATCAGCCAGCTCTCGCACCGGAACCTCGTGAAACTGATCGGGTGGTGTAACGAGGACGGGGAGCTGCTCCTGGTGTATGAATTCTTGCACGGAGGCAGCTTGGAGAGGTATATATTTGGAAAGGAAGGCACAGTAGCAGAGCTCCCTGTTCTTGACTGGGCGACGAGGTACAAGATCATCTCCGGGGTGGCCTCCGCTCTGGACTACCTCCACCACGGAAGCATCAAAAGGGTGCTTCACAGGGACATCAAGGCGAGCAACGTGATGCTGGACGACGAATACAATGCCCGGCTGGGGGACTTCGGCCTGGCGCGAGCCATCGAACGCGACGACAAGTCCCACCATTCCACCATCGCGGTAGCTGGAACTCGAGGTTACATGGCACCCGAGTGTTACTTCACCGGCCGGGCGAGTCCCGAGACTGATGTGTATGCCTTTGGTGTGTTCGCCATGGAGGTCGCCTGCGGCCGAAGGCCCGGTAACAACTACGCTCGACCCTGCGACGAGGAGGATGAGTTCGACGGAGGTGGTTCAGATTACATCGTGGACTGGTTGTGGGATCTCCATGGAACTGAGAGGATCTTGGCTGCAGCGGACCCGAGGCTGAGCGAAGAGTACGATGAGGTGCAAATGGAACGCGTGCTGAGATTGGCGTTGGAATGTTGCCATCCAAACTATCAAAAGAGGCCATCGATGAGGATGGCTCTACAGGTTCTAGGCGGCGGAGCTCTTCCTCCTAATCCTGCAGCTGAGAAGCCTGCTTTCGTGTGGCCTGTGATGAACACTCAACATGAGGTCCAGCTGCCACTCGTGGGGCTACTTTTTGCAGGAGGGCGCCTGAGTCAGAGTTCCATTCGTGGAAGATGACTCTCTCAGTGATGATTCCGCCATTGTTAAGCTGCCTCACATTGGCTACATGTCCTTAATTTCCAAGCTTATTACTGGTTATACCGTGTAATGCTTAGCCTGCATGACCCCTGCTTGATATGTTCTGAGCCGACAGTGATCCACATCTGTGATGTTGCAGTTTCTTAGCCAATCTCACCTACTGCTACTCATGAATGACTCTGTGATGGGTCTTGATCCTCGAAGCTTTTGGAAGCTTGCTTCTTCCCTCGTCCGCAGTGTCATGTCTAATCAATAAAGGCCATCGAAGTACCATCACTGGCACTAAAGTGTCAAGGGGAAGGAAAGCAAAAGGGGAGGATGACCGCTAACATGGAACTTGGATATTTAATTACATGAAGTTATAGAGGAGTCTCAGATGATGTTGTGGTTGTTGGGTCCAAAATGTCTGCCTTTTTTCTGCACACTTTCCAAATATTCTCCATGCATTGATCTTTTACCCTATGCACCAACCAGTGTTGACTAGTTAAGAACCTTCATGGAGAGTGAGGTGCTAAGTAGTCTTCCCTCAGGAAATGGTGTTGATGGCTGGCCATTATCAACATGACAGCAAGATGGATGGATACCCGGCTACCACAATTTTCTCTATCATAATTATTAAAACTCAATTTTATTTTCTTGTAGTTGCAAAATATTTGGTAACTCAAGTATGATTTCAGCATGAATTTATTTTTTAAAATTTCAAATAAATATATGGTTTCTGTAGACTGCTGATCATACTAGTCAGCGTTGACTGGTCTAACATCAGATCTGAGTAATGAAGTTGATTGTCGCCTTTCAAAGTCAATGGTATTCATTAATGGAGCCAAACTCACCTCTTTTATTATAAAATATATTAATGGACCAAATCGATTTCTAAAAACTCTATCCACAATTTCCTCAATTTCTTAGTAAACATTATTCTTAGGGTCCAACGTCAAACTTAACATGACAGGATTGCGGAGTACACAAAATGTGTGTGTGTGTGTGTGTGTGTGTGAGAGAGAGAGAGAGAGAAAAGAAAGTATGCATCATGTCTCCGTCAATATAGTTGAGCTCCACGCTTCATCAAGTTTCAACCTTCTTCTATAGCTGCCTCATGATCCTCTTGGAAAGTGACGGGTTCACACATAATGGTTGTGGTCCGTCAATGCTCGTCTCGAAAGTAAAGTTAGGCTTCTCTTCCTTGCTTGGAAAGTGCTGCCGTGGGGTACAACCACCTACCGCAGGAGATCATGCTGATGATGATGATAACAGGAAGCTGTTTACGTTGCACGTAATATCATTGAACCTGTTTAGCATAAATGATTAAGCCCATGTAAATGATATTACCTATCAAAAATCCCAAATTATTGATCATATTTGACTCGATTAACTCTGATCGAGCAGTGCACGTGAGCATATTTAAAATTATCATCTTAGGTATGTGAGAGTGCATGACTTTGTCCGTGATGGCTTCCCCAGCATGACTATCCAACCGAAGTAAAACAAAAGGAGTGGGAAAGAGTCAATTACTTCCTATTCTGCATAGATCATCTGATGATACCATTAAGATCATGATTCCCACAAAAATTTTCTCGAGAGGATCTTTCCTAGGGCATTTAAAGTGCTCCGGTTCATCTTACTGACGGTCTCTCACTTATGGTGCAGTTGACTGTCACGGATTTTAATGCCTTTTGAATCACCTCAACACTGCCCTCTATCAATTTTGGTTTGGTCAACGCTTCGATGCACCTTTAAATAACAGCAGCAACAGTAATTTTCCCAAATTACGGTGTCACTAATCAAGATATATTAAGATTGCGACTAAGATTTAGATCATGCATAATTATAGTCTTCCCTGGAAATATTAGACCATGCACTCGATGCTTGCCCATATTTCACATATGAAGATTTGCGCGTCAATTCGGTTGTCTTGCGCTACAGAGGAGCTACCGAGGAGGCTGAGTTGTGCAAGAGGTGGACGCGGCACGCAAATCCGCCGCCCACGAGCACAAGATCGCTTGGACCAATGACAAAAAGAGGAATGATCTCTTTTTCCTCGCGCACTGAAGCCCCAGAACGAAACCCAAACGATCCGAACCGTTGATCTCAGGTGTATGGGCTCTACCACCCATCACTATGCGTGTGTGTTTTGGTGGGTATTATAGACGCTCTCTTTTTTGCGCTTCAAACCGCGTCATCTCCTCAGGAGAAGCTCCTATTCCCACGCCGATAAGACACGCGAATGGATTACGCGATGAGTTGCAATGGCAGCAAAGGAAAGCGGAGGAAAAGTCATCCTGCACTGCTTGACGTGACCAACCTTCCTCTTCTATGATTGGATGGATAAATAGTGGGACCCACAAGTTGGACGTCGGCTGATGGGACAGGTTCGGATGGCGGAGAAAGCGCAAAAAGGTTCCTTTTCACATGTGACCACGGGAGGTAAGCTCCACGAATGAGAATATGGGTAAGCATTGCGCGTGGGAATAGTCTTTATCTGTCTTTCACTTGCATTTAGTTGGTGTTTTTTTTTTTTTCTTAAAGGGCAGAGAGTCGGTCAGCACCTTCTTCCTCCCCTCGTTCTTCGCCCTCCTCGCTTCGTCGGCTTCCTCTTCTCGCGTCCGTTGAGTACTGTTCTGATTACCATCTCATCGATTCCCAGCTCACGACCAGCTCCGGTTCTGCTCCAATTTCTGCGATCCGCTCCCGAAATCGGCGGAGAGAAAAAGGAGGAAAAGCCAAAGAAAACATCGATGCGACCTCTTCACCTCGTTTGATGGGCAATACCTGCCGAGGGTTTTTGGGAAGCAGACACCACCACCCCACCCACCCAAAGCCGTCATCTAACCGCCGCTCCTCCTCCTCCACCAGTTCCTCGTCCGACGACGAAGACACCCCCAAGCCCGCCGCCCCCGCCGCCTCGGTCACCGCCGTCGCTGTCGTCATGAGGCGGGGCGTCGACCCCGCCGGCGCCGGCGCCAGCTGTCACGTCCTCGGCCACCCCACCCCCAACATCCGCGACCTCTATGCCCTCGGGCGCAAACTCGGGCAGGGCCAGTTCGGTACCACCTACCTCTGCACCGAGCTCGCCACCGGCGCCGAGTACGCCTGCAAGTCCATCACTAAGCGGAAGCTCATCTCCAAGGAGGACGTGGAGGACGTGCGGCGGGAGATCCAGATCCTGCACCACCTCTCGGGCCACAAGAACATCGTCACCATCAAGGGCGCCTACGAGGACTCCCTCTGCGTGCACATCGTCATGGAGCTGTGCGGCGGCGGCGAGCTCTTCGACCGGATCATCGAGCGCGGGCACTACAGCGAGCGCAAGGCCGCCGAGCTGATCAGGATCATCGTTGGGGTTGTCGAGGCCTGCCATTCTTTAGGGGTCATGCATAGGGATCTCAAGCCCGAGAATTTCTTACTGGTCAATAAGGAGGATGATTCGTCTCTCAAACTCATCGATTTTGGCCTCTCCGTGTTCTTCAAGCCAGGTGAGAATGACAAATTATGTTGGTTTGCTGTGTTCCCTTTTCATGGTATGCTGCATGAACTACCTCTTGCGTGATTGTTTGGATATATCTGTTTTCTTAACTTTTGCCAACCATTGTTCTTTGCTGCATCCTGCAAACTAAGAGCTTGTATCAAGTAATTAAGGATTAAATAGTTGACTGATCAAAGATGTTATTGAAGCAAAGAGTTCAGTCTTTTTAGTAGTTTCAATTATTGGTTCTATTTGGCTTGCTGTGTTCCCTTTTCATGGTATGCTGCATGGACTACCTCTTGTGTGATTGCTTGGATTTCTGTTTTCTCAATTTATGCCAACCATTGTTCTTTGCTGCATCCTACAATCTAAGAGCTTGTAGTAGCATTTACTAAATAAGGATTCAGTAGTTGACTGATCAAAGATTTTATTGAAACAAAGAGTTCATTCTTTTTAGTGTCTCAAGTTTTTTATATTAGTGCAGATTTTTTATGCTTTTGTTGGAAGCTTCCTTCATATATTTGCCTTGCAGAAGTTAAAAACTGCAGTAAAAAAAGTTGGGTTACTACTTCTGGCTCTTAATGTGAATGGATGATGCCCAATTTTGATCTTACTGTGGCAGCAGTGTCATTTGTGGGTTGTCTGCTGCTACTTCTGAGCAAGACTTTGCTCAATCTTGTATTGGTGAAATCAATGCTCTCTAGATGAGACTCATTGGAAGAATCAATTGTAATTATTTTGTAACTGGTTGACAGAGAATTTTTTGGGGGATTCTGAGGGCAAATGACTGAAAAAAGTAGTGAAGATTTTCAGGCACTAGGAAAAGCAACGATTGTGTTTGCTTTTCTAATGTTTGTCAAAATTGTGTCATTCTTGTAATTACTTCGACTCTTGACTGGCATCCATGTATCCATAAAGATAAGTCCAATTTTCCTTCATTCATCTGAGCCAGCAGAGGAGATTTTTCTGACGTTACTGGTTATTTGCCAATCCTTTTATTTGCTTGCTTAATAATATGTGTGCTTCGTATTTTGTCTTGAATAGATTATAATGAATAAAAGCAAAGAGAGAAGATGGTAAAATTTAACAGAGGTCCAGGAAGTAAAAAATCCAACATTTTATAGTAAATAAATCAGTGGGTGATTTGCTATGGCACCAAAAGAAAAAACAAAATTGTAAACAAACTTAAGAAAAGGTGAATTCCACACTGTCAGGCTTGTGTTCCATAGTAGATGCAAATAAAACTCTGAGTTTGTTAAAGCATGATGGTGAAGTGATAGAGTACAGGTTTTTTTATTTCTTCCTTTATGATATCTGTTTGTATAGCAAAGATCAATAGGGTTTAAAAGATTAAATAAAAGCACCACTTAGTTCTCCATTTTCAGATTTATAACAATATAACGAGTATTCTTTTCTTCTCTCTTTTTTAATTAGATGCAATGACATTGACTTCCTTGGAGCAATTATTAAATCTTACCAAATGATGAAAATGCACAGACTAAGGACTTGGAGCCTCTCAAACATAAGATCTTCCATATCTGTGTAGTATTTTTTGCTTTATGTCCTTATCTCTTCTTATTATCTATTTGTGATTCTCATGGTTAGTGATCTTGTGATTAAATATAGGGTGACTCAATTATGAGAATCCTGGAAATGGGGATTTAGGGAGGTTCAAATATATGCAGCCGTATCCCTAATTGGGAGAGACTGTTCCCAATAATTGAATCTTTGACACCCAGGTCCCTTGATGCGACATTGCCATTCTTATCTGGAGTTTCTCTAACTCAGATCCTTTGCATCTCCAGGTCAGATATTCACAGATGTGGTTGGAAGCCCATACTACGTTGCTCCTGAAGTACTGTGCAAACAATATGGACCCGAAGCAGATGTCTGGACTGCGGGTGTCATACTCTACATATTGTTAAGTGGTGTGCCACCCTTTTGGGCTGGTATGACTCCTGTTCTCATGCTTATGTAATCTCATGATTATCAAATCACGCATTCTGATTCTTCTTTCTTCAGAAACACAGCAAGGAATATTTGATGCTGTTCTGAAGGGAGTCATTGATTTTGACTCAGATCCATGGCCTCTGATTTCTGACAGTGCTAAAGATTTAATAAGGAAAATGTTATGCTCTCCTCCTTCAACACGTTTAACAGCTCATCAAGTCCTCTGTGAGTTACTGAGATTCATGATTATCTGTATATCTGAATTGCTGATTATTTGTCTGGTTTTATTGACATTTTAGATATGTTTTCTGGTGCACACCCTTATATGCACATGTTGTCTTTATGCGACTTGACACCTCTATAAAAAATTACAAATGGTTTTCCTGTAGGCTTGTATTATATGGAAACAAGGATGTTAATGATATGCACTAATTTCTGCTAATGGCTTTGCTAAGTAAGAGCAATATACATAAAGATAAGGTGGAATAGTGTGAGGTTATGGTTTTTAAGAGAGAATTGGATGTGCAAAAGAGAGGAGTTATTTTGTCCCTTATTTCATGTTCTGGTATCTGCATGGGTAAATACTGTTAACATCAAGGTCACAGTTCTGATCAACTTTGAGCATTGTCAAAGTCTCAAAAAGCAAAATTTAATGTGGTATGAGAGATTATATGCTGAACACTTTAGTAGCTGGCAAGATGTAGATTTTACTGTCTGACTTTTTGTACCATTCACCTTGTTTCCAGCTCATCCCTGGATTCATGAGCAGGGAGTTGCTTCTGATCGAGCTCTAAATCCAGCTGTCCTCTCTCGTCTCAAACAATTTTCAGCTATGAATAAGTTAAAGAAGATGGCTTTGCGGGTCAGTAAATCTATGAACTTAAACAACCTTTGCAGAATTATCAGGACTGATATTTGTTTGTAATGCTCAAGTTGTAAGAGATATTATTACTACACAAATGAACACATAAATTTGTCTTCATCATGATGTGATCTTTTATGTGCAATTTTTTTTGTTTTTCTTGTCTATAATGGTGTTTTTATTGAACATCTGCTCTATATCCTATCAGGTTATAGCTGAAAGCCTCTCAGAGGAGGAGATTGCTGGATTAAGAGAAATGTTCACAGCAATGGACACAGACAACAGTGGTGCAATTACATTTGATGAGCTCAAAGCAGGATTGAGACGATATGGTTCTACATTGAAGGACACAGAGATCCGTGATCTTATGGAAGCTGTAAGTTGATCAAACTTTGAAAGTGGCAGATCTCTTTGTTGAGCCTTTATTTGACAAAGGGCATGATCTAATATGATTAGCAAGTTTCTTTGTGTTAAATTACTTTTCATTACTTTGTGATATCAACTTACTCTTGATTTTTATGTCACCAAAATTACTTTTTTGATATGCATCTGAATGATTAGTGTTAAAAACTGATGAGTTACTTTGGCACTGAGAAACGGTTTCAAGTACAATCATGAAATGGTTTCCAAATCTCCATTAAGGACCTACATAATACAACAGGAACTTGAACTCAGAGCAAACATACTCACACGTCAGAATATACTGCTTGATCAATTTTTTAATAACCTAATTCAGGATTATGTGGTTTTTTAACTGCGACCTGTCATATGCTTATTTTTGCAAAAATTCTATTCTCCTAGCTCAATTTGGTTGCACAAGAAATTCTTTTCTGTCATGCAGTGACAGATCTAATGCCATAAGTTGTGTTTGGCTTGATATAAACTAGCCATGTTAAGTGTGAATTTTATCTATCAATTGTTCTTGGCTTCTACTTTCTTTCACATTTTTAGATCAAGGTTTTACCGAACCCTAATATATATGAGCTTAACTTTTAAAGAATCTATCTCTTGGGTCTGAAAAAGATAACTATGAAGGGTACATGTTGCTTCAGATGGAAGCTCTCTCCAGGTCTAAGACTTTGCACAAATCTAATTTCATAGGCATTGAGTACAACAACTCTCACAATTTATTTATGAAATGCCTTCATTATTTCTTCTTGATCATGGAAATTTAATGCAATTCATCAAGATAATACTTTTAATGCAAAAAATGAAATACTTGCTTGCTTAATTTTGACTCTCCAAATTATATGCAGGCTGATGTGGACAACAGTGGCACCATTGACTATGGTGAATTTATTGCGGCAACAATACATCTCAACAAGCTGGAGCGTGAAGAACATTTAGTCGCAGCCTTCTCATATTTTGACAAAGATGGTAGTGGTTATATTACTGTTGATGAGCTTCAACAAGCTTGTAAAGAGCATAACATGACCGATGTTATTCTTGAAGATATTATTAAAGAAGCAGATCAAGATAATGTAAGTAATTTCTTGTATGGAAATATGGTAGCTTTACTTTCCTTTAGTAGGAATGTTTCACATATTGATGTGTCCAGAAGTAAATAAAACAAGAACATGTTCTAAGGTTTGGCAGAATTTAAAATGAATAGAACCTCAGAAGATGCATTAGAACTATAAGTAGAAATAATTATGATAATAACAACAAAAGCAATAAGCCATGACGTCCCTACTTTTATAATAAGTTAGATACTAAGGTTGGGAAAGAGACTTCTACCAGTTTGCCAGAGCTGAAAGAAGGATTGGAGATAGTCATGTGTCCCTTAGATTAAAATGAAAGTTTATAAGATAGTTATAAGATCAATAATACTTAAGAGGTGGAATGTTGAGCAATTAGAGACAATACATTAAGAATATTAATGTTGTGAACACGAAGAGTTGAGATTGGCATGTGGGGCCAGTAGAAAAGATTGAACATTTATATTCATGTATGATTAGATGTAATTTCACTAGAAAGAAAAGATGAGGAAAAACTGTTGGAATGTTATGTGCATTTAGATGGATTACAATATCAGTCCTTCTATTTTGTCTGTGATTGTGGATTGAATGAACAAAGAGATGAACTCAAGAATAGTGTAGTAAAGAACGAAAAATTAAATGAAAGAGTGGTTCGAAATAAAAAAATACAATAGTTAAAACTGTATGCATATGGATTTACAAAAACTCCATTATGGGTAAAAACGAGATAGTTGTGACGATTCAGTTCAGTAATTTAGTAATATTATCATTTCAATTCGGAGTTTTTAGTTACTTCGGACCGCTGGATCTTAATGATAAAATGAGTAATAATTCATTGGTTGATTGTATCATTATTTTCTAAGGAGATCTGTAAACGTACTTGTTAGATAAGATAATTAGGATTTCTAGGGTGCGAAAAGGTTTTATTAGAAACAATAAATTTATATTTGATTTCTTTTAGTTTGACTAGTAATATTTCTATAAATAAAGCTCTAAGTGGGAATAAGATTCATGTAGTTGATCCTGGATAGTTGGGACATTATGGCTTGTATCCATTGGCTTGTAGAAGCAAAAGAAGTGACTAGATTTGCTTTATTGTGGTATCTAGTATCTACTCGTACATCGACCAGACATGAGAAGATTTTTTCTTTGTTTTGTGACACGGCAAGGACTTCCTGCAATTTTGAAGCTTGATATTCTAAATGTTTTGTGTTGACCAAGGTCTAGCCTGTAGACTACTACAAGAATATGGAAAAGATAACAAGAATTTATGATAAATGATGGGTGTTTTTATGGTTTATTAATATCAGTTACATGCTAAACAATATCTCTAGTCATATATCCATCTCATCCGTAACCAAAAGTTACAACATTTTAGGAAGACAAACTTAATGTATTCATGAAGTAGCCAAGTATCCCAAAATATGCAAATCTATTTAATAACTATTTAAAAATTAAATAGCTAGAAAATTTACTTGATACATATTCAATAAGTCGTATGTATCATATTTAATACATACACAATGCACGTGTACATCATGCAAATTTAATTATCCATGTTTCACAGATTTCCAAGAATTCAAAGTTACTTGGATGTCTTACAATTCAAAGCATGATATTGCATAATATGGTTTTGAAGCTTGGTCATTTTTCCAAATCCTAACTAATGTCTTTGTTATGTTTCAGGATGGTCGTATTGACTATGGTGAGTTTGTTGCTATGATGCGAAGGGGCACAATGGGATTGGGTAGATGGACGATGAGAAATACCTTGAACATAAGCATGAGGGATGGTGGTTTTTAATAATTGAACATGTGTAGGTTGTGTTCAAATACTTGTTATCTAATTGTTATCCCTCCTATGTTATCTTTATCTGGGTTGTCAAATATAAGTGAAAAAAAATATCTGCAGAATTCATTAGTTATAATGATGTCAGAATAAGTGTGATGTTCAAAATGGGATATCTGAATTTCAAACCCTAGAGCTAAATGTCCTTTTTCATGATAAGTCAACCACACCTTACCATCCTGTCTAAGATGGACTGAGGAAATGGTCTGGGAGATCTTAAGCACCACTTCTGTTTTTTAAGCTATTCTTCTTTTTGTTAGTGGGAAATATTTGCTGCATCGGTGTCATTACTACTCAATATCGCTTACCAGCATTCTCAGGAACATAATAAGAGGAATCAATCCTACAGGCATGCATAGTTACTTTTCTGCATCTATCTTCTATTCTTTGAATGATTTTGCACATTGATGCAGCATCCTTCGTTTGTCCTTTTTTATATTTTTTTTGTACGTGCTTATTTGGTTTCACTCATGAACTGCAGAATCCAATGGTTTATCTTCAGCCCACAAGATCTCCTTTTCATCATTCATGTTACTTCACCATGAAGCTTGGTTTTGCTGCTTCAGTTACAGATGGTTCCTGGTTTGATAGATCACGCATTTGCCAATCATCATTACTAACATTTGTTAATTGGCAAACGCTCATATTGTATGTATTCTTTCCTGTGCTCTGTTGACTTGTTCATGGACATCTGTTTCCATTGGTGTTAGACATGGACAAACTCTGGAGACTACTGTCATTAATTAATGTTCTCTAATACGGCTATCTTAAAGACTTCCAAGTCCATGCTCATCTGCAGCTTGAGCATTTGTTGTGTAACCTCAAAAATAGATTGTCACCAAATATTAATTATAACAGATTTTTGTGGTATATAGTCTATAAAAGAAACCAAAACACTGAATTGTAAAGACACTCTCTCAGGCCTCGCCAGGGAAGTGGAGTAAAATATGTAACTTTATATTCCAGTGCTTGTAAATATGAAACACATCAGCTCAAGGCTATATTGAAGAGCATAGGATGAGTAATACTGTATACTAATATGCTTTTGTTTAAATAGATGTATATATTCACATGTTTTCTAATGCGGAGGGAAAGATTATACACTGTCAATAAAAAGTATGTTTATATTTTAATTTATGTAATTGTATTTATTTTTAATTAATAATTACTTATGATTAAATGGACGCGCCACGTCCCATCGTCACCTCATCACTTCGCAGTCGTCGGCAATTTGATCGATTGCTTTAGGAGTCGGGCAACTATTTTTCCCTCGTCATGGGTATGTTTTGGGTCGAGGAAGAAACTATCAATCTCAAGCTCGAGCTCCACTGCCGCTTGCCACCGGGGCAATAGGGCTAGGGTTCTCAGCGTCGGCTGCGGATCGGCGAGCTGCGGCGCTGGCTCGTCATCAGTGGAGACGCGGTCGGGGATCCTACTCATCGGATCCTCCAATGTTGGCAAGCGAACCCTGCTCTCCCATCAGGACCATCCGATCCTGCGTCTCTGGGCTTTTTTGTAACCATCTGTGCATCTTCTTTTGTTGTTGTGAATTGTCCACGTTCGATCTTTGTCCCATCTTATGGAATTGATCATAAAATGTGTTTTTCTTGCTTCATTTCCTTCCGTTACTACGAAAATTGTAGTGAAATTGCTCTTCTTTTTGGTTATCCGAAAGGTAGAATTGTTTAGACAAATGTAAATGATTTGCACCCTGTATACAAGCTTACATCTTTGGAAATCTTGGTTGTGCCTCTGGGTGTTATGATAGTACATGGAAGGTTCGATTACTGAAAACAATACATATTAATTTAGAATAAAATAGTTAATGTCTCAGTATGTCTGCGATTCCTGGTCTCATCATAGTTATATCATGTTTGCTTTGGAAGATAAATAAGTGGAGCATTTTTATGGGTAATCATAGAGGGAATTGCTTTATGATCAACTCATTCTGTGAAATAACAGAATGTCCATGTTGACCATGTCTTTACTGTTTAAGTTGTGTTTTTCTTTTTTTTCGAGATGGAAGACTGACCTCATGTTTCATAGCAGGATAGTTTGCTTCACCTCAGTGTATTTTTAGTCTTTCAGTGTGACAATTTATACTTTATTGCTAAGAATTTAAATCTTGATCCAATACTGGTTTTAATGGCTGGTCAAACCAGTATGGTTTCAGTACATCAGGCAGTGTACTGACAGGTGTCACCTTGTCTATAAGGTGATAAGAATTTATACTTTGTATGGCCTTCCATATTCGTAATTCTCCTGGTGCTTTTCAACAATACTGAAGTCCAAAAGTTCCATATTACCATGTGAAGTTTCAAATGAATTTACATGTCATTGTGATTGATTATTTACTTCAAAAGTCATAAATCAGCTTGAGGGATTCGATTATTTTCTCATCTTTCTTGTGTCATAGTGGATGATGTTTTCATTGACTGCAGGACTGCTTTTGATTGATTTTCCAGACACATCTGACCTATCAACAGGGATCCTTTGTCGAGGGTATGTAATAAGCATGCCATTGGCAACCTATGCCACTTTGTTGTCTTCACATGAAATCGTTGATGGTAATATGTTCATTTGGTGCATACTTTGCTTTTTATGGTTTGATTATTTTGCCAGGGTGGGCAATTGGAAAAATATTACACTGCTGATCTCTCTATATGGACAGCTCGTCTTGATGAAGAGTTCTCATTTAGATCAATACATCTTTATAAGCAGTTGGATGCCTTAGTGATGGTTTTTGACACGAGTGATATTCGAAACTCTCTCTATGCTTTTTGATTCTTCTGATCTGGTTTGTCTTTACTTCTACGGTCTTGATTAGATTGTTATCTGAATTTAGACTATGTTTTTGACCTACTGTTGTCTCTTTTTTTTTTAATGCATGTTCGAATTGTCAATATAATTATTACAAATTAGTGTAAAGCATGCATGAATTTTACTATAAGTGATCTTATTCTTCTCCTCTTGTTTAGTGTGCAGGAATCTTCTTTTACTGCCCTCCAAGGGTGGGTTGCAAAAACTGATATTACAAATTTGGAATAATACTGTGCATAGGAAACAAAGCAGATCTTGTGACTGGTCACTGTGCCCATACAGAGTATAGAACCCACATGCAGAAAATTTGAAAGTCCAATGGTGATCCACACCCAGAGTTTGTGAATTACAGGACTGATGAGACTGAAGCTCGTAGCTTTCTGGGGCATGAAAAACCATCTTTTGAAATTGGAAAGTCATATCTAGACTGGTACATCAAGCATAATATAGAATATATAGAATCTTGTGCCTTGATGATAAATGTAAATTTCCCTCTTTTCCTTCTTAAACTTAAGCATTTTTTATGTTAATGTTTTTTAGTGTTTATCCCATATTTAGCTTAATAATTTGGTTTTACTTAGCTGTTGCATATCATTCACTACAGTTGATATTGAAGTTGACATGTTTTTTTCTCTGCAGATTTAGTTTGATGCTGTTTATTTTCTGTATCTACTTGTGGTTAGAAATCATAATTTGCAGGGAGAACATCACTTGTACAAGAGAAATGCAAATTCTACCAACTCATTTCTGATGCCCTTATGTGCCTCTTTTTCAGATTTTTCATCCGTTATTATATCAAGCTATAAGATATGGATTGTGAATTGTAGGATTAGCTATGGAACATTTTTAGCACTTCAACTTCCTTTATGATTGAAGAGAATATGTTACTCATCTGATTGACCTAAACATTTCATAAGTTTTTCCTTCAAACTTCTAAAAGCAAGGTTTAACTGGTTTCTACATTGTGCTTGTTTGTCTGTTACATTTCCTTCACATTTAATAGTAATCCGGTAATAGTGTCTTACAATGTGTCCATTAACAGGTCTTTTGGTTGATGGTGATATCCAAGGGATAGATTGGCTGTATGGAGCTCTTTCTGCTCATATGTGGCCTGGAATGATACTGAAATCCAGAAATAAGACAACAAATCCCTCCCTAGTTGAGAAAGGAGGTGAAAGACCTAACCTCATGATTATTTATATCCGGTACAACTTGTTCTAAACTAAATCTTAAATGCTATTGGTGTAATCAAATCAAATATTTGATTTAAGATTTAAATATTATTTCCTTACATGCTAGTATAAATTAGGGAAAGATAATCATATTTCCTTGTTTGCTATTATGAATTAGGAAATACTTATTAAGCATTCCAAATAAGATGATATCATATTTATCAGTATATTAAATGAAAATAATTTATATTAAATAAATACGAAAATTTAGAAAATTTTCCTTTAATGGAGGTTCACCTCCTCCTATTTAAGGGGAGGGATTTCTCTCTTTCGTTCCTCGTAGAAGCGAACTCAACAAATGGGACGAGGAGTTTCATCTTGCTAAAAAGAAGTAGGTTCTCCCTACTTTTCTTGAAATTAAAGTTTTTGTTTAGATTTTATGTTGAAATTCTTTTATTGATATTAGTTTGAATTAAAACACCTTACCCTTTGGTACCCTTTAAAAGTTTTCATTATGAAATTGTATATGTTTTATGATATCAGATATTTAAGAATGTTATTTCATTTTATTACAATTACTTTCTAATCTTATTTAGATTTAAATATAATATGAGTAGTTCAAAAAAAAAAAGAAATTCTTAATCCTTTAGATATTAAAATTTTTATTAGAATATGTTATTTAAAATTTCTATCCTTTTTAGATTTGAAATGTTATTATTTGATCATGTTGAAATTATTCATATGATTTCAAGTTCTTATTGAATTAAAAATATTATTTTCTGAAGCTTATCCTATCATTTATTTAATATATTGTTATGTTTTGATGTATTATTATCAGTAGTGAATATATATTATTGTAATTCCAAATTTATGAAATTAGATTGGATTGGGTTAAAAAAGCGATCTGCAGTCGGGCCCCACCCTGGGTCGGGCCCTAGCCTGAGTTAACTTGACCCGATGATGTGGGCGATCGTGGGCTAAGGTTGTGACACGGTGTGATCGTATCTGATCGTATGCGGTCATGGGGCCGATATTTGGGTCGGCTCAACCTAGTCCGATATTATGTAATTATTGGATTTGAGCCCAAATATTGATTGAACTAAACCGGACTTGATTAGTCTAGATCGATTCGAGGTGGTTCGAATTGATTTAACCTTTCAAGTCTAACCTAAATTGAACCTAATCTAGTCTAAATTATACTAGTCTAGGGTGGTTCCGCACCGGTTAAATGAGGATTAGAGATCGGTCGATTAGGTCCTAGTGAATCGAGTTTGATTAGGACCGATTTAACTAGGGTTCAAGTCAATTAGGGCTATTTGGTATTATTGATATTGATATTATTGAAAAGAGATGTTTTGAATGTGTTGTTTCATCCCAGAATAGACATGATTAGTATAAGATTATATTTCCTGCCAAGAGCAGAAGGCGATTCCCTTCGGGGATTAGCGTATCGTCAGGCGTGACGATTGGACGGTTCCTCCATCCGCTGGTGGGTGGTACGCATCCCCACTTTGGCGGGGGTGGGACGCCACTCCATCCACTGGTGGGAGTGTGATAAGAGTTTGTCTCCATCCGTTGGGAGAATCACAAACTCATCCCAGTAGATAAAGCCTCTCCATCCATTTGTTGGGAGAGTGCTCCTTGGGTATTTGATATACGCCAATGGGATGATGGACTTTTGATTATGCATTTATTGACTTTTGGGGTTCCTACTCAACGCGTTCGAATTTTCTTTGTTTTGATTTTCAGCACCTCCCACTAGCACCGAATCGATCCCAGCCGAGAGCGGACCTTTCTCTACCGCTAGTAGAGCCATGAATAATTCTCGAATTAACATCACTATGTTTATTTTTACTCATGAATTAAGGAAATAAATAGATTGTAATAAATGTTTATGATGATGAATAAAGTGATGTTTACTTATTTGGCTCTGTATGTGTGGAAAGATATAATCACTGGAAAAAAAATCAGGATGTGACATCTTTTTATGGTATCAGAGCATAGTCTAGGGCTTGTAGGTATTTAAGTCTCTTGATTGATTTTGATCAATGATTATCTTGACCTATTATAGGAGTAATAGAGCCAATTCAAGAAAATAATGGCCCTATCACCCGTGGCGCTCGTGTTCGTAATGCTATTGGCCTTCGCCCTCGAAGGGGTGTTCGAGCAAACAATAACTTGGACGTTCCACGCACCACGGAGCAAACCCAATCCTCATATACACCTATCACTGATTATACGCGGCTTCTCCGACATCACAAAATATACCTCATGCGCGCCAAAGACCTATCAATGCTCCGGGCGATGTACATGGAGTCCTCAATGTTATTAGAAGATATTTTGGCGACAAGAGGAGCATGATAAAGCTCCACGGGTGGAAGTAATACATTGGAACACTTTAAGAGATCGGGACCACCTATTTTTGAGAGGGCAAACCGGATCTCATCCCTTGCGAGCGTTGGATTTCGTCAAGTGGAGAAGACATTGAAGCTATCGAATGTCGGGAAAATCGAGAAGGTGCCTTTTGCTTCTTTCGTTTTGGAAGGAAGCGGACACTTGGTGGACCTCAAAAGGAGGATGTTAGAGTCTAGAGGCGATGTGGTGACTTGGGAGCAGTTTAAGGATGCATTTTATGAGCGATTCTTTCCGATTCGATTCACTTTGAAAAGCAACAAGAATTCCTTACCATCCACCAAGGAAGTAGAAAAAGAATGGAATATGATCATTATTTCACCGAACTAGCTCGATTTCTCCACATTTTGCCTTTAATGAAAATCAAAGAGCTCGTCGTTTTGAGAGGACTTGATCATCAATTAGAAAGTCTATTGCGGTATTGATTTTACCAACCTATCTTTGAAGTGTTAAATCGAGCTCTAGTGGTGGAGAAATTGGATAATGAATTACAACAAGCAAAGGACCGAAGCGACCTTTTAATGCCGCACCATCTACGTATGGGGATCTCATTCTGGACCTTCAAAGAAAGGCAAGGGCAACGGCAGGCATCAAGGAGCTCCTAGTAATCAAATCATTATAAGATGCTACTTTTGTGAAAAGAGCGGACCATGTTTCCACCTCATGTCCCACGGGACAGCGTGTATGCTTTTATTGTCAACAACCGGGACATATGTCGAAGGATTGCCCTTGAAAGCAACAACGCCGAGCTCCACCCCAAACAGTTGGGCAACAACAGCTAAGACTTAGAGAGGGAGGTCAGGCGAGGGTCTATGCATTGACCTATCAAGATGCTGAAACCTCAGGATCTATTATTAAAGGTATCATCACACTTTGTGGTACACCTGCATCTGTACTTATCGATTCAGGTTCTACGCATTCTTTTATATCGTTATATTTTGCTAGGAAACTACATAAGAATCACGAACCAATGCATAATATGTTAATGGTAGCAACACCAGTTGGAAACTCCTTGATAGGCGATCGATATATAGAAATTGTATTATTACTATTGAAAGTCACGATTTGCTAGTAGATCTTATTCTACTAGAATTTCAAGATTTCGATGCTATCTTGGGTATGGACTTTTCAAAGATATCATGCAAGTGTCGATTGTTTTGAAGACCGTTACTTTCTCACCTCTAGATCAACCATCTTTCAAGTTTATTGGAATTGGAAAAGCTCCCTCTATCATATCACCTTGAGTGCTACCCAACTATTATTAAAGGGATGTCGTGGTACTTGGCCTTCATTTCGAGAAGAATCTAAGAAGCGATAGAGGACATCCCCATCAGACGGATTTTCCGGATGTTTTTCCCGACGATCTACGCACTACCACCAACAGGCGATTGAATTTACAATTGATCTTCTACCTGGCACCGCACCTGTTTCTAAGCCCCCATATAGAATGGCACCAATTGAGTTGGAAGAGTTAAAGAAACAAATCCAGGAGCTTTTAGATAAGAATTTTATTCGACCCAGTGTATCACCTTGGGGTGCCCCTGTCCTATTTGTGAAGAAGGATGGATCCATGCGACTATGTATTGATTATAGACAACTCAATCAAGTGACCATAAAGAATAAATATCCCCTTCCTCGAATTGATGACTTATTTGATCAACTTCAAGGTACTCAAGTATATTAAAAAATTGATCTGAGATCTGAGTATCACCAACTGAAGATAAGAGAAGGAGACATACAAAAACAGCTTTGAGACAAGATACGTCATTATGAATTGTAATGCTCTTGGACTCCACGAATGCATGAGCTTTATGGATCTCATGAATAGGTGTTCCACCCTTATCTTGATAAATTTGTAATTGTATTCATTGATGATATCTTGATCTACTCTAAAAGTATGGCGAACATGAATACCATCTTAAGATAATTCGAAGTCCTAAGACAAGAGAAACTATATGCCAAATTAAGCAAGTGTAATTTCGCTCAATGAAATTATGTTTCTCGTCATGTAATTTCGAGTCTTTGGTATATCCTGTTGACCCTCACAAGATTGAAGTGACAAAATGGAAGCGGCCTTCTAATGTTTAAATTAGAAGTTTCTTGGGTTTATTTGGATACTATAGAAGATTCGTAGAAGGCTTCTCAAAATATGACACCCTTGACCGAGTTGACACAAAAGAATATAAAGTTCATATGGGATGACAAATGTCAGCGAAGTTTTCAAGAATTGAAGAAAAGGTTAACCAATGCTCCTATCTTGGTGATTCCTTGGGGAGAAGGTTTTATAGAATATAGTGATGCCTCACTCTGAGGACTTGGTTGTGTTCTAATGCAAAATGAGAGGGTAGTTGCTTATGCGTCTAGGCAATTGAAACCTCATGAGAAAAACTATCCTACTCATGATTTAGAGCTAGTAGCTATTATTTTTGCATTAAAAATTTAGAGGCACTATCTTTATGGACAAATTTTTGAAATCTTCACAGATCATAAGAGTCTCAAGTACATTTTCACACAAAAAGATTTAAATATGAGACAAAAAAGATGGTTGGACTTTTTAAAAGATTATGATTTTAATATCAATTATCATCCTGGGAAGGCTAATGTAGTTGTTGATGCCTTGAGTAGAAATACTTTTAGTCTTGTAGCCTATATGAATATTCAAAGGAATTCTATGATGACAGAGTTAGTAGACTTAAAACTTAGACTTTTATCAAAGACAAATAAAGGTTTTCTTGTATGTCTGATGGCACAATCATATTTAGTAGAAAGGATTAAAGAAGGTCAGAAGGAAGATCCATATCTCCAAATGATAGTTAAGGAAATAACTCAAGGAGCTAGACCCGAATTCCTCCAAATCGAAGATGGTTCTATTACATTCCATGGCCGTTTGTGTGTTCACTGAAAGTCATCTAGTAAAGATCACGATTATTGGAGGAGGCACACCGATCAAAATTTAATATCCATCCCGGAACTACCAAGATGTGCGGATTTACGCCAAAACTCTTGGTGGCGTGGTATGAAAAGAGATATAGCGAGTTTGTTTCTAAATGTCTTATATGTCAGCGGTGAAGGCGACATCGAGTACTGAAAATTACAAAGGATTTCAATTCGAATGGAAATGGGAGCAAGTCACTATGGATTTCGTAATGTGATTACCCAAGGCTGAAAGGATATGATGGAATTTGGGTAATAGTAGATAGACTTACTAAATCTGCTCATTTTCTCCCTGTTAATAAGAAATATTCATTAGATAAATTAGCATGTTTATATATTAAAGAGATTATTCAATATCATGGGGTGTCAGTTAGTATTATCTCAGATAGAGATTCAAGGTTCACCTCTAAGTTTTGGGGAAGTCTACAAAAATTTTTGGGTACACAGTTAAAGTTTAGTACAGCATTTCACCCCCAAACTGATAGCCAATCTGAAAGGACAATACAAACTCTTGAAGACCTCTTAAGAGCATGTACTTTAGACTTTGGTGGAAGTTGGGATATGCACTTACACCTAATTGAGTTTTCTTACAATAATAGTTACCACTCGAGTATACTGGATGGCCTCGTTTGAAGCTCTTTATGGGAGAAAGTGCGGATCACTGTATATTGGGATGAGGTAGAGAACAAAACTTTTGGAACCTCAATTGATTCAAAAAGATCGATAATATTCGAATTATACTACAAAGATTATTAATGACTCAAAGGCACCGTAAAAGTTATGCGGATCGAAGGACGAAAAGATCTAGAGTTTAAAGTTGGCGAACACGCCTTCTTAAAAGTGTCGCCAACCAAGGAGTTATGAGGTTTGAGTCGAAAAGGAAAGTTAGCTCCTAGATTTATAGGCCCATTTGAGGTCTTACAAAAGGTCGAACTGTGGCGTCAGATTAGCATTGTCTCCGGTTTGGCTAGCATCCATGATGTATTCCACGTGTCTACGCTTGAAGATATATCGAGGATCCATCACATGTCATATCTTACCAACCTCTACAATCGAGAAACGATGCCACTTTGCGAACAATCAATCCAGATTCTTGGAAAGGAAAGAACATGTTCTAAGAAATAAAGTTATACCTGGTAAAGATTTGTTGGCAACACCATTCGGACAAGAGGCAACGTGGGAAAGAGAAGAAGATATGCGAGAGCGATATCTCATCTATTCTCTTGAGGTAAGTAAAATTTGGGGACCAAATTTCTTATAGGTGGGGAGAAATGTAATCAAATTAAATATTTGATTTAAGATTTAAATATTATTTCCTTACATACTAGTATAAATTAGGGAAAGATAATCATATTTCCTTGTTTGCTATTATGAATTAGGAAAAACTTATTAAGCATTCCAAATAAGATGATATCATATTTATTAGTATATTAAATGAAAATAATTTATATTAAATAAATACGAAAATTTAGAAAATTTTCCTTTAATGGAGGTTCACCTCCTCCTATTTAAGGGGAGGGATTTCTCTCTTTCATTCCTCGTAGAGCGAGAACTCAGCAATGGAGGAACGAGGAGTTTCATCTTGCTATAAAGAAGTAGGTTCTCCTTACTTTTCTTGAAATTAAAGTTTTTGTTTAGATTTTATGTTGAAATTCTTTTATTGATATTAGTTTGAATTAAAACACCTTACCCTTTGGTACCCTTTAAAAGTTTTCATTATGAAATTGTATATATTTTATGATATCAGATATTTAAGAATGTTATTTCATTTTATTATTACCTTCTAATCTTATTCATTTAAATATAATATGAGTAGTTCAAAAAAAAAAAATCTTAATCCTTTAGATATTAAAATTTTTATTAGAATATGTTATTTAAAATTTCTATCCTTTTAGATTTGAAATGTTATTATTTGATCATGTTGAAATTATTCATATGATTTTAAGTTCTTATTGAATTAAAAATATTGTTTTCTCATATCAAGCTTATCCTATCATTTATTTAATATGTTGTTATGTTTTGATGTATTATTATCAGTAGTGAATATATATTGTTATAATTCAAAATTATGAAATTGGATTGGATTGGGTTAAAACAATGCATGGGTCGAGCCCCACCCATGGGTGGGCCTAGCCTGAGTTAACTTGACCCAGATGTGGGCGATCATGGGCTAAGGTTGGCCCAACCGGTGTGATGCGTATGCATCGTATGCGATTGCGGGGCCGATATATTATGTAATTATTGGATTTGAGCCCAAATATTGATTGAACTAAACCAGACTTGATTAGTCTAGATCAATTCAGGGTGGTTCCGAATTGATTTAACCTTTCAAGTCTGTTTAACCTAAATTGAACCTAATCTAGTCCAAATTATACTAGTCTAGGGTGGTTCCAGACCAGTTAAATGAGGATTAGAGATCGGTCGATTAGGTCTAGTGAATCGAGTTTGATTAGACCGATTTAACTAGGGTTCAAGTCGATTGGGGGCTATTTGGTATTATTGATATTGATATTATTGAAAAGAGATGTTTTGAATGTGTTGTTTCATCCCGAATAGACATGATTAGTATGAGATTATATTTCCCTGCCAAGAGCAGGAAGGGCGATTCCCTTCGGGATTAGCGTGTCGTCGACGTGGCATCGGGCGGTTCCTCCATCCATTGTTGGGAGGAACGTCCCCACTTTGGCCGGTGAGTGGCGCCACTCCATCCACTGTTGGGAGTGTGATATGAGTTTGTCTCCATCCGCTGTTGGGAGAATCACAAACTCATCCCGTAGGATAAAGCCTCTCCATCCGCTGTTGGGAGAGTGCTCCTTCGGGTATTTGATATACGCCAATGGGATGATGGATTTTTGATTATGCATTTATTGACTTTTGGGGTTCCTACTCATTGAATTTTCTTTGTTTTTGATTTTCAGCAGCCTCCCACTAGCACTGAATCAGATCCCAATGGAGAGCGGACCTTTCTCTACCGCTAGGTAGAGCCACTTGAATAATTTTCCGAATTAACATCACTATGTTTATTTTTACTCATGAATTAAGGAAATAAATAGATTGTAATAAATGTTTATGATGATGAATAAAGTGATGTTTACTTATTTGGCTCTGTATGTGTGGAAAGATATAATCCTGGAAAAAAAAAAAATCAGGATGTGACAATTGGCATTTGCTATTAGATTTGTTGTAGTCATATCGAAGGCTGATTCTGAAGCAGATTGCTATTAAGCTTTCATGTATTTATTCCTTATTCTTTTATCTCCTACTTATCATTCTTGAATTGAACCCTTCCTGTTCATCAGCTAGGATGTTTCTGACCATTTCAGCATTATTTTTTTTTTCTTGTAAGAACTAATTTGAATTCTTTGTTTCTCATTTTCGTTTCCTTGCCTATGACAGCGTTCACAGATGGATGAGATCAAATATGAGTCTTTATCTCATGGTTTTTGACAAGGAGTGGGGGAAATATATTGATGCAGTTATAACAAGAATACCCAATGAACCAGAGGCCAAGATCAATAAAGACCCATTACATGAAATATCTGATATTCATGAGCAAAAATTGAAACTTCATCAGCCATTCCTCGATGTATCTAGTGCTTTTCTGAGTAATCTTGCTTCATAAATGGGAATTACAGATGAACCTGATGCAGGAAACAACATAGTTGAGAACCGAGAGAAGAATGAGGGAGAACATCTATAGAACAGAAACTGAGATCAAATTTTGAGCAAGAGGAGCTTGAATCTGAAGTAGCCAACGCTACCAAGTTGGATGAGGACGCATATGATGGTCTGGCTGATCTGCAAAGGCTAACGTATGAGATTGGTAACATGCACGACAACTTTAGGCTGATGCCCGATTCTCAAAGGAGAGAAATGACTCCAAAGCCAGCCATGAAGATGGCTGCCATGTTTGGAGGATGAAGATGATGATAAAGATGGCTTGTGTTGTTTCGGGAGATCCTAAATGTTGATTTTCTCATGATGTTTTTCCGATAGGCCGTAAATGTGGATGATCTTTGGTTTTCAAGACAACCAACACGAGATCAAAGCTTATGGTGCTGAGGCTACCTACAGCAGCTCATACGCCAGGCACCTTCCAGTGATTAGTTTGTGACGAGATATTATTAAAGCTTGTCAATATCTCCTTCGAGTTGTTTGGTTCCGGTTCCTTGTAAGTAGATGATGCATTATGTCTTAAATCTTCTTCACAAGTGTATTCAGCATTATAGGTTATCGTGATGTGGAATAAACAGCTTAGGCATGTTTCTGTCGAGATAATAACATGATGGAAGCTGTAAACATTATTACATCACGGAAGTTAAGAATCCTTTGTCGCCCTTTTTACAATGGTTTGTAAGGAGTAAATAGAGGTCATTACATATCTTCACCACGATTCAAATAAAGTAAAGCTTTTAGCAACCTGTCGAATGAACCGAGTAAATCCCTACTTCCACGGCCATTAAAAGGAAACAATGGCCAAAGAAGGAAGAAAGAGTCACAAGAGGCAACCTGCTTAAGTTTCACAGATAGACATGGAGAGATCCAGATTAACTCTGTCACCACCAGAGTATCTCGAGTGGTCAGTGAAGTCTCTGCTGGAGGAAGAAGAGCATGCACAACTGGCTCCACTGTTCAACGATAAGGACAGCGACAGAGAGCAATCGATAGCTTCCTCGCTCTCCACAAACTCATTGTTATGTGATGGTGGTTTGCATGGCAGGCATCCATTCCCACATATCTGTTTGGAGATGAACTTGTTTGCAGGGATGAGATAATGATCATTTCTTATGGTGGCCTGAGAAGCTTAAGATGGAATTAGATTATCTGAAGTAGTTGAAGAATACCAACACATCACCATAGTTTGCTTAATATAAAGGGGTAAATTAAAGCAAATGCACGAGAGAGAGAGAGAGAGAGAGAGAGAGAGAGTAAATTCCAGCCTATGACCACGAAAATACATTATTCAATGATTACAGTATTTAATAGTCTTCCTTTTCATCAATGTCAATACCACATTTTGGTTGTTCAAAGTAGACATTTATAGAACTTCGTCCAAAGAGATCAATATATTTCAGTCAAAGCATTTATCTCCACCTGTTTGTCTACGATTTATTGAATCACAGACATATGGTGTGTGGAAAAGCTAAATAATGCAAGAATTAAGTGGTTTAGCTTCCAAATCTCTAGACTGAGAACGAGGTCAGATGAACCATGCAAGTTCCATATGCAGACCTATACACATGGCAGATGATGTAGCAGACAACCAAAGGAACAGTAAAGCTGAAGACAGTGGCAAAGGAGGAAAATGATGCTTTACATAGACAAGAAGATCAGCAAGTGAATGCAGGTTGTACCTCACTATTTTGATCTGCCCTAGAAGGATCACATCCGTCCACCATGTATCTGAAAGCTGTAAGCTTGGAGAAGTGGTTCTCAGCCTGGGCGGCTTCTGTTTGCCAGCTGAGACCTTCCTTTGCTCCCCTCTCCACAGTCAAGTCTCGCATGTAATGATCAACCGAGTACGGGGTGGTATCCACAGTCAAGTCTTGCACACCTTTCGAACTGGTTTGTGTATCCAATCTAATCCTATTGATACATTAAACAAAAGGAACGGGGAAAGGATTAGCAAAAGGTGAGGTAGGAGTGTGTTGAGAAGAAAATTGGATGTTGTCTCTGTATGTTGCTAACATGACTGATAGTAAGTGGAGATGAAGCTGGCTGTAAGTTGCCAACCGTTTTAAAGGGGAAAGAGAAGAGTACAGAAGGTGCGACTGGAACTCCTCGGTGGGGACTGAAGCGTCGCAAGGGCCACGACCATGTTGCTCGCCAGCAACTTTGTCATTGCCTGTGTTTGAGTGCTTTCTTTCATGCAAATCTGATGAGAGATAAGATAAAGCATTAGAGTTTCCTTGATTGAGATCATATCTTCCTTTCATTTGAAAGAACTAGCAGCCATCATGATGAAACTTACAGAGAGTTAATAGGCAAAAGATTGAAAATATGCAGACACCATGAAAAAGGTGACATGCACGGTTGCATCCACAATTAACTTTCTGTCAGCAAAGAAGGAAAACCAGAAGCAAATGGAATAATATGGGGTTGGAAAAGGATTGCTCTTTGTTCTATGCAAAGGTCTTTCTTCATGACAATGAAGTGCTTAGATGCTGCTTCAACTTTATGTGGAGAACATGCAGACAACTGCACTAATGTCCTCATGAGTAGCATAATGGGTTGAAAGAAACTTAGATGGCAGCCTCATGATTGAAGAAAAAGAAAGCATGTAAACACAGATATGAATTGAAGAGAACCATTTCCATACCTTGCTTGCCTATTTCGTTCCTCGTGCTTCTGTACATCTGATTGAAACCACACCATCACTTGTTCAGTGGCATGGAGAAAACGAAACAAGCAATAGGTAACCACAGTGAACAGTAGAAGCATGGAAACCTGGAGATGGCTCTTAACATGGGATATAGTTAGTCCTCCAACATCCATCAACTGGAGCACAAGCTTAGGTGTTGCCTCTGCGTGCGGTATCAGAAAGCAAACAATGAGATAACGCAATAAGTGACACAAACTCAACGTCATAGAAGCCAATCAACTAAGGTTTGATATGGGAAATGGATATAGAGAGAAGCAGATTCATACTGTCTTGGCCACCGAGACTTTGTATGGCTTGAACAAAGCAGTGGTGCAGCTCAGGCGTCCATCTCATCCGAGGAACTTTAGAACGAAAGTATTGTCTCACGGCTCCATTCCTTCCACAGTTCCCCATCTCCCTTCCTGCAGCTATGACCTTTTATTCAGCACCAACAATCTCTCTCTTAACTAGCTGAGAGATTCGAGAGATAAAACTCCTGTCAAGCTGCATTGTACCGCAAAACTCAACATTGCTGTTTCTCTAGTGTCTGATGTAAAGGTCTTCACCTTTTAGCTGCTTCAGCTACATGGGACCTCTAAATATCATTCGGGCAGTCTTGGATCAACGAAACACTCGATGATGTGGGAAGCCAATCACCAGAACAATTCATTACAAATAGGACGCGATCACTGAAGTGAAAGAAGATGGTATGATGAAAGATCGAGAGAGAGTGAGAACAGACAAAAGCCTCTTGCTGGCCTTTCTCTGATACATTTCAATATTCCTCTACCTGCACAGGTAGGAATTCGCACATCATCACCTTCTCCTAATTATTACAGTCGTCCACAGCTTTTTGACTCTCCGGAGAGTGGAGAACTACACCGGAGCAAAAGGCATACATGATCGTAGAAAAGAGCACAAGAAAACAGCTACAGAATCTCTGAGCACAGGATTTCTTCCACGCACTCCAGCCTCACTTTTGCAGTCTTTTCCGAGATGCCTTCCCACATCAAAAACTCTATTTTCTCCCGTTCTTTGTGAACATTCTTTGATATGTTCAAGCATTAAGATGAATGGGTACATCTCTTGGCATTCCTCAGCAATATATTCTCTTTCTTTCTTCCATGCCAAACAGTCGACTTTACATGTCGTCTTACGAGAGAAGTAAACACAATATGGACAGTCTTCGGCTGGTGTAGACAAACAGTCACCATGCCTGGTGTTTTCTTAGTTGGGAGTTAGGCCTTTCTCAAATCAATCAGCATCACTGCCAACCCTTTGAAGTAGGATAAAGCTCATAGAACTGAGACAGGAAGGGTTTGCGGAGACATGCATTCAAAGAAGAGGAAGTGTCTTCATGTTCTAGCTGTATAACATTGAAAACTTCAAAGCCTAGTCAGTCAGCTAAGTAGCTCCGAAAGTTCTTCCTGTCTTCGTCCAGAATTTAGCAGACCTAAGAAAGAAAAGGCAGAACTTGTGTGAGGGCCTAGGAACTTGTAGGGCTTCTAGGTGGAGGAAAAGGCAAAGGGTAAAGTAGCATAATGATGAAGAGTTGGAGGAGGAACTTCAACTTAGATATTCTAAGCTTGCAACTACATGGCAGATAACTTGAAATGTTAAGACGACGAAGGGGATAAGTTTGTTCCAGAGAAAAAGATAAATTGCAGTTGCCCATTAAGAGAATATAGTAGTGCGCCTAACTCAGAATTATACAGTGAGTGCTGATATCTTTTAGGTTTCAGCTTAGCAAATTGAATGAGAAGCTTAGTATAGCTACAACTACCACTGTACATTGGAACAAGCAGCTTGAGGTAAACATCAGACAAGTAAAAACGAAAAATACTACGAGTCCAGTATTGTCACCATTGTATTATTTCAGTCCCTCCTGTCTCCATTCATAGGGTGGCAGATGATGAGAATTCCTGCATATGGAATGATGATGGCGAGGAAGGCGAAGCGATCCAAATTCGTGATAATTATTCATTGTCCTCTTCGGACGAATTCCACCGCATCAGAGAAAGAAACAAAAGAACAATTTGGCAATGACAGCAGAGGAGTGCACGGAGGGACTTCAAAGTCTCTCAATCAAAGCACTGAATGGGCTATTAGTGTGCTGAGCCTTTTGACTCCTTGCCTGAACAGTCCAATTCTTTGAGAGCCCCCTTCATGTCACTCTTTGTTCTTCCTTGCACTGAGGAATAGTTGTGTCATTGTGTGATGCAGCGGAGTAGACCACGTTTCTGAGAAGCTGTCAAAGCCTGACTGTAGTGCCTTGAAACCGGTTGTTGCGAGAGAGAGAGAGAGAGATGTGTCCTGTTGCCTACGAGAGCCAACGCACCTGATCCACCCTCGCGTATCATGGCGGTAACCTCACCGAATCTGTGCCTCGGCACGCGTGGAAAGGACGGGAAGTCCAAAATGGTGGGCCAAAAGGTGCTGCAGGAATCACCGACTGCCATCATTGCGTGGTGTTTCAAGTTGAAGAACCAAGAACACTAATCAATGGCTTCACAGCATCTGGGGGAGAGAGAGAACGTTGCAAAGGACGCGATGAAGACCCCACCGGAAGAGCGAATGCCACCTACGGTCCATCGTCAAGGCAATCATGGCTTCTCGTTGCACCACACCACCTCTCCTTCCTCTATGGCAAGGTTACCCATGAAACGGTGTAGTCACTCTCTACCTTCGGCCGACGCAAGCAGACAGACTTGTTGTCTCTCACCAACTCCAAGTATATAATAACCGAGATTATCATTGATAAGTCACTATAATTATTGCCAAAATCCTTACAAATCCCTATTTAAACACTGACTTTTCTTAATGACACTAATTTTCCTTGTAAACATCTGAATCAGGCTGAGCCAACTCTCCTCCTGCCTTGATCGTTCTCAATTCCATCCTGTAGATAATATTTGATACAGTAATAACAGCATAAAAATGTGTTTTTCCAGAATATTCTTGGAAGCATTATATATCGATTTTCACAGTTGCAGTTGAAAATGATTGTACCTGCTCTTATTTTTCCAAACCGAAATTTCATCAGCTATCTCCTTTAATCTAAATTGGCTCCCTTCATCATATCCACATATTCCCGTTCTTCCTACTTTGCGTACACACATATCTAGTAAGATGTAAATTTGTTTCATCAACCATGACTAATACTGTCGTTAAGTTATCAAATGAGATATCAACATGTCAGCAAAGTAATTCCTTATTTTAACTGAAAATAAAGATTCACACTCTGAGAAGGATAATAAAATCAACTCAAGTTCAAAGACACTTTGGTGAGACAACCACTGTTCTTCGAGTGGTGTCATTGAACATCAAAAGCGCATGAATCCCAGTTACGATTCCTGATTTCCTGTCCAAAAAAAAGAGAGAAATGTTTGTTAAAGCAAATGGCAAAAAATTTATAATCCTAAAAATAGAATATGCAATTTTAAGAAAGATGACAATCTTGAAGTTCCAAGATGCAACCATGTTAGAATTAATCTTGTTAACTCAAGGCATATTAAAACAGCAAACACTAATTAGCGATGCAAAGCCTGCAACAAGTCAATACAAAAACAGCCTTCTACAAGTGGCCTACAGCTAAAGATGACCTACCAAATGCCGACCTAAGGTGAAATAATTTTGGGAGGCATGTATGAGGAGGAAATAGATGCTCGACTCCTCGACTAGCCTGGATATCCTAGACTAAACCATAATGCAAATTAGCAATATCATAAACATTGAGATGCATCAGACAATTTGATGCACAAGGATAGCAGTCAGAGCTGATGCCCCAAGATGGAACATCTTTTCAAAATTGACTCGATGGTAATCGTACAGACTAGTTATAAATTATCATTCTATCTACTTCAAATCTTCCACACATGACGATTACCAGAGGACATTTACAAAGTTGCCTGTGATACATTGACACTTCAAATCTCCTCCTGACAAGATTTTCATTCGTGATGTTCTCTTCTTAAGGTCAGTCTCCTTCCATTATGGCTGGCCGATAGTCTGTAGTTATGCCTGTTCATGTTCATACCTGATGCTGTAAGTTAGGCTTAACCATGGTATGTCACCTTAACAAAGGTACATCACTATTGCTATTTGAGAACAGTGAGTAGCTCATATTGTAGTTTGAACAGTATCCACAGACTAATCTAGCATGAAAAAGATCACAGAAACCACAGATCCAGGATGTAACATCATTAAGATTAGAACTAGATCAAATCCCTCAAGAACACCTGGTTCATCTCAAAACCCTGTCAAATCATTATGAAATCCATTAAAATAAATGGGAATGCTTAGAAACCTCATAAATGGCAAGTCAAATCTATAATGGTGCTTAGCCATTATAGTCCCAGCAAACAGCTGCCAGTTAGAGATGGTCAATTCATAGAAGTTAAGCAAGAAACAATCATGATCTAGTGATAAGTACCAACTTATCCATGCAGCGTAGAAAGGGGAAAAACTTTGGAGGCCACAACACATTCCCTCCTTGTGAAGCTTCCATGCTACACTGGTGCTTTTGGCAGCAGCAACCAACCTTGGATTGTAGATCCATTGATTGGTTGCAGCAGATTGCACCTGCTGGTTGTTGTCTTGGCTGTGGGCTATTGCCATGTCCTGCTGAGCATCAACCTAAAAAGCTGTCCACTGGTGATCGTGGCTTTGACAGATCAGCCAGCCTAAGGACTGCCTTTGCACAGCGACGTAGTAGATTAAAGAAATGGTGTTAGGGCCCTAATATTTCTTAGTTCTTACCTATTTGCATCCAGCTCTTTCGTTGATTTGGAGAAGGAGAAAATCATGAAATATTAAATAAAGGATTAACAGGAGCTCATGTAAATGGTAGACTTGATTATGCATTAAATATCCTATAGGATTTTCGGTTTTTGGGTGGGGGGTAGAAAGAGGAAGGGGGTGGGTAGTTTGCAAAAGTAGCTAGCAAATGTGTAGGTTAGGAGACTGGAGACGACAGATTTCTACCAGCACTCCATATTGAAAAAGAATTTTCATCTAGATTATTAGTTGGTTTTGGAGAGTGGGACATAGATTATTACTTTTAGTTTTTTAAATCATTATGAACCTTGGTTCTAATCACACCAAAAGTTCATTGACAAGAAAACAATATCAATTTCATGGTTAGGTAAGAAAAAGCTTAACTGAATTCCAAACAGAATGATGAACCATATAATTTATTATTGCTCCATCATAAACATCTCAATAGCATTAATGCATCTTTGTTTGTTGGAGATGAAGAAGAATAGGAAATCTCAAATGTCATCCTTGAGATATTTTTTGTTTCTTCTATGAACACATGCATACATGAAGAAATGTGAATATAATCTCATTAAGCCGTTGTAAAGTATAGTTGTTTCCTAATAAAGTTACAAAAGTTGATGTGATCAACGTTCCAAAGAAATGTATGCTGCAACCACCCAACATCAAGAGTGTATGTCATTTAATGAATGGAATGAGTATAGGCAGCTTGGAAATAACTAAAAATAAATAAAATTTATTAAATAGAACAATTTATGCAAAGTACATATGATTTACGTTGTTTAAAAACTGAGAGTTTATTGAGTCACTTATAACTACAAACTTGTTTACATGTTCACAATAAACTCAAAATCCATACTTAGACATGAAAAAGATACAGTAAGTCATTTGCCAAGATGACCATTAAAGAGATGATGACCATGCACCATGTTTCTGGTCTGAAGCAGAAAATACACTTAGGCATCAGATTATACTATACCCTTAAATGTTTGGCCAAAGATGATTCATAAAGAGAATCTGGAGGAGTTCTAGAAATATATACATGAAAAAGTCAATCTTGTCGATATTGTTATATTTTCTTACTTAGATTATTTTAATTATAACATAATGATTCTTTTATTTTTCTTATGTCAATTGTATTAATAATCACACAATGATTTTTATTTTCCCTGGGCTTTTATTTGTGTGGCTACAAGAAGTCTGAAAAATAAAACCAGACTTTTTCAATCTTGACAACTAAGTAGGAATCCGTCCTTCCAATGAATGCTCGTCTTTCTCAAAAGTCACATAGAAGCAAGGTTTTAATACAAGTCAGACAGGTGTGTACCACTGATATTTACCAGTCTAGTCAAGTCTCAGTATTGAAATATATAGCTCGATAGTAACTGGTATTCACTCTTTTTCTATGTAGTTTTATTTTTTTATTTTTTTCATCTTTTTCCTCTCTTCCTCCATTCAACTTGTTCCACACCACATCAATAGTCTGGTTTACATATGATATAGTCAACCAATAACATTCCTACAAAAAATCAACTAGTCTGCATAAACTTGGTGACCACTTTGTATATTGCCTTCACCTCATGTACTACAATTGTACATCAAGTTCTGTAATGACTAAAGTAATTTCCTAGCCTTGTAATTCATCAGGAGATACCTTGCCGACATATTTTAAACACTCAAATTCCACTTAATCAGCATATGCCAGTCAAGTCACATGTACAACACCAAGCTTCCCTACTTACCACTTTATGACCACAAGGATATTGGTGTCTCAAATCCTTGATATCCTCCTCAACGAAAAAACATAGTGCCCCAACTTCTAGAGTTCAAATACCAACCTCTAGAGTTAAAATATGATACTAACATGAGAAAACCCTGAAGCACATGAAGTAACCCTCATCTTAACACTGGCCATTCACAAATTTGCTCACATTTATAACAACTTAAAAAACATAGATATGAAATAGACATTGCTGGCAAGGCAAAAAACAAAAAAAAAAAACTTCAACCCAAGCTGTTAGTAGTACATGTCATATGTACCAGATCATAGTTCTTTCTTCATATAAAACAATTAGGACTTCACATGTTTGTCAGTAGATTCATTAATCTTCTTAGAAACTCAAAGTAGACCATCAAATTATTTTATCAAATTTCTATCTCCGACCGACTTTGATATGCAGAACCATGACAACCTACAGGTTTCAAGTGTCCTCTTTATATTTATTTTTTTCCAGCTTTTTGCTTGCTGTCTGACCATCCAACGTATATGCACAGACAAGACATGAATGTCCATCTGGCTCATCCACAGCCAGAATATGTCTATTAAGGTTAGAAGATTTGACAAGGGAAATGGATGATAAGTCGCATTCACAAGATTATGCAGTTTTATGAACAAGTAACTAATAGCATAATATCTTTAGTAGTGTCCTGTTATTTTTGCAACGAAAGCTCTTGCCCTAACAAACTAATTAGCAATCTACAATGTGAACAAAAGTAATCATGTCACTAACAGAAACCATAAGAACCAAGAAATGCATTAAAACCCTTATTCATGGCAATGAAAGAAAAGAAACCCCCAAAAGTAACAGCTTCCCTCAATTAGGTCATCTGGTCATTCATTAAAACCAGAAAAAAAAAAAATTTGACACTATAATAAGATAAGACAAATCTTTCTAAAGCCAATTATTGTCTTAACCAACGCAAAATTAAATTTTGAAATCCATAAGAAAATACCAAAACCTACCTTAAGAAGAGGCATTGGTCGCATAAATGGTCACACCCTTTTCATAGATCTAACGAACAATTAATCAACATTTCTGAATTCAAGAATCATCCAATCTTTACTACAGGAATATCAAAAAGAGGGACAGATCATCAAAACTAAATCCTGATTAGAAAGAACCGAAGCAACAAAATTCTTAAACCCCCTTCAAGTTCCAATCTTTATTCCCGAAAGAGGGGCATATATTCAAAACTAAATTGTAAGAACCAAAGAACCAGTATTCCTAAACCCGAAAGTCGAACCTTGAACCAAAAAGCCATGCAATTAGATCAATCGGAAGCTTACAAGAAGAGGGATATGAGACGGAGGCTAACCATCACGTTGGAGAAGGGGAAAAAGAGGATCAGGCGTCGGCGGGGGAGGGAATAAGCGGGATGCCGGCGCCGTTGCCCTGGCGCTGCTGCGCCTTCTTCTTTTCCTCGAGCGCACGGATCTTCTGCATCTGGAGCATGCGCTCCATGACGAGCTCGTACTCGCACTTCTCGTAGGTGTGGCGCTCGGACTCGCACTTCCAGGGCAGGAAGAACTCCGCGGAGCGGCACTTGTTGAGGGGGATGAGGAGGTGGGCGCACTGGTCGCGGCAAGGGAGGGGCACCCGGTTCTCCACCAACTCCTGCTGCGTCGCGATGATCGGCTTCGACGAACCCAGCTTCACCTCCTCTTCCGCCATCGATCGCTCGCTCGCTCTGGCTCTATCAATCTCTCTGGTATACCGTTTAGCCCCCGGTGGAGGCGCAGTTATTGTCTTTTATTTTGTGGCGAGAACCTCTGTTGGATTAAATCCAATGTTTCTGAGTTTTCCTGTTGTGTGTCGATCCTCTCCAATTCAACCTCCAAATTAGACGATCCAATTGTCACATCATAGCCGATCATTCCCGTGGTCCCCACCATAATAATCGGAAATGATCCCTTTGTATTGGGATTGACACCTCTCTCTCTCTCTCTCTCTCTCTCTCTCTCACCTCTCTCTCTCTCCCTTCCCTTCCCACCCCCCCCCCCCCCCCCCCCCTTCCGACGAGTCCTCGCACCACCTCATTTTCCATTCTCTCTCTCTCTCTCTCTCAGGTGGAGGGGGAGGAGGAATTCTTCGATTCGATTCGATCCGATCGAGACCCTCTTTGTCTTTGAATCGGCTTCCATGGCGACGATCGGGAACAACAGCATCAACGCCAAGCTCGTGAGTCGGCCCTCTGATTCCCCTTCCTTTTACCTCGAATTCTTGAATCCAAGACATGGATCTTCTTGATCCCTAGGTGTTGCTGGGCGACATGGGCACCGGGAAGTCCAGTCTCGTCCTTCGGTTTGTCAAGGGCCAGTTTCTCGAATTCCAGGTATGGGTTTTTTAGTTGATATTTGTACCATCATTTTATTGATCTTCATTTGATTTTTAAGCGATTCGAGGATTAAAGCTGAAAGCTAGGTTTCTTGTGACCGGCCGTTGTCTTTGGATCGATTGCAGGAATCCACGATCGGGGCGGCCTTTTTCTCGCAGACGCTGGCGGTGAGCGACGCCACGGTGAAGCTTGAGATTTGGGACACAGCCGGACAGGAAAGGTACCACAGCTTGGCTCCGATGTACTATAGAGGTGCGGCAGCGGCGATAATTGTGTATGACATCTCCAGAATGGTGTGTAGCGTCTAAGTTCATTCACTAGCGACACTAAAATAATTACATTTTTCATATGCTTACAATCCATGCCCTGTTTTTCGGCTTACCTGTTCTCTTCCGAGTTCAGGAATCGTTCGAGAGGGCTAAGAAATGGGTGCAAGAGCTACAAAAACAAGGTCAGTTGAAGCTATTTATGTTGATCTCTGCCGGTTGTTTTGCTGAGGATCTTTTATTGCTAACGTGCATACTATATTTTAGGTAATCCCAGCATGGTGACCGCTCTTGTAGGAAATAAATGTGATTTAGAGGACAAAAGGGAGGTCTTAACCGAGGCAAGTTTTTTGGCTGAGCCTGACTTTTTTAATTATGTTCCATCAAATTGACCTAATTGAGAGTGTGGCTCCATTTTTCCCAGATACAGCTTTAGTAGTTAGCAATAGACTGTATGCTAGTATGTTGCATTGTTTGCTGAAACCATGGGCTTACTTTAAGAGTAATCTTTCATATCAGTTGGATAGGTGGCTTAACTCAGGCGTCATGGACCCTTTGTTCCTGATGGAATCATAATTGGATATTATAGAAGCTTATAATTTGAATGTACATGCAATTATCCAGTCTGCTTATATGAGAAATTGAGTTTACTCTTGAACAGGAAATATTTAGCTATTTTTCAAGTTAAACCACCACAGCAAAATTTGAAATGCAAAATTCCAATATTGCTTTTTCTGAATATTAATCACTTAGAGATTGTTTGTAGCATATGAAAAGAGAGAACGATATATATAGATAATTGGAAATGGTACTAAGTTTTTACTGTTATTATGATTGCCTTGCTATATGACTAAAATTGATCATCTTGTTGCACTTCAGAGGTTAAAAACAGGACAAGAGGGCCAAAGGCGAGATTGTTAAATGATATAATGTTAAAAGACTTCTTAGTAAGACACCTTTCGTGGCACTCTATCTGGCACCCAACCAAGGTTATTCTAATTTTCTTGGTGGATTAGGTTCAGATGATAGCTTGTATTTTTTAGAACTTGCTCTCAGGAGCATAGTTCTGGAATGAAGAATTTACATGACACCTTGCTACAAAATATTGGGAGGTTGTCTTTATCTTTACGCATTTTTTTTGCAGAAAGTTAGTGTGCTTATTTGATTGTTTGACACAATAAACATCTTGTGTTTAAAAGCATGCAAACAAGCCATTGTTTATGTCTTCAGAAGGACAAATTTGTGCTATCAAAAATTAGAGATGTTCTTTCTTGAGGTTCAAGTTAACTTCTATATTTCCTCAAACTTGCATATAGTTTTTATGGTGAATTTCTGATAGTTTTAAATTAATAGAACTGCTTTCTTTTGGTCAATACAAGTTAAAATAAATAGATGTTTTAATTGTTTTATTATTCTAATCCAGCCAAAATAAAATACTTTTTTGGCTTGTTGTATTGATACAAGATTGATGGGAAGTTGCATATCGAATTTGCATCTAATATTATTATTCATTCTTGCATTGTTTTTCACAAGCTTATAGACTGGTCTTGATGGTGATTTAATTCTTATGCATAAAAATGTGAAACAATTTTGTCTTTGCATTGCAGGAAGCACGTACTTATGCGGAGGAGAATGGACTTTTCTTCATGGAAACCTCTGCTAAAACTGCCATCAATGTGAATGACATATTCTATGAAATAGGTACAATATTTGGCATCTACTTGTGCTACTCATTAAGAGTGACCTTATTTATTGTATGACATGGCAAACCATATCTGGGAATTAAACGATTACTATACCCGAAAATGGGAATGGGAATCTCATGATTATTCTGATTTCTTCTCAAATTTAGACTTCACACACATAAAAGATAGGCTTGTAGACCATTGCTTAACCTGATATAAAATGATGGTTGCCCATTTATGGAGATGTATTTTCTTAACTAGATGATCTTTGTTGTTCTGGAATATATAAATGCATTTGTATAAGATCTATACCAGATGAACAGCTTTTGTACAGATTTCAATAGGATTATGTTGAGTATATGATGATAGTCTCTTGATGATGGTTCCAAATGGCATTGGATATCAAGCACTGATTTTTAGTATCATGATGATATTTGTCTCTTTCCAAGTTGTTTGATGGTGAAGTTTCTGGTGAAACAGTGTTGTAGAAGTTATTACAATGAGGTTCAGATTTCCTGATCTTCAATTATAAGTCCATCTGGTACACTGAGCTTGTTGCGATCAGGGCTGATAGTTTGGAATCCTATGCTAAGGGTTTATTGAAATAAGGATTCAGATAAATAATAACATTCTTGTGATTTAACCTTAATCAACTTGATCATTAAACTGCTAACTGGATTCTGTTTAAGTTTTTAGTTGTTTCATTTTTAACATCTATGGTGTTTAAAATATTTTAGAGACTTATATTATGTAACAGCACTTTTCCTGATTTGTCAGAAGAAAATATAAATTGATATTATTTATGCAACAGCAAGAAGATTACCTCGTGCTCAACCAGCTCAGCAACCGGCAGGAATGGTTATTGCAGATAGACCAGCTGAAATATCACGTGCTTCGACATGCTGTTCTTAGGTGAGAAACTGGTTTGTCTTATTATTACTATGCATAATGCCTCAGTCTTCCATCTGGGGGTAGGTTAAGATCCATAGTTAAGATAGATCCAGCACATATATATAGTGGGTTTACAATATTAGTCTTAAGAGAAACGTTGCCTGCTTCTTGCTGTATGAATCAAAGACACCACTTTGATAAGTTCAAATGCTGTTACAGGAAGAGAGAGAGAGAGAGAGAGAGAGAGAGAGAGAGAGATCATCGATGGATGTAATCATCTGTGATTAGAAGACCTTTAGAATTTAGTTTCAACAATATAAATTCACAATTTTGAAATGCCATCTTGCCTATCAATTCTCTCTCTCTCACCGCAGATCGTTGGTGTTCAACTGTTGGAAAAATGAGTCAAGAGGACTTGGTGTCTGGAGTTGTGACAAGAAATCAAGTTGTTAATTATGGAGTAAAGGTTAAGAGACGCACCTGTAGGCTGCTTCAAATTCTCATCTCCAATTTGGACCTTGTCAATTTGCCTCATGTGCTTTCCATCAAACTCATGATATTCTGGTGTGTAATTAATGTGCTCCGTGCTACTTTGGATGGATGATCTGTTCATGGTAAGATTTGTATGCCTAAATTTGTCTGTTCCGTGCTACTTGGAATGTAAAGCGTCAGTTCTTCATGCCTAATAAAGCTTGTATACTATGCTATCTGATGTCTCATAAGCGTCACATCGATTAGAAAGTGGATGGTTCTAAGACATTTTGGAGTTCATCCCAAAGGACAGAATTGTGTGATATCTATTCCAAACAGATGGTGGTCTGATGATATGCTTCACAATATTGCTGACATGGGATCTCGAAGGTAAGATACAATCTCTTTGATAAATCAGTTAAGATAGCATAATCTAACAAAACAAAGAGACTATGTATTGCATCTCCTCCTGGTTGCATGCTAAGCTGTAGAAAATAAACTAGCCGATAAGTTGGTTACGGCAGTGGACCTTTTGCACAAAAGCACGTATGAATAAAATTGAGTGAAAACAGATTCTAATGTTAGTATTGTAGAGAAAGGTTTATCAGTCACAGTGCAAACGGACTTCTGCATTCTGTGTGTCAATGCTGCCACCAACAGCGGGAAATTGCTCGATGACGGGCCCGTCTATTCAATTAATATAAGTTTTATAGTATGTATAATTTAATCTTATAAACTTAATAATGTGAACAAATAAATATCATCATACAGGCTTAAAAAATAAAATTATTAAATAATATTCAACGATCTATAGATATAATTGATATATATTTTCTTATGATGATCTTCGGATTTCTTTTTTTACAAAACATATTATCTCTATGTGAGGGTCACACAAGCGCAATGTTACATGCGAGTGTTCGGCAAAATTTATGAGCCTCACGTGACTGCCACGAGCTATGAGCACAGCGCCGCACACGGGTGTCCGGCATGTGTGTTCAATCATATATTGAACACAAAAACATCCATCAAAAGCACATGTCCTTGCTTCTTAGTGTAGCCGCGGTCCTTCCTATGCATTCAAGTTCGCATTCTACATCAAAATAACATAAATTTACTCGATCTACATCACGTTCTTCCAGTGCATTCAAGTCCCCGATCTACATTTGCTCATAAATTAATTTGACAAAACAACATAGAAAAAATATTTCAATAACAAAAAGAAAAGAAAGAAAGAGTTAACGCAATCTGCATGATGGAACCAAGAAAGTTCTCTTCCTGTCTGTCATAGTGACTGGAACTGTTGCTCCAAACGATGTGCACTAGGAGCACCAACTCCAGCAGCAAAATGAAGAAGGAACTGGACCGGTTCTTCCAATGTACTCTGCTTGCTGAGCAGTTTTTGCAGCTCGTTGATTTCTTCTGGCTCCTGCTGCAACACGCTTTTCCTGAGCTTTGTGTCTTACAGCAGCCAGATGGTTCATCAACTTCTCGTTTGCAAGTGCCTTCATCCTTTCTATCTCAACCTGCAACAGATGTTCATCACCATATCAGAAAACTTGAATTGTGCACAAACAGAAACCAACAAATAGCCCCAAAGCAAATGCGGCAAATACGTATTCTAAAATTAGTCAGATGTCTCGTGCTTAAAAGCCAATGAAATGGAGGCAGACTTGAATTAATGTGCATCAGGACTCTCTTCAAGTCTAAAAAGAAACTAGCTGCTCTGTTATCACTGTTCCTACTTGCTCTATTGAATAATATGCCAAAATCATGCATACAGTTGCTCCTTCATTCAATAAGAATTTAGTCTAAAATTGTAATGTTTGGAATCATGTGTTTGACCAATATCAACTCACCATGAAATAGATGTGTGATTACTAGTTTACTAGTACGACAAAATAAGATTCTGCCAACATGAGACGTGGTAACAATATATTTGTTCAATTCTTTTCAGCAAAATGTTGACACTTTACACATGCTAAAGTTCATCCAACATAGAGGACCTTTGGAATACGAGTGCATGTGATATAACATATTTCCAAACATAAAAAACCACATCTTTTCCACAAACTATAGTTTGAACTTAGTACCTCAATTTTCCTCATTTCAGCTTCAATTGTTGCTTTTTGATGATTTTCCCATGCTTGGATTTTGATCTCTTCTCGTTTAAACCTGCTGAATTAATGTCTTTCAGAATGTAAAAGGCCTATGAAAGAAACAAACAAAATAAATTACCAATGCTTAACCAGTTTCCTCAAGGGGGAAATGTTTATTTGCAGAATACTACCTAGCAAGATACTTGGTATTTTCTGCCTCCTCCCCTGCTACCACACTTGCTTCAACAATGCTTTTGGCTGGCTGACCTTTCAACACAGTCTCAGTTGAAGTAGATGCATCACTTTCATCCTCCTTCTTGCTGGCCCATAAAGCTATGTTTGTCTTACCTAGCTGCTGGCCTAGAATCATTATTTCCCTCATAGTTTTATTTTGAAGCTCCTTCCTGGACAACTCCTTATTGCTGAAATCCTCATCACAATCACCTGACTCAGTTTGGGTTGAAACTGGAGCCATTTTTTTTGGAGATGACGGTTGAGAAGTTCGGCTGCAAAGTGGTGAAGTTGCTCTTGCAGGAGTTCCTGTCCGAGAAGGTTCTTGACTTGCAATAGGAGTCATTTCTGTGCCCATATCTCTCGTGGATACAGGCCTAAAAGTTGTGTTAGGTGTCATTAATGTTGTAGCACTCTGAACAGATGATGAATCATTCCAACTGAGATTGACTGCACATGCACATACAATGATGACTCAACTGTCACATACAATGGATCAATGAACACATACATATAGATGAAAACTTCAATAGCTACTAAACATATGCTAGCAATCACCAAAAACACTAGATCTATGGAAGAATTCTCAAGATGAAGGGACTCTTGTGAATTTAAAAGGCCTCATACCTGAAAATTTGCAAGTTTAACTTGATATGCTATCAACAGTAATTGTCATTTGGTTTTGGACCACATATATTTTATCGGTCTCATTTTTTATATCACTAGCACATCAAAGAGGTACTACAGTGCATATATGAAACCAAAACTAATGATATATGTAATAAGTTCCATTAAAATTAAAGCTTCTTATACCCTGGAATTGGTGACAGACTGTAATTTCTTTGTATAATCTTGTAGTATATCCTTCTCTTTTGACCTATTTCCATTCGTTGACGGTTGCTATCATACATAAAAATGCTTGCATATGAGGATGTGGATGATTTGGCAATTACACAATAATAATGCAAAAGTTTGCAATTATGAAATCAGACATGCTAAAGAACCCACAGTATCATTACTCATTAGTTCATAGCAGAGGTAAAGGTTGGACAACTATTCTACATACCGAGGAGTAGAAATTTGCAAAGAAAGAAAAAAAAAAGGAAAACACTTGGCAACAAGTGCAGTAGGAGAGGGAAAAATTACCAGCAGAATCAGCCACTGGATTCTCCACAACAACGGCGAGCTTCACCTCTGAATCCAGAGTAGCACAAGCCTCACCTGCCCAATTCACATTCTCGATCCCACTGATTTGTGTCTTTGCTTGGCTTCCGTCCACCCTGTTAGCAGCTGCTTCGTCCACAACCTCCAGGACAACCTTAGTCGCTGTCGGCTGGCTCCCAGACCCAGTTAATCCTGCAGTGTTAGCTTGCCGTCCACCGGCCTTATTCGCCCCTCTGTCCGACGTCGGGCTCACAATCCACTTCTCTGCATCGTCCCATTTAGATCGTGCTGGCTTCGAGAGCGGCGGCACAACTGCTGCTGCGGCCGTCAACCGGTGCGGCCGCGTTCGCTCTCCCTTCTGAAACTCGAAGCCGGACGACACGCTCTCCGATTTGAGAGAATGCTCTTCTTGTGACCTAATCCTCGGCGCCCCCACTGCGTGCTTTATCGATATGTGGCCGCTAGCCATTTCCGTCGAAGTGGAGAACTCACTCTACGTCCTTCAATCTATTTGCCGCACTGACTCCTGCAAGATTTCATCAAAGCGCCTCCGCGGATCTAAGCATAAATGTCAGATGTTTTCCGTCCAAACCGAAGAAAGAAGAGATCTTTAGGTCGGTCCTCGAACTCGGAGGGTTCAGAAGGCAATGAGGCTTCGAATGGAGCTCCTCCTCTTCCTTTCTCACCCACTCAACCCCAAGCAGCATCGCCCGTTCATTCTACACAAATGTCAGCCTAAAATCGTTCAAGGACACATCAAAATCTCCAAGAACCAATTTTTTTGATTGATTCCTTCTATGGCCCTTTCAAGATCGAACATTGCAAGAAGGCATCCAATCGGACCGAAAGCAAACACTAACTGGCGAAAACCTTGGCAGAGATGGACGGAATCTTGGCAGAGGAATCGGTGCGACGAGGGACCCATGCAGCAGCTTCAGTTTGCCTATCTCCGAGATCGGACCTCCAGCTCAGAGAGAGAAACTACCGAGGCGACAAAGGCTCGTGGATGCACTCGAAATCCATGGAAGGGGCCGAAAGTGAGGTTGAGATTTGAATCAAGAATGGCGAAAGGGACATTTGATCACTCTCATAGACTACGAAGAAGTAGCATACTCTTTGTTCGTACAAAGCCATCCCGCCGCATGTGACCTGCTCAGAAACTGGTCATCTTAATATACGGCGATCACCAGTTGTCGATGCCTCTCTTCACGTTAGCTCCGGCCAAATTATGTCGGTGTTCGCATGCTCTTCTTCGTCTTCCTACCTGTCGCTTGGGCTCCGTTGACTTGGATTAGCTGAAGAATCACGACTCCATGACTGTTCCTGCAAGCCAGCATACGATGGCATTAAAAGCGCTGCAGCGACCGCAGGGGATCACGGAGAAGCTTTCTAGGTGATAACACCACACACCATATTTTGCGTCCTTTGCTGATGACTCACTAATGCCACTTGAGCTGCAGAACGAGACCTTGTTCTAATTTTTGTAAACTGTCAATCCATGATTCTTTTGCGCTATCATACAAAATAACAAGCTTAAAGATCTTTGCTAAAAGGTGTGTTTAGTAATGATTTGTTTATGACTACGCAATGCTTTTAATAAAGATCATTACAACATGACAAAGTTGACTTTTGTTCATGTCATCAGATTCATGAGGTTTGTAAAGCATATGCCACTCGTTTGGTTATATTCAAAGGGCATTTCTGTGCAGCCAAATCCAGGAACTAAAACCTCACCTGCTCCTTCAATATCTTACAATAACAATACCATCTTCCAGTTCAATAAGCACAATCTGAGATGTCTACCAAAATAGCACTGCTTATCTACATTAATGATCACCAACATCAAGATCACAAATACCTCCCATGTAGTAGATCATACCAAAAACACTGCCATGGCTCAAAATGCAAAACAAATTACGTAAGACGAATCAAAGCCCTATATAACATGAGAATACTCTCTTTGATTTGCCAGTTCACAGCTGTGATTTCATGAAGCATCAAAATCAAATACCCAGGCCAGTACTCGACGGTTTCACTCTCGCTTACCAGTTGCTCATGTGCATCAAATCTTTCTTCCAACATGTTCAGCTCCCACCTAGTATATAGTCTGCTCTCAATTAATCAAATGTGATCATGCCGGCAAATCGCTTGATAAACAAGCTATGTATCAATCAAGGCTTTGCCGCCGATGGAGTGCAAGTGTAAAATATATAAGAATCATTGTCCCCATGCTAGACCTGTAAATAATAGGCGAACATCAGTGATCTTCCTAGTATTTTTACTAACCAAGTCAAGGTTGCAGTCCTAGGAAAATCTAATGGGATACAAGGAGAGAAGAACCAATGTGCCAAGTTGTTCTAATGCAGAGATGACTTTGTCACTGAAAGGAACAACCGAGATAATTGGGATTGGATGCTTAAGTGGATTGGCTTCTAGAAATCAGCTTTTATATTCAACTTTGAACTATGTAAAACTAGCTTGCAGTTTACTGCTGTCAGGGCAATGTGTAAAAACTGTGTTTTCAGTAAAGCTGGTAATTTTTATTTGCGTTAGAAACTAACTCCGATAAAAGTCCGTTTCAGGTTTGTATAATCATGAAAAACAGACAAACAAACATTTTCAGTGATTTAAGGTTCTGACACGATCTTAATGAAACCTGACCACCAAGAAGGCCCAGGGAAATAAAAGTTCGAGTTGACTTGGATGATGTAAGCTGTAGACAAGTTTAGCATCTTGAAGAAAGGAATGGTTTAGGGAAGTATGATCAGAGTAAACTTGACCCCTTAAAAAGGTAACACAAAAGAACCTTAGCAAGTCACAATCCCCAATTATAAGTTGTTGGATAAAGAGAAATATGCCGTAGTTTGTTTATGTGACCAACAACTAGCAGTAGACTATCAGCAAAGGAAATGTGTAAAATTATGAAGATACAAAAATATCAACTGTAAGATATATTAAATAAGGCACAAGACTTGGATGTATCTTTGACATGCATATGTACATACATGAAGAGTTGAGATAGCAGCCTATTGGGTCTCAGTCCTGCTGACTCAAAATCAATCGTAAGGCTCAAAAATCAAGAACTTCATTCAGCATATCAAGCAGGAAAAAGTTTACACAAATTTAAAACATATTTTATTTATTAGTATGAAAGCATCAAAACAAGATAAATTTTACAAGGATCTATTAATATTTAGATTAAGATCAATTCCTTGAATCATTAAGCTGAAACAGCCAAGACCTTTTAATCTTCAGATGTGGTCCACAATGGGGTCGCATGACACGAACTTATTTAGTCCAAGGATGAAAAAGCACTGTAACTCAAATTTGGAATAGCTGAAGTAAATGAACATGCTGGGCAGGGTTCAACCGCAACAAACACAGTATAACCGAATTGTCTGAGCAACAGGTGCCCATGTGGTTTTGTGAATAAGATTATTCGGCATGGTGTTTGACCATGGTACAGAAGTTTCATAGACCTTTCTCCTCTCATCTCAGCTGATATTGTTGCTGGATATATAGGGCACACCTTAGGTGGAGGTGCCTTGTCATGGAGGAATGCCAAGTATAAGATCTTGTCCATATGTTGCTTAATATAGTACTAATTCTTGTTACCATGAAATCAATCAAGTTCTTTCATTTGATGATGTTTCAGTATATGACACTGCCATCTGTGAGGTACATTTCAAATGATGGATGAATCTGTTATCGATGACAATAGTTTCATAAGACAAATTTAGTTGTTGGCCACTGAATTTCCTTTTTTTTAGAATCTCTATCGATTTATTTTGACAATATCAGACACTGGAACATAAAGTAGGAATTAGCTGCTATCTCAATCTGAGGGGATAAAACAATCCAGTGGTCATTTAGAAACATTATTTTGCTAAAACAGCCTGACTACTATTACGAAATATGTAAGCTCCTAATCTATAAGTAAGTTTTATTAGCTGAATTGTATACAAAATTCCAAGTCCCTAATCATGTTATGAGAACATGAAAAAGACTCTGGAATTGAACACTCCTCCAAATTAATCAGTCAGCAAATCATAGCATGAGAAAAGCAATAAATGATACTTACAAAGAAGCAAAGAGGAGAAGAATTCTCCTGGGGTTGATGATTGTTACACGAATAAACTTCCTAGGCTTTCCATCTCCAGCATCTGAAACAGGGGTATTGGTTGAAGTAGATGAAACTACAAGAGCTTTATTCGCAATTAGCGGTTGCTTAAACAGCTCCATGTGAGAAGGAACCACTGTTGAGGAGGAAACAAAGGGTTTCACTTTAATATCTTGATTGTTGCAAGTGACAAATTAATTGTGTACTATTTTAAAAATGAGATTCACCAGCAATTGAATGTCTTATAGAAAAAGACAAGCTGCTAACACGTCTAAGACATGTTACGTAAGCTGCAAGACATTTGTCTTTTGATGCTTCTTGCAGAAAGGCAGGCAAGGTTATTTTATCAAAATTGGTAAGTGTCAAGTCTAACATCACATGCAATGGAATGGCATAAAACATTAAGTTGCTGTCACCTTGTCTTTATATGTTTGGTGCAATAAAATGTGCAGAGACAAAGCTAAGGCATCAACTACCTCAAATTTAATGCTAATTGCTTGTGCAAAGTAACCTGATTTTATTTTCCATAATAGCTATAACAGCAATAGTCACATTTTATACCTTTCACCACAACCTTTTTAGTAGTATCATCCACATCTTGCTCCTCACTGTTCCGCCTCTCCATACGGCATGATCCTTTACGAGATAAAGCTTTCTGCCAAAGAATAAAAAGAACAAAAATAACATAAAATATTTACTTAGGCACCATTTTGTAGCTGTAGGATGCCAATTCAGAATAACTGCATTAGGCTGTAGGATTGCTCACCGTTATTTTTGGGCTTCCAGAGCATTTATCAGAGGATTGTGTGAGACCCTCAATATCTAATACTACATTTCCTGCTTTATCTACTGCTGTAACTTCTCTCTGCAGCAAATTACATGTACAGTAATTATGAAAAAGATACCTATAGATATCTCTACTTAGATTAGTAGTGAAGAAGAAAAAGCAACATGCCGAGGCTAAAATCACACTGACTTGAGCAAAAAGTTCTATGGCAACAAAAAGCTTCAAGTCGTTCCACTCAAGAATAGGTAGACTTTATGTGCCCTTATATTTGTATACTATGTAGTGGAGAGTACATTGCACACATGTTATTGACAAACCATCAGAATCAAGCACCTTACATTCTTCAAAAGTGAATCATCTCAAGCATTTTTGAATAAGGATTTGTCTCTAATACTTGCATTCCCGTTAGCAACCGACCGAGAACTCTTTAACTTTAAGTAGAGATGATAATAAACTAGGCAGTATAAGTGCTTCATTTCCTTTTCCAGAATAAGATGTAGCTGAAGCAAGATGGAATTTCCAATACCTGCATTAACATCTCCTCCATTGCAGATGCCTTTGATGTCTCTCCCAAGGTACAGTCAATACCAACTAGCACTACATGATAACTGCTTCATCAAATGGGTTCTAATAAACAACCAAAACTGCAGATAAACCGATAGTTACACTATATGCAGATGCACCAAAACCAACAGAATTCTTCATAATTATCGTGAAATGGCTTAATAACACCACTTGTCCATAAGAACTAAGGGTTGAAAATTCTTAAATAATTAACATTATTTAGTAAATCACTTGAAAGAAATTTGGCAAAAGCATGGTGAAGTACTAACTACTGGTTAGGTGATACAAAGTGGAGAAATTTTTGACATCACTCAATATATCAGAGTTGGAACTTAAATTTCTTGGGCAACTGAGCAGACATACATGTTTATGCCTGATAGTTGATTATTCTAAGTACGAATCTTTCTGTTCGTTCATGAAAGAGAAAACGGCAGTCACTCCGTCATACAAAATCCCAATTTTGGCTTCACAACCTGCGAAATCAAATATTTTAATCTAAATGAACTACACAAAAGTCTCTTTTCTACATTCTTTAAAAAAAAAGCACAGCGAAAAATGTTTCTTACCCAGCAAAAGAATTAAATCCTGTTAAAAGGAAATTATTCAATAACAAAAGAGACCACAATTATTATTTTTCCTCAAGAGAAAATAGTTTTTTAGTGGAACCACAGAATGCATTTTAAAAGGAAGAACAGTTCGATTTTTCCAATTCAAGAATGTGAAAAATGAGGTAAAGGTAAGAGCATGGCCACACAGCAGAAGAATTCGGTTTTATTCCGAGAAAAAAAAAACCTATTTTTCTGCTTAGAGCAGCAACATTATACACACAAGAAACTCATGAAAGGTTCCGAGCAAGAGACAAAAGAAGAAGAAGAGAAGCAACCGCTGGAAAGAGCCGCCAGTTCTCTAGAGATTGGGTGTTACCGACTAACAAATGCAAGATTGCTTCTTTTCTGTCGCTGGCAAATGCTTCCGTCGTCGCCGTCAGCCTCGAAATGGATCCGCTGTCTCTTCCGGAGAAGTGAAAGATGTGTGGAGAACAACAAAGAGATGTCGGGTGTCTCCCTGTCTTCTCATTTGCTCCATAAATAATGAGAACGAAGAGCGGAGCAGCTCTCTCTCAACACCAACTGGAATCGTACTGTTGCTTTGAGATAGGAAAGAATATTTACTGCAGTTATGTTGGCACTCTTGGATAAGAAGATTAGCTGTAAGAATCTTACAGTAATTCGACATATTCCAAAATCTGGCACCAGTAGAGCAAAGGACAAATGCTGAGCATAGACAAGAGTACTAACTTTGGTACATCAGAAAATAAAACAGGTATTAGGAAGACAAAGGACAATGATAAGCAAACGATAGAGGACTAATTCTCTCTATCAACGGTAGCTACTCCTCATCAACACAATGTTTGCTTTTTTACGTCTCCAGTTTGTATCAACAGTAGTGTTCATAAAAAGTTTGATTAAGAAAAAAATAAAGAATGCAAGATTGTTGATGTGGTTTATTAGTTTAAACGGAGCATGGGAAAGGAATGGTAGATTAAAAGGACTAACAAACAAGAAAATATCTGTAGGAAGTAATTTAAATTGGTAAAAGTAAGCTCAAGTTTTATAAACTTAGAGTACAATGTCTTGGATGTATCTAAAAGGCTCCTAGTGTTGATTGGGTGAAGTACTTGAATGAATTATTTTCTAAGATGACACTTTCTTGAAAGGAGCCCTTCTCATATGTTTGTTCCCTTGTTTTTTTTTTTTGTATTGCTCCAAGCTTAGGGTGGGAAATAGAGGATGTATATGATATAGTTAGGAACTTATTAAAAAAATATTCTTGTTTTGAAACCAAATAAATGTCATCTTATAGAAAGAAAGTGATATTATGGAGATTTCTTTTGATACTAATGACTTGACATACTTATTTGAATTTTTTTTTTGACATTTTCTTGTACAAATATAAATTCTATATCCAACTGTTATGGCAAAGGTTCACAAAAAGGGACACTGCTGAGTACATGAGAATAGATCTTCATTAACCATAATATTTTCTCATATATATGCACATATATATATATATATATATATATAGTGCTTCACTTTTTGGAACAGCAGCGAATGAGACGGCTGAGATGGAAGCCACCGACACATGCAGATGGAGTATTGTTTAGTATGGCAACCGACATCGGACACGTCAAACGACAAAAGCGACGGCGGCGACGTCACCCGCATCACGGTTGCATTGGATCCCGTCACCGACGAGTCAATCGTTGGTGGAGTTCAAATCCTCTACGGTTTTCAGTATTATATGATTGTGTGCACCAATCAACTTAACGATCTGATGAAGTTTGGGATTGAGGAGTTGATTGCTTTTGTTTTGGTTATTTTAGTGACATTCGTTTCTACAACTTATATTTCTAAATAGCAATTTTTATATATAATTTTAGAGTTCAAATATTATGTTGACTATGTAAGAGATGATGGAAGGAATTAATTTGGAATCCTTTTTTGAAATGAGCACCGATATCATGGATTTAACCAAATAATATTCTAAATATTATTATGATCTTCTCATACAGGTGACCCTACATATTTTCGCAAACGTATCTTTTAATTAAATCGTACCATATTTGTTCCACACATAAAAAAAGTATGATTAAAATTTGAAAGATAATTATATAATTTGATTGCCTACATATAAGTCATTTAAAATTAGATTACGCATATATCTATATTTACAAGGCTATTTAGAATTTTTACAACCTAAATTCAATTCAATAATAACCTAAAAATCTTTAACATAATGTTAGAGTAGACTCGTTTTATGAATGGAAATCCATTATATTTAGATTAACACACTCATTTAACACTTCCTTTCAATAGTGTTGTCGAACTGATGAGACCATCGATCGACGTGATGGATTGGTTTGATTCGATCAGAAGACTTAGGTTAGGATTGATCCTGACTCGACCTTTCCGATGATCAAATCAATATGGACAGTAATGTTATTTTTCTCTTCCCCCATCTTGAAGCCAAGCGGGAGGCTTTATGTTCATGCTCGGGATCGATCATACGCACTCGACCGATGGCAACCTGTCCCTCGGGCGATGAGTGTATACCTCAGTTCGAATGACGGACGACTCATATGAAACGACATTGTGCAAGATAGTATTGTGCGATGTCGTTTCAGACTTTCGGGGACGAGTTGCTCCGTGTGACATTGTCTCATGCTTTCGGGGATGATTGTTCCATGCGACTTCGGATGACATGGAGTAATTGTCATTTTCGATCTGATGTGATAGATCGGACGTCACATCCTATATCTGATTGGGTCATGCTCCTATACTAACATATTCATTGATTATTTCCACGTGAGTGGTAGGAATGCGCGGCGTAAACTTTGCCTTCTAACAACGTACGAAAAAGGTCGGAATGCGCGGCGTAAGGTCGTGGGGGGCGGCGGGTGGCGGGCGGCGGGACCGGGAGGTGACTGGACCGCTCCGGTTAACGTGTACACCGTAACACGGGACCCAACGCTACTAGAGAAAGGAAAGGGGTGCGACCGTCGCCCCGGGGTTGGTGCCAATTTTATGATCTATGATGAGGGGAGGGCGCGTTGTAGCCGTCTGATCTTCCATCAGAAGAGTGGAAACCGGGGATGCGGGGCACAGCGGCCATACCGCTGCCACCGAACAGTAGAGCTTCCCTTCTGGCATATGTGTGGCAGTGGTAAGCTGATGAAGGACACGAGGTGTGATCACCTCAAAATTAGTCTAAGAAATGAAAACGTGAGAGAGAGAGAGAGAAGGGATGAACCTGAGCCTATCAATTCTGTGGGCTGGGTATGGGTGAGCCGTCCATCGACGAACAGCCTTGGGAGAGATGACACAGTGACACCGTCCGGGGGAGCAGACTGTGCCAAGTGGCATTCATGAGCTGATGCAGGCATGAGAATTAATCTCGGTTCGAAGTACCCAAGGACCACCATTTTTCTGTGGGCTGCTCGTTTTGGCCATCTAGTGATCACAAAACTTGTTTGAAGTGGGGCTCTTCTGATGCACTGTATATGGTCCCTTTTGGTGGCCGGTTGTGAGATTCTACACATGGAAACACACTTTTTTTTTTTTTTTTTTTGAGGAATCGAGTTTGAAGGATTGTTTGAGGAATTTTTGTCGCAAGGTGATTGCATATTGGCAACCAGGGCTAGCAGATACATAAATAAACTAATAATCATGTAAAGTTTTAGGCCGACAAAGTTAAAAGATTAAGATTGAACCTACCAAACTATGTATGTTGAAAGACTATGAGCTAATTACATAATAATAATATCCTTATAGTTAATTATCTTCAGTATTTTGATCTTTATATTTTAAAAATTTATACTAAAATTTTTATAGTTATGAAATTAAAATCTAATTTTATTTATTCTAACGTACTTGATTTTATTAATAAAAACACAAAAATAAAAATAAAAAAATATTTTTACTATTTTAATTAATGATTATGGATGGTATCGATGATGACAGATGACAACATTACTAGAAGTTATAGATGAATATTAGCGACGATGAAATGTAAAAGTCATTTTACATCTATATTGATACCAATACAAATGTAACATAAATATAATATGATCCTCACCTTTTATTGTTGTTCTTTTTATGCACGCCACATTCAATAACGTTCGTGTTCATCCCCACCAACGTTATCTATCATCATCAACTGAAATATTAAAATTATTTTTTAATTTTTTTATTTTTTATATTTATGTTGGTAAAATCGATATGAGTAAATAAATTTAAATGGTTCACTTTAATAACGAATATCAATATAATTTTTTAAAAAAATTAAAATTAAAATATTAAAAAATAATTAACTATAAAAAGTAATATATAATTAGTCTAAATACAACGAATTAAAAAGGTTCACGCACCAGCACCAACTTTCTGTTTTGTCCCCGACGTGCATTTCTAATGCATCTGGAGTCGAACTCCAAAATGTTCTTCACGGGTAGCCGCTACGGGCTACATGAGGTCGGTGATTTCCTCCACCAGACAAGCTTTTGCACGGCCTCGATCTCCGACCCATGTCCATTCACCGTCAGGGCGACGTCCAGTCGCTACAGCATCCATCGATGGGCTGAAATAATGATGTGGATTTCTGATGCAACCTCAGAAACCAGAGGAACGTTGCAGTAGCATGCTGTTCTCTGCATAAAATAACATATCACGATGTTGCTTTCCAATCACATGTCGGATTCCCATGGCTCACATGCTTACTTCCAAGGTGCATGCAACATGAGCTGTTCCATATGAACTCTTACGACCTTCTATATAAGCCATTCTAGATGAGCCTTTTCTTCTCACCGATCTCATCTCTCTACTATCACCGTGTCGCAATGGCGTCCTCCAGACGGATGCTTCCTCCATTGCTTTTGCTCTTGTTCCTTCTCATGAACTCTGGTTCTTTCTCCTCCCAGGACTTCAAACTTACCTACTGCACGAATCTCCCGGACAACATTTAATGTATGTCTTGACCTTTGCTGTGTGATGTAGAGATGGGGACGTGGGTGGTGAATGCAAGAACATGCGAGTCTCAGAGCCACAAGTTCGTCGGCCTGTGCGTGAGGAAAGCCAACTGCGCGAACGTGTGCCGGACGGAGGGCTTCCACGGAGGGGTTTGCCATGGGATGCTGTTCCACCGCAAATGCTACTGCACCAAGAACTGTTGAACGCCTCAACCGGTCCATCAGTACCACTGTGTAATGGTGTTGGAAGCGGCGTTGGAGACTGTCATCCTGAAACTGCTGAGAATAACATCGATAATCGATGAGTAGAGTGTCGTATTATACCTTCGTGCTTTGATTGCATCTGTTACGGAGGTATCATTTAGCTTCTGTTCTGTGAGATTGTGTGGTTCAATTCATGAATAAATGTCGTCTTAAACGTTGCTGATATGATGCCCATTCCTACCATTCCTACTATCTTTTCACTGGAAGATCGTAGAGATCACAATTAGACATACCAAGCAAAACATTATTCATTAGCAGTTGCAAGTGAGTAGAACTGAAGGCGTCTGTATGCCTACTAGATCGAGAACTCCTTCGCTCACAAACCTACCAAGTGACCTTATATAGATAGGATTGCAGAGCTCCATTCAGTAATCTACCTACATCTAACACCGATGTGACCTTTACTCGATGTAAGGGAGAAGACCGGATCAACCCAACATCGCACACCGATCGGATCATCAAAAAGCATATCATCACCATCCATGTCTTATTCATTCAAAAACTCCATATTGTCCTTTCCCCGTTTGTGAATGATAAATAACTATCATCCTTAATCATGCAATATCTAATGGTATCTTTCTCATACATAATAACACTGACAAATGAAAAAATTGTTGGGACCAATTAATTTTTGGGGACGACGTGGGAACAAGGTAAGACGAGTCTGACTTGGGAACAAGGTAAGACGAGTTTTCAAAACTTGGGCGAGTAATATCGTCCTTGTCTTAATCTTGATGAGTTCTCTAGAGTTCTATTCCTAGATCAGAGTTCATAAGACTTGATAGGATTTGATGGAGTACACAGTAGGTTCAATTCGAAATTATAATCCATGGTTCTCAGCATACTATTACGTTAATATTTTCCACTGGATCAAATCATTGACCTAATAGTCTATACTATAAATAAAAGTTGGCCAAGACATTGTCCCTTTCACGCAAGCTGATACTACACTTTCGCCTGTTAGCTGAGATGTACTAATCGCTGCTTTTAAGCCTATAGTAAAAAATACTTTAAATCAGAAATTTATGCAGTCGTTTTCAATCGTGTAGTTCCCAATATAAAATATATGTTCTTAATTGAGTTCAGTAGTAGATGGAGTAGTTAATCGAGTTATAATTGCTTAGCTGACTAATTAGCTGCTAATCGCTGATTTTTTGTCAGAAGTTAATGAAGATTTCATTATTAAATCAATTAATTGACAAAATTAGTTATTACATTAAATTAAAAACATATATTTTTCTATAGAGGTGTTTTATCTAAGTCCTGCGGCCCCCACATCTTTTATTCTAGAAATATATGTCATTTCCAAACTATTTTTCCCGTCAACATTTATCCAAAACATATAGACTATTCATAAAAGACATGATTTAAATTAAATATAGTATTGAAATATAAATTATTTATAATGTTTTAAGCTTCTTACATCATGATGGGGCTTTTAGAAGGTGTTCATGCTGTTTTGACAACGTATATGAATGCACAAGTTTCTGAGTGTCACAGGAATAAAATATACATGACTAATTAGGGGATGAATACAAAAGCATTAATTGCTGGCGAGACATACTGGCAAATCATAGGCAAGATTGCGATGAGACCTGCAGATCCCAACATGTGATTTGAGAGTCCCAATCAGATAGACATCTTCCCGAACCCAACAAAAATACGTATCCAACGGGTACCTCCTCACAGTACAAACATGTATATAACTGTATTTTGGTTTTCTGTGATAAACAGTTCACTACATTAGTTCTTCCGTCATTGTACGGTAGAATTTGCTTTACAGATCATTGGTGCCGAGTACCGTCCTTTTCTTTAATTGTCCGCATAGTTACAAATGATTTTTGCAACAAAAAATTGAGCAAAAGATCTGCGTGAGTATTCTGTTTTTGATAGCTTAGCAACGAAGAGAAAAGGATCAGGTAAGAGAAGCAAAAGCAGTCCCAGTTGTGTTCCTTTGTTTTCTTCTCCTGGCCAGCTTTAAGAAATTTTGGGTGGCTTTTCCTTTTTGCTTTGCTCCTTTTTTCCCGTTTCTTTCTTGCACTGGCTTGTAGCTTCTGGACTGAATTCTGCAGGTTTCTGTTTGCTTCTTAGTCTTTTGTACTCTGGAATTGATCTTGTTGTTGGGATTCATGTTGCTTTTCTCGGATTAGTGGGTTTGGAGATGGATTGCTTTGATGAGATGCCTTTGGTTGAAGGATGGATGATTTGTTCTGCTAGACAAAGTATGTGCAAGTTTCCATCATTTGTTCTTGCTTTCTCCTTTTCCACACAGCTGATTCTTGGACTTGATGTCCAAAGATTATTTCCTGTTTTCTGCATTAGGATATCTCTCATCATTAATTAGGTCCTGATGGTTTTAGGATATTGCAGACCGAGGATAATAATGACATTTTGCAAGTACAAAGACAAAAATTATCCATTTAATTTTTCTTACATTGTTCTATTCATGCAGCCATGCTCTTCATGTTCTTGGTTTTGTTGGGTTACAGTTGAGAAACAGCGAGTGTGATGCAGCCAAACATGACAAGAAAAGCAGTATAAATCTGCGATCATCGATTTTTCTTTCTTGGACAGAGACTAAAAGAAAAAAAAAGAAAAGAATTTATTCTTCTTTTATGGCCTTGTGCACGAAGTACAAGTTAAGCATTTTCTTATACACTGTTATCTTTGCCTGCAACTTTCTGTCCACAGCTATGTGTTCACACCACCAAAGAAAAAGGAAATAAAAAGGAAAACTATGCATTTTGATGCTATTGTTGATTGTACACTGCTCTGATATGCTGTTTCTTTGATTTAAAGGGTGAAGCTTCCCATTGTATGCTCAAGTTGTCTTTTCAGAGACAGTAGGAGCCGCGGATCACAAATCATGAGCCTTCCACCTCTTCCACTAGCCCTTGACCTGTTCTTCCTTCATATATCTTCTCTTGATTTATCATTTGTTATCTATCTTGGTACATTTCTTCATCTCAAAGCCTAAAGCCACTCCTCAGAGTGGAGGCTAAGATGCAGCTGCTTGTTTCCTTCATTTTCTTCTCATGTGTTGACTGACACACACTCTGTAAGGTCATTTATGGAGCTTTAGATGGCATTCTGCTTCCATCGTATAAATTCTAACAACAAAGAATAAACTATAGCAGGATGTTCTTCATCTCTTCTTTTCTTTTAGATTTGGCATCTCAGGTGAAGAGTAGCAACACCCATGGAGGGCATGGAATGGAAGGGATGCGTGTATAGGATTAGGAAGTGCGTCTTTGATCTCCTGTCAATGGAAGAAGATCTGATCGATGACGACGAAGACACATGGGAGCTCATGGGAAGCAGTCTCCGCCTCAAGTCCACCTTCTTGTATTGTGACCTCAACCAGGTAATCTCAAGAGCAAAAGATGAGCGCAAGAAGTTCCTCACTGACCTCGCCAATAAACTCTTCTGCTACATGGAGCAAGTAATTCTGCTTCTTTCCATGTTAATTCCCTTGATTTATCTTGCAAGTAGACCTTCGGTCTCCCTGTTGATATCTGTTGAGTCAACGGAGATTCAAGTGCTACTTGTTCCTAATCATTTGTGGTAAATGGCAGCTGGATCATGCTGTTAAGAGCCGAAGCATCTCCCTGACACAGATTCGCTACAACGACACAGCTCATGTGTTACAGGAAGTCATGGCTGCTCTCGTGCCTTCTCTCTAAAAACTAAAGTTGACTTTTTGAGCATGCTAGCATCTTGCAGAGTAGGAAGCAAGAGGAGCAGCTTTATGTTCAAAACAAATATCCTCTCTCTTTTTGTTTTGATTTTGGAGCTCTTCTCCCTGTTTACATCTGCTTTGACAGCATCTTGGCACTGTAAATATCCTGTATGGATCCAAAATGAAAGAAGAGAAGAAATAGATGCCTGTTTTGGTTCTTCATTTCATGCATGAATTATGCTTTGATCATTCAACTACAGGCAGTTAATTTGCGACTATAGCAAATTCTGCTATGAGCCTCGATGGTAAGAGGATGCGATACCCATCTGAAACAAAGTTTACTCTGACCGTTCATGTTTTTACTGCCAAATGTTGCATTCAACGTTATTATCATTCACATCACGTGTTGCATCTGGTAAACAGTATTAGCAGCATCTGTGACGAGGTTTCTGCAGACCAATGCCTCTGCAATTATGCTACCGGAAGCCTGCATCTATTCCGGCATCAAATGCTACCTAATCCATGATGCAGAATCTGAGTGCCTCCAGGAATAGACCATACAAAAGCAGCACTAGCAGCAGTTTGTCTTGGTTAAGGGAGCATCACCAAAACCCAAGCGTGCTTCATTCTTCGAGTTTGAGCTTCACCCAGACATGAAACAGATGCTGTGGTATATATGCACTCTAGACACCATGCAGAACACATAAATAGCCAGAGAGTAAAGCTTGTGTTTCCGTAGAGCTATGTCGATCCCTTCTACTAATTCTACGCATGATGACTTGGATGTTACGGGCCGATATGGGAGCATATCTTTAAAATTAATGCATCGGAAAATCCCATCAGCTTCGATGAAATTTATTGTCGTAAAAAATCTTCTAGCACCTTTTTCTAAAACTAACCAAATGAAGTGCTCCAAATGCATCCGAGAAAAGGGTAACAGGTAGAGAAAGCAAGATGGAACCAGCAATATAAGCATTAGTTTTCTCTGCAAACTACAATATTGATGTTTCAGAAACTGCAACCTAGATCCTGCAATGCAATAATCATCAGATTGTTTCCAGCTAAACTATGATACTGATGTTTGACAAAATTCCATCTTGATCTCGACAATGTTTAAAATGTCAATGTTTTGATGATTGACAAGCTGTATTATCTGGTAATAGAAGTCTATTCTTCATTCTTAAAATAATTTAATTAAGTACAATAATTGTTCTGTCGGGATGACATTTCTTATCACCCTAAAATGCTTATTAGGAAAAAGAATATGATAAAAAGCAAAAAGAATCACTAAACCTGATAGCACCTAATCATGCTATTGTGTAAATACTTCCTATCTGACGAAGCATATACATGGACACCCTGCAGTAGAAGCTCAATCTGCAGTGACAGGACGTACTGGACACCCAGGCATCAGAAACTTGAACTACCTCGTGCTTGATGCACCTTAAGATCCAGACTGAGATCCTCCTTGAAGGATGCAGCAGTCAAGCGAGGAAGCCAACCACCTTCATTCATTTCAGGAAGAGAACATGTGCTCAGCATGTTACCAGAATCTTGGCTCTTCCTTTAAATGACTGCTTCCAGGCACATACACCTTGTAAAATAGCAGAATTACAAAGACTATGGTCAGAAGAAAAAAAAAACGTGAGAAAAAAGATTTTTTTTTTCCTAGGCAGAAGTGCCAACTTATGGGAAATTTTTTAAAATAGACAGGTTCACTACTCATACATTATATGAGTTAAAATGGTTTTTGATGGAATTTTATCAAGAAAACTGGAAGGTTACCTGACCGATAAGGGGACAAATGGACTGGAAAAGATTGTCATCAATTGACACTGGCAATGAAGGCATCTGACTCATAATACCTGGCATGCTACTGATGCTGTTCAAAGAAGAAAACCTTCCTTACAAAATCGTATAAGAAACCAACTTGTAGAAGATTTATTATATCAGATAAAAGTTGCTGAACCAAAAAAAAAAAAAAAAAAACCTTCAAATGGAAAATAAAGGCATACCTATTTAAAATGGTTCGTATGTTATCTCTTGTACGATAGAATAGGTTGACATTATCATGTACCTGCAATGAATCAAAGAGACCTGTCTCAAATGCATACCAATTCGAGGGCAAACATGCAAACTGAAAAGTAAAATGCTTATTTTGAAAAGCAATAAAAATATCTTCAAGTAATTTAATAAAAAAATCAAATGAATATTATAATAATAATGAGATATTCATAATGGTGAACTAAAATCTAGAGGAATAACAGCTCTCTATGCCTTTCTCTTTTTTCTTTTCAAGTCCTGGTTATATATTTGATGGTGTACTATAGGTTGGCATAGTATGCAAGAATGTATCCACAAGTGCGGGTTATCTGTCTGCTACAAGTGCAGATGGATCTGCAAGAAATGAACAGTCTAGACGTGAAGAAGGCCTTTATTGAAAATCTGAGGTATTGGCTGAAGGTCAAGAATGCAGATTACTTCTCGAAAAGCATAGCTCTAATCAAGGTCCATGAAGTGGGGTCAGAAAATTTGATGTATGACCTAAATCCAATGGTATATTATACAGTGCATATAACAAAGATTTGAAAACCACTAAACATGTTGTTGTGGTACAAGACTCGGATAAACATAAGAAAACATGGTACAATTTTCAAAGAACAGGATAGATTAAAACGCTTCCTCTGATTCTATAATGGCTGGTTTACAGTTAGATAATTATACATGACCTGAGACTCTACATTCAGGTGACCACTATCAAAGCTTTTATCAGTTGTTTATGTGCATTCAAAATCTCATACATGAAAAGAAATTACCTACTGTGATTCCTGAATATGCATGTACAAAATAGGAAAGCTTCTACATCTGAATCTTGAAGATGTATTACCAAAAAGTTGACAAATAAGGGGTTTCACTTCTTTCTCAATCAAACAAAAAACCTATTAAAATTAATTGCATCTCTTGAACATCTAGAGAAGAAGACAAGTTATGCTGGTAAGGTACATGATAACCTTATTATAATCTGCAAGCCTTTTCTTCCTGTGCATCTAGAACAATGTATGTTAATGTATAGTTGACATATGTTTTAGTAACCAGCTCAAAGAACATTAAAAATCCATTCATAGACTGTAGAAAATCGTTCGGTTATTTTTTTCTTCTAGTAATGACATAGTGTGAACTTGATCATAAGTATTAAAACAAAAGTGAACACCCATAAAGCATTAAAAAAAAGGTTGACTGTCTTACACCACCAACCTTACTCATTTCAAGGTTGGATCCAATCTGGCTGAGAAGGGTAACATTCTCAATTAGAAGGCGCTGGGTTTCAATGTTTATTGGAGAGGCTGTTGTTAAACAGAATTACAATTGGGTCAGGAGAAATTTTAAAAAATGACAAAAGAAAACTGGAGCAAAGTTTCCTTGATATCTTGAATTTATCCAATAATACTTGCATCTTATCACATTATATAAAGCAATCAGTGACATGTATAAAACTTCAATTAATATGTCATTCTACAAACAGAACTATTATATAGACAATATGCCTGCCTGCCTGTACAACACCTTCATTTAACAAAATATCTTAATCATCATTATATGATAAAACATAATTGAAGTGTTCAGAAAGAAGAAACGTGTGTTGCAAGTATGCTACACAACTTGTGGATCTCTAGTTAAGAACTTGCAAAGAACTCTTACAACTATGTTGGTACAAAATTGTGAAATTCTGCAATATGATTGATTTGTAACTAGAGAATCATGTTCACATTTGATCTGGTAAAGAGTTATGCTGACTTTTATCTACCTAATGCAATCCTTCTTGTCCCGACCTTGAGACTGGCTATAATAGAAATCAACAATATCATGCACAAGAGGACTTGTTGGGATATGAACTGCCACAAAGAGTTGTAAACTAGATCTTGCTATTGTTATTGTTGATTTTGTTGTGGAATTTAACCTAGAATTACCTAAACAAAAAGTGCCTCATATTCGCAAGTTGAATGAACTTAGTTAAAAGGCTTTTTAAGATCATCTGCAAAAGGACTCCAGATCGGCAAAACACAAGATCAAACATATGTGCATAAGAATGTACATGGTAAATACTGTGACAAGAGCAGAACGACAAAAAGAAAAATTGGAATGATGACATGTTGAAGTATTGGGATATAAAGTATATTGTTTTTATTTGTCAAACAATGTTCTATTTCATCATAGGAGGAAAAGATAAAACCAAATGTGTGTTGTCATGACATTAGCATTATAAGATAACAAACCAAGAAATGAAATATTGAACAATCTGGCAGCAAGGAAAATTCCAACTAGAATGGAACACAAAACACTCACTTGCAAGCAGTACTCTCCTGTATATAGTAACTTGCTTCAGTTAGGTTGAGACACAAGTTTATGAACCCAATCTCGTGTATACTAACTCTTCCATATTCAACTGAATCTTAGTAACTTTGAACAAAGATCTAATCATGATGGCAGGGCCTCTTTCATTTGCCATCTCTCGAAGCTCTTTGTCAATCCCATACCCTCAGTAGCTGTGGAGAGTAATAACCACCAGAAAAGAAGTATCTGAATTCTGAAGCACTACTCACTTCCTTCGTATTTTTTTTTTTTTGCCCTTTCTATAGTGGCTTGGTAATTCCTCATCAGTATGGCTGCATTATGAGCCATGAGGATGGCATAAACTATTCACACACGGGAGTGGTAGAGATACGTGCTGCCAAAGGGCAGACTTGCTCTAATAGATATTCTCTTTCATTATCTGCATGGCTATTTAGACAGTCCCAATTGCTACCTTAATAGTGTCTATCCCATAAAATGCTCAGTCAAGGCCACAAAAAACTTATATAGGCCCTACTTAATTCTCAGAATGGCTTAAGACTTGTCCCTTTTGTACATGGGTATTCTTCTTCTACTTAGCATCCCAGGTGGGGGATATTTCCCGGTTATAACAAGATTTGCAGGTGCCAAATCCAACAAGATCAACTCTACTCCATCTACTACTTCAGCTTGCCTACTCATCTTCAAAAACGTGATAACAGAAACCAAAACTACAATATTCCTTTTCAGTTTGTATACTACAAATTAAAGTAGCATCCAATTGTGGCAGCTGCTCCAACGGCTTTTGCCACTATAGTAACAATATTCTAATCTGTAAAGAAGAACTAACTAGTTGTCTGGAAGTTGGCAGATACAATAGTTTTACTGTTTTTTCATAATGTCCAAGAGAACCTAGGATTGCGCTTTTGGATTAGAAGCTAAAAGAGGGCATCTGAACTACTAAAATGAATAGATACTCTTGCCTTAAGGACCAATGTCTGTGCTGCTCCAATGTAATTATACCGGCATTATTCCTCTTTTTAAAATAAACATGTATACACATCAAATTTCAGCCATTCCACAATTAATAGCCTAAACATTTTTCCAGAATGCTCAAGAAAAATTGAACTTGAATAAAACCTGTCCGAAGAAACCAGCACAGCTGCATTCAGTATAAACTAAGCCCTCAAGCTTCATCATCAGTTTCACCCTACCATTATCGAACCCTCAACCTTGATTGTACCAAGAACCTAAAAATATAATAACTACGAAGACAAGACTTATAAGCTACTGAACATAATGGTGGTTGAATGCATAGAGATTTTTAAAATTGCACTTGCAAGATGAATATTTCAACTAGAGCATTGATATAGAAAAGAAAAGAAGGAATCATGCAAAAAATTTAATGCTAAGGACCTAAAGCCATAAGATTCATATAAAGATGAACTATAGGGATATATCTATCAACTGAGGAGTCCTAGAATCTTGGAGCAAGAGACATATCTACAAACATATGAATCAATTGGGGATCAACCGACTATGATATAAAAAAGCATGAAAATCAAATGTTATTGAGACCATAATGGATGTATTTAAGGTATATAAAAGAAAAGGATTTGTGCTTTTTTTTTCTACAAAGTTTCAAAATAAAATCTTCTTGAGATAAATAAAAATATATCTAGGGGACTCCATAGAAATACACAGGAACAGAAAATAGCAAAGCACATAAAAAACCACATGAGATAAGATTGGCATTTGCAACACTAGAAAGGCACATCTATAAGAACTTAATATGGTGACTAATGTATTGGGCAATGAGTTTATTAATGTTGTAACTCATACAATTCTGTTTCTATTTTTTCCTTTTTAAAGAGAACAAATAAGAAGATATGCATTAAATAATAAAACTTCATTTATCAGTAGAATGATTTCAAGAATCCAACAACCTTTCAATAAAAGCTGATTATTGCAGTGCACATCAAGCATCGGAAAAGAATAGGTGGTCATGTTGTCTGATCGGACAGAATTTGCACTAGCCACTGAGGAAGAATACGCCATCTTTTCCTGAAGAAAATCCCACATTAACATCTTAGCTTCATATGCACTACAACATCATAACATTTACTGGATTTAGAAAACCAAACTATAATTCCAGCCTTTGAGAGTATATAATTAATTTATTTTGACTGAGAATTATTTTATAATGGTCTCATCATAGTCCATTTTACAGAATGATACAAGTCTTAGTATGGCATTGATGTAGCTCTCATGCGATGATGACTCCAACAGGAGATATAAAAAATTGTTTATAAAGAAAGAGCCGATTCTCTTATCATTTCAGTCTGTATAATCGAAGAACATCATAGTTATGATCATATATACAATCAGCACTCTATTCACATGCATTAGATTGGAGGAAATTACCTTGCTATCTTTTACCTTCTTGTCTGCATGATAATCTTCTAGCTTCCGTCTTTTACCAATCTCCTTCTTCTATTAGGAAAACCGTTATATTAGTAAAAAAACCCATTTGGGAAGAGTTTGCAAACAATCAATTTAGAGGTAAGGGCAGAAAAAATTATACATATTTCATATTGCTCACAGAAGCATCAGGAAAACCTGAAGGGCAAAACTAATCATATAAATTATCAAAGAAGAGGAAATGAAGCAGCACCAGGAAATCCAATGAAACTTGAAAATATGAAAATAACAAAACAAATTTTAGATAATCAAGTTTCTTACACTCAAAGTTAATATCTGATAGCTAGAACTCATGTGCTAACTATGCTGTCTTGTGTGACCTAACATGTATATATTTGTTAGGCTTCAGCCTAGAAACTCCCCAAAAGAAACAATTTTTTCATGTGTTTTATCACTATTGTGGCTTAGCAACCTAATTAAAACAAGGTCAATCAACTGGTTATAATATTTTATTTGCCCCATTGGAATTCACAATCAAATATGGTCTTCAGATCCTACTACCATGTAAGCTTCATCCATTCTGCCCAAAGAAGAACTATTTTGCACTTTTATGTATATTTAGCTTATCTCTTATGTCACATCAACAAAAAACCTACTTATCTTCAAATAAAAAAATTAAAACATATTGTGCATTTCAAAGGGCACTTGTTTCCATAATAACTTCTTTTTTTCACAACAATTCCATATCTTGGGTATAAAGTTGCATGTACCTGCAGCTTTTTATTCACTTACCTCTCTAAAACCATTAATTTTTTTTTGTCCTTGTGTCCATATTAACTGATGAGCTATCAAGAAAAAATCACCTTTGAACAGCATTATGAAAATATACAAGGAAACTAATGTCTACTGCACTCCATGACTCTGCTAGACCAAAGGTAGTAAAAGAATATCTACAAATATTTGACAAGACATATGAAAGCAAAAAATGCAAATTTAATTTCCATGAATACATTCAACTGAGAAACAAAAGAAGGCAAAACCTAAAAGCATCATGCAAAAAAAAATGTGGAACATTCTGCAAATATGGGTAATCATGTGAAACTCACAGTCATCAACTGGCACCTCATTGCAACGTCCCTCACTGTCTTGTCAGGCAACCTAGCTGCTATCTTGATGTACTTCATTATATTAGGTTCGTTAGCATATCTGGATATTTTATATGACCAAAACATCAAGAAAAAAAGGTTACAATGATCAGGTAATGGTGATGGAAGTAACAGGTCAAACAACAAAATTCTCTAGCATGGTAGAAAGGAAAAAGCAAAACAAATATAAGATTCTATTATTTTTGCTCTTTTGACATTTCCCATTATTATTCCATTGCAGAAAGAGAAAAAATGAATTAAATATCAAACTCAAACAACCTTCATACGTTAAAATAGATAAGTTGGCACTATATTGCTACATGTAAATGAAAAAATTGCTAATAAGTTAGAACTGTCTGAGCAAGAGACCATACTGAACCAAGAAGAATTTTTTTAAAAAAACAAGACCAATTACAGAGATATTGATTCCAACTGCATTTCCAGACTCGATGCATATATATAAGCAAAGGGTTCTCATTTAACTTTGTAGTATTAATTCATCTGCCAACTAAGATCATTGTGTTCTAGAAAAATAATCTTAAAAGCAAGAAAGAATATATATATATATATATATATATATATATATATTCATTTTACATGTTTAATAAGAATGAAGAAAGATAAAAGACAACAAGTAACTTACGCCACAAGGCATTGTTTCAACACAATCAATTCCTCAAAAGACCAACGGGCACCCAATGCTGGACTATGCTTGAGCGGGTGGGCAGATTCAAGAATGATGTTTCCAGAAGATTTGCCAGGAAGCGACATCATAGAAGAAGTATTGCTTTGTGTGCCAAGGCTCCTGGGCATGATCATCCCTGCCATGCCACTAATTTCACCTGAACTATGCATTCCTCCTGACATCAACTCTGTTGCACTGTTCACCACTTCGGACTGAAAAGGAACAACATTTTGGTTGCTAAAAGATTGTGAGAAGCCTCTTCCATGGTTGAAATTCAAGTTATGATCTGCCGCCATTCTTACACTAAGAGCAGCTTTCTCGGGCACCAATGTACTGATTTCCAAAAGCGGAGAGCTATATAGAACTTCTCAAAAGCCCACGAATGCGAAAGAAAGACACCCTCAGAGTTGTCGATGGTCAAACAATAATCGAAGATTATGTTTCTCAACAATTCAATAGACAGAGCCACATGAATATGGACAACGTCATATACATGGCCCGAAAGCTACAATTATGACGGCCGGAAGAGATCGGAGACGAACACCACGAGCCCTGAACAGCCAAAAATCCGAACTTTTCGCTGTCCCCCCAACGATTCAAGAAAAGCTTGGTTTCGGACCCTATGCGAGAAGAACAAAAGACCATCAATTTAACTTTCACATGCTCTCCTACGCGTACCGACACAACAACGAAGATTTGCTAAAACCCTTAAAATCCTCATCAAGAACAAATCTTTCTGGCTCAAAAACTTCGGGGAAGTATAAAGGAGAATTAATTACCAAAAAAGATTGATTCTTGAACAGATAGAACATAGAAAAGAGAAGGGGGAAAAAAAAAAACAAAAACGTACCAATCTTTGCTACGATGCCGCAGGCTCCTCCTCTCTGCTACGGGAAGGCAGAGCAGATATATAAAGCGAAAAATCAAGATCAGTACAAGGAAGAGTAGAAATTGAGAGCGATGGTATTGTATTCATCAAAGTAGCAGCGCAAGTCGGGAAGCAGACACTCTATTGGATGCATGCGGTTAACACTTGCTGTGGAGCCTCATGCGGCCCTCCCCCTCCGCCCTCTCCGACCTTCTCCCTCCTTTCTTGCCGCCCAAACTTCTTTTTACTTCCTTTTGGACGTATCGATTTTTATACGCCTCTCTGCTTTTGGTTTCTTTTCGGCTTCTACTTCTGCTTTTGCTCCCAGTTGTCCGCTTTCTTCTTCTTCTTTTCGCACCTTGATTTAGTGAGTGCTCATTCCCATACCAATTTCCATCCCCTCTGCCTCTCTCTCTTTCTCTCTCTCCAACCCCCCCTGCATTTGTTGAGACACTGTTGGACATGATATGTTTCTGGTAAAAGTCCAGGAATGTCCTTCACTTGGCAGTGTGTCGAGGATTTTATGTCTTAGTCCTTAAAACTTTAGAAGTTAGATGTTAATTTCTTTTCTTCTTTTCAGATATGTTTGGTGTTCCCCTAAATACCACATATCATCTGACTGATGGATGCAACAAGCCTTGACCTCCACTAGAGTTTGCTTGGGTTTTACAGAAGTTTAGGAAGATCAACAAAAGGCACAAAAACAGAAAATAAACAAAGTGGAAATGAAGAAATTTATTTTATTGTTTGTTAAAATTGTGCAAAGAAGCAATAGTTCTTTCTTATTTAAGTGTTCTTAAACCATTTGTCGATCGTAAAAAGCTAATAATTTGGTATTGCATAACATTTGATTTCATCATGTGAGGCCGAATAGTTGAGATTCATATTGTGCATCTATTTTAGGTACTATTGCACATCTATTTTAAGAATTCAAGTTTGCAATTTATTGTACATTCGTTCGCCAATCATGTATAAAAGCCAACTATTTGACTTCGAAAATGACATTTATTTTTATGATATGGGAGAAATAATAGAGAATCATATTCACCTTAGCTAGTATCTTCCGTCATTTCGTGATAATTGCCTTGAATGTCAACAATCCACTTGTGAAATTATTCTTTCTTTCTTTTTAGGGATTCGATTCTAAATAAGAAAAAAAAATTCAAAGCACAGCAATAAACAAAATAAATTCAAGTCTTATACGAGGTGGAAATAAAGATATGAAGTCCTAAAAATAGATAATTAGCATAATTTTGAATAAAAGAATAAAATATATCATTAATGAATGCAATGTGGCGTTGGCTTCTACACCACTAAGATATCTTTTGCTAAAGATATCTACATAGCTTATCCCAAATAGTCCAAAGGCTTTCCTACTATTGGATTGGGGATGTTTACACTCATGTCAGTGTCCCCAATCTGTCACAATTGGATGTGGTTGACAAAGCCAACACATGCCTCGGAGTGACTGCCAGCGAAAAAGACTCATCCAATGGACCGTTGACATCAAATATTTTTGATTGATTTCAATCATTATTTTCCAGCACTATATATATGCACACACATCCCAAAGCATTTATCACCAAATGGAAAATTTTCAACACAAAGGGATTGATAATTTATATGGTCCAGTGCTTAATCATTACCCCCAAAAGGTTGATGTGCATGATTGGGTTACAGCTGGGTGAACTCTGCACATATATCACATGATGAGCTCAGTAATAAGATTTATACCCAGCCAAAAGGTGATCAAAGTCATATCTCATCATGTTTTCTTGATAATGTTTTCTATTTAACCCATGCCGGTTCATCTAAAATGTCCTGCACTAATTCAAAGTTAACATGGTAAGTTAGCCTTCTTTCATGATATTTACTGGTTTAGGTCTTATGATGCTACATCTTAAACAGATGTAATGTTGCCAAGGAAAGGATAAATGCTTTGGGATCTAATTTTGAATTAAAATGATTGATATTATCTTGAGAAAGATGGAACATTAGGTCCACTCATCCTCTGCGTACTGCTTACTATCTTACATGCTTTATGGCTAAGCAATGCAAAAAGAAAAGGGAAACACATCCATGCTGTACGGGCCGTTACCCACAGAGATTAAGAGGGGCCCCACATGTGGGTCCCAGGTTTATTTGCTACTGTCACCTGCTTGGGCAACGGGGTACGATTCGGTGGGTAGAGACGCAAGGGAGTTTTAACGGATGCTTATCTGGAAGTATATTATTACATATTTACATGTCAGTTAGTCGACGTCACCAAGATCTATCGCCATCAGCAATAACTTTTGTTACCAGCATTCCGGGCACACGGTTGTTGTACCCTTGTGGTGACGGGACGAAACACATGGAGCCTACGCAATCCCCCAAGTCTTAGCAGGTTCACAAGTGAGTACTTGTCGTACGAGTATAGAAGAATTTTCGTGTTTGGTTACGAAGACGTGGCCGACTGCGGCACGTGGTCAGCTGGAATGAGGCCCGTGAAGCAGTCCAGCAACTGTTCACCACGAGTCCTCTCGGGGTTGGCGGTCGGTGGCGGCTGACGGAGCAGTTGGCCCGAGTGCGTTTGGTTACGGTGGATGGTCGGTACGGCATAAATTTGCATTGCCTCCATGTCTTTTGTTGCCAGTGACAATGAATCGTAGTAAATGACATCATGAATACAATACGCAGCGATTCAGAAATGATGTTACGGTGCTACACGTGCAACAGATTAAAGGAGAGTTTGGTCGCTCGTAATTGGACTGTCTATGAATCATTTTTACATGATGTAGTCCACTAATGAGCGCTAAATCGGAGTCTACAACTAATGAACTCATAACGTGACATGTGGTCTGTCACACTTTTAGGTGTTATGTCGATATCTCTGTCTCTCATCTTACTTTATCCATGTCACGCTCCTCCCGTGTTCTATTCCTCTTATTCTATTTTATAAATTATCACAGAAGTTTTTGCTAATGATGATGATGAATACAGTGAATGAAAGCTCTCGTCGTTGCAAGATTCGAAGCAGATCAATATATATAATCTTAACTATAAACAGATGTTTTTTAGTGACAAAGAAACAATATTATTATTATTATTCACCCTCAACCTTCGTCAACAATGATAAGATTATTTTGAGAAAAAGAATTCCAATGCGAAGACGATTCACTTCCTTCAGAAAAGCTTCGACGGTACCGTAAAGTGAATCCCAAGTGAGGTGTGATCTTATGAGGCCTTCAAGTGGGACTGGTGATGAGTAGTCAAATAGGAACCTAAGCTTTAGACAATGACCTATTGCAGGTATCCGTATCAAACTCACTGTTGAGCATGGATTCCCGAGGACCACCAAGGAGCACTTCCCCAACATGGGAAGAAGGGCATGGTACTGACAGGAGGCACACCACCGTTAACTCAGCTGCCACTGGGGCCTCCCCATCCACAGTGGAGAATGTTCTGATGGAGCCACCCAAGATTGGAGCACTCGGATGATTCCAAGTTGCAATCATCGGTCCACTGTGGCCGGACATGTCTATGTCAGCAAGGATCACTGAAACAACATTGCGCTTGCTATGTGCTCCAGGAACAAGATTCCCTTATGCTCAATGCAAATGACTTGATCTAGCAGATAAAGAATCAGACAGATGGTTATTATATCCCATGGATATAGCAGCTGTTGGACAAGAGTCAGTTCGATTCTTACACTGCACCGATCCTCCTCCTTTCTAGTTAATATTTTAGCATCTGATGTCTGTGGAACTGTCTGCAGAAATGCTTAGCTAAACTTTTCGGCCTTTTAGATCTGAAAAAAATATTTTAACAGCTTAGGAGGTGATAGGAATGAAATTATTGCTTGCTTTTCAAAGTTCCACATCATTGATGTAGTAAGTTGAATGGCTTTTGTCCATAATGCTTTGAAACAGTTCTTACCAGAATACTGTCTGCTTAGTTGATGCACGGGTCTTTTCCTGCAGCTCCCCATGATTGGACTTTATTGTTATCATGATGTACAAGTCAGCAAGAGGCCATCACCAAATTGGTTTCCACCTCATCACGCTGCTCGCTAAGATCATGCATTGTCTGAGATCTTGTTGTCCGCAATTGGTGCAAGCGCAGGAGGGGTGTCTTCATGCATCGACCCGTTAATTCTCTGCTAAGAAGATTGGAGTTTACCTTTGCAGAGTAGTAGCGCAGGTATTAATCAAGAAAGTCTCTCCGACTGCAATACTGGAAGTAAGAAGTGGTGTGCCTGAGAGTGGAGGAAAACTTATATTTGTTTAAAGCTTTTAGACCCCTACTGAACTCAAAAGGCAAAGGGTACTGTACGAAGGAAGTAACCATCCATTAAAAGAGAGCTCGAGGAGTTCCGTCTTTCTGCCTCCCAATATGAGGAAGCACCAAATCTGAAGACACCTGCAGAGGCTATATAAAATCTTGGAAGCACAAGGGGATGAGCCTAGTTCTAGCTTCAAAGATTTGTTGGGAAGAAGCAAATGGTTGTGGCCCAGTTCTTGAGTGCTGGAAGTGCACCCACCAAAGGAGAACCACTTCACATGCATTAGTGCTGGTGGGCTCCATGAAACAAGGACCACAACTCCGATAGGACAAGTACACACCATTATAGCACAATACCCACATAGACACTTCCATGTTAACTTACACTACAATGGAGCAATCACCATCATCCACCACCAATGGTAGATCAACAATCACAAAAGAGAACCTACTTTTGCCTTGGAAAAAATATCGACATCGGAGTTGGAATGACCAAGCAGTTCCTAGTGGCAGAAAGCAATTCTCCAACTGATGATGTGAGGTTCCATTACCTGGTCCATTTGCTCGAAAAGAATCCATCAAACAGGTGATGCTTTTTGAAAGTTGCAGGAGCCTTTAGTCACCCACTACATCATGTGCCCAAAAGCAAATAATGGAACACTAACATGGCTATGTACGTCCCAAGTCAGCGATGCTGCCAAGTTAAATCCACTAGTATCATAAGGCAACAGAACCCAGTATGAAAGAGGAGCAGAATGGCGTGCATGAGAAAAGGTTAGAGACATATATTCCAGATATGATATGTTTCAGACAACTATCACCTTCTTTGAAGATCATGAAAAACACACACAAAAAAAGAAAAAGAAAAAGAATCACCTTCTTAAAGAACAAGTATCTGCTTTTTTTCCTTCAAAATCTCCTAAAGAGGCATGTGCAAACACTTTGCAGCCAGAAACACATGAGACATTTAAAACCCAACATATGCATATTATTCCAAGTTGTGAAAAATATATCATCGGAAAAAACAGCATAGCAGATTCTTATGGAAGAATGTATCATCAGAAAAAGACATCATTCCATTTGTTGTATTGGGCATTTACAAAAGGCATTGCATGCTTCTGCTCATTAACAGGGTTTTGGCATGATAGCAAACTAATAGATTCCATCATGCGGCAAGAGCAAGAAAAGGCCTCAGTATGCACAAGCATACTGTTGTTACATCTAAATTAAAGTAGGGTTGTGCTCTGTGGGTTAGCAAAGAAATGTTTTCTGAACACTGGCTCCACGTTACTCGAACTGGAATGAAAAAGGCTTTTCAATATGGTAGGAGGAGCAGAGGAACGTGTTTGATGCAATATCCTCACAGTCAGGTGATTATCAAGAACCATCAATTCCAAAAGCCTTCTGCAGCTCTGCATAAATATTCAAAACAAGATACGTTATGTGTGACAATATTACTGCAAGTTGCAGACAACAAATAAACAAAGCTAACCATAATCAGACTACAATCCAACTGCTTCGTAAATGCATATTGGCAAAACAAATCATTTTCGAGGGGTATATGGTAAACCTACACGGTGACCTCCTGAGAATGACTGATGAAGAGAAGCAGAAGTAAATGCACAACGAAGAAAACAAAGAAAGCTAGAGCAAATGTTGGTTCCATTCGCGCCTATGCATAACTTAGGGAGCACGAATCTAGTGACCAAGAGACCAAACCCAGTGGTATATGTATTCTCCACAAGCATCAGCAAAGTTACAGGGATGTTATGATGGCTGTCTCCTTTCTTTTTCTTTTGTTTTTTTTTTTTACCTCTGACTCCTGGCAATCCGCCTTCTGGAAGCGTTCAGTGTATGAAGATCCACATGTTAAGAAACCAAGTTGTGATGATAGTTTGGGCCACGTGAAGTGGAAATAGGCCAGGCCTAGTAAAATATGTATCTGATTCAAGAGACCTAGTCCAAGACCCAATATTCTCCCATACAATTATTAAATTATATACAAAATAACATTCTATAAGTACAAGTACCTGAGGGTTCAATACATCCATTCGCCGAATGATATCCTCCTGCCATCAGACCAAATGAAAACATTAGTCGGCCTAACTCTAGACATAATTTTCCACAAACTACAAGACAAAGGATGTAGGATTGCTCATAAGCTCCAAATGGTAAATTAAGAAAAATAACACAGATAAATAGATTAAAGACATAAGTAGATGCATGACCAACATGACTGTAAAATGAGGCATAGAATGAGTCCCTGACTCTTTTATGTATATGCCTTTTCTGTTATGAAGCACACATATGAATTATTCATAATGGAGTTGATATTGTCATATTTAAAGAAAATTCATTCATTTTAGACACAAGTAAATACGATAACATGATGTCCACAAATGCAAATAAAAAATGATACCTCCAAGATGCCAGGATATTGCATGACAGTTCCAAGAAGTCGACGTGTAAGACCCTTGTACACTATGGTGTTTGTACTTCCATCAACATTTATCCATGGTAAGATAGGACGAGATGGATGTGTTTCACTACCAGCAGTATAATTAACCTCCTTCCCTTGATCAGAATCTCTGACCACCATGCTTTCTTTAGGAAGAGTGGCAATTGATATATTGTCTTGACCTTCCACATCCAGTATGACAGATTCACTAGGTAAATCAATAATAGTCATTTTATGCCCATCACAGACATCCACATTAGACTTCTGAGAATCATAAGTAATATCAACTTTTTTCTCAAAATTTTGCTGAGATGCACCATAACTTGTCATTCGAGATTTCATGTCAGATGACATACTGTGATCTGGAGTTTGAGCTCCAGGTGATCGTAAAAGATACTTAGATTTGTATGAAGAATCAACGATTCGTTCGTTGTCAAATGAATTGACCTGCACAAATATCAAATATTAAATAATTAAATATTCCTTGAATCATATCATGGTTATTCACTATATCACGAAGAGAAAAATGAACAATAAGAACATCATATCGTCATTATAATCTGCAAACGATCATAGAAACACTTTTGCTGATCTATTGGGTTTTTAATCCATATGCTGCTACAAAAATATAAAAAATAACATGCTAATCCTAAAAGGCCTATGAGTTTTCTAGTAAACTGATACAAAATACATAAAGCATAGAAAAACTAATAAACATAAAAAATTATGGTGATTTTCTCAGCTACAAGTGGAGTAAATTACAAACAAATATTAAAGGTTCCTTATACTTTTTGTTAATATTATTCCTTAAATTATCCAGATTACAGTTTAGGCATTACACAATTCAAAACTACCCAAGCATTGCCTACTCCATGAAAATTTAGAGAACAAGGAACACTATTGCATTGAAGAAGTCAGTCTAGTGCACAAGTCTCCTTCCAATGCGGCATCTAGAAAGGATCAGCCAATTCCCTACAATCATAGAAGTTTCTGAGACAAATTGAAACCTAGTCACCTGTCACCAAAAAGCAACCTTACTGTGACACCAAGGCTCAACCTCCAATTCCTTTAGCAATAAACAAGCTCAAACTGCCTAAACTACAATTACATACCTAGAGCATAATACACTAATAATTATATGTATTATCATGTATGGGAATATAGAATGAACTATTGTGCAAAAGCATTTAGTTATTTATCATGTGAGCTAAGGTTATGCTGATGAGTTTCAACCTTTTATTATGTTGAATCATGAAGTGAACTTCAGAAGATACATCTTCCAAGTAGATTCAAAAGCAAGCTTATTAATTTTTTGGCCTAGACTGGTGCCGCTCCTAGTCATATCGGCATATGTATCGGTAAATACCAATTACTGAGTTTCGGTAATCACTTAAAAAACTGAAAAATTAAAAAAAAAAGTTACTACCCAATACAGACCATGTATCAGACACATCATCAGGCGTACCTTGGTCCACATGTTGGTAGGTTGTTAGACTCATAAATAACACCCATTACCAAACCATGCTAGGCAGCATTGCAAGCATTGTTCAAATGTTCATGGTCCTTGCAAGAGTCAAAACATCTTGAACGGCTCGTTTTTAACAAATATTTCTAAATTGCATACATGCTATGTCTAACTAAAATGATAATAGTGTAGTCTTCTTGACCGGGACTCATGGCCTAGGTGCCTAGACTACTGCATGGATGTTCAAACTAGTAAATCACCTGCCACTTTCTAGGCTATTTTTTTATCAAAGATGAAACCATGAATGAAAAGTCAATCATCATTTTATCTCCATTTTTTTCTTTGAAGGAGCCACATGTCTATTCCATGATTCTTTGTTGGTGATTCAGGACATCATAAACCAATGTCCTAAGAGAACTCAAGAAACATGAAAGGAAAATCCAACCAAAAAAATGACATAAGGGGCGGCTTACGTAGCAATTTGCGTTGATACAAGTAGTTTGTTAATGTTGAGAACTAGTGAACCATTCAACGGTAAACAAGTGATCATTAAACAGGAGGTCAACCTAACAAGCTAAAAATCATAAACCAGTTCTGTTTAAAAGCAATTGTATAATTTTGGCACCCCCAAGTTGCAAAGGGAGAAATTCATAATCAAAAGCAATTTAAACCCTGGTTTGACTTACCGATCTATATTGGTGTACCGATCAGTCATCAGTATGGTATGTACCGGCATATCAATACACAATACGGTAAGGTATACCGACAGACTAGTATGTACCGCCTATACCAATCCCTTATCGGATCGGTATGTACTGTTTAAAAGCAATTGTATAATTTTGGCACCCCCAAGTTGCAAAGGGAGAAATTCATAATCAAAAGTAATTTAAACCCTGGTTCGCCTTACCGATCTATACTGGTGTACCGATCAGTCATCAGTATGGTATGTACTGGCATATCGATACACAATACGGTAAGGTATATCGACAGACTAGTATGTACCGCCTATACCAATCCCTTATCGGATCGGTATGTACTGCCCATACCAATCCCCTGTTGGATCGGTATGCATTGCCCATACTGGGCGGTACATCATGGTACGTCGAACCTTGATTTAAATCATTGACAAAAATAAAAAAAGAATATAGAAATAAAATTAGGAGTCCAAAACTGAATATGTTTAAGCACTTACTACGGAAGAGCACCAATTCTAGAATACATTAAAATGGTATGAAGAATGTGCAACTTCTAAGAATCTAAATCTCATTAATTGTGAATGAAGAATTTATGGATTTTTCAATCATCAATTAATTCTCGATACTTCATTCCAAAATTAAATGGCAAGACAATACGAATGAGGAAAAATCAGCAATAATTAGGGAAACTTTGCAATCATCACAATATGACTAATTTTTTAAAAAAATTGATATGATTTTATCATTCTTACGGATAAACATATTAAAGAAAGAAGGTGAGAGAGGGAAAAAAGTACAGATTCAATATTGAATATGAAACTATGGAAGTTTTGGATCTATCACCAGTTTATGATGTGTATGCTAAATGCTATGGTTCTTAAGGCAATCCAAAATTTAGGTTATAATGATCTCTGTCAGATGGCCGACACAGCAAAACATAATTTTCATCAGGGTTTAGTTGGCAGTTAAATGAACTTGAACAATAAGAAAACTGAGATTGATCACATGGCCTACATGGGGGAACAATAACACATAACAAGCAATTGAGCCATCACCAAATCAATGAAGACAAAATAACCAATGGAGTCTTCTTTACTTTCTGATAATTATCCATCAAATGTTGTACTTGTGAACCAAGAATTAAATGGATCTTATACTACAGAAAAGAAGACAAGCTTCAAATTTCACTGCTTGTTGCCCCAAGATGAACTGCATGGTCCCTTACAGAGAAAATAGAGCAAATATATCATGAGTAGTCAAATCCAGATCCAACCTTGTTAAGCAGGTGAACATAATTTGTCAACAGTCACCCATGGGTCAGCTTATCTAGGTAGGGTTGCCTGGTTAACTACTACTTTATATTTAAACAATATTAGCAAAAATCTCCAACTGGTACAGGTAGGCCCAACCTCTGTTACTAAAATAAACCTAAAACAATCTCAAACTGGCATTTATGAAGTCCAGAGAAATTACTCGTCCTAAGACTAAAATCATGACCTATTTATTTGTCTAAACCAAGTATAACTCTATGCAAGTTTTATCTATCATTAGCATTTCCATCTTATCAATTAACTCACATACTGCATCCAAATCTAAATATAATGAGCAACTAAACCCCATTAGCATTGGTTTCAATAGTATTGACTAAGGATTGAAATTTCGTATCATACCGATGTATCGAGCTTTGCTCGGTATGGTATGGTACGGTGTATTGAGTGGTACACCAGGGCGTACCGAGCAATATGCCTAGAAAAAAAATATAAAAATCAATTTTAGTACCAAGCAGTACTAAATATATAAATATATATAGATATAAATCTTCCATGGCATTATTCCACCCTATCCCCATCCCATGTGTATTGATGAAAACAATCCATCTAAGTCATGCGTAGATAGTGCCTGAACGTGAAGTTAGGCATACAGGATCACTAAAAGAAATATAAAATATATATCTTTTTATATAAAACAAATATAAAAATGCAAAATCAATATATAAAGATATAACAAGATACAGATACGGCGTACCAAGAGATCGCCTCGTCTACGGCCTTCGATGTCAAAGAGGTGGGGAGAAGAAAGGCGACATCGACATCGGAAGGTTTTCCGTGCAGCGGTAGTGGACGAAGGAGACCAATCGGAGATTAGGAAGGCTGCAAACGCCTTCCCTGATCCCAGCGCCTCCAACTCCCCCTCCAAAGAGGTATGACTCTCCTCGCCGTTACCTCGTGGATCGGGATTGTTGAGGGAGGACAACACCAGATCAAGATCGAGAAAGGGTGTGGAAGACAAGATCGAGAAAGGGCATCAGTGACTCCACAATACTCTTTCTCGACGCTTCTCCCTCTTCTTCGATGCTTCTCCCTCTTCTTCAAACACCCTCTCCTTCCTCGCGCTGTCTCGCCGCAGCCAGGCTGATACCGCCCAATAGTGGGTGGTCTGCGTGCCGGTCACTTGGCGGACTGATACGTACCGCCCGTATCGGGCAATACAGAACAGTATTAAAAACCCTCGTATTGACCCATAAGTAGATTTTTTGAACTCAGATTTACCAAACAAATGGCATTTTTTAAAAGAAATTACAGGAAATAGCATCGTAATATGAATTTCTGAAGGAGAAACAAGACAAACACTAACAAAGTTTTATAGTTGTTCATACTTGTTACCTAAAACAAAAATTTACTTAAATGACACGGTGAGAACTGCTTAATATAGGCCAATTTTTTAGTTCCTTGTGAGATTTTTGTAAACTAGTTATGACTGGTTTTAGGAAGGCAACACACAAATAGGTAAGCTGCAACCTGTCCCTCCACGTCAACATTGTCTCTTATTCTTTGCCTAAGTCGTTATCTCCTCCTCCACTGCCTCCACTACCTCTTCTACTCCTTCCCTCTTCTCTCTGATCCAGTTGGTCTCAACCTGTCTTCAATGTTGATTCATACCAGAATCAACTGGTCTGGCCATGAACCGATATTAGCACTAGATCAAGATTCTTAACCATGATTTAGATAGATAGTAAATAAAGTAAATAATACATGCTTCAAATAAAATGTCAAATCACACTGTTTGATGTTTCCCCTTGATCAATACAAAATGGGCGGTACATGTCAATTTGGGCATGAACCATCACATGGACCATCCTCGTTTTGGGCAATCCAATCCAGACAAAGGACTATTGTACCACCTAAAATGGTACAGAATGGATGGTATGTACCGGTCTGGGCATGGATCGGACACGCTGCAGCAAGCCCTCTTCTCACAGGGCACGTGAAATCGACACTGTTGTCATTCGACCTTGCCGCCACTATCATTCACCATACCTCCTCCGGTACACTCCTCTTCTCCTCTTCTTTCTTCTTCCTTCTTCATGGCTTTTTCCTTCTTTCTCCACCACTTCCTCTTCCTCCTTCCTCCGCTGCTTCTCCCTCTTCTTCCTCCTTCCACCTCTTTCTCCATTGCCTCCTCTTCTTCCTTCCTCTTCCTTTTTCTTCCTCCCTCCTCCTCCACCATGCCTTCCTCTTCTCCTTTGTCCTTGAAACACTGGTATGGACTAAGGTGCCATGTAACAATACATCAGTACCGACTGGTATATATCAGTGTGGCCAGCAATCGATATGGACTCGACACACAATATGACAATCCTTGGTTTGGACAATTAAAAGAAAATTTTAAAACATATATTAGGGCTCAAGTTTGCGAGCACTCTTCACCTCAAACATGAACCCTTTTTGTTTCTCCTATTGCGACCGCCCATTGCCTCATTGTACGCAAGTACGCTTCCTCCTTTTCTCCTCTTCATCCTTCCTCTTCCTTTCTCTTCCTTCTACTTCCTCGTCTTCTTCCTTCCTCCATTGCGCCTTCCTCTTCTCATTCCTCTTCGTCTTCAAAACACCTATGGGTACTAATGCACCATGTGTTGGTACATGAATGTAAACAAGTGTATTGTGTTAGTACATGAATACTGACCTGTCACGTCCTTAGTTAGGATTGTTTAAGGAATGTGGCACCCAAGCAATATTTGTCCACAAGGGTTAGCCTAGACCTTAACCTTAAGCGGTCCACAAAGGGCCTACACAAAGAAGCAAAGATTCAAAAGGCAAAAGAGTGGGTAATATACCGTCGTCATGCACAAAAAGGGCAAGATAACCAAGATCACAAGCAACATAAAGCAACCAGCTTTTATTAGGCACAAATGACTCTGCAAAATAGGCTGAACAAACACACACAAAAAAGGGTTCCAAAGGCAGATGCAGGTCCAATGTTCACCTAGCATTTTTGTCGAAGAGAAAACAAGCACACTAACGACGTTACATCACCCCTCAAACATAAAACCAAGGCCCCATATGCCTGATGCCACCCAATGGTTCCAAGGTGCTGAGACGGCTGAAGTTTCATATCGCAAGGCTGTCAGCAAGAAATTAGCTCTTGGTACACAAGAATAGGGTTGTTTTGGCTATTTTCTCCTTAGCACAACATCGTACGTTTCTGAGTTTTACATGATAGAAACAAAAAATAAAAACACTGATAATAAATCAAAATGGGACTAACGGTAGAACTTTCTACCACATACATGCTACCTACAAGAAAACAAAAAAAAAAAAAACAACGAGAAACAAGAATCGAAAAGCATCATGGACATGCTGTCACGCACTTAGCTGGAATTGCCTAAGTGGTGAGGCACCCTTGCGGCAAACATGGCCTTAGCTCGAGTTGTCGATGTCGAGAAGCACCCTTGCGCCCACTTTGATCAGACTTAGCTGGAATTGCCTAAGTCGTGAGGCGCCCTTGCGACATACGCGTCCGCAAAGGGTCAGCCGAGCTGCAACCTCGTGCAGGTCCCGTAGGACCTGTAAAAAGAGAAGTTGATTAGTTGTTGGAACGAGCGACGGACAAGTCCCGACGTCTCGCGAAGAGGGAAGCTTTACAAGCAATTGAGCGAGCACTTGGAGTCCAAGAAAGCAGAAAGAGAGGAGGAAAACAAGGACTTTAGAAGGGTGAATGAGCGGTGCAAGTCCGCAAACAACTACTCCCCAGTGCCGCGCGAAGGCAAGTTCTGTCGAGTTGACGTGCAAACTTGTGAAAGTGTTGAGCGCCCGATACTATCACGAAGACCCATCCAACCATGTGCCACGAGGGTTCCGAGTCTTTGAGATGGTGACAAAATTTGGATGGCTGCGACTCTGAGAAATCAACGGCACATGAAACAGTGTTTTGGGGTTAGGCGGATGCAGCGTGAGCGATCGTTCTGCGGCTTTTACAAGGAAAACACACCAAAAACATAGCAAAACAGGCTGCCAAGGATATGTACATGCATGGGCAAGCGACGAACGAAACGTTGAACGAAGTTGTTGCGAGTGTGCGACGACCGTTCGTGATATTCTCCCCCACTTAAGCTGTCGACGCTCTCGTTGACACTCTTTGGTAGGCTTTGATGGCTGTTTCTTCATGTCGGAGGGTATATTCTGGCTTCCAACTAGCTTCGGTTCTGGAAAGCTTCCGCCACTTCACCAAGTATTCAATCTGCTCAGCTCCATTGGGTAGCTTTGTCTTGCGATCCGCTAAAATGGTCTCAACTCGCTTCTTATAGGAGGATCTGGTGGGAGGTTGTCGAGTTGAAACGCCTCGGGAAGCATCTTGCGGATCGGAGTGGTAGGCTTTCAAGTTTCAAGTTGCTGGCATGGAAAACATTATGAATCTTGAGCCACGCTGGCAGTTGCAACTTGTAGGAGACGTTGCCCACCCTATTGATAATTGGGAAAGGGCCATCATACTTGCGCACCAATCTTTTGTACACCTTGTTTCTAAAGAATTGGAGTGATGCTGGTTGGAGCTTCACCAACACCAAATCGCCGACTTTGTATTCCTGTGGTCGCCTTCCCAAGTCTGCCCACTTCTTCATCTTTCTGGCCGCCTTCTCCAAGTAGGACCGCGCAATATCTGCATTTCGATGCCATTCTTTTGTCAAGTGATATGCGGACGGACTACTCCCTGTATATCCAATAGCCAAAGTATGAGGAGTCGACGACTGTTGTCCTGTGATGATCTCAAAGGGGCTCTTGTTGGGCCAGAGCTCATTGCGAGTTGTAAGAGAATTGGGCTATGTCCAACAGCTTCACCCAATCTCGTTGGTTGGCACTCATATAGTGCCGAAGATACTGCTCTAGGAGCGAGTTTATTCTCTCAGTTTGGCTATCTGTTTGGGGATGAAGGCTTATGGAGAAGTATAACTTCGATCCCAACAATTTGAATAACTCGGTCCAAAATCGTCCCAGAAACCGAGCATCTCGATCACTTATGATATTGTGCGGGACTCCCTAATACTTCACCACATTCTTCATCATTAGCTTCGCCGCTTCCTCTGCTGAACAATGTAGGGGTGCAGCAATGAAGGTTGCATACTTCGAAAATCGATCGACCACCACAAGTATCGATCCAAGTCCCCCTATTGCCGGCAAGCTAGATATGAAGTTCAGAGAAATGCTCTCCCACGGCCTTTCTGGTACCGGCAACGACTCTAAAAGCCCCACCGGCTTTCGTTGCTCCACTTTGTCTTGTTGACAAGTTAGGCACATCCGAACATATTCCTCCACGTCTGTCCCCATCTTCGGCCAATAAAAGGCCCTCTCCACGAGAGCCAATGTTCGGTGAATGCCCGGATGTCGCCCAAAGGAATCGCGACACTCCTTCAAGAGTTCACGTCTCAGGTGTCCACTCGAGGACATAAACTCTATTCCCTTTGGTGTAGATAAGTCCCTCCTGGACCCAAAATTGTCGTGCCTTGCCTTCTTGTATCGGTTGCATCGAGGATCTTGCACGGGATCAGCATGCGATCCATCCTTGATCGAAAGAAAGTTGGAGTGCAATCGACTTGCTTGGCCTCCGCCCTCGATTGCCATAGCATTCACGGCCTCCACTTTCCGACTCGAGGCATCGGCTATGACATTTGCTTTTCGGTTTGTACTCCATTGCCGTATCAAATTCCGCCGGGAAGTCCTGCCATCGTGCTGCTTTGGAGAGAGTTTCTTTTGAGTGCAGAAGTAACTCAGCGATGTTATGCATCCTCGGCCTGAATCGCGATCCGAGAAGGTAGTGTTGCCACACTCGTAAACAGTGGATCACCGCTGTCATCTCCTTCTCGTGCACTGGATACCGCAGCTCGGTCTCGTTGAGCTTGCGGCTTTCATAGGTCATTGGGTGGCCCTCCTGCATAAGTACTCCCCCAATAGCGAAGTCTGAAGCATCTGTATGGACTTCGAAGGGCTTCCCATAGTCTGGCAATTTGAGCACCGGTTCTTCCAAAATGGCAACCTTTAGGTCTTGGAATGTTGCTTCACATTTGTCAGACCATCTCGAGGTTGCTCCTTGACTCTGTTAGTGGAGTTGCGGCGCTTGAATACCCGGTATGAAGCGTCGATAGTAGTTCACAAACCCAAGGAAGGATCTCGCCTGTGCACCTTCTTCGAGTTCGCCACCCACAACCAGACCTTCGATTTATCCATCCGAACGGAACCGCCGCCGATTCCGATGCCCCAAGAATAAGATCTCTTTCGAGCAAAGTAGCACTTCTCTTTTTACTTAACAAAGAATTCTCCCCGAGAACTTCAAGATTGTCAAGGTGCTCAATACGCTCCTCAAGTATTCTAACAGAGACGATATATCGCCCAAGTAGACAACTACAAACTTATCCAAATACTCCTTGAAAACCGGTTCATAAGAGTGCGTAATGTGGTCGAGCGTTCGTTAAACCGAAAGGCATCACCAAGAACTCAAACGCCCATACCGTCACACAGTAGTCTTCGCTTCATCACCTTCAGAATACGCACTGCTAAATACCTCGACCAAGGTCGAAGTTCGAGAAATACTTTGCTTTGCCCTTGGTCGAACAAGTCCGCAATGAGCGGATGGGATATTTGTTCTTCACGGCCACTTGTTAAGGGCTCGATAGTCAACGATAATCGAGACTCCCATCTTGTTTCTTCCGAAGAGAACCGAGCTCGAATGGTGCTTGAACTACGGATGAGACCACCGCTTAGCGCTTCATCTAATCGCTTTCTAAGCTCGCCAACTCGGGAGGGGCATGCGGATGGTGGTCTCGCGGAGGCTTCACTCCCGCCCACCAATAAGATGATCCGCTCGTGGTGGCAGAGTTTTCAAGAACTCGTGGCATAACATCCGCGAACTCCTTCGTAACGCTTTGCCACCGCAGCAGGTTCTTGAATGGCCTCCCCGTCGAGTGTTTCCAGCTTTACAGTCGCCACAAAGGTTAACTCTCCTTTCCCTACACCTTTCTTCACCGCACCGATAGTTATCAGGGATCCCGGGTTCCTCCGAGAGGGGGAACCACAGGTTGTCACCTCCCATCGCATATAGAGTCTAGGAACGACATCGGCACCAACTTTGCGCGCGCATGAACTCCATTCCGAGAATCACTGAAGTCATCCAATGGTACCGCCATCATGTTTCAGGCGCCACGCATGATCCGATCTTGACGGAGACCCCTTTGCTAGCCTCAGAGATCCGCTTGGCCTCCGAAAGTTAATCGCTTTCATCCGGCTGGTTCTTCTCCAAGATTAGCCTAAGCCGCTGCTTTCTGGCCGGCGGCGAAGTTGTGGTAGCACCCGTGTCCACCATCGCTCGTGGTTTGGCCGCTGAGTCCGATGTTCACATACATTAGCTCATCGCTTCCTCGCTTTTGTTGCTTCGCCATGTTCTCCCCACTTGACCTCGCAATGCATTCAACAAACGCATCGCACTCCATTCGGGTCCTCGCGACTTCTCATCGCCGCTACCCGATTCGAGCTACTCGAATCGAGAGCAACCGCTCGCCCTTATCCGCCTGGGGGAATTGAAAAGCCGACAAGGCATCGAGTGCCGCTGGGCACTCCCACACACCGCGGGCCCTCCGCACAAGAAACATCTCCTAGGTTTTGAGGCCCTACCATTTGAGTTTGGCCCCTTATGGAAACTCTTCTTCCTTTGCTCGCCCCTAGGTTCCTTCCCAGGAGGATGCCTTGGTTGGTGATTTCCTGTGGACTGTTTCTTCTTCCTTAGGTCCTCTGAAGAAACAAAGTCGGTAAGCTTTTCTACGGCTGCAATTGCTCCGACCAAATCAATGACATTCCGTCGATGTTCCTGTTGAGCCCATGGCTTTAGGCCGTCAAGAAAGCTGAATAACTTATCTTTTTCAGACATATCTTGAATGTCCAGCATTAGTACAGAAAATTGCTTCACATAGTCCCGAATGGAAGTCGTTTAGTGGAGTTGTCTCAACTTCCTCCTTGCGACGAACTCAGTGTTCTTGGGCAGGAATTGAATTCTCAACTCACGCTTCAAGTCGTCTCATGTGTCCACTCGGCACCGACCTTGTTGAATCTCTTCCCAACGGGTTCTCCACCAAAGCTTTGCATCTCCATTCAGATACATAGTCGCTATCGAAACTTCGTGTCCTCGTGAGTCCGCCTCAGAGCTCGAAAGTATTGTTCCATGTCAAACAGAAATTCTCGAGCTCCTTCGCATCTCTAGCACCCCCATAACAATGTGGGTCGGGCGCTCTGAAGCTTTGTGTCGGTGCAACGCGGGTGTTGCTTCCCGCATTTAGCGCCCTTGTGAGCATTGTCACTTTGGAAGTGAGTTCCACCACCATTTCTTGCAGACGTTGTACGGAGTCCTTGGTGTCATCCGTTAGTCGGTCGACCAAGGCTTCAACCTTGTCAATCCGTGATTCAGCTTCCTCTTGCGAGCTCTCTACCCTAAGGAGCCTATGTTGGCCTTGGTAAAGTTCCTCCACGCTCGCTTCAAGAACATCCAAGCGGGTTTCTACCGCTGTGACCCTTTCTCTATGGCTCATTTTCCCGATCGACGCTCCAGATTGCGCCTCCTCCATTCGCGGCGAGAAGCCAACTTCTCGCTCATCATGTCCACTACCCCACTCTTCTTGAGCGGCACCAGTAGTGAGGGAGCGAGTTTGAACATGCAGCCCACCTGCAGCTGCTTGGGACAACAATCCGACTTGCCCCGTTTTGCTCGATTCACCGCGATGTCTCACCATGATGAGATTGCGAAGTTTCTTCGCAGCTTGCTCAAATTGCTTGCCTGCTCTGATACCACAATGTCACGCACTTAGCTGGAATTGCCTAAGTGGTGAGGCACCCTTGCGGCAAACACGGCCTTAGCTCGAGTTGTCTATATTGAGAAGCACTCTTGCGCCCACTTCGATCAGACTTAGTTGGAATTGCCTAAGTCGTGAGGCGCCCTTACGACATACGCGTCCGCAAAGGGTCAGCCGAGCTGCAACCTTGTGCAGGTCCCGTAAGACCTGTAAAAAGAGAAGTTGATTAGTTGTTGGAACGAGCGACGGACAAGTCCCGACGTCTCGCGAAGAGGGAAGCTTTACAAGCAATTGAGCGAGCACTTGGAGTGCAAGAAAGTAGAGAAAGAGAGAAGGAAAACAAGGACTTTAGAAGGGTGAATGAGCAGCTGCAAGTCCGCAAACAACTACTCCCCAAATGCCGGGCGCGAAGGCAAGTTTCCGTCAAGTTGACGTGCAAACTTGTGAAAGTGTTCAACGCCCGACACTATACTGAAGACCCATCCACCATGTACACCCGGGGTTCCAGGTGCCGAGATGGTCGATAAAATTGGGTGGCATGGTCGCAGAAATCAGCCCGCAACACACAAAAACGGAGCTGTTTTGGGGGTTCTGGGCAGATGCAGCGAGCGATCGTTCTGCAGCACTACGAGCTGCTGTTTCTTACATTTTTACAAGGAAAACACACCAAAAACATAACAAAACAAGCTGCCAAGAATATGTACATGCATGGGCAAGCGACGAACGGAACGTTGAATGAAGTTGCTGCGAGTGTGCGACGACCATTCGTGACAATGCGTCAAACACCTTGACTTGATTGCTCCATGATAGACCGCTACAGACTGGTCTGGACAAGGATCGATACAGTTCCAATACACAAAATGGCAATCCTTCATCCAGTGTAGATTAGTTTCACATAAAAATTAAGCAAAATACAATATCTTTAACAGCCAAAAATCTTCTAATTAATTTTTTCCACAAACAAATTCTTTAATAATTGATCTGAACTTGCATCATGTGAAACATTATATATTTTTCACAAGAGAGAAAGCTATTTTGAAAATGTAAAGCTGATAAAACAACTACAATTTAGCTTCTGACAATACCAGTAAAATTAAGTTGACAGAACATGCTTTCAGCACATAATCAGTCAAGTAACTGGACAATTTTAAATAATAGTAACAACCTCTAACTGAAAGTACCTTGGAAATCTGATTAAATAAATGCAAGAAATACAAACCCAATACAGGTGCTCACACCAAAATCCTCTCAGACAGGTATATACTGACTGGAACAGTATACATCAGTAAACTGATGCAAAAAAATGTTAAATATTTGTCTAAAATATTGGTAACTAGCATTCCTCAGCACAGTGACTTGCAATACCCAATCAAATCCAGATGTATTTAACAGTACGGAAGGTATGGACTGGTGCTTCAATTCATGATGCATTGATTTAAAATAGGAAAAACAAGCCATGAATGGTAAGCAATGCCAATGACATATGTAAGACAAAATTAAATATATTCCAGGAAGTGAAAGTTCAGGGTGCTGTTTAAGTTGCTACAGCTAATGAGATATACTACCTTGACTTTTGTACAATAAAAGATTGTTCATGTGGTTAATCACATCATATACTTTCAGTAGTATAATTCCTAGATAAAATCACCAATATCTCAAAAATTCATGAGTGAAAAAAGTTCATAAACATCCAAATATGGAAAAAAATCACTTTCATAATATCAAACGCCTTGTATCCAAAATATGTTGAACAGTAAACAAATTCTGCAAGTAAGAATGCATATTTTGAGACTAGCGGCAAACTATGACCATAATTGAAATGTTGAAAATGAATATACCTTGATTACTAATTGAAATAATTCCATAGTGTCCACAACAACTTCTGTGAATTGCCCCCCTATAAAAATAAAACAGAAAAATGCATTAGGCTATGCCTTTAGATTCTCATTGCATTCTGGTGCATATGCAAGGGAGATAAAATATACCTTGAATGTCCATAGCTACAGATAATTCTTTCATGTTCAATCCTTGTTCACCAGCTTGACAAACAGCAGAATGAACAGATTTAAAAAACTCAGGTGAAAAGGTAGTTGCTTTGTTCCCATCAAGCTGTACCGCAGACAAACATTCAGCATGGTTGGCTATGGCATCCCAACGCACTTCATCAACAACTGCTGTTACACTTCCATAATTCTGACACATTAGATTGCCATGCAAGCCTGCACCAATTTCTTCAGATGAGAGTCCTTGACCGTTCTTGTCATATGAAGAACACTCAAGGTTTTCCTTCATAAGGTTTGAAAATGTGTCAGCTGAAATAATTTTACGTTTTAAAACAACTCTAATGCCTGGGAATCCTTTTTCTCGACGAGAACAATAATCATTGTCGATTATCATTTCAAACTTGGGCTTCTTAATCTTTTTCAAATTCCCTAACTTAGTTTCAGCACATTTTCGTTTTAGGCTATTTGAATTATTAACCTTATCATGTTCCACTGGTTCATCAGTCTCTCCAATCCCTTCCTTTGGCATGCATGGTGAAATGGAGAATTCTCCTGATGAAACAAGAGCGAATAGGTGGCAAATTTCCCCACATTGTAAATCCTGAGTCAGACTTACTCTATTATCTATTAAATCTTTTTCTTGCTTGCTAAGCCAACTAGAAAATTCAACAGCCCTCTTCCCTGAATCAATTGGAAAGGGAGAAGAAGATAAATGATGCCAGAACATTTTTGAAAGGACAAATGGTCGACTACCGTGCCCAACAACCTGTCGACAGGCCAACAGAACTTGTAAGAAAAGATGGAATAGAACAATATCAATAATAAATATACATAAAATCATCAAAATTTAAATGTAATCAGTTAGTATGCCATCCTAATGCCATGACATTATTTTTAAACTTTCACACACATTAGACTAGTTGCAGCTACTTGGCTTGCACTTGGGTGCTTCTTAGTTCTTACTAAAACTACTGTCGAATTTTGAGATATTAATGGAAGGAATAAAAAACAGCATACTATCACAATTACCTCATGACAGAAATTAAGTACATCTAGATAAAGTTTCACTAATACCAGTGTTTAAACCTATAAGACCAGTAGGGTACAGATACTCTGGATAATACACCGGCTAATATTGCAAGATATCAAGGAATAAAATAATTTAACAATTAAAAATGAACAATACTGTATTGACATTGAGCTACATGTTGGATTCTGATATTCATTGGACCAATAAACACCAGTCGGTATATGTACCAATTTGAGCAATATTTAAAACCTCACTCCAGAACTGCAACTTCACTAATATATGACATTTCTGGCTGGTATGTGTTGCTTTGATTAGACACAGCATGGACAAAAAACACTGATGCAGCATACCTAAGCACATGTTCAAGCACAATTCAGCACATCATAGCGAGACATCATCCTACACAAACATTTTTTTGATAAAGGACCTTCAAAGCATTGGTAAGAATGAGTAGATTCTGAGTTGTGTAGATTGGTAATGCACGAGAGATAACCACCCTCATTTTTTGTCATTTTATTACACAATGTTGTTCATTTTCCAAACACAACTATTCAGATATCCTAGTTATGGTTTTTTTTCCCCTTTGCAATAATTTAAACAAAACATGTATAATCTTCATCAATTAGTAGAATTGAGATGCATAAGCACAAAATGATTTAAGAGGTTCAAGCAGACACAAATTTTGCCTATAATAATAGTAATGTCAGTTCAAATATTGCAAGTTAGCTCAAATTTTATAAATATGAAGGCAATACTTACCATGAAGTTCTTTTCTTTGAGATAATTAAATGCCGCAAATATGTCATGCTCTGAATAAAGCTGCAGAGTTGCTACTAAAGAGCTTTGCACTTCAGTTGTTGCAGATGTACTAAGAAAGACAAGCTTAAGGAGCTCGACAGCATTGGCAACTGCTAATGATTCATACACCTTCCTTTTCATGAAAATGTATCGACTATTCCAAATTTTCACAAGATTCCTGCGAGAATGATGGGACCTCAACCTGCTTGGCCTAGTGGAAAGAACATTTACTCTTTTGTGTCTCAAAATGAGCTTCTGAGATTCATTTCCGTCACATTCTGAAATGATATTTTGGTCCTTTGCAGACTGAGACTAAAAAAGTAAGTTTACTAGTCAGTTAAAAGTTTTGCTTCAAAAATTATGTTTAAAGCCAAATATCATTAATAACATACAAATTGCTGGATATCTGAATTTTTGCCTTCAATCGGAGGAATATCTGGCCACTCTTTTCCTTGTCTGCTTCCTAGTCTCTTCGCATACTGAAATGTTGCTGATCTTTTGCACCGAAGAACTTCATCAACAGCAATCCTTACATCTGGATCTTCAAAGTTATCCCAGAAATATTGCTGGCAATTCAACTCAGAAATACTTTCATCATGGGTAAGAGACAAATTTTGAGTAGTAACAGGTTCCTTCATTATGCGTATTTTTTCCAGGTATGTAGCATACCGTTCCCCAAGGAGATTACATAATCTCATTATTGATCTTCTGATATGAATATTAGCATTCAAGACAGCCATTCTTCTAGCACAAGTTGAAGGAAGTGCTGGAAGATCAGAAAGTGAGGTCCAATCAACTCGATAAAATCTTGCCCCAAGCATTGCACGATGTCTTGCATACTGCACCACTAGCCGTCTGTAGAAGCAACATGCCAACAAGAAAAGCATAACGGCTTGTAACTAAAACAAAACACATCAAGCATTCAGAAAATTAAAAAAATATTTATTAGAAATATTTTAAATACAGGCCCAACACTGATTTCAACAGCCTGTCAGATTGATGCAATACTGAGATGCCACACAGTACAATGACATACACCACCTGGTATCACCAGAAAAAGCAGTGTACTGAGCCATGCCAGTACCAACTTGTATGGTCTGTCACCAATATTTGGCCAGACCATTAAAAATATCAATCTCAATTTTTATTGCCCCGACAAGCATTTTAAGCTATGCTAAAACAAAATACAAATAAAGTTTTAGCAGATCCTACCTATAACAAGTTAACTAATATACCTGTCCAATGTATCAGTCCAGAAGAACCGTTTAGCACGCATGGGTTTTTTCCTTGGAAATGCACAATTGATAAAAGCACTATTTCTACCATCTTCCACATGCATATCAGAATCGGCAGCATGCTTAATGTCATCATGATCTCCTGTAGGAAGTAAGTTTGTTTCCGTGCTTTGATCATCAACACCAGTTGAGTGGCATATCTTTGGTTTACCAGTTCTTAAGGATTCATTCTGTTCAAGATCATATTCTGGGGACCCGTCTTTAGAAGATCTCTTCCTCTTGCTATTAAATGGTCTACAATTATCTCCATCAGTATGGTTGTCCTTCTCACTGGACTTTGAGCTGCTAGAATACCTGTAAAGACGGTATTGCCGCTTGTCGTATGAAACACGTAGTACCTACACAAAATGAAGTTCTATATGGATTAAAATCTAGACAAACAATTTCTTAATCAGCTGGTGTATAGAAGTGACAACATGGTTAAGAATCAAACAATTGCTCTATAAAATGCAGGTCAAACCAAAAACCTCATATTCGCCATATGCCTTGTGAAGCAACTTGAGAAATAAAATAACCCAACTCATGGTTTTTTCTGAAACTGTATATTACAGCTAAAATGATGAATGACAAGGTATCTTCGGAAAGAATGAGCCTTGGCCAATGATGAATGTAGTAACCTGTATCATAAATGTAAATCCTAATGCTAACCAAGCTAGTAAGAAGATCGCTTGGGACCAGTTTGCTTCAAGTTGGAAGTTCACAGTAGAGCACCCCAATAGATGAGACTCTCACTAATGCAAGATCTAGGGAGAATCAATACATGTAACTTACCCCATGACAAGAGGTTTTGTTTCCATGACTAAAACACTAGACATTCAAATTGCAAAAGAGCAACCTAACAGAACACCAATGCTCAAGAGTCTGGAATCTGGATATAATTGATAATCTTAGTTAATTAAAAAACAAGGCCTGAGAGTCTCGATATAATTAATCACATTGGTTAACATCAAGAACATTTTAATAGGGAAAAATAAGATACATTTCTTTATCCCCACCCAAAGAAAAAGAAACAAATCCATATGCACAATGCATTTTAGAAGATGCTTTGCTGGATAGTTGACCCATTTGATCCAAATTGGAATGGCCACCTGTTCCAAAAACAACTGAATTTTCTTTTCAAAGGATTGTATATATTTGGCTTTTGATCCCACCTAACCATCCTATCTAACTTCCTGCCAGTCTTGAGAATCTAGCAAATTTCCAGTCAATCAAGCCAACTTTTTCTTATTAAATCCAACTTCCAGCAAATTTCCCCAATCGCTCTTCCCTCTGTTCCCCTCTTCTCTGTTCCCCTCTTCCCTGTTCACCGCTGCCCTCCTACCTTCCTACAATCCTCGCTCTTCCCTCATTTTTTATGTGTCAAATTTAGAGTATTTGGAATTGTTCTTTGGATGTTTTTATGCTTGAGTTTTGGATTTTTTTTCAATGAAATTTCTAGAGGCTACATTTTCTATCCAATCAATAGTAATCGGTTTGGAGTTTGGTTTGCATGCAATGAGTGTTTATTACTTATTGTTGAGAGCTGCCTGCTCTAGTGAACAGCAGCTGCCTTCTTTGCTGTAGTGAATCAGTAAAATGTCGATTATTATTGCTATTGGTGTAGTGAAATTTGCACATCTTATTTTATTGTCATTTTGGTTATTGGATATGGACAATGTAGTTTGATACTTTAAATGAATAAAAGTTTGATGTGTTATTTTAGTTTTAGTTTATTTTTATTAATCATGATATATAATTTTTAAATTATAATATTCAGGAGTGTCTAGTTTCACTCGGGTGAGCACCTAGCGTCTTAGGCATTTTGGGACCATGGCGCATAGCGCGTTTGACTACACTAAAATGTACATAATTTGGTATCTTGGTAGTAATTATCTTGTATATATAACAATGTAACTCATGTTTTGATTGAAAATTTTGCTTTAATGATTGTCTTAATCCTTAAATAAACTTTTATCAGTTTTGTAAGATAAGTTTCCTGCTTGTTCAGACAAGCAACTAACACTTCAGATATTAAAGGATCTTAGTGCCTTATACCACCTAATACAGTTAGCAACATGGGAGAAAACACCAAGATCCATAACCTAACCAAGATATACAAGTCCAACTAAAATTGAATAAGGATTACAAATAAAACTTTTTGTATCACGACTTCTAGGTAAAGACAAAAAAATAATGATAAGCAGGTTTTATATTTCTCCATCATACTGTCCCTATATACTCATGAGCAATAATCTTTAAATCAAATTAAGAAACATTTACCATCATCCATAGAGGCTGTTTGTAGCATAAAAATGAAATGTCCTATGTAGCAACAATGCAGAAATAGCAGCCCTTGAAAATTAAGAAAAATAATTTTTCAGATTTTTTAATGTGCATTTATAACATAACAGTAACATAATCACCATTTCCATCCATCAATTATAAGATTTAGATGACAAATTAAATGAAGCTGAAATAAATGCTGACCTGTTCGACAGTAAGGTCTAACTCCCTAGCAATCCTTATGCAATCTTTAAACGATATTTTTTTCCTTGGGTCAACATTGTTCACACGCTTCAGAAGCTCTATTCTTTGTTCAGTGTTCATCACTCGAACTGAAGTCCATGAACGAGTATGAAAAACCTAACAAACCACATAGTCATTACTTCAAACTGTTGAAGAAAATGGTGCAGTAAATTTAGGAAATTGGAAGAGTTAAGATTGTGAATTGCAATTATAATGGATCATGTCCAATATATTTTAACAGTGTATAAATACAAGATTGTGGACTGCAATTATAATGGATCATGTCCAATATATTTTTACAGTGCATAGGTACAAGAAGGGAATTTCTATAGCACGATCATCATTTTCTACTATGCATAATTAAATGTACTCAAGGAAGACGATTTAAGTCCTAGAGGAATGTTACTATACATATTGTCCTCCCCCACAGTGTAGGGTTGGACACGTAACGAGGATGTCAAACTGTTGTTTTGTCTGTAATTAAAACAAATATAGCAAACAAGTATTTCATGATGCACATGGAAGTATACCATGACATTTCAAGTGTATGCATTAAAATAAATTGTTTAATAGGCAGATAACAGAATGCAGAACCAATTGATTTTGAGCTTCAAGTATTTAAAACAACATCTTCATTCTGAATGTGAGATTTTTAATTTTGGACACCATCTTTATGCTCTCAACTAATCAATAAGTTCCTGCAAAGTAATGAAGGATATTTACACCAAAAAAAACAGAAAATGAGTTTAAAAGAAAATATACATCGCAAACAGAAGAACCAGGAAATGCACATGAAGCTGCTACTTGATCAGCTGCTGCATAGCAATACTCCAATGTTTCCCAATATACATCAACGGCCTCTGGCTTTAGAAGAAGAAAATCATGTCGGATTCTAGGACGAAGGTCAACCTTGAAATGTGAAGGCGTTATTGTTCGTGTCATTGGTTCTTCAATATATGGTTTCAGTTCCATGGCATATGTAAGAACAGCATGTGATAGCCCATTGTCATCTTCAGCAGTTCCTTCTTTCACTACTCGTATCAACTAGAAATATGTGAACAAACCATGTTAGCCTTCACCTATATCTGCTTCAATAATATTATAAAAAACTAAAAAAGTAAAAATAACTAAAGAAACTAGTTGCCCAGCATCCTTTGGAATTTGGCAATTCATGCAAGGCTAAAAGGTATTTCTAGGTGAGAATGAGAGTCCATATACTCTCATGCTAGGTGAGAATGCGAGTATATATGGTGTCATAAAATGCAAGAAAAAAAGTTTTGCACAAGCAAGAAACAGATTTGACTGCAGAAGTCTTTGAAAATGTCCTTTTTAATAATTCAGCTGAAAATATTTGTAATAACCATATACCTGAGGTCCAATCAAATCAAACACTATGGTAAATCTCATATAACATGGAAGCACACAAGAAATGAAGCCAAACAGCAAGGCAAAGAATTCATACACCCTGGGTTACACACCATTGAACCGGTTAAGTGTTTCTATACATAACGGATGGTAGATACAAAAACGGTTAAGAAAAGCTATTCTATATAACAAAAGAAAGAATAGTACTCTGAGTTCTCCATTGGTCATTGATTAGTGTAACCAACAAAGCAAAGCATGTGATAGGCTTATATATAAGATATAAAATAAGAGAAAATACTATAATAAAAGAAGGCGCAGACAAAGTAACCAAGGTCAAAGAAATAATCATTCATAAAAAATGATAAACTACAACTGTTGTGTGGTAATTTATTTAAAGACCTACAAACAAATCATAAACAAATGAAAGAAATTGCAACAAAAGAACCTTTTTTAGAGGACTCATAATGCTACATAATCAAATCCATAGGACCTCTACAACTCACCAAACACAGTTCCTAACAAGGATAGTATTCCCGATGGAACAGATCATAACATACCATGCAAAGAGAAGTTGTTAGCATGAGTCATATGTCAAACCATACCACAGGTACTGACATATGACCAAGCCATTTTTGGTTTATGCCAATCAACAGGGGAGCATGCAGACCAGCACAAAACATGAGATATTAGAACTGCATCAGTATGTCCCTGTGCGACGATCTGGCAATCTCTACTCCTAAACAGTATCCCCATGCCATGAACTGGCAATCTCTGCTCCTAAAAGCCACACACCTTTCCTAACTCACACAATACCTAGAATAAAACTAGAACAATAATCAAATTAAGACTCTAGAAACACAACAAAATAAGGACTATTAACGATGACAAACATACATATATTTCAACCAAATGCTACCTGGACCTGATTGTGAATCAATCCTAATTTGAATAAGTCTTATGTTGGATCAAATAGGAGTTTACTACCATTTGTGTCAGATTTCAGGAAAAGAGGTCTGAGAAATCATAATTTTCAAAATTCTAAGCATCAAAACATTATGTAATGGATAACATAAATTTCTGCATACAAATTAAGCACTGGAAATAAATTAATAAGTCCTTGTTGGTGTTTCAAAGTAGAGAATTAAGCATAACTTATCAAGCAAACTAAAAAATTCAGGTTATATCTGTCTCATGTAGTCCTAGGAACAAGATAATTACCTTCATTCGAACCAGAATATTAATTATATTTGAGAGTCGACATGTCGCCCTAGAGTCAAACAAGCTCTTGTACTCAGAAATAGATATATCAGAGAGCCTTAAGCCAAGTTTACAACGCTCTACCATATTTTCAATCTCCTTTGGAGAACCTACAACTTGCAAGAACAGTTCAAGCGGCATTGTCTTTATAGCTTCATCAAGTGCAAATAATTGGCATGTGCTGGGACTCTTCAGGTCATAGCTGCATTGATTAGAATTAACAGCACCATGCCAACTAGGCAAATTGCTGACATAACTCCACAGAAATTTATGCAAAAGCCTGGCGCGGACCATCCTAGCAGATGCAAAACCATTAGCACGCATAGCCTCAAGCAGAACAGGTTTGTCATCCGCATGCTTTGACGTCATTCCCAAACTTGTTAAATTGTGCACAGGTTGTCCATTCCTTGACCGAGTTGATGCTTGTCCACGAATTCGACCATCAAACTCTCTCTGTCTTCTGTAGATTTTGTCTAAAAGTTCTGGTGACAAGTTGTCGACAGAAGGATGCAAAATCACATCAGTTATGCGATGGCGATTAAAATTTGTCACCACAGGGAAGCTAACCTGGACACATTTGCATAAGCCCTCCTTTTGCAGCTTATTCAGTGTACTAGTTAAAGTTCTCCTGCCCATTTTTGTGCTCTTACCCTTCTCGAGTTCCTCTAGCCACCTATAGAGCTCAGCTGTCAAAATTAACTCCTCTTTCTGCAGGGATGAAGAGTAAGCATGTTAAAGAATACTGCCTACAATCATAATTTAGAAAACAAATTATCTTTATGATGTAGCAGAGATTAGACATGTTTTCTCATGTTATTCTTATAATTCTAGAAAAATATGACAAATAAATTATTAAAAAGGAAATGTGCAACAAGGGCATTCTAAATGTTGAGTGACAAACTATACATGTGCATTATATCACATATTAGGACCCTGAACTTGGATTTTGTTTGAAGCAACCATAGGCTCAATTTCTTGTAACAAAGACATAAAATGAAATGGCATTATTAAGCAAGAATGTTGAGCTGCCATCAGTGGAACAAAATTCACCAAGCAAATGCAACCTTTAATTTGTATTTATTTATTTATAATATGTTGCACTATTTTCCTAAATGATTATGTTAGTACTATTTATTTTATTTGTAGAAAATATGTTTTCCTTCAACCCATCCTATCTTTTCTTCTTATCCTGCAAAAAATAAAATAGATACTGCATTATCTAATACTTTATTTGATGCTGCAACGCCCAGTTGTCCATTGATCAATAACTATTGCCAAAGATACTCTTCCTCGCAATCAAGCTTACAAGAGAGTTCGGTTGATGCCAAAGATACATGGATCCAGTGCTAAAAGGTTAATGTTTATTGTAATTAACAAAATGGGGAAACTGTAGTTGTGCTTTCCAGAAGTATCCCCGGTCTAGATAGCATCTAGTTAATGTTTATTGTAATTATCAAAATGGGTAACTGTATTTGTGCTTTTCAGAAGTATCCTGTCTATATATATTGCATCTATGTTAGTCACTCATGTCCAGAACAACTACAGATGGAACCCATCATAAGGCTACAAAAGGGTTTCACAGCCAGTAAGAGACGGTGTCCATATTGATGTGCAATGCTTGTGAATCAATGGAGGTCTCAATAAATGAGCAAAAATCCACATCTGCAGTTTTAAGTGGCAATGGGTCCAGGGAAATGGCCAGTCTTAATTTGTGTTGAAGCCTCAATTGTTCGGCCCATTATTTTGCCAAACCCCACACTGGCGGGAGCCCTGTACACTAGGCTTTCCTTTTTTCTTCTGCTATATAATGAGAAAGAGTGGCATTATGGTGAAACATGCCTACGCCACTGCTACAGCACACTTTCACATGCCTAGAATTAATGCAATTAAAGTTCTTAGAACCTGCATTTTGGCAAGTAATTAAATGCAAAGCAAGATGTGGATCTCATCCAATTACATGAAAAAATGATAAGATACCCAGGGTTTGTCAAAGATCTGATGCTAATCTATATAGTGAGCCATTACCAACATACTGATGGACTGCCACAAGGTGATCAAAATTTGCTATTAAAGTAAAAAAGAATAACTACTACTGTCAGGTAGGCCTTGTACAAGCATTGGTCAAGCATATACCCTACAAAATATAATGACATTTAACAATCCTCATTTTGTACTATGGTCACACTTGCAACTTAGATAAGTACATATTTACAGAGCAGGACCCTAGACCGCTCCTGTGATGAGCCCACCTTGACAGCCCAAGACAAGGGCCTTTTGGTTCAATTATCTATCTTTTATGTATTTCACCATATATTAAGTTCTTATTTAAGGTCAATTTTAGACTCATATATCAGGTTATATTCTTATATATAAATCCTATTCTGATCATAGATGCAGCATCTAAAAGACATATCCTTCAGTACGATTTCATGGGATTTCAGTTTTCCTAAACAGGAAACTTCTCTCCCTAGTTCTGTTGGCTCTCCCTAGTTCTGTTGGCTGGTTTATTGTGTATATGGCATACTGTAAGTCTTCTCTCTTGATATTGGTTGTTTCATTATTACAACAGATCTATAAATTCTCTCTTTTATGCTTGGTTGAATGCCTCATCCTATTACAGGATACCTTGATAGGGACACATCTTCGCAAAATGTGATGTATTTCTAAAGGAAGCACAACTCAAGAACCTTCGTGTCCTTACAGAGCATGTAATAAATTTGGTGACATATACAACATAAATGAATGTACGGATGAAGAAAATTCATTGTAAAATGAATAGAAGCCAAGTTGAAAATAGGATCCCTGTATAGTAGTTATGAAATTAATATGATAACCCTAAACTCCATCTTCTCCAATGTTATAAGCTTATAATAGCATACAGCAGGCTTGTAGGAGATGTCACTGGGCTCTAAGGTATTTTGAACACAAAGAGAACCACTAATGAATCATCACAATTTATCTATTAGAAAATCATATTGTCTACTGAGCAGAGAACCAAACACCCAATGTTCATATATAGTTTACAACATTTTTTGAGTAAAGTGGTCACGATATACAATATCAAATATCAAATAATATGATCGTCCACAATTGTAATATGATTTTACTCATAAAAAAAATGAGTAATATGAAACCGGTGCCTATACATTTTGTGGGAACAATAGCAAAAAATAATCAATGTGTATTAAATAATAATGATCTCAATCAACAGATTCTCAAATGATGAATTTAAACTTTATAGAAAAAGAGTGATTAAACATCATTAATGTGGACAGGTCAAAATCTATGAGACCAGAGGTTCAACTTAAATTAAACAGTTTTCATTAATTAACATGGACATCGATTAAAAGAGCATATAGGCCCATTGCTTAATAGCCAACAACTGGCTAGATGCAGCATATATAAGGAGACTACAACTGCAGTTTACAAAGAACAATATGACAGCATGGTGAAAATGCAACTACATATAGTACCAAGTTAAAAGTTCCCAAAAGATATCAAGGTTAATGTATAATATCATCTCTTATAGGTCAAGGTACCCCTTTAAAAGATGGCTGGATGAAAACCTAGTAGTGGACCAGTGATATGTCCGCAAAATAGAAAACAAAGATGTTATTTCCACCAGCAAGACCATTCTTTATAAGTGACATGCACTGAAGCAGGTGGCACATACCCTAATGAGCTTAAGAACCCTTTGTTTCACCAAAAGTGGATGTGTCAACTGTCAAGTAGACTTCAATTGGCTTGATGTAAGTTTCAAGAAGTTAGCAACACTTTAAAGTGTGTACTTAATGCAATGATGTGATTTTGTTATAGTACCTAAAAATTTTACAAATTTGAAGTTAATCTAATATAACTCAGACCAGCTAGTCTTATCCTCATGCTTACCACCTTGAGGTGTTCGACAGAAGCCTAAACTCGATCAGTTTTACAACATTAAATTTGCTAATTATATACTTAATAACTCCAAACTAATATAGTCCAAACTTGTCAAACCAAACTGACCTTAAATTTTCTTCCCTACCAATGCCACAACAAACAACAAAAGCTCTATTGAATTTCAAAGCCAAGAACTTGACTTTGAAAAAAACAATCACCTTCAAGTAACTTAAGCTCAAATGAACTTTTATGAGAACATATTCCAAGACCATTTTAAACCTTGTCTCATGGTAGAACATGGTCTCTAAAACACAATAGTTACTACCCCTATGAACTCATTATACCTATTATACATCACAGAGCTCCTTTCATAATGTTACATGCAGGAAGATAGGATCCCCATATTTCAAGCCTTTCCAATACTTTTTTTTAGTTTTTGCATCTGTATACCATCATCTCATGCATCTCGTCATGGATTATAACATATCCCCAGTATTTCCATGAATAAATCATGCATACACAACAGCAGTTCAATGTTTGTCACCATAAAGGGTATTTACTTTAAGAACAATTCTGAGCAAAATAGAATTATATTTTTACTCTGATAAATAAGAAAAGGAAAAATAAGATTAAGTTGGATGATCATAAGTAAGTTTAAACTGACTGGAAATTTAATTATGCTAAACAAAAATATAGGCATCGAGAGGGAACTCAAAAGAAATTAAATAAAAAATGATGGAGAATGATAATTTATAACCTTCAGCTTTTTTACTATTCTTTCTTCCCTCCTAGTCCTATTTGAAGTCGACAATGAGTGATGCCGTTTCACAGCTTTAACTTCAGGCGAAACCGATGAAACAAAATGGCCTTCTTCCCTTTGGCAAGCATTCTGTTTCAGCATTATCTCCACAATGGCAGGTTTTGAATCATAAGATACACTTGGAAGTTCAGTGGTATTATTTTGGTGGTCCCTTCTGCATTTGATCTCTTGTGCATCTCGATCATGTTCAGGAGGAATGCCAGAAGGTGCCAATCCAACTGCACAATCTGTTTTTTCTATGGGTGAAAGCTCACCAGTGGAGCATGAATTTATCAACTGGAGTTCGAGCAATGTTAAATTCTTTGATTGAAACAAAAGATCATTTGTACCTTGAAGTGCTTCATGCTTGCCAGGAAGAGTGTTAACTGTGTGATGTGGGTAATTTCTGAATGTCCACATTCGATAAAGTGGCGTTTTTTCATGAATTTCAGCCTGCCAACACATCCTAAACCTCTCACGCATTGAACTAATCCGGCTGTATAGCTTTTTGGGAGTGAACCCAAGTCGTCTGCAAACCTGGTTGCAAATCACAACATTTGATAAAGACACAATTCTCTTGAATAGTAAAATAAATAGAATTGAGAAGCTTGCATTAAAGAACTAATTGCTCTATTCCTAAAGAAGACAAAATGACCATTACCTATCCTATCTCAATACTGGTGAGTGCAGGATAAATGAATAGATCAAAATTGACTTCTCAATTAAGTAATGAACTATCTATTTTGTAAATTAATACAACTTCAGCCATAAAATAGGAAATTAACAGTGTAGCAAACTCCACAGAAATTTACCTATGGGGACAAGTCAAAGCATGAAATTTTGCACAGGCTGATCACACAATAACCAAGATATAATGTCCACAAATTAGAGTTTGTAAAAAGACCATGATCAGAAACTTGGGCATCAAGTAGATACAGTGATGTGATTACAGAAATGCATGACACAGCATAAAAGTAGTAAGGCAGGAACTAAACATCAAAACATAAAAAAATAAAGATAACTTATCAGTAATCATATGGTTGCACCAAATGTTTGAGTCCTTATTTGCACAGGTCATGAATGAACCTAACAACCAAATTCATTTCTCAAGATGATGTTTCTATTATAAGATGACATCCCATGTTTCTTGTTTGAAGACCAGTCTAAAGAAGAAGGTATATTCTTTTATTTTATCTTTTAAATCATTTTAGAGACTTAGAACAGTCTTCTACATATATTATAAGTTGCAGCAAGAAAACATTTTCTACATTTCTAATTTGCTTATCCATATTCTTAAGAAAGGATGGGCTTGATTAAAGATTCCAAACAAGGATAAAAATTTTGAGCCTGATTGGAAGATCCATTACCACAAGGAAGCTTAATTATCATCAAAGAAAAGGAAGACTATCAACCATACATCTTATCAAAAAGAGAGTGTATTTGTCAAAACAAATTTGAAAAATATATACTCCCAAAAAAAGAAAGAAGAAATGATTAATATGCCTTGATTTACAGAATGCATTTTTCTTGATCATATCATTTCCATATTTTTGTAGTCTTCTTTTTGTTCTCATACTGTGTGTGCATAAGAGAAAAGGGGATGTAACCAGTAACCCAATAATGTGCATGTGTGATATGAAGCCACATCAGTAGGCATGATTTTTTAAGCCAAAGCAAGTCTAGTACTTATCCTGCGTTGGTGTGATAATGTCGTTTACACATGAGGCACGTCTAATAAAACGATAGGATCCCTAAGCATGATGCCTAGGAACCAGAGCAAATGTGATATCATCTTCACTCGCTCTATATTCTATCATTTATTTTTCACTATTATTATCTCTCTATTCTTTCTCATTTCCTTTCCCTATTCTTAAATCCAAAATTCTTGTCTTCATTTGTTTGTCATGTGTCATATTTAACAAATGAGCATCTATCCAAAATTAGATTTGGCATCATAACAATTAAAAAATCTACTAATAGTCCCAAACCTTCATTTGTTGCTTCTGCATTCTGTCATGTCCTCCAACATCTCTTTCAGTGTTCCCAAATGACCTAGTAGCCCTCCTCACTTTGCCTACCTAATTGGTCGAACCATAGACCGAATTAGGCACTGGTAGAGTAGGCATAAGATGCTTTTCTGATCCAGAAAAAGGCTCTTCAAGTCTCTTCCCAATTAGCAAGGAGGCAATGAGGACCATAGTTCAAAAGTTGATACTGAAGCCTATACTTGTTGTTGCCCAGATCCATACAAGTCTATCAGAATATCATGACACAATACACCAGCATTTCGTTAGGCACCATGAAGGACAGAGAAAGAGGAGGATGAAGAGAGGAAGAGGAGGAGGAGGAGGACGAGATCCAGTGTAGGGGGACAAGGATAAGGAGAGCTGAATAGCAGGAGGAAGACATGGAGGAGAAGAAGCCAAGGAGAAATAGAACAGAAAAGGAGCAGGAGGAGAAAGAGAAGTACCAGAGGGTCAGCAGGCGAGCCGATAGCCACAGGCGATCACGAGGTGCGACGAGAGAGAGAGAGAGATGAGATGAGATTAGTGCACTGCAAGACTTTTTTCTGTGGAAGTGCATTAAAAAATCCAAAGCCCCACTGACTTTTAAAAAAAAATACAAGACTTTTGTCCACATGACGGTTCAAGCCTGAACCGATAAACTCAGTAAGTATGTCTTAATCCCAGCAAAATTTAAAACCATATTGGGAACCATTGCTAGCCGCAAAGTTCCTTAATTACATTTATTCATTTGGATAGCCCAAAAGGACTATAATCCTCAACATACAAGGAAGTGACTCAGATAGTAAACAGTGCATGAGCCAACAGAAGTAGTATAACCAGAACTCATGAAATTATAGTAGAAAACTAGAAAAAAGTTGGAAAGGTAAGAGAAAAGGCCTGCTGATTGTTGATGAGTACCTCAGAAATAGTTAATCCTTTTTGTCCTTCGGAATCAACCATATCATATATGCGATGCTCTAAAGGAAGCTCAACAAACTGATCAGTCATATGACCCCTTTTTCCAATTTTTATCAAATTTTCATTATCAAAGTTATCATGTGAATGCATTCCTTTTTTGGGCTGGAAATCTCTCGAATCAAATTTCTTTAGTAGCCTTAAACAACTGACAACCTGCAATAAATGAAAGAAAACCACAAGAGTCTGAGTTCACAACAACTTAAAGCATCCATTAAACTGAAAGCATAAAAAGATAAATTATTGCAGGAACTTTGACAGAAGAAAAATATTTCATGAGGCAAAAAATGAGATATGAACTACAAACTGATGGTTTTAGAAGTTAGCAAAAAGATTTTATCCTGTGTCCTTTACAACTTCTCCTGGACTTCTTTGCCAACACAAGTTTAAGCTCTTTCTCTTCCAAGAGTGTTTCAGACCACTGATAATTACAGATTTAAAACTGCTGCAATAATCACAAATTTCATTGGACTTCTTCCACAATCATAATTGTGCAGTCCAATGATCCAACCATTAAAACATATGATACTTCCAACCAAGAACAAAAATCTCGATCCAACAACATACCATATTGCCAGCAAAAGAGAGAGTGAAATGACAAGGAAGAGGCAGTGAAGGAAAAAAGAGATGGAAGACGGAGGAGGAGCAACACCATTCAGCAAAGTAGAAACCGTGACATGAACAAGCAACGGAGGGACAGCAGTGGTGCCAGAAAGGATGATGCAATGCTGCAGTCCAACAGAGAGGAGAAGAAACATGGCAATGAAGAGGTGTAATTGGCAACAATTGCAGACCAAATAGGTGTAATTGCAACCAATTCACTATTGCACCTGTAAGAATCAGACTGTACAAACTGGTATGGTCAGTTGATAAAACCTTGCTTTCAAGTTTCGACCTTTTTTTTTTTCATAAGTTCAGGTTCATGCATGAATTTAAGGTAACCATGTAAAAGTTTGAAAACAAAAATGTGAGAATTTATATCTAAACACTTCTAAAGATCCTCATATGTTACCCGACCCATCAAGTACTACATATGCCTAGACATGCCCCACAGGCCCACACCATGTATCGTGCAGATGTGGTACCAAGCAGGCCAGCACTATAAAAATCCTGCTAGTTTACTCTTCTCTCATTCCTTTAAAATTTGAAGAAAAAGAAAACTAACTTTAGAGATCACATGTCTGCATGAACTCTTCCTTTTGTGTCAAGGCCTGTAATTCAAAAAAGATGTTTGCTTCTAAGTTCTGAATATTATGATCTCTTAGTTGAAAGTTATGCTCCATAACTTTTGGTCCATTTTGAACCAACATAAATTTAATATATACCAGCAAGCAGCAAGAATGCAAACAATCAAAATTTTGGAATCCCATCAGCACAATCATTTTCACAAGGAACAAAATGAAAACATGGCATAAAGAGTAGAACAACTCATTAAATGTGAAAAATTGTGGGCAAGGTTTAAAATTATGGTTCAGTGCTAATACTGGTCGGCAACTGGCTGGGTGTGGTTTCCTTAGAAGTACAAGCAGAAGAGCAACAGCAGAAATTCCAACAGTAAATGATTTATAATAGAAGTTTCATCTGTGCGTGCATAAGAGAAATCTAATAGCAGAAGAAACATGAGAATGTCAGCATAAGGTATAGGATAAGATGTTGTGACTCTCTAATTATTGATAAACATATGAGAAATAAAAGCAAAGTTGCAGTCGCAGAGACCCCAACAAAAATTATTCATAGGTTGATCTGTGTGTGCGATAAGAGATATCCAATAGCATAAGAGAGCGCAAGAATGCCAGCATACAGCATTAAAGGCAATAAAGTGTTGCAATTAGTCAAAGGTATGTCCAGTTAGGGCTATTTACATATTATCCCCTATAGTTAGCTATGTTTAGCATCCCGGTTCCTACACTTTAAAAAGTTACATTAGCATCCCTATACTTACGAAAGTGAAATATTTAGCCTCGTTTCTCCTCACACCGTCGACTCTACTAACGAAAGATACCGCATATGTTGTCACGTGCAGAAATGGCACCAAAAAAGGGATAAAAAGGTAATTTCAATCCTCACAGTTCAAATATATTAATTTCATAGAAGGGTAACTTATGTGAACGCTTCACTATCCTCCAGGACAGCCTACCCAACGACAGCGTTGGTAGTGATCCTCATCTCCTATATTGTCTCATTTCTCCTGCTTCGCTATACTCCCTTCAATTTCGCTATCCTTCCAAACGGCCTACCCAACCATGGCGTCGATGGCAATCCTCATCTCTTGCACAGTTGCACCATCCCGTTTCTCTTGCTTTGTTAATCCTACCCAACACCTCCGACTTCGCGCAAGGCCAGTGGCTCTCTGGTGATGATGAGGATCAAAATTATCTTTTTATCCCTTTTTTAGTGTCATTTTTGCATGTGACAACATGTGCGATATCTTCCATCAGTAGAGTCAACGACGTTAGAAAAAACGGGATTAAATGTTTCACTTAATTATAAGAATATCAATGTAACTTTTTACAGTGTAAGGACCAGGATGCTAAGCATAACTAACTACAGGGTGTAATCTGTAATTACAATTCTTACACTTACCCTCTTGTTCACCTCTGCTTGAAATTCTTCCACAAGATGAGCATCCTTCAGCCTTTGCAAGATCTGTAAATGCATATTATAACAATATCACCAAAATAAAAGTGAAATATGTTAGAGATCTAAAAGAACTATACCCATATCGAAGTCAGATAATTGGTCTAGCTCGGTAACCAGCTTACATTTCTCCATGCTCTATGGCCAGCGGTCTTTCTATAGCCAAGAGACATTTTAATATCTGATACAACTGAAACCTGAAAAGAAAAACAATCATACATAATCAGCAATATGTTAAGTTACATTGTTTGAACACATCATCAATGTACATATGTGCAAACATAGGTTGACCTTCCCACTTGCTTCTTCAAGTTTATCACAAATAGCTTTCATTGCAGGTAGGTAATCCTTTATCGAAACATCATCCTTGGCAAAATCACCAGAAATTTCATCACCATTTAGAGAACTCCCATCAACAGTCATACCTTCTAATATGTCTGCCCTTGTAATCTCAAATCTCTGTTGTGAATTTAAATTTAAGTTTTTTGCATAACGGTGTAAATGTAGTAAATTGGTAGACACAACAGAATTATTTTTTGCTGCATTCTCCCATTCAGTTCCTGAATCTTTTGCCCTTACAATGGTTGATTGTCGCACGATCAAATGCTGGGATTCAAGGTGTTTCACTATGTAAAACAAATTATTTCCCTTGATGCCAAATTCTTTACCAAGTTCACTCTGAGTGACTCCATTAGTTCTGCAAACATATAAGATGCATTTCAGAGATTTTTTTAAAAAAAACTTAAGCACATATATGGTGGGAAGATTTTATTTTTGTGATTGCCGATAAAAATACTGATATGTAGTTTCAAAAGAAAACAAAATATAAAAGAACATATAGGGAGATTCAAGAGTTTTGCAACAAGCAATTAAAACTTGGTTCCATCACAGAAGCAAGTAGAAGAAACCAATGACCACAGAACCATGCCAACCAGTGGTATCAGTCCATGGGCGGACCAACATACAAGTCGATACTGGCGTATGATATGTCAGTATGCTGGTACATACCAGTTTTCAGAAAAAGGTTGAAAAATGATCGAAAATTCATAAAAACTCTTTTCTAGATTTTTATCCTAATTTAATGATAATTTTATTGTATTTAATTATGAAAATAGTGTACATAAGGCATATTTATATATGCATAAGGCTGGCTGTGATTAACCCTAAATACCCTCAATTTGGTCCTAAATGTAAGACAACAGATACCTTCAAATTGGAATAAATTCCACTAAATATTGAGTTCCAACCCCTCTTTTATCCAAATCAACATTTTGATTACCACTAATCACCAATTATGAACTTTAATCACAAGCAAGAGTGTGAGAAATAGTGAGAAAGAAAGTGAGTGAGAGTGAGTGAAAGAGGGGGGAGGCATTTATTTAAGCACCAAAAGAGGCCCCAATGATCAATTTGACCGTTGGGGCCAAACTTAAACCAATATGGGTTGGTATCGGTCAAATTCCAACTGAAACTACCCATTACGGCCGATACAGCTGATACAGCATGAGTTTCAACCATATCAGCTGATACATTACCCATACCGATCAATACCTAGCCCTTTTTCTGCATACTGCCCGAAATGGCATACCGGTCAGTTGCGGACCAATATGTACTGCACGTTTCGTACCGTTTCAAGCGGTACATCAAACCTTGAAAGATACTACATATTTATTCATAAAAAACAGAGGTTCTACTTGGTTTTAACTTTTAGTTATAATAATTCTCAACGAAAAGCTTAGGTTATTTCTTAAAAATTGTGTGAAATCCTTTAAATTTAGGTGAGATTTGCATACGGATGCCTCTACAACGAACCTCTTCTATCCTACAAGAACAATACTCAAAACCCAATGGAGTCAGGTTTGGATGATTTGAGCAACATCATTCATGTAAAAAACCATTAAACAAACTCCGATTACATGAAAGTGGCAGGTCGAAGGAAAAAAAAATTCCATGTAAAGCTCAAGATTTAAATACTAGCTAAAAACATCCCAAAAATTAATAACTTCTCTGGTCGCTAGCTATGCAAGTGGTCTTCAGTTACAGATGTGTGCATTAAATGATTACAGAGAAGAAAATATAAACATCATATACTTTAAGCAACAATAGAACGCAAAGATCTCAGAGTCATAATGACTATGATCCTTGTCAATCATGTTATAAAGCAAAAAGCCACAGCAATATGTAGCATCCACTTAACAGCTACAAAATCAACTTTAAGGTCAGTTAGTCAGAAAGGTATATGATGAAATAGTTGCAACAGTTTTCCTGTTCCCATAACATAAGAGTTGGGTAAGAGTATCATGGCAAACTGTGTCATGCTGGTGCTGGCTATTTAATACTATGATCAAGTCAATTTTCAGCATGTTCCCATCAATACATGGGCATGCCATCGCCAACAGTTGGGCTAGCAACCCACAAACACCCTTGTGCTGCCAATAACTTATCCAGAAACCAGTTTTCGATCCAACCATATAACAGAATCTGGAATCAGGTTCAAGAAAGTTTAGCATGTGAATCAAAAAGGTTTTGAACAGAAAAACCTCCAGCTACAAATTATCAACCCTTGGACGACCATCCAGGTTTTCTTCTCCCTCCTCACTCCCCCCACGTCCCATCTCAAAAATTTATCTAACTGGCCTTGACCTGAGCATCGAAGGGACTAAATCGTAAACACCCCAACAGTGGACTTCTTTTTTAGATGAGAGCACAAGATCTGCCTCAGCTCTGAGGGCCATCATCATCGATTCTCTCCCTTTCCCCTTTTGTTAAGTGCTCATCATGGACAGCTTCTATCTTGCTTCAGGACTCTGGAACAAGGCCAAATCAGGTTGTCTCTGTAATTCAGATTGACAACCGGTCAGGGTACTAACATATGGTGGTGGCAACATTGTTTTGAAAGCGGTGATATAGACAAGTAAAGGAAAGAGAGAGAGAACCTCAGTTCCATCTATTGCATGCAACTGTGAATCCAAGTCAATTCTGAAAGCCACTTTTGATCTGAGTCGTTTAGCCTAAACCATACCTAAAGGATCTGCTAGATGAAGAAAACAGACATTTTGAGCTTGAATCCATGATTTGATGGAACAGCCATGAAATTTAGAATATAGGTGGCGATATTTTTAGCTTGGTATTTGTTTCAGCATGAAAAATGTATGTCATTAATAGAAAGAGCCTAGAGTAAGTTGACATTTCTTGGGAGGTTGTTACAAAAGACCATAATAGTCTGCTACAGAACTGGGGCACAAGGATACTGCACGTCTACCCATTCAAGCACCAAGAACATATGCTCAAACTCCAATATAGAAAACTACTTCCACTGTTTTTTAAAGTTTTGATAAAAGATTAACTGAGACTAGCATCTCCAAGAATTGCTATTTTCTTCAATGCTTCCACTTAAATTTCATGAAGATCACTGACCAGTTCAAAGCTTCTGATTGCACTTTATAAGACATAAGCATGACATAGTACAAAAGATTTTTTGAGAAAAAAAGGAAACTTCACTGATTAATACTGAAAACGAGTGCAACCATAAAATGAAAGATTAAATTGCAGTTAGAATGCTCCTCGAGCCAGAATATAATCAGCAACGACTTTCTGTTCATAGATCACAGGGGCAAACCTCAGCAGAAGCAAGTCACCCCTCGTTTTCACATGAAACCATAACTTCAGCATAGATAATCGGACTCGTCAAAATAACACGCTTACAAGTTGAACGCAACATCATAATTTAAATGCTTCGAGTATCGAAGCAAGCAATTATTTAGCTTGATTCTGCAGGAAAAAGAATGAAAAGAACTGGCATGTATTAGAATCAGACTAAAAGATGTGATCGTTGAACCTGGCAGCGGCCAACCGCTCGAGAGCAGCCCTCTGAATCTGAGAAATATCCGAAGAGGAAGCTTTGAGATCATAAATCCCCAGGAAACTATCCCTGAGATGGTCCTCCGCGACGATCCTCACCCCAATCCGCTGCGCCTCCTCCAAGGACTGGATGGACGGGTCTTGGGAGCCGAGAGGGGAACCATGGGCTTCGAATCGGAGCCCTGGGTGGGCGAGGAGACGAACCCATATAACCTTGTAAATGGCGTCGCAAGGAGGAAGACCGGCGCCGGAGAGGGCACCGCGGAGGCTCGGCCAGAGCTCGACGACTGGGATTCCGGCAGCCGCCCGCGCGCAGACTTCTTCAATCGCCACTAAGATGATGCAATCCATGGGTGGATGGCATGAGAGACTATAGCTTTCAGGAGAAGGGAAGAGCGAGGGAAATTTAGGGTTTCTTGTGTTCGGCTGCTCGAACAATGGTATCCGTTATGGACCGAGGCCGGTTTCGTCCGGAAACGCCGTTCAGATTGGCTGAATCACATGGACCCCACAAGCCACGTTACCAGGTACTTCCTGGTCGATTCGGTTAGCCTTCGTGGTGGTGTTCCATTTTTCCGCTCTTTGGAGTCCAATTTATAACGGCAGCAGATGAGACCGCCTATTAGTCTCCGGTAGATGAAAGAGATGGCCCGTGATCCAACGGTCCTCGTGGCTTGCACCCTGGTGAAAGAATATTTTCCGACGTTTGAGGGGTCTTATATGTTGTGTTAGGAAGTGATACCTTGGTGTATCCTGTTTGGGGTGTTGCATTATGTTGCACGTGGACACCATCGCCCGATGCCTCGTTCTACGGTCAGCTTTGCCCGGGTCAGTTCCATCGATGAATCTGAGCCGTCCAACTACTCTTCTGGTGTAGCCCAGATAGTAACCATCGATGAATATTAGCCGTCCATCTTTCATCCGACGATACTTTCGCTATCTAGATGCGATTTCCAAGCTACTGGGCTTTTATATTTCTGATGTCCGGCCTAAGACATTTGGATTGGACATTTATATTTCTTATGTATTGTTGTCTCGTGTGATCATCACGGGGATACGATTAAATTTGCTTTAAAAAACCGCATCAAACTCAAATTTAGGTATGGCTTCGGATTTTATCATCGACATCTAAGTCAATCCGACATAATTTGAATTCAAAAGCATAAGAATATTTAAAGTGGTTGATAGAAATGTTCGGCTAGAAAGAGAAAATATTGAACTCTGAATATATCACCTATATTAAGTTTAATATCATAATAAGTTCTCTAATTCAATCATTTTAATACTTAAATTAATAATTAAGATTTTTAATAGGTCAAAAGTTTTCTCGAGAAATATGCTTTTGACATAGTGTCAATGATTAATTTTTATACCTAACCTCAAAGGCAATGATCAATAAACTATTCCAACATCTCTCTTTTAGAGTTTTATGTATGTGTGAGATAGAGGAGAGATAATTTCGAATAAACAAGAGAAAAATGATATGAATCTTTTCTTTCTATCATAAGTTTTACATGAAAATTATATATCGGATAATGATTGATCTTTAATATACTTCCTTTCACTTCTATATATTTTTTTATTTAAATCTAATTAGAGGGTGTTAAATCAGGTTTAAGTGAAATTGTTAGATCAATATATAAAAAAATTCTGCTCACTCTCGTCTATAACTCCGAATGATAATGGATGAGATTTTTGAATCCTACCTACTAGACAAATGTTTCAATATTATCTACTTATACTTGTATTCATACTACAGTACGATCGGAGGATGTCTGATTTAGTTTAAATAGAACAAATATATTTCATAAAAGATGAGAGATATGATATTCTTGGCGAGAGAAATATAAATAGAAATAATTACTTGCGTATTTACGGATCTAATGGCTTTATGACTATCAAGAAATCCACCAATTATCATGCTAAGAATAATCCAAACATCAACAACAATGTGAACGATGACTCCCATCAATCCCCTGACTCATGAAAAATAATATACATGGAAGAAAATTTTTTATTAGCCGGACCTAAACCAAGCTCAAAATCCAAATATAAGATACAAATATTTTACTTGTTTAAGACTCCTATTTTAAGGTTTGATCATGACATAAATAATCCGATGACATATCATTTCAATTTAACTAACACATTAATCAAATCCTAATCTCATGAGGATAACAATGCGACATGGATAAGGATAGTCGCCCAAATACTGACATTAGATAATTGTAAGCATATGATTAGCCATTGGGCTACAATTATAGTTTAATAATTCAACATACAATTTCACGACTCATTGATTATCGAAATATTTTTGTAATTGTTATCAATATTAATCATAACCTCAACTCAACAATCTATCCAACAGGTTATAAAAGGGACCAAGATGCATTCCAATACACACATATTCTTTGACTTTGATTATTTTACTAAATCATCCAAATCTTCAATTGATTTATGCATCATAAATATTTCATCGGATACATTTCAATATAGTCATTATAGAATCTTTATCCGAATATATGACTTCTTGACACGTTAACTCGAGATATGCCATTGAAAGTGGATCCCAATTGACTTAAGATATTTTACGCGACTTAATATATCATATAATATGCCGATGAACCTTTAAAACATGGATCTAGATCGAAATCATAATGAATGGGCGTATATATATTGAAATCATAATAAAATTAGGTATATGTTAGCTGAAATGGATAATAATCGATATATCCTAAATTTCTTCTGATTATTCGCATTCATTCTTTCAATTTCGCCTTATTATGGCGTGAGAGAAATACTAATACACAATTTATGCCATTTCCTAATTGGATTGCATGACAACGTCACCGAAAAGGAAATGTTGCCATAGAGATACGAATACGATCCTAAGTTCATTTATTGCTAACATCTATAACTTATTCGAAATCAGAAATTCAATCGAGTGCAATGGGTCAAACCTAACAATTGTACAATTTTACATGAGATCGATTAATTTATTCTTAATTGACAACGAATTCGAATGTTTGAAGATATGAGATACGTCAAATTCATATAAATAGAGCATCCGTTGGTAGATTGGCAGAGTCTTAACACCGATGAAAGACAAAAAGAATTGACAAGGAATGAGATGTTGGCTTATTCTTCATTACAACAAATGAACGTGTTTTGTTTGAAAGGTGTAGTTATATAAGGAATAGTTGTACATCATATGGCGAACCAATTGCTGCAAAGATAAAGGCTGATGCATGCGATGAAGGAAACGTCGCAAAGAAAGATACATGTTGAGATGGAAAACACGAGACATGCCGAGCTGCACAAGTCGAATAATAATAATAAACGGAAGAGGCCGTGGGATTATAGAAAACAGGAGACATGCTGTGTTGCACAAGTCGAATAATAATAATAATAAACAGAGGACATGACATCGTGGGATTGATTATAGAAAGATTTGTGACATAAGGAGACGTAAATTGCTGCGGTGGAACGAGGAATTCTGCCCATCACAGCGGGCAATTCCGTGAATACGGCAAAGCTCGGGCTACGAGGAATCGCCCGTATACATCAAGGACATCTGCCGATCAGAGTTTGAAAACACGGGAGCCAGCAGTCCACGCGTCGGTTCTTACTGGCTAAACATCGTAGACCGAGAACTGTTCACTACAGCCGTTCATCGTTACCGATTCGAAGAATGGACGATTCTGATGAACAGAAAAGACTGGTTTCTGTTTCGGAAGAATCAGCAGAACGGCTCCAGTATCTGTGTACTATAGTGCAGTTTGTCACTTTAATAGCTCATTCCGTCAGGTCTGCCACTTCTCATACTTATGTCGCCTCCCGAGTAGCGCAGCAGAGGCTCTCCGGCGAGCGGATACTTTTCCTAGAAAGAGGTATGCTTTCTTTTTGGATCATGTTCTCAATTTCTTTTCTACGTCTTAGTTTTTCTATCTTCATGGATGCTCGATTTCCCGGGCAGAAAGCTTTAGTTTTGCAAAAGATAGAGAAATCGATTGGGTTTTTTTTCTTAGAATAACAGCAGGGATTATGAATATCTTGCAATGCATGTTCTTGGTGATCGAGGAGGAAATATCCAGTGGCATAGCGAGTACAATGTGTTATCTCGTAGAGTTCCTTAGCATGTTCTTAATTAATGCGGTCAGTAAAACTGGAGTTCTCTTCCTGGAAACTGAGAGTCTGATTCTTCCTGTTCTTTTATGTTGGTTCTGCAAAAGAAACAGAGTCTAAAGAAAAAAAATCCGACCTTCTCTTTTTAAGAATGGCAGTAGGGATCATGAATATTTGTATACGTATGTTCTTGGTGATCAAAGCGACAAAGATCAAGTTGTCCAGGGTAAAGGTTACTGATATATCATCATAGGGGAATTGTTCCTTGGATGTTTCTTAATCAATGCAGTCACAAAACTTGTCTTCTTTTCCCTTGAAGTAAGATTTTCTGATGCTTTTAGCAGGCAGAGTTTTGATAAAGAGAAAAAAAATCCAACCTTCTCTTTTCTCGGAATTACAGAAGGAATCGTGAACATTTTGTATTGCATGTTCTAATGATCATGATCAGGGTGGAAAGAACCATTAGCTTGTGCAGCACGGATGAATGTTTCCTTAGAAGTTCTTAGCGAACGCATTCAATCAACCTGAGATTCTCTGCTGCATTCATTTCTCTGTTTCACATTCCAAAATATTCGCTGGTTAACTGCTAAGGCAGTCCAAGCTTTTCCGGTGGCTCTTATTTATTTCCTTTTAAACGATATTATTTTACAACTTTCTCGATTTAACTTATGGGATTTCGTCAGTTTTTAATTATTTTTACTGTCGCCGAGATCACGAGGATAATAGTAATAGCTCTCGACCTTATCGGATTCCATCACCTTCAGCCATTTTTACCGTCTCCAGAATCAAAGCTTTTCACCTCACGGCCGTGCATGTTTGACAACCATCTGAGACGAGTTCAGAACTCACGCTGCCGTGGGGCTGCTTGCTGTCCTCCTGGCGAAATTATTCACCAGCGCAGCGTCGTACGTTCACATGGCGATCTAACGCGGGTTTCTTTTCTTTTACCTTTGACGATGAGAGGAACATGATGTAAACCTCGGGCCTCGCTACATGCTCTCGTTCGGTTCCCAAGCCTTCTTGTATTCTTTTACTCTTTACTGCACTGTGACTGTTCTGTTTGGCTGGTCTCTTGTCGCGCTCGATTGATGGAGGAGGCCTGCAATGTTTTCTTGTTTTGTTTGAAGGGCCACAACAAAGCGGCCTCTGTGGCTACGCATCTCAGCGCGATGGCGACGACGACTGCGACGACAGCGAGCTATCACGCCTCGTGTCGGTCGTCCACATGCCCGCCTTGGCTGCAAGCGGCTCTTGCAGGTGAGCAACCACTGTTCTCCTTAGCTTTTTCTCGCTGCCGCTGCTCTTCTTCTCTCGGATAGAGGTTGGATAGGAACACAACAACACTCACGTACTTGAATGTTTGACAAGTTGCAGGCGAATTATTGAGACGCATTAAGATGGGAAAACATCGCTTCTTTTCATCTATCTCCTCTTTTAAGCTTCAAATAACTGCAATGTCGCTGTCTGTGTAGTGTTTCTTCTAGGGGGAGTAAAGTGGTCGAAGTGTCTTACGTTTTCTTTGGATTGCTGCAGTCATCTTCTTTTGGTTTGAATTCGAAATTTAAATTAAATGTATAGGAAAAGTCAAATTTCATCGGGACATTGTTTTCAAAAAGTAGTGCAATTTAAAGGGGAAGCAGTGTAGCCGGATAGGTTATATAGGTATATAAATCTCCACTGTCCTCTTGTCAATACTTTCTACCACATGTTGGACACTCATTATTGCGACCCATCGTAGTGTTTGTTACCCGTAACATCTGCCTTCTTTTCAGCAAAAGTATATAAAGTTAAATTGCAATCCATGACAAGTGTAACATCCATTATGACCATCTTAGATTAAAAGTAACTTTTTATATTTTTGATGCTGGATGACTCGAGGCCTATTTTTCTTTTTCATTCTTCTTTGAAAACACACCATACTCTTCTTAGTTCCAATCATAACATATGTTGTCCATGGCACATATTGCCAGCAATGTGAAAAGATTTACGAGGAGGTAGTTCAATTTTCTTCATATCCTCTTATTTCGACGCTAACAAGAAAAATGTGATCCCCCTAAAACAGACGTCTCTTTTTGTCCTTATAAATCACAAAATTCTTTGTGGTGCGAATTGTAAGTAGCATTTGTTCGACCGAGTGCAGATATAGAGCAAAGGGTGCAATCACTTGCGGTGACTATACCGGACGACCCGGAATCGGACTCGTTTGCGGAGCGGGCGGAGAACTACTACCAGAAGCGGCCTCAACTCATCGCCCTCCTCCACGACCTCCACCACCGCTACCTCTACCTGGCCGACCGCTACGCCCAGTCTCTACTCCACCGCCACCACCGTCGCACCTCCTCCGTCCCTTCCGACCTCGACGCCGATGAAGACACCGACCTCCCGGACTCCACTTGCTCCGACGCCGAGAGCTCCCTCTCCTTTCAAACCTTACCCGCTCAGCCTCGTCCGCAGTTCCAAGGTCCGACCCCCGGCGTCGCCGCCGCCGATCTGGACATGATCATGGCGGAGCTGGTGCTGGCAGCGGTGGAGCGGGACCTTGTGGAGGCGGAGGGGGCGGAGGTGGAGCGACGGTTGGCGGAGTCGGCGCGCAAGATCGAGCTGCAGGGGAGCTTGGTTGAAGTGCTCGAGGCAGAGCGGATGGTGCTGCTGGGTGAGAACGCTCGGCTAGGCTTCCGGGCGGTGGCCGCGGAGGAGGAGGCGCGGGCAGTGGCTGCGGAGTTGGGGTACATGCGGCGGCGGGCGGCGGAGCTGGCGCGGGCAGTGGTGAAGCTGCGGGAGGACCACCGGGTGTGCCTGCTGGGCCGGAGGATCGAGGGCCTCCAGGCGCAAATCTACGGTCTGGAGCGGCGCAACCGGGAGTGCTTCGAGGCCATGGCGAGGCGGGAGAAGGAGAAGGGGGAGGCGCGGGCGGAGGTGGACCGCCTCCGGGAGGAGAACCGCCGGCTGAGGCAGGAGGCGGAGGCGGCGCGGGCCAGGCGGCGATGGGGCCGTAGCTGGTGGGAGCGGGTGCGGCGGTTCGACTGGGCTCCAGCCTCGTGTGCGCCGCACGTGAGGGAATCCAAGGTGCCCAAGAACTGCTTCTACATATAAATAAATGCACCTTCTTTTTTTCGTCTTCGTATGTTTTTGTTTATTTACGCTCCAAAAATATGGCTATGTGAAGGACAGCACAGAGTTCGTTGTAGAGAGTCCGTGGTACTCCCCTTGTACTATAATTTTATGGGTTGGACTAGACATGTAAGTGCGACAGTGTATCTGATGATACGTTGAGTCGTCTCGCGGGATGGCTGATCGAATTATGGGCGATGGACATGGCAAATTATGTATTCAGCACGCTAATTAGTATAGATGAGGTGTGCATCGATGATGATGATTTACAATAGCATTTGCACGCACATTTACATTTTTGAAGTGATACCTGGGTTTAGAGCCGAGCGTATTCGTTAATTATTGTTACCAATATTATAACAATCTTTAACTAAGTAGATACAAATTCAAACAATAGATTAACCTAGGACATTAAGCAAAGTAGCTGTGTATATTGTCTATGAGATACAAACTTTTGATGCATATAAAGGATAATACTTTATAAGTGTTTATGGGATATAAATATTTTAGTGATAATATAAGACAACAATATTTACACGATGATCACATGAAACACTTAGATACATAAAAAGGATAATGCTATATAAGTGTTTATGAGACACAAGCTTTTTAGTGATAACACAAGACAACAATACTCACACGAGGGCTACATGAAACACACAAGAACTATATGAAATAATATACATACAAAAGATAACACCGTATAAGTGTTTATGGGATACAAACTTTTTAGTGAACAATACTCACACGAGAACTACATGAAATACTTAACATTCAATATTATACACATAACATGCAATGACATAGGAAATATAGATACAAATAATGAATAATTAAATAGAATACCAGCTCATCGTAAGTTATATAATGACCATAGGAATTTCTTTTCTAAGTTATAATTCTTAGTCGTTCCCTAAATTGTTTGGTCAACTGAATCAGAGAAAGTATAAGATGAATCACTTAGCAGATACTCGGTTTCTTCCATACCTTCTGGAATGATATATCCTTTCTTCTTTCCAATCCTTCTTAAGTTTTGTAATTTATGCTCTACTTCTTTCATCGTAGGCCTTTCAATCCCATTCAACTTCAAACACATTTCTATCAGTTGAATAATTTCCAGAAGCTCTTGTTTAGTTCCTTCTTTCATGACACGATCTTCCACGAGATCAAAAGAATGCTTCTCTCTCATTGCTCGAAGAAAATACATGGATAGGTTTTGCCTATTCTCATGCTCAATGGAGAGAACAGGTTTCTTTCCCGTCAAAAGCTCCAGAAGAATAACCCCAAAGCTATAAACATCACTTTTCTCCGTCAATTGACTAGTCTGGTAATATTCTGGATCCAAGTATCCAAAGGTGCCTTGTATCGCAGTAATTACATGAGTTTCATCAAGTGGGATACATCTTGAGGCTCCAAAATCTGATACTTTTGCCCTGAAATGATCATCCAAAAGAATATTTGATGACTTAACATCTCTATGTAAAATTGATATTGAAGCAGCCGAGTGCAGATAGGCAAGTGCGCCGGCAGTTTCTGTAGCGATTCTCAGACGAGCTTCCCATGATAATGTAGAATTACCATCTGAAACATGGAGGTGGTCTGAAAGGGTCCCGTTGGAGATGAATTCATAGACTAACAAGGGGACTTCTGTTTCTAAACAGCATCCAAAAAGCCTGACGATGTTTCTATGATTAATTTGAGAAAGAATTGCAACCTCATTGATGAATTGATCTATCTCACTCTTCTTTACTATTTTGGACTTCTTTATGGCGACTACGCGTTGATCTGACAAAATGCCTTTATAAATTGTGCCATGTCCTCCGCTGCCGAGTACTCGAGTTTCATCAAAATTGTTGGTTGCCTTTTCTATCTCTTCCAGAGAAAATATCTGTGTTCTCTCAGCAACGTCTTCGTTAGAAGAGATTAGCTGTTGCAATAGTAGTCCATGATTTTGGTGGAAGTATCTTTCACTTATTTTCTTTGCTTTCTTGTCTTCCATTTCCTTCTTAGGGTGATAAAACTTATGCTTAAGAGCAATAAGCCACTGCCAGTACTTACACCGATAATGACACCTGCACAACACCACTCATGTTTTAGCTTCACAAGTCTTTCCTGTTTGTTCTCACACTGCAGATTGTGTACTTAAATATTTAAGCACTTTTGTGTGTTTTTTTCATCTAATCAATCATATGTATTTATGCACTTTTCTATTTATGTAAAACATGGTAATATTCATTTTGGATTTTTGTAAGCAAATAAGTTTCGAGAACTTACCTAACAAAATAGTCTGTTTTTTGTCAGGAAGGCACTCATAACCACCTATCGTATTTATGCATGTCCCATTGCAAACGTATTTGCTGCACTCATCAATATCTAAGAAACCATCAAAAAATTAGTAGAATATATATCACGTTAACTTCAGAACCCCAATTGCAATATATATATATATATATAGTGTCAGAAATTAAAATATGATAAGCAGCAAAGGTTTAGTCTCAAAGTTCAATGCATAATAAAATTTTATAAGGTGCACATTGATAATTTTTTTAAAAAAACATAATATATTAACTAAACATGTGAGCTACGAAAAAAAAAAAAGATTCTGTAGGTTAGAGCACAAAAGACATGTACATTGACAATTTAGTTTCCATTTTTAACATCAACATTGATAAAATTATTTTTGTGATGCATGGTATTCATTCCTAGTATTTTTTAGGAGGAAAAAGATTCTGAGCATTTCAAGAGTATTTTTTTTTTCAAATAGAAGAACAGGGAGTGTAAACTTGACAGGCTCTGGAAGGTGCGATGATCCTTAAAATCTCGCGTAATGGTGTTAATTCTAGTATGAAAACTTAGTTGACACCATCTTGCATGCATTGATTCTAGTATGTTATAGAGACATGCAGTTAAAATAGCTTAAGGCACCGGTATATGCGATGTTCGATAAGGATATTTTGGAAATTATGCAAATAACGTCTATCATTGTACTTATGAGAAAGAAAACTTTGGAAGGCTAACATTTCACGTGTTTTTCTTTTCAACATTCTGAGAAGTGGTTCTGTTGTATACTCCAGTGCATGCAAGAGAGAGAGAGAGAGAGAGAGAGAGAGAGAGAGAGAGTTTTGGCTTTTGAGTACCTTTACATCCATCGGCAATGTATGGATTTCCTTGATAACCTTTAGAGCATTTGCAACGATATCCCCAGATATCTTTGGTAGAAGTTTTGGGAACGTCCACACATGAAATTTTTTGGTCGACACATGCGAATGTGCTCTCGTTCTGTCTGGCTTCCTCGCAATTCTGAGCGTCAATTACCCAACTAAAGGTCGACAGCTGCTCTAGTTGAGTGAAAGGTCCAGTTGCATCTAAGTAGTCGTAGTCATAAGTGTAAGAACCGTAAGAATAACTGGTTGTTGTACCGTTTGGTGCACTGGCTACCAGTTGTCCGTCCTCCAACGAGATATTGTGCACTATGTAATGGCCTCGGAAGAGGAGAGTGGGAGGATTGGATGTCTTGTTGCATGAAAGAGCAAATGCCTGGCTTCTGTAACAATGCTCTTCTAGCCCGAACGGAAAAGGGATGTTAACACCCCCACATTCTGTTGGACAGCCCTTTCTCGGAACCAAAAGAGAAGATGTATCTGTTGATATGAACAAACAGGTCAACAGCAGAAATTGCCACAAGCTTATCGTGTTTTCTCTTTTTCGGATCGGTTTAAAACGAGCTGTACAAATGATTTATATCTTAACAATCAGCATGTATATATATATATATATATATATATATATATATATATATATATATATATATATATATATATATATATATATATATATGTATTTGAGAGAGAGCTTATGTTTGAAGATGCAGAATTGTAAGCAAGTATCAAAAATGAGTAACGATTATGAGAGCTCAAAGCTACACGATTGTAGTCTTGACACCCATTTTCTTGTGTTTTTATTATAAGCATAGAATAATTACTATCATGCAAAATAATCTAATGCAAAGATCAAGATTAAATAACAATAGATGAAGTTTAGATTTGTGTTTCTTTGGATGCTATTTCAGGATACCGTTTATGATTTATTCGAGAAACAACAACAACGTTGATATGTAAAAGTTAGACTCATATTCTTTCTTTAATCGTCATTCAAATCTCTTCCCTAAGAAGTCCTATTTATAAATAAGGATAGAAAATAGATCTTTAATTGTTATCATCATCATCGTCTAGATTTCTAAGAGATCTTGTCTACAAATAGATGAAGATTGTCTAGATTTCAGGATACCTTTTATGATTTATTTGAGAAAACAACAACAACATTGATATGTAAAAGTTAGATTCATCTTCTTTCTCTAATCATCATTCAAATCCCTTCCCTAAGAAGTCCTATTTATAAATAAGGATAGAAAATAGATCTTTAATTGTCATCGTCATCATTGTCTAGATTTCTAAGAGATCTTGTCTACAAATAGATGAAGATCTAAAAAAGATAATTAGGAGAGTCTTTAACATCAAGATATCTTCTAAGATATTCTATCATAAGTGAGCTTTTTTTTTGTAATGAATAATAATTATAATCAAATTTTGATTAAAACCATATATCTAATCCAATTAAGCATGATCATTTACTTTAAGTGTAGATGGACAAGACAAATGACCAAGGTTATATAACTGGTATACAGCCATTGTTTTTAGTTTTATCTTTTGCTATTGATTTTAAAATAAATATATGAGTACAACAGTGTAGCCCCACTAAAATATTAATAGACAAAATACACTCAATGCATTTTAGAATGTGAGTTCTAAAATCTTACATTGAAAGGGTCACATTCAATAGGTATGAGATAACTAAAGTTGTTTCCTTATTATATGTTTGATAAAAAAATAAATAAAAATCAAATATGATTAGAAATATGTAAATGCCCGTTGTCGAGAAAATCTGGGTCTCATGTGTGTTGTACCATTTTATTATCTAATGTGCATGCCATTTGACTCAAACAATCATATGTATTAGACACTTTATTGTTTGACTGATCAAAGTTATCGTTAATCAATCATAATGGAAAACCATGATCCTTTGACAATGTTTAACCTATAAAACGAAAATCAACATATCTGTAATAATATCTAATAATTGTTGTACTTCATGCTTATCGAATCAAACTCACACGAAACGAGATAAGGACGAATATTACCTTTACAACCATTGGCTAGGTATGGATTGCCTTTTTGATTAAGAGAACATCGACATATGTATCCAAAACTATCATTCGTGTAGGCATAATTAAGGACGTCATAGCAGTCGCTATTGGGATTGTTGCAGGCAAAAGTTTCCATATTCTTCTTTGCCTCTTCACAGGTAGGAGAATCTTTGATGTACCATGATAGGATAGTCTCCACTTCCAAGCTCTTTCCTTTCACTGTCCTGTGGAGATCATCTGTCGTAGCATTGTAAGAATCGTACATGAAAACTTTAATAATGGAAGCATTAAGCAAATGAAGGTCACTCTGATTGAGTCGAGTTAATCGAACCTCCAATAAAGTACTATTCCAATCATTTAAATCAAGTGTGCACTGATTATTATCATAGGAAGTACATCTAGTTGTGTTAAGTATCGACAGTCCTATTAATAGTGAGATCTACTAGGTCAGCAATAACGCTACAACCCGACACATATAAAAGATTATTTGTATATACTACGTAAGAATTCTGCGTTTCTAGATTCAATGATGTTAAAGAGTAAGGCCAATTTTGAAGATCAATTAACCGAACATCAATGAACTCCTGATCCACACCCATGATGATAATGGGTGTCTTGACGCCCACAGTCCCATTATCCAAATCGATTCCAGTGATCTCGAGTTTTCCATCACCCAAGAAAAGCCTCGGAGGTTTGGCGGTGTTGTTCGTGCAAGTAAGATTAAAACCCTTGCGATAACAGCCATTGCCTATGCCAAAAGGATACTCAATATCGATGGTACCGCATCTTTTTGTGCAATTGGAAGGTAAAGCGAAAGGTGCCTTTGTGGATGCAATTTCTGCTTTTGTTGAACCCATTGAACTCAATTTCAGCAGCAGTAACAACAGCTCCACCCATCCCATGCCGTCTCTCTCTCTCTCTCTCTCAGACTAACTCTTTCCCTCTTCCAGTTGTCTCAGTCCTGTTAGATAAAGGGGGACTTTGCAGCTTAGCGAGTTGCTTCAGTTGGCGACATGCAACAATATATATAAAGCATGAAATTGAAACAATGTCGGAAATAGTAAGAGCAGCACCTCTGCTAACCCCATCCCTTCTCTTCCCTCACTCAAACACCATCGTCCAGATGTTACCAACCTGTTAGAAAAAGGGAGTTAGGCGTAGTTAGGAATGCTTACTTAAGTTGGCTACATGAACATTATTTATAACACGACCATCAAAATTAATTAGTGGAAAAGACGATTTCTGCGACACCAGAGCACTTTCATATCGCTCAAATATGGTGGTATTGAAATCTTAGAGAATTTCTGCAGCCCAGGAAAAGCGTACCCAGCCTGCATGTGCACTTTCATATCGATCAAATAATATTTAGCGGTTTGATGGTATAGTGGTGATGACAAGTGTGACCCAGGGCTTCTGGAGGATGAGCAGAGGAACTCTGAAAACACAAGTCCATGGCATCTGCGAGGTCAGGGAGGTTCTCTCTAATGGATCAGCCAGGATGGGAAGCAAACGGAGGCAGAGGGAAAGGAAGGGAAAACTCGTATACAGGGGATAAAGCACGGGCACGTGTTTCATATTTGACATTAATATAAGAATACCTTAAGAAGAAAATTGGTTTAATGATATAAGAAATCGCAAGAACAGCCAAAGATAGCCCTACTAACCTTCGCATAGCATCAAGCTTAGCAACTCTCTTCACCTTCTCTCCGCTTCTTGCTCTTACTGGAACGAAACTGTTGTGTTGCACAGGGGTAGCTTCTCGATGTAGATAGATAACGCTGGGGCAGTAATTAGCATTAGACAAGCGAACGTATTGACTTAGTCTGGATTGCTACCTGTTTGAATTTCTCACAGCTGTTCCATCGGGCATAAACAACGATGTTATACATTTCTCGGCGATATCGTATAAGTTAAATTCCTTTAAAAAAAATTTATTCCACCAATTTATCTAGCTGAAGTATGAATTATCTTCTTTCAATCTGATTGGTCCGACTAAAACTTTGGTCAGTATATATATAATTGTAGTCCAGCTCAAGAAAGTTAATCCAGACTGGTCCATTTGTAGGATGTGACGTGGTTTTCAGCGAGTCATTCGAATATACTAATGGGATAGTAGAATATTGTATTATTTATGAAAATTATTGTTGATATGTTACGTAGCTCATTAACTTTGGCTTAACGTGTACCGTTCAGACAATATAATGACATTACTAGTGGGCCCTGGTACTTCAATTTAAAATATCAAATCAGGTGATCTTCCTAAGACCGAGTTTGATTTCTACCTTGGTAACATAGTAAATCCTCGAGTTGTCTGAAGGGTTCTGTCCTCGTTTGAAAAATAAAATAAGTTAATTTAAAATTTTCTATTGATGGACACGATAACGAGATGAATATTAAAATCTACTAAGTCATCACTTGAGATGATTGGCATGAGAGATTAGACTCCGATTCACATGCAACAACATTTTTGACTATATATATATATATACACTTACATATATATACATAAATATATATGTATATATATGTATGTATATATATATATATATGTATATATATATATATATATGTATATATATATATATATATATATATACATATATATGTATATATATATATATATATACACTTACATATATATACATAAATATATATGTATATATATGTATGTATATATATATATATACACGAGCTATTAATAGCATCTTGCTTGTCCCTTTATGTAAGCACTGATCGACTTGTATGGATTCTTGTCGCGTGACATCATCCCGAATTTTCGAGAGCGGCTCTATTCTATACTACGTGACACACTATCTCTGCCTCGAATCTCCATGTTGGCGCTGAGATGTTCGCTCTGTTGCCGTATCAGGACTCAAAAACTCGAAGTAGCTAATCTCTAAGTTAAAAGGCAGAAAGGCAGTTGAGCTTACTACCAACTTAAAAAAGTGTCCTGTCAGACTACTAATGTTGACAGTGGACAGAAGGAAAACTAATAGCGAGATCTGTTGAACCAAAGATGCCACATCTATGGAGGAGCCGTAGAAGTAAAACAAAGTTGGTGTAATGGCCAAGTCATAGTATCCCAGATCATTCTCATTTTAGACTGACATAGTAAAGTGATCGAATTGTCTACGTTTTCTTTGGCTTGCTGCAGTCATCTCCTTTTGGTTTGAATTCGAAATTTAAATTAAATGTATAGGAAAAGTCAAATTTCATCGGGACATTGTTGTCAAAAAGCAGTGCAATTTAAAGGGGCAGCAGTGTCGCCTGATAGCTTGTATAGGCATATAAATCTCTACTGGCGTCTAGTCAAAACTTTCTACCCATGTTGGACACTCAGTATTGCGACCCATCGTAGTGTTTGTTACCTGTAACATCTGCCTTCTTTTCAGCAAAAGTATATAAAGCTAAATTGGCAATCCATGACAAGTGTAACATCCATTATGACAATCTTAGATTAAAAGTAACTTTTTATATTTTTGATGCTGGATGACTTGTAGCCTATTTTTCTTTTTCATTCTTCTTTGAAAACACACCATACTCTTAGTTCCAATCATAACATATGTTGTCCATGGCACATATTGCCAGCAATGTGAAAAGATTTACGAGGAGGTAGTTCATTTTTTCTTCATATCCTCTTATTTCGACGCTAACAAGAAAATTGTGATCCCCCTAAAACAGACGTCTCTTTTTGTCCTTGTAAATCACAATATTCTTTGTGGTGCGAATTGTAAGTAGCATTTGTTCGACCGAGTGCAGATATAGAGCAAAGGGTGCAATCACTTGCGGTGAATTTACCGGACGACCCGGAATCGGACTCGTTTGCGGAGCGGGCGGAGAACTACTACCAGAAGCGGCCTCAACTCATCGCCCTCCTCCACAACCTCCACCACCGCTACCTCTACCTGGCCGACCGCTACGCCCAGTCTCTACTCCACCGCCACCACCGTCGCACCTCCTCCGTCCCCTCCGACCTCGACGCCGATGAAGACACCGACCTCCCGGACTCCACTTGCTCCGACGCCGAGAGCTCCCTCTCCTTCCAAACCTTACCCACTCAGCCCCTTCCTCAGCTCCAAGGTCCGACCCCCGCCCTCGCCGCTGCCGATCTGGACATGATCATGGCGGAGCTGGTGCTGGCAGCGGTGGAGCGGGACCTTGTGGAGGCGGATGGGGCGGAGGTGGAGCGACGGTTGGCGGAGTCGGCGCGCAAGATCGAGCTGCAGGGGAGCTTGGTTGAAGTGCTCGAGGCAGAGCGGATGGTGCTGCTGGGTGAGAACGCTCAGCTAGGGTTCCGGGCGCGGCCGCGGAGGAGGAGGCGCGGGCTGTGGCTGCGGAGTTGGGGTACATGCGGCGGCGGGCGGCGGAGCTGGCGCGGGCAGTGGTGAAGCTGCGGGAGGACCACCGGGTGTGCCTGCTGGGCCGGAGGATCGAGGGCCTCCAGGCGCAAATCTACGGTCTGGAGCGGCGCAACCGGGAGTGCTTCGAGGCCATGGCGAGGCGGGGAGAAGGAGAAGGGGGAGGCGCGGGCGGAGGTGGACCGCCTCCGGGAGGAGAACCGCCGGCTGAGGCAGGAAGCGGAGGCGGCGCGGGCCAGGCGGCGATGGGGCCGTAGCTGGTGGGAGCGGGTGCGGCGGTTCGACTGGGCTCCAGCCCCTTGTGCGCCGCACGTGAGGGAATCCAAGGTGCCCAAGAACTGCTTCTACATATAAATAAATGCACCTTTTTTTCGTCTTGGTATGTTTTTGTTTATTTACGCTCCAAAAATATGGCTATGTGAAGGACAGCACAGAGTTGGTTGTAGAGAGTCCGTGGTACTCCCCTTGTACTATAATTTTATGGGTTGAACTAGACATATTAAGTGTGGCAGTGTATCTGATGATACGTTGAGCTGTCTCGCGGGATGGCTGATCGAATCATGGGCGATGGACATGGCAAATTATGTACCCAGCCCGCTAATTAGTATAGATGAGGCGTGCATCGATGATGATGATTTACAATGGCATTTGCACGCACATTTACATTTTTGAAGTGATACCTGGGTTTATAGCCGAGCCTATTCGTTAATTACTGTTACCAATATTATAACAATCTTTAACTAAGTAGATACAAATTCAAACAATAGATTAACCTAGGACATTAAGCAAAGTAGCTATCTATATAAGTGTTTATGAGATACAAATTTTTCATGACAAACATAACAACTCATACAAGGACCATATGAAAAATGTTTGATGCATATAAAGGATAATGCTTTATAAATATTTATGGGATATAAATGTTTTAGTGATAATACAAGACACGATAATACGATGATCACATGAAACATTTAGATACATAAAAAAATATAATACTATATAAACGTTTATGGGATACAAGCTTTCTAATAACAACACAAGACAACAATGCTCATATGAGGATTACTTGAAACACACAAGAACTACATGAAACAGTTGATGCATACAAAGGATAACGTCGTATAAGTGTTTATGGGATACAAACTTTTTAATGACAATATAAGACACAATAATGCTCACACGAGGATTACATGTATTAACGCTCAATATTATACACATAACTTGTAATAACATACGAAATAGAGATACAAATAATGAATAATTAAGTAGAATACGAGCTCACCGTGGGTTATATAATGACCATAGGAATTCTTTTTCTAAGCTATAATTCCTAGATGTCCCCTCGGTTGTTTGGTCAATTGAATCAGAGAAAGTATAAGATGAATCACTTAGCAGATACTCAGTTTCTTCCATACCTTCTGTAATGGGACATCCTTTCTTCTTTCCAATCCTTCTTAAGTTTTGTAATTTATGCTCTACTTCTTTCATCGTAGGCCTTTCAATCCCATTCAACTTCAAACACATTTCTATCAGTTGAATAATTTCCAGAAGCTCTTGTTTAGTTCCTTCTTTCATGACACGATCTTCCACGAGATCAAAAGAATGCTTCTCTTTCATTGCTTGAAGAAAATGCATAGATAGGTTTTGCCTATTCTCATGCTCAATGGAGAAAACAGGTTTCTTTCCCGTCAAAAGCTCCAGAAGAATAACCCCAAAGCTATAAACATCACTTTTCTCCGTCAATTGACTAGTTTGGTAATATTCTGGATCTAAGTATCCAAAGGTGCCTTGGATAACAGTAATTATATGAGTTTCATCAAGCGGGATAAATCTTGAGGCTCCAAAATCCGATACTTTTGCCATGAAATGATCATCCAAAAGAATATTTGATGACTTAACATCTCTATGTAAAATTGATATTGAAGCAGCCGAGTGCAGATAGGCAAGTGCTCCGGCAGTTTCTGTAGCAATTTTCAGACGAGCTTCCCATGATAATGTAGAATTACCATCTGAAACATGGAGGTGGTCTGCAAGGGTCCCGTTGGAGATGAATTCATACACTAATAAGGGGACTTCCGTCTCTAAACAGCATCCAAAAAGCCTGACGATGTTTCTATGATTAATTTGAGAAAGAATTGCAACCTCATTTATGAATTGATCTATCTCACTCTTCTTTACTATTTTGGACTTTTTTATGGCGACTACGCGTTGATCTGACAAAATCCCTTTATAAACTGTGCCATGTCCTCCGCGACCGAGTACTCGAGTTTCGTCAAAATTGTTGGTTGCCTTTTCTATCTCTTCCAGAGAAAATATCTTTGTTCTCTCAGCAACGTCTTCGTTAGAAGAGATTAACTGTTGTAATAGTAGTCCATGATTTTGGTGGAAGTGTCTTTCTCTTATTTTCTTTTGCTTTCTTTGCTTCCATTTCTTTCTTAGGATGATAAAACTTATGCTTAAGAGCAATAAGCCACTGCCAAGACTTACACCGATTACGACACCTGCACAATAGCACTCAAGTTTTAGCTTCACAAGTCTTTCCTTTTTGTTCTCACACTGCAGATTGTGTACTTTAATATTAAAGCACTTTTTTGTGTTTTTTTTCTATATAATCAATCATAGGTATTTATGCACTTTTTTTATTTATGTCAAACATGGTAATATTCATTTTGGATTTTTGTAAGCAAATAAGTTTCGAGAACTTACCTACCAAAACAGTCTGTTTTTTGTCAGGAAGGCACTCATAACCACCAATCGTATTTCTGCATATCCCATTGCAAACGTTTTTGTTGGGAATGCTGCACTCATCAATATCTAAGAAATCATAAAAAATTAGTAGAATTATACCACGCTAACTTCAGAACCCCAATTGCAATATATATATATATATATATATATATATATATATATATATATATATATATATATATATATATATTGTCAGAAATTAAAATATGATAAGCAGCAAATGTTTAGTCACAAAGTTTATTACATAATAAAATTTTATGAGGTGCACATTGATTATTTTTTAAAAAAGCATAATATATTAACTAAACATGTAAGGTACTAAAAAAAAAAGCTCTGTAGGTTAGAACACAAAAGACATGTACATTGACAATTTAGTTTCCATTTTTAACATCAACATTGATAATTGTGATGCATGGTATTCATTCCTAATTAACATTACCTTATATAGGAGGAAAAATATTCTGAGCATTTCAAGAGTATTTTTACAAATAGAAAAACAGTGAATGTAAATTTGACAGACTCTGGAAGGTGCGGTCATCCTTAAAATCTCGCGTAATGGTGTTAATTCTAGTATGTAAACTTAGTTGACACCATCTTACGTGTATTGATTCTAGTATGTTATAGAGACATGCAGTTAAAATAGCTTAAGGCACTGGTATATGCACTGTTTGATAAAGATATTTAAGGAGTTATGCAAATAACTGTTAACAAATAATATTTTTTCAACTACACAAGGAAATTTTTGAAGCAGTTGAGAAAAATCCTCTTTACTAATACATATAAATAGCCATTAAGCTCACTCACTTTTTCAATGTATTTGTAATTTTATTTCATTTATCATGGTATTAGAGCCAGGTTTTGATCCTGGAAAGGGTTATCTGCTATAACATCTATCATTGTACTTATGAGAAAGAAAGAAAACTTCGGAAGGCTAATGTTTCACGGGTGTTTTGCTTTCCAACACTCTGAGAAGTAGTTCTGTTGTATTCTCTAGTGCATGCAAGAGAGAGAGAATTTTGGCTTTTGGAGTACCTTTACATCCATTGGCAATGTATGGATTTCCTTGATAACCTTCAGGGCAATTGCAACGATATCCCCAGATATCTTCGTTAGAAATTTTGGTAATGTTGACACACAAACTGTTTTTGTCGACGCATGCGAATGTGGTCCCGTTCTGTCTGGCTTCCTCGCAATTCTGAGACTCAATTACCCAACTAAAGGTCGACAGCTGCTCTAGTTGAGTGAAAGGTCCAGTTACATCTAAGTAGTAGTTGTCATAAAAGTAATAACTGTAATAGTAACTGGTTGTTGTTCTGTTTGGTGCACTGGCTAGCAGTTGTCCGTGCTTCAACGAGATACTGTGCACTATGTAATAGCCCTGGAAGATGAGAGTGGGAGGATTGGATGTCTTGTTGCATGTTAGAGCAAATGCCTGGCTTCTGTAACAATGTTCTTCTAGCCCGAATGGAAAAGAGATGTTAACACCACCACATTCTGTTGGACAGTCTTTTCTCGGAACCAAAATAGAAGATGTATCTGTTGATATGAACAAACAGGTCAACAGCAGAAATTGCCATAAGCCTATCGCGTTTTCTCTTTTTCGGATCGGTTTAAAACGAGCTGTACAAATGATTTATATCTTAAAAATCAGCATATGTTTTTTTTTTTTTTTTGAGAGAGAGCATATATTTGAAGATGCAGAATTGTAAGCAAGTATTGAAAATGAGTGACGATTATGAGAGCTCAAAGCTACACGATTATAGTCATGACACCCATTTTCTTGTGTTTTTATTATAAGCATAGAATAATTACTATCATGCAAAATAATTTAATGCAAAGATCAAGATTAAATAACAATAGATGAAGTTTAGATTTGTGTTTCTTTGGATGCTATTTCAGGATACCTTTTATGATTTGGGAAAACAACAACAACATTGATATGTAAAAGTTAGAATCTACTTTCTCTAGTCGTCATCCAGATCCCTTTCCTAAGAAGTCCTGTTTATAAATAAGGATAGAAAATAGATCTTTAAATGTCATCATCATCATTGTTCAGATTTTAAAGAGATCTTATCTATAAAAAATAATTAAGAGAGTCTTTACCATCAAAATATCTTCTAAGATATCCTATCATAACTGGGCATTTTTTATTGAATAATAATTATAGTTTGATTAAAATTATAATATATCTTATCCAATTAAGCATGATCATACACTTTAAGAAGTGTAGATGGACAAGACAAATGACCAAGGTTATATAACTGGTATACTGCCATTATTTTTAGTTTTATCCTTTGCTATTGATTTTAAAAGAAATACATGAGTACAACAGTATAACCCCACTAAAATATTAATAGACAAAATACACTCAATACATTTTAGAATGTGAGTTTTAAAATCTTACACAGAGATATTTATCTGAAAGGGTCACATTCAATAGGTATGAGATAACTAAAGTTGTTTCTGTTTGATAAAAAAAATAAATAAAAATCAAATATGATTAGAAATATGTAAATGCCCTTTGTCGAGAAAATCTGGGTCTCATGTATATTGTACCTGTTTTATTATCTAATGTGCATGCCATTTGACTCAAACAATCATATGAATTAGACACTTTATTGTTTGACTGATCAAAGTTATCGTTAATCAATCATAACGGAAAATCATGATCCTTGGACAATGTTTAACCTATAAAACGAAAATTAACATGTCTGTAATAATATCTATCACTTGTTGTACTTCATGCTTGTCTAATCAAACTCACATGAAACGAGATGAGGAATATTACCTGTACAACCATTGGCTAGGTATGGATTGCCTTTATGATTAAGAGAACATCGACAAATGTATCCAAAATTATAATTCGTGTAGGCATAATTAACTACGTCATAGCAGTCGCTATTGGGACTGATGCAGGCATAAGTTTTCATATTCTTCTTGGCCTCTTCACAGGTAGGATAGTCTTTGATGTACCATGATAGGGCAGTCTCCACTTCCGAGCTGTTGCCTTTCACTGTTCTTTGGAGATCATCTGTAGTAGAATTGTAATAATCGTACACGAAAACTTTGATAATGGAAGCATCAAGCAAATAAAGGTCACTCTGATTGAGTCGAGTTAATCGAACCTCCAATGAAGTACTATTCCAATCATATAAACTAAGTATGCAATGACTGTTGTCATTAGAAGTGCATCTAGTTATGCAAGTATCGATAGTCCTATTAGTAGTGGGATCCACTAGGTCGGCAACAACGCTGCACCCAGACACATACAAACGATTATATGTATCTATTGTGTAAAAATTCTGTACTTCTTGATACAATGATCTTAAAGAGTAAGGCCATTTCTGAAGATCAATTAACGGAACATTAATGAACTCGTGATCGACACCCATGGTGATAACGGGTGTCTTGACGCGCACAGTCCCATTATCCAAATCGATTCTAGTGATCATGAGTTTTCCATCACCCAAGAAAAGCCTCAGAGGTTTGGTGGTGTTGTCCGTGCAAGTAAGATTAAAACCCTCGCGATAACAGCCAGTGCCTATGCCGAAAGGATACTCAATATCGATGGTACCACATCTTTTCATGCAATTGGAAGGTAAATCGAAAGGTGCCTTTGTGGATGCAATTTCTGCTTTTGTTGAACCCATTGAACTCAATTTCAGCAGCAGTAACAACACCTCCACCCATCCCATGCCGACTGTCTTTCTCTCAGATCAACTCTTTCCCTCTTCCAGCTGTCTCAGTCCTGTTAGATAAAGGGGGACTTTACAGCTTAGCGAGTTGCTTCAGTTGGCGACATGCAACGATATATAAAGCATGAAATTGAAACACCATAAACGCAGATAGAGGGAAGGCTATCCGTGTACGATATAGTATTACTGTAGAAGTACCTCAAGTATGATAGCACTGAGATTGTCTGCATATCAATAGCGCCCAGGATATGGAGGATATGTAGTACAAGAATCGAATTTTTTTGATCATATGCATCCGTTTTGCATCGATGTAATTAAGGAAAACCAAGAAGCGCAGCAAAGAAATTAAATGTCAAGCTTGTGAAGAGGACCGGAGAAATGGGAGAGCAAATTCCACTCACCTTCGCGTCTCTGGTTGTTGCTCTAGCTTGAAGGACACCTGCAATAGGGAGTTAGGTCGTTGATATAGATGATGTGCTCGAAACAATTGCTGGAGTTATAATTAACCACGCTTTCAGATGGAGATGGCAAGCCAATCAACAAAGTTGACTAGGCTTGCAGTGTGTACTGCTTTCCTCTTTGAACTCGTCAGAGCCGTTCCATCGGCCACCAATTCTGATGCAATGCATCTTTTTTTCTCCAAACGACTAAGTTGGTCGGAATCATTGCCACTTCCGAAGGCTCGGGAAATCTAATTCTATTGTCCATCGTACAAAAACAATATCCGGGTCGATCTCCATGCTACGGTGAAAAAGAAAATAAAATGAACAACCCAATACTGCATGCAAATATGTCTACTTCGAATTATATGTATGGTTGATGAACAGCTATACTGCTAAGTGTTGCGTAATTTACTCGTGTATATTATGACCATTATCGAAGTGTTAATCACGCACAACTGACTTTAGAAGGCTTCTGGGTATCGACCTGAGCTTGTACTGGACTCATAAAGTCAACAACACCCTTGTAAGCCACAAATTTGGTCAAATGAGAAGCCAGTCTTCCTTCTTTGGTGGCTCGGACGAAGTATTGGTGTAAAACCGGCATTGTCGTGGTCATATGGCCTCACCTTTTACGTTTCACGATTGAGACAAATGAAGTTTGATGAATCGCTTGCGTATCTTTCAACGATAAAATAAATACAACCCATCATCGACGCCAATAGCTTGATTCGGATAGATTGAGTATTAACCCACCGGGAAATTATACCATTTTCGCTGCCTTGCTCACCTGATAAGATGTCTGATGACATCCAATTGCTGCCTCCTATGATCTTGCAAAAGAACAATAGGTTCTTCATTCGGTTTCAAGTTTGCCTTCGGATTCAAATCCAACAGGCATTTGTGAATTCCAGGAAACGAGAACAGAAATTTTATCTAATAACATTAGGAACAACGTGCAACAGTACCTACACTGGAATGCTAATTAATGGGAGGAACGAGAATGGAGCATGATTTCATGATGACAGGGCGAGGATAATTGAAGTTATCATCACACCTGCTTCACAACCATCCCCTATTTAGAGTTTGTATATGGTGGTAATATATATAAGGATAAAAAAAAGGAAAAGTCTCCATTCTTGCAAATATTATAATTGATTTCTTAATTTTATCTGACATGCCAATTCGAACAGGAGAAATATTAATGCCATGAGTATCACATCTCCAGAACAACAATGGACTTTGACTTCCAAGTCTTTGCAGTAAGCCCTATGGTAGAATATGTCGTGATGTTATCTGTTCTCCCTTGAAAAAAAATCCTTGTGCTTGTGGAAATTTCAAGTAGGACGCAAAACATGCATTTTGACTTAAAAACTTGAGTTGAACCCTAAGATATATAGAACTTGCCAATATTTAGATTAGTAATTTGCAAGCACAACGCCTTGGATAATTTACAAAAACAAATTAAATCAGTTTTAAAGTAAAATAATATAGCCACATATGTAAAATAAAATTTTAAAAAATATATATATATTTTGAAGACCCAACCTTCTTGTTTAAGTAATATCTAACCAACACTTCAAAGGTTAATTGGGAATGAAGGGGAATAAAAATATAAATGTTGTCTTCCGAGTATTTGTTTCAGAGCAATAATTAGAACTACACTACTGAATAGACTTGACTAGAATTATAAAGTGTATTGCTATCTGTTTGGACTTGTGGAAGCTGTTCCATCGGCCACGAACAATGATATGATACGTTTCTCCATGCTGAAAAATCGGGTCCTTAACAATATATCACGGTTTAACGTTTCGATAAAAATATAGAATAGAAAAAATGAAGTTGACACCTGTCCCAATTCACGTAGTCAGTTTATAATAATTGTCTATCATGTCATTCTGATTATTCCCACTTCTTTTGTTGTCTTAGATTTAACTGGGAACTAGAACTTCTTTTAGGACATATATAATACGTGGCTTTTGGATTCGGTAAAATTATGGTATATCCTTCACAACTAGAATAAAAAATTGGTATTTGACTGTGATACTAATAGTCAAACAAGGATCATTTCAAAGTACTAATGGATAGTAAAGTAGGGTATAATAAAAGTTATTATTGGCTTGTCAAGTAATATCTTTAACTTTGAAATTAAATGTGGATTTCGAGCTAGTCTATACTTTCACATTTTTATCTCATTAATACACTTGTAGTCATCTAAAGCATCCATATACAAGTGAGATATCATATTTGGATTTTTCCATTGGGCTGTTGTTATCTTCTTGTTTGAAGAAAAACTATCCTCAGACTTTCACGTCAAGTCGTTTTCGCTTCTATCTTCCTGTTGCAGTGATGTTTATTCTGCAGATTTGAATATGGAACAATTAGTCAAGCTATCAGTAGGGTAATATAGCATGATTGTAATATAAAAACTTATATTATTTAGTTTATGAACCAATATTGATAATAGGATTAATCCTGAACTAGTCATTTCTTAATTTATTTTAGATATAAATTACTTTCTAATAAAATTCCATAATTAGTAAAAAACGGGATTTAACTCATCCACTAATAGTCAAACGATGATAATTTTAATGTACTAATCAGATAGTGCAGTATCGTATTATTGAAGTTATTATGGCTTGCCAAGTAATGTCATCTATGAAGTTAAATGTAGATGTTAAGGTTAGCCTATACTTTTTATATTTTCTCTTATTAGTCTATGCTGGTAGCCATCTAAAGCTTCCATCTATGAGTAAGACATCATGTTTGGATTTTCTATCGGGGTGTTGTTATCTTTTCATTCGAAGAGAAACTATCCTCAGAGACTTTCACGTGAACCGTTCTCACTTCTATCTTCTTATTACACTATGATTTATTCTTCAGGTTTGAATAGGAAGCAACTAGCCAAGCCATCAGTAGGGTAATATATCATGATTGTAATCTAAAAACTTATGTTATTTTAATTCTATATTACTCATTTCTTAATTTATTTTAGTTATGAAATTGCTTTCTAATAAAATCTCACAATTAGTAACAGAAATTGGGATTTAACCCATATACTAAGAGCCAAACAATAGTCATTTCGATGTACAAATCTGATGGTACAGTATCGTGTCGTTGAAGTTATTGTTGGATTGTCAAGTAATGTCTTTATCTTTGAAGTGTATATATAATTTTTCAAGAATAAATGTGAACTTCCGGGTAGCCTATACTTTTCATATTTTCTCTTATTAGTCGACGCTTGTAGTCCATCTACGAGTGAGACATCATGTTTAAATTTTCTATTGGATTGTTGTTCTCTCCTCGTTCAAAGATCAACTATCCTTAGAGACTTCCACATGACTCATTCTCGCTCCTCTTTGGCACCGAAAGACGTGACTTGCTTGAGGAATCTGACGGATAAGGCTAATATGAAGACAAGTCATTTTGTGGCACAAGAGTTCAATATATATATATATTTTAATCTACCCAAGCTAATATCTGTCTATTATAAATTAATCCTTTTAATCTTTTTTTTCTTATTCTTTCATCATGTGCGATTGTCATGAATTGACCTGATAAATAACTAATATATTAACTTCTTTATATCTGAACTATTAACTCAAGGTACTAAGCATAATTTAGCAGTAATATATCTATCATATAATTTTTTACACCTTGTTAGCTGATACTATCTTTGTATTCAAGTTTATATTAATTTAGATTCAAAGACTTGAGAAATCTAACTTCACTTGCCTTCATACGAATAACTGTATATGAGTTAATCTCGATACTAGGGTGAAAAAGAAAACAATGAACGATCAACCCATTATTACTGCAAATAGATTACTAGCTATAGTTATTTGTATGGGTGCTGAATGACTAAACCATGTCACATCCTTTATACGCGGTATATGAAGTTGAAACGGTAAAAACATATAATGAAGATCATCAAGTTAGAAAACCAAGAGTGCTGTAAGTGCTCGATTGAGAATAATAGCGTCAAATGTTTAAAAGAATAACTACAAGGCTAGAGAATTATAATTATGGTTGGCTCCTCTTAACTGATAATCAATTTTCACAATGAGGATAATCAAGAGTTTTAAAATAATTTGTTTGGCATAGAAAATGATATATTAAAATGGATTGTGACTCTGTAGACTTTGGCCTTTCTTAGCAATCTCCTAAACTTAAAAGTAAAGAGCACAATTCTAATTGATGTTAACGTAATATTTCAAGAACTCATATCTTTGAAAGTCAACAAGCAGTCAGTTTAAGCCCATCGCATTAGATCATTAGTGGTCAATGCAGCAACACGAGTCTATCTAGTATGAACATCATGTTCATGCTGCAGAAGGTGTAGCCCTTGTGAATCCACCCCTTTGCATTTATACCACAGGAGCTCGTGCTTGAATCATGCAATCCAACACCAAGCCACAGCTTTGGATAGAAGAGACAGAGTCTCATCTTTTGTTCCACAGGTGGCCTTATCCTCCTACTTGCGTTACATCATGTAGACAAATCAATCGTCGTGGGCCACCTTATGTGAAATGAGAATAAAAAGATCTATGGACTGACTTCCAACAAGTCTTTGCATCGCTCCTTGATGTGGTATGCATTGATAAAACAAATGTCATCATTTCAATACAACACAGATTAACCTACCAAATTTCTGTCCCCAAAAAATGTTCTCATTCTATAAATCAATAGAATTGATTTATCTCACGCTTCTTCATAATTTTTGATTTTTTATGGCAACCACACGTTGATATGGTAGAATTCCTTTTGAACAGTTCCATGTCCTCCACCATCGAGTATTCGATTCTCATAAAAATTGTTAATTGATTTCTATCTTCTAAAGAAAACATTTTTGTTCTCAATGCAATATTTTCATTGGAATAGATGAACTGTTGTAGTGGTAATCCATAATTTTGACGGACGTACTTTACCCGTATTTTCTTTTGATTTTTTTTCTTCCATTTCTTTCTTAGAACCACACAAACCTATACATAACAGTAGCAGCCCCGTGGCATTGCTTGCACCGATGGTTACACCTGCGCTGTACCAATCAGGTTTTAGCTTCATAAAAATTTCCGTTTGTGTTTCATATCTTTGTCGATGACGCTTAGTCTCTTTTTAATTTCTCTTGCTTTTTTTTCCATTTCAATTACTCAATCATGCAGTTCCACGTACCTAACAAAAGAGTCTGCTTTTTGTCAGGGATGCGCAGTCCATGTTTAGGATCACCGAATGTCCCTGGTTTACATGCGCACGCAATTGTAGTTGCTGTTCGTATTAGCACAAATCCCATGCCAAACATATTTCTCAAGAAAGCTGCATTCATTGATATATAACGGATCATCAAAAGATTGAAAATTATGTCTAACGTCGGGATTTAACTTTTCAAATCCAATTTTTAGGGAAGCTACTGTTCATAGCTTTTTTTTTTTTTTTCACAATTGACAATCTTCTTACGTTTGACAATCATTTAAAAAATAATAAAATATTATTTTATTGTTAACAACCATTGAATTATCGTTTTTTTTTATTTTTTCTTCCCACAAACTCTTATTTCATCCACATGACCGATGTTGATTGCCACTTGCTGTAGACCATGCTCGTCACCCCTCTATATCGTTCTCCGAGGAGGAGAAATAAGAAGATGATATTTACATCTATTTACGAGATAGTTTAGTACTATAAAAAATATAAAAATATGATTATAACTAGTAAAAAAGGTTAAAAAGGTAATATCTTCTCGTAAAAAGAATATTACTATTTGTAACCCCTTATTATTATTTGTAATTCTATTTAAAAGTTTCAAATATTTCTATACTATCTTTTGTAAATGAAAATAAATTTTCTCTTTCGCTTCCTTTTCTCATTCTTCCTTATTCTCTTATTTTGTAAATGAAAATAAATAGGTACCAAGAAACTAAAGTTGTTTCCTTTTTATATGTTTGATAAAATAAAAATAAAAATCAAATATGATTAGAAATATGTAAATGCCCTTTGTCGAGAAAATCTGGGTCTCATGTATGTTGTACCATTTAATTATCAAATGAGCATGGGATTCAAGCCATTACATGATTTAGACTTTTCTATTATGTAACAGTCTTATCTAATACTGAGATGGATGTCTCCACAAGTAAACATCCATTTTATCAGTTTAATTGTCAAAGAAAGAAACCAGTATCAAGCTTAACAGAGAACCATGAAGAATATTTAAATTTATCACGCGTGTACTATATTTATCATGCAGATCATATTTATCTAATCAAACTCACACAAAGAGAGATAAGGATGAGTATTTATGTTGACAGCCATTTGGTAGATATGGATTGCCTTGATAATTAACAGGACATCGACAAAAGTATCCAAAATAATAATTAGTGTAGCCATAGTTAAGGATGTCATAGTAAGCACTATTGCGACTACAGTAGGTAGGAGAGTCTTTGATATATCATGATAGGACAATTATCTGTGGTAGTATTGTAATATTCAAACACGAAAACTTTGATAATGGAAGCATAAAGCAAATGAAGGTTACTCTGATTGAGTCAAGTTAATCGAACCTCCAATGAAGTACTATTCCAATCATATAAATCAAATGTGTACTGACTATTGTCATTGGAAGTGCATCTAGTTGTGCAAGAATCGATGATCCTATTAGTAGTGGGATCCACTAGGTCGGCAACGACGCGGTAACCAAACATACAAACGATTATATGTATCTATTGTGTAAGAATTCGGCACTTCTTGATTCAATAATGTTAAATAGTAAGGTCAGTTCTGAAGATCAATTAACTGAACATTAATGGACTCCCTAGTATCCAAATCGATTCTAGTGACCTCGAGTTTTCCATCACCCAAGAAGAGCCTTGCAGCTTGGTTGGTATTTTTCGTGCAAGATTGATTAAAGCCCCGACGAGAACAACCTTTGCCTATCCCGAAAGGGAACTCAAAATTGATATTACCACATCTTTTTGTGCAATTGGAAGGTAAAGTGAAAGTTTCCTTTGTCGACGCGCTTTCTACATTTGTTGAGCCCATTGAACTCAATGTCAGCAGCAGCAGCAACAGCAACAGCTCCACCCACCCCATCCTCTCTCTCTCTCTCTCTCTCTCTCTCTCTCTCAGAGACTAACCTTTCCCTCTTCCAGCTGCCTCAGTCCTATTCGATAAAGCGGGATTCCTGCAGGTCAGAGAGTAACTTGAATCGGCGACATGGGTAATACATAAAACACTCTACGGTAACACCATAAACGCAGTTACAGGAGAAGCCATGTATGATAATTAACAGGAGCAAAATTCCCAAGCATGATTCTACTGAGGTTGTCTGCATATTGCTAGCTATAGCCCAAGATATGGAGGATCTCTAGCATAAGAAGAGAATTCATTTGATCATACGTTTTGCATCGATGTAATTAAGGAAAACCAGGAAGAGCAGCAAAGAAATTAAATGTCAAGCTTGTGAAGAAGACCGGAGCAATGGGAAAGCAAATTCCACTTACCTTCGCGTCTCTGGTTGTTGCTCTAGCTTGAAGGACACCTGAAATAGGGAGTTAAGTTGTTGATATAGATGATGAGCTCGAAACAATTGCTGCGGTTTTAATTAACCATACTTGCAGATGGAGATGGCAAGACAATCAACAAAGTTGACTAGATTTGTAGTGTGTACTGCTTACCTCTTTGAACACGTCAGAGCTGTTCCATCGGCTACCATTTATGATGCAGTACATCTTTTTTTTATCCAAACTCCATTGTCCATCGTACAAAAACAATATCCGGGTCGATCTCGATACTTCGGTGGAAAAGAAAATAAAATGAACAACCCGCTACTGCATGCAAATGTGTCAACTTCAAATTATATGCGTTGGTTGCTGGAAAGCTATACTAAGTGTTGCGTAATTTACTCGTGTATATTATGACCATTATCGAATTGTTAACTATCCAAGTACCAAAGTTTTCATGAACTCTAATAGTGTCGCATTTAAAGTCTCGTACTAGGGGAGGTCGAGTTAAAGTCTCGTAAGACCTGAGCTGGTTATAATGTAAAAACTTTTCCTACATGAATGCAGAGATTTTGGTCATGAACATAGTGTTTACGATTAGTAATCAAATGTAATACTTCCTCAGGTTTGCAATGTTCCAAGTCTTGGGTATAGGGGCTCCGTTAGTGGTCTCGAGGCGGGAAGTACCATCCCCAATCACATCGTAGACTTGGTAGGGCCCTTCCTAGTTTGGGGCCAGCTTTCCCTTGGTCCGGGTCGGGTCACTTACTTCGATCTTTTGAAGGATGAGGTCCCTGACTTGAATTTCACGCGATCAAACCTTCCGATTGTAGAGTTGGGCTATAGTGTTCTTGTACGCCAAAGCACGGAGGTGGGCCTCGACCCTCGCTCATCGAGTAGGTCGAGGCCAATGCGAAACCTGAGCTCTGAAGTCCCTTCATGGAAATTCTCTACTTGCAGGTTGGAAATATGATTTCGGGAGGCAGTACCACCTCAGTTCCATACGTGAGGCTGAACGGGGACTCTCTCGATACCATTTTTTGAGTGGTTTGGGATGCCCACAAGACGCTTGGGAGTTCCTCGACGCACACCCGTGTGCTTCGCCCACTCTTTTCTTCAAACCTTCGAGGATTACTTGATTTGTGACTTCGGCTAGGCCGTTTGTCTGGGGGTGGGCGACCGAGTTGAACTTCAACCGTATCCCATACGATTGGCAGTATGCCTTGAACCTTACATTGTTGAACTGGGTCTTGTTGTCGATGATGATGGCCCTTGGGATCCTGAAGCGCATGATGATGTTCTTCCATGTGAAACTCTTGCCTTGTTTCATTGTGATAGTTGTTAGTGGTTCGACCTTGACCCACTTAGTGAAGTAGCCAACCCCAACTATAAGGAACCGTCGTTGGCCCGAAGCATGAGGAAACGGGCCAAGGAGGTCCATGCCCCATTGCGCGAAGGGCCAAGCTATATCAGTCGGAGTGAGGGGCACCACCGACTGGTGTTGAACCTGGGCGTGCACCTGATATTGTTGACACCATTGGACATAGGATAAGGCATCTCGACATAGCGTTGGCCAATAAAATTCTTGTCTGAGTATCTTGAAGGCTAAAGCTCGGCCCTCGATGTGTTCCCCGTATATGCCCTCATGAACTTCGACAAGAATTATCTCAGCTTCGGTCGGGGACAGGTAGTGGAGTAGGTGTTGAGAGAATGCTCTCCAGTATAGCTTGCCCCCACTCTCGACATACCATGCTTGGGCCCGTCTGAGCTGATGGGCGACGGACGGGTCATCTGGTAGCACGCCCTTCTCTTTGTAGCGAAAGATCTCTTTCATCCAGTTTGGGGTGACCTAAGTTGTGTTAACGTCCAAGGCTAGTAGGGTTGGCACAAAGAGAACCTCGGTTCTCTTTGGGGGTTCCTCGGGTGGCTGGCTGGAGGCCTAGGCTCGCGAGTGGCTGCCAATGCATCGGCTCGGTCATTCTAGGCTTGCGATATCCTTGTGACTATCAAACAGTCGAAATGAGCTGAGACCCCCGGACCTTGGTGAGGTATCAGGCCATGGACGGCTCTCGGGCCTCGTAGGTTAGATTGATGTGGCCCACCACTAATCGGGAGTCAATGAAGGCTTCCAAGTTCTGTACTCGCATCTCGAGGGTGAGGTGCAACCCTGACAGCAGCGCCTAGTATTTGGCTTCGTTATTGGTGGCTCTAAACTCCAATCGAAGTGCGTGCTCGTAGGCTTCTCCACTTGAGCTCCTAAGGATCATCCTCGCTCCTGCTCCCCTCGATGTGGCAGACCCATCAATGTCTAGGGCCCAAGCCCGCGCATCCAGCCCCTGCACAGTTGGACTCCTCTCGGGGGTCAGTTCAGAAATGAAATCAGCCAGTACCTGGGCCTTTATCGTCGTTCGGGGAGTATACTGTATGTTGAACTCCCCCAGCTCGACTGACCACTTGAGCATTCGACTTGAGATGTCAAATCTGGAGAGGATTTGGCGGAGGGGCTAGTCAGATATCACTCTTATCATGTGGGCTTGGAAGTAGGGTCACAACTTTTGGGCCGTCACAATCAACGCCAACGCTAACTTCTTTATCGGCGAGTAGCGCTCTTCGGGTCCAGCAAGGATATGTTTGGTGTAGTAGATGACCTGTTACGTGGCTTGATCCTCCCTTATCAGCACTAAGCTAACCACATGTTCCGAGGCCGCCAAGTATAGGTCCAGGATCTCACCCAGGCAGGACGAGATGAGCCGAGGCAGCAATTCGAGGTAGGTCTTTACCTTGCCGAAGGCCTCCTCACATTCCGGAATCCATTTGAAGTTGTCGGCTCGACACAGAGCTCAGAAGAATAGGAGACATTTGTCTCTTGAGCGTGACACAAATCTCTCGAGTGCAGCCAGCTTCCCTGTGAGGCATTGTATTTCTTTTACCGAGCGTGGAGATTGCATTTCCATTATGGCCCGGACTTTTTCTGGGTTGGCATCTATTCCCCTCTAGTGGATGATAAAGCCGAGGAACCTCGCCAACCCAACTCTGAAGGCACACTTTGCGGGGTTAAGATACATATTGAATTGTGTGAGGCTAAGAAAGGTCTCCGCTAGGTCAGTTAAGTGGGTTGTTGCCGACCTACTATTGACGAACATGTCATCAACATACACCTCCATATTAATCCCGAGTTGGGACTTGAACGCTTCATTGACTATCCTTTGGTAGGTGGCTCCTATATTCTTTAGACCAAAGGGCATGACTTTGTAGCAGTAGACCCCTTTGTCGATGATGCAGGCAATGTGCTCTAATCAAGGAAAGTTATTTCGAATCATCATCGTTTACTTGACCTAGTGTATTCTAATTAATTAATTATTATTTACTTGACTAACTAATGTGTTGAATGATTTAATTAAATAGTGATCGTGATCTCAATTTGAAGTCTCCCAATTGATGTTCAATGTGGGTTTTCGAGTCAACCCATTTGTGTTGTGTAGAAGACACTCGATCGCTTAACAGCTTGTTTAAAGATGAGAGCTACTCAAAATCATTATCATTGACTTGATCAAATTAAAAATGCAACTAGAAATCACTGTCATTTACTTTACTCAATTACTATGTTTAGTCTTCCAAAATCAGATGAGACATATAATAATGAAGATTGATGATTATATGTGTCAAGACATTATAAAATATTATTGTCAGAAGGGACATGAGTTTTAAAAAAAATGAGAAAGACATACTGTCATGTTGTGTAGAAGATATGTATTTATCAGTATCATTTGTCGGATTTTTGAAACAGTGGCTATTTCTATAGCTTATATAAACGTCAATCTTTATCGTAGGATATAGAGATCTAATTGTATATCTTTCACGATACTGAGAGTGAATGATCCTCTATTAACACACAATTACCTTCGTAAGGTTGGCTATCATTCCCGAGAACCTGTTATACCAGATCTGGAGCTCTCCTAACCTGTAAGTCCTACGTCAAAGAATAAAGTACTCAAATAAGGCATCTTTGGTGCTTCAAGTCTAAAGACCAAACACACTACTGAAACTACGAAATCGTTGTCTGACATTAGGTATCATTAACTATACAGTATTCTATAAGTGAATCAATCAGTGAACTCATTCTTCAATGAGCACCTGCATTGTACCTCTAGTGTCCCCACACAAGCGACTATGAGATCAATCACCTTCATCATATAGATGAGTATACAACGCACTAGTCTATCCGATTATCTCGATATCCTTATCGAGTAACCTATGACCAGGATGATTTAGGATATGTGTTTAAAGGTATATCGATCTCATTATCGTGATCCCATCACGATCCGATTCTCATTGCACAGATCCATGGATATCATCATAATATTCATCTAGATAATGTGAGAAAATACTAATAATAATATCGAAGAGATCGACGTAACATGTCACAGGTGCCATCACTCATTTGATTGGCTTGTAGGGCACCTACAACCAACAATCTCCCACTTGACCTAAAGCTAATTACCTATGTGTCTGATTCCCATCAGACCTATGTGGTGCTCAAATATAATATGAGTCAACGGCTTTGTTAGTGGATTTACAATGTTATCTTCTGATGGAACTCTTTCCACTACTACATCTCCTTGGGCCACGATCTCTTTGATCAAGTGGAACCTCCTCAGAATGTACTTAGACTTCTGATGAAACCTAGGTTCCTTTGCTTGAACAATTACCCTATTGTTGTCGCAATATAAGGTAATCGACTCCTCGCTGTTTGGCATGACTCCTAGATCTACGATGAACTTCTTCATCAAGACTCTCTCCTTTGCTGCCTCTGCTGCAGCAATATATTCCGCCTCTGTGGTTGAGTCAGCAGTAGTATCTTGCTTAGAACTTTTCCAGCATACTGCTCCTCCATTCAGAGTAAAGACATATCCTGAATTTGACTTACTATCATCGATATCGAACTGGAAGCTCGAGTCCGTATAGCCCTCAACTCTAAGGCTACTGCCTCCATATACTAATAAAAGATCCTTAGTCCTTCTCAAGTACTTAAGGATACACTTTATTATTTTCCAGTGCTCCAAGCCTGGATCTGCCTGATACCTGCTCGTAACACTCAGAGCATACGTTATATTAGGCTTGGTACATAGCATAGCATACATTATATACCCTATCGCTAAGACATATGGTATTCTATTCATATGTGTCCTTTCTTCAGGGGTCTTTGGGGACATACTCTTAGAAAGCGATATTCCATGTCTCATAGGTATGAGACATCTCTTGAAATTTTTCATGCCAAACCTTTTAACAATGGAGTCTATGTACCTAAACTGGGACAAGCCAAGCATCCTCTATAGATCTGAATCCCCAGAATATAGGATGCTTTCTCTAAGTCCTTCATGGAGAAGTGTCTAGATAGCTAAGCTTTTATTGTGGAGTACAATTCTACATCATTCCTAATGATTAAGATGTCATCCACATATAACACCAAAAAGGTGATAGTGCTCCCACTTACCTTCCTATACACACAAGGCTCATCTTCGTTCTTAACGAAGTCATAAGATCTAATCGCTTTATCAAATCTTATATTTTTCAACTTTGGGAAGCTTGCTTTAGTCCATAAATGGACTTAAGCAATCTGTACACATTATCTGGACTCTACTTGGACATGAACCCCTAAGGTTGTATCATATACACTTCCTTTTCGAGGTTGTCATTGAGGAATGTAATTTTCATATCCATTTGCCAGATCTCTTAGTCATAACGTGCTGTAATATCCAATAGAATTTGAATGGATTTTAGCATAGCTACGGGTGCAAAGGTTTCATCATAGTCAACACCTTGTCTCTGACGATACCCCTTAGCTACTAGCCTTGTCTTATAGGTCCTACCTTTCCATCTACCCCGATCTTTTTCTTGAAGATCCATTTGCAGTCGATGGGTACGATACCCTAGGTGCATCAACAAGGTTCCAAACCTTATTGGAGTATATGGATTTCATCTCAGAATTCATGGCTTCTAGCCACTTCCCGAAGTCTATGCTCATAACAGCCTCCTCATAGGTCTGAGGATCAATATCTTGAGTGTCTTCTCCACTGATATTTCCCACATATCTCTCAGAAGGGTATGACATTCTACCAGTCCTATGCAAGATTAGAACTTGTGTGTTAGGTACCTGAACAGACTCGATCTCTGGAATGGTGCGTGAACTAGGTTCTCCAACCTCGTTTAATTCTATCATGCTCCCACTGTCTCCGCCAAGAATGTGTTCCTTCTTAAGAAACACTGTTCTCTTGGCAATAAAAACCTTTTGGTCCTCAGGGTGATAGAAATAATAATAACAAGTTTCCTTAGGATATCCCATGAACTTGCATCGTTTTGTCCTGGATTCTAATTTATCGGGGTCGTGTCTTTTAACATGGGTAGGGCAGCCCCAAATCTTAACAATCTTAAGAACGGGCTTCTTCCCTTTCTATATCTCATATGGTGTAGACACTACTAATCTAGATAAAACTCTGTTCAAAAGGTAAATTATGGTCTGTAGGGCATATCCCAAAAATAAGATGGGTATATCAGCGAAACTCATCATCGACCACACCATATCTAATAGTGTGCGATTCCTCCTTTCTGATGCACTATTGAACTGTGGTGTATAAGGAGGTGTTCATTGGGATAGAATCCCACGGTCCTTGAGGAACTAGGTGAATTCTGTACTAAGTATTCTCCTCCTTGATCTGATTGAAGAGTTTTTATACTCTTTTTAGTCTGGTTCTCTACTTCATTCTTATACTCAAATTTTTCAAAGGCTTTAGACTTATACTTCATCAAGTACACATGTCCATACCTAGAGAAATCATTAGTAAAAGTAATGAAGTAGGAATAACCACTTATGACATGAGTTGACATAGGACCATATACATCACTGTGTGAGTTCTAGTAACTCAATGGCTCTCTCTCCAGTTTCACTAAATGAAGAGTTGATCATTTTTCCACGAAGGCAAGACTCGCAAGTTGTATATGACTCGTAGTCAAACGGATCTAAGTATCTATTTTTTAACAACTTTTGAATCCTTCCCTCATGGATATTACCTAGCCTATAATGTCACAAATATGCATTATTCACCTCTTTTTGGCCATGCTTACATTCATGATGTATGAAATAGTATTTAGCATAAACAAATTATTATGCAATATCCCTCTAGTGATGATTTTATCATTCTCATTGATTGAACAACAATTATTCTCAAAAAGTATGTTATAACCATTTAATGTCAAACATTAAATAGAAATAATATTTTTTATAATAGAGGGAACAAAATAACATGCATCTAATGTAATAATAGCTCCATTAGGTAGATATAGAGGACCTCACCGACAACAGCAGTAGCAACTCATGCTCCATTGCCCATCTTGAAGTCCATCTCCCCTTTTGTCAATCTCCTATGCCTTGTTAGAACCTCTAACGAATTACAGATATGATAAACACTATCAGTATTCAATACCCATGCATTATCATAAGAATCTGACACATGGAGATTGATCATGAAAGTACCTAAAGCTTTTTCAAGCTTCTGTTTCACTTTTTCTGCAATATACACCTTGCAGTTTCTCTTCCAATGCCTATCTTGACCATAGTGGAAGCACTGTTCTTTGTTCTTTACTAGGTTAATTTTAGCAACCTTTGCTTTACCCCCTTTGCCCTTGCCCTTACCCTTCTCAAGGGTCTTCCTACCCTTCCTTTTCCTTTTGGTCTCACCAACATAAAGAACTAATTTTTCTTTTTTGATTGTGCTCTCTATCTCTCTCAACATATTGAGGAGCTCAGGGAGAGATACCTTAAGTTTGTTCATATTAAAATTCATGATGAATTGAGAAAATGAATCTGGTAGAGACTGAAGTATAAGATCAACACACAGGTTATCATCTAGGACCATTCCTAGACCTGTGAGTTTTTCAATCCACTATATCATCTCCAGGACATGGTTCTGAATCGATGTCCTCTCAGTCATCTTGACACAGAAGAGACTCTTTGATATCTCATATCGTTGAGTTCTTCCCTATTCCTCAAATAGTTTGCAGAGGTGCAGGAGTATGAAATGAGCATCTATGTTTTCATGTTGTCTCTATAACTCAGGAGTCATAGAGGCTAATATGTAATACTGAGCGAGAGTGGAATCATCTATATACTTTACATATTGGGTAAACTCTTCTTGAGGAGCTTTTGTCTCAGGTTGGGGCATGATCGTATCTAGGACATATACGATTTTCTCCGCTGTAGGAACTATTCTTAGGTTGTGGAGCCAATCCGTATAATTTGAACTAGTGAGACGGTTGACATCAAGTATGCCACGTAGAGGGTTTGATGACGACATGTTTCTGATAAACAGGAGATATAACATAAGTGAATAACATATAGATTTCACAAAAACAAACAATCAAGATTTGGACTTCTATCTTGACATGCTCTCACTAATTTTTCTAGTGAGTCACGCGACACCCTCATGCACGTGAAATAGAAGTCTCTGGTAGACTTCTAGTAGGGATCGGGATCCAATCGACATCTTAGTATAATCTCGAGGGACTCAACCAATCACACTAAGCCCAAAAGGAAGACAACCCTTGCCATCACAACTCCTCGTGATTCCCATCATATTTGGCCTCCGAACCACCATGGCTTTGAGGGACTCGACCAACCATGATGTTCAATTAAGTCATCACCATCGTTACAAGATGAGTCCAATTCGGTGATATGCCCTTGAAGGACTCGACCAAGCATACTATGTCCTCAAGCCACCGGTGATATCTCTATGTCAAAGACAAGATAGCGAGATGTGAAATAGGTGAGCCTCGAAGGACTCGACCAACTCAACCTATGTCGGGAATCGGTTCCTACCCTTAATGATGGAAGGCCATATGGGTCAATCTTATTGCCTCATTCTTACCAACTTAATATTATCATAAGAGGGGTTTTAGGTTTGGTCTTATGATATGACATGTTATACACATACATATTTAATATATTTATATCGTATATAAATATATATACTTATCTAGTAGGTATATAGCATTCACATGCACAAGTACACCAGATGATCATAGACTTCAACCTAATATGATTATGCCTAAGCCAGTAGGCCTAATCACTTATATAAGGATTTATGTGCATATCAGTGCATCTCTATGCACGGTGATCATCTATCTCGTCATCGTCGGATCTGTCGGCACCTTATGATCGTTTGAATCGACCTCAAGGGTCCCACTATCGTCTCCAGGCTTCCGTCATGCCTCTAAGATAATTAGAACATAATTACAGACACACAGACCTAAAAATCAACGAAAAATGAAGGCTCATAGACCCCAATAATCACATACATACATCATAAAGTCCATGATCATCTTCCCACATCATATCACTTCACATATATATATATCATGTAGGATTACTAGATAAATAATAATAGTTACTTAAACCATTTAAATAACTAAAAATTAAAATCAGGGACATGCAGGGATTTTTTTTAATTCTGAAGGGTATTTTGATCATTCTATCATAAGGGAAAAAAAAATTAGAATTTCTAAAATTCCAAGGGCAAAACTATCTTTTGACCGAAAATCCTAATTCTCATTCCCTTTGCTTTTTGCAGTGTTATGGCTGCGGCCGTCGTCACCCTATCGACGACGGCCATGCGTGTTGTGGGGCGTCGTCGGGGGGGGGGGGGGGGGGGGGTGTGGGTTGGGGGGCTGCCCATGCCTGCGGGTGGCTTGCCTGCGTGCGCTATCCTGCGAGCCTCCCCGCGGATGCCCCTATGGCACTACCCCCCTTTTGCGAGCGAGTCGTTACTGGCGGCACTGTCCTCCCTTGCGGGCAGGCCGCCCACAAGCGTCGCCCTTGTTGGGTGCAGCATTGCCTCCGCGGGTGCCGCCCGCCCCTACGAGCTCCCTACGGGCATGCGGCTAGTGCTGCCACTGCGGGCAGACAACCATCGATGGCCCTACGCGCACGGCCATGGCTGCAAGTAGCCTTGGCCAAACTATGAGGGCAACAATAGTTGTTGCCCTCTCTCGTCTTTTGCATCAATGATTTTGGCATCAAAAGCGCATCCAAAACACAATACATGCAGTTTATAAGCCAATCATTGCACGATAAACATGGCTCTGATACCACTACTAGGAAATCAGGAGATTCGACATTTCATGTGTAGCAGAAAATAAAAATAAGATCGAGTTTTCTATAGTTACGTAATTGGCCGCGTGCGATGATTAGTGCGTAAAATCATAAATCCGAAAAATCAACATGTATCATGTTAGAAGCATTACATGGGGAGATCGTATATCTCTAAAAGCTCCAGATATGATGAAGAGGATAAATGAGCACTAGCGTACTCCTCTGTAACGGTAATCCACATAGTGGATGCAGCAACGACACTCCTCAGATCACCATGGGATCTCTCTCCACGTGCACCACAAGGCTGTCGAAGTCAAGGAGGAGGATAGGATACTGAGGAGAATAGGAAGAGGACTACCAAGAGCTCTCAGCCTATGAACCAGGAGGTTTCTCTTATTTATAGAGGTGGAGGAAGCTTATCATTAACAGATCATGTTTACACTGGATCTCTATCTAGTTGGATCTCATTGGATCGTATCCATAGGATCCAATTTGATCTTATCCAATTGGATATTATCTAATAATTTAATTTGATCTTATCCACAGGATCCAAACTAGGGGCTTCGCAGATATCTCATATCCGCACCTCTACTCGTCGCAACATCCACCTTAAGTGTACAACCCTCTAGGCTCGATACCAGTTGGCCATGAGTCGCTCCCGTTAGAACTCCTGACTCAGAACACCTTTTGATGTAATGAATTATTATCTCCATAATAATTCACTCGACTTATCGACTATGGACGTACTAGGCCACTACATCGTAGTCCCCAGATGGTACAGGAGAATCTAATCCATTGGACCTGTCTGTTCTCAGTTACCATGTATCTATAGTCCCTCATCCATCTAATATCCCAGAGACCGTATATTAGGCATAGTAAAGTTAGGCCCATACGGAATCCTATTCGAGTCTCGCTCTAATCGGATTCTCCCGGAGAACTCCTTCTCTCTCAATCCGAATGACCCTGGCTAAGGATTTTGCTTGAGCGAGCATATGCGAGATATATCTCTCACGATACCGAGAGTGGATGATCCTCTATTGACACGTAATTGCCTTCGTAAGGTTGGCTACCATTCCCGAGAATCGACATACTACTTAAATAAGGCATCTTTGGTGTCTCAAGTCTAAGGACCAGACATACTACTGAGACTATGAAATCGCTGTTTGACAATAGGTATCATTAACTATACAACATTCTATAAGCGGATCAATCAGTGAACTCATTCTCCAATGAGCATCTGCATTGTACCTCTAGTGTCCCCACACAAGCGACTATGAGACTAGTCGCCTCCATCATATAGACGAGTATATAGCACATTAGTCTATCTGGTTATCTCGATATCCTCATCGAGTAATCTATGACCAAGATAATTTAGGATCTATGTTTAAAGGTATATCGGTCTCATTATCGTGATCTCATCATGATCTAATTCCCATTGTACAAATCTATGGACATCACAATATTCATCTAGATAATGTAAGAAAATACCAATAATAATATGCGAAGAGATCGACGTAACATGTCATAATTATCATCACTAACGTGATTGACTTGTAAGACACCTACAACCAACAAGCCTTGGGTGTGGCAGTTCTGGTCGATCGGGCCTTCTTTGGGACGGTTCTGGGAGAGACCTCTGAGCCACCACTCAGGCGAAATCCATCCGAGGCCTTTTGTTGTCCTTGTGCTTCCCCGCCACCAGGGCTTCGATAACAATATGCTGGTTGGCGTGTTGGAGCATTTCGGGGACGGTCGTAGGTGGTCTTTCAACTAAAGACCAAAAGAGCATTGAGGGGCATAGCCCCATCAAGAATGCTTGCATGAGTAAAGACGAGTGGGCCTCGGGTATCCCTCTGGCCTCGACGACGAAGCATGCGACGAATTGTGAGATCGCCTCGCCATCCTGTTGGGCCAGTGCGAGGAGCGCGGCCATGGAGGACTTTGGCCGCATGCTGACTAAGAAACTTTGCTCTAGTGCCCTCGCGAGCTGATCGAACGAGGAGATAGAAGCCGATTGGAGCTGACTGAACCACATCCGAGCTAGTCCCCTAAGAGTGGTGGGAAACACCCTACACATTAAAGCATCAGAAGTGCCATAGATGGTCATCTGGGCCCAAAAGGTGGCAATATGCTTTGTGGGGTCGGAACCGCCATCGTATGCCTCAAGGGCCGAGAGTCTGAAGTTGAGAGGAACTGACTTGTCCTAGATCTCGGGGGTGAAGGGGGATACTCCCGGGGTGTCATCCCCGACCTCTCGCTTGGTCCTACGAAGCTCACGCTGGAACTCGTCCAGATATCGATTCACCGAGAGTTGGGCTTTGAGTAAGTCATCGACCGAATCAGTTGACACGGTGTCAGACTCGGGAAGCGATGGATCGGTTAGGCAGAGATTGAGAATACTAGGTTTAGGAGTCACCTCCCGGCCCCGAGTTGCTCCCTTGCTTCTTCCCGCGATCGTTTGTAAGGAGTTGGATTCGTTAGGGGTTTGTCGAAGGGCTTTGGGACATACATAGATGGGCTCGACGTCTAAGGGCTCAGTCGGCGCACGAGCTGTGGGATGAGCAGAACGACTACTTGGACCATCTCGGCCAAAACTTGCACCTGCCTTGATAAGTTGATGAACGCCTTGGGCGAGACAGCCGAGGGTGTTGGGACATTTCCTGGAGGGGATAACCCGGAATCGATGAATAGTTGCCAGTAGCGATCTCGAGTCTGGATCGGGATGCCTCCTCCCAACTGAGCAGTGGAGGTCGGGCTAGAGGTGACGATGCGGGCAGTAGACTATCCCTCGGTGGGGCGAGCCTCTGTGTTGGTTACAGGACACTCTTGCAACATCGACCCTCCTTCTATTGCCAAAATATTGTCGAACTAAGATGGCCACCAGTCGACGTGGAGGGTTGGCTTGGTTCAATCACCGATGTTTCAGAGTGCCCCAACTTAACTCATGGTTGAGATAACCTCCCAGGAGATTCGACACTTGCAAGAAGGCCTGGGTCGGGTTTTTCCCGACTTGGCCCCTCCGGCGTGCCCGGGATTGAGTGCGCGTATCTCAATCCGGATGATGGTCGGCTTGTACGAGGCGACGTCGTACAGGATAGTGCTGTGCAACGTCGCCTCGAGCTCCCTGGGGTAGGTGGCCCCTTACGGCGTTGTCCCTGACTTCCTGGGACGGGCTGCTCCATGCAGTGCCGTCCTGAGCTTTCGGGGGCGACTGCTCCGTGCGGCACCGTCCCAAGCTTTGGGGACAGGCTGCCCTATGCAGCTCCAGGCGGCACGAAAGTGTTGTTACTTTCGATCCAAGGTAACGGATCGGATGTTACGTCCCATATGGGATATATCTTCATATTGATGTGTCCACTAACTATTGTCACGTGAATAATATCGAGGTATCCCTTATCAATAGTAAAAGCTCTGGACATTATCGGATTCCATCACCTTCAGCCATTTTTACCGTCTCCAGAATCAAAGTTTTTCACCGCACGGCCGTGCATGTTTTTGACAACCATCTGAGACGAGTTCAGAACTCACGCTGCCGTGGGGCTGCTTGCTGTCCTCCTGGCGAACATTATTCACTAGCGCAGCGTCGTACGTTCACATGGCGATCTAACGCGGGTTTCTTTTCTTTTACGTTTGACGATGAGAGGAACATGATGTAAACCTCGGGCCTCGCTACATGCTCTCGTTCGGTTCCCAAGCCTTCTTGTATTCTTTTACTCTCTACTGCACTGTGACTTTTCTGTTCGGCTGATCTCTTGTCGCGCTCGATTGATGGAGGAGGCCTGCAATGTTTTCTTGTTTTGTTTGATGGCAGCGGCACGAAGGGCCACAACAAAGCGGCCTCTGTGGCTACGCATCTCAGCGCGATGGCGACGACGACTGCGACGACAGCGAGCTATCACGCCTCGTGTCGGTCGTCCACATGCCCGCCTTGGCTGCAAGCGGCTCTTGCAGGTGAGCAACCACTGTTCCCCTTAGCTTTTTCTCGCTGCCGCTGCTCTTCTTCTCGCGGATAGAGGTTGGATAGGAACACAACAACACTCACGTACTTGAATGTTTGACAAGTTGCAGGCGAATTATTGAGACGCATTAAGATGCGAAAACATCTCTTCATTTCATCTCTCTCCTCTTTTAAGCTTCAAATAGCTGTAATGTCGCTGTCTGTGTAGGGTTGCTTCTAGGGGGAGTAAAGTGGTCGAATTGTCTACGTTTTCTTTGGATTGCTGCAGTCATCTTCTTTTGGTCTGAATTCGAAATTTAAATTAAATGTATAGGAAAAGTCAAATTTCATCGGGACAATGTTGTCAAAAAGTAGTGCAATTTAAAGGGGAAGCAGTGTAGCCGGATAGGTTATATAGGTATATAAATCTCCACTGTCCTCTTGTCAATACTTTCTACCACATGTTGGACACTCATTATTGCGACCCATCGCAGCGTTTGTTACCCGTAACATCTGCCTTCTTTTCAGCAAAAGTATATAAAGTTCAATTGCAATCCATGACAAGTGTAACATCCATTATGACCATCTTAGATTAAAAGTAACTTTTTATATATTTGATGCTGGATGACTTGTAGCCTATTTTTATTTTTCATTCTTCTTTGAAAACACACCATACTCTTCTTAGTTCCAATCATAACATATGTTGTCCATGGCACATATTGCCAGCAATGTGAAAAGATTTACGAGGAGGTAGTTCATTTTTTATTCATATCCTCTTATTTCGACGTTCACAAGAAAATTGTGATCCCCTAAAACAGACGTCTCTTTTTGTCCTCATAAATCACAAAATTCTTTGTGGTGGGAATTGTAAGTAACATTTGTTCGATCGAGTGCAGATATAGAGCAAAGAGTGCAATCACTTGCGGTGAATTTACCGGACGACCCGGAATCGGACTCGTTTGCGGAGCGGGCGGAGAACTACTACCAGAAGCGGCCTCAACTCATCGCCCTCCTCCACGACCTCCACCACTGCTACCTCTACCTGGCCGACCGCTACGCCCAGTCTCTGCTCCACCGCCACCACCGTCGCACCTCCTCCGTCCCCTCCGACCTCGACGCCGATGAAGACACCGACCTCCCGGACTCCACTTGCTCCGACGCCGAGAGCTCCCTCTCCTTCCAACCTTACCCACTCAGCCCCTTCCGCAGCTCCAAGGTCCGACCCCCGCCGTCGCCGCCGCCGATCTGGACATGATCATGGCGGAGCTGGTGCTGGCAGCGGTGGAGCGCGACGTTGTCGAGGCGCATGGGGCTGAGGTGGAGCGACGGTTGGCGGAGTCGGCGCGCAAGATCGAGCTGCAGGGGAGCTTGGTTGAAGTGCTCGAGGCAGAGCGGATGGTGCTGCTGGGTGAGAACGCTCGGCTAGCGTTCCGGGCGGCGGAGCTGGCGCGGGCAGTGGTGAAGCTGCGGGAGGACCACCGGGTGTGCCTGCTGGGCCGGAGGATCGAGGGCCTCCAGGCGCAAATCTACGGTCTGGAGCGGCGCAACCGGGAGTGCTTCGAGGCCATGGCGAGGCGGGAGAAGGAGAAGGGGGAGGCGCGGGCGGAGGTGGACCGCCTCCGGGAGGAGAACCGCCGGCTGAGGCAGGAGGCGGAGGCGGAGGCGGAGGCGGAGGCGGCGCGGGCCAGGCGGCGATGGGGCCGTAGCTGGTGGGAGCGGGTGCGGCGGTTCGACTGGGCTCCAGCCCCTTGTGCGCCGCACGTGAGGGAATCCAAGGTGCCCAAGAACTGCTTCTACATATAAATAAATGCACCTTCTTTTTTTCGTCTTCGTATGTTTTTGTTTATTTACGCTCCAAAAATATGGCTATGTGAAGGACAGCACAGAGTTGGTTGTAGAGAGTCCGTGGTACTCCCCTTGTACTATAATTTAATGGGTTGGACTAGACATGTAAGTGCGACAGTGTATCTGATGATACGTTGAGTCGTCTCGCGGGATGGCTGATCGAATCATGGGCGATGGACATGGCAAATTATGTATTCAGCACGCTAATTAGTATAGATGAGGCGTGCATCGATGATGATGATTTACAATGGCATTTGCACGCACATTTACATTTTTGAAGTGATACCTGGGTTTATAGCCGAGCCTATTCGTTAATTATTGTTACCAATATTATAACAATCTTTAACTAAATAGATACAAATTCCAACAATAGATTAGCCTAGGACAATAAGCGAAGTAGCTGTCTATAGAAGTGTTTATAAGATACAAACTTTACAATGACGATACCAGACACAACAACATACAAGGACTATATAAAACTTTTCAGTGACAATACCAAATACAACAACTTATGCAAAGACTATGAAACGCTTAATGCATATAAAGAATAATGTTTTATAAGTATTTATGGGATATAAATGTTTTAGAGATAACATAAGACACAACAATACTTACACAATGATCACATGAAACACTTAGATACATAAAAAGGATAATACTATAGAAGTATTTATGGGATAAGGATAATACTATAGAAGTATTTATGGGATACAAGCTTTCACAAGATAATAATACTCACACGAGGATTACACGAAACATATAAGAATTATATGAAACACTTGATGTATATAAAGGATAACGTCGTATAAGTGTTTATGGGATGCAAACTTTTTAGTGATAATATAAGACAACAATACTCACACGAGGATTACATGAAATACTTAACGCTCAATATTATACACATAACATGTAATAACATACGAAATAGAGATACAAATAATGAATAATTAAGTAGAATACCAGCTTACCGTAAGTTATATAATGACCATAAGAATTCCTTTTCTAAGTTATAATTCCTAGTCATTCCCTAAGTTGTTTGGTCAACTGAATCAGAGAAAGTATAAGATGAATCACTTAGCAGATACTCGGTTTCTTCCATACCTTCTGGAATGAGATATCCTTTCTTCTTTCCAATCCTTCTTAAGTTTTGTAATTTATGCTCTACTTCTTTCATCGTAGGCCTTTCAATCCCATTCAACTTCAAACACATTTCTATCAATTGAATAATTTCCAAAAGCTCTTGTTTAGTTCCTTCTTTCATGACACGATCTTCCACGAGATTAAAAGAATGCTTCTCTCTCATTGCTTGAAGAAAATACATGGATAGGTTTTGCCTATTCTCATGCTCAATGGAGAGAACAGGTTTCTTTCCCGTCAAAAGCTCCAGAAGAATAACCCCAAAGCTATAAACATCACTTTTCTCCGTCAATTGACTAGTCTGGTAATATTCTGGATCCAAGTATCCAAAGGTGCCTTGTATCGCAGTAATTACATGAGTTTCATCAAGTGGGATACATCTTGAGGCTCCAAAATCTGATACTTTTGCCCTGAAATGATCATCCAAAAGAATATTTGATGACTTAACATCTCTATGTAAAATTGATATTGAAGCAGCCGAGTGCAGATAGGCAAGTGCGCCGGCAGTTTCTGTAGCGATTCTCAGACCACCATCTGAAACATGGAGGTGGTCTGAAAGGGTCCCGTTGGAGATGAATTCATAGACTAACAAGGGGACTTCTGTTTCTAAACAGCATCCAAAAAGCCTGACGATGTTTCTATGATTAATTTGAGAAAGAATTGCAACCTCATTGATGAATTGATCTATCTCACTCTTCTTTACTATTTTGGACTTCTTTATGGCGACTACGCGTTGATCTGACAAAATGCCTTTATAAATTGTGCCATGTCCTCCGCTGCCGAGTACTCGAGTTTCATCAAAATTGTTGGTTGCCTTTTCTATCTCTTCCAGAGAAAATATCTGTGTTCTCTCAGCAACGTCTTCGTTAGAAGAGATTAGCTGTTGCAATAGTAGTCCATGATTTTGGTGGAAGTATCTTTCACTTATTTTCTTTTGCTTTCTTGTCTTCCATTTCCTTCTTAGGGTGATAAAACTTATGCTTAAGAGCAATAAGCCACTGCCAGTACTTACACCGATAATGACACCTGCACAACACCACTCATGTTTTAGCTTCACAAGTCTTTCCCGTTTGTTCTCACACTGCAGATTGTGTACTTAAATATTTAAGCACTTTTGTGTGTTTTTTTCATCTAATCAATCATATGTATTTATGCACTTTTCTATTTATGTAAAACATGGTAATATTCATTTTGGATTTTTGTAAGCAAATAAGTTTCGAGAACTTACATAACAAAACAGTCTGTCTTTTGTCAGGAAGGCACTCATAACCACCTATCGTATTTCTGCATGTCCCATTGCAAACGTATTTGTTGGGAAAGCTGCACTCATCAATATCTAAGAAACCATCAAAAAATTAGTATAATTATATCACGTTAACTTCAGAACCCCAATTGCAATATATATATATATATATATATAGTGTCAGAAATTAAAATATGATAAGCAGCAAAGGTTTAGTCACAAAGTTCATTGCATAATACAATTTTATAAGTTGCACATTGATATTTTAAAAAAAAACGTAATATATTAACTAAACATGTGAGCTATGAAAAAAAAAAGGATTCTGTAGGTTAGAGCACAAAAGACATGTACATTGACAATTTAGTTTCCATTTTTAACATCAACATTGATAAAATTATTTTTGTGATGCATGGTATTCATTCCTAGTTAACATTACTTTCTATAGGAGGAAAAAGATTATGAGCATTTTAAGAGTATTTTTTAGAAATAGAAGAACATGGAGCGTAAACTTGATAAGCTCTGGAAGGTGCGATGGTCCTTAAGCTCTGGAAGGTGCGATGGTCCTTAAAATCTCGCATAATGGTGTTAATTCTAGTATGTAAACTTAGTTGACACCATCTTACATGTATTGATTCTAGTATGTTATAGAGACATGCAGTTAAAATAGCTGAAGGCACCGGTATATGCGATGTTCGATAAGGATATTTTGGAACTTATGCAAATAACATCTATCATTGTACTTACGAGAAAGAAAACTTTGGAAGGCTAACATTTCACGTGTGTTTTGCTTTTCAACATTGTGAGAAGTGGTTCTGTTGTATGCCCTAGTGCATGCACGAGAACAAGCGAGAGAGAGAGAGAGAGAGAGAGAGAGAGAGAGAGAGAGAGAGAATTTTGGCTTTTGAGTACCTTTACATCCATCGCTAATGTATGGATTTCCTTGATAACCTTTAGCGCAATTGCAACGATATCCCCAGATATCTTTGGTAGAAGTTTTGGGAACGTCCACACATAAAATTTTTTTGCCGACACATGCGAATGTCCTCTCGTTCTGTCTGGCTTCCTCGCAATTCTGAGACTCAATTACCCAACTAAAGGTCGACAACTGCTCCAGTTGAGTGAAAGGTCCAGTTGCATCTAAGTAGTCGTAGTCATAAGTGTAAGAACCGTAAGAATAACTGGTTGTTGTACCGTTTGGTGCACTGGCTACCAGTTGTCCGTCCTCCAACGAGATATTGTGCACTATGTAATGGCCCTGGAAGAGGAGAGTGGGAGGATTGGATGTCTTGTTGCATGTAAGAGCAAATGCCTGGTTTCTGTAACAATGCTCTTCTAGCCCGAACGGAAAAGGGATGTTAACACCCCCACATTCTGTTGGACAACCCTTTCTCGGAACCAAAAGAGAAGATGTATCTGTTGATATGAACAAACAGGTCAACAGCAGAAATTGCCACAAGCTTATCGTGTTTTCTCTTTTTCGGATCGGTTTAAAACAAGCTGTACAAATGATTTATATCTTAACAATCAGCATGTATATATATATATATATATATATGTATTTGAGAGAGAGCTTATGTTTGAAGATGCAGAATTGTAAGCAAGTATCAAAAATGAGTAACGATTATGAGAGCTCAAAGCTACACGATTGTAGTCTTGACACCCATTTTCTTGTGTTTTTATTATAAGCATAGAATAATTACTATCATGCAAAATAATCTAATGCAAAGATCAAGATTAAATAACAATAGATGAAGTTTAGATTTGTGTTTCTTTGGATGCTATTTCAGGATACCGTTTATGATTTATTCGAGAAAACAACAACAACGTTGATATGTAAAAGTTAGACTCATATTCTTTCTTTAATCGTCATTCAAATCTCTTCCCTAAGAAGTCCTATTTATAAATAAGGATAGAAAATAGATCTTTAATTGTTATCATCATCATCGTCTAGATTTCTAAGAGATCTTGTCTACAAATAGATGAAGATTGTCTAGATTTCAGGATACCTTTTATGATTTATTTGAGAAAACAACAACAACATTGATATGTAAAAGTTAGACTCATCTTCTTTCTCTAATCGTCATTCAAATCCCTTCCCTAAGAAGTCCTATTTATAAATAAGGATAGAAAATAGATCTTTAATTGTCATCGTCATCATTGTCTAGATTTCTAAGAGATCTTGTCTACAAATAGATGAAGATCTAAAAAAGATAATTAGGAGAGTCTTTAACATCAAGATATCTTCTAAGATATTCTATCATAAGTGAGCTTTTTTTTTGTAATGAATAATAATTATAATCAAATTTTGATTAAAACCATATATCTAATCCAATTAAGCATGATCATTTACTTTAAGTGTAGATGGACAAGACAAATGACCAAGGTTATATAACTGGTATACAGCCATTGTTTTTAGTTTTATCTTTTGCTATTGATTTTAAAATAAATATATGAGTACAACAGTGTAGCCCCACTAAAATATTAATAGACAAAACACACTCAATGCATTTTAGAATGTGAGTTCTAAAATCTTACATTGAAAGGGTCACATTCAATAGGTATGAGATAACTAAAGTTGTTTCCTTATTATATGTTTGATAAAAAAATAAATAAAAATCAAATATGATTAGAAATATGTAAATGCCCGTTGTCGAGAAAATCTGGGTCTCATGTGTGTTGTACCATTTTATTATCTAATGTGCATGCCATTTGACTCAAACAATCATATGTATTAGACACTTTATTGTTTGACTGATCAAAGTTATCGTTAATCAATCATAATGGAAAACCATGATCCTTTGACAATGTTTAACCTATAAAACGAAAATCAACATATCTGTAATAATATCTAATAATTGTTGTACTTCATGCTTATCGAATCAAACTCACACGAAACGAGATAAGGACGAATATTACCTTTACAACCATTGGCTAGGTATGGATTGCCTTTTTGATTAAGAGAACATCGACATATGTATCCAAAACTATCATTCGTGTAGGCGTCATTAAGGACGTCATAGCAATTGCTATTGGGACTGTTGCAGGCAAAAGTTTCCATATTCTTCTTGGCCTCTTCACAGGTAGGAGAATCTTTGATGTACCATGATAGGACAGTCTCCACTTCCGAGCTGCTGCCTTTCACTATTCCTTGGAGATCTATGGTAGCATTGTAAGAATTGTACACGAAAACTTTGATAATGGAAGCATTAAGCAAATGAAGGTCACTCTGATCGAGTCGAGTTAATTGAACCTCCAATAAAGTACTATTCCAATCATTTAAATCAAGTGTGCATTGACTGTTGTCATAGGAAGTGCATCTAGTTGTGCAAGTATCGACAGTCCTATTAATAGTGGGATCCACTACGTCAGCAATGACGCTACAACCCGACACATACAAAAGATTATTTGTATGTACTGTGTAAGAATTCTATGTTTCTAGATCCAATGATGTTAAAGAGTAAGACCAATTCTGAAGATCAATTAACGGAACATCAATGAACTCCTGATCCACACCCATGGTGATAATGGGTGTCTTGACGCCCACAGTCCCATTATCCAAATCGATTCCAGTGATCTCGAGTTTTCCATCACCCAAGAAAAGCCTCGGAGGTTTGGTGGTGCTGTACGTGCAGGTAAGATTAAAACCCTCGCGATAACAGCCAGTGCCTATGCCGAAAGGATACTCAATATCGATGGTACCACATCTTTTTGTGCAATTGGAAGGTAAAGCGAAAGGTGCCTTTGTGGATGCAATTTCTGCTTTTGTTGAACCCATTGAACTCAATTTCAGCAGCAGTAACAACAGCTCCACCCATCCCATGCCGTCTCTCTCTCTCTCTCTCTCAGACTAACTCTTTCCCTCTTCCAGTTGTCTCAGTCCTGTTAGATAAAGGGGGACTTTGCAGCTTAGCGAGTTGCTTCAGTTGGCGACATGCAACAATATATATAAAGCATGAAATTGAAACAATGTCGGAAATAGTAAGAGCAGCACCTCTGCTAACCCCATCCCTTCTCTTCCCTCACTCAAACACCATCGTCCAGATGTTACCAACCTGTTAGAAAAAGGGAGTTAGGCGTAGTTAGGAATGCTTACTTAAGTTGGCTACATGAACATTATTTATAACACGACCATCAAAATTAATTAGTGGAAAAGACGATTTCTGCGACACCAGAGCACTTTCATATCGCTCAAATATGGTGGTATTGAAATCTTAGAGAATTTCTGCAGCCCAGGAAAAGCGTACCCAGCCTGCATGTGCACTTTCGTATCGATCAAATAATATTTAGCGGTTTGATGGTATAGTGGTGATGACAAGTGTGACCCAGGGCTTCTGGAGGATGAGCAGAGGAACTCTGAAAACACAAGTCCATGGCATCTGCGAGGTCAGGGAGGTTCTCTCTAATGGATCAGCCAGGATGGGAAGCAAACGGAGGCAGAGGGAAAGGAAGGAAAACTCGTATACAGGGGATAAAGCACGGGCACGTGTTTCATATTTGACATTAATATAAGAATACCTTAAGAAGAAAATTGGTTTAATGATATAAGAAATCGCAAGAACAGCCAAAGATAGCCCTACTAACCTTCGCATAGCATCAAGCTTAGCAACTCTCTTCACCTTCTCTCCGCTTCTTGCTCTTACTGGAACGAAACTGTTGTGTTGCACAGGGGTAGCTTCTCGATGTAGATAGATAACGCTGGGGCAGTAATTAGCATTAGACAAGCGAACGTATTGACTTAGTCTGGATTGCTACCTGTTTGAATTTCTCACAGCTGTTCCATCGGGCATAAACAACGATGTTATACATTTCTCGGCGATATCGTATAAGTTAAATTCCTTTAAAAAAAATTTATTCCACCAATTTATCTAGCTGAAGTATGAATTATCTTCTTTCAATCTGATTGGTCCGACTAAAACTTTGGTCAGTATATATATAATTGTAGTCCAGCTCAAGAAAGTTAATCCAGACTGGTCCATTTGTAGGATGTGACGTGGTTTTCAGCGAGTCATTCGAATATACTAATGGGATAGTAGAATATTGTATTATTTATGAAAATTATTGTTGATATGTTACGTAGCTCATTAACTTTGGCTTAACGTGTACCGTTCAGACAATATAATGACATTACTAGTGGGCCCTGTTACTTCAATTTGAAATATCAAATCAGGTGATCTTCCTAAGATCGAGTTTGATTTCTATCTTGGTAACATAGTAAATCCTCGAGTTGTCTGAAGGGTTCTGTCCTCGTTTGAAAAATAAAATAAGTTAATTTAAAATTTTCTATTGATGGACACGATAACGAGATGAATATTAAAATCTACTAAGTCATCACTTGAGATGGGAAGATGATTAGCATGAGAGATTAGACTCCTTTTAATATTATCATACTATAAGAAGAATCACATGCAACAACATTTTTGACTATATATATATACACTTATATATATATACATAAATACATACATATACATATATATATATATGTATATATATATATATATGTATGTATATATATGTATATATATATGTATGTATATATATATATATATGTATATATGTATGTATATATATGTATATATATATATGCACGAGCTATTAATAGCATCTTGTTTGTCCCTTTGTGTAAGCACTGATCGACTTGTATGGATTCTTATCGCATGACATTATTTCGAATTTTCGAGAGCGACTCTATTCTATATGACGTTGACAGGGACGATCGCCTCGAATCTCCATGTTGGCGCTGAGATGTTCGCTCTGTTGCTGTATCAGGACTCAAAAACTCGAAGTAGCTAATCTCTAAGTTAAAAGGCAGAAAGGCAGTTGAGCTTACTACCAACTTAAAGGGCAGTTGGCAAAAAAAGTGTCCTGTCCGACTACTAATGTTGACAGTGGACAGAAGGAAAACTAATAGCGAGATCTGTTGAACCAAAGATGCCACATCTATGGAGGAGCCGTAGAAGTAAAACAAAGTTGGTGTAATGGCCAAGTCATAGTATCCCAGATCATTCTCATTTTAGACTGACATAGTAAAGTGATCGAATTGTCTACGTTTTCTTTGGCTTGCTGCAGTCATCTCCTTTTGGTTTGAATTCGAAATTTAAATTAAATGTATAGGAAAAGTCAAATTTCATCGGGACATTGTTGTCAAAAAGCAGTGCAATTTAAAGGGGCAGCAGTGTCGCCTGATAGCTTGTATAGGCATATAAATCTCTACTGGCGTCTAGTCAAAACTTTCTACCCATGTTGGACACTCAGTATTGCGACCCATCGTAGTGTTTGTTACCTGTAACATCTGCCTTCTTTTCAGCAAAAGTATATAAAGCTAAATTGGCAATCCATGACAAGTGTAACATCCATTATGACAATCTTAGATTAAAAGTAACCTTTATATTTTTGATGCTGGATGACTTGTAGCCTATTTTTCTTTTTCATTCTTCTTTGAAAACACACCATACTCTTAGTTCCAATCATAACATATGTTGTCCATGGCACATATTGCCAGCAATGTGAAAAGATTTACGAGGAGGTAGTTCATTTTTTCTTCATATCCTCTTATTTCGACGCTAACAAGAAAATTGTGATCCCCCTAAAACAGACGTCTCTTTTTGTCCTTGTAAATCACAATATTCTTTGTGGTGCGAATTGTAAGTAGCATTTGTTCGACCGAGTGCAGATATAGAGCAAAGGGTGCAATCACTTGCGGTGAATTTACCGGACGACCCGGAATCGGACTCGTTTGCGGAGCGGGCGGAGAACTACTACCAGAAGCGGCCTCAACTCATCGCCCTCCTCCACAACCTTCACCACCGCTACCTCTACCTGGCCGACCGCTACGCCCAGTCTCTACTCCACCGCCACCACCGTCGCACCTCCTCCGTCCCCTCCGACCTCGACGCCGATGAAGACACCGACCTCCCGGACTCCACTTGCTCCGACGCCGAGAGCTCCCTCTCCTTCCAAACCTTACCCACTCAGCCCCTTCCTCAGCTCCAAGGTCCGACCCCGCCCTCGCCGCTGCCGTTCTGGACATGATCATGGCGGAGCTGGTGCTGGCAGCGGTGGAGCGGGACCTTGTGGAGGCGGATGGGGCGGAGGTGGAGCGACGGTTGGCGGAGTCGGCGCGCAAGATCGAGCTGCAGGGGAGCTTGGTTGAAGTGCTCGAGGCAGAGCGGATGGTGCTGCTGGGTGAGAACGCTCAGCTAGGGTTCCGGGCGCGGCCGCGGAGGAGGAGGCGCGGGCTGTGGCTGCGGAGTTGGGGTACATGCGGCGGCGGGCGGCGGAGCTGGCGCGGGCAGTGGTGAAGCTGCGGGAGGACCACCGGGTGTGCCTGCTGGGCCGGAGGATCGAGTGCCTCCAGGCGCAAATCTACGGTCTGGAGCGGCGCAACCGGGAGTGCTTCGAGGCCATGGCGAGGCGGGAGAAGGAGAAGGGGGAGGCGCGGGCGGAGGTGGACCGCCTCCGGGACGAGAACCGCCGGCTGAGGCAGGAGGCGGCGCGGGCTAGGCGGCGATGGCGCCGTAGCTGGTGGGAGCGGGTGCGGCGGTTCGACTGGGCTCCAGCCCCGTCTGCGCCGCACGTGAGGGAATCCAAGGTGCCGAAGAACTGCTTCTACATATAAATAAATGCAACTTCTTTTTTTCGTCTTCGTATGTTTTTGTTTATTTACGCTCCAAAAATATGGCTATGTGAAGGACAGCACAGAGTTAGTTGTAGAGAGTCCGTGGTACTCCCCTTGTACTATAATTTTATGGGTTGGACTAGACATGTAAGTGCGACAGTGTATCTGATGATACGTTGAGTCGTCTCGCGGGATGGCTGATCGAATCATGGGTGATGGACATGGCAAATTATGTATTCAGCACACTAATTAGTATATGAGGCGTGCATCGATGATGATGATTTACAATAGCATTTGCACGCACAGTTACATTTTTGAAGTAATACCTAGGTTTAAAGCCGAGCCTATTCGTTATTATTGTTACCAATATTATAACAATCTTTAACTAAGTAGATACAAATTCAAACAATAGATTAACCTAGGACATTAAGCAAAGTAGCTATCTATATGAGTGTTTATGGGATATAAATTTTTTAGTGACAAACACAACTACTCATATAAGGACTATATGAAAAATGCTTTGCATATAAAGGATAATGCTTTATAAATATTTATGGGATATAAATGTTTTAGTGATTATACAAGATACGACAATACTTATACGATGATCATATGAAACACTTAGATACATAAAAATGATAACGCTATATAAGCATTTATGGAATACAAGCTTTGTAGTGACAACACGACAACAATATTTACATGAGGATTACTTAAAACACACAAGAACTACATGAAGCAGTTGATGCATACAAAGGATAACGCCGTATAAGTGTTTATGGGATACAAACTTTTTAGTGACAATATAAGACACAACAATGCTCACATAACTTGTAATAACATACGAAATAGAGATACAAATAATGAATAATTAAGTAGAATACGAGCTCACCGTGGGTTATATAATGACCATAGGAATTCTTTTTCTAAGCTATAATTCCTAGACGTCCCCTCGGTTGTTTCGTCAACTGAATCAGAGAAAGTATAAGATGAATCACTTAGCAGATACTCAGTTTCTTCCATGCCTTCTGTAATGGGATATCCTTTCTTCTTTCCAATCCTTCTTAAGTTTTGTAATTTATGCTCTACTTCTTTCATCGTAGGCCTTTCAATCCCATTCAACTTCAAACACATTTCTATCAGTTGAATAATTTCCAGAAGCTCTTGTTTAGTTCCTTCTTTCATGACACGATCTTCCACGAGATCAAAAGAATGCTTCTCTCTCATTGCTTGAAGAAAATGCATAGATAGGTTTTGCCTATTCTCATGCTCAATGGAGAAAACAGGTTTCTTTCCCGTCAAAAGCTCCAGAAGAATAACCCCAAAGCTATAAACATCACTTTTCTCCGTCAATTGACTTGTTTGGTAATATTCTGGATCTAAGTATCCAAAGGTGCCTTGGATAACAGTAATTATATGGGTTTTATCAAGTGTGATCAATCTTGAGGCTCCAAAATCCGATACTTTTGCCATGAAATGATCATCCAAAAGAATATTTGATGACTTAACATCTCTATGTAAAATTGATATTGAAGCAGCCGAGTGCAGATAGGCAAGTGCTCCGGCAGTTTCTGTAGCAATTTTCAGACGAGCTTCCCATGATAATGTAGAATTACCATCTGAAACGTGGAGGTGGTCTGCAAGGGTCCCGTTGGAGATGAATTCATACACTAATAAGGGGACTTCCGTCTCTAAACAGCAGCCAAAAAGCCTGACGATGTTTCTATGATTAATTTGAGAAAGAATTGCAACCTCATTTATGAATTGATCTATCTCACTCTTCTTTACTATTTTGGACTTCTTTATGGCGACGACGCGTTGATCTGACAAAATCCCTTTATAAACTGTGCCATGTCCTCCGCGACCGAGTACTCGAGTTTCGTCAAAATTGTTGGTTGCCTTTTCTATCTCTTCCAGAGAAAATATCTTTGTTCTCTCAGCAACGTCTTCGTTAGAAGAGATTAGCTGTTGTAATAGTAGTCCATGATTTTGGTGGAAGTGTCTTTCTCTTATTTTCTTTTGCTTTCTTATCTTCCATTTCCTTCTTAGGATGATAAAACTTATGCTTAAGAGCAATAAGCCACTGCCAAGACTTACACCGATTACGACACCTGCACAATACCACTCAAGTTTTAGCTTCACAAGTCTTTCCTTTTTGTTCTCACACTGCAGATTGTGTACTTTAATATTTAAGCACTTTTTTGGGTTTTTTTTTCTCTATATAATCGATCATAGGTATTTATGCACTTTTTTTATTTATGTCAAACATGGTAATATTCATTTTGGATTTTTGTAAGCAAATAAGTTTCGAGAACTTACCTACCAAAACAGTCTGTTTTTTGTCGGGAAGGCACTCATAACCACCCATCGTATTTCTGCATATCCCATTGCAAACGTTTTTGTTGGGAATGCTGCACTCATCAATATCTAAGAAACCATAAAAAAATAGTAGAATTATACCACGTTAACTTCAGAACCCCAATTACAATATATATATATATATATATATATATATATATATATATATATATATATATATATATATATATATATATATATATATATATATATATATATATAAATGATAAGCAGCAAATGTTTAGTCACAAAGTTTATTACATAATAAAATTTTATGAGGTACACATTGATTATTTGTTTAAAAAAGCATAATATATTAACTAAACATGTAAGGTACTAAAAAAAAAGCTCTGTAGGTTAGAACACAAAAGACATGTACATTGACAATTTAGTTTCCATTTTTAACATCAACATTGATAATTGTGATGCATGGTATTCATTCCTAATTAACATTACTTTATATAGGAGGAAAAATATTCTGAGCATTTCAAGAGTATTTTTACAAATAGAAAAACTGTGAATATAAATTTGACAGACTCTGGAAGGTGCGGTCGTCCTTAAAATCTCGCGTAATGGTGTTAATTCTTGTATGTAAATTTAGTTGACACCATCTTACGTGTATTGATTCTAGTATGTTATAGAGACATGCAGTTAAAATAGCTTAAGGCACCGGTATATGCACTGTTCGATAAGGATATTTAGGGAGTTATGCAAATAACTGATAACAAATAATATTTTCTAGGAAAATCCTCTCTACTAATGCATATAAATAGCCATTAAGCTCACTGACTTTTTCAATGTATTTGTAATTTTATTTCATTTATCATGGTATTAGAGCCAGGTTTTGATCCTGGAAGGGGTTATCTGCTATAACATCTATCATTGTACTTATGAGAAAGAAAACTTCGGAAGGCTAATGTTTCACGGGTGTTTTTCTTTCCAACACTCTGAGAAGTAGTTCTGTTGTATTCGCTAGTGCATGCAAGAGAGAGAGAGAGAGAGAGAGAGAGAGAGAGAGAGAGATTTCCTTGATAACCTTCAGGGCAATTGCAACGATATCCCCAGATATCTTCGTTAGAAGTTTTGGTAATGTTGACACACAAACTGTTTTTGTCGACGCATGCGAATGTGGGCTCGTTCTGTCTGGCTTCCTCGCAATTCTGAGACTCAATTACCCAACTAAAGGTCGACAGCTGCTCTAGTTGAGTGAAAGGTCCAGTTACATCTAAGTAGTAGTTGTCATAAATGTAATAACTGTAATAGTAACTGGTTGTTGTTCTGTTTGGTGCACTGGCTAGCAGTTGTCCGTCCTCCAACGAGATACTGTGCACTATGTAATAGCCCTGGAAGATGAGAGTGGGAGGATTGGATGTCTTATTGCATGTAAGAGCAAATGCCTGGCTTCTTGAACAATGCTCTTCTAGCCCGAATGGAAAAGAGATGATAACACCACCACATTCTGTTGGACAGCCCTTTCTCGGAACCAAAAGAGAAGATGTATCTGTTGATATGAACAAACAGGTCAACAGCAGAAATTGCCATAAGCCTATCGCGTTTTCTCTTTCTCGGATCGGTTTAAAACGAGCTGTACAAATGATTTATATCTTAAAAATCAGCATATGTTTTTTTTTTTTTTTTTTGAGAGAGAGCATATATTTGAAGATGCAGAATTGTAAGCAAGTATTGAAAATGAGTGACGATTATGAGAGCTCAAAGCTACACGATTATAGTCATGACACCCATTTTCTTGAGTTTTTATTATAAGCATAGAATAATTACTATCATGCAAAATAATTTAATGCAAAGATCAAGATTAAATAACAATAGATGAAGTTTAGATTTGTGTTTCTTTGGATGCTATTTCAGGATACCTTTTATGATTTGGGAAAACAACAACAACATTGATATGTAAAAGTTAGAATCTTCTTTCTCTAGTCGTCATCCAGATCCCTTTCCTAAGAAGTCCTGTTTATAAATAAGGATAGAAAATAGATCTTTAAATGTCATCATCATCATTGTTCAGATTTTTAAGAGATCTTATCTATAAAAAATAATTAAGAGAGTCTTTACCATCAAAATATCTTCTAAGATATCCTATCATAACTGAGCATTTTTTTATTGAATAATAATTATAGTTTGATTAAAATTATAATATATCTTATCCAATTAAACATGATCATACATTTTAAGAAGTGTAGATGGACAAGACAAATGACCAAGGTTATATAACTGGTATACTGCCATTGTTTTTAGTTTTATCCTTTGCTATTGATTTTAAAAGAAATATATGAGTACAACAGTATAGCCCCACTAAAATATTAATAGACAAAACACACTCAATACATTTTAGAATGTGAGTTTTAAAATCTTACACAGAGATATTTATCTGAAAGGGTCACATTCAATAGGTATGAGATAACTAAAGTTGTTTCTGTTTGATAAAAAAAATAAATAAAAATCAAATATGATTAGAAATATGTAAATGCCCTTTGTCGAGAAAATCTGGGTCTCATGTATATTGTACTGTTTTATTATCTAATGTGCATGCCATTTGACTCAAACAATCATATGAATTAGACACTTTATTGTTTGACTGATCAAAGTTATCGTTAATCAATCATAACGGAAAATCATGATCCTTGGACAATGTTTAACCTATAAACCGAAAATTAATATGTCTGTAATAATATCTATCACTTGTTGTACTTCATGCTTATCTAATCAAACTCACATGAAACGAGATGAGGAATATTACCTGTACAACCATTGGCTAGGTATGGATTGCCTTTATGATTAAGAGAACATCGACAAATATATCCAAAATTATAATTCGTGTAGGCATAATTAATTACGTCATAGCAGTCGCTATTGGGATTGATGCAGGCATAAGTTTTTGTATTCTTCTTGGCCTCTTCACAGGTAGGATAGTCTTTGATGTACCATGATAGGGCAGTCTCCACTTCCGAGCTGCTGCCTTTTACTATTCCTTGGAGATCATCTGTAGTAGAATTGTAATAATCGTACACAAAAACTTTGATAATGGAAGCATTAAGCAAATGAAGGTCACTCTGATTGAGTCGAGTTAATCGAACCTCCAATGAAGTATTATTCCAATCATATAAACTAAGTGTGCACTGACTGTTGTCATTAGAAGTGCATCTAGTTATGCAAGTACTGATAGTCCTATTAGTAGTGGGATCTACTAGGTCGGCAACAACGCTGCACCCAGACACATACAAACGATTATATGTGTCTATTGTGTAAAAATTCTGCACTTCTTGATACAATGATCTTAAAGAGTAAGGCCATTTCTGAAGATCAATTAACGGAACATGAATGGACTCTTGATCGACACCCATGGTGATAATGGGTGTCTTGACGCGCACAGTCCCATTATCCAAATCGATTCTAGTGATCTCGAGTTTTCCATCACCCAAGAAAAGCCTCAGAGGTTTGGTGGTGTTGTCCGTGCAAGTAAGATTAAAACCCTCGCGATAACAGCCAGTGCCTATGCCGAAAGGATACTCAATATCGATGGTACCACATCTTTTCGTGCAATTGGAAGGTAAATCGAAAGGTGCCTTTGTGGATGCAATTTCTGCTTTTGTTGAACCCATTGAACTCAATTTCAGCAGCAGTAACAACAGCTCCACCCATCCCATGCCCTCTCTCTCTCTCTCTCTCTCTCTCAGACTAACTCTTTCCCTCTTCCAGCTGTCTCAGTCCTGTAAGATAAAGGGGGACTTTGCAGCTTAGCGAGTTGCTTCAGTTGGCGACATGCAACAATATATAAAGCATGAAATTGAAACACCATAAACGCAGATAGAGGGGAGGCTATCCGTGTACGATATAGTATCACTGTAGAATTACCTCTAGTATGATAGCACTGAGATTGTCTGCTTATCAATAGCGCCCAGGATATGGAGGATCGGTAGCACAAGAATCGAATTTATTTCATCATATGCATCCGATTTGCATCGATGTAATTAAGGAAAACCAAGAAGCGCAGCAACGAAATTAAATGTCAAGCTTGTGAAGAGGACCGGAGAAATGGGAGAGCAAATTCCACTCACCTTCGTGTCTCTGGTTGGCGCTCTAGCTTGAAGGACACCTACAATAGGGAGTTAGGTCGTTGATATAGATGATGTGCTCGAAACAATTGCCGGAGTTATAATTAACCACACTTGCAGATGGAGATGGCAAGCCAATCAACAAAGTTGACTAGATTTGTGGTGTGTACTGCTTATCTCTTTGAACTCATCAGAGCTGTTCCATCGGCCACCAATTCTGACGCAATGCATCTTTTTTTCTCCAAACGACCAAGTTGGTCGGAATCATTGCCACTTCCAAAGGCTCGGGAAATGTAATTCCATTGTCCATCGAACAAAAACAATATCCGGGTCGATCTCGATGCTACGGTGAAAAAGAAAATAAATTGAACAACCCGCTACTGCATGCAAATATGTCTACTTCGAATTATATGTTTGGTTGCTGAACAGCTATACTGACTAAGTGTTGCGTAATTTACTCGTGTATATTATGACCATTATCGAATTGTTAATGACGCATAAACAACTGACTTTAGAAGGCTCTGGGTATCGACCTGAGCTTGTGCTTGACTCAAAGTCAACAACACACTTATAAGCCATAGATTTGGTTCAACGAGAAGCCAGTCTTCGTTGGTGGCTCGGCTGAAGTTTTGTCGTAAAACCGGCATTGTCGTGGTCATATAGCCTCACCTTTTACGTTACGGGATTGAGACAAATGAAGTTTGATGAATCGCTTGCGTATCTTTCAACGATAAAGTCAATACAACCCATCATCGACACCAATAGCTTGATTGGGATAGATTGAGTACAACCTACCTGGAAATTAAACCATTCTCGCTGCGTTGCTACCTGATAAGATGTCTGATGACATCCAATTGCTGCCTCGTATGATCTTGCAAAAGAACAATCGGTTCTTTATTCGGTTTCAACTTTGCCTTCGGATTCACATCCAACGGGCATTTGTGAATTCCAGGAAAGAACAGAATTTTTATCTAATAACATTAGGAACAACGTGCAACAGTACCTACGATGGAATGCGAATTAATGGGTGGAACGAGATGGAGCGTGATTTCATGATGACAGGGTGAGGATCATTCAAGTTATCATCACACCTGCTTCACAACCATCCCCTATGTAGAGTTTGTATATGGTGCTAATATATATTAGGATAGTAAAAATAAAGAAGAAAAGTCTCCATTCTTGCAAAGATTATAATTTATTTCTTAATTTTATTTGATATGCCAGTTCGAACACAGAAAGATTAATGCCATGAGTATCACATCTCCAAAACAACAATGGACTTTGACTTCCAAGTCTTCGCACTAAATCCTGTGGAAGAATATGTTGTGATGTTAACTTGCGTTATGTGTTATCTGTCCTCCCTTGAAAACAATTTCTTGTGCTTGTGGAAATTTCAAATAGGAGGCAAAACATGCATTTTGACTTGAAAACTTGACTTGAGCCCTAAGATATATAGAACTTACTAATATTTCGATTAATAATTTGCAAGCACAACGCCTCAGATAATTTAGGAAAACAATTTAAATCATAATAAAACCACATAAGTAAAATTAGAACTTTAAAATATATATTTTTAAGTTATCATCATACCTGCTTCACAACCATCCCCTATTTAGAGTTTGCATATGGTGGTAATATATATAAGGATAAAAAATAATTGAAAAGTCTCCATTCTTGCAAATATTATAATTGATTTCTTAATTTTATATGACATGCCTGTTCAAACAGGAGAAAGATCAATGCCATGACTATCACATCTCCAAAACAACAATGGACCTTGACTTCCAAGTCTTTACGCTTAAGTCCTATGGTAGAATATGCTGTGATGCTAACTTGTGTTGTCTGTCGTCCCTTGAAAAAAAAAAAAATCCGATTTTGTGCTCGTGGAAATTTCAAATAGGAGGCAAAACATGCATTTTGACTTAAAAAATTGACTTGAGCCCTAAAATAAATAGAATTTACCAATATTTAGATTAATAATTTGCAAGCACAACGCCTTAGATAATTTAGGAAAACAATTTAAATGAATATTAGAGTAAAATAACAAAACCACATAAGTAAAATTAGAATTTTAAAATATTTTTTTTTTCTCAAGACCCAACCCTTCTTGTTTAAGTAATATCTAACCAACACTTCAAAGATTAATTGAGAATGAAGGGGAATAAAAATATAAATGTTGTCTTCCGAGTATTTGTTTCAGAGCAATAATTAGAACTACACTACGGAACAGACTTGGCTAGAATTGTAGAGTGTATTGCTATCTGTTTGGACTTGTGGCTGTTCCATCGGGCACGAACAAAGATACGATAAGTTTCTTCCTGCTGAAAAATCGAGTCCGTAACAACATATCACGGTTTAACGTTTTGATAAAAATATAAAATAGAAATAGTGGACTTGACATCTGTCCCAATTCACGTAATAACTTTATAATATTTGTGTATCATGTCATTCTGATTACTCCCACTTCATTTGTTGTCTTAGATGTAGCTAGTATGCCAACTAGAACTTCTTTTAGGACATATAATACATGGCTTTTGGATTCGATAAAATTGTTGTATATCCTTCACAACTAGTAACAAAAATTGATATTTGATTCATATACTAATAGTCAAATAAGGATCTTTTCAAAGTACTAATTGGATAGTGCCGTATGGTACGCTAAAAATTATTATTGACTAGTCAAGTAACGTTTTTAACTCTTAAAGTTAAAAGTGTGGATTTGGAGCTAGTCTATAACATTTTTCTCTCAATAGTTAGTCATCTAAAGCATCCATATTCAAGTGAGATATTATATTTGGATTTTTTCATCGGGTTGCTGATATCTTCTCATTCAAAGAGAAACTATTTTTAGAGACTTTCACATCAAGTCGTTCTCGCTTCTATCTTCGTGCTGCAATGAGATTTATTCTTTAGATTTGAATAGGGAACAACTAGTCAAGCTATCAGTAGGGTAATATAACATGATTGTAATCTAAAAACTTATATTTTTTAGTTTATGGACCAATATTGATAATAGGATTAATCCTGAACTAATCATTTCTTAATTTATTTTAGATATAAAATTACTTTATAATAAAATCCCATAATTAGTAATAAAAATTTGGATTTAACTCATCCACTAATAGCCAAACAATGATCATTTCAATGTACTAATCATATAGTGCAGTATCATATTATTGAAGTTCTCATGGCTTGTCAAGTAATGTTAACTTTGAAGTTAAATGTGGACTTTAAGGTTAGCATATACTTTTATATTTTCTCTTATTAGTCTACACTGATAGTCGTCTAAAGCTTCCATCTATGTTTGGATTTTCTATCGGATTATTGTTATCTCTTTGTTCGAAGAGAAACTATCTTAAAGACTTTCACGTAAGCCGTTCTCACTTCTATCTTCTTATTGCATCATGATTTATTCTTCAAATTTGGATAGGGAACAATTAGTCATGCCATCAGCAGGGTAATATATCATGATTGTAATCTAAAAACTTATGTTATTTAGTTTATGGACCAATGTTGATAGCGGGACTAATCCTAAACTACTCATTTCTTAATTTATTTTAGATGTGAAATTACTTTCTAATAGAATCCCACAAATAGTAACAGAAACAGGGACTTAACTCGTATACTAAGAGCCAAACAATGGTCATTTCAACGTCCAAATATGATGGTGCAGTATCGTATAGCTGAAGTTATTGTTGAATTGTCAAGACATGTCTTTATCTTTGAAGTGTATATATAATTTTTCAAGGATAAATATGAACTTTTGGGTAGTCTATACTTTTCATATTCTTTCTTATTAGTCGACGCTTGTAGTCCATTTATGAGTGAGACATCATGTTTGAATTTTTCATTAGGTTGCTGTTTTCTCATCGTTCAAAGAGGAACCATCCTTGGAGACTTCTACATAACTCGTTCTCGCTCCTCTTTGTCACCAAAAGAAGTGACTCGAGGAATCTAATGGGTAAGGCTGATATGAAAACGAGACATTTTATAGCACATGAGTGCAGCATTTTCTTTTTTGAAGTTTTTTTAATCAAACCCAAGCTAATATCTATCTCTTATAAATTAATCCTTTATTTTTTTATCTCTTAATCTTTTATCATGTGCCATTGTCACGAATTGACCTGATAGACAACTAATATATTAATTTCTTTATATCTGAACTATTAACTCAAGGTACTTAAGCATAATTTATCAGTAATATATATATATATATATATCACATAATTTTTTACACCTTGTTAGCTGATACTATCTTTGTATTCAAATTTATATTAATTTAGATTCAAAGGCTTGAGAAACCTAACTTCACTTACCTTCATACGAATAACTATATATATAAGTTAATCTGGATGCTATGGTGAAAAAGAAAACAATGAATGAACGGCCCATGATTATTGCAAATGGATTGCTAATTATAGTTATATGTATGGGTGCTGAACGACTAAACCATGTCACATTTTTATGCACGGTATATGAAAATGAAACATCAAAATTATATGTTGAAGATCATCAAAATTAGAAACTAACGAGTGCTATGTACTTAATAATAGTGTCAAATGTTTAAAACAATAACTACAAAGCTAGAGAGAAAGGAAATTATGGTTGCCTCCCTAACTTATCATTATTTTCAACAATGATGATAATCACATAATTGTGAAATAATTCGTTTGACATAGAAAATGATATATTAAAATGGATTGACTTTGCCCTTTCTTGGCAATCTCCTGAATTTAAAAGAAAAGTAAAAAAGCACGGTTCCAATTGATGTTAACGTAATATTTCAACAACTCATATCTTAGAAAGTCAACAAAACAGTCAGTTTAAGCTGCCTCATTAGATCATTAGTCGTCAATGCAGCAGCACGAGTCTATCTAGCGTGAACTACATGTTCACACTATAGAAAGTGTGGCCCTTGTGAATCCACCTCTTTGCAGAAGGTGTGGCCGATTTCGATAGAATACAGATTAACCTACCAAATTTCTGTCCCAAAAATGTTCTCATTCTATGTGGCTCTCACATGATCTTTGAAATGTATTTGGGATGAAAATTTCAAACACAACATTACCCAAAACCGCATTACATTATATCATTAAACCCAAAGATGATACACTGCAACATTACATAGGCATAAGTGGAGATCAAATGGTCAACAAAAAATGAATATTTATTGAATACAAACTCACCTCGGGTGATCGTGTGACCACAGGAGTTCCTTCTCCAAGCTATAATTCATGGATGTGTATCCATGAATTATATGATTTATATGCGTCTCCAAGCTATAATTTGAGGAAGAATTACAACCTTATATAGAATTGATTTATCTCACTCTTCTTCTTAATTTTTGATTTTTTTTTATGGCAACTACACCTTGATCCAGTAAAATTCCTTTTGAACTGCTCCATGTCCTCCACCATGAGTATTCGTTTCTCATAAATAATTATTAATTGATTTCTATCTTCAAAAGAAAGTATTTTTGTTGTTCTCCATGTAAGCATAAAAAACATCTTTAATCATGCTTCTGTAATTACGAAAAACTTTAATCCTAGGATCGAAATCAAAACATGGATAAATCTATGTTTTTACGATGTGTACCTTTTGATGCCATCCGTGCGAAATAGGAAAGATCTCGATCTGAATACCTTCCTTTGATCTAACGCCTCCGTCAATCTGTAAGGAGAACTAGGCTCCTTCTCCTCTCTTCTTATCCTTTCACAGGACCACTGTAATTGATGGCTCAGGGGGATTAAGAGGGAGACTGTAATCTCTCAATCTATGTCTGTGAAATATTTTCTTTTACACAACTCTCAGATATATTTGTGTTGCTAATCTTTACGCAACTCTTAGATGCTTTTGTGTTGCTTCTGACACTTTAAGTCCCCTGCGGTCTTGTCTATTTATAGGCGAGAGCAGAGGGTCTAGGATAAGTTATTAGGGGAGTTCCTTCCATCAAGGACATCCCCTAAGGTATCCTACCAAAATATAGACTTCTTTTCTATTGGCCGATACTGATATCAGAATCCAATTAGTTATATCATATATCTTATCCGATTATAACGGGCCACAAAATCTAACATTCTCCCACTTGGCCCATTAATTGATAAGATATAAAAGACATTCAAAATCAAAAATAAACAAAACAAAAATTTGTTTAAAAAATAATTTTACCTAATTGGATCCTGAAATTTTGAAACAAAAATTTTATACATGGCCATGAATTTTTTTAAAATAAGCCAATAAGTCCAATAAATATAATAATACTATATTAAGTCCAACTATCAATGCGAGTCATAGTGGTTGTATATCAACAATGTCATATTCCATTCTATGTACTATAACACCATTAGTCTTTCCTAATATAGTTCATAATGACCCCTGTAATTTGTCTTGTCAAGATAATCCTATTATTACATTTAACCATAATATGCATAAACATAAATGTAAACAGGATAATAGAAACAAATAACTTTAATTATGTAAAGAAAAATATCAATTATAGCATCCATTTAAACATGCATCACCATATCTTTTATGGCTTGCTCACAAGCCCCATTTTAAGAATATGTTCTTTAAATATTTTACATTGTAAAGCTTTAGTTAATGGATCAGCAATCATCATAGTGGTGCTCAGATTTTCAATTGACACTTGTTGTTTCTGGACTCTTTCTCTAACCACCAAGTACTTTATCTCAATGTGCTTGGAACCATTAGAGTACTTGCCATTCTTAGAGAAGAAAACTGCTGCGGTATTATCACAAAATATCTTCAGCGGCTTGGCAATTGAGTCGACCACACCAAGTCCTGAGATGAAATTTCACAGCCATAAAGCTTGATTTGTGGCCTCAAAGCATGCCACAAATTCAGCTTCCATTGTAGATGATGCAATAAGCGATTGCTTTGCACTTTTCCAAGAAATTACCCCACCAGCTAACATGAATATAGATCCTGAAGTGGACTTCCTACTATCGAGGCAATTTGCAAAATCAGCATCTGAGAATCCTGTTACTTCAAGCTGATCTGATCTCTTATATGTAAGTATATAATCTTTTGTCCCCTGCAGATATCTCATTACTTTCTTTGCAGCTTTCCAATGTTCCATTCCTGAGTTACTCTGATATCTACCCAGCATTGCAACTGCAAAACTGATATCTGGTCTTGTACAGGTTTGAGCATATAATAGACTTCCAATTGCGCATCCATAAGGAATATCTTTCATTTGATTCCTTTCTAAGTCATTTTTCGGGCACTGGTTTTGGCTAAACTTTTCACCTCTAGTAATAGGTGTATCATTGGCTGAGCAAAGCTGCATATTAAATCTCTCCAAGATACGATTAATATATCCTTTCTGAGATAGTCCCAATAATCCTTGAGATCTATCCCTGAATATCTTAATGCCAATAACATAAGTTGCCTCATTCATATCAACCATCTTAAAGTTCTTGTTGAGAAATATCTTGGTTTCGTGCAATAAATCAAGATTACTACTGGCAAGTAAAATATCATCCACATATAAGACCAATATAATAAACTTGCTCCCACTTATCTTCAGATATATGCACTGATCAACAGCGTTCTCCTTAAATCCGAAGGATGTAATGGTATCATGAAACTTTATATACCATTGTCTAGAAGCTTGTTTAAGGCCATAAATGGATTTCTTAAGTTTACAAGCCCAACTTTCTTTTCCCTTTTCTATGAATCCTTCAGGTTGTTCCATATAGATTTCCTCATCCAGATCCCCATTCAGAAATGTAATTTTCACATCCATTTGATGTAACTCAAGATCATAATGAGCTACCAGAGCCATAACGATTCTTAACGAGTCCTTTCTAGAAACCGGAGAGAAAGTCTCGTTATAGTCGATGCCTTCTTTCTGAGAAAAACCTTTGGCCACAAGTCTAGCTTTATATCGTTCGATATTGCATGTTGAGTCACGTTTTGTCTTAAAGACCCATTTACAACCAACTCTTTTATAATTATCAGGCAATTCAACGAGTTCCCAAACACCATTCTGGTCCATTGATTTTATCTCTTCTTTCATTGCATCATACCATTTTTCAGAATCATTACCTTCTATGACTTGTGAAAATGATAAGGGGTCTCCTTTTATTCCTATATCATAATCTGATTCTTGTAGATATACCACATAATCATCAAAAATGGCATGTTTCCTCTTCCTTTAAGACTTTCTCAAAGCTGCCAATTGTGATTGTTCTACAAGACCATCAACGGCGACATCAACAACAAGTGAGAGTTCATCAATGTTATTTTGTTGTTCACCCTCATCAATTCTTTCATTGATTTGAGGAATAACAATTTCTCGAATAGGAGATAATACGGGAGAATTAACCTGAATCTCTTCAAAATTGATCCTGCGAGATTTTTGACTCCCACTGATTTCATCATTCTCTAGGAATCTTGCATTACCAGATTCTACTATCCTCATACTATGAATAGGGCAATAAAATTTATATCCCTTGGTTTTTTTTCTAGATAACCAATAAAATATCCAGAAATAGTTCTTGGATCCAATTTTTTTCATGTGGATTGAATACTCCAGAACATCCCCAAATATGTAAATGTCTCAGACTGGGCTTTCTACCAATCCATAACTCAAATGGAGTTGATGGAACTGACTTACTAGGAACCCTGTTCAAGATGTATATAGCTGTCCTAAGAGCTTCACCCCATATTGAATCAGGTACAGATGAATAACTTATCATGCTCCTAACCATATCCATAAGAGTACGATTTCGCCTTTCAGCAACACCATTCTGCTGTGGCACACCTGGTAAGGCATATTGAGCACAAATACCTCGTTGTTCTAGGAATCTGGCAAAAGGACCAATATTCTGATCGGATTCATCATATCTGCCATAAAATTCACCACCCCTGTCAGATCTGACAATTTTAACTTTTCTATCTAATTGTCTCTCAATCTCATTTATGTATACTTCAAAAGTATCAACGACCTGAAACTTTTCATGTATTAAATAAATATAGCCATAACTGGACAGATCATCTATAAATGTGATGAAATACCTTTCTCCACTAAAACAAGGAATATGGAGGGGTCCATGATATCGGTATGAATAATCTCAAGTTCTTTACTTCTTGTGGCATATTTCTTTGTATGTTTAGTTTGCTTTCCCTTAATGCAATCTATACAAACATCAAAATCAGTGAAGTCTAAATCTTCCAAAATATTATTCTTCACTAATCTTTCAATTCTTTCCTTGGAGATATGCCCCAATCGTCTATGCCACAGAGTAGAAGATCTTTCATTATTGAAACTACGTTTCAATCCAACAGTTGATTGCAAGGTCAGTAATGTATTTGCAAACTCAGGATTCAAATTAATTCTATATAAACCATCACATAGAATTCCATAACTAACTTTTATTGAATCATAAAATATACTGAGTTTACCATTACCAAAAGAAAGACAATATCCTAACTCATCAATTCTAGATAAAGAAACCAAATTTCTAGAAATAGTAGGGACATAACATGTGTCAATAAAATCCATCAAATGACCTGTCTCTAGGTGTAAGCGATAAGTTCCCACTGATACCACTTTTGCTTTGAGACGATTTCCCATGATGATGAATCTTTCATGTTCCTTTGGTTTCCGGATTGAAAGAAATCCCTGCATATTATTGGTAACATGAGTTGAAGCACGAATCAATCCACCAAGTGTTAGAAGGAACTTCTGTAATGTTTGATTCAAAACATACAAAGGTCGTATTTATACCTTTCTTTTCGAATCAAGTTTTACGTTTAATGCAATCCTTCTTCATATGTCCTTTCTTGCCACAAAAGAAGCACTTTACTGTAAAAGCTTTTCTTTGATTAGTCTGTGTAGCATTTCCAAACCCAGTAAATTTCTTTGATGGATGACGCTTCCTTTTCTTGCTACCAACTCCTTGAGTAGTAGTCATGATATTGAATGAACTTTCCTACCTTAATCTCAATTCTTCCTGAACATACATACTAGTTAACTCATTCAAATCCCACTTATCCTTATTTGTGTTATAGTGGATCTTGAATGGGCCAAACTGAGAAGGAAGAGAATTAAGAATAAACTGCACGAGAAAAGACTCATCAACATTCATACCTAATGCTTTCAGTTTTGTAGCTTTATTAGCCATATTGAGGATATGATCCTGAATTCCTTGAGTGCCATCGTATTAAGCTGTAGTTAGTTCTTTCATTAATGTGCCGGCCAATGACTTATCAGCAGATTTAAATCTGTCTTCAATAATCTTTAAATATTCCTGTGCGCTATTTGCAATCGGTAATGAAGTCTTTATGTTATTTGCAATCGTCATTCTTATGAACATTAAACTGAGCCTATCAGATCTTTGCCAAGCTTTCATTTCATTAACTTGTTCCACAGTACTTATATCAGTCAAGTCTGCAGGCTTTTCAACAAGCAATATCAAATCAAGATCTAATACACCTAGTGTGAATTACACATGCTCTAACCATTCTGAATAATTTAATCCAGAGAGTACATGGACACTAGAAGCATAAGAATGCATGGACGAAAGTACCACTATAAAATATAAAATAACATTAATGCTTTGAGTTCCAAAATATGATGAACTATTGATATCATCTACATTTCACTTTTGGGTAAAATATTGACATATCTAGTGTTTACTCAAAAACATCTATGGAGGACTGACACCATCCTTGTGGAATAGTGTTGTTACCTTTGGGTATACAACCCTAAACTGTAAGAATATCCAAAACAGTGTCATCCTGCCCCATCACATAATTATTTGAAGTAGACACTCCTTTGGGATTATCTAAATCTCCTAATTATGTGTGCTATTTTTGAATATTATTTCATTGATGTCATTTAAGACTAATTCTTTAATGTCATTTTATAAGTTATTGATCTAAGTCACTTTGATGGCTACAAGACCAATACAATAATATAAAATACAGCTTAAATGTCCTATAAATGATAAAACTTTTTATTATAATTCACATTCCAAAAGTCTACCATTTCAGGCCACTTTGGTAGCTTCTGATCAGATAAAACTTAAGGAGATAAATTACAAATAATATTCATCAAATTAATCTAATTCATTTCATGCTAAACAGTTCAATAATAAAACAATAACCATAATAATTATTGAACATTAATTAACAAAAGAAAAACTCATATGATAATCATGATGACGTATAAATCATGCCTTTATGTGAAAGATAAATATTATTTCACAATTTCAATTATATACATGTGAATAATCAAGAACAATAATTGGATTTTAATTTATCACATGTAATCAATAAGTCATATGAGAAAAACTATAAAATGAACAATAATTTATAGTTTTTTTAATGATAAAATTATAATTTTTTGCTTAATGGCAAAATTGTAATTTTATTTTTAAGAAACCCTAATGGCAAAACTGTAATTTTTGCGTAATGGCAAAACTGTAATTTTGTCGAACAATTTCCACCGCCTCTGTGCATTGGCTGAAATCGCTGGTGCGACGGCTGCCGTCAGCGGTCAAGCTGCCGTCACGCGTGGTGCATGCTGCTGCTGAACACGCCCGCGTAGTGGCGCGCTGCACCATGCGGCGTCAGCGCGCCACACTGCGGCTGGTGCTGCGCCGCTCTGCGCGGCATTACGCGGCTTTGTGCGGCAATGCGCTCAGCAGCGCTGTGCTCGCGCTTTGCGTGACCATCCGCGCTTGCCACTCGTCGCGGCCAATCTGCGACAGTTGTGCTGCGGTGCGGTCGCGGCGGCCACTTATTGCCATCTGCGGCGAGGTTGAGCGCACCTGCTGTTAATCGGCCGTCGCAGCGCTTAACGCATCCGAAGCGACGTCGACAATAAACCAAAATTGATAGGAATACCGATTTGACAGAATTCGGATCAAACATCGTAAATCAGAACAACAGCAGATCTAATGTTTTGATTTCAAGAACCTGGCTCTGATACCAATTGTAAGCATAAAAAACATCTTTAATCATGCTTTTGTAATTGCAGAAAACTTTAATCCTAGGATCGAAATCAAAACATGGATAGATCTGTGTTTTTAGGATGTGTACCTTTTGATGTCATCCGCGCGAAAGAGGAAAGATCTCGATCTGAATACCTTCCTTTGATCCAACGCCTTCGTCAATCTGCAAGGAGAACTAGGCTCCTTCTCTTCTCTTCTTATCCTTTCACAGGACCACTGTAATTGATGGCTCAGGGGGATTGAGAGGGAGACTGTAATCTCTCAATCTATGTCTGTGAAATATTTTCTTTTACGTAACTCTCAGATGCATCTGTGTTGCTAATCTTTACGTAATTTTTAGATGCTTCTGACACTTTAAGTCCCCTGAGGTCCTGTCTATTTATAGGGGAGAGCAGAGGGTCTAGGATAAATTATTTGAGGAGTTCCTTCCATCAAGGGCATCCCCTAAAGTATCATATCAAAATATGAACTTCTTTTCTATTGACCGATACTAATTTCAGAATCCAATTAATTATATCATATATCTTATCCGATTATAACGGGACACAAAATCTAACACTCCATGCAATATTTTAACTATATATAACTTCATTGGAATAGATTAACTGTTGTAGTGATAATCCATAATCTTGACGGACGTACTTTACCCTTATTTTCTTTTGATTTTTTTCTTCCATTTCTTTCTTAGAACCACAAAAACTTATGCATAACAGTAGCAGCCCCGTGCCATTGCTTGCACCGATGATAACACCTGCACAGTACCAATCAAGTTTTAACTACATATAACTTCCCGTCTGTGTTTCATAGCTTTGTCAATGACGTTTAGTTTCTTTTTTATTTCTTTTGCTTTCTTTTCCATTTCAGTTACTCAATCATACAATTCCACGTACCTAACAAAAGAGTCTGCTTTTTGTCAGGGATGCACAGTCCATGCTTACGATCACCGTATGTCCCCCGTTTACATATGCACGCAATTGTAGCTGTCGTTCGTATTAGCACAAATCCCATGTCAAACATATTTCTCAAGAAAGCTGCATTCATTGATATCTAACAGACCATCAAAAGATTAAAAGTTATGTCTAACATCGGGATTTAACTTTTGAATCCAATTTTTAGGGAAGCTACTATTCATAACCTCTTCTTTACAATTGACAATCTCCTTGCTATAGGCAATCATTTTTTTAAAAAATAAAATATTATTTTATTATTAACAACCCTTGTATTATTATTTTATTATTATTATTTTTTCTTTCCACAATCACTTATTTCATCATCGCAATCAACGTTGCCTATTGCTACCATTTGTTGATGACCCTGCTCTATCTCAATATCATTTTTTTTAGGAGAAGAAAGAAGATGACGAGGTGAAAGAAGAAGATGATATTTATGTCTATTTGTGAGATAATTTTAAAATATTAAAAAAATTGAAATTTTTTTATAAATAATTAAAAAATGGGTTACAAATAGTAATATTCCCTCTTGATTCAACTCGAACTCAAGGTTCAGAATAGGCCTGAAGAAAATATATTGATAGATTCATACAAGTGTCTTCTTTCATTATAAGATCTTCTATGAGTTCATACAAGTGTCTCTCTCAGAAGAAAATACATTAATAGATTCTGTTTATTCTGTGGAAAGATAGGTTTTGTTTATTCTTGAGGCTCCAAAATATAATACTTCTGTGATGAAATGATCACCCAAAAGCATGCTCGACGATTTAACATCTCTGTCTAAAATAGATATGGAAATAGCTAAGGTGCAAATAGGCAAGTGCTGTATAAGTGATGTTGTCAAGTAAAAGAAAGAAGCGCAGCAAAGAAATTAAATGTCAAACTTGTGAAGAAGACAGGAGTAATGGGAGAGCAAATTCCACTCACCTTCGCGTCTGGTTGTTGCTCTGGCTTAAAGAACGCCTGCAGGGGTGTACACAGAGAGAGAGAGAGAGAGAGAGAGAGAGAGAGAGAGAGAGAGAGATTGTCGATATAGTTGATGTATGGGACCTGCAGCAGCTGTGATGGAGGAGCGAGAGACTTGTAACATGAACTCAGATGGTATAGCGGTCGACAAAGTTGATTAGACTTGTACTCTGTACACTCGTAACATGAACTTCATGTTGGTCGGAGCTTGTCTGGGTTCTATTCGAATCGAAATATTATAATTATAATTGAATCGAAATCGAATTTAGGTGATTCGATTTTGATTTCTGATTTTGAAAAATTAAGATCGATGATTTCGGTTCCAAATCAACTATTTCGATTTCGAACCGTTTAAATATTTTTTAAAATAATTATATATTATATATAGTATAGTGGCTAAAATATTAAATTTAAATCAGTGTATATGAGTTTCAGAGAGACTTTATGTTTGATCAAAGATTTTCTTTGAAAAGAGCCATTTAGTTGGATTAAAATTTTATAATTTTATAATTTTATAACAGCCTTACATATTATAATTATACATCTATTTTTCAAAATTTTAGAAATAAATTATTATTTTTATATTTTAAATTATTTTTTAATTAAAAATTTTGAGGTTAGAATCGGAACCAAAATCGTCCGAATCAGAACCAAAACCGACGGTTCTGATTTCTAATTTCGAGAAATCAAAACCGATGATTCGAAATCCTCGGTCAGAACTGGTCGATTTGGTCAGAGCTGTACCATTGCGTGTGCATATATATTGATGCTAGGCTTCCTTAAATTGCCAAAGTTGGCATCCACTATTAAAACTTTCTATTATAGAAGTTGGTCCGTTACAATTTTTCGTGGAACAGAGTCTCCTTCTTGGTCGTGATTTTGACCTCAATATGGGAAATTGGTGCCATTACAGTTAACAATAACATGACAATTTTAACTAATTTAAACAGACTAATATTTAACTCATTTCTGGTGAAGAAAAGAATAGGATATCGAACTAATAAAAGTAGCGAGTCCTATTTTCTCGCTTTTCTCGAGTCTAATCAATGTCATCGTATGTATTCATTTTTGTCTCATATGTCGGTGATATAAAATCCTCGTGCATCATTGAAAATCGAAGGAAACAAGACAAAGACACAATACGTATCTGCAGCAACAAAAATATATCCAGATAGCAATATACGATTGAATCCATTTATATCCTGTCAATGAGATTTCTGATGGGTGTACGTGAAGGTTATCTAAGAAAGAATATGTTTTTCATTGGTTCTCCATATTTTGATGTTGAAGTATCCCGATCATCATAAAGATGCTACTCCTTTTGTGTATATCAGAAAATAGCAATCAATATCAGTGAGTGATATATCATCAGTTATTACCGTTCTTATATTTATGAAACTAGTATTTAACTGCTAGAATAAGTATTTCATAATAAGCATCATTATAACCATCGTTAACACGACAAATTCAAACAAGAAAAAAATTAACCTGTGCCATTAAGCAAATAAGCTGTACACATAATATGATTAGATACATGTACCTGATAACATATATGAGTGTTTATAAGATACAAGCATGTCAGTGGCAATACAAGTCCTTAACAATCCCGATAGTTATTTCGCTACATAACGTTTCCACATGATGGCTACACGACATAATAACCTGTGCATAAGATGCGTTAGGTTATATTGCCAATACAAAGAAATATAAATACTAGCACAATACACACTCATCGTGGGTTATAATGTGACCACATGAATTCTTTTTCTAAGCTATAAATCCTGGATGTCCCTTCGGTTGTTTGGTCAACTGAATCAGAGAAAGTATAAGATGAATCGCTTAGTAGGCACTCAATTTCTTCATTACCTTCTGCAATATGACGTCCTCCATTCTTTCTAATCCTTCTTAGACTTTGTAGTTTATACTCAACTTCTTTCATCGGAGGCCTTTCGCTTCCTTTAAACTTCAAGCACATTGCTACCAGTTGAATAACTTCCATAAGCTCTTGTTTAGTCCCTTCTTTCATAACACGATCTTCCACGAGATCAAAGTAGCACTTCTCTTTCAGTGCTTGGAGAAAATACATTGACAGGTTCTGTTTATTCTCATGTTCGATGGAGAAAATAGGTTTCTTTCCCGTTAAAAGCTCCAAAAGAATGACCCCAAAGCTATAAACATCGCTCTTCTCTGTCAATTGACTTGTTTGATAATACTCTGGATCCAAGTATCCAAAGGTACCTTGAATACCGGTAACTATATGAGTTTGATCAAGTGGAATAAATCTTGAAGCCCCAAAATCGGATACTTTTGCTGTGAAGTGATCATCCAAGAGAATATTCGATGACTTAACATCTCTGTGTAAAATAGATATTGAAGCAGCTGAGTGCAAATAAGCAAGTGCTCCGGCGGTTTCTGCAGCGATCCTCAGACGAGTTTCCCATGACAATGCAGAACTACCATCTGAAGTATGGAGATGGTCCGAAAGAGCTCCGTTTGAGATAAATTCATAGATCAATAAGGGCACTTCGGTCTCCAAGCAGCATCCAAAAAGTTTTACCACATTTCTATGATTAATTTGAGAAAGAATTGCAACCTCATTGACGAATTGATCTATCTCGCTCTTCTTCACAATTTTGGACTTTTTTATGGCGACTACGCGTTGATCCGACAAAATCCCTTTGTAAACTGTTCCGTGCCCTCCGCGACCGAGTACTCGAGTTTCATCAAAATTATTGGTTGCCTTTTCTATCTCTTCCAGAGGAAATATCTTTGTTCTCTCAGCAATATCTTCACGGGAAGAGATTAGTTGTTGCAGCAGTAAACCATGATTCTGGCGGAAGTGTTTTTCTCTTATTCTCTTTTGTTTTCTTTTCTTCCATTTCCTCCTTAGGATGATCAAACTCGTACTCAACAGCAATAGGCCCACGCCATTACTTACGCCGATGATGACACCTGTAAATACCAGCCATTGAGTTTTCTATTCTCACATTTCAGCTTGTGTACATTAATTTTGGTGCATGTTTTGGTTCTTTATTTGTATTTGCTCAATCATATGCATATATACTTGATTTATCTCAGACATACTAATATTCCTATTGCATCTTTATAAACCAATAAGTTTGGAGGACTTACCTAACAGAACAGTCTGTTTTTTGTCGGGGATGCATGCTCGTTTAGGATCACCAGTTGTGCCTGGTGGACATGTGCAGCTGTAGCTGCCCTTCATATTTCTACAAATCCCATTGCAGATGTATTTTTCGGGGAATTTACACTCATCGATATCTGACAAATCATCAAAAAGAAAATTAGTAAATATATCTCACGTGAATCTCAAAACACGATCTTTTAAATGATAATTACCATGCACATAGTTTACATAATTTCTTTTTCTGAGGTGCACACTGACGATTAAATTTTAGCTTTTGTCGTCAAATAGCAAAATTATTTTTGTGATGAAATGGTACTCTTTGGTAATTAACGTTACTGTTTATAGAAGGAAAAATATTGTACGCATTTCAAGGGAATTTCTCCCCCGCAGAAGAACAAGGAGTGTAAATTTGATAGGTTCTGGATTGTAAAATTGTCCAATAAAAAATATGTAGGGAGTCGTGTACTAAGTTGGCACCACCTTAGACGTATAAATTCAATTACGTTATGCAGATATGCAGTTAAGGTAGCTGAAGATATCAAGAAAATAACAGGCACGTATCAGTGCATAAATAAGAAACAAGGAAAACTTTTGAATGGCTAATTGCACAAATAAAAAAAAAACGAAGTCTCTGAATGTGAAAGTATTCAGTGTCTATTTCGTGGCTAAAGATTGTATATATTGTGTGTGTTTTTTTTTTTGCTTTTAACATTGTGTAGATTTTAATTACATGACTAATTTGTAACATTTAAGAGAGAGGTAAAGGAATCAAGTACCTGTACATCCATTACGAAGGTATGGATTTCCTTCATAACCTTTGGAGCAAGTGCAACGGTACCCCAAGATATTTTGACCAATGCTTGTTGTGGTGTTAATGTCCAGACATGAGCTGTGTTCATCGACACATGCAAACATGGTCCTATTGCTTTGAGCATCCGTGCAAAGCTGATTCTCAATGACCCAACTAACAATCGACTGCTCGACAACGAAAGTGAAAGGTGTGGTTGTATAGGTATCGCTGTCGGGCTCATTGTATTTATACTCAACTTCTAATTGCCCTTTCTCCAACGATATACTGCGCACTATGTAATACTCTTGGAAGAGGAGAGTGGGAGGACTTGACGTGTAGTTGCACGTTAGAGCAAACGCCCGATCTCTGTAACACCCTTTCTTTAGCCCGAATGGAAAAGGAATGTTAACAGTCCCACATTTTGATGGACAACCATTCACCGGATGTAGAGTAAAATTTGTATCTGTTGATATGATCAAGCAGGTCAGCAACGGAAGTTGTCATAAGCTTACCATGTTTTTCTTTTTCGGATGGCCAAAATGAGCTTTGCGATTGACTTATATCTAAAAAATCAGAATTGTAAGCCAAGCATTGAGAATAAGTGAGTAGCGATCATAAAATCCCGAGGCCGTAGGATTGTAGATACAGCGACCAGACTTTCTCCTGTATTATTGTGGAGATGGATAAGGCAAATGGCCTTGGGATCTAATGTATGTTGTACCATTTAATTATCTAATGAGCATGGAATTCAAGCAATTACATGATTTAGACTCTTCTACTATGTAACAGTCTTATCTAATAGTGAGATGGATGTTTAGACAAATAAACATCCCTTGTACCAGTTTGATTGGAAAAAAAAAAAGAAACCAGTATCAAGCATAACAGAGAACTATGAAGAATATTTAAACTTATCATGCATGTATTATATTTAATCACTCCTATTGCATATCATGTTTATCTAATCGAACTCACACAAAGAGAAATAAGGAGTATTTACCTTGACAGCCATTTGGTAGGTATGGATTGCCTTGATAATTAACAGAACATTGACAAAAGTATCCAAAATTATAATTAGTGTAGCCATAATTAAGGATGTCATAGCAGTCACTATTATGACTCAGACAAGCATAAGTTTTCATATTCTTCTTAGCCTCTTCGCAGGTAGGATAGTCTTTGATATACCATGATAGGGCAGTCTCCACTTCCGAGCTCGTGCCTTTCACTATTCTTTGGAGATCATCTGTGTTAGCATTGTAACCATTATATACCAAAACTTTGATACTGGAAGCATTAAGCGAATTAAGATCACTCTGATTGAGTCGCGTTAATCGAACCTCCAAAGAAGTACTATTCCAATAATATAAATTAAGTTTGCACTGATTATTGTCATTGGAAGTGCATCTAGTTATGCAAGTACCGATAATCCTATTAGCAGTGAGATCCACAAGGTCGGCAATCACGCTGCAACCAGACACATACAAAAGATTATATGTATATCTTTTGTAATAATTCTGCAGATCCAATGATTTTAAAGAGTAAGGCCAATTGTGAAGATCAATTAAAGTAACATTAATGAGCTCCTCATCCACACCCATGGTGATAATGGGTGTCATGATGCTCACGGTCCCATTATCCAAATCGATTCTAGTGATCTCGAGTTTTCCATCACCCAAGATGAGCCTTGGAGGTTGGTTGGTATTGTTCGTGCAACTAAGGTTAAAGCCCCGACGATAACAACCTTTGCCTATCCCGAAAGGGTACTCAATATTGATGTTACCACATTTTTTTGTGCAATTGGAAGGTAACGTGAAAGGCTCCTCTGTCGACGCGCTTTCTACATTTGTTAAACCCATTGAACTCAATGTCAGCAGCAGCAGCAACAGCTCTACCCTCCCCATTCCTTCTCTCTCAGAATAACCTTTCCCTCTTCCAGCTGCCTCAATCCTGTTCGAGACAGCGGGATTCCTGCAGGTCAGATAGTAACTTGAATCGGCTACATGGACAATACATAAAACACTCTACGATAACACCATAAACGCAGCTACAGGAGAAGCTATGCATGATAATTAACAGTAGCAAAACTGCCAAGCATGATACTACTGAGGTTGTCTGCATATTTCTAGCTATAGCCCAAGAAATGGAGGATCTCTAGCATAAGAAGAGAATTCATTTGATCATATGCATCCGTTTTGCATCGATGTAATTAAGGGAAACCAAGAAGCGCAGCAAAAAATTTAAACGTCAAGCTTGTGAAGAAGACCGGAGTAATGGGAGAGCAAATTACACTCACCTTCGCGTCTCTGGTTGTTGCTCTATCTTGAAGGACACCTGCAATAGGGAGTTAGGTCGTTTACATAGATGATGTGCTCGAAACAATTGCTGGAGTTATAATTAACCACGCTTGCAGATGGAGATGGCAAGCCAATCAACAAAGTTGACTAGACTTGTAGTGTGTACTGCTTACCTCTTTGAACTCGTCAGAGCTGTTCCATCGGCCACCAATTATGATGCAATGCATCTTTTTTTCTCCAAACGACTAAGTTGGTCGGAATCATTGCCACTTCCAAAGGCTCGGGAAATCTAATTCCATTGATCATCGTACAAAAACAATATCCGGGTCGATACTCGATGCTACGGTGAAAAAGAAAATAATATGAACAACCCGCTACTGCATGCAAATATGTCTACTTTGAATTATATGTATGGTTGCCGAACAGCTATACTAAGTGTTGCGTAATTTACTCGTGTATATTATGACCATTATGGAATTGTTAATCACGCATAAACAACTGACTTTAGAAGGCTTCTGAGTATCGACCTGAGCTTGTGCTTGACTCAAAGTCAACAACACCCTTATAAGCCATAGATTTGGTTCGGTGAGAAGCAAGTCTTCCTTCGTTGGTGGCTCGGACGAAGTCTTGGTGTAAAACCGGCCTTGTCGTGGTCATAAGACCTCACGTTTTACGTTACGTGATTGAGACAAATGAAGTTTGATGAATCGCTTGCATATCTTTCAACGATAAAGTCAATACAACCCATCATCGACGCCAATAGCTTGATTGGGATAGATTGAGAAAATCCCACCTGGAAATTAAACCATTCTCACTGCGTTTCTCACCTGATAAGATGGCTGATGACATCCAATTGCTGCCTCCGATGATCTTTTAAAAGAACAATCGGTTCTTTACTCGGTTTCAAGTTTGCCTTTGGATTCACATCCAACAGGCATATGTGAATTCCAAGAAAAGGGAACAGAATTTTTATCTAATTACGTTAGGAAGAACGTGCAACAGTACCTACGATGGAATGCGAATTAATGGGTGGAACGAGATGGAGCATGATTTCATGATGACAGGGTGAGGATCATTCAAGTTATCATCACACCTGCTTCACAACCATCCCCTATGTAGAGTTCGTATATGGTGGTAATATATGTAAGGATAGTAAAAAAAAAAACGAAAAGTCTCCATTCTTGCAAAGATTATAATTGATTTCTTAATTTTATCTGACATGCCAGTTCGAACAGGAGAAAGATTAATGCCATGAGTATCACATCTCCAAAACAACAATGGACTTTGACTTCCAAGTCTTTGCACTAAATCCTATGGTAGAATATGTTGTGATGTTAACTTGCGTTATCTGTTTTCTGTCCTCCCTTGAAAACAATTTCTTGTGCTTGTGGAAATTTCAAATAGGACGCAAAACATGCATTGTGACTTAAAAACTTGACTTGAGCCCTAAGATATGTAGAACTGACCAATATTTAGATTAGTAATTTGCAAGCACAACGCCTCAGATAATTGAGGAAAACAATTTAAATCAATTTAAGAGTAAAATAATAAAACCACATAAGTAAAATTAAAATTTAAAAATATCTTTTTCCGAAGACCCAACCCTTCTTGTTTAAGTAATATCTAACAAACTCTTAAAAGGCCGCATGGGAATGAAGGGGAATAAAAATATAAATGTTGTCTGCCGAGTATTTGTTTCAGAGCAATAATTAGAACTGCACTACTAAACAGACTTGACTAGAATTGTAGAGTGTATGGCCATCTGTTTGGACTTGTGAAAGCTGTTCCATCGGGCACGAACAACGATATGATACGTTTCTCCATGCTGAAAAATCAAGTCCTTGTGGTGTAGGTATTTGACTCATATACTAAACGAGGGTCATTTCAAAGTATTAATCGGATAGTCCAGTATGGTTCAAGTTATTGTTGGTTTATCAAGTAATATCTTTATTATTGAAGTTAAATGCGAATTTTCAGCTAGTCTATGCTTTCACATTTTTTCTCTCATTAGTCTACAAGTGAGATACCATATTTGGATTTTCCATTGATTATTGTTATCTTCTCGTTTGAAGAGAAACTTAGAGACTTTCATGTCAATCATTCTCGCTTCTATTTTTCTGTATGAATATTCTTCGGATTTAGACAGAGAACAACTAGTCAAGCCATCAATACGGTAGTATAGCATGACTGTAATCTAAAAACTTATATTATTTAGTTTACGAACCAATATTGATAACAAGACTAATCCTGAACTACTCATTTCTTAATTTATTTTAGATATAAAATTGAGTTTATGGGCCAATGTTGATAGCATGACTAATCCTGAACTACTTACTTCTTAATTAATAATAAAAATTGAGATTTAACTCATATACTAATAGCCAAACAATGATAATTTCAATGTACTAATTGGATAGTACAATATGAAATTTCAACTAGCCTATACTTTTCACATTTTCTCTTATTAATCTATGCTTGTAGTTGTCGGATGGTACAATATGAAATTTCAACTAGCCTATACTTTTCACATTTTCTCTTACTAATGTATGCTTGTATTCGTCTAAAGTGTTGATGTACAAATGAGATATCATATTTGAATTTTCCATTGGGTTGTTATTATTTCCTCGTTCTAAGAGAAATTATTCTTAGAGACTTTCATGTGAGTCATTCTCGCTTCTGTCTTCTTGTTTCAATGTAGTTTATTCTTTGAATTTGAACAAAAAATAACTAGTCAAGCCATCATTAGGGGAATATAGCATGATTGTAATCTAAAATCTTATGCTATTTAGTTTATAGATCAAGATTGATAAAGCCAAACAATGGTCTTTTCAACGTGCTAATCCGATAGTGAAGTATCGTATGGCTGAAGTTATTGTTGGCTTGTCAAATAATATCTTTATCTTTGAAGTTCAATATGGACTTTCAGCTAGTCTCTACTTCACATTTTTCTCTTATTAGTCTATGCTTGTAGTTGTCTAAAGCGTCATACATCATGTTTGGATTTTCCATCGAGTTAGTTATTGTTCTCCCTTCGTTCGAAGAGAAATTATCCTTAGAAACTTCCATGTGAATCGTTCTCTCTTCTATTTTTCTTTTGCAGTGTGATTTATTCTTCGAATTTGGATAGCAAATAATTAGTCAAGCCATCAATAGGGTAATATATCATGATTGTAATCTGAAAACTTATTTAATTTATGGACCAATATTGATAGTAGGACTAATCCTAAACTATTCATTTTAGATATGAAATTGCTTTCTAAAAAAATCTCACAACTAGTGACAAAAATTAGGATTTAACTTATATACTAACAGCTAAACAATGATCATTTCAATGTACAAATCTGAAGGTGCAGTTACGTACAGTTGAAGTTATTGCTGGATTGTCGAGTAATGTCTTTTTCTCTGAAGTATATATATATATATATATATATATATATATATATATATATATATATATATATATATATATATATATATATTCATGGATAAATGTGGATTTTCAGGTGGCTTATACTTTTCATATTTCTCTTATTAGTCAACGCGTAGTAGTCCATCTACGAGTGTGACATCATGTTTGGATTTTTCTTTAGGTTGTTCTCTCCTTGTTTAAAGAGGAACTATCCTGACTTCCACATAACTCACTCGTTCTCCCTCCTATCTATCACGAAAAAAAGTGATTCGAGAAATATGACAAGGTTGATATAAAGACGAATCATTTTATAGCACAAGAGTGCAATGTTTTCTTTTTTGAAATTTTTTTTATTCTATCCAAGCTAATATCTGCCTCTTATAAATTAATCCTCAATCTTTCATCATGTCCGTTTGTCACAAATCCACCTAACAAGATACTAACCTATTAACTTCTTTATATCTGAATTATTAACTCAAGGTACTTTAGCATAATTTAGCAATAATATATCTATCACATAATTTTTTTATACCTTCTTGTTAGCTAATACTATCTTTGTATTGAAGTTTACATTAATTTAGATTTAAAGACTTGAGAAATCTAACTTTACTTACCTTCATACAAAAAATTATATATGAGTCAATCTGGATGCTATGGTAAAAAAGAAAATAATGAATAAATTACCCATTATTACTATAGATGGATTGCTAGTTATAATTATATGTATGGGTGCTGAACGGCTAAACCATGTCATATACTTTACGCATGGTGTGTGAAGATGAAACGGTAAAAACATATGATAAAGATCATCAAGTTAGAAACTAAGGGGGTGCTGAAGTACTCGATTGAGAATAATAGTGTTAAATATTTACAACAATAACTACAAGGCTAGAGAAAGGAAATTATGATTGGCTTCTCTTAATTGACTATCATTTTTCACAACGAGGATAATCACACAGTTCTGAAATAATTCGTTTGACATAGAAAATGATATATTAAAATAGATCCTAACTCTGTAGACCTCGCCCTTTCTTGATAACAAAAAGAAAGAGCACGATGTTAAATTGATATGAGTGGCTTAGAAATTTCAATTGATGTTAACGTAATATTTCAACACCTCGTGTCTTAGAAAGTCAACATGGAAATCAGTTTAAGCTCGCCTCATTAGATCATTAGTCGTCGATGCAGTACAACGAGTCTATCTAGCGTGAACATCACGTTCACGCTTCAGAAGGTGTGGCCTTTGTGCATCCACTCGTTTGCATTTGTGCCACAGGAGCTCGTGCTTGAATCATGTAGTCCAACACTATGCTACAACTTTGGATAAAAGAGATAGAGACTTACCTTTCGTTCTACAAGTGGCCTTGTCCTGCTACTTGTGTTACATCACGTGGACAAATCAATCACCGTGGGTCACCTTATGCGAAATAAGAATAAAAAGATCTATAGACTGACTTCCACCAAATCTTTACATTGCTCCTTGATGTGGTGCGCATTGATAAAACAAACTAGAACTTGAGCTGTTTGATAAAACAAACGTATATTGCCCATATGATGTGGTACATACAAAGGCTATACTAAATGAAAATTGATTTAATACAAGCTTATCACCCGCGATTTCAATATATTAACCTACCAAATTTCTGTCCCAAAAATGTTCTTCTTCCATGTGGTTCTCACATGAACTTTGAAATGTATTTGAGATGAAAATTTCAAACATAACATTACCCAAAACAACATTACATTATATCATTAAACCCAAACATTATATAGGCATAAGTGGAGATCAAATGGTCAACAAAACATGAATATTTATCGAATACAAACTCACCTAGGGTGATCGTGTGACCACAAGAGTTCCTTCTCCAAGCTATAATTCATGGATGTGTATCCATGAATTATATGAATTATGCGTCTCCATACTATAATTTGAGAAAGAATTACAACCTTATTTAGAATTTATTTATCTCACTCTTCTTCTTAATTTTTGATTTTTTATGGCAACTGCACCTTGAACCTTTTCGAACTGTTCCATGTCCTCCACCATCGAGTATTCGATTCTCATACAAATTGTTAATTGATTTCTATCTTCTAAAGAAAATAATTTTGTTCTCCATGCAATATTTTCATTGGAATAGATTAACTGTTGCAGTGGTAATCCATAATTTTGACGGACATACTTTACCCTTATTTTCTTTTGATTTCTTTTCTTCCATTTCTTTCTTAGAACCACAAAAACCTATACATAACAGTAGCAGCCCCGTGGCATTGCTTGCACCGATGATAACACCTGCGCAGTACCAATCAAGTTTTAGCTTCATATAACTTCCCGTTTGTGTTTCATAGCTTTGTCAATGACGTTTAGTTTCTTTTTTATTTATTTTGCCTTTTTTTTCATTTCAATTACTCAATCATGCAGTTCCACGTACCTAACAAAAGAGTTTACATGCGCACGCATTTGTAGCTGCCGTTCGTATTAGCACAAATCCCATGCCAAACATATTTCTCAAGAAAGCTGCATTCATTGATATATAACAGAGCCCTTTTTTTTTACAATTGACAATCTTCTTACTTTTGACAATTATTTAAAAATAATAAAATATTATTTTATTGTTAACAACCTTTGAAATATCGTTTTTTCTTTTTTGTATTTTTTTTCTTCCCACAATCTCTTATTTCATCCAAGTGATCGACGTTGCTTGTTGCTTGTTGCTTGTCGCTTGTTATAGACTATGCTCGTCACCCGCTATATCGTTTGCCGAAGAGGAGAAATAAGATGATGATATTTACATCTATTTACAGGATAGTTTAGAAATATAAAAAATTATAAATTATGATTATAAATAGTAAAAGTAGGTTTAAAAAGTAATATCTTCTCCTAAAAAGATTATTACTATTTATAACCCCTTTTTATTATTTATAATTCTATTTAAAAGTTTCAAATATTTCTATACTATATTTTGTAAATAAAAATAAATATTCTCTTCGGCTTCCTTTTCATCTCATTCTTCCTCATTCATCTTTGTCTCATCTTCATTTATAATTCTTTTTTAATCTGAGGAGGCGATAAGCAAGATCGAATGATATCAATTAACATTAATAGGATGAAATAAGGTGTTTTGTAGAATTAAAAAAAATCAATAATACCAATATGATAAATAATAAAATAATATTTTTATTATTTTAAAGAAAATTATCAATAATAAAAAAGATTTTAAATAGTAAACATTTTCTTTTAATATGCTTGTCAAAACTACAAAGTCTTAACTCAAAGCCAAGAAAACGACATCCCGTTGCTGCCCTCGGATTCACATCCAACAGGGATTCCTGAATTCAAAGAAAAAAGAACAAAACTTGTTATCTATTAACGTTAGAAAGACGTGTGACCATACATACCTATAATGGAATGCGAACTAAAGGTTGGAATGAGAATGGAGCATGAACTGACCATTCAAACAAGAGAAAGATTAAGCAAACGTGCAGTACACATGATCTGGTGCAAGTAAAGGATAGCTTGTATGACCATTTAATAGGACATAGTTTTACTTGCCAGTGGAAGTACAAGTCAATAACAATCTTGGAATTATTTGAGACTAAATTTTGCAACATAACATCACCCACATGAGGGTTTCGTGAGATCCTTGACCCCAAATATTATACACACAACACATACTAGGCACAAGAAATAGAGAGTTCAAGTGGTCAATATAAATGTGAATACTAATAGAATCCGAACATCACCCACATGAGGGTTATTTGGCGACCACATGAATTCGTTCTCTAAGCTATAATTTCGACATGTCTCTTGAATTGCTTTGCCAGCTGAATTAGAGAAAACATAGGATGAATCACTTAGCTGATACTTGATTTCTTCTTCACCATCTACAATATTATATACTCTGTTTCTAATTTTCCTCAGGTTTTGTAATTTGTGCTCCTAGGACTTTCAATTCCTTTTAACCTCAAGCACATTTCTATCATCTTGATGATTTCCATAATATTTTGTTTAGTCTCTTCTTTCAGAATAAGGTCTTCTGTGAGTTCATGCTAGTGTCTCTCTCTCATTGTCTGAAGAAAATAAATTGATAGACTCTGTTTGTTCTGTGGAAAAGATAAGTTTTTTCTTATTAAAAGCGCCAAGAGAATGACTCTAAAACTATAAACGTCGCTCTTCTCAGTCAATTGATTAGTATGATAATTCTCTGAATCTAGGTATCCAAAGGTTCATTGTGTAGCAATGACTATATGAGTTTGACCAAGTAGAATAGATCTTGAGACTCCAAAATCTGATACTTCTGTCGTAAAATGGTCATCCAAAAGAATGTTTGACGACTTAACGTCACAGTGTAAAATAGATTTGGAAACAGCTGAGTGCAAATAGGCAAGTGCTGTATAGTGATGTTGTTAAGTAAAAGTAAGTAGCGCAGCAAACAAATTTAATGTCAAACTCGTGAAGAAGACAGGAGTAATGGGAGAGCAAATTCCACTCACCTTCGCGTCTCTGGCTGTTGCTCTGGTTTGAAGGACGCCTGCAAAGATTACGCGGAGAGAGATCTATTGTTGATATAGATGATGTATCGAACCTGCAATAGTTGTGATGGAGGAGCGAGACTTACTGGAGGGACGACTTGCAGATGCTCACGAAGGGGTAGATTGCTGATGTAGATGATGATGACTTGGAACGGCAGATGGAGTAGAAATTGGCGCGACTCAAAATACGGTACAGCGGTCAACAAAGTTGATTAGACCTGTTCTATATACACTCAACATGAACTTCATGTTGGTCAGAGCTTGTCCTGGTTCTGTTGTTGTTCTAATCAAAATCGAATTAAGTTAGAATTCTAATTGAATCGGAATCTATTCTAGGTGGTTCGATTTTAATTTTTTATTTTAAAAAATTAAAACCGATGATTTTGATTCCAAACTGATGATTTTGATTTTAAACCATTGAAATATTTTTAAAAATAATTATATATTATATATATAGTATAGTGACTAAAATGGTAAATTTAAATCAATGAATGTGGGTTTGAGTCTTGAGAGAGGTTTTATGTTTGATTATAGATCTTTTTCGATAGAATTATTTAGTTTGATTAAAAATTTTATTATTTTATTTTATTTTATATCAGCCTTGCCTATTATAGTTATACATCCATTTTTTAAATTTCCAAATTTTTTGATTTTTTATATTTTAAATTATTTTTTAATTAAAAAATTTGTGGTTAGAATGAATCGAGATCGTCCGAATCAGAACCAAAACCGATGGTTCTGATTCCTAATTTCGAGAAATCAAAACCGATGATTCCGGAATCATGGTTTGGTCTGGTCAAACTTGTCCCAGTGCGTGTGAATATATATTGATGCTAAGCTTCTTTAAATTGGCAAAGTTGATATCCACTGAAAACTTTTTATTATAGAAGTTAGTCTGTTACATTTTTTCTTGGAACAGAGTCTCCTTCTTCGTGATTTTGACATCAATATGGTAAATTGGTGTCATTACAGTCAACAACAATATGACAATTTTAATTAATTAATAATGTGTTATTAATATTTAATTCGTTTCCTCATAAAGAAAAAAATAGTATATCCGCTTTCTAATCAATAACATAGTGTATATCCGCTTTCGTCTCATATGTCGATGATGTGAGATCCTAGTGCGCTATTGAGAGTCGAACAAAAGAGAGCAAGGAGACAGTGCGCATCTCCAGCAACAAAACTACATCTAGACAGTAATATATGGCCGAATCCATTTACACCGTACCAATGAGACTTTTGATGAGTGTATGTAAAGGTTATCTAACAAAGCACATATTTTCCATTGGCTCTTCATATTTTAATGTTGAAGTATACTGGTTACCGTAAATATGCTACTCTCATGGACCAAAAAAAAACAATAAGTATCGACGAGTAACATATCATCAGTTATTATCATTTATATATATATATATATATATATATATATATATATATATATATATATATATATGAAACTGGCATTTAAGTGATAGAATGAGCATTTCATAAGTGTCATCATTATAATCGTCATTAACACTACAAATTCAAACAAGAGAAAGATTAACCTGACCCATTAAGCAAACAAGCTGTATACATATTATGATCATAAACATATATATGATAACATATACGAGCTAAGATTAAAACATGCCGGTGACAATACTAGTCCTTAAAAATCCTAAGAGTTATTTGGAACGAAAATTTGCTACATAACGTTCTCACATGATGGCTACACGAACTAAGTGTCCAAAGGTACCTTGTGTAACAGTAACTATATGAGTTTGATCAAGTGAAATAAATTTTGAGGGGAATAAATCTTGAGGCTCTAAAATATGATACTTCTGTAATGAAATGATCAATGAAAAGAATGTTTGATGACTTAACATGTGTAAAATAGATTTGGAAACAGCTGAGTGCAAATAGGCAAGTGCTGTATACTGATGTTGTTAAGTAAAAGTAAGAAGCGCTGCAAAGAAATTAAATGTCAAACTTGTGAAGAAGACGGGAGTCATGGGAGAGCCAATTCCACTCACCCTTCGCGTCTCTGGCTGTTGCTCTGGCTTGAAGGAACCTGCAGGGGTGTACACAGAGAGAGATAGATTGTTGATATAGATGATGTATCGAACCTGCAGTAGCTGTGATGGAGGAGCGAGACTCACTGGAGGGATGAATTGCAGAAGCTCACTAAGGGATAGATTACTGATGTAGATGACGAAGACATGGAACGGCAGATGCATAGTAATTGGCACGACTCAAAAGACGGTGCAGCGGTCAACAAAGTTGAGTAGACTTGTACTATGTACACTCGGAACGTGAACTTCATGTCGGTCGGAGCTTCTACTGGTTCTGTTCGTATTCTAATCGATTCTAGGTTGTTCGATTTTGATTTTTATTTAAAAAAATAAAACTGATGATTTTGATTCCAAACCGATTATTTCAACTTTAAACCGGTCAAATATTTTTAAAAATAATTATATATTATATATAGTATAGTGACTAAAATGTTAAATTTAAATAAATGAATATGGGTTTGACTCTTGAGAGATGCTTTATGTTTGATTACAGATTTTTTTTTTCCGAAAGAGGTATTTAGTTAGACTAAAAACTTTATAATTTTATTTTTTATATATCAGCCTTGTCTATTATAGTTATACGTCTATTTTTTAAATTTTAAAAATAAAATAATAATTTTTATATTTTAAATTATTTTTTAGTTAAAAATTTTGATGTTAGAATCAAAACCAAAATCATCTGAATCGTAACCGATACCGATGGTTTCGATTCCTAATTTTGAGAAATCGAAACCGATGATTCCAAAATCATAGTTCAGTCTGGTCGGAGCTGTCTCATCTCGTGTGAATATATATTGATGCTAAGCTTCTTTAAATTGGCAAAGTTGGCATCCACTATTAAAACTTTCTATTATAGAAGTTGGTCCGTTACATTTTTCTCAGAACAGAGTCTCCTTCTTCTTCTTCATGATTTTGAGATCAATATGGTAAATTGGTGCCATTACAGTCAACAATAACATGAGAATTTTAACTAATTAAAAATATATGATAAATATTAACTCATTTCCTTGTAAAGAAAAGAATAGAATATCGAATTGATAAAAACATAAAGTCATATTTCCTTATTTTCCTCGAGTCTAATCAACACTACCATGTGTTTTCCTTTTCGTCCCATATGTTAATTATGTGAAATCCTCGTGCATCGTTGAGAGTCGAACAAAAGTACATTCAGATAGTAAGATATGACTGAATCCATTTAGATCCTTTTAATGAGACTTCCGATGGGTGTTGGCGAAGGTTATTTCAAAGAACATATGTTTTCCATTGGTTCTTAATATTTTGATATTGAAGTATACTGGTTATCATGAAGATGCCACTCCTTTGGCGTGGACTAGAAAAGAGCAACCAATATCGATGAATATCGTATCATCAATTATTGCCGTTCTTATATCTATGAAACTAGTATTGAACTGCTAGAATAAACATTTCTTAAGTATCATAATCATAACCATCATTAATACTATAAATTCAAACAAGAGGAAGATTAACTTGGCCCATTAAGCAAACAAGCTGTATACATATTATCATCAATTATTATCGTTCTTATATCTATAAAACTAGTATTGAACTGCTAGAATAAACATTTCTTAAGTATCATCATCATAACCATCATTAATACTATAAATTCAAACAAGAGAAAGATTAACTTGGCCCATTAAACAAACAAGCTGTATACATATTATGATCATAAACATATACCTGATAATATATACAAGCGTTTTTAAGATACAACCATGACGATGGCAACACTAGTCCTTAACAATCCTGAGAGTTATTTGGAACGAAAATTTACTACATAACGTTCCCACATGATGACTACACGATATAATGACACGCACGTAAGATGCGTTAAGTTATATTACCAATACAAACAAATGTAAACACTAATACAACACACACTCACCGTGGGTTATAATATGACCACTTGAATTCTTTTTCTAAGCTATAATTCCTGGATGTCCCTTCGGTTGTCTGGTCCACTGAATCAGAGAACGTATCTGATGAATCGCTCAACAGGCACTCGGTTTCTTCATTACCTTCTGCAATATGACGTCCTCCATTCTTTCTAATCCTTCTTAGGCTTTGCAGTTTATACTCCACTTCTTTCATCATAGGCCTTTCGCTTCCTTTAAACTTCAAGCACGTTGCTACCAGTTGAATAACTTCCATAAGCTCTTGTTTAGTCCCTTCTTTCATAACACGATCTTCCACGAGATCAAAATAGCTCTTCTCTTTCAGTGATTGGAGAAAATACATTGACAGATTCTGTTTATTCTCATGTTCGATGGAGAAAATAGGTTTTTTTCCTGTTAAAAGCTCTAGAAGAATGACCCCAAAGCTATAAACATCGCTCTTCTCTGTCAATTGACTTGTTTGATAATATTCTGGATCCAAGTATCCAAAGGTTCCTTGAATACCGGTAACTATATGAGTTTGATCAAGTGGAATAAATCTTGAAGCCCCAAAATCTGATACTTTTGCTGTGAAGTGATCATCCAAGAGAATATTCGATGACTTAACATCTCTGTGTAAAATAGATATTGAAGCAGCTGAGTGCAAATAAGCAAGTGCTCCTGCAGTTTCTGCAGCGATCCTCACACGAGCTTCCCATGACAATGAAGAATGACCGTCTGAAGTATGGAGATGGTCCGAAAGAGCTCCGTTTGAGATAAATTCATAGATCAATAAGGGCACTTCGGTCTCCAAGCAGCATCCAAAAAGCTTTACCACGTTTCTATGATTAATTTGAGAAAGAATTGCAACCTCATTGACGAATTGATCTATCTCGCTCTTCTTCACAATTTTGGACTTTTTTATGGCGACTACGCGTTGATCCGACAGAATCCCTTTGTAAACTGTTCCGTGTCCTCCACGACCGAGCACTCGAGTTTCATCAAAATTATTGGTTGCCTTTTCTATCTCTTCCAGAGGAAATATCTTTGTTCTCTCAGCAACATCTTCACGGGAAGAGATTAGTTGTTGTAGCAGTAAGCCATGATTCTGACGGAAGTGTTTTTCTCTTATTCTCTTTTGTTTTCTTTTCTTCCATTTCGTCCTTAGGATGATCAAACTCGTACTCAAGAGCAATAGGCCCACGCCAGTACTTACGCCGATGATGACACCTGTAAATACCAACCATTGAGTTTTCTATTCACATTGCAGCCAGTGTACATTATATTTTGTGTATGTTTTGGTCCTTTATTTCTATTTGCTCAATCATATGCATATATACTTTGATTTATATCAGACGTACGAATATTCCTATTGCATCTTTATAAACAAATAAGTTTGGAGGACTTACCTAATAGAACAATCTGTTTTTTGTCGGGGATGCATGCTCGTTTAGGATCACCAGTTGTCCCTCGTGGACATGTGCAGCTATAACTGCCCATCGTGTTAGTACAAGTTCCATAACAAACATATTTTTCGGGAAAGCTACACTCATCGATATCTGACATTTCATAAAAAAAACAATATTAGCAATGCTTGAGAAGGAAATTTTAGAAGATAATTGCAAAAGGAAAAACGAAGCCTGTGAACGCTGAAAGCTCGAGCATTTTTGCTGTGTTTGTGCAATAAGTAGATGCTGCTTATACGGCTAATATTCTTCATACCAAAGAGGGACCGAAAGAGTTTGAAGTACCTGTACATCCATTACGGAGATATGAGTTTCCTTCATAACCATCATTACATTCGCAACGATATCCTGATAGTTCCTTGCCATTGTTATTAAATTTCTTATCATTACATGAGCTGTGTGGGTTAACACATGCGAATGTGGTAAAGTTCTTCTCAGCATCCTTGCAGGACTGATATGTGATTATCCAATTCAAGATAAATTGAACTTCAAGACCATTGAAAGATTGATCTTCGTATGGCAAGTAAAGGAAGTAACGATCGTTTTTTATCTTGACTTCCAATTTTCCTTCCTCCAACAACATATTCATCACTATGAAATAGTCTTTTGAAGAGGAGAGTGGGAGGCTCAGTTGTCTTGTTGCATGTTAGAAAAAATGACTGATCTCTGTAGCAGCTCTCTTCCAACCCAAACGGAAAGGAGATGTTAACATCCCCGCATTTTTTTGAACAATTATTTGGCAGAGATTGTATGAAAGTTTTATCTGTTGAGAATATCAAAATGGTCAGGAATTAATACAACACAACTTTTCTTTAGTGCATTTATACATTTAAATATATAGAGAGACGAGGAAGGAACATCACCTTGGCAGCCATTAGGTATGTAGGGATTGCCTTGATAACTTAATGAACACCGACACATATATCCAATAGTATAATTTATGTGGGCTATAGTAGGAAAGACATTGTAACAATCACTATTATTACTAAGGCAAGCATAAGTTGTTATATTCTTGTTAGCCTCTTTACATGTTGGGTGGTCGGTAATGTAATACGTTAGGATAGTCACTGCCACTTGTGTTTCCGTCCCATTCACTATTCTTTCAATATTATGGCTAGTAGAATTTCTTGAACTATACAAGAATGCCTTAACGTAGAGACATTAACCAAATGATTGTTGGTCACGTTGCATCCGGTTAACTGAATCCCCAAGGTAGTCAAATTCACAATATTCCAGTCAAACATGTAAATACTACAGAATCCTGAGGACCAGTATTCAAGTGGACTCGAACTATTAGGATAACAGGTAGTTGAGCAAGAATCAATGGTGTTATTGGTAGCAAGATCTACTAGATCGGCAATAGCGCTGCAACCGGCTACAAAAATAACGTTATCTGCCAATGAAATAGTGTAACTGTCAGTAAAGTTTGCCGCCAAGTTAAAAGAGAAGGGGAAATTCCCCAGATCAATCAATGTGTGGTTGATATATTCCTCATCGACATCCATGGTGACAATTGGAGTTTTCACGTACACGATTCCATTGTCCATATTAATATCAATGACCTCAACGGTGCCATCACCTAATAAGAGCCTCTGAGAAGGAGGATCAGTGGTTTGGTTTATGCAGGTAGGGTTAAAACCTGGACGAAAGCAGCCGCTGCCTATACCGAAAGGGTACTCGAAGCTGATGTTACCACAGCTTTTTGGGCAGTTGGAAGAGAGGGCAAAAGTTATGTTTGTGGGCGTATTTTCTTCTCCTGTTGAACCCATTGGTCCCATTGTCAGAAATAGTAAGAGCAGCACCTCTGCTAACCCCATCCCTTCTCTTCCTTCACTCAAACACCGACGTCCAGACGTTACCAACCAGTTAGAAAAAGAGAGTTTGGCTTAGTTAGGAAAGCTTACTTAAATTGGCTACATGGACAATATTTATAACACGAACTGATAACACCATAAAATTAATTAGTGGAAAAGTCGATTTCTGCGACGCCAGAGCACTTTCATATCGATCAAATATGGTAGTGTTGAAATATTAAAGATTTTCTGCAGCCCAGGAAAAGCTTTCCAAGCCTGCATATGTATATAGTATTAATTTATATCAGTGTCCATTATGAATAATACCTAGCGGTTTGATAGTATAGTGGTGATGACAAGTGTGACCCAGGGCTTATAGAGGATGAGCAGAGGAACTCTGAAAACACGTGGGATAAAGAACGGGCTTGATGAATTCTAAGCTATCAATAATCCTCGGACACAACTCCATGGCATCTGCGAGGTTAGAGAGGTTCTCTCTAATGGATCAGCCAGGATGGGAAGCAAACGGAGGCAGAGGGAAAGGAAGGGAAAACTTGTATACAGGGGATAAAGCACCGGCACATGTTTCATATTTGACATTAATCTAAGAATACCTTAAGAAGAAAATTGGTTTAATGATATAAGAAATTGCAAAAACAGCCAACGATAGCTCTACTAACCTTCGCATAGCAGCAAGCTTAGCAACTCTCTTCACGTTTCTCCTCTCCGCTTCTGGCTCTTACGGGGACGAAACTGTTGTAGTGCACAGAGGGGTAGATTCTCGATGTAGATAAATAACGCTGGGGCAATAATTAACATTAGACTGGCGAACGTATTGACTTGGTATGTATTGCTACCTGTTTGGATTTCTCAGAGCTGTTCCATCGGGCATGAACAACGATGTTATACATTTCTCGGTGATGTCGTATAAGTTAAATTCCTTGAAAAACAATGATTCCACCGATTTATCTAGCTGAAGTATGTATTATCTAATTTCAATCTGATTGGTCCTACTAAAACTTTGATTAGTATATAATTGCAGTCCACCTCAAGAAAGTGAATCCAGAATAGTCCATTTGTGACGGGGTTTTCAGTGAGTCATTTGAATATTCTAATGGGATAGTGAAATATTGTGTTAGTTGTGAAAATTATTATTGATATGTCATATAGCATATTAACTTTGGATTAACGTGTATCATTCACACACACATATAGTATAATGACATTACTGGTGGGCCCTGGTGCTTCAATTTTTCTCCGAGATCGAATTATGTAGTCTTCCTAAGACAGTTTGGTTTCTCCCTTGTCAACGTAGCATAAACTTCAAGTTGTCTGAAGAGGTTTGTCCTAATTTTAAAAATAAAATAATATAACTCAAGCTTCTTTATTGATGTACATGACGGTGAGACAAATACTTAAGAACTACTAAATCATCACTTTGAGAAGAGATGACGATTGACATGAGAGACTAGACTTAGGAGGCAACAACTCCTTTTGATACTATAATACTATAAGAAGAATTATATGCAACAATATATATATATATATATATATATATATATATATATATATATATATATATATATATATATATATATATTCACTTGTGTGTGCAAGAATAAGTATGTTCAAGTAAATTATTGTTGACATGTCACATAGCTGAAGTATGAATTATTGTTGAAGTAAATTATTGGTTTAGCAAGTCTCATAGTCCTACGTCTCTATTTTCTATTCTGTTATCTTCTATTGATGCTATAAATAAGGACCTAAACTTTGAAGCTAAAAGCATCATACACACCATAAGAAAAGTTACTTTGGATTTAATTTTATTAAATCCATATTAAGTCAAATATTTTGACCTTTCCTGTTTAGTAGTTTTTGGTACTTTATGATCTAGGAATATTTTTCCTAAGGTATTTGTAATTATTCCTTTTATAGTAAAAGTTTTGCTCCTCCTTCATTTGTGGACGTAGGTCAATTGATCGAACTACATAAATTCGATATCCCTCTCTTTTATCTTTCTACTTTATTGTCTTTGTTGGGTTGCCAAAATTACCCTTTGGTAAATTTTCTAGGGCTAGCTCTAACAAACTGGTATCAGAGCCTGGTTTTGGGATCTTTTAGCAACAATGACAATAACAAAGATTGTTGTTGAGAAATTCGACAGAAATATCAACTTCAGCATGTGGCAACTCAAGATAGAAGCCATTCTGGTTCAAGACGAAGTTGATTTGACACTATAGGAAGCTGAGAAAATTTCAGATGATATGTCAGAGGAAGATTTTACAAGTATGGATAAGGAGGCCTGATTTAGCATTATTCTAAATCTCTTTGACGAGGTTTTACGGGAGGTAGCTACGGAGATTACGGCTAAGAGTATGTGGGATAAGCTTAAAGCCTTGTATATGAAGAGGATAGTGGAGAACCGTATCTACTTAAAGTAGAGTTTATATATGCTTTGGATGATTGAAGGTACATCTATACTTTCACATCTTGATAAATTTGATTCCTTAGTTATGGATTTGGAAAATATATATGTGAAAATTGATGATGAGGATAAGACCATATTACTTTTATGTTCTCTCCCCCAATCCTTTAAATATTTCTGTGATACTATGATTTATGGAAAAGAAACAATTTCGTATCAGGAAATTAAATTTGCATTAAAATCTAAAGAGCAGATAGACAGGGATATCACTGGGAAAAGTAGTGAGAATCACGCTGAGGGTCTGGTTGTCAGGGGTAGAACTGATAAAAGGGAATTTGATAGTAGTAGATCTAAATCTAGATCTAAATCCAGACACAGAAATTTAGAGTGCAGATATTGTCATAAAATGAGACACATTAAGGCTGATTGCTTTAAATTAAAAAATAAATTAAAGCAAAAGGAAAAAATTGTTGAGAAAACTACTGAGTCCGCTGAAGCTAGTGTTGCAGCTGATGAGAATTTTGGAAATATTTTCTTTGCTACTGATGACAGGACAAGGTCTAAAAATGAATGGATTTTAGATTCGGGTTGTTCTTATCACATGTGTCATAGTAGGAATTTGTTTTCTACATATGAATCTTATAATGGTGGAATTATTTTGATGGGTAATAATGCTACATGTGATGTTGTTGGTAGAGGCACAATCCGAATTAAAATGTATGATGGTATTATGAGGACGCTTACTAATGTTAGATATGTTCCTGATTTGAAAAAGAATCTCATCTCTTTAGGCACCCTAGAGGCTCTTGGGTGTAAATACACAGTTGAAGGTAGAATTATGAAAGTTTCTAGAAGTGCCCTTTTTATTATGAAAGCTTGTAGGTCTGGTAGCTTGTATATTTTACAGAGAATTACTATCACAGGCTCAGTTGCAGTCTCATCATCATCATTATCTGATTCTGACATCACCAAATTATGGCATATGTGTTTGGGCCATATGAGCGAAAAATATTTGAGCATATTAAGCAAAAAAGGTTTTCTTTGAGGACAGAGTACTGGGCCACTAGATTTTTATGAACACTATATTTTTGGAAAGTAGAAAAGAGTCAACTTCAATTCTCTGATAGTTCACAAAACGAAAGGTATTCTTGACTATATTCATTCAGACCTTTGGGGTCCAGCTCATGTTCAGTCTAAGGGTGGTGCCAGGTATATATTGACTTTCATTGACGATTATTTCAGGAAAGTTTGGATTTATTTTCTGAAGCATAAAAATGATGTTTTTCTAACCTTTAAATAATGGAAGGCTTTGATTGAGAAGCAAACAGGTAAACAAATTAAGCGGCTTCAAACAGATAATGGCATGAAATTTTATGAAAGTGACTTTGATGAATTCTGCAAAAATAAAGGAATTGTTCGGCATCGCACTGTTAGGATGACGCCTCAGCAAAATGGTGTGGCCGAACATATGAATAGAATACTCTTAGAAAGAGCAAGGTATATGATCTCAAATGCAGGGTTGACAAAGGACTTTTGGACAAAGGCGATTAATATGGCCTGTTACGTTGTCAATCGCGCTCCTTCTATAGCACTTAATTTTAAAACTCGAGAGGAAGTTTGGTCAGGTACTCCTACTGATTACTCTGATTTTAAAATCTTTAAGTGTCCAACATACATGCATGTAAATGAAGAAAAATTAGAGCCTCGAGCTAAAAAATGCATTTTCCTTGGGTATGCTTATAGGATAAAAGGATACAGATTATGATGTCTTGATCCCAAATCCCCAAAATTTATAATCAGTAGAGATGTTACTTTTAATGAATTATCTATGTTATCTTCCAAAGAGGAATCTACTAGTTATACAAATGATAGTTCGCAGAAACAGGTGAAACTTGAGATTGGTAGTTCTGAATCTTTTCAGTCGAACTCTTCTACTCAGCGAATGCCAGTAGATAGTCTCGAGTCTATTGATAAAGATGATCCAGAGGACAAGCGATATTCCGTAGCTAAGGATAGACTATGGAGAGCTATTCGACCACTACAAAGACATACAAATTTGGTTGCATATACTTTGTCTGTTGCAGAAGAAATAGGTGGAGTTGGTGAGCCTACTACCTACTCAGATGCAATTTCTTGTGATGATTCCGCTAAGTGGTTGATTACGATCCTTACGAAGCCTCTTTCGATTTATAAATTCAAGCAGTGCTTGGACTTGGTTGGTATTCATTATTGGTGATTGTCCATTGGGGCTTTTGTGAAGAAGGTGGAGTAAATTCTGCTAAATTATCAATGTTGGGATATGTCAAGGTGGAGATTTGTTGGTTTGGCAAGTCCCATAGTCCCACATCTCTATTTTCTATTCTATTACCTTCTATTGGTGCTATAAATAAGAGCCTAAACTTTAAAGCTAAAAGTACCACAAGCACCACAAGAAAAATTGCTTTGGATTTAATTTTATTAAGTCCATATTAAGTCAAATATTTTGAGCTTTTCTTGTTTAGTAGTTTCAGGTACTTTATGGCCTAGGAATATTTTTCCTAAGGTATTTGTAATTGTCCCTTTTATAATAAAAGTTTTGCTCCTCCTTCATTCGTGGACGTAGATCAATTGATCTACATAAATTTGGTGTCTCTGTTTTTTTTATCTTTCTGTTTTATTATCTTTATTAGGTTGTCAAAATTACTCATTGCTAAATTTTTTAGAATCATCTCTAATTGATCCTACTAAAAATTTAGTCAGTATATAATTACAGTCCACCTCGAGTAGTCTATTTGTAGGATGTGAGGTGGTTTTTAGTGAGTCATTTGAATATACTAATGGGATAGTGAAATATTGTATTAGTTGTTAAAATTATTGTTTATGTCACGTAGGTCGTTAACTTTTGATTTACGTGGACCGTTCATACACACACAAACAATATAATGACATTACTGGTGGGTCCTATTGCTTATTTTTTTTATTTTTTCCAAAAATTAAATCACATGATCTACGTAAGATCGGATACAGGAACTGCTAAGTCATCACCCGAGAAAGAAAGATATTGACATGGGAGACTTAACTCCTTTTGATACTATAATATTATAAGAAGAATTACATGCAACAACGTTCTAAATGAGGTTGGCCCACGAATCAGCGACATCTCCATATATATATATATATATATATATATATATATATATATATATATATATATAAACGAGGATTACATGAGATAATTGAAACTGAGGTTGTATCCAAAAAGGCATAAGAGGTTGCGAGCAAGTACTTGAGTACTAAACGGAAACAAACTCATCGAGGATAATACTGCAACCACATGAATTCCTACTCTAAGTTATAATTCCTCGATGTGTCCTGAACTCTCCGATTTAGAGAAAGCATAAGATGCATCACTCGGTAGACAGTCAATTTCTTCCTTACTTTTTTAGTACAGTTTATTCCTTTTTTTAATTCTAATCCTCCTCAAACCTTGTAATTTATACTCAACTCCTTTTAGTTTTAGTCACATTTCTATTAGCCGAATAATCTCAACAAGCAGCAATCCTTAAACGATCCTCCCATGTCAACGTAGAGCTACCATTTGAAATATGGAGATGGTTCGAAAGGATCCCGTTGGAGATGAACACAGAGTCACACGGGGACTTGGGTCTCTAAACAACATCCAAAAAGCTTTATCATATTTCTATGATTAATTTGAGAAAGAATTTCCACTTCATTTATGAATTGATTTTGACCTTCTTATGGCGACTACTACACGTTGATCGGATAGTATTCCTTTGTAGATCGTTCCATGCCCTCCACGATCGAGCATGAAAATTATTGATTGCTTTTTCTGTCTTCCAAAGGAAATATCTTCATTCTCTCACCAATGTTTTGACTAGAACATATCAGTTGTTGTAGGAGTAAACCGTGATTTTGACAAAAGTAATTTTGTCCTATTCTCTTTCATTTTTCTTTTTTCCATTTCCTTCTTAGAACGAAACTTGTGCTTAAGAGCAATAGGCCAACGCCATTACGACAACACCTGCACAATGCTACTAAGGTTTTAGCTTCACAGGGCCTTTGGTTTTTTTCTCTCTCACCACGGCCTGTGTTCCTTTAGCTTTCGTGCATTCTTTTGTAGTATCTTTTCACTTAATCGATCATTTATGTTGTCTCATATAATATTAGACACAACCAAGTGTTCCTAATTATGCATCTATATAATCTAGTAAGCTTATCGGGATTTACCTGATATGACGGTCTACTTTTTATCAAGGATGCATGTTCCTCCTTTTGGATCACAATACATTCTCGGTGGATATATGCAACTATAATTGTCCATCATTTTTCTAACAAATCATAAAAAAATTAGCAGTTAGATCTCACGTTATCTTTGGAGACCAATCTTTTAAGTATGCTTATCAAAATTACAGTAGCTATATACATATTATGTTAAAAGAAAAATGACAACCGCCTTCGGTCATATATTCACGTATTCTATATAACTTAATTTTCTGAGGTGCACATTGACATTGGAATCTTCCATTATTAACATAGCATTGAGAATTTATTTTTGCAAATGAACGGTGTTCTTTGCTAATTCACATTGCCTTTTATGAGCATTTCAAGACTCCTTTGATAAAGAAACCTCAAAATTTGTATGTCTTGGGCTTCTATTTCGGGGCTAATGTTTCATGTGTTCTGTTAGTTAGATGACTAGATAGAGAGAGAGAGAGAGAGAGAGAGAGAGAGAGAGAGAGAGAGAGAGAGAGAGAGAGAGAAGTACCTGTACATCCATTAGCAAGGCATGGATTTCCTTCTTAACCTTCCGAGCGATTGCAACGATATCCCCAAAAATCCTCGCCATCGATGGAAGCTTTGGTCGTCGTTCTCCGCGGAAAAAAAAGTCTAATCAATACCGCGTGGCGTACATTTTGGTCTAAGATGATTGGTCCATGGCATGTCTGGTTTCACCATCCCATCTCATTCCCATCTGACGAATGCACGGAACTACTCTCAACCTTCGCATTGATACCAGTCGTCGTTGAATTCCACACCTAAAAAGAGATGGAAGACGGGATTCTCATGTGCGTCTACGGTACTAGGAAGGGGGCGAAGTTTCTCATGTCATTTCCGGGAGTGTGAAGCTGAGAGACTAGCTTGAAACCTGATCTCGATTATTAAACAGATTGTCACTGTTTGACACTTGAGTGGTGTTAAGTTGATGTTATCCGGAAAGTAAACCAGGACTTACTGTGCAAGGCCTGCATAGTGAACAAGTTAATTCAAGTAGGCTGGAGCAATGCAGCTTTGCACAAACACTTGGAGAACTTTTCTCTGTTAGCTTACCAGGAATGAGATTTTACATTGCAGCTACGGTTAATTACAGAGTAAGGGAAGACAAAATAACTCAAATAATAAATAAAACCTGCAAAAATCACTTAAAGGGAGCAACAATGAGATGTGGATCTGCACATGAAAAAGACAACATTGGATTTAAGTTCATTCGGATAGTAACAATTGGACATTGCACAACTGACGCCGAAGGTTAACACATCTTTTCCTTTGGTTCTTCAATTTTTTTTTCCTAAATGTAAAGTAGGTTAATTAAGTAGCAGAATTACTAGAGGAGATACTTTGATCTGAGCATAAACAATTAACTTAAAGGGTCACTCCCCTCTCTAAAAAAATGTAACTTTAGTTAGCCTAGCATATTTAGCTAATCAGTCAACAATTTCATTCAAGTACATACCAAATATCTTTAAATAACTTCTGCATTGTCCAAGGTATAGGGATAACCTTGGATACAATCCGAACCAATGTCTTCGAGTTTGATTTCACATGAATTAATTTAACTCCATCCTATGCAACGATCCGGAGACCTTGACAATTGATGAGGGTAATAAATGGGATGTGATGTAAGCCCATGCCACCTACGTCAGAATGACGCCCCCGGTCCCGCACAAGGCTGGCTGTGGCCAAGGTTGACCGACAGATGTGACGCCGCCTGCCCCTTGCAGGCGGCATGATCCTCGGGACATGCCATTGTCTAGCGGGGGTCAGGTCCTCGACGCGCTGCCAGACGCAATCAGAGGCGCAGTGCTCCAAACACGACAACAAGCAACGATCTGGTTCATATAAACCCCAGCAATCGAACGTATCAAAGGGGGAACTCAACCAGCACTCAGGAGGACTTCTTTCTCTCCCTCTCAACCCTAAAAACTCCCCTAAAAAAGGCCTGTCTTTACTGACTTGATCGTCGGAGGGGTCGGGCGGAGTCCTTCCCGACCCGATCTTTGTGCAGGAATAAAAGCAAGGCGCGACCGCCAGAGGAGCCCTCGCCGCTGCCTCGGACCCCCAGGACGCTACCCGGAGGTCTTATCCATTTTTGGCCCGAACCCAGCCACGACGGCCCCGAGGCCACGGCATAAAGTTGTTTACACTAACAGATTGGCGCTAGAAGGAGGGCCATATCGAGAAGTCACCCGGGCAGCCCAGGCGAGCCCATGCTCGCGGAGTCGCGCCTGGATGGAGCCCCGGTAGGAGACTCACCTCGTAACGACCCTCGAGCTGAGGATTCCGCCACCACCACGGAACGCTATTGGCGGCTGTTCAACGACCCGAGCCTGCTCCTGCCCGGTGTCACTGCCACCAACCTGTCACCCGTATCCACTGAGGCCTTTCAGGACCTCACCCGCCAAGTTCAGACTCTAGCGGGGATGGTGCATACCTTCATCCCCCCTGTATCCTTATCGGCGCCGCCACCCAAGGTGGACCTCCTGTCTCGATCGGACCCACCTCCATCGGTCCACCGGATTCCCTCGGCATTCCCGGCCCCGCCGTAGACACGATAGGTTCCGTTCAAGGGGCAGGTATTGAATGACCCGAGCAACCATCCAGATCCCAAGGTATTATCCTCGGACTTGGCGGACTCTCTTTGAGCCCAACTGCGCCTCGTCAACCAGCGGCTCGACGTGGTACAGAGGGAGGTGCGCAGGTCCAAGGAAGAGCCAGGGGAAGGCTTGTATGGGGGATCACCATTCACCCTCGAGATATAGGATCAACCGGTTCCCTCGAACTTCCGTCTCCCCTCCCTTGATGCATATGACGGCACCTCCGACCCGGCGGAGAACGTGGCCACCTTCGGCGCCCAAATGGCACTTTACGGCACGTCGGATGCCTTGATGTGCCGGGCATTCCCCACAACGCTGAGGGGGCCAGTCCGAGCTTGGTACAGCGGTCTTAAGGCCGGGGCATTCTTATCTTTTGACCAGCTCGCAAAAAACTTCGAGCTTAACATCCTGGCATATGCAAGGCCGAAGCCATCCGTCGCGCTGCTCCTGGGACTCAATCAAAAGGACGAGGAGCCTCTCTCCCTCTTCGTAAACTGTTTTGCCACGGAGATTCGAAAGTTTCCAAATGCTCACCCTTCTTTATTGATGCAGGCGTTCATGATCGGGTTACGACCCTCCAGGTTTTTCTGGTCCCTAGTGGAGCGCCCCCCGAGCACGGTTCTTGAGATGCTCCAACGAGCGAACCACTTCATTGCGGTGGAAACCTGGATGGCCGAAAAGTGCGAGGATCGCAAGAGACCCCGGCCCGAGACCTCACGGGAGCGGCTGGCCTCCGCGCCGAGGGGCAGGGCGGGATGACCTGACCCACGGATCCAAAGGTCCCCCCACTCCGCACTGGGCCATTCCCAGACTGAAGTGTTCCTTCAAATAAGGGAGAAGGGGCTGCTTAAACCACCCATCCCGATGAGGAGTCCCCCCGGACTGCGAGATCAGTCCAGATACTGTTGTTTCCACCGACAGCATGGACACGACATCGAAGAGTGCCACGACATGCGTCAGCAAATTGAGGAGCTTATCCGCAGGGGCACCTGGCCCGATACCTACACCAGCCCGGAAACTCGTCGTCGCACCCTGAGGGTCCTGTTGAGCGGTAGATTGACGTTATAACCGGTGGTCCCGTCGCCAGGGGAAATAGCATGGCTGGGCGGAAGGCATACGTCCGAGTCGCTCCTGACGAGAGCTCCGGACAAAGGTCCGACCCCAAGGTCACATTCCCGATCGAGGAGCCGGGGCAAGCCGAGCACGACGACGCGTTGGTAATAACCGCAAGGATCGCCATCGCCCAAGTTAGAAGAATCATGGTCAACACGGGAAGTTCGACTGACGGGCTCTACTTCAACGCTTTTGAGAAGCTCGGCCTAGATAGAGACATCCTGGAGCCGATGCGCTCCGCCCTCCACGAGGTTCATCGGCGGCGTAATTTTCCCCAGGTCGTCACCTTGCCCTTGACCACGGGTGATCCGCTAGAACGAAAGGCGGTGCTAACGGCATTCACGGTCGCCGACTTGCCGCTGCGTACAACGTAATACTTGGGCGGGCCCTCAACAAGTTGAGCGGCCGTATCCACCTACCATCGAGCGGTTAAGTTCCGACCAGTGGTCGGTGAATCCAAGGGAAGTCCTCGAGTCAGCGGTGCTATTTGTGGCGATCTCATTGCACAAGCGGCCGAGGGCCGAACCGCCCGTGGAAGATCCTCGGGACGTGAAGAGACTGGCCCAGCACCCTGAGCCAATGGAGCCAACCGTCAGCGTGCCATTTCGCGAGGAGCGTCCAGACCAAACGGTCCGGGTTGGATCTGAGCTCCCCGAACAGGAACGAAAGCAGCTCGTCCACTTCCTACAAGAGAATGCTGACGTCTTTGCCTGGTCCCCAGCAGACATGCCAGGAGTCGACCCTAAGGTCGCCCAGCACTATTTAAACGTCTCACCCAGGGTGCGCCCGGTAAAGCAAAAACCCCAACAGTTCGCCCCTGAAAGGCAGCTAGCTGTCCGAAAGGAGGTCGAGCATCTCCTGGTGGCAGGCTTCGTGGAAGAAGTTAAGTATCTGTGATGGCTCTCTAATGTAGTCCTCGTCAAAAAGCCCAATGGGAACTGAAGGATGTGCATTGATTATACCGATCTTAACCGAGCCTGCCCAAAAGACTGCTACCCTCTCCCCAGGATCGACCAGTTGGTCGACGCCACTTCAGGTCATGCTCGTCTGTCATTCATGGATGCCTTCTCCGGCTACAACCAAATCAGAATGGCGCCCGAGGACCGGGAGTATACAGCCTTCCTCACTAGTCAGGGAGTATACTTCTACAAGGTTATGCCCTTCGGACTGAAGAACGCTGGCGCCACGTACCAGAGAGCCGTGAACAAGATGTTCGCCCAGCAGATTGGGCGAAACATAGAGGTTTATGTGGATGACATGATCGTGAAGAGTCGCGCAGCCGCAACCCATTTGGACGATCTGGCGGAAGCGTTCTCCACGCTTCGCAGATATGGCCTGTGTCTCAACCCCTCGAAGTGCACATTCGGCGTCAGCTCGGGTAAATTCCTTGGATTCATCATACATGAAAGGGGAATCGACGCCAGCCTGGAGAAGATCCAAGCAATCATCGACATGCAGGCACCGCGGATGGTTAAGGAGCTGCAGAGACTGAATGGGAGACTGGCCGCTCTATCACGGTTCCTCTCTCGATCGGGGGATCAGTGCTTGCCCTACTTTCGTGCCCTGAAGAATCCAAAGAGTTTCGAATGGACTACGGACTGTGAGAAGGCCTTCAGCTGTGTAAAGTAGCATATGTCTGACCTTCCTCAACTTGCTTCCGTCTCCCCCGGGGAGAAGCTTAGCGTTTACCTAGCCACTTCCTCACATGCGGTCAGTTCCGTTCTGATCAAAGGGGCCCCGGAGAAGCAGGTGCCGGTCTATTATTTCAGCCATGTCTTGAACGGCCCCGAGGAGTGATATCCGCCGATCAAGAGGCTAGCACTAGCCCTCGTATTGATGGCTCGAAAGCTACGCCCCTATTTCCAAGCCCACCCAATCGAGATAATTACCGACCAACCACTTCGACATATTTTGGCTAAGTTCGACTTGGCAGGTCGCCTTCTTAAATGGTCGGTGGAGCTCGGCGAGTTCGACATCTAGTATGTACCAAGGACCGCCATCAAAGCCGAGGTGGTGGCCAACTTCATCTCGGAGATGGTCCGACTCGAAGGCAACGACCCCGAGCCGGCCGACGGGGGATGGGTCTTGCGCATTGATGAGGCATCATGCTCAAAGGGCGCGGGGGTCGGGTTGGGGTTGCAGGCCCCCGATGGCCACCTGTTCGAGCGTTCCCTCCGCTTCGGCTTCAAGGCCACTAACAACGAGGCGGAATACGAGGCTCTCCTGGCGGACTCGGTGGCACGAGATGCGGTGGGCGCCCTACATGTTCACCGATTGGCAGCTTGTGGCGAACACCTCAGCGGTGGAGTGCGAGGCGTGATTCCACCATGTCGAAGGACCTGGCCGAGGTAAAGAGCCTGATCACCAACTTCTCTAGCTTTTCGTTATCTAGGATACCGAGGGGCCAAAACGAGCCGACAGATGCGCTCGCCAAGCTGGCTTGGAGGTCGGGCCCTGAGGGTGAGCCCGACGTCGAGGAACTCCCCTTCCGCACAATCATGGTGGTTGTGGTAACGACAGCCGACGCACCCATGACGTGGGTGCGGGAGATACTGCAATTTATGCGGCATGAAATACTGCCCGACGACGAAGCTGCAGCTCGGCGTCTGCGCTGCACCCAGGCGTGGTACTGCGAAGTCAACGGCTGACTCTACAAGAGGTCATTCTCGCGTCCCCTCTTACGGTGCTTAGATCCCGACGAGGCGCAATCGGTGCTCGCTGAGGTCCACGAGGGAATTTGTGGGGAACACATAGGCGGCCGTACCTTGGCGTCAAAGGTGCTTCGCCAGGGCTACTACTGGCCCACTATGTACCGAGATGCCCGAACCTATGTCCAACAATGCGATGCGTGCCAGAGGCACGCGTGAACACCTTGACAACCTGCAGTTCCGCTCATACCTATGGACTGCGCGTGGCCCTTCGCGCAGTGGGGCATGGACCTCCTTGGCCCGTTCCCCCCGACCTCTAGGCAGAGGAGATACATCATCGTTGGGGCAAATTACAGAACAACAAATAGAGAAGTTCGTATGGAGAAATATTGTGACTCGATTCGGCTTGCCTAGGGCCATCATCACCGACAATGGGACTCAGTTCTCTAGTGCTTGATTTAAGGAATTCTGCATGGGCTACAAAATTCAGCTAAGGTTCAGCTCGGTGGCCCACCCTCAGACGAACGGCCTGACGGAGGTAACCAACCGATCCATCTTGGACGGGCTTAGGAGAAGGACTCTCGCAACCTGCTCCGCTTGGGTGGATGAACTCCCGAGCATTTTATGGTCTCTGCGCACCACTCCCAAAACTGCGACTGGAGAATCCCTCTACAGCCTCACATTCGACACCGAGGCTGTCTTGCCTCCCGAGGTGGTCATCCCAACCCCTCGAACGGAGCAATATGAAGAGGGAACCTCGTCAAGGGGCTCCGAGCGGGATTGGATCTGCTCGAGGAGCGGCAAGCCGATGCGCACCTAAAGGCCCTTTCTTATAAAAGGGCCATCACCCGGATTTACAACCGTAAGGTGCGCCCTCGACCCGTCAAGATTACCGACTTGGTGTTGCGCAGGACCGAGGTGAGTAACTCGACCCGAGCGCATGGCAAACTTACCCCCAATTGGGAAGGACCTTATCAGGTCACAGGAGTCATCTGAGCAGGGACATACCGCCTCGCGACCATGGATGGCCGCACCCTCCTGAGGACATGGAATATGCAAAACCTTAAGAAGTTTTTCGTCTAGGAAAATGGCGGAAGACAACATAAGAAACCTTTTGACAAAAAGCCTTTCCATTAAAATTGGAGTCAAATTCACGAGGACTAGGCGGCTGGACTTCTGAGGCAGGCTCAGAGAAAGTTCATGGCAACTAACCCTTCGGGGGTTCCGGGCCATCATCAAAAGGAACCTCCTCGGGCATCTCCACCCCCGAGTCCTCAGGAAAAGAGGCAAAGGGGTCCTCCGCCTCCTCAAGGTCGGGGTGGCGAGCCCGGAATCGGGCCAAGGCGATCCGATACCTGTATTCGTAGGTAACCTACCGGGTTAACGTTAACAAGTTGGGACTTCTTGTAGTCCTCGGCGTTGCTTGTCCCTTTTCCGGCCTTTGGCGGGCCTCCTTGGCGGGGCCTCGAAGAGGCGTCGCCTTGGCCTCCGTCGCCTCCGGTGCAGTCGCAGGTGCCTCCACCTTCAGCATGCGGTGCTTGGTCCGATCCAACCGCAAAAGTCCCTGAAGACTCTTGTTCTACTCCTTGGCCACCTGAAGGTCGGCCTTGAGGTGAGTCGCCTCTGCGTCCAAGTCAAACGCACGTTGTTCTACGACAGCTATGGTTTCGGGGCCCACTACCGCGCGAGCCTCCTCAAGCTGCCGGCGTAGCTCGACGTTGTGGAGGCCCAACCTGCTGACGATTCGACCAGCGTCCCGCACCCGGTCCATCAGTGCCACGGTATAGTGGTGGCTCTGCAAAAAGAAAAGTCAGAACGAATGCACCCTAGTGCCAGAAAGAAGCCTAGGGTATAATATTCACCCACACCACTGACTTGGCGGACTTGCCAAGCAGAGTCTCGGAGGGCAGAGTGTACAGCTCCCTGGCCATCCCGGGGTGAAGCCCTCCTCGGAGGAATGTGGCTGTGATGTCACTATCAGCCCATACCCTGTCCTCGATAGACAGGTTCTCCTAGCGGGCCCAGAAGTCGTTTACGCCCCACGGCGGTCTCCCACCTAGCCCAGGCACGAAAAGGCTCCTCCTTCGCATCGACCGGAAGCTGGCACAACTCCCAGACCGTAGGGAGTCGAGGCTCCTTTCCTGCGCCCTCTTGGCCAGGTTCACCCTCGCCTCGTACAGGGCCTACCTTCGCCCATTCCGCGCTGGCTTCCTCCGGCTGTCCTGCCGATCCCGCTTAGAGGCAAGAACCTTGACCTGTTTCTGTGGGAGATCCGCCTCGACCTCCACTGGCATCTCTTTGGTACCAGTCTTCGGATCATCTACTGCACGCATAGAGGGGGTTGATGGGATCTGCCCGCTACGGATCGCTCTGAGGTTCACCATTCCTGTAAGCAAACACTGGTCAGTACCCGCAAGAGCCCAGAAAGCCCTAAATCGCGCATTATAAGTGTACCCAGAGGCATCGGGCTGAGACCCACCTCGATCAGCCATGACTCAGTCATACCCTGATTGGCTATGGAAGAAGGAAGGATCTCCTTCAGCCGTCGGAGGTCCCTGAGCTCATCATCGCTCAGGCTGGGGGTAGTGTTGTCAATAGTGTGAGTCGACCACTGGAGCCCGAAGACCCAATCCCTCACACAACTCACGAAGAAGAATCGCCCCTTCCATCCCTTGTTATTGGAAGGGGCGCCACCCACTCTAAAGCCCAGTCGGGTGGAAAGATAATACCCCCCCGGTCCCTTAGAAAGGCGGAAGCAGGATAAAAACAGGTTCAAAGTTGGGGTGATGCCGGTATAGTGGCATTCCCCCAGAAACGCCACTAAACCCCGCCAGCAGTTGGGTGCCATTTGCGTTGGCGAAACGCCCCACCTGGAGATACAGGAGACAATGATCAGGTGCAGGGGAAAACGCAATCCCGCTTCCAGGGCATCCACGGATAATGCAAAGCCCCCGGGAACGGCAACGTACGCCCGTTGCCCCACCTCCGGAGCCACAAAGGCGTAGTCTTCCGGGACACAAAAGCGACCCTGAAGATCAAGGAGCTATGACCCACTCACGGTGAAGTCAAGATTGTGGGGATACTGCATGGCTTCAAGGGCCCACGTCACTCTCTCGCTAGAAGGCGAACCGCAACCAGGCGGCGAAGGGTTTTGGCCAGCTGAAGAAGTGGAGGAGGAAGGCGAGGAAGAAGAAGAAGAGGGTGTAGGAGAAGAAGAGGAAACAGGAGGAGTGGAGGTAAGAGCAGGAGAAGAAGAGGCCACCCGTACTGACCTTTGAAAGGAAAATGGAGGGGATGACGCAAATGGGAGTGATTGAAGAAATCGAAGGAGATGATCGGGCAGCAAGATCAAGGGAGTCTGGGAGGATCAGCTTGGGTGATAAGAGGCGTGCAGTGAAGCAACCGCACTTATGGACAAACTCCCACCGAAAACCCTTCCCCTTCGCCTGCGCGGAGTGGGCGACAGCCCGCTGACGTGACAGCCCCCAGGGCGCATCACTTCAGGAAGACCAAGGAGCACCTTGCCATAAATGAGCCCCAACGTTGCGATCTGTGGGAAGGCGCAACGCTGCTGCCTCGATCCCGGCTTCCAAGAACGCTTTAAAGGCGCCGCTTCTAGAAAGGCCAAACGACGTGAAAAACCGGCCCTTACGCCTCGCACACGCCAACGATTAAGGGACCTCTCGCCCCCTCCCCAGTGGGCGCGATGTACAGAATCATGATCACCCAAGCATTCGCTCCCTCAACCGTCTGCATGGATCATTGCTGCACCATTTGCGTGGCTTGTCGCCTGACTCATCGCCGCACCACCTGCGCGGTTTATAGCTGGTTTATTACCAACCGTCGCCGCACCCAGAAAGCCCGAGCCTCGCTTCGGCCAAAAAGCCCGAGCCTTGCCTCGGCCAGGTAAGCCCGAGCCTCGCCTCGGCCAGGTAAGCCCGAGCCTCGCCTTGGCCAGAAAGCCCAACCTCAGAGCGCCATCATGCGGTATGCCCGCTTGAGCCGGTACCTCGGTCGCGGACTGCCCGTTGCGTACACCTCTGCGTACGTCCCGCTCGTCGCCTGCGGCGATCGAGCACAGCACCTCGGCTCTGACCTACCCTTTGTACTCATAACGTAGCGCCGCCCTAGCGCGATACGCGCTTTGAGCCGCCTTGGCCATGGCTGCTGCCATTGTGTATACCTGCGCTGCCCAGACGGCACGCCTCGCCATAGCCTGCCCTTTGTGTGTGCCTCGGTAGCGGTTTACTGCCTCTATGCAGCATGTCGCTTGGGCACGTGCCTCATTGCCAGCCCCACAATGTCGTTTCAGGGCCGCCTCCAAAGTCAAAACCGCGGACGCTCGCTCTTGAATAACGAGCTAACAGATGTCCACTGCGGGTCTACAAGAAGCATCCCCCCGCACTGATCAGAAGTTTACTTGAAGCGACCTCGAACCCCGAATGAGCAGGCGGGGGCTTTCTTCGAGGGAGAATGATGGGGGTAATAAATGGGATGTGGCGTAAGCCCATGCCACCTCGTCGAATAGCGCCCCGGTCGCACAAAGGTGTTTGTGGCCAAGGTTGGCCGACGATATGGCCGCTTTGCCTTGCGGTGGCATGATCCGAGACATGCCATTGTCTGGCGAAATTCAGGGTCCTCGGCAGCTGCGGGCCTTGTCGAGCGCAGCGCTCCAAACCACGGCAACAACAAGCGATGCGGTTCATATAAATCCCAGCAATCGAACATATCAAAGGGGGAACTCAACCAGCACTCAGGAGGGCTTCTTTCTCTCCCTCTCAACCCTAAAATCTCCCCTTAAAAAGGTCTGTGTTTACTAACTTGATCGTCAGAGGGGTTGGGCGGAGTCCTTCCCGACCCGATCTTTGTGTAGGAACAAAAGTAAGGCGCGATCGCCAGAGGAGCCCTCGCCGCCGCCTCGGACTCCCAGGACGCTACCCGGAGGTCTTATCCATTTTCGACCCGAACCCAACCGCGACGGCCCCGAGGCCACGGCATAAAGTTGTTTACACTAACAACAATCAATCGCTTCATAGTAGTGCACACTTCTTTCAGCACATCTGCACCCAACAAATGGAGGGTCACTAATATCATTTCTTAAAATAATCCGCAAATCACCAATTTCATTATCCTTAATGGAACCATTACAGTTAAGTTTTATGCATCCTCTTCGCTGTTTGCACCATGACACTTCTCTTTGGACTAGCACTTGCTTACATCCATCAAGTTGTTTGACCAAGTCATAAGCTAGAACTAACATCCATTAAGTTGTTTGACCATGTCATAAGTAAGAACTAATGTAATGACCTTATGAAAAATATCATGAACAGAACCACACTTTTACTTAAAAGATAAATATCATTTCTCACCCACCACAACCACCATAAAGCAATGACAATGACAAACCCAAAAACCAAACTAAGACTTCCCTCGTTTGCATCCCCTCGTTAACCTTCTCTCCGTGCCATGTTTGGAAGGAAATGAAATGCACATCAAATCTCTGTTCGATCATATTCCACAAATCACATGAAAAGTAAAAACAATGGACTCAGGTTCCATTCGATAAAAGGGACACAACACGGTATTATATATACCCAACCGGATATGTCCATCGCTCATGGGGAGGCGACGGTGCAAAGTTACCAACAAAATACTATTTACCTTGGTAACACCGACAACTTCCATAACCTATGCCATTGATCCTCACCTGATACAAAATTACCCATCCGACAATGCAAATACCGATAAGCTGACTTATAAGAAATAAAACCTTCCTCATTGTGTTTCTAAAACCAAAAATTATCACCTGCTACAAGGGCAAGATCCAACCACCAAATGACGTTGGATAAGACACTTTTAAATAGAGAATCCAGGTTATGCACATTTTAACAGCCATTATGAATTAAATCTGAAACCACCACATAAGGGTTCTGCAGCTCAAAAACATTATAAAAAGGAGGCTTCAAAGATATCAGCAAATCCAAAATCCAAGAATCTGAAAAATAATTAGCATTCGTCTGGCGAACGTATTGACTTAGTATGGATTGGTACGTGTTTGGATTTCTCAGAGATGTTCCATCGGGCATGAACAACGATGTTATACATTTCTCGGTGATGTCGTATAAGTTAAAGTCCTTGAGAAACAATGATTCCACCGATTTATCTAGCTGAAGTATGTATTATCTTATTTCAATCTGATTGGTCCTACTAAAACTTTAGTCAGTATATAAAGGCAGTCCCCTCAGGAAAGTGAATCCAGAGTGGTCCATTTGTAGGATGTGACGTGATTTTCAGTGAATATAATAAGAGGATAGTGGAATATTGTATTAGTTGTGAAAATTACCGTTGACGTGTTAACGTAGTGCATTGACTTTGGATTACGTGTCTTGTTCACACACACATATAATACAATGACATTACTCGTGGGCCTCAGTAGTTCATTTTCCTCGAAAGATCTAATCACATGGTTTTCGCAAAACTTTGAGTCTAGTTTTTTTCTCAACGACATAGTGTAAACTTTGAGTTGTATAAAGGACTCGATTATATGAAGAATAGAATGATATAATTCAGATTACTTTATCGATGGAAGTGACTATGGGACCGGTACTAACATTGGCAACCGCCGCTGCCACCTGGTGCTTCAACTAGTGGCCACGCATCCCCTCGGCCAGCGATCAGCCAGCGATCATTACCCCTTCTCTATCGTCGCTGCTGCTAGCGACCTTAGATCTGCTGCCCTTTCCCCCACGTAACCCGTTGTCGCAGTTTCTTGATGCATGAAGACAGCTTCTTCCTCTCCTGTCCCCTCCCCCTTGCCCCTTGCCCCCTGCGTCGTTTCAGCTTGTTGTTTCCTCCCCCTCTTCGCTGCCTCTTCTTGAGTCGCAACCGCAGACTCTCTTCGCAATATTCCTTCTCCCCGGCGACTACGGCACATCCTTGGTGCACGGCGATAGCTTCTTCCCGTCCGCCCCCTACCGCTCGCTCCTTGCAAATGCTAAAGAACGCAGCCAAGCGCAGCCACGTCCTCTGCGCTCACCTCTTCGGCGGCCACGCAAAGGAAATTTGGAGTTCCACCGGCTGCTAGCAACCACCGCCGCTGATACTCCCCTACTTCTCGACCGCGACCCCCTTAGCCGCAGCTTCAATCAGCGACTACGCACCCCTCTTCGCTGCCAGCATCAACAGCAATCGCCGCAACCAACGTGCAGTGTGACAAAAACAGGCCAATCATTCCCTTCTCTAATTCCACCTCTGCACCAAGCGGCTGCTTCTCCTACAATCGTTCCCTGGAACGGTACTACGTAGGAGCAACACATTAACTCTTAATCCCCGCCCATTACTATCGAAAAACTACGAAAGACTAGTAGTGACTCTCATCGACTAGATCGCTTTTTGTTGATTGGTACATATTTTCAATATGTCATCATCATCCACATCTGACGCTCCAATCACTGTCCGAAACCATAGTACTCTTCCCTCTACAGGCCTTATTTCCATTAATGCTACTACTTTCATCCCCTTCAAGTTATCCAAAGGTGGTAACTACACATCTTGGCGTGCTCAATTTTCTAATCTTCTATTTGGCTATGATCTATTAGGCTACATAGGCGGCTCTCTCCATTATCCATTGGCACTGCTCAACATCCAAGGAACATTCAGTCCAGTACCAAATCTGGACCATAAACTTTGGTCACGTTAAGATAATCTCATCATACAAGCAATTCAAGCCTTCATCGCTGGATCTCTTGCCCTACTTATATCTTCATGTAACACTACTGCTGAAGACTGGTGTAAGTTACAAACCACCTTGGCAAATCATTTCTGGACTCGCATGCTCAGTCTCCTATCCAGCCTTATGAAAACAAAACAAGAGGGAAGTACTATTATCGATTATCTATAAAATATAAAAGTTATCATCGATAACCTGAACTTGATAGGTCATTCCGTCAATGATGAAGAAGTCATTATATACACCCTCAACTGCCTAGGGGATGAGTACAAGAAACTGACAGCAGCAATATAGGCACGTGACACACCGATGTCATTTGAAGAACTCCAATAAATTGATTGATTTTGAGATATATCTCAAGTGAGAGGACAAATTACCAGGATCATCCATCACAGCTTAAGTCAGTCAAAAATCTAAAAGGAGGGGCAGCTGGTCTAACAAGACTATCAACAAAGGTTTGACTAAGATGCCTCCTATACTTATGAGCTCCAAACAAACTATCCCTCCTCCACAGCATCAACACATTAGTCATAACTATCAAGGCGACTACTTCAATTATCCTCAGCCCTGGCATCCTCAACATCCAAGTCAACAAAGAGTTGTTTGCCAACTATGCAACAAAATTGGATACTCTACAAAAGTCAATCGATCTCGAACCAGACTTCCTCCTATATCATAGTAGCCCGAAGCAAATCTCATGACTACTCCAAATACCAGCCAACACAATTAGATTATGGACTCTGGCTCATCCCATCACATTACATCTGATTTACAAAATTTGTCCATCCATAACAACTATAGCAGAAATGAAGATATCATCATCGGTGATGGTAAAGGAATTCTCATTACTCATGCTGGTTCTACAAAGCTTAATTCACATAATAGAACTTTTATACTCGATAATATTTTGTGTGCACCTCACATCAAATGAAATCTCATTTTCATTTCTCAATTCTGCAAATAAAATAATACATCTATTGAATTCTTTCCTAACTCCTTTTTTGTCAAGGATTTGAGCACAGAAGCATCCTTGGTCCAAGGCAAGAGTAAGGACAACATTTATGACTGGCCGTCAGTTCTACAAATTACCCAGCCCACTGTCTACTCTTCCGTTGCAGCTTTTATTGATGTATGGCATCATCGTCTTGGTCATCCCTCATCCTCTATCCAATAAAAAATTACTTTCTCATTATTCTCTTCATACTTTTAAAATCAGTAGCATTAACATGCATTATGATACTTGTCTTAGCAATAAAAGTCTTATATTACCTTTGGGAACATCTTTCATATCTTGCTCTAAACCGTTTGAAATTATTTACACTGATGTTTGGGGCTCTGCCCTAATCACTTCCTTTGACAAGTTTCGATTTTATGTCATTTTTGTAGACTACCTTACTGAGTATATATGGTTATACCCTCTCCATCATAAATCTAAAGTTTCAACAATATTTTTCAACTTTAGAAGGTTGGTCGAGAACTTCTTTCAGTCTACAATCAAAATAGTTTCCTCTGATAGTGGCAGTGAATATCAAGCCCTCATATTCTAACCCTCAACTTGTGGTATATAACACCTTAAGTCACCCCCATATATTGTTGGGAAATCCTTCTGGAGAGCGACATCTCATGCACAGCAGAAGAACAAAAACAAAACACCCTAGATTTCCCATAGAAAGGTTCCGTCGTCGTGTGAAGATCGATGCATCAAAACAAATCCACGAAAACTACATGTGTAAAAGAAATTACCTAGGGAGATCATATATCCTTGAATCCCTGCAAATCTATAGGAAGGATGAAGGAGGTCAAGCATCCTCCTCTCTAGCGGTATCCACACGGTAGGGACTGCGACGATGCACCTCTCTGGGGAGAGGAGAACAGAATGTGGCTACCAAAAGAAGACCCTCAGCCTATAGAGCTTTGGTTCCCTCATATTTATAGAGGCCCCCTATAAACCCTAATGGTTCTTTCTCTATTGGGTATTGGATCTCCATCCAATTACCCAAACCTCTTGGATTAGTGGATCTTTACCCAATAATCTCTTATTAGTAATTATTGGATCTCATCTTAGGATCCAATAATTTAGGGGCTTAATAGATATCCAATAAATTAGGGGCTCTGGCTGATATCTCATATCCGAATCTCTACTCGTAGTAACACCTACCATATGTGTGTGACCCTCTAGGCCCAATATCGAGTTGACTATGAGTCACACTTGTCAGAACTCCTTCTGACTTAGTGAATTATTATCTCTATAATAATTCACCGAACTCATCGATTGTGGACGTACTAGGCCACTACGTCGCAGCCCCCAAATGATACAGGAGAATCCAATCCTTTGGACCTATCTGTCCTCAGTTACCATGTATCTATAGTCCCTCATCCATCTAATATCCCAGAGACCCTATACCGAGCATGATGCTGTCAGGCCTATACGGTCTCTCCTTGAGTCTTGCTCTTGTCGGATTCTCCTGGAGAACTTTTTCTCTCTCAATCCGAATAACGTTAGCCAAGGATTTATTCGAGCAAGAATACATGGGATATTCCTCTCATTATACCGAGAGCAGATGATCCTCTATTGACACTCAATAGCCCTCGTAAGATTGGCTACTACTCCCAATAATCGACTGTACTAGGTCTGGAACTTTCCAAACCTATAAATCTGGTATCATAGAGTGGAGTACTGATATAGGACATCATTTGTATCTCAAGTCTAAGGACCAGATACACTATTGGGACTACGGAATCGCTGTCTGACATGAGGTATCAATAACCATCCAGCATTCCGTAGGTGGATCAATCAGTGAACTCATTCCCCAATGAGCACCTGCATTGTACCCTTAGTATCCCCACATGAGTAGCTATAAGACCAACCACCTCCATCATATGGATGAGTATACAGCACACTAGTCTATCTGGTTATCTTGATGTCCTTCTCGAGTAACCTATGACCAGGATAATTTAGGATCTGTGTTTAAAGGTGAATCGGTCTCATTATCGTGATCTCATCACGATCCGATTCCCATTGCATAGATCCAAGGACATCACAATATATGCAACACGTAAGATAAAGTAATAAAATACCTAATAATATGCAAAGAGAAAAGATGAATATCAAGTCATAAGTACCATCACCTATGTGATTGACTTGCAGGACACATATGACTAGTAATCTCCTACTTGACCTAAAGCCAATCATTAACATGTCTAATACCCATCAGATCTCTGTGACGCCCAAAGACAATCTGAGTCAATGGCTTTGTCAGTGGATCTGCAATGTTATCTTCAAATGGAACTCTTTCCACTACTACATCTCTTCAGGCCACAATCTCTCTAATAAGTTGGAACCTCCTCAGAACACTTCTTGTTGCGAAATCCGTCATGGGGGAGAGACATCACATGCGTAACGGAAGAACAGAAAATAAAACCCCAGATTTCCCATAGAAAGTTTCCGTTGTCGTGCGAAGATTGGTGCGTCAAAAACAAATCCACGAAAACTGCATGTGTTAAAGAAGATACCTAGGGAGATCGTATATCCCTGAATTCTTGCAGATCTGTGGGAGAGGATAAAAAAGGTCAAGCATCCTCCTCTCTAGCGGTATCCACACAACAGGGATTACGACGATGCACCTCTCTCTCTAGGGAGAGGCGAATAGGAGGTGGCTACCAAAAACCCTCAGTCTATAGAACTATGGTCTCCTCCTATTTATAGAGGACCCATGAAAACCCTAATGGATCTTTTTTCCCTATTGGGTATTGGATCTCCATCCAATCACCCAAGCCTCTTGGATTAGTGGGTTTCTACCCAATAATCTCTTATTAGCAATTATTGGATCTTATCTCAAGATCCAATAATTCAGGGGCTTAATGGATATCCAATAAGATAGGGGGTTCAACGGATATCTCATATTTAAACCTCTACTCGTCGCAACACCTACCATATGTGTGTGACCCTCTAGGCCCAATATCGAGCTGGCCGTGAGTTATATTTGTCAGAACTCCTTCTGACATAGTGAATTATTATCTCTATAATAATTCACCCAACTCATCGATTGCTAACGTACCAGGCCACTACGCTGCGGCCCCTAGATGATACAGGGGAATCTAATCTTTGGACCTATCTGCTCTCAGTTACCATATACCTATAGTCCCTCATCCATCTAATATCCCAGAGATCCTATATCATGCATGATGCTATCAGGCCCATACGGTCTCTCCTCGAGTCTTACTCTTGTCGGATTCTCCTAGAGAACTCTCTCTCTCAATCCGAATAACCTTGGCCAAGGATTTATTCGAGCAATAACACATGGGATATTCCTCTCATGATACCGAGAGCGGATGATTCTATATTGATACTCAATAGCCCTCGTAAAGTTGGCTACCACTCCCAATGATCGGTTGTACTAGATATGGAACTTTCCAAACCTATAAGTCTGGTATCAAAAAGTGGAGCACTCATATAGGATATCCTTGGTGTCTTAAGTCTAACGACCAGATACACTACTGGGACTACGGAATCGCTGTTTGACGTGAGGTATCAATAACCATCCAGTATTCCGTAGGCGGATCAATCAGTGAACTCATTCTCCAATGAGCACCTGCACTGTACCCTTAGTGTTCCCACATGAGTAGCTATGAGATCAGCTACCTCCATCATATGAACGGGTATACAGCACACCAGTCTATCTGGTTATCTCGATGTCCTTCTCGAGTAACTTATGACCAGGACGATTTAGGGTCTATGTTTAAAGGTGAATTAGTCTCATTATCGTAATCTCATCACGATCCAATTTCCATTGCAAACATCCAAGGACATCATAATATACATATAGATAATGTGAGATAATGCCAATAATCATAAGCAAAGAGATTGACGCAGCGTGTTACAGGTGCTATCACTCACGTGATTGGCTTATAGGGCACCTATAACTAGCAATCTCTCACTTAACCTAAAGCCAATCACCAACATGTCTGATCCCCATCAGACCTCTATGACGCTTAAAGACAATCTGAGTCATTGGCTTTGTCAGTGGAACTACAATGTTATCTTCGGATGGAACTCTTTCCATTACTACATCTCTTCGGGCCACGATCTCTCTAATAAGTTGGAACCTCCTCAGAATACTTCTGATAAGACCCGGGTTCCCTTATTTGAGCAATCATCCCGTATTTGTCGCAATATAAAGGAATCAGCTCCTCGCTGCTCGGGATGACTCCTAGATCTGTGATGAACTTCTTCATCCAGACTTCCTCCTTTCTTTGCCTGCCTCTAGCGGCAATGTATTCCGCCTCTGTGGTTGAGTCAGTAATAGTGTCTTGCTTGGAACTCTTCCAGCATACTGCTCCTCCATTCAGGGTGAACACATACCCTGAATTAGACTTACTATCATCGACATCGGACTGAAAGCTTGAGTCCGAGTAGCCCACAACCTTGAGGCTACTATCTCCGTATACTAGTAAAAGATCCTTAGTCCTTCTCAAGTACTTAGGATTCATTTTACTACTTTCCAATGCTCCAAGCCTGGATCTGCCTAATATCTGCTCGTGACACTCAGAGCATGCACTATATCAAGCCTGGTACATAGCATAGTATACATGATAGATCCTATCGCTGATGCATATGACATCATATCCATGTGTGCCCTTTCTTCAGGAGTCTTTGGGGACATATTCCTAGAAAGTGATATTCCATGTCTCATTGGTATGAGACATCTCTTGAAATTTTTCATGCCAAACCTTTTGACAATGGTATCTATGTACCTGGACTAGGACAAGCCAAGCATCCTCTTGGATCTATCTCTATAGATCCGTATCCCCAATATGTAGGATGCTTCAACTAAGTCCTTCATGGAGAAGTGCTTAGATAACCAAGTCTTTAATGTGGAGAGCATTCCTGCATTATTCTCAATAATCAGGATGTCATCCACATATAATACCAAAAAGGTGATAGTGCTCCCACTTAATCTTCTGTACACACAAGGTTCATCTTCGTTCTTAATGAAGTCATAAGATCTGATCGCCTCATCAAATCTTATGTTCCAACTTCGGGAAGCTTGCTTCAATCCATAAATAGACCTAAGCAACTTGCATACCTTATCTGGATTATCCTTGGACACGAATCCCTCAGGCTGTATTATATACACCTCCTCATCGAGGTTACCATAGAGAAATACAGTTTTAACGTCCATTTGTCAGATCTCATAATCATAGTGTGCTGCAATAGCCAATAGAATTCGAATAGATTTTACCATGGCTACAGGTGAGAAAGTTTCGTCATAGTCAATACCTTGCCTTTGACAATACCCCTTAGCCACTAGCCTTGCTTTATAGGTCTCTACTTGTCCATCTACTCCAATCTTCTTTTTTGAAGATCCGTTTGCAACCAATGGGTACAATACCCTCGGGTGCATCAACTAGATTCTAAACCTTATTGGAGTACATGGAATTCATTTTTAAATTCATGGCTTCTTGCCATTTTCCGGAGTTTATGCTCATAATAGCTTCCTCGTAGGTCTGAGGATCAATATCATCAACATCATCTCTTCTGATATGTCCCACATATCTCTCAGAAGGATGGGATACTCTATCGGACCTACGTAAAATTGGAACTTGTGTGTTAGGTATCCGAATAGACTCTGCCTGTGGAATGGTGCTTGAGCTAGGTTCTCCAACCTCGCTCAACTCTATCATGCTCCCACTGTCTCCACCAAGAATGTGTTCCTTCTCAAGGAACATTGCTCTCTTAGCTACAAAGACCTTTCGGTCCTCAGGGTGATAGAAATAATACCCATAAGTTTCCTTGGGGTATCCCATGAACTTGTACCGTTCCATCCTAGATTCCAACTTGTCAGGGTTGTGTCTCTTAACGTGGGCAGGGCAACCCCAAATCTTAACAACTTTAAAATCAGGCTTCTTCCCATTCCATATCTCATATGGAGTAGGCATCACTGATTTAGTTGGAATTCTGTTCAGAAGGTTAGTTGCGGTCTCTAGGGCATATCTCCAGAATAAGATGGGTAGGTCGGCGAAACACATCATGGAACGCACCACGTTTAACAGTGAGTGATTTCTCCTTTCTGATACACCATTAAGCTATGGTGTATAAGGAGGTGTCTATTGGAATAATATCCCATAGTCTTTGAGGAACTGGGTGAACTCTATACTCAAGTACTCACCTCCTCGATCTGATCGAAGGGTTTTAATACTCTTTCCTATCTGGTTCTCCACTTCTCATATCCTCTTAGACTCTCTTACACTCATGATATGTGGAGCTATATCTAGCATAAATAAACTACTATGCAATGTTCCTTTCATGATGATCTGATCATCTAATATTATTGAACAACCATTGTTCTCAAAAACTAATTTATATCCACTAATTGTCAAACATGAAATGAAAATAATATTTTTGATAATAGAAAGAGCATAATAGCATGCATCTAATGCAATAATAGCTCCACTGTAGCAACCTTTGCTCCATTGCCCATTTTAAGGTCCATCTAGCCTCTCATCAATCTCTTAAGTCCTACCAGAATCTGCAATGAATTGTAGATATGATAATCACTCTCGGTATCCAATACCCATGTGTTATCATAAGATTCTGACAAATGGAGATTGATCATGAATGTACCTGAAGCTTCTCTAAGCTTCTGTTTCGCCCTCTCTGCAAGGTACTCTTTGCAGTTCCTCTTCCAGTGCCCATCTTTACCACAGTGGAAGCACTGGCCTTTGTTCTTTGTTGGGTCTTTCTTGGCAACCTTTGCCTTACCCATTTTACCTTTGCCCTTGCTCTTCTTAAGGGTCTTCTCAGCCTTCCTTTTCTTTCTGGTCTCACCAGTGTAGAGAATCGGCTTCTCTTTCTTGATGGTGCTCTTTGCTTCTCTCAACATATTGAGGAGCTCTGGAAGGGTCACCTCAAGTTTGTTCATATTAAAATTCATTATGAACTAAGAAAAAGAATCTGTTAGGGACTGATGCATAAGATCCACACATAGGTTATCCTCTAGGACCATTCCCAGACCTGTGAGTTTCTTGATCCACTCAATTATCTTAAGGACATGGTTCTGAACTGGTGTCCCCTCAGTCATCCTAGCATGAAAAAGACTCTTTGATATCTCATATTGCTAAGTTCTTCCCTGTTTCTTAAACAGTTTACGGAGATGTAGGAGTATGAAATTAGCATCCATAATTTTATGCTGTCTCTGTAACTCAGTAGTCATAGAGGCCAACATATAACACTGAGCACGAGTGGAATCATCTAAGTACTTCACATAACGAGCGATCTCATCCTCGCTTACCCCTTCGTCGGGCTAGGGATCATTGTATCAAGGACATATGTGATTTTCTCTGCCGTGAGAACGATTCTCAGATTGCGAAGCCAATCCGTATAATTTGGACCAGTGAGGCGGTTGGCATCAAGTATGCCACATAAAGGATTTGAAAGCGATATTTTTCTGAAATAAAAGATGTAGCAGAAATAAATAACATGCAGACATTGTAAAAATTTAAATAGTTAAGATAAGGACTTATATCTTAATGTATTCCCACTAATTTTTCATAAGACACACAACACCCTCCAGTATATGAATCGGAGACCCTCGACGGATATCTAGTGGGGATCAGGATCCAATCGGCGTCTTAACGTAACCTCGAGGGACTCGACCAATCACGTTAAGTCCGTAAAGGTAGGCAACTCTTGCCAATCACAACTCCTTGTGATTCTCGTCCTATTCGGCCTCCAAACCACCATGGCCTCGAGGGACTCGACCAACCATGATATTCGATTAAGTCATTAACATCGTTACCAGATGAGTCTGATTAAGTGATATACTCTCGAGGGACTCAACCAAGTATACCATGTCCTCAGGTCACCTATGATATCTCTATGTCGTAGATAAGATGGCGAGACGCGATATAGGTGAGTCTCAAGGGACTCGACCAACTTAACCTACACCGAGAATCAGTTCCTAGCTATAACGATGGAAGGCCACGTGGGTCAATCTAATTGCCTCACATTTACCGACTTAATTTTATTAATGGAGAGGATTTTTGATTTGGTCTTCTAACATAATGTGTCAGACACATATGTATTTAATATATATATCTACATCGTATGCAAATATATATATACATATCTAGTAGGTGTATAACTAATCACACATCACATGAGCAATCACACCAAATGATCATGGACCATATCCTAATGTGATCAGGCTCGAGCCAATGGGCCCAATCACTTACATCAAGATCTATGTGTACTTCGGCGCATCTATATGCCCTATGATCATCCATCTCGCTTCGTCAGATCCGTCGGCATCTCAACGCATCTCCATGCGTCGGATCATTCGTCTCGGCCTCGTGAGTCATGCTACCGCTGCGCCTCCTCATGTAATTACAACATAATTATAGGCACGAGGCCCGACAATAAACGAGAAAAAAATAGAGACTCATAGACCCTAATAATAATAATCATATGTACACACATCACATCACAAGTCCATGATCATCTGTCCATATCATACATCATATGTATATGTATTATTTTATAGGGCTACTAGATAAAATAATAGTTAATTAAACTATTTAATTAACATATTTAATTTTATAAAAAATAGGGACATAGAGGGAATTTTCTAAATTCTCAGGGGTATTTCGATAATTCGGCAATAAGGGTATTTTGGTAATTTTGTCAAAGTGGACAGAATCTGAAATTTCAGAAATTCCGAGGGGCAAAATCATCTTTTGCCCTAAAACCCTAATCACTCACCCTTACGCGCGCTGGTCGCAGCCTCGCCACGGCGCCACGTGGGAGGGCGCGGCACACACTGCACGTGGGCGAGCGCTTTGCGCGCAGTTCACGCGGGCGTTGTCCCGTGGGCACGTGCTCAGGCGCTGCCCCGCTGGCATTCGCCGCCTGCGCCAATAGTCCGCTGTCACGGCAGGTCAGAGGTAGCTTGCTCGCGGCAGCAGCCGCCGCCGGCGATCGCGCCGCAGGCAGCAAGGCTACAAGCGGTCGCTGCACGAATACAGCAAGGGCAGCAATAGTTGCTGCCCTTCCTTGCCCTTTCCGCCAATGATTTTGGCGACGTAACATGTTCTAGATCACAACACACGAAGTTTAAGATCTGATCTTCGTATGAACAACCTGGCTCTGATACCACTGTTGGGAAATCCATCATGTGGGAGCAACATCACATGCGCAGCGGAAGAATAGAAAATAAAACCCCAGATTTCCCGTAGAAAGTTTCTGTCGTCGTGCGAAGATCGGTGCATCAAAAACAAATTCACGAAAACTACATGTGTTAAAGAAGATACCTAGGGAGATCGTATATCCCTGAATTCTTGCAGATCTGTGGGAGAGGATGAAGGAGGTCAAGCGTCATCCTCTCTAGTGGTATCCACACAGTAGGGATTGCGATGATGCACCTCTCTCTCTAGGGAGAGACAAATAGGAGGTGGCTACCAAAAACCCTCAACCTATAGAACTCTGGTCCCCTCCTATTTATAGAGGCGTCCAGAAAACCCTAATGGATCTTTTTGCCCTATTGGGTATTGGATTTCCATCCAATCATCCAAGCCTCTTGGATTAGTGGGTTTCTACCCAATAATCTCTTATTAGCAATTATTAGATCTTATCTCAAGATCTAATAATTCAGGGGCTTAATAGATATCCAATAAAATATGGGGTTCAGCGGATATCTCATATCCGAACCTCTACTCATCGCAACACCTACCATATGTGTGTGACCCTCTAGGCCCAATATTGAGCTGACCGTAAGTTATACTTGTTAGAACTCCTTCTAACATAGTGAATTATTATCTCTATAATAATTTACCCAACTCATCGACTACTGATGTACCAGGCCACTATGCTGCGGCCCGCAGACGATACAGGGGAATCCAATCCTTTGGACCTATCTATCCTCAGTTACCATGTACCTATAGTCCCTCATCCATCTAATATCCCAGAGATCCTATATCGGGCATGGTGCTATCAGGCCTATACGGTCTCTCCTCGAGTCTTGCTTTTGTCGGATTCTCTTGGAGAACTCTTTCTCTCTCAATCCGAATAACCTTGGCCAAGGATTTATTTGAGCAAGAACACATGAGATATTCCTCTCATGATACCAAGAGCGGATGATTCTCTATTGACACTCAATAGCCCTCGTAAGGTTGGCTACCACTCCCAATGACCGGCTGTAATAGATATGGAACTTTCCAAACCTATAAGTCCGGTATCAAAGAGTGGAGTACTCATACAGGACATCCTTGGTGTCTCAAGTCTAAGGACTAGATACACTACTAGGACTACGGAATCGCTGTCTGACGTGAGGTATCAATAACCATCCAGCATTCCGTAGGCGGATCAATTAGTGAACTCATTCTCCAATGAGCACCTGCACTGTACCCTTAGTATCCCCACACGAGTAGCTATGAGACCAGCTACCTCCATCATATGAACGGGTATACAGCACACCAGTCTATCCGGTTATCTCGATATCCTTCTCGAGTAACCTATGATCAGGACGATTTAGGGTCTATGTTTAAAGGTGAATCGATCCCATTATCGTAATCTCATCATGATCCAATTCCCATTGCATAGATCCAAGGACATCATAATATACATATAGATAATGTGAGATAATACCAATAATCATAAGCAAAGAGATTGACGCAGTGTGTTACAGGTGCTATCACTCACGTGATTGGCTTGTAAGGCACCTATAACTAGCACTTCTGATGAGACCCGGGTTCCCTTATTTGAGTAATCGCCCCGTAGTTATCGCAATATAAGGGAATTGGCTCCTCACTGCTCAGGATGACTCCTAGATCTGTGATGAACTTCTTCATCTAGACACCCTCCTTTGCTGCCTTTGCTGCAGCAATGTATTCCGCCTTTGTGATCGAGTCAACAGTAGTGTCTTACTTGGAACTCTTTCAGCATATTGCTCCTCCATTCAGGGTGAACACATACCTTGAATTAGACTTGCTATCATCGATATCAGATTGGAAGCTCGAGTCCATGTAGCCCTCAACCCTGAGGCTACTACCTCCATATAACAGTAAAAGATCATTAGTCCTTCTCAAGTACTTAAGGATACATTTTACTGCTTTCCAGTGCTCCAAGCCTGAATCTGCCTGATATCTGCTTGTGAAACTCAGAGCATGCACTATATCAGGCCTGGTACATAGCATAGCATATATGATAGATCCTATCATTGAGGTATTTGATATCGTATCCATGTATGCCCTTTCTTCAGGAGTTTCTGGGGACATACTCCTAGAAAGTGATATTCTATGTCTCATTGGTATGAGACCTTTCTTGAAATTTTTCATGCCAAACCTTTTGACAATGGTGTCTATGAACCTGGATTGGGATAAGCCAAGTATCCTCTTGGATCTATCTTTATAGATCTGTATCCCCAATATGCATGATGCTTCCCCTAAATCCTTCATGGAGAAGTGCCTAGATAGCCAAGCCTTTACTATAAAGAGTATTCCTATATCAATCCCAATGATCAGGATGTCATCCACATATAATACCAAAAAGGTGATAGTGCTTTCACTTATCTTCCTGTACACACAAGGCTCATCTTCATTCTTAACGAAGTCATAAGATCTGATCGCCTCATTAAATCTTATATTCCAACTTCGGAAAGCTTGCTTCAGTCTATAAATGGACCTAAGCAACCTACACACCTTATCTGGGTTATCCCTAGACATGAATCTCTCAGGCTGTATCATATACACCTCCTCCTCGAGGTTGTCATTGAGGAATACGATTTTAACGTCCATCTTCCCGATCTCATAATCATAGTATACTACAATAGCCAATAGAATTTGAATGGATTTCAGCATGGCTACAGGTGAGAAAGTTTCGTTATAGTCAACATCTTGCCTCTGACGATACCCCTTAGCTACTAGCCTTGCTTTATAGGTCTCTACCTTTTCATCTACTCAAATCTTCTTTTGAAGATCCACTTGTAGCCAATGGGTACAATACCCTCGGGTGCATCAACTATGTTTCAAACCTTGTTGGAGTATATGGAATCCATTTCTGAATTCATGGCTTCTTGCCATTTCCTAAAATCTATGCTCATAATAGCCTCCTCGTAGGTTTGAGGATCAATATCCTTAACATCCTCTCCTCTGATATGTCCCACATATCTCTCAGGAGGATGAGATACTCTACCGGACATACGTAAAGTTGGAACTTGTGTGCTAGGTATCTGAATAGATTCTGGATGTGGAATGGTGCTTGAGCTAAGTTATCTAATCTTGCTCAACTCTATCATGCTCCCACTGTCTCCACCAAGAATATGTTCTTTCTCAAGGAACACTGCTCTCTTAGCTACAAAGACCTTTTGATTTCAGGGTGATAGAAATAATACCCACAAGTTTCCTTGGGGTATCCCACGAACTTGCACCATTCCGTCCTGGATTCCAACTTGTCGGGGTTGTGTCTCTTGACATGGGCAGGCCAGCCCTAAATCTTAACAACCTTAAGATCGGGCTTCTTCTCATTCCATATCTCATATGGAGTAGATATCACTAACTTAGTTGGAATTCTATTTAGAAGGTAAGCTGCGGTCTCTAGGGCATATCCCCAAAATGAGATGGGTAGGTCGGCGAAACACATCATGGAACGTACCATGTCTAACAATGTGTGATTCCTCCTTTCTGATACACCATAAAGCTGTAGTGTATAAGGAGGTGTCTATTGGGATAAAATCCTATGGTCTTTGAGGAACTGGGTGAACTTTGTACTCACCTCCTCGATCTGATCGAAGGGTTTTAATACTCTTTCCTGTTTGGTTCTCTACTTCATTTTTATATTTCTTGAATTTCTTAAAAGCCTTAGACTTGTACTTCATCAAGTACATATGTCCATATCTTAAGATAGTGAAAGTAATGAAGTATGAGTAACCACCTATGGCATGAGTCGATATGGGACCACATACATCACTATGTATGAGTTCTAGTAACTCAATGGCTCTCTCTCCAGTTCCACTAAATGGAGAGTTGGTCATCTTTCCCTGAAGGCAAGGTTCACATGTCACATATGACTCATAGTCGAATGGATCTAGATATCCATTCTTCAACAACTTTTGAATCCTTCCCTCGTGGATGTGACCTACTCTACAATGCCAAAGCTATGCATTGTTCACCTCTTCTCATTTCCTCTTAGACTCACTTACACTTATGATATGTGGAGCTATATCTAGCATAAATAAACTATTATGCACTGTTCATCTCGTGATGATCTCATCATCTAATATTATTGAATAACTATTGTTCTCAAAAACTAATTTATATCTATTAACTGTCAAACATGAAATGAAAATAATATTTTTGATAATAGAAGGAACATAATAGCATGTATCTAATGCAATAATAGCTCCACCAGGTAGATGTAAGGTGACATTGCCAACAGCCACTGTAGCAACCTTTGCTCCATTTCCCATCTTAAAGATCCATCTCGCCTTTGTTCAATCTCCTAGGTCCTATCAGAACCTGCAACGAATTACAGATATGATAAGTACTCCCGGTATCCAATACCCATGTGTTATCATAAGATTTTGACAAATTGAGACTGATCATGAATGTACCTAAAGCTTCTCCAAGCTTCTGTTTCGCTCTCTCTGCATGGTACTCTTTGTAGTTCCTCTTCTAGTGCCCATCTTTGCTATAGTAGAAGCACTGGCCTTTGTTCTTTGTTGGGTCTTTCTTAGTAACCTTTGCCTTATCCATTTTACTCTTGCCCTTGCCCTTCTTAAGGGACTTCTTAGCCTTCCTTTTCTTTCTGGTCTCACCAGCATAGAGAATTGGCTTCTCTTTCTTGATGGTGCTCTTTGCTTCTCTCAACATATTATGGAGATCTGGGAGGGTCACCTCAAGTTTGTTCATATTAAAATTTATTATGAACTGAGAAAAGGAATCTGGTAGGGACTGAAGTACAAGATCTACACACAGGTTATCCTCTAGGACCATTCCTAGACCTATGAGTTTCTCAATCCACTCAATCATTTTAAGGACATGGTTTTGAACCGGTGTCCCCTCAGTCATCCTGGTGCGGAAAAGACTCTTTGATATCTTATATCGTTGAGTTCTTCCCTGTTCCTCAAACAGTTTATGGAGATACAAGAGTATGAAATTAACATCCATATTTTCATGTTGCCTCTGTAACTCAGTAGTTATAAAGGCTAACATATAATACTGAGCAAGAGTGGAATTATCTATGTACTTCACATAATGATTGATCTCATCCTTGCTTGCCCCTTCGTCGGGCGGAAGGATCACTGTATCAAGGACGTACATGATTTTCTCCGCTGTGAGAATGATTCTCAGTTTGCGAAGGCAATCTGTATAATTTAGACCAGTGAAGCGGTTGGCATCAAGTATGCCACGTAAAGGATTTGAAAGTGATATTTTCTTAAATTAAAGATGTAGCAGAAATAAATAACATGCAGACTTTGCAAAAATTAAACAGTTAAGATAAGAACTTCTATTTTAATGTTCTCCCACTAATTTTTTACGAGACATACAAACCCTCCGGTATGTGAATCGGAGACCCCCGACGGATCTCTAGTGGGGATCGGGATCCAATCGGTGTCTTAATATAACCTCGAGGGACTCGACCAATCACGTTAAGCCCATAAAGGTAGGCAATTCTTGCTAATCACAACTCCTTGTGATTCTCGTCCTATTCGGCCTTCGAACCACCATGGCCTCAAGGGACTCAACCAACCATGATGTTCAGTTAAGTCATCGCAATCGTTACAAGATGAGTCTGATTCGATGATACACTTTCGAGGGACTCGACCAAGCATACCATGTCCTCAGGCCACTGGTGACATCTCTATATTGTAGATAAGATAGCGAAACGTGATATAGGTGAGTCTCGAGGGAATCGACCAACGCAACCTATACTGAGAATTGGTTCTTACCTATAATGATGGAAGGCCACATGGGTCAATCTAATTACCTCACATTTACCGACTTAATATTATTAATAGAGAGGATTTTGATTTGGTCTCCTAACATAATGTGTCACACACATACATATTTAATATATATATATATATATATATATATATATATATATATATATATATATATATATATATATATATATATATATATATATATATATATATATATATATATATAGTAGGTGTATAACCAATCACACATCACATGAGCAATCACACCAGATGATCATCGACCATATACTAATGTGATCAAAGTTCGAGCTGGGCCCAATCACTCACATCAAGATCTATGTGTGCTTAGGCGCATCTCCATGCCTTGTGATCATCATGCTCGCTTCGTCGGATCCGTCGGCATCTCAATGCATCTCCATGAATTGGATCATCCATCTCGGCCTCGTGGGTCCCGCTACCACTGCGCATCATGTAATTATAACATAATTACAAGCACGCATACCCAATAATAAATGAGAAAAATAGAGGCTTGCAGGCCCCAATAATAATAATCACATGTACACACATCACATCACAGGTCCATGATCATCTGTCCACATCATACATCACATGTATATGTTATTTTATAGGACTACTAGATAAAAGTAATAGTTAATTAAACTATTTAATTAACATATATATTTTTCTGAAATCAGGGACATAGGAAATTTTCTAAATTCCCAAGGGCATTTTGGTCATTCGGTAAAAGGGGATAAAACTGAAATTTTATAAATTCTCAGGGGCAAAACTATCTTTTGCCAAAAACCCTAATCTCCTTTCCTCTGCTTGTTGCATTGCAGTTGTCGCCATCGCCACCTTGCCCGCCGGTGCACATGCGTGGCGGGGAGGGGGTGCGGCAGCCCTTGCTCGCCGGCGCACCACCTGCTAGCGGTCTGTCCACAGGCCACGCTACACCTTGTGGGCTAGTCGCCACGGGCGATGCTGCCCATACGCCGCCCACTTGCGAGTGGCACCACTGCCCTTGGCGCCGCCCGCTCGCGGGCACTTCTGCCCACGATCATAGCGCCCATAAGCGACGTCGATCCCTGCGAGCAGGCTGCCGGCGTAGGCAGCCTACTCGCGGCTCGCAGCTCGCATCCCACATCCCGCCAACCGACTACTGCCTACACGTAGGCTGTCGGCCACTAGTTGTGAATTGTGCAGGCAACAAGGCTACAAGCAGCCTTGCGGCCGCTGCACAAGCGCAGTGGGCAACAATAGTTGCTGCCCTTCCTCGGCCTTTATGCTAATGATTTTAGCGACAAAAGCTTATCCAAAATACAATACACGTAGTTTAAGATCCGATCTTCATATGAACAACCTGGCTCTGATACTACTATTGAGAAATCCTTCTAGGGAGCAACATCTCATGTGCAGCGGAAGAACAAAAACAAAACACCCTAGATTTCTCGTAGAAAGGTTTCGTCATTGTGCGAAGATCGTTGCGTCAAAACAAATATACGAAAACTGCATGTGTAAAACAAATTACCTAGGGAGATCGTATATCCTTGAATCCCTGCAGATTTGTAGGAAGGATGAAGGAGGTCAAGCGTCCTCCTCTCTAGCGGTATCCACACGGTAGGGACTACGACGATGCACCTCTCTGGGGAGAGGAGAACAAAAGGTGGCTACCAAAAGAAGACCCTCAGCCTATAGAACTTTGGTTCCCTTCTATTTATAGAGGCCCCCTGTAAACCCTAATAGATATTGCCCTGTTGGGTATTGGATCTTCATCCAATTACCCAAACCTCTTGGATAGTGGGCCTCTACCTAATAATCTCTTATTATTAATTATTGGATCTCATCTTAGGATCCAATAATTCAAGGACTTAATGGATATCCAATAAGTTAGAGGCTCTAGCGGATATCTCATATCCGAACCTCTACTCGTCGTAACACCTACCATATGTGTGTGACCCTCTAGGCCCAATATCGAGCTGGCCGTGAGTTATACTTGTCAGAACTCCTTCTGACTTAGTAAATTATTATCTATATAATAATTCACCCAACTCATCGACTGTGAACATACTATGCCACTATGTCATAGCCCCCAAACGGTACAGGAGAATCCAATCCTTTGGACCTATCTATCCTCAGTTACCATGTATCTATAGTCACTCATCCATCTAATATCTCAGAGGCCCTATACTGAGCATGGTGCTGTCAGGCCCAAACGGTCTCTCCTCGAGTCTTGCTCTTGTCGGATTCTCCCGGAGAACTCTTTCTCTCTCAATTCGAATAACCTTGGCCAAGGATTTGTTTGAGTAAGAATACATGAGATATTCTTCTCATGATACCGAGAGTGGATGATCCTCTATTGACACTCAATAGCCCTCGTAAGGTTGGCTACCACTCCCAATAATTGACTGTATTAGATCTGAAACTTTCCAAACCTATAAGTCTGGTATCAAAGAGTGGAGTACTCATACAGGACATCCTTAGTGTCTCAAGTCTAAAGATCAGATACACTATTGGGACTACGGAATTGTTGTTTGACGTGAGGTATCAATAACCATCCAGCATTCCATAGGCGAATCAATCAATGAACTCATTCCCCAATGAGCATCTGTACTATACCCTTAGTGTCTTCACACGAGTAGCTATGAGACTAGCCACCTCCATTATATGAATGGGTATACAACATACCTATCTATCCGATTATCTCGATGCCCTTCTCGAGTAACCTATGACTAGGATAATTTAGGGTCTGTGTTTAAAGGTGAATCGGTCTCATTATCGTGATCTCATCACGATCCAATTCCTATTGCACAGATCCAAGGACATCACAATATATGTAACATGCAAGATAAAGTGATAAAATGCTTAATAATATGCAAAGAGAAAAAGTACATATCAAGTCATAAGTACTATCACTTATGTAATTGGCTTGTAGGACACATATGACTAGCATATACTCCTTAACTAGTTGATTCTACTGAACATAAATATCGACATATAGTTGAAATTAGTCTAACACTCTATCAAGCCTCTATGCTAGCTACATTTTGGTATGTAGTATTTCAAACTATCATCTACCTCATCAATCGTATGCTCACTCTAGGCCTTTGGCACTAGTCACCATTTGAAAAACTGTTTCATAAATCCCCAAACATTCAAAAACTTAAAGTATTTGGTTGTTTATGTTATCCATGGCTACATCCCTATGCCTCGCATAAAATAACATCAAGATCTAAGTCTTGCATTTTCATTGGATATTCTCTTGAACATAATATCTTTCGATACTATGAACCCCACACTCAAAAAATCTTTATATCATGTCTTATTATTTTTGTGGAGTCTATTTTTCCATTTCAAAATCCTGAGTCTCTTGTTGTGCGCTCTACTCCAACAAATATACATCACTGGAGTACACCGCCGATCCCATCAAACAAGTCTCTCACAACACCATCCAGTCCTTCTCCTTAGGATCCATACTCTCTTCTTCTCCTGGTTCAGTAGCTCCTCACCCCCTCCATTGCTCCTCTTCCTTCTTCACAAGGTTCCCTTACTGCTGAAGTAATGCCCTCTGAAACACAACCACTCTCTTTATTCCCTTCTAGCACCAGTGACACTAACGTACCTCCAACCCGTATCAATACATCTCCATTGCCCATTCCTATATCACAACCTATAGCCCCTAGACATACAATGATAACATACTCCAAAAGTGATATCTTTAAACCATAACAAGTCCTTGATCTATATGTTATCAAAAAATTCTCATCAGAGACCAATGAACCTACTACAATTACTCAAGCCCAAAAATCTCCACACTAGAGTAAAGTCATGTATGAAGAATATGATGTCTTCCTCCATAATTCTACATGGACCCTTGTGCCCTCTCATCCTACACAAAATATCATCGGATGTAAATGGGTTTTTCAAATTAAGCAGAACTCAGATAGATCCGTCGCCAGATATAAAGTACGTCTAGTGGCCAAAGGGTTTCATCAATGTCCTGGTGTTGACTTTATAGAGACATTTAGTCCTATTGTTAAACCCACAACAATCAGACTTATTCTGAGTTTAGCCATCTTAGAAGACTGGCATTTACGATAACTCGATATTAACAATGCCTTTTTACAAGGGACTCTAACTGAAGATATCTTCGTGAAGCAACCTCTTGGCTTCATCCACCCTCAGTATCCAAAGCATATTTGTAAATTACAAAAAGCTATTTATGGACTTCATCAAGCTCCAAGAGCCTGGTACACCAAACTTGGCTCATTTTTGACATCCATTAGCTTCATCAACTCTAAGTCTAATACCTCTCTATTTCTCTATCACCAAAGTGACAATACAATATATCTTCTAGTATATGTGGATGATATTATTATCACAGGTAATAATCATCTAAAAATTAAGGTATTTCTCAAGCATTTGGCATATCATTTTTCCCTCAAAGATCTAGGAATCTTGAGCTACTTTTTGAGAGTGGAAGCAATATACACATCTTCAGAACTTTTCTTATCATAAAAAAAGTATATTTAAGATCTGTTATCAAAGACAAATATGCAGGATGCTACAAACAACTCCTCTATCTACTAGTGAGTCACTCAAATTATATGATGGAAGTCCTGCTACAGACCCAACTCAATACCGTCAAGTACTTGGCTCCTTACAGTATTTATCTCTCACCCATCCAGATATCTCATTTGCAGTAAATAAACTATCATAATTTATGCATCGGTCATCTACTATACATTGGTATGTAGTTAAATGAATCTTACGATATCTTTACAGGACCCTCAATCATGGTCTCTTTCTTCGGAAATACTCCCCTATTTATTTCCATGCCTTTGTTGATACTAATTGGGCAAAAAATTTTGATGACAGAACATCCATGTCGGGGTATATTATCTTTCTTGGAGCTAATCCAATCAGTTAGTGTTTTAAGAAGCAAAGGACAATTGCACGATCTACAACTGAAGCTGAATACTGTGTCATTGCAACTGCTACTGCAGAGCTAAATTGGATCACAAATCTACTCAAGGAACTTAACATCAACTATACCTCTATTCCTACAATATATTGTGATAATGTCGGAGCCACTTATCTATGCGCCAATCTAGTATTCCACTCACGCATGAAACACATAGCTATCAACTTTTACTTTATGCGAGAATAAGTTATCAGACATAAACTATGTGTTTCTCATGTATATATAGCTGATCAACTAGCAGACTCACTCACGAAGCCTCTTGCTCGCAAACCATTTTCATCATATCGGTCCAAGATCGGCATCCTTGATAAGAGCACCATCTTGCAGGGGCATAATAGAAGTTAAGATTTATCTTGATAAACAGTTCAGATTTTTTCAACTACACGAGGAAATCTCATAGCTCCGTTAAAGAAATTTTCATATCAAAGCATTCTCTGTTTCATTCTTTCAATAGTGTCATATGTTCAAATAATAGCCGTGTTCTTTGGTTCTTTGGTTCATCACATGTATATATACTGAGCTAAAGATCATTCTCCGCATTAAGGATAGTCACACGGTTTAGATTAAATGAGTTGCAATATGTGGACTGGGTCCGTTCCTGACGACGTTATTAACTCAAAGAAAAGAAAACGACATGTTTTTTGAATGATATTAGTGGCTTAGAAATTCTAACGACTTCACTTAATGTTTAACGTAGTAAGCACGCCACGATAAATTATTAGTCAGTTTAGAGCAACGAGACTATCTTAAACATCATAATCACGCATAAACAACTGACTTTAGGAGGCTTCTGGGTATCGACCTGAGCTTGTGTTTGACTCAGAAAGTCAACAACACCCTTATAAGCCATAAATTTTGTTCAATGAGAAGCCAGTCTTCCTTCGTTGGTGGCTCGGCTTAAGTATTGTAGTAAAACCGGCATTGTCGTGGTCATATGGCCTCACCTTTTACGTTACGGGATTGAGACAAATGAAGTTTGATGAATCGCTTGCGTGTCTTTCAACTATAAAGTCAATACAACCCATCATCGACGCCAATAGCTTGATTGGGATAGATTGAGTATAACCCACCTGGAAATTATACCATTCTCAATGCGTTGCTCACCTGATAAGGTTTCTGATGACATCCAATTGCTGCCTCGTATGATCTTGCAAAAGAACAATCGGTTCTTTATTTGGTTTCAAGTTTGCCTTCGGATTCACATCCAACAGGCATTTGTGAATCCCAGGAAAGAGAACAGAATTTTTATCTAATAACACTAGGAACAACGTGCAACAGTACCTACAATGGAATGCGAATTAATGGGTGGAACGAGAATGGAGCATGATTTCATGATGACAGGGTGAGGATCATTTAAGTTATCATCACACCTGCTTCACAACCATCCCCCATGTAGAGTTTGTATATGGTGGTAATATATATAAGGATATTAAAAAAAGAAAAGAAAAGTCTCCATTCTTGCAAAGATTATAATTGATTTCTTAATTTTATCTGACACGCCAGTTCGAACAGGAGAAAGATTAATGCCATGAGTATCACATCTCCAAAACAACAATGGACTTTGACTTCCAAGTCTTTGCACTAAATCCTATAGTAGAATATGTTGTGATGCTAACTTGTGTCATCTGTCCTCCCTTGAAAAAAAGCCCTTGTGCTTGTGGAAATTTCAAATAGGAGGCAAAGCATGCATTTTGGCTTAAAAACTTGACTTGAGCCCTAAGATATATAGAACTCACCAATATTTAGAAAAAAAAATAAATCAATTTTAGGGTTCAAATAATAAAGCCACATAAGTAAAATTAGAATTTTAAAATATTTTTTTTTCCGAAGACCCAACCCTTCTTGTTTAAGTAATATCCAACAAACACTTCAAAGGTTGCATGGGAATGAAGGGGAATAAAAATATAAATGTTGTCTTCCGAGTATTTGTTTCAGAGCAATAATTACAATTACACTACTGTACAGACTTGACTAGAATTGTAGAGTGTATTGCTATCTGTTTGGACTTGTGGAAGCTGTTCCATCGTGCACGAACAACGATATGATACGTTTCTTCATGCTGAAAAATCGAGTTCTTACAATTGCGGTGTAGCCTTCACAACTAGTAACAAAAAATGGTATTTGACTCGTATACTAAACGGGGTCATTTCAAAGTACTTGTAGGATCGTGCAGTATGATTGAAGTTATTGTTGGCTTATCAAGTAATGTCTTTATCATTGAAGTTGAATGTGAATTTCCAGCTAGTATATACTTTCACATTTTTCTCTCATTAGCCTATGTTTGTAGTTATCGAAAGCATCCATATATAAGTGAGATATAATATTTGGATTTTCCATCGATTGTTGTTATCTTCTCATTCGAAGAAAAACTATCTTTTGAGACTTCCATATCGATCATTCTCGCTTCTGTAAGATCCTAGTGCACTATTGATAGTCGAACAAAAGAGAGCAAAGACACGGTGCGCATCTGCAGCAACAAAAGTACGTCTAGACAGTAATATATGACTGAATCCATTTAGACCCTACCAGTGAGACTTTTGATGGGTGTATGCAAAGGTTATCTAACAAAGCACATATTTTCCATCGATTCTTCATATTTTGATGTTGAAGTATACTGGTCATCATGACGATGTCACTCCATTGGCGTGGATCAAAAAAGAGCAACCAGTATCGATGAGTGACATATCATCGATTATTGTCTTTCTTATATCTAAAAAACTAGTATTTAACAGCTAGAGTAAACATTTCACAAGTATCATTAACACTACAAATTCATGATAAAGATTAACCTGGGCCATTACGCAAACGCTGTATACATCTTATGATCATATACATATATACCTGATGACATATACTAGCGTTTATAAGATACAAACATGCCAGTGGCTATATAAGTCCCTAACAATCCTGAGTTATTTGGAATGAAAATTTACAATATAACATTCACACATGTTGACTATACGACATAATGACCCGAGCATGAGATGCGTTACGTTATGTTGCCAATACACACAAATATAAATACTAGTACAATACACACTCACCGTGGGTTATAATGTGACCACAAGAATTCGTTTTCTAAACTATAATTCCTGGATGTTCCTTCGGTTGCTTGGTCAACTGAATCAGAAAAAGTATAAGATGAATTGTTTACCAGGCACTCAATTTCTTCATTACCTTCTACAATATGACGTCCTCCATTCTTTCTAATCCTTCTTAGGCTTTGTAGTTTATACTCCACTTCTTTCATCGTAGGCCTTTCGCTTCCTTTAAACTTCAAGCATATCGCTACCAGTTGAATAGCTTCCATAAGCTCTTGTTTAGTCCCTTCTTTCATAACACGATCATCCACGAGATCAAAATAGCGTCTCTCTTTTAGTGCTTGAAGAAAATACATTGACAGGTTCTGTTTATTCTCATGTTCGATGGAGAAAATAGGTTTCTTTCCTGTTAAAAGCTCCAGAAGAATGACCCCAAAGCTATAAACATCGCTCTTCTCAGTCAATTGACTTGTTTGATAATACTCTGGATCCAAGTATCCAAAGGTACCATGAATACCGGTAACTATGTGAGTTTGATCAAGTGGAATAAATCTTGAAGCCCCAAAATCGGATACTTTTGCTGTGAAGTGATCATCCAAGAGAATATTCGATGACTTAACATCTCTGTGTAAAATAGATATTGAAGCAGCTGAGTGCAAATAAGCAAGTGCTCCGGCGGTCTCTGCAGCGATCCTCAGACGAGCTTCCCATGACAATGCAGAACTTTCATCCGAAGTATGGAGATGGTCTGAAAGAGCTCCGTTTGAGATAAATTCATAGATCAATAAGGGCACTTCGGTCTCCAGGCAGCATCCAAAAAGCTTTACCACGTTTCTATGATTAATTTGAGAAAGAATTGCAACCTCATTGACGAATTGATCTATCTCGCTCTTCTTCACAATCTTTGACTTTTTTATGGCGACTACGCGTTGATCCGACAGAATCCCTTTGTAAACTGTTCCGTGTCCTCCACGACCGAGCACTCGAGTTTCATCAAAATTATTGGTTGCCTTTTCTATCTCTTCCAGAGGAAATATCTTTGTTCTCTCAGCAACATCTTCACGGGAAGAGATGAGTTGTTGTAGCAGTAAACCATGATTCTGACGGAAGTGTTTTTCTCTTATTCTCTTTTGTTTTCTTTTCTTCCATTTCTTCCTTAGGATGATGAAACTCGTACTCAACAGCAATAGGCCCACGCCATTACTTACGCCGATGATGACATCTGCACGTTTAAACTCAAGTTTTAGCTTTCCCTGACTCTTGTTAGCTTCGCCGATGGCATTTACCCTCTAGTGTGTTAATTGGTATCGAGGACTTACCTAATACAAGAGTCTGCTTTTTGTCGGGGATGCAGGCTTTTTGTCTCGGATCACCGTATGAGCCAGGTGGGCATGTGCAACTATAACTGCCCATCGTGTTAGTACAAGTTCCATAGCAAACATATTTTTCGGGAAAGCTACACTCATCAATATCTGACAATTCATAAAAAATATTAGCGATGCTTGAGAAGGAAATTTTAGAAGGTCATTGCATAAAGATAAAAGAAGTCTGTGAATGCGGAAAGCTAGAGCATTTCTGCTGTGAGTGTGCATTAAGTAGATGTTACTTATAAGACTAATAATCTTCATATCAAAGAGGAAGGGAAAAAGTTCTAAGTACCTATACATCCATTTAAGAGATATGGATTTCCTTCATAACCATCGTTACATTGACAACGATATCCTGAAATTTTCTGGCTATTGCTATTAATTTTCTGGTCTTTGCATGAGCTGTGTTGGTCAACACATGCGAATGTTGTCATGTTCAGCTTAGCATCTTTGCAGGACTGGTATGTGATTATCCAATTCAAGATGAATAACTCTTTAAGACCAAAAAAAGGTTGATTTTCGGTTGTGATGAAAAAGCAGTCATCATTATTTTTTCTCTTGACTTCCAATGTCCCTTCCTCCAATGATATATTCACCACTATGTAATCATCTTGGAAGAAGAGAGTGTGAGGCTCAGTTGTCCTGTTGCATGTTAGAAAAAATGATTGATCTCTATAGCAAGCCTCATCCACCCCAAACGGAAAGAAGATGTTAACATCCCCGCATTTCGTGGAACAGTGATTTGGCAGAGATGGTGTGAAAGTTGCATCTGTTAAGATGATCAAAATGGTCAGCAACAGAATTAATGTAACACAACTTTTCTTTTAATACATTTATATATTTAGGTATATACAATGAGGAAGGAACGTTACCTCGGCAACCATTGGGTATGTAGGGATTACCTTGATAACTTAGTGAACACCGACAAATGTATCCAATAGTATAATTTATGTGGGCTACAGAAAAGACATCGTAGCAATCACTATTATTGCTGCGACAAGCATAAGTGATCGTATTCTTGTTAGCCTCTTTACATGTTAGGTGATCGGTGATGTAATACGCTAGGGTGACCTCCGCCACTTGTGTTCTTGTCCCATTCACTATTCCTCTGATATCCTCGCTAGTTAAATATCTCCAATTATATAAGAAGGCCTTAATGGTAGAGGTGTTAAACAAATGATGATCGGTCTGATTGAGTCGGGTTAACTGAATCTCCAAGGAGGTCAACTCCTCAGCATTCAAATTATACATCTCAAAACTACAGTATCCTGTATCAACTGAGTACCAGTACTCACGTGGACTTGAACTATTGCCATAACAGGTAGTTGAGCAAGTATGAATGGTTTTATTGGTAGCAAGATCAACTAGATCAGCATTAGCGCTGCAACCAGCGACTAAAATCTCATTATATGCCAATGAAATAGTGAAACTGTCTGTAAAGTTTGCCTCCAAGTTTAAAGAGAAGGGGGAATTCCCCAGATCAATCAATGTCTGGTTGATATATTCCTCATCGACTTCCATGGTGACAAATGGGCTTTTCACGTACACGATTCCATTGTCCATATCAATATCAATGACCTCAACGGTGCCATCGCCCAAGAAGAGGCTACGAGTAGGAGGATCGGTGGAATGGCTCATGCAGGTGAGGTTAAAACCTGGACGAAAGCAGCCGCTGCCTATACCGAAAGGGTACTCGAAGCTGATGTTACCACAGCTTTTTGGGCAGTTGGAAGGGAGTGGAAAAGTTATGTCTGTGGATGTATTTTCTTCTCCTGTTGAAGCTATCGGTCCCAATGTCAGAAATAGTGAGAGCAGCACCTCTGCTAACCCCATACCTTCTCTTCCCTCCCTCGAACACCGACATCCAGATGCTACCAACTTGTTAGAAAAAGAGAGTTAGGCTTAGTTAGGAAAGCTTACTTAAGTTGGCTTCAAAGACAATATTTATAACACGAACAGATAACACCATAAAATTAATTAGTGGAAAAGTCGATTTCTGTGACACCAGAGCACTTCCATGTCGATCAAATATGGTAGTATTGAAGTCTTACAGATTTTCTGCAGCCATCCCCAACCTGCATATGTATATATTATTAATTTATATCAGTGTTCATTATAAATAATACTAGGCGGTTTGATAGTATAGTGGTGATGACAAGCGTGACCCAGAGCTTATAGTGGATGAGCAGTCGAACTCTGAAACACGTGGGATAAAGAACAGGCTTAATGAATTCTAAGGTATCAATAACCCTTGGACACAAGTCCATGGCATCTGCGAGGTTAGGGAGGTTCTGTCTAATGAATCAGCCAGGATGGGAAGCAAACGGAGGCAGAGGGAAAGGAAGGGAAAACTTGTATACAGGGGATAAAGCACGGTCACATGTTTCATATTGGACATTAATCTAAGAATACCTTAAGAAGAAAATTGGTTTAATAATATAAGAAATTGCAAGAACAGCCAACGATAGCTCTACTAACCTTCGCATAGCATGAAGCCTAGCAACTCTCTTCACCTTTCTCCTCTCCGCTTCTTGCTCTTGCAGGAACGAAACTGTTGCAGTGCACAGAGGGGTAGATTCTCGATGTAGATAAAGAACGCTGGGGCAATAATTAGCATTAGACTAGCGAACGTATTGACTTAGTCTGGATTGCTACCTGTTTGAATTTCTCACAGATGTTCCATCAGGCATAAACAACGACGTTATACATTTCTCGGTGATATCGTATAAGTTCAATTCCTTGAAAAACAATTATTCCACCGATTTATCTAGCTCAATATGTATTATCTAATTTCAATCTGATTGGTCCTACTAAAACTTTGATTAGTATATAATTGCAGTCCACCTCGAGAAAGTGAATCCAGAGTAGTCCATTTGTAAGATGTGACGTGGTTTTCAGCGAGTCATTTGAATATACTAATGGGATAGTGAAATATTATATTAGTTGTGAAAATTATTGTTGGCATGTCACATAGCGTATTAACTTTGGATTAACGTGTATAGTTCACACACACATAGAATAATGATATCACTGGTGGGCCCCAAGTGATTTATTTTTCTCCAAATATCATATTATGTGGTCTTTGAAAGATTGAGTTTGTTTTCTCCCTTGTCAATGTAGTATAAACTTATCTAAAGAGCTTTGTCCTCATTTGAAAAATAGAATAATATAACTCAAGCTTCTTTAGTACATGATTATGAAATAAATACTAGGAACTACTAAGTCATCACTCGAGAAGAAGAGCCATCGACATGAGAAACGACTCGCAAGCAACAACTACTTTTGATACTATAATACTATAAGAAGAATTATATGCAACAACATACTAGGTGAAGTAGCCTCATGCACTGACATATATATATATATTCACTTATGTGTGCTCAGGATAGATATGTATATGTATATGTACACATATACATACATATATATATACACATATATATATATATGTATATACATATATATATGTATATACATATGTATATACATATGTATATGTATATACATATGTATATACATATACATATGTATATACATATGTATATACATATATATATATATATTCACTTGTGTGCGCTCAAGATGGGTATGTTCAAGTAAATTATTGGTTGTAGAAATTATTGTGGACATGTCACATAGCTGAAGTGTGTATTATCTTATTTCAATCTGATTGATCCTATTAAAAATTTAGTCAGTATATAATTGCAGTCCACCTCAAGAAAGAGTAGTCCATTTGTAGGATGTGACGTGGATTTTAGTGAGTCATTTGAATATACTAATGGGATAGTCAAATATTGTATTAGTTGTGAAAATTATTGTTGATATGTCATATAGCTCATTAACTTTGGATTAACGTGGATCGTTCATACACACACATACAATATAATGATATTACTTGTGGGTCCTATTACTTTTTTTTTTTCCAAAAATCAAATCACGTGGTCTACCTAAGATTGGATATAGAAACTGCTAAGTTATCACCCGAGAAACAAAGATATTAATATAGAAGACTTGACTCCTTTTGATACTATTGTATTATGAGGAGAATTACATGTAACAACGTTCTAAATGAGGTAGCCCCACGTATGGGCGACATCTCCAGATATTATATATATATATATATATATATATATATATATATATATATATATATATATATATATAATATTAAATATATATATATATATATATATATATATATATATATATATATATATATATATATATATATACACACGAGGATTTCATGAGATAATTGAAACTGAGGTTGTATCCAAAAAGGCATAAGAGGTTGCGAACAAGTAGCCAATACAAACATGAGTACAAAACGGAAACAAACTCATCGAGGATAATACTGCAATCACATGAATTCCTATTCTAAGTTATAATTCCTCGATGTGTCCTTAGCTCTTCGATTTAGAGAAAGCATCAGATGCATCACTCGGTAGACAGTCAATTTCTTCCTTACTTTTTGCAGTACAGTTTATTTCTCTTTTTTTCATTCTAATCCTCTTCAAACCTTGTAATTTATACTCAACTTCTTTCATCGAGGCCTGTCAACTCCTTTTAGTTTTAGGCATGTTAATGCAAACGACATTTTACCGTGACCAAGGAATGAGCGGCTTTGACTCCGAGATTTCGAGGTCGTCGTGGTTGGGTTCAGGTCCGAACGCGCAGGCGTCGCCTCATCGATCTCCGGGCAAGAAGCCGACGTTGCGTCGGGAGAGACTGATCATCCGCCCAGTCGGGATCGGTTCCTTCATCTGGTGGCCAGCTCGCTGCATGCCCCTCGGTTCCTGCACACAGGTCGGGTCGGGGGTTTCCCATCCCGACCCCTCCGATGCTTAAGTCAGTGTCGGATGGGGGAGAGTAGAGTGTTTCATAGAGAGAGAGGTAGAGAGAGAGATCCTTTGGCTGCCGATGTCTCGAGGTCAATGCTGCTCCTCTCTGCGATGGGAACTCGGTTGCTACCATGCAGCGATGGGAGCTTGGTTGCTGCTATGCAGCGATGGGAGCTCGGGTTCTGCCATGCAGCGATGGGAGCTCGGGTGCTGCCATGCAGCGATGGGAGCTCGACTGCTGCCATGCAGCGATGGGAGCTCGACTGCTACCATGCAACGATGGGGGCTCGGCTGCTGCCATGCAGCGATGAGAGCTCGACTGCTGCCATGCAGCGATGGGGAGCATGGCTAAGTCTTCTTCTCCTTCTTCTTCTCTTTCTTCTTCTCCTTCTTCTCCACTTCTCTTCTTCTGTTTTCCCCCCTTCCTCCTCCCCTCTTTACCGTGGCTTCTCATGGCTTATAAGGATTTGGAGGCTGATACATCTCTAATTGTGTCTGGGAGCATCGTACGAACCTGAATTCGTACTCTGATGTCGTACTTCGGCTTCCTACGGAACCGGGGAAGAGCAGAGGAGGATGGTCTGTGAGTCAACCCCTATCACAGTCGGTTGCAGGAGGGGCTAAGACGTCACCCTGACGCGAACCACAAGGGCCCACGTCATATCACTTTTATTACCCATAACAAGGCACATTTCTATTAGCCGGATAATCTCAACAAGCAGCAATCCTTGAACGATCCTCCCATGTCAACGTAGAGCTACCATTTGAAATATGGAGATGGTCAGAAAGGGTCCCGTTGGAGGTGAACTCATAGAGTAACACGGGGACTTGGGTCTCTAAACAACATCCAAAAAGCTTTACCACATTTCTATGATTGATTTGAGAAAGAATTGCCACTTCATTTATGAACTGATTAATCTCACTCTGTTTCATAAATTTTGACCTTCTTATGTCGGCTACTACACGTTGATCCGATAGTATTCCTTGTAGACCGTTCCATGCCCTCCACGGCCGAGCATCAAAATTATTGGTTGCTTTTTCTATCTCTTACAAAGGAAATATCTTCATTCTCTCACCAACGTTTTCACTAGAACATATCAGTTGTTGTAGGAGTAAACTATGATTTTGACGAAGTGTTTTTGTCTTCTTCTGTTTTGTTTTCCTTTCTTCCATTTCCTTCTTATAACGAAACTTGTGCTTAAGAGCAATAGGTCAACGCTATTATGACGAGGACACCTGCACAATGCTACTAAGGTTTTAGCTTCACAGGGCCTTTGTTTTTATTCTCTCTCACCACGGCTTGTGTTCCTTTTGCTTTCGTGCATTCTTTTGTGCTATCTTTTTACTTAATCAATCATTTATGTTGTCTCATGTAATATTAGACACAATCAAGTATTCCTAATTATGCATCTATATAGTCTAGTAAGCTTATCGGGATTTACCTGATATGACGGTCTGCTTTTTATCAGGGATGAATGTTCCTCCTTTTGGATCACAATACGTTTCCGGTGGACGTATGCAACTATAAATGCCCATCATATTTCTAACAAACCATAAAAAAATTAGCAGTTAGATCTCACGTTATCTTTGGAGACCAATCTTTTAAATATGCTTATAAAAATTGCAGTAGCTATATATATATATATATATATATATAATGTTAAAAGAAAAATGACAACCAACATGCCTTCGGTCACATATTCACGTATTCTATATAACTTAATTTTCTGATGTGCAAATTGACATTGGAATCTTCCATTATTAACATAGCATTGACAATTTATTTTTGCAAATGAACGGTATTCTTTGCTAATTTACATTGCCTTTTATGAGCATTTCAAGACCCCTTCGATAAAGAAACCTCAAATTTGTACGTCTTGGGCTTCTGTTTCGGGGCTAATGTTTCATGTGTTCTGTTAGTTAGATGAAGAGAGAGAGAGAGAGAGAGAGAGAGAGAGAAGTAACTGTACATCCATTATGAAGGCATGGATTTCCTTCATAACCTTCCGAGCGATTGCAACGATATCCCCAAAAATCCTCGCCATCGATGGAAGTTTTGGTCGTCGTTCTCCGCAGAAAAAAAAAGTCTAATCAACACCGCGTGGTGCATATTTTGGTCTAAGATGATTGGTCCATGGCATGCCTGGCTTCACCATCCGGTCTCATTCCCATCTGACGAATGCACGGAACACGCAACTACTCTCAACCTTCACGTTGATGCCAATCGTCGTCGAATTCGACACCTAAAAAGAATTATTAAACGGGATTCTCATGTGCGTCTACGGTACTAGGAAGCGGGCGAAGTTTCTTATGTCATTTACAGGTGTGTGCAGCTGAGAGACTAGCTTGAAACCTGATCTCGATTATTAAACAGATTGTCACTGTTTAAACAGATTATTAAACAGATTGCCACTGTTTGTCACTGTGTTAAGTTGATGTTATCCGGAAAGTAAACAAGGACTTGCTGTGCAAGGCCTGCATAGTGAACAAGTTAATTCAAGGAGGGTGGAGCAATGCAGCTTTGCACAAACACTTGCAGAACTTTTCTCTGTTAACTTACCGAGAATGAGATTTTACATTCCAGCTATGGCTGATTACAGAGTAAGGGAAGACAAAATAACTCAAATAATAAATAAAACCTGCAAAAATCACTTGAAGGGAGCAACAATGAGATGTGGATCTGCACATGAAAAAGACCATTGGATTTAAGTTCATTCCGATAGTAACAATTGGACATTTCACAACTGAGGCCGAAGGTTAACACATCTTTTCCTTTGGTTCTTCAATTTTTTTTTCCTAAAAGTAAAGTAGGTTAATTAAGTAGCAGAATTACAAGAGGAGATACTTAGATCTGAGCATAAATAATTAACTTAAAGGGTCACTCCCCTTTCTAAAAAAATATAACTTTAGTTAGCCTAGCATATTTAGCTAATCAGCTAACAATATCATTCAAGTACATACCAAATATCTTTAAATAAATTCTGCATTGTCCAAGGTATAGGGATAACCTTGGATACAATCCAAACCAATATCTTTGAGTTTGATTTCACATGAACTAATTTGACTCCATCCTATGCACACTTCTTCTTTCAGCACATCTGCACCCAGCAAATAGAGGGTCACTAATATCATTTCTTAAAATAAACCCCAAACCACCAATTTCAATATTCTTAATGGAACCACAACAGTTAAGTTTCATGCATCCTTCTCGCTGTTTGCACCATGATACTTGTCTTTGGACTGGCACTTGCTTACATCCATCAAGTTGTTTCACCATGTCATAAGCCAGAACTAATGCAATGACCTCATGAAAAATATCATGTGAAGAAGTACACTTTTACTTAAAGACAAGATCATTTCTCACCCACCACAACCACCATAAAGCAATGACAATGACAAACACAAAGAACAACCTAGGACTTCCCCCATTTGCATCCCCTCATTAACCTTCTCTCCCTCGTGCCATGTTTTGAAGGAAATGAAATGCACATCAAATCTTTGTTCGACCATATTCCACAAATCACATGCAAAAAAAATAAGAAAAAGAAATTGACTCAGGTTCCATTCGATAAAAGGGACACAACACAGTATTATATACACCCAATCGGACATGTCCATCAGTCGTGGGGAGGTGACGATGCAAAGTTACTAGCAAAATACTCTTTACCCTTGGTAACACTGACAACTTCCATAACCTATGCCATTGATCCTCACTTGATACAAAATTACCCATCTGACAATACATATACCGATAAGCTGACTTACAAGAAATAAAACCTTCCTCATCATGTTTCTAAAGCCAAAAATTATCACATGGTACAAGGGCAAGATCCAACCAACAAATGACCTTGGATAAGGCACTTCCAAACAGAAAATCCAGGTTATGCACATTGTAACAGCCATTATGAATTAAATCTGAAATGACCAGATAAGGGTTTTGCAGCTCAAAAACATTATAAAAAGTAGGCTTCAAAGATATCAACAAATCCAAAATCCAAGGATCCGAAAACGCTTTAATTACTCATAAATATAAAGAAACAATCATGCATTTTTTTCAAAAGCAGTTAAAAGTAATCTCCAACACCAATGATCTTTAGAAGAAAACTGCAAGTCCTAAGAATCAACATACCGATACTTAGCCCTAACCACTTCAGCCCACAAGATATCAAAGTTATTTAGATATTACAATATCCTCTTTCCTTGCAAAGTAAACTTCATGAAGTGCAAGTCCTTTGATTCTTCATTTCAAAGTTGAAACCTATCATGACAGTAAATTAAGAACCAACTAGTTGATATATCATGTTAGGTAACTTAGCTGAAATCTGGAACAACTCTAAACAATTCAACTCATTTCGCTACAGAGAGAGGGCACCCCTCCTTCAAGCTTCGTCCAAGCATCCACAGCATCACCTTTGATTACCATTCTCAAAGTCATTTCACAACCTCAAATGGTGGTGCCAATTTCTTAGTCAAGCACTCCTTATAAATCCCCATTGTCTCATTGAACTCTCCTTTCTCAATCAAACCTCGGATCAGCAAAACATATATGTCAGCATTAGGCAGCACACCCTCGCTCCCATTCATCCTTTTCATGTCCTTCATCCTCTTTAACACTTGAACTGCAGCATTAACATATTTCCTTCTCAACAGAACCCATCAATATGGTATTAAAAGTGGTCAAGTTAGGTTGGATCCCTTTCAAAACCATCACATTTGAGCAACTCTTTGGCATTAAAGTTATCTGAATTTTGACAGCTTGGAAATCCTACAATTGTAGGCAACAACATTAGGTTCCAATTCCTGGTTCAAAACTTCCTTCAGAATCTCTTCAAACTAATCGCCGTGCCCTTTCTTCAAGTACCCATGCAAGAGAGTATTGCAAGAGACGATATCCGGCCTAACTCTTTTTTTGCACATTTCGTCGAGCACATTGCAGGCGGTTTCAAGATCACCTTTTTCACAAATAGATTGAAGCAGAATATTATAAGAGACGATGCCAGGAGCAATACAGAGTTCCCTCGGTGCACGATCAAAGGTGTCGATGATGAGATCAAATAGGCGATTGTGGAAGTAGTCGGAAAGGAGGACGGAGAGGGATTTATCGGAGCAGGGCCGGCCAAGGAGGTCTGGTATGCGGTTGAAGGGGCGGCGGCGGCGTCGTCAGGCATGCCAGCGGCAGAGTAAAGGGAGATGAGACGGATGATGAAGCCCTCGGACTCGGGGGACTTGGGGTCGGATAGAAGGCGGTCGACGAGGTCGGGGCGGCGGGCACTGGAGAGCTTCCGGATGGTGAGGACGAAGAGGGGGCGCGGCGCTGGGAGTGGAAGCAGGGAAGGTGGACGGAGAACTGGAAGAGTTCCGCGACACGGTCGGGTTCGGATTCGGAAAGGATCGCGTCTTTGAGAGGTGGAGAAGGGTTTGGGACCAGTGGAAGCGGGGGCCTTGGAGTGAGCGGCGAGGGCCGAGAAAGGGGATCGGAAGAAGGAGGAGAGGTTAGCAGAGCGACAGCGGAGAGGAGCGGTAGCAGCCATGGAGGAGAAGTCGGGAGTCGGTAGCATATATATATACATATATATATACATATATGTATACATATATGTATACATACATGAATGTATGCATATATGTATACATACATGAATGTATGCATATATGTATACATATATGTATGCATATATGTATGCATATATATGTACATATATGCATATATATGTACATATATGCATACATACATGTATGTATACATATATATATATATATATATAAGGATTTTGTTAAATAAATCACCTGAAATACAGGACCAACCAATCCCCTCGAACTTCTGTCTCCCTTCCCTAGATGCATATGACGATGCCGCCGACCCGGCTGAACATGTGGCCACCTTTCGCGCCCAAATGGCGCTCTACGGCACGTCAGACGCCTTGATGTGCCAGGCATTTCCAATGACGCTGAGGGGCCCGGCCCGAACCTAGTACAACGGTCTCAAGGTCGGGGCATTCTCATCCTTTGACCAGCTCACAAGGAACTTCGAGCTTAATTTTTTGGTGTATGCAAGACCGAAGCCGTCCATCGCACTGCTCCTGGGACTCAACCAAAAGGACGAGGAGCCTCTTTCCCTCTTCGTGAATCATTTCGTCACGGAGATTCAGAAATTGCTAGACACTCACCCCTCTTTATTGATGCAGGCGTTTATGATTGGGTTACGACCCTCCAGGTTTTTCTGGTCCCTTGTGGAGCGACCCTCGGTCATGGTTTCTAAGATGCTCCAGCGAGCAAACCAGTTTGTCACGGTGGAAACCTGGATGGCCGGGAAGCGCGAGGAGCGCAAGAGACCTCAGCCCGATACCCCCCGGGAGCGACCGGCCCCCACGCCAAGGAGCAAGGCGAGTCGACTCGACCCACGGATCCCGAGGTCCCCCCACTCTGCGTTGGGCCATTCCCAGACTGAAATATTCCTCCAAATAAGGAAGAAGGGGTTACTTAAACCCCCCCACCCCGATGAGGGGTTCCCCCGGACTGCGAGATCAGTCCAGATATTGTCGTTTCCATCGGCAGCATGGACACGACACCGAGGAGTGCTATGACCTGCGTCGGCAAATTGAGGAGCTCATCCATAGGGGGCACCTGGCCCGCTACCTCCATCAGGCCAGGAGCTCATCGCCGCGCCCTTAGGGCCCCATCGAGTGGTAGATTGATGTGATAACCAGTGGATCAGTCGCCAGGGGAAACAGCATGGCTGGGCGAAAGGCATACGCCCGAGCCGCTCCTGGCGAGAGCTCCGGGCAAAGGTCCGACCCTGAGGTCACATTCCCGGCCGAGGAGCTGGGACAAGCCGAGCACGACGATGTGCTGGTAATAACCGCAAGGATTGCCAATGCCCAAGTTAGAAGAATCATGGTCGACACGGGAAGCTCGGCCGACGTGCTCTACTTCGACGCTTTTGAGAAGCTCGGCCTGAGCAGAGATGCCCTGGAACTGATGCGCTTCGCCCTCACCGGATTCACGGCGTCGATCTCACCATCGGGTCGATCACCTTGCCCCTAACTCTGGGAGACCCGCCGAGGACGAAGACGGTGATGATGGCTTTCCTGGTCGTTGACTTGCCCACGGTGTACAACGTGATACTTGGGCGACCGACCCTCAATAAGTTCAGGGCGGTCGTATCCACCTACCACAGGACGGTGAAGTTCCCGACCCGCGCGAGTCGGTGAAGCCGAAGTCCTTTGAGTCGGCGGTGCAACGACAATTTCATCGCACAAGGCAACAGGGCCAACTCCGCCCATAGAAGATCCCGGGGGCGATAGAGGCCGGCCCAAAGATCCACGAACCTACGGAGCCAACCATTGGCGTGCCTTTGCGCGAGGATCGGTCGAACTAAACGGTCCGGGTCAGATCGGGGCTCCCCGAGCAGGAACGGAGGCATCTTGTTAACTTCCTGCAAGAGAATGCTGACATCTTCGCCTGGTCCCCAGCAGATATGCCAGGGGTCGATCCTGAGGTCGCTCAACACTATCTAAACATTTCACCCGAGGTACGCCCAGTGAAGCAGAAGCCCTAGCAATTCGCCCCCGAGAGGCAGCTAGCTGTCCGAAAAGAGGTAGAGCACCTTTTAGCAGCAGGCTTCGTGGAAGAAGTCAAATAACCGCGATGGCTTTCTAATGTAGTCCTCGTAAAGAAACCCAATGGGAACTGGAGGATGTGTATTGACTATACTGATCTTAATCGCGCCTGCCCGAAAGACTGCTACCCCCTCCCCAGGATCAATCAGTTGGTCGATGACACCTTGGGGCATGCCCGCCTGTCGTTCATGGACACCTTCTCTGGTTACAACCAAATCAGGATGGCACCTGAGGATTAGGAGCACACGGCCTTCCTTACCGACTAGGGAGTATACTTCTACAAGGTTATGCCCTTCGGGCTGAAGAACGCCGAAGCCACGTATCAAAGAACCGTAAATAAGATGTTCGCCCAGTAGATTGTGCGAAACATGGAGGTCTACATCGATGACATGATCGTGAAGAGTTGCGCGGCCGCGACGCATTTGGATGATCTGGCAGAGGCATTCTCCACACTCCGTAAATACAGCCTGCGTCTCAACCCCTCAAAGTGTACATTCGGCGTCAGCTCGGGTAAATTCCTTGGATTCATCATACACGAAAGGGGGATCGACGCCAACCCGGAGAAGATCCAAGCGATCATCGACATGCGGCGCCATGGGTTAAGGAACTACGAGAGACTGAACGGGAGGCTAGATGCTTTATCATGTTCCTCTCTCGGTCGGTGATCGGTGCCTACCCTTCTTCCGTGCCACTGAAAAACCCCAAAAGTTTGAATGGACTACGGACTGCGAGGAGGCCTTTAGCTGTGTAAAGTAGCATCTGTCTGACCTTCCTCGCCTTACTTCTGTCTCCCCCGGGGAGAAGCTCAGCGTTTATCTGGCCGCCTCTCCCCATGCGGTTAGCTCCGTTCTGATCAAGGGGACCCCGAGTGAGCAGATGCTGGTCTATTATATCAGCCACGTCTTGAGCGGTCCTGAGGAGCGCTACCCACCGATCGAGAAGCTGGCATTAGCCCTCGTACTGACAGCTCGAAAGCTGCGCCCTTACTTCCAAGCTTATCCAATCGAGGTAATTACTGACTAGCCACTTTGACATATTCTGGCTAAGTTCGACTTGGCAGGTCGCCTCCTTAAATGGTCGATGGAGCTCGGCGAGTTTGACATCCAGTATGTGCCGAGAACTGCCATCAAAGCCCAGGTGGTGGCCAACTTTATCTCGGAGATGTTCCGACCCGAGGGCGACATCCCCGAGCCGACCGACGCGGGATGGATCCTATGCGTGGACGAGGCATCATGCTCGAAGGGTGCGGGGGCCTGGTTGGTATTGTAGGCTCCCGACGGTCGCCTGTTTGAGCGTTCCCTCCGCTTTGGCTTCAAGGTCACCAACAATGAGGCAGAATATAAGGCTCTCCTGGCTGGACTCAGACTGGCTGCCGAGATGCAGGTGGGCACCCTACATGTCCACACCAACTTGCCGCTCGTGGCCGAGCATCTCAACGGCGAATACGAGGCCCGCGACCCCACCATGTCAAAGTACCTAGCAGAGGTAAAGAGCCTGATCACCCGCTTTCCCAGCTTTTCATTATCTAGGATACCAAGGGGTCAGAATGAGCGGGCGGATGCACTTGCCTTGAGGGCGAGCCCGACGTCGAGGAACTCCCCTTTCACACAATCACAGTGGCTGCGGTAACGGCGGTCGACGCACCAATAACCTGGGTGCAGGAAATGCTGCAATTTATGCAGCACGGTACATTACTCGATGATGAAGCCGCGGCTCGACGCCTGCGCTGCACCCAGGCACGGTATTGTGAAGTCAACGGCTAACTCTATAAGAGGTTGTTCTCGCACCCCCTCTTACGGTGCTTGGATCCCGATGAGGCACAATCGGTGCTTGCCAAGGTCCATGAGGGGATTTGTGGAGAACACTTAGGTGGCCGCACCCTGGCGTTAAAAGTACTTCGCCAGGGCTACTACTGGCCTACCATGTGCCGAGACGCCCGAACCTATGTCCAATGATGCGACACGTGCCAGAGGCATGCACGAACCCCTCGGCAGCCTGCGGTTCCGCTCACACCTGTAGACTGCGCGTGGCCCTTCGCGCAGTGGGGGATGGACCTCCTCGGACCATTCCCCCCGGCCTCCGGGCAGAGGAGGTACATCATCGTTGGGGTGGATTACTTCACCAAGTGGGTCGAAGCCGAGCCATTGGCGGCGATCACGGAGCCCCAGATAGAGAGGTTCGTATGGAGAAATATTGTGACTCGGTTTGGCCTGCCTGAGGCCATCATCACCGACAATGGGACCCAGTTCGCCAGTGCCCGATTCAAAGAATTTTGTGCGAGCTACAAGATTCAACTAAGGTTCAGTTCGGTGGCCCACCCTCAGACAAATGGCCTTGCAGAGGTGACCAATCGGTCAATTTTGGACGGACTTAGGAGGAGGACCCTTACGGCTCGCTCCACTTGTGTAGACGAGCTCCCGAGCACCTTGTGGGCTCTATGCACCACCCCCAAAACCGCAAACGAAGAATCCCCCTATAGCCTCATGTTCAGCACCGAGGTCGTATTACCTCCCGAGGTGGTCATCCCAACCCCTCGGACGGAGAGGTACGAAGAGGCCACCTCGGTTGAGGGGCTCCGAGCAGGGTTGGATCTGCTCGAGTTGCGGCGAGCCGACGCGCACCTGAAGGCCCTTTCTTACAAAAGAGCCGTCGCCAGGATTTACAACCGTAGGGTCCACCCCTGACCCGTCAAGCTCGGCGACCTAGTATTGCGTAGGGCCGAGGTAAGTAACCCGACCTGTGCGCACGACAAACTTACCCTAATTGGGAGGGACCTTATCTCGGGTCACAAGAGTCATCCGAGCAGGGGTTTACCGGCTCGCGACCATGGACGGCCACACCTTACTGAGGACATGGAATATGCAAAACCTTAAGAAATTTTTCGTCTAGAAAAACGGTGGAAAACAACATAAGAAACCTTTTGACAAAAGGCCTTTTCATTAAATTAGAGTCAAGTTATAGGACTAAACGACTCGGACTTACAGACCGACTCCTTAGAGAAAGTTCATGGCAGCTGACCCTTCGGGGGTTCCGGGCCGTCATCAAAAGGAACCTCCTCGGGCATCTCCACCCCCGAGTCCTCAGGGAAAGAGGCAAAGGGGTCCTCCGCCACCTCAAGGTCGGGGTGGCGAGCCCGGAACCGGGCCAGGGCGATCCGATACCCATATTCGTAGGTAACCTGCCCTGACCGGGTTAACCCAAGCTGGAAGCCCTCGAACTTCTTGTAGTCCTCAAGCAGCTGCCTGTCCCTTTCCGGCCTCTGACGGGCCTCCTCGGCTAAGGCCTCGAAAGCAGACTCTGCCTTGGCTTTTGTCGCCTCCAGCTGCTTGGTCAACTTTAGCACCTCGGCCTTCCATAGGCGAAGCTCAGTTTGCTCCAACCGGAAGAGCCCCTGGAGGCCGTCGTTCTGCTCTTTGGTCGCCTGGAGCTCGGCCTTGAGGCAAGTCACCTTCGCGTCCAAATCGGACGCATGCTATTCTACGGCAGCTATGGCCTTGGGCCTCACCGCCACGCGGACCTCCTCGAGTTGTCGGCGTAGCTCGGCGTTGCGCTCACCCAGCCCACTGATGATCTGACCGGCGTCCCGCACCCGGTCCATCAGCGCCATAATGTAGTGGTGGCTCTGCAGACAAAAAATGTCAGAACGGAAGCACCCTGGTGCCAGAAAGAAGCCTAGGGTATAATACTTACCCACACCACTGACTTGGCGGACTTGCCAAGCAGAGTCTCGGAGGGCAGGGTGTATAGCTCCCCGGCCATCCCGGGGTGAAGCCCTCCTCGGAGGAACGTGGCTGCGATGTCGCTGTCAGCCCATACCCTGTCCCCGATAGACAGGTTCTCCCAGCGGGCCAACAGGGGGTCGTTCGCCGCCCCCACTGACCGGTCTCCTACCATCTGAGCATGAAAAGGCTCCTCCTTGGCGCCAACAGGAAGCTGGCATAGCTCCCGGACCGAAGGGAGCTGGGGCTCCTTCCCTGCGCCCTCTCGGCTGGCCTCGCCCTCGCCTTGCTTGGGCCTTGCCTCCGCCCGCTCCGCGTCGGCCTCATCCGGCTGTGTTGCTATCGTGGCGGGCTGCTTGGAGGCAAGGACCTTGACCCTCTTCTGTGGATGATCCGCCTCGACCTCCACCGGCGCCTCTTTGGTACCAGTCTTCGGTTCGGCCGCCATGCGCATAGAGGGGGTAGACGGGATCCGTCTGCCATGGACCGATTTAAGGTTCACCATCCCTACAAGCAAGCACCAGTCAGTACCCGCAGGAGCCCAGAAAGCCCTAAATCACGCATGACAAGTGTACCCAGAGGCATTGGGCTAAGCCCCACCTCGATCAGCCATGACTCGGTTATGTCTTGGTTGGCTGTGGAAGAAGGATCTCCTTCAGTCGCTGGAGGTCCCTGAGCTCATCATCGCTCAGGCTAGGGGTAGTGTTGTCGATGGTGTGAGTCGACCACTGGAGCCTGAAGCCCCAGTCCCTCACACAACTCATGAAGAAGAATCGCCCTTTCCATCCCTTGTTACTGGAAGGGGCACCGCCTACTCTAAAACCCGATCGGGCAGAAAGTTAATACCCCCCTGGTCCTTTGGAGAGGCGGAAGCAAGATAAGAACATGTTCAAAGATGGGGTGATGCCAGCATAGTGGCACTCCCCCAGAAACGCCACTAAACCCCGCCAGCAGTTGGGTGCCATCTGCGATGGCAAAATACACCACCTAGAAATACAAGAGACGATGATTGGGTGAAGGGGAAAGCGCAATCCCGCTTCCAGGGTGTCCATGGATAACGCGAAGCCCCCGGGAACGTCGTCATATGCCCACTGCCCTGCCTCCGGGGCCACTAAAGCGTAATCCTCCGGTACACAAAAGCGACCCTGAAGGTCGAGAAGCTGTGACCCACATACCACGGAGTCAAGATTGTGGGGAGATCACATGGCCTCAAGGGCCCGCGCCGCCTTCTCGCCAGAAGGCGAGCCGCAACCATGTGGCAAAGGGTTTCGACCAGTAGAGGAAGTGGAGGAGGAAGGCAGAGAAGAAGAAGAGGGAGTAGGAGAAGAAGGGGAAGCAGGAGGAGTGGAGGCAGGCGAAGAAGAAGGGGAGGCCATCCGTACTGACCTTCGAAAGGAAAATGGAAGGGCCGATGCAAACAGGAGCGGTTGAAGGAATCGGTGGAGACGACCCGACAGCGAGATCAAGGGAGTCTGGAAGGATCAGCTTGGGAGATAAAGAGCGTGCGGTGAGGCAACCGCACATTACTTATTGGCAAACTCCCGCCAAAAGCCCTGCCCCTTCGCCTGTGCAGAGTGGGCAAACACCCCTAGGGCGCGTCACTTCAGGAAGACCAGGGAGCGCCTTGCCATAAATGAGCCCTAACGTGGCAGCCCGTGTGGGAAGGCGCGGCAAGTGGAAACGCAGCCGCCTCGATCCCGACTCCCGAGAGCCCCTTACAGGCGCCGTTTCTGGAAAGACCAAACGACGCAAGAAACCATCCCTTGAGTATCACGCATGCCAACGATCAGGGGATCTCCCGCCCTCGTGACATATGAGATCATAATCACCCAGGCGGTCGCTCGGTCGGAAAGTCCGAGCCTCCCCTCGGCCAGGTAAGCCCGAGCCTCGCCTCGGCCAGGTAAGCCCAAGCCTCGCCTCGGCCCGAAAGCCCGAGCCTCGCCTTGGCCAGGTAAGTCCGAGCCTTGCCTCGGCCAGATAAGCCCGAGCCTCGCCTCGGCCAGGTAAGCCCGAGCCTCGTCTCGGCCCGAAAGCCGGAGCCTCGCCTCGGCCAGGTAAGTCCGAGCCTCGCCTCGACCAACAAGCCCGAGCCTCGCCTCGGCCAGAAAGCCCGAGCCTCGCCTCGGCCAGAAAGCCCGAGCCTCGCCTCGGCCAAAGAGCCCGAATCTCGCCCTAGCTAGTGCCCTTCCGCGGTATGCCCGCTTGAGTCGGTACCTCGGTTGCGGACAGCCCGCAGTACACCTCTCAGGCGGTACGCCACCATGGGTACGCACCGCTGAGCTCGTACTCGGCGAACCTGCCGCTGTACCCCTCAACGCGGTACGCCCGCCCTAGCGCGGTACGCCCGCCTGAGCCTGCACCTCGGTCGCGGACTGCCCATTGCGTACACCTTTGCGTGGTACGCCCACCACGGTGCGATACGACCGCCTGAGCCTGTACCTCGGCCATAGCCTGCCCTTTGTGCAGCTCAACGTGGTACGCCTGCCTCTATACAGCACGCCCGTCCGGGGCAGTATTTCGGCTAGGTCCTCACAGCGCCTTCTTCTAGACCTGGCCCCTAAGTCAGAAACTTCGACCACGACTACCCTGGAACGACGAACCGACAGGCGTCCGCTGTGAGCCACGGAAAGTATCCCCCTCCACAACCGATCAGAAGCCCACCGAATAATCCTCGCAGTCTAAAAGCCAGCCTCGGACCCTCGAACAAGCATCGAGGCAGGGCTTCCTTCGGGGGGAGGGGGGGAGAATGATGTGGGTAATAAAATAGGAAGTGATGTGAGCCCATGCCGCCTACACCAGGATGACGTCCCCTACCCTACACACAGCCGACTGTAGTCGAGGTTGACCGACAGATGTGACGCCGCTTGCCCCTCGCGGGCCGTACAGTTTTCGAGACACGTCACCATCCTGTAGGGTCAGGTCCTCGGCGTGCTCCTAGACGCAACCAGGGGCGCAGAGTTTCAAGCACGTCAACAAGCAGCAATCTGGTTCATATAAACCCCGGCAACCGAACGTAGAGGGTTCCTGCACAAAGGTCGGGTCGAGCGGAGTTCTTCCCGACCCGACCTTTGTGCAGGAACTAGAGCCAGGCGTGACCGACGGAGGAGCCCTCGTCGTCGCCTCAGACTCCAAGGACCCAACCCGAAGATCTCGTCCACATTCAGCCCGAACCCAGTCGCGACGGCCCCGAGGCCACGGCATAAAGTTGTTTACACTAACACATCTCGAAGGTTGTTTCTTTATTCGGTCGATTCCCATCGCCGACAGTATTCAAAGTCGAATACATCGACCAGATTAAAAACACATATCCAAGCATTTTGAAGATTTCAGGGGAGGTCAAAACAACTACAAAAGTATTGGGTTACTCACCTAGTTCGTTTTCAAAGAAAAAGCAAAGACGGACGGATTACAGAGCATCACAGAAGGGCTTTGCCCTGGAAACTTGAAAGCATGGAAGACGAGTGTTTACCATGCTCAGCAGAGTTTGGCAACCAAAATAATGCAGCTAAGGAACTATTGGGGGAAAAAAAATAAAAATCTCATCATCTTTGCATGAAAAGCCCAAAAAAGCAATTAACCACCACTCACCTCAACGGCTTTCGAATTAACCAAAAAAAGAAAAAAGAAAAAGGAAGAGGTGACATAGAATATATCATTACTAGTTGTATAGAACATGCTCTTCTAGAAATTAAAAAGATATCTTGTTAGCATAAAATCTATAATTATACTATCTATAATGCGAAAAAACTTTAATGCCAAGATCTAAAATCAAATAATAATGGATCTAAATAATATTACGATGCGTACCTTTAATTGTTATTCAGAGAAATAATCTTTATCTGATCTACAAATATATCATCGTCAGGATCTGAAATATCAATTTACAAGAAGAACTAGACTCACCTTCTACTCTCTTTCTATCATTTCACATGAATACTTAGATTGATGGATAGGGAGATTGAGAGAGAAATTGTAATAGAGAGATTAAGAGAGAAACTGTATCTCTACTCTTTTATTTCTTCTCATATTCTGATCTCATCTCATATTTCGTATTCCTAAATATCCTATCTATTTATAGACGAGAGCAGAAAGTTTAGGATAAGATATTAGGAGATTTTCTGATATTCCCAAAGGAATCCTATTTTAACTAGACTTCTTTTCTATTAGTTAATAACCATAATCAGAATTCAATCATATCTTTAAAATATATTATCTAATTAAATAGGACTACATAATCGTAATTGTGAATACTGCAAAGCCAGATAAAAATAAAGCTATGATCTACTTTTTTTTACTTATGAAAATTGTATGCTGAGAAATTTCACAAGTCAAACCTAGAAGAAACGGTTTGTTACGCTTACAACATCCAAAATTGTACAATTACAAATTCTCATTCAGGCCGTTCATTTGAGTTCCGACTTCTCTGACCAGAGCTGTCAAAACTGCATAATACTGCCTACCTCATGAAGGATCGGCCAAATGCATCATTGATCCAATATCTATGTCAAAAGATCTAGGCAGATGGAGAATCTGTTAGTTCTCAGGCCAATCTAAATGTTCAATAGGATCTCCACTCAGATGCCATGTTCCTTCTGTAATCTCTTGGAAAAGCTGGTCATATCCCCATCTTGAGAAACCCAAGAAGAACCAATAATCATCAGGAGATTCTTCTTTCAATTTAATTTCTTCAATCACCTGACGTGTTACGACTGGATTGCCAAAATAAACACCTTTCACGATCTCTGTATAACCCTCTTTAGCTTTTCGGATCAAACTGACAAGAAGGTAAAGTCTGAAACCTGGCAGGACCTCCATAGTAGAGAGGAGCATGCTTTAGTGAAACCAGATCACTGTCTAGTTCCTTAAAAATATCCCAGCTTATCCGTTTGTTAATGACCAAACCTTGGAAACCCTGGTTCTTGTCCATGGTCACTATCAGCACTGTAGAGTTGTCAAATGGAGCAGCGTTGAAGAGTTTATCAGTGGCAGCAAGAATGGATCCCACAACTACATGTATGTGTTTATCGTGAGAGGTGACTAGTGTATATGTATTAAGAGGGTCTTCGCTGTCTGCAGAAATAGCTTTATTCAGCACAATTTTGTTGTATTTGTCTTCTGGTGAATGAGCTTTCTCATGAGCGGCCAAAGTGGATGCATATAACACCTGTTCATCCCTGTTTCCCTTCCTCGAATGGGTCCACAGAAGGCCTAGATATACATAGGAAAAAGATTGGACTACATGATGAAATACTCGAGTATTCTTGAAAATGAGAGACGAAAGCAGTGTCTCAAAAGAGTAGAATGATTCTTCAATTACTGGACATCGATACAACAGCAGTGCCAAATACTACATTGAATATATGATCTGCCGGACCAAATTTCTGTTCCATTAGGAGTTCCATTTAGGACTCAAAAACTCCTCGTAGCTAATCTCAAGTTAAAGACAGGCAGGCAGTTGAGCTTACTGTTAACTTAAAGGGCAGTTGGCAAAAAAGAGTCCTATCAGACTGCTAATGTAGATAGTGGACAGAAAGGAAACTAATTGCCATATCTGTTAAGGAACCAAAGATAACACATTTATGGAAGAGCTGTAGAAGTCAAACAGGGCTGATGTAATAACTAAGTCATAGTATCCCAGATCATTCTCATTTTAGACAGACTTAGTAAAGTTGTCGAATTGTCTATTTCTTTGGATTGCTGCAGCCATCTTCTTTTGGTTTGAATTCGAAATTTAAATTAAATGTATAAGAAAAGTCAAATTTCATTGGGACATTGCTGTCAAAACGCAGTGCAATTTAAAGGGGCAGCAGTGTAGCCTGATAGGTTATATAGGTATATAAATCGCTGCTGTCCTCTTGTCACTACTTTCTACCACATGTTGTACACTCATTATTGCGACCCATCGTAGTATTTGTTACCCGTAGCATCTGCTTTCTTTTCAGCAAAAGTACATAAAGTCAAATTGGCAATCCATGATAAGTGTAACATCCATTATGACCATCTTAGATTAAAAGAAACTTTTTATATTGTTGATGCAGGATGACTCGTAGCTTATTTTTCTATTTCATTCTTCTTTGAAAACACACCATACTCTGTTTAGTTCCAAATCAAAACATGTGTTGTCCATGGCACATACTGCAAGCATTGTGCAAAGATTTACGAGGAGATAGTTCATTTTTCCTTCATAACCTCTTATTTCGACGCCCACAAGAAAAATGTCTCTTTTTGACGTTATAAATCACAAAATTCTTTGTGGTGGGAATTGTAAGTAGCATTTGTTCGACCGAGTCAAGATATAGAGCGAAGGGTGCAATCACTTGCGGTGTATACCGGACGACCCGGAATCGGACTGGTTTGCAGAGCCGGCGGAGAACTACTACCAGAAGCGGCCTCAACTCATCGCGCGCCTCCACGACCTCCACCACAGTTAGCTCTACCTGGCCGACCGCTACTCCCAGTCTCTGCTCCACCGCCACCACCGTCGCACCTCCTCCGTCCCCTCCGACCTCGACGCCGATGAAGACACCGACCTTCCGGTCTCCACTTGCTCCGACGCCGAGAGCTCCCTCTCCTTTCAACCCTTACCCACTCAGCCCCGTCCGCAGTTCCAAGGTCCGACCCCCGCCGTCGCCGAGGCCGATCTGTATATGATCGTGGCGGAGCTGGTGCTGGCAGCGGTGGAGGGGGACCTTGTGGAGGCGAAGGGGTCGGAAGTGGAGTGACGGTTGGCGGAGTCGGCGCAAGATCGAGCTGCAGGGGAGCTTGGTTGAAGTGCTCGAGCAGAGCGGATGGTGCTGCTGGGTGAGAACGCTCGGCTAGGGTTCCAGGCGGCGGCCGCGGAGGAGGAGGCGCGGGCAGTGGCTGCGGGGTTGGGGTACAAGCGGCGGCGGGCGGCGGAGCTGGCGCGGGCAGTGGTGAAGCTGCGGGAGGACCACCGGGTGTGCCTGCTGGGCCGGAGGATCGAGGGCCTCCAGGCGCAAATCTACGGTCTGGAGCGGCGCAACCGGGAGTGCTTCGAGGCCATGGCGAGGGGGGAGAAGGAGAAGGGGGAAGCGCGGGCGGACGTGGACCGCCTCCGGGAGGAGAACGGCCGGCTGAGGCAGGAGGCGAAGGCGGCGCGGGCCAGGCGGCGATGGGGCCGGAGCTGGTGGGAGCGGGTGCGGTCGTTCGACTGGGCTCCAGCCCCGTGTGCCGCACGTGAGGGAATCCAAGGTGCCCAAGAACTGGTTCTACATATAAATAAATGCACCTTCTTTTTTCGTCTTCGTATGTGTTTGTTTATTTACGCTCCAAAAATATGGCTATGTGAAGGACAGCACAGGGTTGGTTGTAGAGAGTCCGTGGTTGTCCCCCTGTACTATAATTTTATGGGTTGGACTAGACATGTAAGTGTGACAGTGTATCTGATGATACGTTGAGTCGTCTCGCGGGATGGCTGATCGAATCATGGGCGATGGACATGCAACATTATGTATGCAGCATGCTAATTAGTATAGATGAGGCGTGCATCGATAATGATGATTTACATTGGCATTTGCACGCACAATTACATTTTTGAAGTGATACCTGGGTTTAAGCCGAGCCTATTCTTTAATTATTGTTGCCAATATTATAACAATCTTTAACAAAGTAGATACAAATTCAAACAATAGATTAGCCTAGGACATTAAACGAAGTAGCTATCTATATAAGTGTTTATAAGATACAAATTTTATAATGACAATACTAGACACAATAATTCATACAAGGACTATATGAAACTTTTTCAATGACAATACCAATACCAGATACAACAACTCATACAAAGAATACATATAAAGGATAATGCTTTGTAAGTGTTTATGTGATATAAATGTTTTAGTGATAACACTCGACACAACAATATTTACACGATGATCACATGAAACACTTAGATTATGAAACACACAAAAACTATATGAAACACTTGATGCATACAAAGGATAACGTCATATAATTGTTTATGGGATACAAACTTTTTAGTGATAATATAAGACACAACAATACTCACACAAGGACTACATGAGTTACTTAACGCTCAATATTATACACATAACTTGTAATAACATACGAAGTAAAGATACAAATAATGAATAATTAAGTAGAATACAAGCTCACCGTGGGTTATATAATGACCATAGGAATTCCTTTTCTAAGCTATAATTCCTAGACGTCCCTTTAGTTGTTTGGTCATCTGAATCGGAGAAAGTATAAGATGAATCACTTAGCAGATACTCGGTTTCTTCCATACCTTCTGGAATGGGATTTTTTTTCTTCTTTCCAATCCTTCTTAAGCTTTGTAATTTATACTCTACTTCTTTCATCGTAGGCCTTTCAATCCCATTCAACTTCAAACACATTTCTATCAGTTGAATAATTTCCAAAAGCTCTTGTTTAGTTCCTTCTTTCATGACACGATCTTCCACGAGATCAAAAGAATGGTTCTCTCTCATTGCTTGAAGAAAATACATAGATAGATTTTGCCTATTCTCATGCTCAATGGAGAAAACAGGTTTCTTTCCCGTCAAAAGCTCCAGGAGAATAACCCCAAAGCTATAAACGTCACTTTTCTCCGTCAATTGACTGGTCTGGTAATATTCTGGATCTAAGTATCCAAAGGTGCCTTGTATAACAGTAATTATATGAGTTTCATCAAGCGGGATAAATCTCGAGGCTCCAAAATCTGATACTTTTGCCCTGAAATGATCATCCAAAAGAATATTTGATGACTTAACATCTCTATGTAAAATTGATATTGAAGCAGCCGAGTGCAGATAAGCAAGTGCGCCGGCAGTTTCTGTTGCGATTCTCAGACGAGCTTCCCATGATAATGTAGAATTGCCATCTGAAACATGGAGGTGGTCTGCAAGGGTCCTGTTGGAGATGAATTCATAGACTAACAAGGGGACTTCTGTTTCTAAACAGCATCCAAAAAGCCTGACGATGTTTCTATGATTAATTTGAGAAAGAATTGCAACCTCATTTATGAATTGATCTATCTCACTCTTCTTTACTATTTTGGACTTCTTTATGGCGACGACGCGTTGATCTGACAAAATCCCTTTATAAACTGTGCCATGTCCTCCGCGACCGAGTACTCGAGTTTCGTCAAAATTGTTGGTTGCCTTTTCTATCTCTTCCAGAGAAAATATCTTTGTTCTCTCAGCAACGTCTTCGTTAGAAGAGATTAGCTGTTGTAATAGTAGTCCATGATTTTGGTGGAAGTTTCTCTCTTATTTTCTTTTGCTTTCTTATCTTCCATTTCCTTCTTAGGATGATAAAACTTATGCTTAAGAGCAATAAGCCACTGCCAAGACTTACACCGATTACGACACCTGCACAATACCACTCAAGTTTTAGCTTCACCAGTCTTTCCTTTTTGTTCTCACACTGCAGATTGTGTACTTTAATATTTAAGCACTTTTTTGTGTTTTTTTTTCTATCTAATCAATCATAGGTATTTATGCACTTTTTATTTATGTCAAACATCGTAATATTCATTTTGGCTTTTTGTAAGCAAATAAGTTTCGAGAACTTACCTACCAAAACAGTCTGTTTTTTGTCAGGAAGGCACTCATAACCACCCATCGTATTTCTGCATATCCCATTGCAAACGTTTTTGTTGGGAAAGCTGCACTCATCAATATCTAAGAAACCATAAAAAATTAGTAGAATTATATCACGTTAACTTCAGAACCAAATTGCAATATATATATTGTGTCAGAAATTAAAATATGATAAGCAGCAAATGTTTAGTCACAAAGTTTATTACATAATAAAATTTTATGAGGTGCACATTGATTATTTTTTTAAAAAAGCATAATATATTAGCTAAACATGTGAGGTACTATAAAAAAAAAAAGGCTTTGTAGGTTAGAGCACAAAAGACATGTACATTGACAATTTAGTTTCCATTTTTAATATCAACATTGATAAAATTATTTTTGTGATGCATGGTATTCATTCCTAATTAACATTACTTTCTATAGGAGAAAAAAGATTCTGAGCATTTCAAGAGTCCTTTTTTCAAATAGAAGAACAAGGAGTGTAAACTTGACAGACTCTGTAAGGTACGATCGTCCTTAAAATCGTGCGTAGTGGTATTAATTCTAGTATGTAAACTTAGTTGACACCATCTTACATGTACTGATTCTAGTATGTTATGGAGAACACGCAATTAAAATAGCTTAAGAATAAGTATATGCAATGTTCGACAACGATATTTAGGGAATTATTCAAATAACATCTATCATTGTACTTATGCGACGAAATAAAACTTCGGAAGGCTAATGTTTAACGTGTGTTTTGCTTTTCAACATTTTGAGAGGTAGTTCTGTTGTCTGCAAGAGAGAGAGGATTTTGGCTTTTGAGTACCTTTACATCCATTGGCAATATATGGATTTCCTTGATAACCATTATGGCATTTGCAACGATATCCCTGGATATCTTTGGTAGAAGTTTTGGGAACGTCCACACATGAACTGTTTTTGTCGACACAAGCGAATGTGGTCATGTTCTTGCTGGCTTCCTCGCAAGTCTGAGACTCAATCACCCAACTAAAGGTCGACAGCTGTTCAAGTGGCGTGAAAGGTCCAGTTTCATCGAAGTAGTTGTAGTTGTCATCAATGTAAGAACTGTCTGTTGTTCTGTTTGGTGCACTGAATTCCAATTGTCCTTCCTCCAATGAGATATTACGCACTATGTAATTGTCCTTGAAGAACAGAATAGGAGGATTGAATGTCGTGTTGCATGTTAGAGCAAATGACTGGCTTCTGTAACAATGCTTTCCTAGCCCGAATGGAAAAGAGATGTTAACACCCCCACATTTTGTTCGACAGCTTTTGCTCGGAACCAAAGTTAAAGATGCATCTGTTGATATGAACAAACATGTCAGCAGCAGAAATCGCCATAAGCCTACCGTGTTTTCTCTTTTTCGGATTCGTTTAAAAAGAGCTGAACAAATGATTTATATCTTAACAATCAGCATCCACCGATGCAAAAGAGAGCACATGTTTGAAGATGCAGAATTGTAAGCCCAAGTATTGAAAATGAGTGAGTAACGATCATGAGAGCTCAAAGCTACAAGATTGTAGTCATGACAACCAGGCCATTTTCTTGTGTTTTTATTGTAAGCATAAAATAATTACTATCATGCAAAATAATCTAATGCAAAGATCAAGATTAAATAACGATAGATGAAGTTTAGATTTGTATTTCTTTGGATGCTATTTTAGAATATCTTTTGCGATTCAAGGAAACAACAATAACATTGATTTGTAAAAGTTAGACTCATCTTTTTTTTTTCCTAGAAGATTCTATTTATAAAAAAAGATCGAGAATAGATTTGTATTCATCATCATCATCATCATCATCATCATCATAAAAAATTTTAAAAAAAATAATTAGGAGAGTCTTTATCATCAAGATATATTCTAAGATATCTTATTATAAGTAAGCATTCTTTCTTATTAATTGATAGTCATAATCAAAATTTAATTAGAACTATAATATATCTTATTCAATTAAACATAATCATACAATATGAGAAGTAGAGATGGATAAGGCAAATTATCAAGGTTATATAACTGGTCTACTACCATTGTTTTTAGTTTTATCCTTTGCTATTGATTTTAAAAGAAATATATGAGTACAACAGTATAGCCCCACTAAAATATTAGTACGCAAAATACACTCAATACATTTTAGAATGTGAGTTTTAAAATCTTACATTGAGATATTTATCTGAAAGGGTCACATTCAATAGGTTTGAGAAACCTGAAGTTGTTTCCTTTTTACATGTTTGATAAAAAAAAAAATCAAATATGATTAGAAATATGTAAATGCCCTTTGTCGAGAAAATCTGGGTTTCATGTATGTTGTACCATTTTATTATCTAATGTGCATGCCATTTGACTCAAACAATCATATGAATTACACACTATTGTTTGACCGATCAAAGTTATCGTTAATCAATCATAACGGAAAACCATGATCCTTTGACAATGTTTAACCTATAAAATAAAAATTAACATATCTGAAATAATATCTATCACTTGTTGCACTTCATACTTATCTAATCAAACTCGCACAAAACTGAGATGAGGTGGAATATTACCTGCACAACCATTGGCTAGGTATGGATTGCCTTTATAGTTAAGAGAACATCGACATATGTATCCAATATTATAATTCGTGTAGGCATAATTAAGAAGGTCATAACAGTCGCTATTGGGATTGTTGCAGGCAAAAGTTTCCATATTCTTCTTGGCCTCTTCACAGGTAGGATAGTCTTTGATGTACCATGAGAGAGCAGTCTCCACTTCTGAGCTCTCGCCTTTCACTATTCCTTGGAGATCATCTTTGGTAGTATTGTAACTATCGTACACGAAAACTTTGATACTGGAAGCATCAAGTAAATGAAGGTCATTCTGATTGAGTCGAGTTAACCGAACCTCCAATGAAGTACTATTCCAATAATATAAACCAAGTATGCACTGACTATTGTCATTGGAAGTGCATCTAGTTATGCAAGTACCGATAGTGTTATTAGTAGTGGGATCCACTAGGTCGGCAACGACGCTGCAACCAGACACATACAAACGATTATATGTATCTATTGTGTAAAAATTCTGTATTTCTTGTTCCAATGATGTAAAAGAGTAAGGCCAATTCTGAAGATCAATTAACGGAACATTAATGGACTCCTGATCCACACCCATGGTGACGACGGGTGTCTTGACGTACACAGTCCCAGTATCCAAATCAATTCTAGTGACCTCGAGGACTCCATCGCCCAAGGAGAGCCTTGGTGGTTGGTCGGTATGGTTCGTGCAAGTAAGATTAAATCCGGCACGATAACAGTCATGGCCTATGCCGAAAGGATACTCAATACTGATGTTACCGCATCTGTTCGGGCAGTTGGAAGGTAAAGCGAAATGTTTCTCTGTGGATGCACTTTCCACTTTTGTTGAACCCAATGAACTCAATGTCAGCGGCAGCAGCAACAGCTCCACCAACCCCATCCGATCTGTCTCTCTCTCGGACTAACCTTTCCCTCTTCCAGCTGCCTCAGTCCTGTTCGATAAATGAGGATTCCTGCAGGTCAGAAGTTTCTTGAATCGGCGACATGAACACTCTACGGTAACACCATAAATGCAACTACAGTAGAAGCTATGTATGTCTGATAATTAACGGTGGCAAAATTCCCAAGCATGATAGCACTGAGGTTGTCTGCATATTTCTATAGCAGGATATGGAGTATATCTAGCATAAGAAGAGAATTCATCTGATCATATACATCCGTGTGCAGTGATAAAACCAAGAAACTGAGCAAAGAAATCAAATGTCAAGCTTGCGAAGAAGACAGGAGTGATGGGAGAGCAACTTGGACAATACATAGAACACACTACGGTAACACCATAAGCGCAGCTACAGGAGAAGCTATGCATGTATGTATGATAAATAACAGTAGCAAAATTGCCAAGCATGATACTGCTGAGGTTGTCTGCATATTTCTAGCTATAGCCCAAGATATGGAGGATATGTAGTACAAGAATCGAATTTTTTTGATCATATGCATCCGTTTTGCATCGATGTTACTGAGGAAAACCAAGAAGCGCAGCAAAGAAATTAAATGTCAAGCTTGTGAAGAAGACCGGAGTAATGGGAGAGCAAATTCCACTCACCTTCGCGTCTCTGGTTGTTGCTCTATCTTGAAGGACACCTGCAATAGGGAGTTAGGTCGTTGATATAGATGATGTGCTCGAAACAATTGCTGGAGTTGTAATTAGCCACGCTTGCAGATGGAGATGGCAAGACAAACAACAAAGTTGACTAGACTTGTAGTGTGTACTGCTTCTTTGAACTCGTCAGAACTGTTCCATCGGCCACCAATTGTGATGCAATGCATCTTTTTTTTTATCCAAAAGACTAAGTTGGTCGGAATCATTGCCACTTCCGAAGGCTCGGGAAATCTAATTCCATTGTCCATCGTACAAAAACAATATCCGGGTCGATCTCGATGCTACGGTGAAAAAGAAAATAATATGAACAACCCGCTACTGCATGCAAATATGTCTACTTCGAATTATTTGTATGGTTGCTGAACAGCTATACTGACTAAGTGTTGCGTAATTTACGCGTGTATATTATGACTGATAGGGGATATTTTCGATATCGCCCACCGTTCATTAACTTAATCTTCGGAGGGGCTAAGTCGGGGATTAATCTCAACTCAGGTCTTTATATAGGTATTCGACGGCCGAGAAGCGACCAGGTCCGAACGAGCGCGAGCCAAAACCGACAAGCGTTACCAGAGGCGTGCTTGGTACAACTGAGCAAACGACACGTAATTGGCGGCTACTGGATTACGGCAACAACCATTGCCGCACGGTGTTAATCACGCATAAACAACTGACGTTAGAAGGCTTCTGGGTATCGACCTGAGCTTGTGCTTGACTCAAAGTCAACAACACCCTTACAAGCCATAAATTTGGTTCCAGCGAAAACAAATCTTCATTGGTGATGAATCGCTTGCGTATCTTTCAACGATAAAATAAATACAACCCATCATCGACGCCGATAGCTTGATTGGGATAGATTGAGTACAACCTCCCTGGAAATTAAACCATTTTCGCTGCCTTGCTGCCTGATAAGATGTCTGATGACATCCAAATGCTACCTCGTATGATCTTGCAAAAGAACAATCGGTTCTTTATTCGGTTTCAAGTTTGCCTTTGGATTCACATCCAACAGGCATTTGTGAATTCCAGGAAAAGAGAACAGAATTAGGAACAACGTAAAACAGTACCTACAATGGAATGCGAATTAACGGGTGGAACAAGACTGGAGCATGATTTCATGATGACAGGGTGAGGATCAATTTAAGTTATCATCACACCTGCTTCTCATCCATCCCCTATTTAGAGTTTGTATAGGGTGGTAATATTAATAAGGATATTTAAAAAAAAAGAAAAGTCTCCATTCTTGCACAGATTATAATTGATTTCTTAATTTTATGTGACATGCCAGTTCGAACAGGAGAAAGATTAATGCCATTGAGTATCACATCTCCAGCACAACAATGGACTTTGACTTCCAAGTCCTTGCAGTAAGTCCTATGGCAGAATATGTCATGATGTTATCTGTTCTCCCTTGAAAAAAAATCCTTGTGCTTGTGGAAATTTCAAATAGGACGCAAAATGTGCATTTTGACTTAAAAACTTGACTTGGGCCCTAAGATATATAGAACTTACCAATATTTAGATTAGTAATTTGCAAGCACAACACCTCGGATAATTTAGGAAAACAATTTAAATCAATTTTAGATTAATATAATAAAACCACATAAGTAAAATTAAAATTTTAATATATTTTTTTTCCGAAGACCCAATCCTTCTTGTTCAAGTAATATCTAACAAACACTTAAAAAGGTTACATGGGAATGAAGGGGAATAAAAATATAAATGTTGTCTTCTGAGTATTTGTTTCAGAGAAATAATTAGAACTACACTACTGAACAGACTTGACTAGAATTGCAGAGGGTATTGCTATCTGTTTGGACTTGTGGAACCTGTTCCATCGGCACGAACAACATTATGATACGCTTCTCCATCGTGAAAAATTGAGTCCTTAACAACATATCGCAGTTTAACCTTTTGATAAAAGTATAGAATAGAAATAATGGAGTTGGCACCTGTCCCAATTCACGTAATCAGTTTATAATATTTGTGTATCATGTCATTTTGATTACTCCCACTTCATTTGTTGTCTTAGATTTAGCTAACATGCGAATTAGAACTTCTTGTAGGACATTTATAATACGTGGCTTTTGGATTCCATAAATGTGGTATATCCTTCACAACTAGTAACAAAAATTGGTATTTGAATTATATACTAATAGTCAAACAAGGATCAGTTCAAAGTACTAATCGAATAGTGCAGTATGATATGGTTAAAGTTATTATTGGTTTGTCAAGTAATGTCTTTAACTTTGAAGTTAAACGTGGATTTTCAGCTCGTCTATACTTTCACATTTTTCTCTCATTAGTCTACGCTTGTAGTTATCTAAAGCATCCATAGATAAGTGAGATATCATATTTAGATTTTTCTATCAGAATGCTATTATCTTCTAGTTCTAAAAGAAACTATCCTTGGAGACTTTCACGTCAAGTCGTTCTCGCTTCTATCTTCCTGTTGTAGTGAGATTTACTCTTTGGATTTGAATGAGAACAACTAGCCAAGCCATCAGTAGGGTAATATAGCATTATTGTAATCTAAAAACTTATATTATTTAGTTTACTGACTAATATTGATAGTAGGATTAATCCTGAACTAATCATTTCATAATTTATTCTAGATATGAAATTACTTATCAATAAAATCCCACAATTAGTAACAAAAATTGGGATTTAACTCATCTACTAATAGCAAAACAATGATCATTTCATTGTACTAATCAGACAGTACAGTATCGTATAATTGAAGTTATTATGGCTTGTCAAGAAATGTTTTTATCTTTGAAGTTAAATGTAGACTTTAAGGTTAGTCTATGCTTTTCATATTTTCTCATATTAGTCTACGCAGGTAGTCTTCTAAAGCTTCCATCTAAGAGTGAGACATCATGTTTGGATTTTCTAGAAGTGAGCCGTTCTCACTTCTAGCTTCTCGTTGCACTATAATTTATTCTTTCGATTTAGACAGGGAACAACTAGTCAAGCCATTAGTAGGGTAATATATCATGATTAAAATATAAAAACTTATGTTATTTAATTTATGGACTAATATTGATAGCGGGACTAATCCTAATTGCTCATTTCTTAATTTATTTTAGACATGAAAATACTTTCTAGTAAAATCCCATAATTCGTAACAGAAATTGGGATTTTACTCATATACTAAGAGCCAAACAATGATCATTTAAATGTACAAATCTGATGGTACGGTATCATATCGTTCAAGTTATTGTTGGATTGTCAAGTAATGTCTTTATATTTGAATTGTATATATAATTTTTCAAGGATAAATGTGAACAATCCAGTAGCGTATACTTTTCATATTTTCTCTTATTAGTCTACGCTTATAGTCCATCTACGAGTGAGACATCATGTTTGAATTTTTCATCGAGTTGTTGTTCTCTCCTCGTTCAAAGAGGAATTATCTTTAGAGACTTCCACGTAACTCGTTCTTGCTTTTCTTTGTCACCAAAAGAAGTGACTTGAGGAATCTGACAGTAGGTTGATATAAAGACTAGTCATTTTGCGGCACAAGAGTTATATATATATATATATATATATATATATATATATATATATATATATATATATATATACATATATATATATATATATATATATATATATATATAACTTTTTTTAATCTACCCAAGCTAATATATGTCTCTTATAAATTAATCCTTCAATCTTTTTTTTATCCCTTAGTCTTTTGTCATGTGCAATTGTCATGAATTGACCAGATAAATAACTAACATATTAACTTCTTTATGTCTGAACTATTAACTATTAACTTAGTAGTAATATATCTATCATATAATTTTTAAACCTTGTTAGCCGACATTATCTTTGTATTCAAGTTTCTAATAATTTAGATTCAAAGGCTTGAGAAATCTAACTTCACTTATCTTTATTAAAAAACTATATATGAGTTAATCTCGATGCTATAGTAAAAAAGAAAATAATGAACAAATGACGAATTATTACTACAAATGGATTATTAGTTATAGTTATATATACGAGTGTTGAACGGCTAAACCATGTCATATACTTTATGCACAATATATAAAGATGAAATGGTAAAAATATAAGATGAAGATCATCAAGTTAGAAACTAAGGGAGAATAAGTACTTAATTGAGAATAATAGTGTCAAATGTTTAAAACAATAGCTACATGGCTAGATAATAGAATTATGGTTCGCTTCTCTGAACTGACCATCATTTTCCACGATAAGGATAATCATACAATTTTGAAATAATTCATTTGACATAGAAAATGATATATTAAATTGGATCTTGACTTTGTAGACTTTGCCCTTTCTTGACAACCTCCTGAAATTGAAAGAAAAGGAACGAACATGATTTTAAATTGATATGAGTGGCTTAGAAATTTTAATTGATGTTAATGTCATATTTCAACTATTGGTATCTTTGAAAGTAAATAACACAGTCAGTTTAAGCCACCTCATTAGATCATTAGTGATCAATGCAGTAGCACGAGTCAATTTAGCGTGAACATTACGTTCATGCTACATAAGGCGTGGCCCTTGTGAATTCACTTGTTTGCATTCGTCCCATAGGAGCTCGTGCTTGAATCATGTAGCCCAACACTAGGCTATAGCATTAGATAGAAGAGATAGAGACATCTTTATTCTGGCCTTGTCTTGCTTAAATGACGTTGCTACTTGCGTTACACCATGTAAACAAATCAATCACCATGGGTCATCTTATGTGAAATGAGAATAATGGGTAGAAGTTGTGGCCCTTGTGAATCCACCTGTTTGCATAAGGTATGGCCAGAGTTCAATAGAACAAAGATTAACCTACCAAATTTCTATACCAAAAATGTTCTCATTCTATGTGGCTCTCACATGAACTTCGAAATATATTTGGGATGAAAATTTCGAACACAACATTACCCAAAACAGCATTACATTATATCATTAAACCCAAAGACGATAAGTGGAGATCAAATGGTCAACAAAACATGAATAATACAGACTCACCTTGGGTAATCTTGTGACCACAAGAGTTCCTTCTCCAAGCTATAATTCATGGATGCGTATCCATGAATTATACGAATTATATGTGTCTCCAAGCTATAATTTGAGAAAAAAATTACAACCTTATTTATGAATTGATTATCTCACTCTTCTTCATAATTTTAAATTTTTTATGGCAACTACGCGTTGATCCGGTTTAATTCCTTTCAAACTGTTCCATGTCCTCCACCTTCCAGTATTCGATTCTCAGACAAATTGTTAATTGATTTCTATCTTCTAAAGAAAATATGTTTGTTCTCCATGCAATATTTTCATTGGAATAGATTAACTGTTGTAGTGGTAATCCATAATTTTGACGGACGTACTTTACCCTTATTTTCTTTTGATTTCTTTTCCTTCATTTCTTTTTTAAACCATAAAAACCTATACAAAACAGTAGGAGCTCCGTGCCATTGCTTGCACCGATGATAACACCTGTGTAGTACCAATCAAGTTTTAGTTTCATATGGCTTCCCGTTTGTGTTTCATAGCTTTGTCACGTTTAGTTTCTTTTTTATTTCTTTTGCTTTCTTTTCCATTTCAATTACTCAATCATGCAGTTCCACGTATCTAACAAAAGAGTTTCTTTTTTTCAGGGATGCTGATAGGATACTAGTAGGGTTGGATCCTATTCAATCATGTAGTAGCTAATAAAATTCCTGTGAGATTATAATAAACCCCACATAGTCATCTCTATCCTATAAAGAAGAGAGGTTATGGTTTACATTTGGGTTTTTGGGCTTCTTAGCTGCCGCCCCCTTTGTTACTGGGTCAACCTGTCAAGATTGAGAGCAAATTAGATAGTTCACTTAGGAAACAACCCATAGAGCTAAGGTTTGGAGTTCTATATAAGCATGTAGCCTCCATCTCTTGGGAATAAGAAAAATCATTTACAATTGTAGCCATCAGACTACTTGGAGAGTAGAACCCCTATAGTGTTCTAAGGGTCGATCCCTCTAAAAGATTAATCTATATAGAATTCCTTTAGGGTTCTATCATCTAGTATCAGAGCAGCAATCTTGCTGCTTTTGCTGCCATCCCTGCTGCCCACCATCAACTAAGCAATTCCCACAATTGCTCTTGATATCATCGTCTCCACATTCATCTTCCACCGTAGATCAAATCAATCTACTGTCGTCGCTTCCAATTGCATTAGAGATTTGGTACTCTCCTATCACTAATACCTTTTGCTACTACAATTTGCTATTCAAAATACTAAAAAAAGGTCTTACTATCTATCCCTTACTATGAATTTCTTTCGTTACAAAAGTTATCATCTTTACGAATGAAGGATTGCTGCAGAAAATTTCAGCCGCATATTGCTACCTTTAAACTGATCTATTGCTATCCTTTTTAAATGAAATTTCTTGAGCACCTTATAGATCATCTTGGCTTTCATCTGGAATTGATCTATCATGAAATTTATCTCTGAAACATTACTGTGTTGTTGTAAGTTTTTGTCACAAACCGCTGAAATTTTTCAATGAGAATTCTGCTATTGTAACTTACACCGAATTCTTTGCTACTATGCTGTTGAAATTTTCGTGATCCAAGTTGTCATCCTTGCTATTATTTAAACTGAGATTCTACTATCAAATCCCCTCCTCAAATTTTTAGGTTCTCGTTGGAAATTTTATCGAGAAATAGTTGTTTCTTCTATGATAATTCTGCTCTTACGAGACAGCGCATATCGACAGCAACTTCTACTAAATTCAGTCAAATCTCTACTACCATCTACCATAGATCTAAAACCATCTTCCCTAACCTTCATCCATTACTATCTCAGCCCAAAACTCCATCAAATCATAACCCCAAATCGTACCCAAAATAGCCATAAAACAAGCCTAAACCGTAGCCTATATTCACCAATCCACAAACCCTTCCGGCCACAACTTCCCTCAAACAATACATGTCTTTAACTCGATAACAAAAGAAAGATCTTAATATTATAGATCTGGAGGCATATACTATGGCATCTAAGGAGGTAATCAATATTAAGTTCGAAGCCTTCAAGACGCGGATGGAGGAGAAGATTCAGACCCTCTTTGCTGAACTCAGTTTGGGTCGACCACCAAACCCAAAGAAATCACATCAAAGAGAGAGCTCTGATCGAAGAGATGACTTTCAGGAGAGAGGAAGCTCTATGACCAATCTCTACTACCCACGCATAAGGATGGACTTCCCTAGATGGGAAGAAGGAGACCCGATTGGGTGGATCTCATGCGTGGAGTGATATTTTCGGTACCACAAAACCATGGATGTATCTATGGTAAAAATTATAGCCATACATCTTGAAGGGAATGCCATACAGTGATTTGATTGGTTTGAACATACTCATGGAGTCCTCTCATAGCAACAATTGAAAAAAGGACTATTGATTTACTTCGGACCAACCGATTACGAGAACATCGACGGACAACTAGCGAAGATCTGACAAACCTCCACCATTTAGGAGTATCAAACCAGGTTTGAATGGTTATCTAATCAAACTCGTGATTGGTCTAAAAAATAGCTATTGGAAACGTTTATTGAGGGCTTGAAGCCAGAAATCTGGGGAGAAGTTAAAGCGCGATAGCCGTACACACTTATGGCAGCCATCTCTTTCGTACGACTTCAAGAGGAGTAATTGAACCATAAAGCCCAGAGGACTAGGGTCACTCCTCGACCAGTAGTACCAAAGCCCTTAGCCTCTCCTGCTATCAACTGAGCTCTTGCACTAAAAAAGTTGACAAGAGAAGAGCTTCAGGAGCGATCTACAAAGGGGTTATGTTGGCATTGCGATGAGCTATGGAGCCACGAGCATCGCTGTAAAAAGGAGAGAATTCTTATGATCGAACTAGTGGAAGAATAGGTCATTGAATAGTCAAAAGAGAGCCTTAAACATGAGGAAGGAGATGCGGAAGAAGAGCCACAATCGACTAACTTTATGGTATATGCGTTAGCAAGCTACTTAAATCCGCAAACGATGAAAGTTGGAGGGCTTCTCAAACAACAACCGATCACCGTTCTCATCGACACGGGCAGTACAAATAACTTCCTAAACAGTAAGGTCACTGCTCGGATGGTGCTCTACATCGAAGGCTATAGTAAGTTCGACGTAAAGGTCGCCGACGGCTGAATCCTAAAGTGCAACCAAAGATGCCCACAGGTGAAACTATTATTGCAAGACCAATAAATTATCACTGACTTCTTCCTCCTTCCAATTGATGATTATGAGGCTATGCTGGGCACAGAATAACTGATAACGCTAGGTGACATTTCTGAAACTTTTTCAAATTAATTATAAAATTCTACTACAAGAGCAAAAAGGTCACCATACGCGGGAAGCACGGAAGGAATGTAACCACCGTTTCGACCCAACGAATGAAGAAAGTTTTACACAAGATAAATGATGGCTTTTTGATGCATCTCCAATAGCAACCTACGGGGAAGTAGGAATTGAAGATCAAAATCTCACCCAATTGCTTGTTGAATTTGATGATGTTTTTACCGAACCGTGCGATCTTTCTCCTACTCAACAACATGACCACCGAATTCCAATTCTTCCGAGCAAACCACCAGCAAACACTCAGCCATACTACTAACCTTACCTTCAGAAGGATGAGATTGAGAAGATCGTAAAGAAGATGCTTGAAAAAGGGGTGATTCGGCTAAGCTACAGCCCCTATTCCTCACCGGTACTACTTGTACGTAAGAAGGACAGAACTTGACGGATGTGCATTGACTACCGAGCTCTAAATGACATCACTGTCAAGGATAAGTACCCAATACTAGTGGTGGATAAACTTCTTGATGAGTTAGAGGAGCTCAAGTCTTCATGAAGTTGGACCTCCGATCTGGTTACCACCAAATTCGAGTATGCGAAGACGACATCCCAAAAATAGCTTTTCGCACTCATAACTGTTAGGGATCGAGCGGCACTAAGAGGGGGGGTGAATTAGTGCAGCGGATTAAAATCGTACTCTTGAAACCGATTTTGCAAAAACACAAGTTCGTAGGAAGATTTCGATTTGGCGAAAGAGAACTTGAAAGTAATTACTTGCGTAAAGGAAATAACAACTTGCAGCAAAGTAATGAAATGATTCAAGAATGTAAACACTCACACATTCTTGGACACAATGATGTATAGTGGTTCGGTCAAATGACCTACATCCACTCTTGAAGCCTTTGCAATGAGGCTCCGCTCTTCCACTAGCAATTCCTTTGAAGGGGAAGGATCAAACACCCCTTTTACAACCCTTTACAAAAGTTCACACTTGTACAAGATCTCTCAAGAAAAGAAGAAGGTGAACTCTTAGCAAACACAAAACTTTTCAAGACTCTTCACAAGCTCAAGACTTAGAATTTTATGCTCAAAAGGGTTTCCTTTCAGCTGAGAAAGGGGGGGTATTTATAGATCCAAAGTGGATTCAAAATTGGGCTCCAAATTTGAAATTAATTTGGAGTTCCAATGTTTCTGGTGGTCAGAGGTGGTGCCACCGTCAGACGCTTGTTGATCGACGAGCGGTGCCACAGCGGTTCCACCGCTCACGACGCCATGAATCGTGCGATGGCATGCATGCACGTAGCTGGTTTGGGTTGGGCCAAAATTTTGGCCCAAACTCATCGATCAAGGCCCAATGGGCCCCCACTTTGGGTTATCTAATCCTAACCCAAAATACGTGCTAACTACGAATTTTAAAGATGTTTCCTAAGCTATTACAAAGTCCGCAAGTCAAGTCTTCTTCCGTCGAGCTTCCGGTGAACTTCCGGCAGTCTTCCGACGATTCCTCGGAAACTATCCTGCGGACTCCCGGCAAGCTCTCGGACTCCACGATGATTTTGGCAAGTTCCCAGAGCTTCTTTGGCAAGCTTCCATCTTTCTTGCCAAGCCCCGCAAACTTCCGACGAACCACCGGGCGAGGTTCCCAAAACCCTTCGTCAAGCTCCCTACTTGTTCTCGGTCAATTCCGGCAGCACTCCCAATGAATCTTCAAAGCTTCACAAACTCGAACTCCCAACGATCCATCGCACTTGACTTCGGCCCTTGATTTCGCTTTACGTCTTCATCCCTTTCGTAGTTACTCCTGCACAAACAAACTTGATATCCATGGCGCAACTCCGCACTTCTTGGCCCGATGCCCGACGTACGAAGCCTCCTGCCGATAGTAGACCTGCGTAACTCAACACACAGTTAGACGACAAATCACACTCAATTAGTTTCATCATCAAAATTCGAGATTCAACAATCTCCCCCTTTTTGATGATGACAACTAATTGATGACTTACGGAGTTAACCATAACTCTCCGAAGTTTAACACAAACTCCCTCTATCAATATGCCATTGATAGAACACTTGGATTATCCCAGATCCAAGCAACATTCATCACAATGTTTATGAGAATAGTCAAACCATCATGTAAATATATATAAAATATTCAATCAATGCATGAAGTCATTAATCTATTTCTCCCCCTATATCATCAACAAAAAGGAGAAGTAATCATCATAGATAGTTTAAAAGATATGCAAGTTTTACAATCATACTAGCTAAATTTTCATCGACATTCAACATTCAATCATGGCAAATTTTTCAAGGATGTCCAAGCATAGCAATCCATCACTTGCTTCTTACAATTCATCATAGCAAGTTTGTAGTTTGCTTTTGTAGCATGCTAGCAACATTTAAAATGTTCATGATAGGATGTTCTTCATTTCAATGATCGAGCTAGAAATTTTTCATTGAAGTTGCAAGCTAGCAATAAATCTTCTCCCCTTTGTTTTTGTCAAAAAAATAGTAGGATCAAATACAAAGATTTTCTTTTACATCCTCTTTTCATATCATATATCAACTTCCATCAATAAAAAATCTTCATCAATATTCAAAGCATGACATATAGGAGAAAAATTTTTGATTCATCACAATTCAAAAGTTCAAGGCAATAGATTCAAAGAATTCATGAAAGATATCAATAAGGATTAATTCGTGAATACCAAAGATATGATTCATGGTTCATTAAAATTTTTCTTAACAAGATTAAGATAAATATTCATGAGATAAAAAGAGCAATTTCAAACATTCTCATCAAGAACACATTTTAAAATATTCCAAGTATCAAATATTGAAATATCAAAATTTAGATTGTTTTCTTCTTTAACAACTTTTCACATCATTTAAATTTGTATCAATCAATCATTCAATCATATCATGTAATGATAGATATCAATATGAAAAATCAATAAGGATCAAAAGATATCATTCATGATTCATAACCATTCATTTTAGCAAGGTCAAGATCATGATTTTCAAACAAATTCTAAACATATAGTTCCGAGAAATCAAAATCATGATTCAGAAATACTTTCTTTATCGTTAATTTTCAATTCATGATAAAGGGTATACAATCAAGAATCATGATATATATAAAAAAGATAGCATAGATCAAGTCATGATTCAATGATTCATCGTAAAGAAAATTAATTTTCAATCATCACACAAGGAAGTCATCTCATTAAAGATCAATTCATGAATAAACAAAATTTATATATATTTGTCATGAAGAAAATCTTGATTTACATGTAGGAGTTTTCAAATCATCACGATCATGATTTCATAAATAGAATCTCAAATATATAGTTCCAAGAAATCAAAATCAAGTCATGATTAATGATGTTAACATGCTTTCTTTCCCTTTGTCGTTAAAGAAGGAAATAAAGGGAAAGGGAAGAATATAAATTTTGTTTTACATCAATGTTCAAATCATCACAAAAGGTATACAAGGTAAGGAAATCATATCATTTTTATATCATAAAAGATGTGATGTCGTGGCTCATGATTCATTTGATAGTAAGAGCAATAACTTGATTTATACATGATAGATCTAAATTCATCATGAATCATAAAAATAATTTCAAGTATCACTTATCGATATATCAAGACTTGAATTGTTTTCCTTTAGTAAATGAAAAAGGAAGCAATCATAGAGGAAGGTATTTCAATTTGCAAAAATATCTCAAGTCAAGAATTCAATGTCATGATTTCAAGAGATCAAGAGAGGAGTCATAAAATTATTCAAACTCATTTTGTCAACTCAAACTCCTAATCAAATCAAAAACATTTTGAGATTCACAACATGAATGAGTGATTATCAACTTTTTAGAGATTGCAAAATGATAAATAGATTTTTGATAAACACTTATTATCAAATCATCAATTTCATAATTCATTTAGAAGATTCTCCTCTATGGTAAATAAAAGGAAATATAGGAGAACAAAATGAATTAAGGGAGATAGAACATGATTGAAGCATGATTCAATTTTAAAACGTGTCTTATGACATAAATACAAATCAAGCATTAGTCAAAACTAGAATCATCCTCAAAATCTCATTCAATAAATTCATACATGATAAGCATGGATTCATGAATTTCTTATAAAAAATTGATAAGATTGATATAAAGGATTGTATTTTGTTTTTATATGTGATTTGCTTCTTATAACCATGCATTTGCCCTTAATAAAAGTAAATGTCAACATTCAAGATGAAAAGATAAATTGTCATTAAGTCGAATCACATTAAGCATGTGGTACTTTCCAAAAAGATTCGATTCAAGAGATCCACATGGATTCATCAAGACCAAAAACTTTAGAGATAGAAAATTTTCAAGAATCATGCATTTCCTTTTATAATTTACTTCAAATAAACATGCCTTTATCTTTTAATGTCAAATAAAATAGAAATATCAACATTCAACATCGAAAGACAAACTTCATTATAAAATTGTCAAGACAACAATATAACACATTATGAGATTCAACTTATCATGATAATGTGTTTCATTTTGTTTCAAACAAGTGTGCTCATGTTTCAAAAGATGAGTATCAAATTTAAGACCAAAACATGAGTTTGTCATCAAGATATGATATCACAAAATCATTAAGCATGATAACAAACTTTTAATATTTTCATTTCAATGATGATTTCATAATGTATGTTCAAACATTTATATGGAAGCCATCATTGTATAAATTTGAAATACAAGTTGTCATTTAGCCTATTAAGATCAAAAGCATTACACGTAAAGCATCATGATAGTGTAATTTCTCATTTTTTATGTATTCCATTTCAAATGATTTGACGTTCATATGAGTATATTCATGTTTTTCATATAGGTCCAAAGAGCATATTTCAAGAGAAATCATTAAGACCAAAAACATGAGGCACATTTTTTAAAATATTCATCATGTTTTTATTTTTATGAGATTCACAAGACTCATAACATGAATTCATTCATCTCAATAGAATGAGAAAAAAAAATACATTTTCATTTTAAGCAATTTGATGTGAGCATATTCAAAATTTTTATGAAAACATGTATCAAAATAAAACACAAGCTTAGTCATAAAATCGTCAAGACCAAATATGTAAAAATGATAGCACACTTTTAATTTTTATGTTAAAAGGCCATGTTCAAATTTTTGCCAAAATCATGCATCTATTTATAAATTTAAAAAAATATGTTTCATCATCACAATATGACACTTTATTACTTCAAAAGCTCATGCATGATATAAAATCATCAAGCATCATATTTGGAGACAATGTAAACCATCAAGATATACATGCATGGATTAATCCTAAGCATTATCACAAATCTTGCATCATTCATATGTTTACTTTTCGAAAATACTATAAAGAAAAGCATAGTATAATTTCGAAATTTTTTAATTTCTAAAAACATAAGAAAAGCATAAAAAAAATCCTACAAACTAAGTTAAGCATTCATGGAAATCATCAAGTAATTTCAAAATAATTCAAGGAAGTTAAGTTACTTACCTCATTGTCGAAGCCCATTAAAGCGTAGTTTGCTTCTTCTTTTCTTGATTCTTCTTTCCAAGCCTTCTTCTTCTTCTTTGGCCTCTTTCTCCGTTCAAGTTCATTTGTATTTTTTAATTTTTGTTTAATGAACTTGTTAACATTCATTGTTATGTGTTCAATGTCCTCATTGTCCTCATCACTTGAGTCATCACTCAAGTGGCATCCATTTGTCCGATATTCAAAAACCTTCTTGTTCTTTAGAAGGTGATCCAAATGTTCATCATGTTCATGATGTTCTAAACATTCCAAGAAACTCAGTTCATAGGTCTTTAAAGACCCAATAAGTTCATTAATAGGATAGTTATTTAGATCTTTTGTTTCTTGTATTACGGTTATTATCGTATCCCATCTTTTTGGAAGAGATCTTAAAGTTTTATTTTACGAGTTCAAAGTCCAAAAACATTTACCAAGAGCTTTTAGACTATTGATGACATCCGAGAAACGGAGAACATGTCATCGATAGTCTCACTTGGTGCCATTCGAAAATCTCAAAATCGTGCATCAAAATATTAACTTTCGAGTCTTTGACTCTACTCGCTTCCTTCGTGCGTGATTTCAAGAGTTCACCAAATGTCAAAAGCCGCTTTCGCATGTAGAAATCTGATTGAACTCATTTTTGTCTAAAGCGCAAAATAAGGCATTCATAGCCTTTGCGCTTAAAGAAAATAACCTTTTCTCCAACCACCATTCGCTCGGTTTAGAGGAAGGTTGAAAGCCATTTTCGATGATGTTCCACAAATCCAAGTTCATTGAAAGCATGAAAACTCTCATTCGAGTTTTCCAATATGTAAAAAAAAAAAAAAAAAAAACTGAAAAGCCCTCTTGAAAACTATTTAGAGCCATTTCTCACGGGTGTAAATCCGAAAGAGAAAGAACGTGGCTCTGATACCAATTGTTAGGGATCGAGTGGCACTAAGAGAGGGGGGTGAATTAGTGCAGCGAATTAAAATCATATTCTTGAAACCGATTTTGCAAAAACACAAGTTCGTAGGAAGATTTCGATTTGGCGAAAGAGAACTTGAAAGTAATTACTTGCGTAAAGGAAATAACAACTTGCAGCAAAGTAATGAAATGATTCAAGAATGTAAACACTCACACATTCTGGACACAATGATGTATAGTGGTTCGGTCAAATGACCTACATCCACTCTTGAAGCCTTTACGATGAGGCTCCGCTCTTCCACTAGCAATTCCTTTGAAGGAAGGATCAAACACCCCTTTTACAACCCTTTACAAAAGTTCACACTTGTACAAGATCTCTCAAGAAAAGAAGAAGGTGAACTCTTAGCAAACACAAAACTTTTCAAGACTCTTCACAAGCTCAAGACTTAGAATTTTATGCTCAAAAGAGTTCCCTTTTAGCTGAGAAAGGGGGTGGGGGGGGGGGGGGGTATTTATAGATCCAAAGTGAATTCAAAATTGGGCTCCAAATTTGAAATTAATTTGGAGTTCCAATGTTTCTGGTGGTCAGAGGCGGTGCCACCGTCAGACGTCTGCTGATCGACGACGGTACCACCACCCCCGAGCGGTTCCGCGCTACGATGGCCTACGATCGCAGATAACCGGACTACATTAGCATGCTACAGTAGCATGTATGCACGTAGCTGGTTCGGTTTGGGCCAAAATTTTGGCCCAAACTCATCCTAATCAAGGCCCAATGGGCCCCCACTTTGGGTTATCTAATCCTAACCCAAAATACATGCTAACTACTAATTTTAAAGATGTTTCCTAAGCTATTACAAAGTCCGCAAGTCAAGTCTTCTTCCGTCGAGCTTCCGGTGAACTTCCGGCGGTCTTCCGATGATTCCTCGGAAACCATCCTGCGGACTCAGCAAGCTCTGACTCCATGATGATTTTGGCGAGTTCCCCGAGCTTCTTTGGCAAGCTTCGATCTTTCTTGTCAAGCTCGCGAACTTCCGACGAACCTCCCATGAAGCTCAAAACCCTTCGGCAAGCTCCCTACTTGTTCTCGGCCCGCAGCACTCCCAATGAATCTTCAAAGCCCACAACTCGAACTCCTAACGATCCATCGCTGACTTGACTTGATTTCGCTTTACGTCTTCATCCCTTTCGTAGTTACTCCTACACAAACAAACTCGATATCCATGGCGTAACTCCGCACTTCTTGGCCCGATGCCTGACGTACGAAGCCTCCTGCCGATAGTAGACCTGCGTAACTCAACACGCAGTTAGACAACAAATCACACTCAATTAGTTTCATTATCAAAATCTGAGATTCAACAATAACGGCTACTAAGAATTCTTAGTAATGTCTTTTAGACTCACTAATGCTCCTTCAACTTTCCAAAGTCTCATGAACGATATTTTTCGGAGCTTTCTTCGTAAATTTGTGCTGGTATTTTTTTATATGATATTCTTATTTACAACCCTTCTCTTGAGACTCACTTTCAGCATTTGCAGTCTATTTTGATGATCCTTCAGGAGAATACTCTTTTTGTTAAACTATCAAAGTGTAGCTTTCTCCATGAAAAAGTAGAGTACATTGGGCACATAATATCAGGAGTGGCTGTAGACTCAACAAAAATCGAGGCAATGTAGAGCTGGCCGAAACCTACAAATATGAAATTGCTACGTGGGTTCCTTGGACTAACGGGCTACTACCGAAAATTCATGAAGAACTATGGGAAAATCAGTGCACCCCTCACTTCTCTACTAAAAAAAGTTGCCTTCGAATGGTCGGACGAAGCTTCCATTGCCTTCGATAAACTTAAGACAGCCATGACGACGACGCTAGTGCTAGTATTACCATATTTCAGCCGACCCTTCATCATTGAGGCCGACGCATCTGGAGTCGAAATTGGGGCTGTTCTCATGTAAGAGGGTCGACCGCTCGCATACACCGGTAAGGCGTTGTCTCCCTCCCATAAAAAAATGTCTATCTATGATAAGGAGATGCTTGCCATTGTGCACGTAATAACAAAGTGGAGACCCTACCTAATCGGCCGACGATTTCAGATTAAAACCAACCATAGAAGCCTAAAGTACTTTTTGGAGCAGAAGATATCATCCCCTAAGTAGCAAAAATGGATAACCAAACTTCTAGGATTTGATTATGAAATTATTTATAAAAAGGGGAAAGAAAATATTATTGCAGATGCAATCTCATGGCTACCTAAGCAAGTTGAATTTTCAACCGTCTCTCTTCATACCACCGGCTTCCTTGAGGACATTAGGGAGGAATGGAAGAAGGACCCAGAGACCAACAATATCATTAAAAATTTGGAGGAGGATCCAAGCACAATAGCTCACTATACTTGGGATTCAAGGGATCTACGCTACAAAGGTCGTATTGTGCTTACACCCGACTCCCCTCGTATTAAAGTCATTCTGTACGAAATGCACTCCACACCTTCAGCAGGATACTCTGGATTTCTGAGAACCTATAGAAGAGTGAAGCAAAATTTTTATTGGAGAGGGATGAAAAAATTTATTTCTGAATATGTGACACAATGTGATGTATGTCAACAGCAAAAGGGTGAAATAGTGGCAAGTCCAGGGAAACTACAATCGTTACCTATACTGGACTCAGTGTGGACTGACATCTCTATGGATTTCATCGAAGGACTGCCACCTTCCAAAGGTAAAAGCACGATCCTCATGGTGATTGATCGACTTACAAAATATGTTCATTTTTGTGCTGTATGAAATCCCTACACTACTGCTAGTATTGCTCAAATTTTCATAGAAAATATTATTAAATTACATGGGATGCCAAGGTTCATTGTAAGTGATCGTGACAAGGTCTTCACTAGTAAATTTTGGACTGAGTTATTCCAATTGTAGGGCACCAAACTCAAGATGAGCACAGCATATCATCCATAAACTGATGGCCAAACAAAGGTGGTGAATAGGTGTTTAGAGATGTACGTTCGGTGTTTTGTTAGTGACCGACCGAAAGAGTGGACAAAATGGCTCCCCTGGGCTAAATGGTGATATAATACTATGTATCATTCATCTATAAAATGTATCCCATATGAAGCATTGTATGGTTGGCTGGCCCCTGTGATTCTAAAGTATGTAATTGGCTCAACCAAGGTAGATCAGGTCGACCAAGATCTAATTGATAGGGACGATCTCTTATAATTACTAAAGGATAATCTCTCTACCGCTCAAGCCAGAATGAAACAACAAGCTGACACACAACGAAGCGAAAGAGAATTTTCAATAGGAGATTGGGTTTATCTTCGCCTATAGCTATACAAGCAGCTCTCCATCAACACATGAGCCTTCATGAAGCTATCTCCATGTTTTTATAGGCTCTATCAGATTATAGAGCGTATTAGAGCTGTGTCATACAGACTTAAATTATCTAAAGATGCTAAAATTCATCCTGTCTTCCACATGTCATGCTTGAAGCCCAAGTCAGGAGAACATGAGTCACCCTATATCCAACTACCCAACACCACTGATGATGAAAATATTCAAGCCCAACCACAAGCCATTCTCGACCGCAGAATCATGATGTGTTGTCGACATCCCTCTACTGAAGTACTAATACATTGGACTAATTTACCACTCGAAGATACCACATGGAAATCATATGTGGAGCTGAAGACCCGGTTCCTTAAGTTCATAGAACCCCAACCTTGAGGACAAGGCTGATTTGAAGAGGGCGAGCTTGATAGGACCCTAGTAGGGTTGGGTCCTACTCAACCATGTAGTAGCTAATAAAAACCATGTGAGAGTGTAATAAATCCCACCTAGCCACCTCTATCCTATAAAGAAGAGAGGCTAGGGTTTACATTTAAGTCTTTGGGCTTCTTAGCCGTCGCCTCCCTTGTTAATAGGCCGACCCACCAAGGTTGAGAGCAAATTGGGTAGTTCACTTAGGAAGCAACCCCTAGGGCTAGGGTTTGGAGCTCTATATAAGCATGTAGCCTTCATCTCTTGGGAATAAGAAGAATCATCTACAATTACGGCCACCAGGCTACTTGGAGGGTGGAACCCCTATAGTGTTTCAAGGGTTGATCCCTCTCAAAGATCAATCTACATAGAATTCTTCTAGGGTTCTATCAGATGCACAATCCATGTTTCGGATCACCGTATATCCTCGATTTACATGCGCATGCAATTGTAGCTACCATAAGTAGTACAAATCTCATGGCAAACATATTTCTAGAGAAAGCTGCATTCAATGGTATCTAACAGACCATCAAAAGATTAAAAGTTATGTCTAACATTGGGATTGAACTCAATTTTTAGGGAAGCTACAATTGATACAACTACAATTTAAAAGTTATCTATTCATATCCTCCTTGTTTTATAATTGATAACCATTTAAAAAATAATAAAATATTATTTTATTTTTAACAACCCTTGTATTATCATTTTATCATTTTTTTTATTTTTTTCTTCCTATAATCTCTTATTTTATCCCTGTGATCGATGTTGTTTATTGTTGTTGCTCGCCAATGACCCCGCTCGATCTCTCAATATAGTTCTCTTAACAGAATGAAGAAGATGATGATATTTACATCTATTTGTGAGATATCTTAGAAATATTTTAAAAAATAAAATAAAATTATAAATAGTAAAAAATTAGTTACGAATAGTATTATCCTCTCCTCAAAAGAAGATTACTTCTAACCTCAAGCACATTTTTATCATCTTAATGATTTCCATGATATCTTGTTTAGTCCCTTCTTTCATAATAAGGTCTTCTATGAGTTCTTACTGAAAGGATCCAAAAGGCACTAAGAGGGGGGGTGAATTAGTGCAGCGGATTAAAAATCGTACTCTTGAAACCGATTTTGCAAAAACACAAGTTCGTAGGAAGATTTCGATTTGGCGAAAGAGAACTTGAAAGTAATTGCTTGCGTAAAGGAAATAACTATGAATTAAACAACTTGCAGCCAAGTAATGAAATGATTCAAGAATGTAAACACTCACACATTCATGGACACAATGATGTATAGTGGTTCGGTCAAATGACCTACATCCACTCTTGAAGCCTTTACGATGAGGCTCCGCTCTTTCACTAGCAAATCCTTTGAAGGGGAAGGACCAATACCTCTTTTACAACCCTTTACAAGAAGTTCACACTTGTACAAGATTTCTCAAGAGAAGAAGAAGGTGAACACTTAGCAAGAACAAGACTTTTCAACACTCTACAAAAGCTCAAGACTTGAGAATTTTTGCTCAAAAGGGTGCCCTTTCAGTTGAGAAAGGAGGGGTATTTATAGATCCAAAGTGGATTCAAAATTGGGCTCCAAATTCCAAATCAATTTGGAGTTCTAATGTCGCGCAGGCGCTACCGGGCCGTACATCGATCAGAGATCGTGCAGTGGCGGTTCGCCAAAGTGCAGCGGTTCCACTGCGCTCATCTGCGGATCGGTGTTACGCTTACCAAAGCGTTCCACCGTCGCTCGTGTGGCGCGTGCATCACCACCGTACACGCTTCAGCCGGGCGTTTCAACCGCGCCTTTCGGACAAAGCCGAATGGGCCCTATTTAAGTCGCAACTTGGCTCAGTAGAGGCCTGGTTGGCCCCTACTGAATTTAGGCAGGATTTTTCCTTAAATCCTTGCACTACTCATGTGCAAACTACGAACCTAAAACATAACTCAATATGATTTGATCCGACACTCTTCAAGTCAACTTCGACGAGCTTTACGAGATTCCGCAGCCTTCCGATGCTTCCCTCGGATTGCTTCCAATGGGCTCCCAGCATACTCCGGATTGTATGGCGAGCTCAACGAGTCTTCGGCTTGCTTCCGAATCTTCCGGGTAAGTTCCGCGAACCTTCGACGATCTTTGAGAAGAACTTCCGAAAACTTCGGCAAGTCCCTGATTCGATCTTGGATGGTTCCGGCAACACTTCGGAAAACCTTTCGGACTTTCGATGAACTCTTGAACCCTCGACGGACTTGACCTCGGTAAATCACTTTATGTTTTCTTCCCATCGTAGTTATTCCTGCACACTTATCTCGACAAAGTAGATTAGAACAAATATTTCACTAATTGACTTCATCATCAAAATCCGAGATTCAACAATCTCCTCCTTTTTGATGATGACAATCAATTGGTGATGGAGTTACTCTTAACTCCCCCTATCTATATGCCATAAAGAAAAATTGCTTGAATTCAATTTTTGAATTCAACACAATAAATTTAACTTCATGATAACAAAGTTGATGTTGGACAATAAGATGTCAAATAGGTATCAAAGATATCAATGAAGTATACACAATTAAAAACATGATATCAAGAACCTAAATAAGCATTTTAACTTGCAATAGCTTGTAAAGCATGGAGGATGTCAAATAGGTATCAAAGATATCAATGAAGTATAATTTAAAAACATGATATCAAGAACCTAAACAAGCATTTTAATTTGCAATAACCTGTCAATTTATGGCAATACACATATTATTTCTCCCCCTTTGTCATCAACAAAAAGAAAATGAGGGATTCATATGTAACAATAAAGGATGGCCGAAAAATATCACAAGTGTGGAAAAAAAAAAGGAAATCAATCAGAAAGCCGAAAATCATTTCACAATGGCCAAGAAGATGTAATGAAGATAACATATATGTCAAGGTGTGATGAAGATAATACAACATATATGTCAACATACAACACAAGTTTACATTGTTCAAAAAGAAAATACAACAAGCTACTCCTCAGGAGGAATGCCAAGATGCCTATACATGTGATCGATCTTTAGGTTCATCTTCCGCATTTCCTTCAAAATTTCAATTTGCTGTAGTTTTACTTCATTTAACTCTCTCATGATCGGATCATCAGAAGATGGAGCAGAAAATGTCACTGATGTAGCTGCAACAAGAGGATCAGAAGGAGGAGATTCATTTCCCCTAAGGACTGGTGTTTCAGGATGGTCTATGGGTGGAGGAGGTATATCACATCTCCTAGGTTGTCTAACCCCTATTCCATGCTCGAATGTATACCTAAATCGCCTAAGTAGTTTAACGTCAATGATATTAAATCTGTCCACTTGTATTGCTTCTTCATTTGGTGGAATGCAAATATTATGGGCATGCAATAGTTTAGTTATTAAACCTCCATATGGTAACATTGATCCTTTAGAAAGGACCTCTATCATGTGCTGCCAAATTAGGTAACCTAAACAAAATTGTTATCTGGTCATGATCCAATATAAGGTACCTAACTCAGTGAAACTGATCTCATTAAGATGAAACTGTTTAGGAATGACAATGCTAACAAGAATGTGATGCAAAATTTTAGAGTTAAAAGGTAGTAAATGTTCACAACTCTTGGGGATTATACCTAAATTTGGGTTTGCAAACACAGTTTCTAAAGCTTCAGAGTGGGTGGCACCAACTGTGTCCATATCCCATTTTCCTTTAAAATAACACCCTAGCTCTTTTTCAACAATTTCAATTAATGAGCATATAGTATTATCACATATTTGGATCTCATTACCTAGAAGATAAGTTGACAAGCCATCATCATTCACAGTTAAATTAGCATAGAATAATTTAATTAAGCGTAGATAAACATGTTCAGTAATTTGCAAAATGGGTAAGGTCTGTAAGTCTGCAAACCACATGATAGGTTCTAGGCTCCCTAATTGATTCAAATCAATATATTTTCCTTTATGAATGGGTCTAGAACCAAGTTCAGAAAATCTAAGGGAAGCTTCTTATGATTTAAACAAGGATTGGTCAAATGAATCTACCTTCATCCTTTTTCCTTTGTTTTGATGTTCTTCTAGGAGCCATTTCTATTTAGGATTGAGCAATAATCAATTGAAGAAAGGAATTAAACTAGATAAGAAAAGGAAAGAGAAATAATTCTATTTTTACCTTAGATTGTTCCTTTGAGATGTAGGAGGCTTGAATCAAGGTAAGATCTCCTTCTTAGGCTTCTAGAGGGAAGAAATGATACCAAAATGATGCTTGGGAGAGTTCAAGGAGAAGCGGGCGTTCGCGGTGGTTCACTCACCCTAACTCACCCCGTGAAGAGGGTGTTCTGACAGATATCACCTGAGCTTCCACCACCGGGCTGACTACCCAGCGATGCCACCAGATCTAGCTGGTACTGTCAGATCTAGCGATGCTACCGCCAGTAGCACAAAAATCCGTATTTCACTAATTTTTTTTTTTTTAAAAATGGTCTTAGAGATGGGATGAAGTCAAAAAGAATTTGATGAATATAAATCCAGAAAGTGTGGAATCAAATCGATGAAAACCATAATGTGTGAAATCAAATCGATGAAAACCATAATGTGTGGAATGTGTGGAATCAAATCAATGAAAGCCATAATTTTAAGGAAAGATATCATCAAATAGAGCTTACTTATTTGGACAGTTCAACATGCCTAATTCCCTTCTAATAAAATCAAATTGTTCCTCATTTAAAGGTTTCATAAAAATGTCCGCTAATTGATGATTTGTATCAACAAATTCAAGGGTGACATCTCTACTACTTACATGATCACGTATCAAATGATGCCTAATGTCAATGTGCTTAGTTCGAGAGTGTTGAATCGATTTTTAGTTAGACAAATAGCACTCGTGTTATCACATTTTATAGGAATGTTTTTAAGTAGATTCCATAGTCTTCTAGTGTATTTTTCATCCGTATAACTCAGGCACAAAGATGCACTTGCAGCTATATATTCATTTCTCGAGATAGTGCAATCGAATTTTGTTTCTTGAAGTCCAAGAAACAAGTGCATGTCCTAGAAATTGGCATGTTCCGGATGTGCTTTTTCTATCTATTTTACATCCACCAAAGTCCGTGATCAAGATAAGCTTTCAAATCAAAATTGTCGATCTTGGATACCATAATCCAAGATTAGGGTCCCTTTAAGATATCTAAGAATCCTCTTGACAGCCTTTCAAGTGAGATAGCTTAGGATTAGCTTGAATCTTGCACATAGCCCTACACTAACATGATGTCGTCCGTTGCGTGAGATAAAGCAGCTACCTATCATGCCCCTATAAGTTTTTTGATCAAAACTTTCTCCATTTTCATCCATATCTATTTTAACGGAGGTGCTCATAGGAGTGGTAATATCTTTTGATCCATCCATGTTAAATCGTCTTAACAATTCGAACGTGTATTTTGATTGATTTAGAAATATACCATCACTTAGTTGCTTGATTTGTAGTCCTAAAAAGAAATTTAGTTCTCCCATTAGGCTCATCTCAAATTCATCACTATATCCTTAGCAAATAATTCATAGTGATTTATTACAAGACCCAAAATAATATCATCAACATAAATTTGAACAATAAGAAAATTATTTTCAAAATGTTTAATAAACAATGTAGTATCAACCTTGCCTTTAGTGAAATCATTTGAAATTAAAAAGAACTAAGTCTTCATACCAAGCCCTAGGGGCTTGTTTTAGACCATATAGAGCCTTAGTTAGCTTAAACACGTGGTTAGGAAATAGAGAGTTTTCAACCGTGGTTGTTCGACATACACTTCTTCGAAATAAAACCATTTAAGAATGCACTTTGACATCCATTTGAAATAATTTGAAATCTTTACTACTAGCATAGGCAAGGAGCATCCTAATGGCTTCCAATCTTGCACCGGAGCGAAGGTCTCTTCATAATCGATACCTTCTTCTTAGTTGAAACCTTGGCCACTAGTCTAGCCTTGTTTCTAACCACGATACCGTATTCATCGTGCTTGTTTCTAAAGACCCACTTAGTACCAATAACTAAGTGGTCATTAGGTCTAGGAACAAGCTTCCATACCTCATTCCTCTCAAATTGATTCAATTCTTCTTGCATTGCGATAACCCAAGAATCATCTTTCAGAGCATCAACAATGCATTTTGGTTCAACTTAAGAAAGAAAAGCGGCATGGGCACAAAAATTTTGAAAGAAGAGCGAGTTTGAACCCTTTCGATGCATCTCCTATAATTAACTCCTTGGGATGAGCATCTACATACTTCCATTCCTTGGGTAAGGAAGTTTGGGAAGAAGATGCATCCAAGTTGTCATTTTGAGGAGAGGGTTCATTCAAATTCAAATTATCAAGACCAAAATCATCATCAAAATCTTTCTTCTTAAATTCGAAATTTCATTAAAACCACATGAATAGATTCTTCTATAAGTAAGGTTCTTTTGTTGAAAACACTAAAAGCCTTAGAAATCAAGAATAACCAAGAAATATGCCTTCATTGGATTTTGCATCGAATTTTCCTAAGGCATCCTTTTCATTTAAAATAAAGCATTTACAACCAAAAACTTTAAAATAAGAAACATTGGGTTTTTTATCATTCCATAATTCATATGGAGTTTTAGATAGGGATGGTCTCACTAGAACTCTATTCATAACATAGCAAGCCGTATTCACGGCTTCGGCCCAAAAATATTTTGGTAAATTATATTCATTTAACATGGTTCTAGCCATTTCTTGCAAACTTCTATTTTTCCTTTCCACTACTCCATTTTGTTGTGGATTTCTTGGAGTAGAGAAGTTGTGATTGTATCCGTTTATTTCACAAAAATTTTGGAAGTCATGATTTTGAAATTCACCTCCATGATCACTTCGAATTGATGAAATCATAAAGCCTTTTTCATTTTGAGTGAGTTTACAAAATTTAGAGAAACATTTGAAACAATCACTTTTATGAGCCAAGAAATAGGTCCAAGTGTATCTACTATAGTCATCCACAATTACAAAGGCATATTTGCTACCTCCTAGGCTTGTTATGTCAATTGGTCCAAATAAGTCCAAATGGATCAATTGCAATGGTCTAGTGGTGCTAATTTGATTTTTTGATTTGAAACTAGTCTTTATTTGTTTTCCTAGTTGACATGCATCACATACCTTATCCTTAACAAATTTTGTGTTTGGGATATCTCTTACTAAATCTCTAGATGAAATCTTAGAGATTAGTTTCATGCTTGCATGGCCTAATCTCCTATGCCAAAGCCATGCATCATCATTCAAAACCGAAAAGCACATTTCATTACTTAATTTATCAATATTTATGGTGTAGACATTGTTTTGTTTTAAAGCAATCATGGATATGTTGTTGTTGGGTTTTTCAATAATGCAAACATTAGATTCAAATCTAACAACATAACCTTTATCACATAGTTGACTAATACTTAAAAGATTATGTTTTAAACCATCAACTAGTAACACATCATCAATTGAAAAACTCGATTTGTTACCTATGGTTCCCTTGCCAATGATTTTACCCTTGTTGTTGTCTCCGAAGGTGACATATCCTTCTTCTTTGCTAGAGAGCATAGAGAAATGAGATGGATCTCCGGTCATGTGCCTTGAGCATCCACTATCAAGATACCATTTCTTGCTCCTAGCTTGTGAGTTTGTCTACAAAAGAGGATGGTTTTTAGGTACCCATTTGATTTTGGGTGCCTTACAAAATGATCTACTTACTTTGTAATTTATCATTGAATTGTTTATGGTTCCTTTAGGAACCCATATCAATTTTTGTGGATTAATTTTCTTGAATGGACATTTGTAGGCAACATATCCCGTTTTGCCACAAAAATCACATTTCAAAAGAGGTGATACATGCAATGTAGGCCCTTTAACGAAGGTGGTGGGATTTTGGTGAGAACCTCTCACAAATCCGATACCACTTCTATTTTCGACATGACCTTTGTTAGCAAGAATCATGTCTAAGCCCTTGCTACCGACCTTAAACTTGTTTAGGGTCTCTTTGAGTAGCAAGTTCTCCCTCTTTGTTGCATCTAAGTCTTCACACTTAGAGCATGGGGTAGAGAAGGGTTTTGAAGACTATTGAACTTACTTTGTAATAAAGCATGCTCTTTCTTAAGCAAATTGAACTTCTTACTAATAGTTCTACATTCATCAAATAACTCATGAAAAGCCATAGAAAGTTCATCGAAAGATAATTCTTCATTAAGTAACTCACTAACCTCTTCTCCAAATGCCATTAGTGCGAAGTTTGCCTCCTCTTTGTTGCTAGTTTCTTCAACCTCGGAGTCACTTGAATCATCCCACGTGGCCTTCAAGGCTTTTTTCTTCTTGAATTGTTTCTTCTTGGCTTGAGGGCATTCATTCTTGAAGTGTCCCGCTTCTGCATTCGTAGCAAAGGACTTGGTCCTTTTTGTGTTCAAATTTGCTTTTTGTGTCATTTTTAAATTTGTTCTTTCTTATAAATTTCTTAAACTTTTGAGTTAGAAGTGCAATGTCATTGTCACTGTCCTCATCACTTGATGTTCCTTTCAAGGGGTCTTCTTATGTTCTAAGTGCCATATCCTTCCTATTCTTTGGAAGGGGGTTCTCAAGCTTTTCATTAGCATGGCACATCATCTCATAGGTCATAAGAGATCCAATAAGCTCTTCAAGCGAAAATACTTTAAGATCCTTGGCCTCTTGAATGGCCGTGACCTTTGGATCCCAACACTTTGGAAGGGATCTCAAAATTTTAGTTACCAATTCAAAATTAGAAAAACCTTTACCAAGAGCTTTAAGTCCATTGATGATATCCGTAAAGCGGGTGTACATGTCTCCAATGGACTCATTTGGTTTCAACCGAAAAAGTTCATAAGAATGCACAAGAATGTTGATTTTGGACTCTTTCACACAGCTAGTGCCTTCATGAGTGATTTCAAGAGTGCGCCAAATATCAAATGCCGATTCACAAATAGAAACCCGATTAAACTCATTCTTATCAAGCGCAAAAATAAGGCATTCATAGCCTTTGCATTGAGAGCAAAATCTTCCTCTCCGACTCATTCCATTCACTCATCGGAAGAGAAGATTTTGCAAAGCCATTTTCAACAATGTTCCAAAGTTCAAGTCCATGGAAATGAGAAAATCCTCATACGAGTCTTCCATCACGTATAATCCACCCATTAAATATAGGCGGACGAGTAATGAAGAGACCTTCTTGCATACCTGGAGTAGGCCATCTCTCTTGGGTTTTAAACCAATATGAGCAAACCTTGCTCGATACCAATTGAAAGGATCTAAAAGGCACTAAGAGGGGGGGGGGGTGTGAATTAGTGCAGCGGATTAAAAATCGTACTCTTGAAACCGATTTTGCAAAAACACAAGTTCGTAGGAAGATTTCGATTTGGAGAAAGAGAACTTGAAAGTAATTGCTTGCGTAAAGGAAATAACTATGAATTAAACAACTTGCAGCCAAGTAATGAAATGATTCAAGAATGTAAACACACACATTCATGGACACAATGATGTATAGTGGTTCGATCAAATGACCTACATCCACTCTTGAAGCCTTTACGATGAGGCTCCGCTCTTCCACTAGCAAATCCTTTGAAGGGGAAGGACCAATACCCCTTTTACAACCCTTTACAAGAAGTTCACACTTGTACAAGATTTCTCAAGAGAAGAAGAAGGTGAACACTTAGCAAGAACAAGACTTTTCAACACTTTACAAAAGCTCAAGACTTGAGAATTTTTGCTCAAAGGGTGCCCTTTCAGCTGAGAAAGGGGGGGGGGTATTTATAGATCCAAAGTGGATTCAAAATTGGGCTCCAAATTCGTCTGCTATGTTCTGGTCGAAGCGGCGGTGCCACCGCCCTCGTGTGCCTCTTGCTCGATCCGTGACTAGGGCGGTGTTATCGCTTGACCAGGTTGCCTGTCGTGGCGGTGCCACTTGTGTGGCGTTCAACCGCTGCCGCCTTCGGACAAAGCCGAATGGGCCACATTTAAATCATGACTTGGCGATGAGGCCCGGTTGGCCCTCGAATTTAGGCAGGATTTTTCCAAATCCTTGCACTACTCATGTGCAAACTACGAACCTAAAACATAACTCAATATGATTTGATCCGACACTCTTCAAGTCAACTTTGTGAGCTTTACGGTGAGATTAGCGACCTTCCGATGCTTCCCTCGGATTGCTTCGATGGGCTCCAAAGATACTCGGATTGTATGGCGAGCTCAACGAGTCTTCGGCTTGCTTCCGAATCTTCCGGGTAAGTTCCGTGAACCTTCGACGATCTTTGAAAAGAACTTCCGAAAACTTCGGCAAGTCCCTGATTCGATCTTGGATGGTTCCGGCAACACTTCCGAAAACCTTTCGGACTTCCGATGAACTCTTGAACCCTCGATGGACTTGACCTTGGTAAATCACTTTATGTTTTCTTCCCATCGTAGTTATTCCTGCACACTTATCTCGACAAAATAGATTAGAACAAATATTTCACCGATTGACTTCATCATCAAAATCCGAGATTCAACACTTACAAGTGTCTCTCTCATTGCCAGAAAATACATTGATACATTCTGTTTATTCTGTGGAAAAGATAGGTTTTTTCCTATTAAAAGCACCAAGAGAATGACTCTAAAACTATAAACATCGTTATTCTTCATCAATTGACTAGTTTGATAATACTCTGCATCTAGGTATCCAAAGGTACCTTGTGTAGCAGTGATTATGTGAGTTTGATCAAGCAGAATGAATCTTGAGGCTCCAAAATCTGACACTTCTGTCATGAAATGATCATCCCAAAGATTGTTTGGCGACCTAAACATGTGTGTGTAAAACAGATATTGTATCCGCTCGGTGCAAATAGGCAAGTGCTATATAAGTGATGTTGTCAAGTAAAAGTAAGAAGCGCAGCAAAGAAATTAAATGTCAAACTTATGAAGAAGACAGTGAGTAATGGGAGAGCAAATTTCACCCACCTTCGCGTCTTTGGCTGTTGCTCAGGCTTGAAGAACGCCTGCAGGGTTGTACACAGAGAGAGATAGATTGTTGATATAGATGATGTATCGAACCTGCAGTAGCTGTGGTTGAGAAGCGAGAGTTACTGGAGGGACGAATTGCAGAAGCCCACAAAGTGGTAGATTGCTGATATGGACGATGATGACTTGGAACGGCAGATGGACTATTAATTGGCACGACTCAAAGGACGGTACAGCAGTCAACAATGTTGATTAGACTAGTACTATGGACACCCGTACCATGAACTTCATGTTGGTCGGAGCTTTTCTGGTTATGTTCGAATCCAAATCGAATTAAGTTGAAATTATAATTGAATCAAAATCGACTCTTGGTAGTTCGATTTTAATTTTCGATTTTTTTTAAAAATAAAACCTATGATTTCAGTTTCAAACTGACAATTTCGATTTAAATCATTAAATTTTTTTAAAAAAATATTTATATTATATATAGTATAGTGACTAAAATGTTAAATTTAAATTAACGAATATGGATTTGACTCTTGAGAGAGGCTTGATGTTTGATTAAAGATTTTTTTCGAAAGAGGTATTTAGTTGGATTAAAAATTTTATAATTTTATTTTTTTATATATCAGCCTTACCTATTACAGTTATACATCTATTAAAAAAAATAAAATTATGATTTTTTTATTATTTAAATTATTTTTTAATTAAAAATTTTGATGTTAGAATCGGAACTGAAATTGTCCAAATCGGAATCAAAACCGATGTGGTTCCGATTCTTGATTTCAAGAAATCGAAATCAATAATTCCAGAATCACGGTTTTGTTTGGTCGGAGCTGTCCCATGGCATGTGAATATATATTGATGCTAAGCTTCTTTAAATTGGCAAAATTGGCATTCACTATTAAAACTTTCTATTATAGAAGTTGGTCCGATACATTTTCCATGGAACAGAGTCTCCTTCTTTTTCCTGATTTCGACATCAATATGGTAAATTAATACCATTACAGTCAATAATAGCATGACAATTATAACTACTTAATAACGTGCAATTAAAATTTAACTCATTTTCTTGCAAAGAAAAGAACAGGATATCGAACTGATAAAAGCAGCGGGTCTTCCTCGTGTTCCTCAAGTTTAATAAACACCACCGTGTGCATCTATTTTTGTCCCATATGTTGGTAATGTGAAATCCTCATGCGTTGTTGAGAGTCGAACAAAAAAGAGCAAAGACCGACACGCATATGCAACTATAAAAATATATCTAGACAGCAATATATGATTGTATCCATTTAGATGCTACCAATGGGACTCCTTGTGAGTCTATGCGAAGTTTATCTTAGAAAGCACATGTTTTTCATTGGTCCTCCATATTTTGATGTTAAAGTATACTGATCATTGTAAAGATGCCACTCCTTTGACATGGACCAAAAAAGAGCAATTAGTATCGATGAGTGTCGTATCATCAATTATTGTCATTCTAATATCTATGAAATTAATATTTAACTGCTAGAATAAGTATTTCATAACTATCATCGTCATAACTATCATTAACACTACAAATTCAAACATAAGAAAGATTAACTTGGGCCATTAAGCAAATAAGCTGTATATATAACATGATCAGATATGCATACCTGATAATATATACGAGCGTATACAAGATATAAGCATACTAGTGGCAATACAAGTTCTCGACTATCCTGAGAGTTTTTTTTATATTAAAAGCTTCAAAAGAATGACCCCAAAGCTATAAACATCGCTCTTCTCTGTTAATTGACTTGTTTGATAAATATCGAAAGGTACCTTGAATACCGGTAACTATATGAGTTTGATCAAGTGGAATAAATCTTGAAGCCCCAAAATCTGATACTTTTGCTGTGAAGTGATCATCCAAGAGAATATTCGATGACTTAACATCTCTGTGTAAAATAGATATTGAATCAGCTGTGTGCAAATAAGCAAGTGCTCTTGCGGTCTCTGCAGCGATCCTCAAACGAGCTTCCCGTGACAATGGATAACTACCATCTGAAGTATGGAGATGGTCAGAAAGAGCTCCATTTGAGATAAATTCATAGTTCAATAAGGGCACTTCGGTCTCCAAGCAGCATCCAAAAAGCTTTACCACGTTTCTATGATTAATTTGAGAAAGATTTGCAACCTCATCGATGAATTGATCTATCTCGCTCTTCTTCACAATCTTTGACTTTTTTATGATGACTATGTTAGATTATGTGATCCATTATAATCGAATAAGATATTTAATATAACTAATTGGATTCTGATATTAGTATCGACCAATAGAAAAGAAGTCCATAATTTGAAGAATACCTTAGGAGATGCCTTTGAGGGAAGAAACTCCCCTAATAACTTATCCTAGACCCTTTGCTCTCGCTTATAAATAGACAGGACCTCAGGGGACTTAAGGTATCAGAAGCAATACAGAAGCATCTAAGAGTTGCGTAAAGATTAGCAACACAGATGCGTCTAAGAGTTGCATAAAAGAAAATATTTCATAGACAGATTGAGAGATTACAGTCTCCCTCTCAATCTCCCTGAGCCATCAATTACAGTGGTCCTGTGAAAGGATAGGAAGAGAGGAGGAGTCTAGTTCTCCTTGCAGATTGGTAGAGGCGTTGAATCTAAAGGAAGGTATTCAGATCTTTTTCCTTTCTTTGCGGATGGTATCAAAAGGTACACATCGCAAAAATAGATCTATCTCTTGATGTTTTGATTTCGATCCTAGAATTAAAGTTTTCCGCATCATAGAAGCATGATAAAAGATTTTTATGCTTACAATTGGTATCAGAGCCTAGGTTCTTGAAATCAAAACTTTAGATCTGTTGTTTTTCTGATTTACGATGTTTGGATGATCCGAATTCTGTCAATCTGCATTCCTATCTATTTTGATTTATCGTCTGCTTGTCGGTGATATTAAGGAAACAGCGACGATCGCTGTGTAGCACCGTTGTCAATTTCATTGCGATCTCGTTGCGTACGGCCATAAGGGCCGCCGGCGACCGCACCGTAGCAGCCATAGGGCTGCAGATCGGTCGCATGAGGGCGGCAACCCCGCGCGGGCACAGCCGCACCGACGGCAGCCCTGCGCGGGCGCAGGCAGCGCCCGCCCATGCGTAGGAGGCGGCGGCCGCGCGTGAGGCAGAGGCCACGCCGCGGCTATCGCCGTGGCTGGCGACGCCCGAGCATTAGCCTCACCGGCGATGCGTGTGCGGGCTGCTGCCGAGGTGGCGGCGTAGCGTAAACATGCCGCGCCGGCAGCGACCTCGCGCATGCATGGCGCGTCGGCGGCTGACCTTGCAGCGCGCAGCGTCAGCGAGCCGCAGACCTCGCGGGTAGTGGGGTAGCGCAACCATCGCAGTCGCCCGGCTGCAGCGCGAGCAAAGACCGCACCATCCACGGGCAGCGGGTCAACTGCGCAAGAGGCAACGACGGTTGCACAATAGCATTTGGCAAAATTATAGTTTTGCCATTAGGGTTTCTTAAAAAATTATAGTTTTACCACTGAGTAAAATTACAGTTTTGCCATTAAGCAAAAATTACAGTTTTGCCATTAAGAAAAAATTACAGTTTTGCCATTATGTTAAATTTACAGTTTTACCCTTATTATTTTGATAGTTCTGCTTTTATAAATCACGTAATTACAGTATATATCCTGGCATCATATTTACGGTTTTACCCTTAAAGGATTAAATTTAATTTTGATCAAATTTAGAAAAGATTAAATTTTGATTAATTTTTGATTTTGATCGATTTATTTAATTGGGCTAATATCATGCTCGATTCTGGGTTTGCCTAAATTAAATAAAATTGATTAGTTTAATTTGATATTTTATATATTAAAAAAATATAAATTATTGTTCATTTTATATTTTTTTCATATAATTTATTGATTACATATGGTAAATTAAAATCCAAGTAATGTTTTTGGATATTCCTTTGGTTACTCACATATATATATTTGAAATTTGTGAAATCATAGTTATCTTTCACATAAAGATTTTTCATGATTTATTTATTATCATGATTATAATTATCATATGAGTTTTTCATTTTACTAATCAATATATATAAATTATTGATTACAAATTATAAATAATATCCAATTATTATTCTTGAATATTTGTTTGATTATTCATATGTATATATTTGAAATTGTAAAATGATAGTTAATTTTCACATAAAGGTTTTCATGATTTATGTGTTATCATGATTATAGTTGTAATATGAATTTTTATTTATGCTCATTAATATTCAATAATCATTATGATTATTATTCTATTATTGAATTACTTAGTATAAATTGAATTAAAGAAATTTAGTGAATATTATTTGTAATTCATCTTCCTAAGTTTTATTTGACTGCCAAAGTGGCCTGGGATGATAAGTTTATGAGATATGATTTACAATAAAAGTCTTGTCATTTATAGGATATTTTAGATTATATTTTATATTTTTGTATTGGTCTTGTAGCCATCAAAGTGACCTAGACCAATAATTTATAAAATACATTATGGAATTATTCCTAAATGATATTAAAGAAATTTAATAAATATTATTTATAATTTATTTTCGTAAGTTTCTGATCAGTAGCTACAAAAGTAGCTTGGGATGATAGACTTATGGGATATAAATTATAATAAAGTTTTATCATTCATAGGACATTTTAGATTGTATTTTATATTTTTGTATTGGTCTTGCAATCACCAAAGTGACTTAGACCAATAATCTATAAAATACATTATGGGATTGGTCCTAAATGACATTAAAGAAAAATAATATTCACAATGGCATACATAATTAGGAGATTTAGATAATCCCAAAGGAGAATCTATTTTGAATAATTATGTGATGGGATAGGATAATTCTGTTTTGGATATTCTTGTAGTTTAGTGTTTTATACCCAAAGGTATTAACACTATTCCATAAGGATGGTATCAGTCCTCCATAAATGATTATATATGTGAACAGTAGATATGTCAATATTGAAAGTAAAATATTGATGATATCAATAGTTCAACATTTATTATAAAACTCAAAGCATTGATGTTATATGATTACAGTGGTACTTCCTTCATTGTATTTTTATAAATGTCCCTATATTTTTTTGGAATAAATGGCTTGAGCATATACATATTATATTGAATGAGTGAGACCTTGATCAGATTATTTGAAGGAACAAAGACTTATTTACTGAAAGTTCTATGGAATAAATAATTAAAGTGACTGATCAGGAAAGGTCTGAAAAACTCAATTTGATGATATTCTTGAATTCAATTCAGTAGCATGAGAATATTTAAAGATCAACATAAATTTTCTGATAAGTCATGAGTTGACACCTCAATGAAAGAACTGACTAAAAAATAATAGAATTTGAGGAATTTAAGATTACCTCATCAACATAATTGACAAAGTTGTAAACTCAAGACTTAAAATATTTGAGTTCTACTCAAGGAGTGGGTAATAATAAAATAAAGATGAAGCATAAGCCACTTGAGTTTATAATTATTATATAAACTCATAAAGGAATTTCTTCATAATAAAGTGTTACTTGTGTAACAATGATAGTTATATGAAGAAGAATTATAAGATTTGATTTGAAATTAAAAGTTATAAATATAACTTTTATATGGTTCAAATCAAATATTATAGAAATTATTTTTGTAATACTTGGTGGATTAATTTGATGCTTCAATGTATGTTACCAATAATAGAGATTTATTTTAATATTTAAAAGGAAAAGAAATAAAAATCAAAGGAGATTGAAATATTCATCATTATAGGGAATCATCTTAAAGTGAAAGCGATAACAGTTTGTATTTATCGCCTATGCCTAAAGATGATTTATTTAATGAATCTTGAGGATTCGTGCTATATTCTTATAATTCTGAGAATTTGGATTCTTTACCTAGAATTGTTAGAATATTGTTTCTCCTTTGATAGTTGTGAACTCAATATGATTCAATAAAAGTTAACTTTTGGATTCTATATAATGGTCTATACAGAATTAATATGAATCTTGAGTTTACAACGATCCTATAATTAAATATTAAAATGAAATATAAGTTCATAAACTCCTTGAGATTATGTTTACATCTGCGAGTCACTCTATATTTTTATCTCATTAAAGAGAGATATTTTATCACCATATAGATAACCTATTGAGATATGATTTTATATATATCTAATTCATGTAAAGTCTCAAGCCATTAATACTCTTAAAGTGTGCATAAAAGAGGTCGAGAGATAATTAGATAGAAAAGTTAAAATCATCATATCTGATAGGGGTGATAGATTTTAAGGTATTCATGATAGATCGAATTATCATTCTAGTTTTTTTACTAGAATCTTGGAAAATTAAGGTATTTGGTATAATTTACCAGATGTGTCATAGTAGAATATAATTACTGAAAGGTATAATCGTACACTTATAGATGTGATTAGGAGTATGATGTATTATTCTTTTATACCCAAATCAATGTGAGAAAAAGCTCTAAGGATAACTATGTATATCTTAAATGAGGTTTCTAGTAAGTAAATTACATGACTTCTTTTGAGTTATGGAATGATAGGAAACCTAACTTAGGATATTTACATATTTAGGATTGTCCTGTAGAGATAAGAATCTTCAACTTATAAAAAAGAAAATTAAAGTTAATAACTATTTCTGAATATTTTGTTATTTATTCAGAAAAGTTTAAAAAAGGATATATGTCTTATTGCTCTAATCATAGTACGATGATGGTTAAATATGATAATATAAGATTCCTATAAAATAGCGAATCAGTGGAAGTAAAAAACAAATCTCGAAATTTAATTTTGATATAGAAGAGATACATATTGATACTCCTTTATTATTCGAGAGATTGTTATTACTCAAATTATTAAATAATTTGATAAAAGTGAATAATAAAATAACATTACCAAACTTCCACATTATATTGATATCGCTGATAATGGTCTTATAAAATAACCACAATTGACAGCCATAAAAATTTTTCAATGGGAAAGAAATCTTGTCATTTATGATTATATGGTATATCTATAAGAATTATATTTTGATATAGGAATCAGAATAGATCCCTTATTGTTTTCATAGGTTATGAAAGGTAATGATTCTGAAAAGTAATATGATACAATATAAGAAGAATTAAAATCAATAACCAGAATGGTATTTGATGAATTCGTTGAATTATTCAATAATTGTAAAAGAGTCTATTATATAAATATGACTCAAAGGACATTATCGAATGATATAATGGTCAGACTTTTAGTTTTTATATGGTTATAGATTTTACTCATAAAGAATGTATCAATTATAACGAGACATACAGTTGTTAAAGGAACTCGTTAAGAATTGTCATGACATTAATGACTCATTATGAGTTTGAGTTACATCATAATGATATGAAAACAAAATTTTGATTAAGGATCTAGTTTTCTATAAGTTTTTCTGAATGACTCATAGAGAAAATGAAAGAAATATAAATTTAGCATGCAAATTTAGGAATCTATTTATGATCTTAAACAAGCTTCTAGACAATGATGTATATAAAGTTTATTAATATCATTGATTTTTTTCAGATTTAAGAAAAATACCGTTGATCGGTATTTATATCTGAAGATCAGTGGGAGTAAGTTTATTATATTGATCATATATGTGGATAATATTTTGCATTGCCAATAGTAACTTGGTTTATTATACTAAACTAAGAAATTATCACTAAGAATTTAATATGGTTGATATGAATGAGACATCTTATATTATTAGTATTGAGATACTCAGGAATATATCTCAATAATTATTAAGATTATCTTAGAGAGGATATATTAACTAAGTCTTGAAATGATTTAATATACAACTTTGTTCAACAAATCATAAAAGTAAAATTTTAGTCAAAAGTGAGTGCTTTAAAATGACTTGAAAAGAATCAAATAAAAAAATAGTTTTTATATTTGCACAGTTGAAAGTCTATACTCAAGCATATGTCAGAACAGATATCAGTTTTATAATTAGAATATTGGGTAGATATTTGAGTTATCCAAAAGTGAAAAATATTAAAGGACTACAAAGAAAAGTAATAAGATATCTGAAAGGGACGAAGGATTATATGCTCACATGTATAAAATTATATCAGTTTGAAATGATGGTATTTTTTCAAATGCTAATTTTATAAATTGCCTCAATAATTGGAAGTCCACCTTTTGGTTAATATCTATATCAATTAGAGAGGTAATTTATTATAGAGAGGGACTTTTTCTCAATCAAGGGAGGGAGCTATAGACGGAAGATCAGTATTGTGCTGAAGCATACTCAAGAAATATCGATGTTGACTTGAAGCATGTCGGATCAAATCGATTAGTTGTGTCTTATGTTATTAGTTTGCGAGAAAGGATTTGATCGCCTAAAATCGATAAGACCAGCGGGTCTCGAGCCAAATTAAGAGCTCAACGGCTCATTCGTATAAATCAGCTACAAAATGATGGAAAAGTAAAGCGATTTTAGTCAAAAGTGAGTGCTTTTAAAATGACTTGAGCGGTGAATCATAAAGAAAATTTTAGGCGGTGGAACACTGCTAAAGCGTGGCACCGGTCTGACTGACTATGCTCGAAGCACAATCGTCTCAAAGAGATTGTACGGCACGCCTAGATCTTGGAACTCCAAATTGATTTTGAATTTGAGCCCAATTTTGAATCCACTTTGGATCTATAAATACCCCTCCTTTAAAGGGTAACTTTGAGCAAAAATTCTAAGTCTTGAGCTTGTGAAGAGTTTGAAAAGTCTTGTTTTGCTAAGTTCACCTTCTTCCTTTTCTTGAGAGATCTTGTACAAGTGTGAACATCTTGTAAAGGGTTGTAAATGTTTGATCCTTTTCAAAAGAATTGCTAGTGGAAGAGCGAAGCCTCATCGTAAAGGCTTGAGTGGATGTAGTCATTTGGCCAGAACCACTATACATCTTTGTGTCCATGAATGTGTGAGTGTTTATTAAGCATTTCTTTACTTTGCTACAAGTTATTTAGTTCATAGTTATTTCCTTTACGCAAGCAATTACTTTCAAGTTCTCTTTCGCCAAATCGAGATCTTCCTACGAACGTGTGTTTTTGCAAAATCGGTTTCAAGAGTACGATTTTAATCCGCTGCACTAATTCACCCCCCCCCCTCTTAGTGCTGCTCGATCCCTAACAGTAGTAGTTTTCTTCTCTAAGAATGACAAGTACTATTGCATTTCTATGCATTATGGTAGAAAGTACTTGATGGTTAGAGAAGACGAGTCCAGAAACATCTAATGTCAATTAATTACTTGAGTTCCACTGTATTGATTGCTGATTCATTTACTTAGGACTTACAGCCTAAAGTGTTTTGAAAGAACATATTCTTATGATTGGGTTTGTGAGCAACCCATAAAGGATATAATGACGCATATTTGAGTGAACAGTGTAATTGACATTTTTTTACTTACGTACTTAAAGTGATTTGTTTCTGCTATCCTGTTCACAGTTATGTATGTACATATTATGGTTGAATGTGATAACAAGATTGTCTTGACAAGACAAATTACAGGGGTCATTATGGACTATATTAGGAAAGACTAATAATATTGTAGTACATAGAAGGGAGTATAACATTGATGATATACAACCGCTATGACTTGCATTGATGGTTGGACTTAATATAGTATTATTATGTTTATTGGACTTATTAGCTTGTTTTAAAATTCATGACCATGTATAAAATACTTTTTAAAATTTTCAGGATCGAATTAGGTAAAATTGTTTTCAAATAAATTTTGTTTTATTTATTTTTGATTTTAAATATCTTTTATATCTTATCAATTAATGGGCCAAATGAGAGAATGTTAGATTATGTGGCCCATTATAATCGGATAAGATATTTGATATAACTAATTGGATTCTGATATCAGTATCGGCTAATAGAAAAGAAGTCCATATTTTGGAGGATACCTTAGGGGATGCCCTTGATGGAAGAAACTCCCCTAATAACTTATCCTAGACTCTCTGCTCTCGCCTATAAATATACAAGATCTTAGGGGATTTAAGGTGTCAGAAGCAACACAGAAGCATCTAAGAGTTGCGTAAAGATTAGCAACACAGATGCATCTAAGAGTTGCATAAAAGAAAATATTTAACAAACAGATTGAGAGTTTACAGTCTTCCTCTCAATCTCCCTGAGCCATCAATTACAATGGTCCTGTGAAAGGATAGGAAGAGAGAAAAAGGAGTCTAGTTCTCCTTGCAGATTGGCAGAGGCATTGGATCTAAAGGAATGTATTCAGATCTTTTTCGTTTCTTTGCGGATGGCATCAAAAGGTACACATCGTAAAAACAGATCTATCTATTGATGTTTTAATTTCGATCCTAGAATTAAAGTTTACCGTATCATAGAAGCATGATAAAAGATTTTTATGCTTACAAACTATGCGTTGATCCGATAGAATCCCTTTGTAAACTGTTCCGTGCCCTCCGCGATCGAGCACTCGGGTTTCATCAAAATTATTGGTTGCCTTTTCTATCTCTTCCAGAGGAAATATCTTTGTTCTCTCAGCAACATCTTCACAGGAAGAGATGAGTTGTTGTAGCAGTAAACAATGATTCTGACGGAAGTGTTCTTCTCTAATTCTCTTTTGTTTTGTTTTGTTTTCTTCCATTTCGTCCTTAGGATGATCAAACTCGTACTCAAGAGCAGTAGGTCCACGCCATTACTTACGCCGATGATGACACCTGTAAATACCAACCATCGAGTTTTCTATTCTCACATTGCAGCCTGTGTACATTAATTTAGGTGCATGTTTTGGTTCTTTATTTCTATTTGCTCAATCATATGTATATAGACTTTGATTTATATCAGACGTACTAATATTCTTATTGCATCTTTATAAACAAACAAGTTTGGAGGACTTACCTAATAGAACAGTCTGTTTTTTGTCGGGGATGCATGCTCGTTTAGGATCACCAGTTGTCCCTCGTGGACATGTGCAGCTATAACCGCCCACCGTGTTATTACAAACCCCATTGCAGACGTATTTTTCGGGGAATTTACACTCATCGATATCTGACAAATCGTCAAAAAGAAAATTAGTAGCTATATCTCACGTTTACATAATTTATTTTTTCTGAGGTGCACACTGACGATTAAATATTAGTTTTTGACATCATTTGACAAAATTATTTTTGCGATGAAATGGTACTCTTTGGTAATTAACGTTACTGTTAATAGAAGGAAAAATATTGTAAGCATTTCAAGAGTAATTTCTCCCCCATAGAAGAACAAGGAGTGTAAATTTGATAGGTTCTGGATGATAAAATTGTCCTATAAAAAAATATGTTGGGAGTCATGTACTAAGTTGGCACCATCTTACACGTAATAAATTCGATTATTCAGATATGCAGTTAAGGTAGCTGAAGATATCGGTTTGCACAATTCTTGGGAAGGATTCTTAGGGAATCATGCAAATAAAGGCGACGTATCAGTGCATAAATAAGAAAAATGGCTAATTGCACAAATAAAAAAAAAACGAAGTCTCTGAATGTGAAAGTATTCAGCGTCTATTTCGTGGCTAGCGTTTGTTTGCTTTTAACATTGTGTAGATGTTAATTACATGACTAATTTTCAACATATAAGAAAGAGGTAAAGGAATCAAGTACCTGTACATCCATTAGGAACGTATGGATTTCCTTCATAACCTTTGTAGCAATTGCATGCTCGTTTAGGATCACCAGCTGTCCCTGGTGGACATGTGCAGCTATAACTGCCCATCGTGTTAGTACATGTTCCATGGCAACCATATTTTTCGGGAAAGCTACACTCATCAATATCTGTCAATTCATCAAAAACATTAGCAATGCTTGAGAAGGAAATTTTAGAAGATAATTGCAAAAATTAAACAGAAGTCTATGAATGCGCAAAGCTCGAGCATTTCTGCTGTGTATGCATTAAGTAGATGCTGCTTACATGATTAATATTCTTCATATCAAAGAGGGAGGGAAAGAGTTCGAAGGACCTCTACGTCCATTACGGAGATATGGATTTTCTTCATAACCATCATTACATTGGCAACGATATTTTGAAATTTTCTGACCATTGCTACTAATTTTTTCCTCCATATATGAGCTGTGTTAGTCGATACATGCGAATGTGGTTGTATTCAGCTTAGCATTCTTGCAGGATTTGTATGTGATTATCAAATTTAAGATGATTAGCTCTTCAAAACCAATGAAAGGTTGATTTTCGTATGTGAAGGAAAAGTAGTCATCATTATGTATTCTTTTGACTTCCAATGTCCCTTCCTCCAACGGCATATTCATCATTATGTAGTAGTCTTGGAAGAGAAGAGTGGGAGGCTCAATTGTCTTATTGCATTTTAGAAAAAATGACTGGTCTATGAAGTAGCTCTTTTCCACCCCAAACGGAAAGTAGATATTAACATTCTCACATTTGGTTGAACAGTTATTTGGTAGAGATGATGTGAAAGTTACATCTGTTGAGATGATCAAAATGGCTAGCAACGAAAATAATACAACACAACTTTTCTTTTAATACATTTATATATTTAAATATATACAGAGAAATTAGGAAGGAATACTATCTTGACAGTCATTGGCTATGTAAGGATTAACTTGATAACTTAATGAACACTGACAAATATATCCAATAGTATAATTTATGTGAATTATCTAAGAAAAGACATCATAGCAATTACTATTGCTACGTCAAGCATAAGTGATCATATTTTTGTTAGCCTTTTTATATGTAGTGTAATCGGTAATATACCATGCTAGGTTGGCCACCGTCACTTGTGTTTCCATTCCATTCACTATTCTTTTGATATCCCTAGTAAAATTGCTCCAACTATATATAAAAGCCTTAACGATAGAAGTGTTAAACAAATGATGCTCGGTCTGATTGAGTCGAGTTAATCGAATCAGTAAGAAAGTCAAATTCTCAGTATTCGAAGAATACATGTAAAATCTACAATATCCCATGCCAAATGAGTCCCAAAATTCATGTGGACTGCAACTATTGGGATAGCAGGTAGCTGAGAATGTTTGAATGGTTTTATTGGTAGCAAGATCAACTAGATCGGCATTAACGCTGCAACCAGCGACAAAAATATCGTTATATGCCAATGAAATAGTGAAACTGTCCGTAAAGTTTGCCGCCAAATTAAAAGAGAACGGGAAATTCCTCAGATCAATCAACGTGTCGCTGATATATTCCTCGCCGACTTCCATGGTGACAATTGGAGTTTTCACGGACACGTTTCCATTGTCCATGTCAATATCAATGACCTCAACGGTGCCATTGCCCAAGAAGAGCCCACGAGTAGGAGGATCAGTGGTTTGGTTTACGCAGGTAAGGTTAAAACCTGCACGAAAGCAGCCGCTGCCTATACCGAAAGGGTACTCGAAGCTGATGTTACCACAGTTTTTTGGGCAGTTGGAAGAGAGTGGAAAAGTTATGTCTGTGGATGTATTTTCTTCTCCTGTTGAACCCATTGGTCCCAATGTCAGAAATTGTAAGAGCAGCACCTCTGCCAACCCCATCCCTTTCTCTTCCCTCACTCGAACACCAGTGTCCAGATGTGACCAACCTGTTAGAAAAAGAGAGTTAGGCTTAGTTAGCAAAGCTTACTTAAGTTGGCTACATGGACAATATTTATAACACGAAGTGATAACACCATAAAATTAATTAGTGGAAAAGTCGATTTCTGCGACACCAGAGCACTTCCATGTCGATCAAATATGGTAGTATTGAAGTCTTAAAGATTTTCTGCAGCCCAGGAAAAGCATCCCCAGCCTGCATACGTATATATTATTAAGTTATATCAGTGTCCATTATAAATAATATTAAGCGGTTTGATAGTATAGTGGTGATGACAAGTGTGACCCAGGGCTTCTAGAGGATGAGCAGAGGAACGCTGAAAACACGTGGGATAAAGAACGGGCTTAATGAATTCTAAGGTATCAATAACCCTCGGGCACTAGTCCATTGCATCTGCGAGGTTAGGGAGGTTCTCTCTAATGGATCAGCAAGATGGGAAGGAAACGGAGGCAGAAGGAAAGGAAGGGAAAACTCGTATACAGGGGATAAAGAACGGGCACGTGTTTCATATTTGACATTAATCTAGGAATACCTTAAGAAGAAAATTGGTTTAATGATATAAGAAATTGCAAGAACAACCAACGATAGCTCTACTAACCTTCGCACAGCAGCAAGCTTAGCAACTCTATTCGCCTTCTCTCCGCTTCTTGCACTTACAGGGACGAAACTGTTGTAGTGCACAGAGGGGTGGATTCTCGATGTAGATAAATAACTCTGGGGCAATAATTAGCATTAGACTAGCGAACGTATTGACTTAGTCTGGATTGCTACCTGTTTGAATTTCTCACAGCTGTTCCATCGGGCATAAACAACGATGTTATTCATTTCTCGATGATATCGTATAAGTTAAATTCCTTAAAAAACAATAATTCCACCAATTTATGTAGCTGAAGTATGTATTATCTTATTTCAACCAGATTGGTCCTACTAAAACTTTGGTCAGTATATAATTGCAGTCCATCTCAAGAAAGTGGTTCATTTGTAGGATGTGACGTGGTTTTCGGCGAGTCATTTGAATATACTAATGGGATAATAGAATATTGTATTATTTATGGAAATTATTATTGATATGTCACGTAGCTCATTAACTTTGGCTTAACGTGTACCGTTCAAACACACGCATACAATATAATGACATTACTAGTGGGCTCTGTTACTTCAATTTTTTTTTTGAAATATGTGATCTGGACCGAGTTTGATTTCTCCCTTGATAACATAGTAAAATCTCGCCTGAAGGGTTATGTCCTCGTCTGAAAAATATAATAAGTTAATTTAAAATTTTTTATTGATGGACCTGATAATGAGACTAATACTAAAATCTATTTAGTTTAGAAGGGAAGATGATTGGCATGAGAGACTAGATTCCTTTTAATATTATGATACTATAATGAGAATTACATGCAACAACATTCTTGATGATATATATATATATATATATATATATATATATATATATACATATATATATATTTGTGTATGTATATATGTATGTGTATATATATGTATATACATATATACGTATACATATATACACATATATATATATGTATGTATGTTTATATGTATATGTGTGTATATATATATATGTATATATATATGTATATATGTATATGTATATATATATGTATATATGTATATATGTATACGTATATATGTATATGTGTTAGAATCCGTAAGGATTCTAAGCTTGGGGTTGATCTCTTTAGGGAATCGATCTCATTAGAACTCTATAGGGGTTTCTTCCTCCAAGTTGTTGCTCAAAGGCTACTAAAAGAATTGATTTATTTATTAAGAAAAGAGGGTAAATACATGACTGAGCTTCTAAACCCCAACTCCTAATAGAACTCCTACTCAAAACCTCTACTTCTAATCAACTCATAATACTTATGTAAGAAGAAACCTTCAAATTAATCCTAATCCTAACTGGCCTCTTCACCTATTTAATAGGGGTCGACTAGATAGAATTTACATGTTTGTCCCCTTCAATAAAACTAAATTAGGACTCTCCTAGCTATTATCCTAACAGACTCATCCTCTTCAAATTAGCCTTGAGCTCAAGGCTGATGCTCCATAAATTCTAAGAATTTGATCTTCAAGTCGTCATAGTTCTCCTAAGTGGTATCTTTTGTTGGTAGGTTCGCTCATTGCATTAGCACTTCAGTAGTGGGTCATCATCGTCGAGTCACGATCCATCGATCAATAATAGTACTCAGCTGGGTCTGGAGCTCTCCTTGGGTAGTCATATTTGGTAGATGGTTTTGGGCTATCTCGTTTTATCCCAACTTGAGCTTCAAACACAACACGTGGAAGATTGGATGGATTCGAGAGCTGGCGGGTAATTCCAATCTGTATGCTACTATTTCGATATGCTCCAAAATTTGGTAGGGTCCATAGAACCAAGGTGAAAGCTTCATAGATGCTCTGGTCTAGATTGATGTTTGCTTGTATGGCTAGAGCCGTAGGAAGATCCAATCTCCTACCGAAAATTCTCTTTTACATTTATGTTGATCATATCGTTGTTTTATTCTTACTTGAGCTTCAATGAGATTATCTTTTAGCAACTTCAGCATTTTGTCTCTGTCCTATAGTTCCCTATCTATTTGTTCTACTTTAAAGTGCCCAACACATATTTTGGGATTACAAGGAGAGGTTAGCCATATATAGCCTTATAGAGAGTCTATTTTGTGGATGAATGATAAGTTGTCTTATGCCACCACTTGGCCCAGGGAAGCCACTTTGTCCACTCTTTTGGCCAGTCATTGGTGAAGCATATGAAGTATGTCTCCAAGCACATGTTCACCACTTTAGTTTGGCTGTCGGTTTGTAGGTGATATGTCGTACTCATCTTCATTTTAATGCCTTGTGTCTAGAATAACTTTGTCCAAAATTTACTCGTGAAGATGCTACAACGATTACTTACAATAGATCTTGGCATCTCATGAAATTTTACAATATTCTCCATAAAGATTTGAGCAATACTAAAAGTAGTGTAGGGACTATGAACAGCGCAAAAGTGAGCATACTTTGTAAGACGATCAACCACAATAAGAATTGTACCTTTTCCTTTTGATGAGAGAAGCCTTTAATGAAGTTCATTGATATATCAATTCATATCGAGTCCGGGATGGGTAGAGGTTGCAGCTTTCTGGGATTTGCCACTGTCTTGCCTTTATGTCATTGACATACATCACATTGTGCTACATATTCAGCAATAATATTTTTCATCCCTATCTAATAAAAATTTTGTTTAATTCTCTTATAGGTTCTAAAGAACCCAGAGTGCCCGATTGTAGGTGTGGAATGCATCTCTTGAAGGATGGTCTTTATGCAAGTAGAATTTGGCACAAGCATAATGCATCCCTTATAGCGTAGTCCTCTAATTTTTTATGATCTTACTAGTCTCCAAATCATCTTGTCGTTCCCTCTTAATATCCTCAAGGAAGTCACTAGTCGAAAGTGAAATGGTTGAAAATTCAGCTTGCTCGGGTAGTTATGAAAGTACATCTGTGATAACATTCTCTTTTCTCTTTTCGTAAGTTATTTCATAATCATATCCAAGAAGTTTTGTTATCCATTTTTGCTGCTCAAGGGAAGATATCTTCTGCTCTAAGAAATATTTTAGGCTTTTATAGTTGGTCTTGATTTGAAAGCGTTGCTCGATCAAGTATAGTCTCCATTTGGCCATTGCATACATAATCACGAGTATCTCCTTTCGTAAATAGTCATCTTGAGATGAGAAGGAGATAATACTTTACTGATATAAGTGAGAGGGTGGCTATATTACATTAGTATAGTACTAATTTCGACTCCGGAGGCATCGGTTTCAATAATAAAAGCCTTGTCGAAGTCGGGTAATGCTAGTACAGGCATTGTCATTATTGCGGCTTTAAGTTCATCGAAAGCAGTAGTGGCTTTGTCCGACCATTGGAAAGCATCTTTTTTCAATAAGGGGTGCATTGATCTTTCCATAGTTTTTCATGAACTTACGGTAGTAACCTGTTAAATCGAGAAAGCTACATAGCAATTTTATGTTCCTTGGGATCAACCAATTCTGCATTGCTTCAATTTTGGAGGGGTCCACCACAACACCTTCCTTTGATATGATATGCCCAAGATATTTCATATTATGTTGAAGAAAGTTACACTTCGATTTTTTGATAAAAAGAACATGTTCTCACAAAATCGTCAAAACAAGTCGTAAGTGCTGAAAATGACTTTTAAGAGAAGGGCTACAAATAATGATATCATCGAAGAAAACCAATACAAACTTACGAAGATAACTCCGAAAAATATCATTCATAAGACTCTGGAAGGTAGAGAGAGCATTAGTGAGACTAAAAGGCATTACTAGAAATTCATAGTATCCGGTGTGCATTCGAAAGGTAATTTTCAGTATGTCTTCTTCGTACACTCGTATTTGATGATACCCAGATCGAAGGTCCAACTTTGTGAAGATCGTGCTCTTTTTAATTCATCAAGCAATTCATCTACTATCGGAATAGGGTACTTGTCCTTGATGGTTATGCCATTGAGAGCTTGGTAATCCACGCATATTCGTCATGTTCTGTCCTTTTATACAAGGAGCACCAGTGAAGACTAGGGGCTGCAACTTGGCCGAATAACTCCTGTTTTGAGTATCTCTTTTACAATCATTTTTATTTCATCCTTTTGGAGATATGGATACTAATATAGCTGAGTATTTGCTGGAGGTTTGCTCGAAAGAATTGGTATATGATGATCATATCGACGGGTATGAGGTAGGCTATATGGTTCGTTAAATAAATCTAAAAATTCAGTAAGCAAGGGAAGTATTTTTGGATCTTCAAATTCGATTGGCTCTCCCTTAGATTACTGCTCAAGTTGTACTAAAAAACCACTATATGCCTTATGCAAAACTTTCTCCATTCATTATGTGTAAATCATTGTTACGTCACCCTCACGTTTTCTGTGCAGTATCATATGTTTTCCCTTACTGTAAAATTTCATAATTAGTTTCAAAAAATTTTAGGAAATAATACCTAATGTCGTCAACTATTTAATGTCAAGCACGGCCTCATAATCATCAAGAGGGAGGAGGAAGAAATCTACAATTATCTCTTGGTCCTGCAGTAATAGTTTCACCTACGGGCATCTATGATCACATTTCAAAATTTGTCCGTTGGTGACCTTAACGTCAAACCTACTACAATTCTCGATAGGTAAGGCCATCTGGATAGCAACCTTGCTATTCATAAAATTATTAGTGCTTCCGGTGTCAATAAGAATGGTGATCAATTGTTGCTTCAGAAGTCTTCCCACTTTTATCGTTTATGGGTTTGCGTAACTAGCAAGAGCATGCATCGTAGTATCAACCGACTACTGTTCTTCATCCGTGACCTCTTCCCTATGCTCTTGGACTTCCTCTTTTATGTCTTCAAGAGGTTCAATCAATAGGAAGTAGCCCCTTTTGCAACGATGATTACGGTTCTATGGCTTGTCATAATGACAACAAAGACCCTTTGCTGATCGATCACGTAGTTCTTCTCTTGTCAATTTTTTTGACAGCGAAGGATGGTGGGGAGCTGAAGGAGATTTATATGCCATTGGCCTAGGAGAGATTCTCATCCTCCGAGCATCTTGGTTAAGCCATTCTTCTTGTATTCAAGTGAAAGAAATCACAACCGTCATGGTAGGGGGCTACCATGCCTTAACCTCCCCTTTTATCTTTGGCTTGAGTCCTTCAATGAATGTTCCTAACAATTGATGATCAGTCCAATTACGAGCAAAGTAGGATAGCTTCTCAAACCTAGTTTGGTACTCTTGAATCGTAGAGGTTTGTCAAATGTTTACGAGTTGGCCGTCGATATTTTCATACTCCGCAGGTCCGAAACATATTGGGAAATTGGGAGATTCGGCATCTCATGCACAGTAGAAAACAAAAATAAGACTAGATTTCCTATAGTTACGTACTTGGCCGTCGTGCAACCATTGGTGCACAAAAATCATAAATCCAAAAAATCCACATATATCATGTAAGAAGCGTTACTTGGGGAGATCGTATATCCCCAAAAATTTCAGATCTAATGAAGAAGATGAAGGAGCACTAGCGTACTCCTCTCTACTAATAATCCATACAGTGAACGTAGCAACGACGCTCCTCAGATCACCGTAGGATCTCTCTCCACGTGTATCACAAGACTGTCGGAGCTAAGGAGGAGAGGAGATTGAGGAGAAAAGGAGAATGACTACTAAGAGCTCTCAACCTATGAACCAAGGGATTCCTCCTTATTTATAGAGATGGAGGAAACTTATCCTTAACAGATCCTATTCACACTGGATCTCTATCCAGTTGGATCTCATTGGATTTTATCCACAGGATCCAATTTGATCTTATCCAATTGGATCTTATCTAATCATTTAATTGGATCTCATCTACAGGATTCAAACTAGGGACTTCATAGATATCTCATATTCATACCTCTACTCGTCGCAACATCTACCTTATGTGTGTGACCCTCTAGGGCCGATACCGAGCTAGCCGTGAGTCGCTCCCGTCAGAACTCCTTTTGACTCAGAACATCTTCTGATAAAGTGAATTATTATCTCCATAATAATTCACTCGACTCATTGACTATGGACGTACTAGGCTACTACGCTATAGTCCCCAGATGGTACAGGGGGTTCTAATCCATCGGACATGTTTGTCCTCAGTTATCATGTATCTATAGTCCCTCATCTATCTAATATCCCAGAGACCGTATATTGAGCATGGTAAAGTCAGGCCCATACAGAATCCTGTTTGAGTCTCACTCTAATCGGATTCTCCCAGAAAACTTCTCTCTTAATCCGAATAACCCTGGCCAGGGATTTTGCCTGAGCGAGCACACACGGGATATATCGCTCATGATACCGAGAATGAATGATCCTCTATTAACACACAATTGCCTTCGTAAGGTTGACTACCATTCTCGAGAACCGACTATACTAGATCTGAAGCTCTCCAAACCTGTAAGTCCGGTGTCAAAAAATGAAGTACTCAAACAAGGCATCTTTGGTGCCTTAAGTTTAAGGACCAACCATACTATTGGACTACGAAATCACTGTCTGACATTATGTATCATTAACTATATAACATTCTGTAAGTGGATCAATCAGTGAACTCATTCCCCAATGAGCACCTACATTATACTTCTAGTGTCCTCACACAAGCGACTTTGAGACTAGTCACCTCCATCATATAGATGAGTATACAACGTACCAGTCTATCCGGTTATCTCGATGTTCTCATCGAGTAACCTATGACCAGGATGATTTAGAATCTATGTTTAAAGGTATATCGGTCTCATTATCGTGATCTCATCACGATCTAATTTCCATTGCACAAATCCATGGACATCATAATATTCATCCAAATAATGTGAGAAAAATGTTAATAATAATGTGTGAAGAGATCGATGTAACATATCACAAGTGCCATCACTCACGTGATTGGCTTGTAGGGCACCTACAACTAACAAAACGGTTCAGCAATGTATTCTTAAATTGATTCCACGTTGGAGCCCCATGATTGTATTCTAGACAATTGTACCATTGAATAGTATCTTTAAGGTGGATGATAGTAATTTCCACCATAGCATCATCTGACGTTCGATAGTAGTGAAAGTAATATTCGGTATGCAAAATCCACCCCGTCGGGTCTTCCTCTTCCCATTACGGGAAGTCCACCCTCATGCATGGCTGAAACATATCTGAGGGCTATCCCTCCTTCTCTGGAGGTCTCTCTGAACTCTCTCCTCATTGAAATTTAGTTGGACTCGGTGGTTATCCAATTTTGAATTCTACAAACAAAGCGCGCAATTTGTCCTCCAAGCATGATTCAAGTCGCGATTCAATCCGAGATTCTAATACTTCAAATTTGGCATTAATTAGATCTTGAGAAGCCATAATATATGCCTATAGATCAGAGATATCCTTGTCTTTTTTTTGTTGATAGGTTAATGGCATGGGGTGGTGAAAGATTCGGACAAGAGATCAGTGATAGAGGGGTTCAACTGTAATGGTTTACTGTTTTGGGCTATAATTTTTTACGCTGTTAAGGTTATGAAAATAGGTTATGATGGCTGCATCTTAAAGCTAGAGAGATGCCCTAAAGATATCTTAGTTGGTGCTAGCAAGTTGGCTAGGGTTTGGTGTTATCGAGAAGAAAAAAGGACAAAGGTGCAGCACTAGATTTTTCGTCAAAAAAATTTCAGCAGTAAAGATGTAATTTTCTCCAATAACTCTTAATAGAAATTCAAGTAAAACTCAAAGAGAATCTACTGGTAAGGAGAGGTAATATTGTTAAAAATTTCATGGAAGGAAATGACAATAAGAGGTTCGGTAAAATTGAGGATCACAGAAAGGTACTACAGTAGATTTTTACATCTAAAGTACAACAATTTGGACGTACAAGATCATTAGTTTATATTAAGAATTTTTTGATGAAACCGAAGGAAAATCCACTGTTAGGAAGTGTTAAAGTCGTCATAAAAATTTTGTAAATATTTAGACCGAAAAAACGTAATAGCAAAATCAAACAAACGGTGCTATGCAATTGGAATTTTGCAATGCATCTTTCGTCGTAGAGATGAAAACTTTACGACGAAAAGTTTATGTAGCAATATAGGAATAAATTTATTTTATAATTTTTTTTAATAAAGATAACTAAATTACAACAACAATAAGGTAGGAAACCAGAACCTATTGCAATTCACGGGGAGATCAAAGGATGATCTGCGGTGGTAAAGATGATGACAGAATTCGACAATGATCATTTAAGCAATTGCGAGAATTACTTTAGGCGATTGTGTAGGGCTGATGGATGGCTGTGAAAGGGCAAAGAGATGCCAAGAACGTTGCTTTGATACCAAGTATTAGAATCCTTGTGGATTCTAAGCTTGGGGTTGATCTCTTTAGGGGATCTACTTCCTTAGAACTCTATAGAGATTCCCTCCTCTAAGTTGCTGCTCAAAGGCCGCTAAAAGGATTGATCTATCCATTAAAAAAAGAGGGCGAATACATGACTATTTATAGGGCTTCTAAACCCCAACTCATAATAAAACTCTTACTCAAGACTCATACTTCTAATCAACTCCTAATATTTCTTTAAGAAGCAACCTCCAAACTAATCCTAATCCTAGCCGGCTTCTTAATCTCTTTAAGATTAAGATTTACATATACATGTATATATGTATATATATATACATGTATATGTATATATGTATATATATACATGTATATGTATACATGTATATATATACATATATATACAAGTATACATATACATGTATATACATATATATATATGTATATATATATGTATGTATATATATATACATACATATATACATATATATATATGTATGGATGTATATATCTATGTATATATGTATATATACATATATATACATACATATTTATATCTACATATATATATATATATATGTATATATACTTAACATATATATGTATATATACATATATACATATATATGTATATGTATATATATACATATATATATATATATATGTATATATATGTATATGTATCTGTATATATATGTATATGTATATATACATATACATATATATATACATATATATATGTATAGATATATATACATATATATATATATATATATACATATACATATATATATATATATACATGTATATATTCATATATATACATATATACATATATATGTATACATATATATGTATATATATATACATATATATATATACATATATATATATATATATATATGTATATATATGTATAGCATAAGAGGTTGCGAGCAAGTAGCCAATATAAACATGAGTACTAAACGGAAACAAATTCATAGAGGATAATATTGCAACCGCATGAATTCCTGTTCGTGCTATAATTCCTCGAAGTGTGCTGCACTCTTCCGGCAACTGATTTAGAGAAAGCATAAGATGCAACAATCGATTGACAGTCAATTTCTTCGTTACGTTTTGCAGTACAGTTTATTCCTCTTTTTTTCATTCTAAGCCTCCTCAAATCTTATAATTTATACTCAACTTCTTTCATCATAGGCCTGTCAACTCCTTTTAGTTTTCGCACATTTCTATTAGCCGAATAATCACAACAAGCAGCAATTGTTAAACAATCCGCCCATATCAATGTAGAGCTACCATTTGAAATACGGAGATGGTCCGAAAGGGTCCCGTTGGAGATGAACTCATAGAGTAACAAGTGACCTAGGTCTCTCAACAACATTCAAAAAGCTTTGCCACATTTCTATGATTGATTTGAGAAAAAATTGCCATTTCATTTATGAATTGATCAATCTCACTATGTTTCATAAACTTTGACCTTTTTATGGCGAGTACTACACGTTGATCCAATAGTATTCCTTTGTAGACCGTTCCATGCCCTACACGGCCAAGCATCAAAATTATTTGTTGCTTTTACTATCTCTTCCAAAGAAAAGATCTTCTTTCTCTCAGCAACGTTTTCACTAGAAGAGATCAGTTGTTGTAGGAGTAAACCATGATTTTGACGAAAGTGTTTTTGTCTTATTCTCTTTTGTTTTCCTTTCTTCCATTTCCTTCTTAGAACAAAACATGTGATTAAGAGAAATAGGCCAACGCCATTACGACGAGGACACCTGCACAATGCTGCTAAGGTTTTAGCTTCACAGGGCCTTTGTTTTTATTCTCGGTCACCACGGCCTGTGTTCCTTTAGCTTTCGTACATTCTTTTGTGGTATCTATTGACTTAATCAATCATTTATGTTGTCTCATGTAATATTAGACACAACCAAGTGTTCCTAATTATGCATCTATATAATCTAGTAAGTTTACCAGGATTTACCTAATATGACGGTCTGCTTTTGGATCACAATACGTTCCCGGTGGACATATGCAACTATAATTGCCCATCATATTTCTAACAAACTATAAAAAAATTAGCAGTTAGATCTCATGTTATCTTTGGAGACCAATCATTTAAATATACTTATCAAAATTACGGAAGCTATATACATATTATGTTAAAAGAAAAATGACAACCAACATGCCTTCGGTCATATATTCACGTATCCTATGTAACTTAATTTGCTGAGGTGCACATTGACATTGGAATCTTCCATTATTAACATAGAATTGACAATTTATTTTTGCAAATGAACGGTGTTCTTTGCTAATTTACATTGCTTTTTATGAGCATTTCAAGACTCTTTTGATAAAGAAACCTCAAAATTTGTATGTCTTGGGCTTCTATTTCGGGGCTAATGTTTCATGTGTTCTGTTAGTTAGATGAAGAGAGAGAGAGAGAGAGAGAGAGAGAGAGAGAGAGAGAGAGAGAGGTACCTGTACATCCATTAAGAAGGCATGGATTTCCTTCATAACCTTCCGAGCGATTGCAACGATATCCCCAAAACTCCTCGCCATCGATGGAAGTTTTGGTCGTCGTTCTCCGCGGAAAAAAGAGTCTAATCGACACCGCGTGGTGTATATTTTGGTCTAAGATGATTGGTCCATGGCATGTCTGGCTTCACCATCCCATCTCATTCCCATCTGACGAATGCACGGAACTATTTTCAACCTTCGCATTGATGCCAGTCGTCGTAGAATTCCACACCTAAAAAGAGATAGAAGACGGGATTCTCATGCGCGTCTACGGTACTAGGAAGGGGGCGAAGTTTCTCATGTCATTTCCGGGAGCGTGAAGCTGAGAGACTTGCTTGAAACCTGATCTCGATTATTAAACAGATAGTCACTGTTTAAGTTCATGTTATCCGGAAAGTAAACAAGGACTTATTGTGCAAGGCCTGCACAGTGAACAAGTTAATTCAAGTAGGGTGGAGCAATGCAGCTTTGCACAAACACTTGGAGAACTTTTCTCTGTTTGCTTACCAGGAATGAGATTTTACATTCCAGCTACGGTTAATTACAGAGTAAGGGAAGACAAAATAACTCAAATAATAAATAAAACCTGCAAAAATCACTTAAAGGGAGCAACAATGAGAAGTGGATCTGCACATAAAAAACACAACAGTGTATTTAAGTTCATTCAGATAGTAACAATTGGACATATTTCACGGCTGACACAGAAGGTTAACACCCCTTTTCCTTTTTTTTTTCCTTCCAAAAGTAAGATAGATTAATTAAGTAGCAGAATTACAAGAGGAGATATCTAGATCTGAGCATAAAAAATTAACTTAAAGGGTCACTCCCCTCTCTAAAAAATTATAACTTTAGTCAGACTAGAATATTTAGCTAATCAGTTAACAATATCATTCAAGTACATACCAAATATCTTTAAATAAATTCTGCATTGTCCAAGGTATAGGGATAACCTCGGATAGAATCCGAACCAATATCTTCGAGTCTGATTTCACATGAATTAATTTGACTCCATCCTATGCAACAATCTGAAGACCAGTCTTGACAAACAACCGCTTCATAGTAGTGAACACTTCTTCTGTCAGCACATCTGCACCCAGTAAATAGAGGGTCACTAATATCATTTCTTAAAATAAACCGTAAACCACCAATTTTATTATCCTTAATGGAACCATTACAGTTAAGTTTTATAAATCCTTTTCGCTGTTTGCACCATGACACTTGTCTTTGGACTAGCACTTGCTTACATCCATCAAGTTGTTTGACCATGTCATAAGCCAGAACTAACATCTGTTTGACCATATCATAAGTCAGAACTAATGCATTGACCTTATGAAAAATATCATGCACAGCACACTTTTACTTAAAAGATAAATATCATTTTTCACTTACCACAACCACCATAAAGCAATGACAATGACAAACCCAAAGAACAAACTAAAACTTCCCTCGTTGGCATCCCCTCGTTAACCTTCTCTCCGTGCCATGTTGGGAAGAAAATGAAATGCACATCAAATCTCTGTTCGGTCATATGGTAAGAAAACACATAAGAGAAGGGAATGAAAACTAATAACAAACACAAGATTAAGAATACTGTGAGAAAAATATTTAGGCTTGAAATATGTATAAACATTTTCCTAAAAACGATATTTGCATCTTGAAATATGTATAAATATGTATAATATTTAACTATTATAGGCTTGAAATATGTATAAACATTTTCCTAAAAACGATATTATCATATGTATAAATATGATAAGCCTATAATAGTATTGAGCAAACAATAAAGAATCTTCAAAGAAGAATTAGAGAAAGTCTAATCAATTGCAGAGTTATCAAGAAAGAAGAAGAATCTCAAAAAAATAGTTATTTTTTATAATTTACTCTTACATATCTATTTATAAATATTTTCACAAAAGACGCAACCTTTGAAAAATAACTATCAAAATAAATACAAAGAAAACCACCTTTTCAAATAACTTTTTTCAAAAGAAAATCTTTTTTTTAATTTGAACAATTTATAACAATCCCCCACTTGTTCAAATTTTAAAAAAAATTTCTTCAAGTGATTAAATAGTATTTATGAATAAAATAATATATCTTTCGATTTGAATATTACCTTAGTGTAAGCATCACAAAGTGAAGTCGAAATCCCAAATAGTATAAAAGTTTTAAATTTGTTATTCTTAATGACAACACCGGTGATACCACACACATAAATACTATATTCTCGTATTCCTCATAAATTCTTACCTTGGGCTCATCCAATTTCATGAACTTTTATGAGAGAAATTTCAACTCTTAATCGAAGCAGCACCACTTCTAAGTTCATATAGGTGAAGTTATATAGTATCTTTATCACTATTTAAGATACTTGTCATAACTTGACTAAACTTCATTAAGAGTATAATTAACTCAACTCTCGTTCGGTGATAACTAGCACTTCAACATCTTTGGATGGGGCCAATAAAATATTACAAAGTGCTAAACCACTCCACATGTTAATGACTTGTTCTTACCGTTTGAACTCTTCATTTCTCATTTCATAATGTTGAGTAGGGTTGCTATCATTGGTGGATCTTTTATTCAAGGAGTTTCAGTCCCATCTATTTTGATGTTGATCTTATAACTTCTCTTGTAAGAGGTTTAGTGAACGGATCAACTAAATTCTCATTTATTTTTACAAATGTGAGGGAAATAATCCCACTCTTGATTAATTTCCTCACATAATCATGTCTAAGACTTATGTGTCTTGACTTTTTATTGTATATTTCACTATATGCATGAGCTAAAGTGGCTTGACTATCACAAAGTATAGAAATTGAATTCATACTCTTAAAAGTCAATGAAATTTCTAATAGAAAGTCCCTCAACCATTTAGCCTCCTTTCCAACTTCTACTAGAGTAACAAATTCTGATTCCATAGTTGAATGAGTTATACATGTTTATTTCTTGCTTTTCCAAGAAACTACACCACCTCCCAAGGTAAACACCCAACCAATAATAGATTTGTTATCTCCTAAACTCGATATCCAACTTGCATCAGTAAATCCTTCTAAACTTATAGAAAATTTTGAGTATTGTAGGTCATAATCTTTGGTCTGTTTAAGGTACCCAAGAACTCTTTCAATAGCCTTCCAATGCTCTATATTTGGATTGTTAGTAAATCTATTCAATTTACTAACTACAAATGCTATATCAGGTCTTGTGCACTGTATTGCATACATAAGACTGTCTATAACACTTGAATATTCTATTTGAGCAACTGTTCTTCCAACATTCTTAACTAATTTAATACTTGGGTCAAACAGGGTATTTGCTTCTTTAATTCTTAAGTGATTGAACTTCTTCAATACTTTTTCTATATAATGAGTTTGACTCAAAGCATATCCCCCACTATTTCTTTTTATCTTGATACCTAGGATGATATCAACTTGCCCAAGATCTTTCATCTTAAATGTTGAAGATAGAAACCTCTTTGTTTCTATAATACCTTTCATCTTGTTGCTCACTATTAGCATGTCATTAACATAAAGGCAAACTATCACCATATAGTCATCACAAGTTTTGAGATAAACATATTTATTTGTAACATTGTGAACAAATCCATTAGAAAGAATTATTGCATCAAATTTCTTATACCACTGTTTTGGAGCCTGTTTTAAACCATATAATGATTTAATAAGTTTGCACACTTTATGTTTATTTCTTGGTAGAATAAAACCTTTGGGTTGTTCCATATATACCTCCTTATCGAGGTCTCCATTTAGAAATACTATTTTGACATCCATTTGATGAACATAAAGATCAAAAATTGATGCTAAAGCAAAAATAATTCTAATAGATGTGATCCTAGCCATAGGAGCATATGTGTCAAAATAATCTATTCCTTCCTTTTGTCGAAATCCTTTAGCAACTAACCTTGCTTTGAATGTTTGAAGAGTACCATCTACTTGATACTTTCTATGAAATACTCATTTACAACCAATAAGTTTAGAGGCAGAAGGTAAATCGACAAGTTCCCAAGTGTGATTTGACATAATAGAATTCATCTCATCATTAATAGCATCATTCCAAAAAGCAGCATCACGAGAGGCCATAGCTTCTTTAAACATTTTAGGATTATCTTTCACTTGTAAAATAAGAGAAATTATTTTTAAGACTCTATCAGTAGTTTTTTCTAGAAGGTAAAAAGAAATATTTTGAGAATCAATCTCATTTGATCCTTACGTTTTTGCTTTCCATACACGAGTGTTTCTCCTTAATTTATGAGATTGCTCTCCAATTTGTGAATTTGATTGATGTCCAATCAAAAGAATATTAGGTTGCTCACCAACCTTTTGAGATGTCTCCACCAGTGACTCTTCACTAGTTGGAGGATGAACATTATTATTTGAAGTCAATAAGTGTTCAAAGAACTCCACATCTCTAGATTCTATTATGATATTAGACTCCAAATTAAGAAACCTATAAGCTTTACTATTTGAGGCATAGCCTACAAATGCACATTTGATTCCTCTTGGTCCCAATTTTATTCTTTGAGGATCATTATTTTTGCAATATGCAAGACACCCTCACACTTTAAAATAACCAATGTTAGGTTGTCTTCTTCTCTATAACTTATATGGAGAGATTTTGTTCTTTTTAGAAGGAATTCTATTTGAAATATGACATACTACCAATAAAGCTTCTCCCCACAAATTATAAGATAATTTAGCATGTAACAACATAGCATTTATCATCTCTAGATAAGTTCTATTTTTTCTTTCTACTAACCCATTTTGCTCAGGTATTCTAGATGCTAAACATTCATGAATTATGTTATGTTATTCACAAAATATGTTAAATTCACTAGAAAAGTATTCTCATCTATCACTTCTGAAAACTTTAATTTTCTTTCCTAATTGATTTTCAACTTCTGCTTTATATGCCTTAAAAGTATTAAAAATATCATTTTTATATTTCAATAAGTAAACATATGTGAACCTAGACATACTAATGAAATATCTATTGTCTCCTTTTGTTAACATGTCATTTAATTCACATATCTTAGAATATATTAAATCTAACAAATTAGTATGTTTTTCAATACTTTTGAAGGATTTTTTCATCATCTTTGATTTAACATAAATTTCATATTTATGAAAATCATTAAAATGATAATTAATTAAGCCACACTTAACCATTCTTTTAATGATGCTAGTTCCAATATGTGCTAATCTATCATGCCATAATGAACAAGAATCAACAATATAAACAAAAGTAATATTTTTATTAAATTCAAAATCATTGTCGATAATAGATAATTTGACCATTCCCTCAGTGGAATAGTCTTTTTCAACAAAAGTCTCATTATCGGATAGAATTAACTTCTTGGATTTAAATACAGATTTAATTTCAGGTTTGCCAAAAAGATTCCCACTCACTAAATTTCTACTCATATCTGGTACATGAAGAACATTCGTAAGAGTGACTTTCTTACCTAAAGGGAAAATGAATTTCACATTTCTCTTGCTAATCACCTTAGAACGAACTTCATTTTCTATTTGAATTTCTTATCCATCTGTGACTTCTTTATAAGTCTTGAAGAGTGTCTTATCATAGCAAACATGAACAGTAGCACAAGTATCATACTACCAACCAAAAACCTTGCCAAATATAGCATTCACTTCGCTCACCGTAGTGATTATATTATCATCTTCCTCAACGGAGTTGACTTCTGATTTTTTGCCTTTCTTAAATCTGTAATCTCTTAAAAAATGACCAGGTTTTCCACAAACAAAATAGCCTCCACTTTTTGGCTTCTTAAATTTTCCTTGATCCCTTTTAGGGCTAAGATGATTCTCCTTGTTTTGCTTGCCTTTGTTAGAATTCGTAGGCTGCTTCATAATATTTGCTTTTATATTACTAAAAGAGTTCTCACTCTTATCTCTCATCCTCGATTCCTTCTCGATTCGAAGATGTTTTTGAATTTGCTCTAAGGTAATATCCTTGGAGTCATGTAAAATCCTCTTCTTATACCCTTTCTAAGATGAAGGCAACTTGGCTATTATAGCCCCTACTTGAAAAGGTTCATGAAGTTCGATTTTTTCAACCTTCAATTGATTAATAATGACCTCCAACTCATGCACTTGTGCTAAGATTGGCTTACCATCCACAAACTTATAATCAAAATATTTAGAAATTAAAAATTTCTTTGTACCTTCCTCTTCGGCTTGATATTTGAATTCTAAGGTATTCCAAATTGCTTTTGTAGATGGTTCCACAGTATAATGATCATAAAGCCGGTCTGAAAGAGCATTGAAAATATGTCCTCTACACATAACTTCATCTTCATTTCTTTTCTTTCGTTCAGTTTTGACTTCATCAGTGTCATTATCGATTGAATCAGGAATTGGTTGAAGATTTAGATTAAGCACATAAAAAATCTTCAAAGCAATCAACATGAACTTCATCTTGTCTTGCCAACGGGTGAAGTTTGTTCCATCAAAGCAATCCAAATGAACAAAATCTTAATTCAGCAATTTGATGGTATTTGTGGCCTCCATGATAAACTCAAATATCGTTTTTAGATTGTAAGAAAACACAACAAGAGACGGGAATGGAAGCCAATAACAAACACAAGATCAAAAACACTATGAGAAAAATATTTAGGCTTGAAACATGTATAAACACTTTTCTAAAAATAATATTTGTACCCTCTTCTCGACTATGAATTTGATTCAAATAGTTTTAGTGGATATAATAAACCTATAGAAGATCTGTATTGAGTAAATAATAAAAAATCTTCAAAAGGAATCGGAAAAAATCTAATCACTTGGAGAATTATCAAGAAAGAAAAAGAATCTCAAAAAAATAATTATTTTTTATAATTTATTCTTACCTATTTATAGATATTTTCACAAAAACACAATCTTTGAAAAATAACTTTCAAAATAACTACAAACAAAATCATCTTTTTAAATAACTCTTTTCAAAAGAAAACCTTTTTTTAATTTGAATAATTTATAACACGTATTCCACAAATCACATGAAAAAAAAAAAATTGACTCAGGTTCCATTCAATAAACGGGACACAACACGGCATTATATACACCCAACCGGACATGTCTATCACTCGTGGGGAGGCGACGGTGAAATACTATTTACCCTTGGTAACACCGACAACTTCCATAACCTATGCCATTGATCCTCACCTGATGCAAAATTACCCATCCGACAATGCAAATACTGATAAACTGACTTATAAGAAATATAACCTTCCTCATTATGTTTCTGAAACAAAAAATTATCACGTAGTACAAGGGCACGATCCAACCAACAAATGACGTTGGATAAGACACTTTTAAATAGACAATCCAGGTTATGCACATTTTAACAGCCATTATGAATTAAATCTGAAACCACCACATAAGGGTTCTGCAGCTCAAACACATTATATAAAAAGTAGGCTTCAGAGATATCAGCAAAACCAAAATCCAAGAATCCGAAAAATAATTAGCATTAGACTGGCGAACGTATTGACTTATAGTATGGATTGGTACGTGTTTCGATTTCTTAGAGGTGTTCCATCGGGCATTAACAACGATGTTATACATTTGTCGATGATATCGTATAAGTTAAATTCCTTGAGAAACAATGATCCCACCGATTTATCTAGCTGAAGTATGTACTATCTTATTTCAATCTGATTGGTCCTACTAAAACTTTAGTCAGTATATAATGGCAGTCCCCTCAGGAAAGTGAATCCAGAGTGGTCCATTTGTAGGATGTGACGTGATTTTCAGTGAGTCATTTGAATATAATAATGAGATTATGAAATATTGTATTAGTTGTAAAAATCACCGTTGACATGTCAACGTTCCGCATTGACTTTGGATTGCGTGTATGGTTCACTCACACATACAATATAATCACATTACTCGTGGTCTCCAATACTTCATTTTCCTTGAAAGATCTGTGATCTGTGTAAGACTTTGAGTCTAGTTTTTCCCTCGACAACATAGCGTAAACTTTGAGTTATATAAAGGACTCTGTCATCATATGAAAAATAGAATAATATAATTCAAACTTCTTCATCGATGGAAGTGATTGTGGGATTGATACTAGGAATTACAAGTCATCAGTTAAAAAGGGAAACAATTGGAATGAGAGACTAAACTTAGGATGCAAAATCCTTTTAATATTATAAAAAAGAAATTACATGTAAGCGACATCTTCTCCAAATTTCCAACATATATAATATATAGATATATATATCATATTTTTTCCTAACATAAATAAAAAAACTTATTTAATAAAAAAATATAATAGTTCCAAAAATTATCTCACCACCAAAACGAAACAAATAGGTTAAATCGGCGAGAATTCCCTCGTCAAAAGAAATAATGCTTCTTGTATTTCCCTTGGCTATAGGTATCTAAACCTTTTGGATAGCATATACTATAAGATAAATATAGGTAGCAGTGCAAGAGGGTTTGAAACGTGTTTACATCAAGATGGATTTCAATACGAACATCCTCAACTGATATATTTCTTCAGCTTGGTTTTGCTGAGTGTGAATTCACACATATTTTGTAAAAAAAAAAAATATTACTAATTGGTTTGCTATATATATATATATATATATATATATATATATATATATATATATATATATATATATATATATATATATATATATATATATATATATAAACTCTATTTCCTCTTGGTAAAGTATAGTTTATTTTTTGAAAATAAAAAGTATTACAAGAGTACCCTCTTTGTTTTTGTGTGGTGGTGTTACGAAAGCGACATGAAGGAGTGTTCGACCCAACGTCACTCCATCGGACTGCCGCATAATAGTTGGGTCCTCACTGCCTACCTTTTATAAAATTCTGCCCAGAGCAGACGACAACAATCTAATTGGGACACCGGGCATATTTTCTCAAACGTATTTGACTATCCAATGACGTGTGCACCAGGAAATCTCCCAAATGAAAGCATCACATCTGTCACCGCAGCTCATCTCGTTTGGTCAATTTTCGTTTTCTGAAGTTTTTTTAATTTACCCAAGTTAATATCTGTCTCTTATAAATTAATCCTCAATCTTTCATCACCTGCGATTGTCACAAATCCACCTAACAAGATTACTAAAAGATTAACTTCTTTATATCTAAACTGTTAACTCAAGGTACTTAAGCATATTTAGTAGTAATATATCTATCACATAATTTTTTTACATTTTCTTATCAACTGATACTATCTTTCTATTCCAGTTTACGTTAATTCAAATTCAAAGGCTCGCGAAATCTAACTTCACTTATCTTCATATGAATAAACTATATATGAGTTGATCTCGATGTTACGATTAAAAAGAAAACAATGAACGAACAACCCATTATTACTGCAAATGGATTGCTAGCTATAGTTATATACATGGGTAGTGAACGACTAAACCATGTCATCTATTTTACGCACGGTATATGAAAATGAAATGACAAGATCATATGTTGAAGATCATCAGGTTAGAAACTAAGATAGTGCTTAAGCACTCAATTGAGAATAACAATGTCAAATGTTTAAAACAATAACTACAAGGCTAGATTATAGAAATTATGATTGACGCCTCTGACTATCATTTTCCACAACAAGGATAATCACACAATTTTGAAATAATTCGTTTGACATAGAAAATGATATATTAAAATGGCTCGTAACTCCGTAGACTTCACCCTTAGCAATCTTCTGAACTTACAAGAAAAGGAAAGGGCATGATTTTAAATTGATATGAGTGGCTTAGAAATTCCAATTGATACTATAAGGAGAATTACATGCAACAACTATATATATATATATATATATATATATATATATATATATATATATATATATATATATATATATATATATATATATATATAAAATTATGATGAGATAACAGACACTGAGGTTTTATCTGAGTATGTAGGTTGCGAGCAAGTAGCCAATACAAACATGAGTACTACACGGAAACAAACTCATGGAGGATAATACTGCAACCACATGAATTCCTTCTCTAAGTTATAATTCTTCGATGTGTTCTGAACTCTTCGGGCAACCGATTTAGAGAAAGCATACGATGCATCACTCGGTACACAGTCAGTTTCTTCGTTACTTTTTGCAGTACAGTTTATTCCTCTTTTTTTTCATTCTAATCCTCCTCAAACCTTATAATTTATACTCAACTTCTTTCATCGTAGACCTGTCAACTCTTTTTAGTTTTAGGCACATTTCTATTAGCCGAATAATCTCAACAAGCAGCAATCCATAAACTATCCTCCCATGTCAATGTAGAGCTATCATTTGAAATATGGAGATGGTCCAAGAGGGTCACGTCGGAGATGAACTCATAGAGTAACATGGGGACTTGGGTCTCTAAACAATATCCAAAAACCTTTACCACATTTCTATGATTGATTCGAGAAAGAATTGTCACTTCATTTATGAATTTATCAATCTCACTCTGTTTCATAAATTTTGACCTTTTTATGGCGACTACTATACGTTGATCAGATAGTATTCTTTTGCAGACCGTTCCATGCCCTCCACGGCCGAGCATCAAAATTATTGGTTGTTTTTTCTGTGTCTTCCAAAGGAAATGTCTTCATTCTCTCACCAACGATTTTACTAGAACATATCAGTTGTTGTAGGAGTCAACCATGATTTTGACAAAAGTATTTTTGTCCTATTCTCTTTTTGTTTTCCTTTCTTCCATTTCCTTCTTAGAACGAAACTTGTGCTTAAGAGCAATAGGCCAATGCCATTACGACGACGACACCTGCACAATGCTACTAAGGTTTTAGCTTCAGAGCCTTTGTTTTTGTTCTATCTTGTCACGGCTTGTGTATCTGCAGCTTTCGTGCATTCTTTTGTGGTATCTTTTCACTTAGTCAATCATTTATGTTGTCTAATGTCATATTAGACACAAACAAGTGTTCCTAATTATGCATCTATATAATCTAGCAAGTTTATCTGGATTTACCTAAAACGAGTGTTCCTTTTTATCAGGGATGCATGTGTTGGGCTGAGAGCCCAGTTCAGCCCATAGCCCATAGCCCTCCTCCTTAAACCCTAATTTAATTTAATCTCTAATTATATATAGAGACTAATGGTGGCTGTGAAATTAGAAGATCAAATATCACAGCAAGGGACAGAAATTTGCAACAGCTTTGGGGATTCAAAGAGAGGAGAAAATGGTAGAAAAACAAGAGAAAAAGAAAGAAAAGAAGACAAGAAAAACACAGAAATTGTTCTCACTCATCCTTACAGTTTCTCATCTCAGGTTAGATCAGATCTTCAGTGAATTCTTCTGTGATTGCTTGAGGAGGTTTTAGATATTGTGCACAGTGACGTGATCCTTGTATCCCAGTTATTCTCTTATGATTGTTGCTTGGGTTTTGGGTAAGAGATTCGAGAATTGTACATTCATTATTTCTATAGTGGATTTTCTCTGGTTTGCCTCGTGGTCTTTACCCTTCACGTTGAAGGGTTTTCCACGTAAATCTTAGTGTTCTATTTGATTGTGATTTCTGTTTAATTCCGCTGTGTGTTACGACCTACTAGTATTTGTTCATATACAAAAGTTATTGTTTATTACCTATCCTTTTTTTATTTCCCCATCAACTAGTATCAGAGCAAGGTTTTGGTGATTTAATTTTTGTATTTGAACATGGAGACTGGTAATATTTCTCGTATGATTAGTTTGAATGAAAATAATTGGATGATATGAAAACCAAGAATGGAAGATCTCTTGTATTGCAAAGATTTGTATGGACCTTTGCAAGGGGATAGTGAAAAACCCATAACTATGACAGATAATGAGTGGAAGAGATTAGATTGAAAAACAACTGGGTTTATTCGATAGTGGCTCGATGATAGTGTCTTTCACCATGTTTTTACTGAAAGTTCTGCATATTCTCTTTGGAAAAAGTTGGAAGGTCTCTATGAAAGAAAAACAGTTGGCAACAAAGTTTTTTTGATCAGAAAACTTGTGAACCTAAAATATAAAGAGGGTGTTTCTATTGCTGAGTATTTGAATGAAATATAGAGTATTACTAACCAGTTATCTTCTATGAAAATGTCTCTTGATGATGAGTTACAGGCATTGTTACTTCTCAGTTCATTGCCAGAAAGTTGGGAGACACTAGTGGTTTCCCTCAATAATTCTGCACCATATGGTATTGTCATCATGAGTCAAGTAACAAGCAGTTTGTTGAATGAGGAGTTGAGAAAAAAGAACTCAGCAGTATCTCAGATTGATTCATAGACACTTATCTTAGAAAACAGAGGAAGGTTAAGGTCTAAAGATAGAAGCAATTCACGCATAGGTAGAAGCAAGTCAAGATTAAAGAAAGATATTGTTTGCTATAACTGTGGTGAGAAAGAACATTATAAGAATCATGTAAGCAACCTAAGAAGAGCAAGAAAAAGGAAAAAAAAGTGGAGTCTACAGAGTCAAAAGAGAATACCACAGCTATAGTGCAGGTTGGTGATTATTTAATTTTATCTCCTTCTGATGATATTTTTTCTTGTGTGTGTCAGGATCTTGAGTGGATAATTGACACAAGAGCTTCTTATCATGCTACACCACGGAGGGAGTTCTATGCTACGTACAGGTCTGGAAATTTTGGTGTTGTCAAGATGGGCAACCATGGCACAGCAAACATCATTGGTATGGGTGACATCCACATGAAGACAAACCCCTTCATTCCCTGATGCAAGTTGGTGCTTAAGGATGTGAGGCATGTGGTTGACTTGAGGCTGAATCTAATTTCAATTGAAAGATTAGATGATGAAGACTATGATAACAAGTTTCACAGAGGGCAATGGAAACTCAGTAAGGGTTCTTTTGTTATAGCTAATGGAAAGAAATGTTACACTTTGTATAGGTTGTAGGCTAAAGCTTGTGGTGAACAGTTAAATGCCACAGAGAAAGACTTCAGCATGGAGTTGTGGCATAGGCGATTGGGACACATGAGCGAGAAAGGACTACAAACTCTTTCCAAGAGAGAGGTATTGCACGACCTCGGTATACGTTTGAACCCTTGTATTGATTGTTTAGTTGGTAAACAATATAGAGTTTCATTTGCTGGTCCTGCTTTATCTAGAAAAATATATATCTTGGATCGTGTTTATACAGATGTATGTGGTCCTTTAAGGACAAAAACTCCTAATGGTTCTACTAATGTTCCTGACATCAGTGGTGCACTTTACCTTGTTACTTTTATAGATGACTTTTCCAGGAAAGTTTGGGCTTATGCTTTGAAGACCAAGGATCAGGTTATTGGTGTCTTCAAAGAGTTTCATGCCAGAGTTGAAAGGGAGACAAAAGGACAATTGAAATGCATAAGATTAGATAATGGTGGTGAGTATACAGGATTGTTTGATGATTATTGCAGGTCACATGACATTCAGTATGAGATGACAGTTCTTGGTACACCTCAACATAATGCAATTGCAGAGAGGATGAACCGTACAATCATGGAAAAGATTAGATATATGCTTTCACAAGCAAAGCTACCCAAAAGGTTTTGGGATGAGGCTTTGAGGACTATAGTTGATGTGATCAACTTATCTCCTGTCTGACCCTAGATCTTGATGTTGCGAGCATGTTTGAGTCGAGGAAAGATGTTTCCTATAAGCATTTGAGAGTATTTGGTTGTCGTGCATTTACACATATTCCGGATAATGAAGGTCCAAGTTTGGATGGTAAGACAAAAGAATGTATTTTCTTGGCTACTCACATGATCAATTTGGTTATAGGCTTTGGGATCCAGAAAAGCAGAAAGTGTTTAGAAGCAGAGATGTGGTCTTCTTTGAGGATCAAACCCTTGAGGATTTGAAGAAGAAGGCACCAGCTAAGACTTCTGCAGAAGGATTAGCAGATTGTGACCCAATTGTTCCTCCAGTATATCAGGGTGATGGGGGAGATGTGTAGGAAGATGGTGTAGAGCCAGATATTAATCTACCTACAGGATATGTTGAGCAAGAAGAAGTTGAGGAGCAGCTTCCCGCAGAACCTCAATTGAGAAGATCTTCAAGAGCGTCGACCTTCGGGAGATACTCTCGATGAGTATGTTATGCTTATGATGCAAGTGAACGAGAGTTACGAGAGCGGTTGAAAGTGTGCAAAAAAAAATGTGGCTAGTTGCTATGCAGGAAGAGATGGATGCTCTACAGAAGAATCATACATATGATTTAGTGCAACTTCTACAAGGAATGAAGGCATTGAAGAACAAGTGGATTTTCAGGTTGAAGACTCAAGAATATTGTTCTCAACCAAAGTATAAAGCCAGATTGATTATGAAAGGCTTTGGTCAAAAGAAAGGTATTGACTTTGAAGAGATTTTTTCTCCTGTTGTTAAAATGTCTTCTATTCGTGTTGCTCTAGGTATTGCTACTAGCCAGGACTTGGAGGTGGAGCAGTTAGATATGAAGACAGCTTTCCTTCATGGTGATTTAGAGGAGGAAATTTATATGGAGCAACCAGAAGGATTTAAAGTCAAAGGTAAAGAAAATTTTATCCAAGTTAAGAAAGAGTTTGTATGGATTGAAGCAAGCTCCAAGGCAGTGGTATAGAAAGTTTGATTCATTTATGATTGAAAATGGATACAAAAGAAGCGGCTTGGATCATTGTGTGTACATCAAATGGTTTGGTAAGAATTTTATTATTCTCTTACTTTATGTTGATGATATGCTTATCCTTGGAAAAGATATACATACAATTGATAGGTTGAAGAAGCAACTGAGTGAGTCCTTTGCAATGAAGAACATGGGGCCAGCAAAGCAAATACTGGGCATGCATATTTCTTGTGATAGGAAAAACAAGAAGATTTGGTTGTCACAGGAGAAATACATCGAGAAGATATTAGAAAGGTTCAGTATGAGTAATGCAAAGCCAGTTGGTTCTCCTCTTTTAGGTCACTTCAAGTTGTGCTCAGAACAAAGTCCATCAAATGATGAAGAGAAGGTAAAAATACAAAAGGTTCCTTATGCTTCAGCAGTTGGAAGTTTAATGTATGTAATGGTATGTACGAGGCCGGATATCGCATGTGTAGTGGGTGTTACTAGCAGATTTCTTGCAAATCCAGGCAAAGAGCACTAGGCAGCAGTGAAGTGGATTTTGAGATATCTCAGAGGAAGCTCTAAGGGTTGTTTAAGCTTTGAAGGTGGACCACTTGTGCTAACGGGTTACACAGATGCAGATATGGCTAGAGATATTGATACAAGAAAATCCACATCAGGTTTTATACTTACTTTTGCAGGGGGAGCTGTGTCATGGCAATCCAGATTGCAAAGGTGTATTGCTCTCTCCACTACAGAGGCAGAATATATTGCTACTACAGAAGTTTGCAAAGAAATATTATGGATGAAAGAATTCTTACAAGAATTGGGTTTGAAACAGGAACACTATGTGGTGTATTGTGACAGCCAGAGTGCCATCCATTTATGTAAGAACCCAATTTTTTATTCTAAGTTAAAGCATATAAATGTTAGATATCATTGGATTCGAAATGTACTTAAAGAGAAGCAGTTGTAACTTTAGACAGTTGCAACTTTAGAAAATTCATACAGATGATAATGGAGCAGACATATTGACAAAGACCTTACCAAAAGAGAGACAGGAGATGTGTCGATAGTTGGTCGACATGGATTTACATTGAGGAGTCATAGGACAGCCTCCCTTATGGGCTGAAGGGGGAGGTTGTTGGGCTGAGAGCCCAGTTCAACCCATATGGGCTTTATCAGCCCATAACCCGTAGCCCTCTTCCTTAAACCCTAATTTAACCTAATCTCTAATTATATATAGGGGCTAATGATCGCTGTGAAATTAGGAGATCAAACATCGCAGCAAGGGGTAAAAATTTGCAACAGCTTTGGGGATTCAAAAAGAGGAGAAAATGAAAGAAAAACAAGAGAAAAAGAAAGAGAAGAAGACAAGGAAAACATTAAAATTGTTCTCACTCATCCAAACAGTTTCTCATCTCAGGTTAGATCAGATCTTCAGTGAATTCTTCTGTGATTGCTTGAGGAGGTTTTGGATATTGTGCCAATGACATGATCTTTGTATCCCAGTTATTCTCTTGTGATTGTTGCTTGGGTTTTGGGCAAGAGATTCGAGAATTGTACATTTATTATTTCTATAGTGGATTTTCTCTGGTTTGCCTCGTGATTTTTACCCTTCACGTTGAAGGGGTTTTCCATGTAAATCTTGGTGTTTTATTTGATTGTGATTTCTGTTTAATTCTACTGTGTATTACGGCCTGCTAGTATTTGTTCATATACAAAAGTTATTATTTGTTACCTATCCTTTTTTATTTCCCCATCAACATGTCCTCCTTTTGGATCACCATAAGTTCCTGACATATGCAACTATAATTGCCCCTAAAATTTGTACAAATCATATTGCAGATGTATATTTCTGGAAACCTGCACTCATCAACATCTAACAAACCATAAAAAAAATAGCAGTTAGATCTCACGATATCTTTGGAGACCAATCTTTTAAATATGCTTATCAAAATTGCAGTAGCTATATATACATATTATGTTAAAAGAAAAATGACAACCAACATGCCTTCGGTCACTTATTCACAAATCCTATATAACTTAATTTCCTGAGGTGCACATTGACATTGGAATCTTCTATTATTAACATCAGCATTGACAATTTATTTTTGTAAATGAACGGTATTCTTTGCTAATTTACATTGCTTTTTATGAGCATTTGAAGAGTCCTTTGAAAAAGAAATCTCAAATTTTGTATGTCTTGGGCATCTATTTCGGGGCTAAAGTTTCATGTGTTCTGTTGGTTAGATGACTAATGTTCATCATTTAAGAGAGAGAGAGAGAGAGAGAGAGAGAGAGAGAGAGAGAGATAAGGACCTATACATCCATTAAGAAGGTATGGATTTCTTTCATAACCTTCCGAGCATTTGCAACGATATCCCCAAAAATCCTCGCCATCGTTGGAAGTTTTGGTGTCCGCACATGAGCTTGTTCGTCGACGCACGCGAATGTGGTGATGTACTTTCTTGCTTCCTCACAACGCTGCTACTTGATTGCCCGATTAATGATAGGCGGCTGTGCGACCAGAGCGAAAGGTCCGCTGGAATCATATACGTAGGGGTTGTAGTAGTAATTGATGGTTGCCCCGATTTCCAATTGCCCTTTCTCCAATGATATCTTACTCACTATGTAGCTGTATTGGCAGACGAGAGTGGGAGGATTGGACGTCTGGTTGCACGTTAGAGCAAATGATCGCTCTCTATATCAGCACTCTTTCAGACCAAATGGAAATAAGATATCAACACTCCCACACTTTGTCGCGCGGTCATTTGTCGGACACGTGCAAAAGATGGATCTATTGATCTATGATCAGAGTCGCCATAAGCTTACTTGTTCGGATGGTCAAAGCAAGCTGTATGATTTACATCTTGAAACTCGTAGCATACATCAAGAATTGTTGGAAGCATGCAGTTGTAAGAGTGTCGCCATGTTTTTTTTTTTTTTCGTAGAAAGTACGATCAAAGACCTTTTGTAATATTAGTAAAAGATAGGTTTTTTCCTGTTAAAAGCACCAAGAGAACGACTAGAACTATAAATATCTATCTTCTCCATCAATTTACTAGTTTGATAATACTCTAGATCTAGGTATCCAAAGGTACTTTGTGTAGCAGTGACTATGTGAGTTTGATCAAGCGGAAGAAATCTTGAGGCTCCATAATCATAATCTGATACTTCTGTCATGATATGATCATCCAAAAGAATGGTCGACAACTTAACATCTCTGTGTAAAATAGACATGGAAACAGCTAAGGTGCAAATTGGCGAGTGCTGTATAAGTGATGTTGTCAAGTAAAAGTAAGAAGCGCAGCATAGAAATTAAATGTTATACTTGTGAAGAAAAGAGTAATGGGAGAGCAAATTCCACTCACCTTCTCGTCTCTGGCTGTTGCTCTGGCTTGAAGGACGCCTGAAGCGGTGTACACAGAGAGAGAGAGAGAGAGAGAGAGAGAGAGAGAGAGAGAGAGATTGTTGATATAGATGATGTATCGAACCTGCAGTAGCTGTGATGGAGGAGCGAGACTTACTGGAGGGACGCATTGCAGAAGCTCACAAAAGGGTCGATTGCAGATATAGATGATGATGACTTGGAACGGCAGATGGAGTAGTAATTGGCACGACTCAAAATACGGTACAGCGGTCAACAAAATTGATTAGACTTGTACTTTGTATACTCGTAACATGAACATCGTTGGTCGGAGCATGTTGGAATTATAATTGAATCGGAATGGTGGTTCGATTTTTATTTTTTATTTTGAAAAACTAAAGCCGATTATTTTGGTTCTAAACTGACGATTTCGATTTTAAACCATTGAAATATTTTTAAAAATAATTACATATTATATATAGTATAGTGACTAAAATGTTAAATTTATGTTTGATTAAAGATTTTTGTTTTTGAAAGAGGTATTTAGTTGGATTAAAAATTTTATAATTTCATTTTTCATCAGCCTTGCCTATTATAATTATACATCTATTTTTCAAATTTTAAAAATAAAATTATGCTTTTTATATTTTTAAATTACTTTTTAATTAGAAAATTTGAGGTTAGAATCGGAATCCTCATTGTCCAAATCGGAACCAAAACCGATGATTCCGATACCTGATTTCGAGAAAGATGCTAAGCTTCGTTAAATTGGCAAAGTTGGCATCTACGGTTAAAACTTTCTATTATAGATGTTGGTCTGTTCCATTGTTTTTGGAACCGAGTCTCTTTCTTCTTCATGATTTTGACATCAATATAGTAAATTTGTGTCATTACAGTCAACAATAATATGATAATTTTAACTAATTAATAATGTACGACCAATATTTAACTCGTTTCCTCATTAAAAAAAAGAACAGAATATCGAACTGATAAAAACACCGAATTCTCTTTCCTTGCTTTTCTTGAGTCTAATCAATGCCATCGTGTGTATTCATTTTTATCACATATGTCGGTGATATGAAATCCTCATGCGTCGTTGAGAGTCAAACAAAAAAGAGCAAAGACACGGTGCGCATCTGCAACTACAAGTGTATCCAAACGACAATATATGACTGAATCCATTTAGATACTACCAATATGACTTCTAATGGGTGTATGCGAAGGTTATCTAAGAAAGCACATGCATTGGTTCTGCATATTTTGATGTTGAAGTATTCTGGTCATCATAAAGATATTATTCCTTTGGCGTGGACCAAAAAAGAGCAGCCAGTATCGATGAGTGTCATATCAGTTATTGTCATTCTTATATCTATGAAACTAGTATTTAACTCCTAGAACAAGCTTTTCATTAGTATCATTATCATCATAACTGTCATTAACACTATAAATTCAAACAAGAGAAAGATTAGGCAAATAAACAGTATATATCTTATGATCAGATACTTATACCCGAGAACATATATAAGCATTTATAAAATACAAATATACTAGTGGCAATACTAGTCCCTAACAATTCTGGGAGTTATTTAGAATGAAAATTTATGATATAACGTTCCCATATGATAACTAAAAGACATAATGACCCATGCATAAGATTTGTTAGCTTATGTTGCCAATACAAACTAATACAAATACTAGTACAATACACACTCACCGTGGGTTATAATGTGATCATAAGAATTCTTTTTCTAAGCTATAATTCCTGGATGTCCCTTCGGTTTCTTGACAACGGAATCAGACAAAGTATATGATGAATCGCTTAGCAGATACTCAGTTTCTTCATTACCTTCTGCACTATGACATCCTCCATTCTTTCTAATCCTTCTTAGAATTTGTAGTTTGTACTCCACTTCTTTCATCGTAGGCCTTTCGCTTCCTTTAAACTTTAAGCACGTCGCTACTAGTTGAATAACTTTCATAAGCTATTGTTTAGTCCATTCTTTCATAACACGATCTTCCACGAGATCAAAATAGTATCTCTCTTTCAGTGCTTGAAGAAAATACAATGATAGGTTCTGTTTATTCTCATATTCTATAAAGAAAATAAGTTTCTTTCGTGTTAAAAACTCCAAAAGAATGACCCCAAAGCTATAAACATCACTCTTCTCTGTCAATTGACTTGTTTGATAATACTCTGGATCCAAGTATCCAAAGGTACCTTGAACAGCAGTAACTATATGAGTTTGATCAAGTGGAATAAATCTTGAAGCCCCAAAATCTGATACTTTTGCAGTGAAGTGATCATCCAAGAGAATATTCGATGACTTAACATCTCTGTGTAAAATAGATATCGAAGCAGCTGAGTGCAAATAAGCAAGTGCTCCTGCGGTCTCTGTAGCGATCCTCAGACGAGCTTCCCATGACAATGCAGAACTACCATCTGAAGTATGGAGATGGTCCGAAAGAGCTCCGTTTGAGAAAAATTCATAGATCAATAGGGGCGCTTCGGTCTCCAAGCAGCATCCAAAAAGCTTTACCACGTTTCTATGATTAATTTGAGAAAGAATTGCAACCTCATTGACGAATTGATCTATCTCGCTCTTCTTCACAATTTTTGACTTTTTTATGGCGACTACGTGTTGATCCGACAGAATCCCTTTGTAAACTGTTCCGTGTCCTCCACGACCGAGCACTCGAGTTTCATCAAAATTATTGGTTGCCTTTTCTATCTCTTCCAGAGTAAATATCTTTGTTCTCTATCTCTTCCAGATTAGTTGCTGCAGTAGTAAACCATGATTCTGGCGAAAGTGTTTTTCTCTTATTCTCTTTTGTTTTCTTTTCTTCCATTTCGTCCTCGGGATGATCAAATTCGTACTCAAGAGCAATAGGCCCACTCCATCACTTACGCCGATGATGACACCTGTAAATACCAGCCATTGAGTTTTCTATTCTCACATTGCAGCCTGTGTACATTAATTTTGATGCATATTTTGGTTTTTTATTTCTATTTGCTCAATCATATGTATATATACTTTGATCTAATTATTTATTTCACTAAACTTTCAGTAAATAAGTCTATATTTTCTTCAAATAATCTAATCAAGGTTTCACTAATTCAATATAATTTATATATTCTCAAGTCATTTATTTCAAAAAATATATTCCAGAAAATATATGGACATTTACAAAAAAAAAAAAAAAACAATGAAGTATCATAAATGTTAAACTATTGATATCATTAATATTTTACCTTAAATATTGATATATCTAGTGTTCACACATAATCATTTATAGAGGATTAATACCATCCTCATGGAATAGTGTTAATATCTTTGAGTATATAATAATATCATCCTACCCCATCATATAATTATTTAAAATAGATTCTTCTTTGAGATTATTTAAATCTCCTAATTATGTGTGCTATTATGAATATTATATTTATTTAATATTATTTAGGACTAATTTCTTAATATATTTTATAGATTATTGATCTAGGTCACTTTGGTGGTTGTAGGATCAATACAAAAATATAAAATATAATCTAAAATATCCTATAAATGATAAAATTTATATTGTAATTCATATCCAATAAGCCTATCATCCAAGGCTATTTTGGTAGTTACCAGTCAGATAAAATTTAAGAAGATAAATTACAAATAATATTTACCAAATTTTTTTAATATCATTTAGGATCAAATTTATAACATATTTTATAAATTATTGGTCTATGGTAGTGATTGTAGGACTAATACAAAAATATAAAATATAATCTAAAATCTCCTATAAATGATAAGATCTTTATTATAATTCATATCTCATAAGCCTATCATCCTAAGCTACTTTCGTAGCTACTGATTAGATAAAACTTTGAAAGATAAATTATAAATAAGTTTTACCAAATTTTTTTATCCTAATTTATGTTGAAGCAGTTCAATAATAGAATAACAACCATAATAATTATTGAATATTGATCAGTATAAAGAAAACTCATATGATAACTATAATCATGATATCACATAAATTATGAAAATCTTTTATGTGAAATATAACTATGATTTCATAATTTCAAATATATACATATGAATAACCAAATAAATATTTAAGAATAATAATTAAATTTTATTTATAACTCACAATCAATAATTCATATATATTGATCAGCATAAAGAAAACTCATATGATAACTATAATCATGATAACACATAAATCATGAAAAATCTTTATGTAAAAGATAACTATGATTTCATAATTTTAAATATATACATATGAATAATCAAATAAATATCCAAGAACAATAATTGAATCAATAATTTATATGAGAAAAACTATAAAAGAACCATTATGTCAATTAACCTTATTTAATTGGGTAAGCCTAGAATTAAACTAACCATCAACCTAATTAAGTTACTGAGGGCAAAACTATAATATTATTGACATGACATAAAAAATATAATTATGACATTTGTAAAAGGCGGAACGATCAAAATACTAAAAGTATTAATAAAATATAGAAGGGCAAAGTTGTAATTTGATAAAAACCTAATCTCAAGTAAAAGGTAAAATTGTAATTTTTCCAAAAGCAAATCTTCCTACGATAAATGATTGCTTGATTTAGTATGGTCACGATAGCGTTCTATCGTGCTGTTGCTTGATATATTTGCCCTCTCCACTAGGGCAATTGTTGCTCTACCATCTGAGCACAACTTCCATAGGTGCTCGTACCATTGCGTGTGAAGGTGATTGCGCTTCACTGTAAACTTTGCCACCACATTCACATGCGTGTACCGTCACTTTCACATTGCATCCACGCATAGTTGCTGTCCGCGTGATTCTTTGCGTACCGACTACGTGATCGTGATGCAAATCGTTACGGCTGTCACCAACGCCACGGCCGATTGTTGTTGTTGTTGCGTCGTGCGCTAATCACCATCTATGATTAACTATGCGCAATGTTATAATGATCGTATTAGCAAATCTGATATCATCGAAAACCATAAGAAATTATTACTCATATAGGATAAATCATAGAAAATATTGATAATACTGAATCATTCATGCATCGTAAATAAAAAAATGGATCAACATCTTTTCACAAGCAAAAGATGCTAACAAATAGATCCGAAAGTATTTGATTTCAAAAATCATGGCTTTGATACCAATTGGTAGCATAAAATCTATAATCATGCTATCTATATGTGAAAAAACTTTAATACCAAAATCTAAAATCAAATAGCAATGGATCTAAACAATATTAGGATGCATATATTTCATTGCTGTTTAGAGAAATAAACTTTATCTAATCTATAAGTATATCATCATCAGATTTGAAATATCAATCTGCAAGGAGAACTAGAGTCACATTCTCATCTCTTCCTATCCTTTCACAAGACTACTTAGATTGATGATTAGGGAGATTAAGATAGAAACTGTAATAGAGAAATTGAGAGAGAAACTGTAATATCTCAATGGTACTCTCGTATTTCTTCTTCTCATATTCTTATATTCTCATATGATGCATCCATAGATATCTTGTCTATTTATAGGTGAAAGCAGAGGGTCTAGGATAAATTATTAGGAGATTTCCTCCTATCAAGGGCATCACCTGAGAAATCCTATTTTAATTGGACTTCCTTTCTATTAGCTAATAACCATAATAAGAATCTAATCATATCCTTAATATATATTATCTAATTAAATAGGATCACATAATCTAACACCTAGTGCTCGTGGAAATTTCAAATAGGATGCAAAACACTTATTTTCACTTACTTGACTTTAGCCTTGAGATATCAATATTTAGATTAGTAATTTGCAAGCGCAATGGCTTGGAGAATTTAGAAAAAAAAATAATCTAAATCAATTTAAAACTAAAATAATAAAACCACACAAGTAAAATTATTTTTAAAAATATTTTTTTTTTCTGAAGACCCAATCCATCTTGTTTAAGTAATATCTACAAAACACTAAATAAGAATTTTAAAGAAACCTATAATATAAAAGCTCACATGGGAAGGAAGGGTAACAAAAATATAAATGTTGTCTTTCGAGTATTTTTTTTCAGAGTAATAATTAGAACTACGCTAATACCAGAGTTGACCAGACTTGTAGAATGCATTGCTATGTGTTTGGACTTGTAGAGCGGTTCCATGCGGTAAAACCGAGTTCTTAACAGATCACGGTTTCACGTCTTGATAAGAAATATAGAATAGAAATAATGGACTTGACACTTATGCCAATATACATAATCAGTTTATAGTAATATTGGACTGATTACTCCCACTTCATTTGTTGTCTTGCATTAGGAGGTGAACTAGAACTTATTTTAGGACATACTATGTGGTTTTTGGTTTCCGGGCAATTGTGGTATTGACGTAACAATGATATCCTTCAACTAATAACAAAAATTAGGATTTAACTCATATACTACCAGCCAAACAATGATCTTTTCCATGTACTAATCGGATAGTGAAGTATCATACGGTTGAAGGTATTGTTGACTTGTTTCTTTATCTTTGAAGTTAAATATGGACTTTCAAATAGTTTATATGATTAATATTCTCTCTTACAAGTTTATGCTTATAGTCATCTAAAGTGTCCATCTGTAAGTGAGACATCATATTTGGATTTTTCATTGGGTTGCTGTTCTTTCCTCGTTTGAAGAGAAATTATTCTTAGAGACTTCCACGTGAGTCGTTCTCGCTTCTATTTTCTTGTTGTAATATGGTTTATTCTTTGGATTTGGATAAGGAATAACTAGTCAAGTGATCAATAGCGTGATATAGCATGACTATAATCTAAAAACTTATGTCAAGCCATCAATAGGAAACTATCTTCTTGTTACAATTAAATATGGATTTTTAATTAGCCTATACATTTCATATTTTCTTTTATTAGTTTATACTTGTAGTTGTCTAATGCATCCATGTACAAGTGAGATATCATATTTGGATTTTCCATTGGGTTGCTATTTTCTCCTCGTTTTAAGAGAAACTATCCTTAGAGACTATCACATGAGTCATTCTCGTTCCTACCTTCTTGTTGCATATAGCATGATTGTAATCTAGAAACTTATGTCTATTCTTCGGATTTAGACAAAGAACAACTAGTCAAACCATCAATCGGGTAATATAGCATGATTGTAATCTAAAAACTTATGTCAAGCCATCAATAGGAAACTATCTTCATGTTCCAGTTAAATATGGACTTTTAGCTAAGCTATACTTTTCATATTTTCTCTTATTAGTCTACGCTTGTAGTTGTCTAAAGCATCCATGTACAAATGAGATATCATGTTTGGATTTTTCAACGGATTGCTATTCTCTCCTTATTTGGAGAGAAACTATCCTTAGAGACTTTCATGTGAGTCATTTTGGCTTCTATCTTCTTGTTGCAGTGAAGTTTATTCTTTGGATTTAGACAAGTAACAACTAGTCAAGCTACCAATAGGCTAATATAGCATGATTGTAATCTAAAAACTTATGTCAAGCCATCAATAGGAAACTATCTTCCTGTTGCAGTTAAATATGGACTTTTAGCTAGGCTATACTTTTCATATTTTCTTTATAAGTCTAGGCTTGTAATTGTTGAAAGCATCCATATACAAGAGAGAAATCATATTTGGATTTTCCATAGGTTGCTATTCTTTCTTCTTTGAAGAGAAACTTGTTAGCATAAAATCTATAATCATACTATCTATCTATAATACGAAAAAATTTTAATATCAAAATCTGAAATCAAATAACAATGGATCTATAATATTACGATACGTACCCTTAATTACTATTCAAAGAAATAACATTTATTTGATCCACAAGCATATTATCATCAGATCTGAAATATCAATCTACAAGGAGAACTAGACTCACATTCTCCTCTCTTCCTATTCTTTCACAAGACGACTTAGATTGATGGTTAGGGAGATTAAGAGAAAGACTATAATAGAGAGATTGAGAGAGAAACTGTAATCTCTCAACTCTCTTTCTCTTATCTTTTATGATCACATCTCGTCTCATATCATATATCGTATCCCTAGAGGTTCTGTCTATTTATAGGTGAGAGCAAAAGATTTAGGATAAGATATTAGAAGATTTTCTCCCATCAAGGGCATCTTCTGAGGAATCTCACTTTGATTTGACTTCCTTTCTATTAGCTAATAACTATAATTAGAATCCAATCATATCTTTAATATATCTTATCTAATTAAATAGGACCACATAATCTAATATTCTCCCACTTGGTCTAGTAAGATACAAAATATATTCAAAATCAAAATAAACATAACAAAATTTATTTAAACATAATTTTACATAATTGGATTCTGAAATTTTAAAAAACTATTTATACGCACACGAATTTAAAAATAGGCTAATAAGTCCAATGAATATAATAATACCATATTAAGTTTGGATAGCAATGCGAGTCATAGCGGTTGTATGTCATCAATGCCACACTTCCTTTGTACTACAACACTATTAATCTTTCCTTATGCAGTCCAAAATGACCCCTATAATTTGTCTTGTCAAGATAATCCTATCATCACATTCAACTATAATATGTACATACATAATTGTGAACATGATAGCAGAAACAAATAACTTTAAGTACGTAAGTAAAAATATCAATTATAGTGTCCACTTAAATATGCATCACCATATCCTTTATGAGTTGCTCATAAACTCAATCATAAAAACATGTTCTTTTAAAATACTTTAGACTGTAAGTCCTAAGTAAATGGATTAGTAATTAATACAGTGGAACCCAAGTAATTAATTGACATTAGATGTTTTTGGACTTGTTTTATCTAACCATCAAGTACTTTTTACCATAATACATAGAGATGCAATAGTACTTGTCATTCACAAGAAGGAAACTACTACGATGTTATAAAATATCTTTAGCGACTTGGCAATTGAGTCTGACCACACCAAGTCCTGAGATAAAAATTTCATAGTTATGAAGTTTGATTAGTGGCCTCATAGCATACCATAAAATCAACTTCTATTATTAATAATAATATAATAACAAATTACCCCTCTAATTGATATAGATATTAACCGTAAGGTGGACTTCCTATTGTTGAGACAATTTGTAGAATCAGCATACGAAAAACACTATTATTTCAAGCTAATATAATTTCATACATATGAGTATATAATCCTTCATCCGTTCCAGATATCTTATTACTTTTCTTTGTAGTCCTTTAATATTTTCACTTCTGTGTAACTCAAATATCTACCTAATATTTTAATTACAAAAGTTGATATCTGTTCTGACATAGGCTTGAGCATAGATTTTCAACTGCACATATATAAAGAATATCTTTATCTGATACTTTATAAGTCATTTTAAAATACTCACTTTTTTATTAAAATTTTACTTTTATGTTTTGTTGAACAAAATTGTATATTAAATCTTTTCAAAACTCGGTTGATATATCTTTTCTGAGACAGTCTTAATGATCATTGAGATATATCCCTAAGTATCTTAATATTAATAATAATATAAGATGTCTCATTCATATCAACTATCTTAAGATTCTTAATGATAATTTCTTGGTTTAGTATAATAAATCAAAATCACTATTAGTAATGCAAAATATTATCCATAAATATGATCAATATAATAAACTTGCTCGATCTTTAAATATGAATACTAATGAACAATATTTTTCTTACATCTGAAAGAATAAATGATATTAAGAAACTTTATATATCATTGTCTGGAAGCTTATTTAAGATCATAAATAGATTCTTGAATTTACGTACCAAATTTTATATTTCTTTTATTTTCTTTGCGAGTCATTTAGAGTAGCCCATATAAAAGCTAGATCCTTAATTAAAAATTTATTTTTATATCATTATGATATAACTCAAACTTATAATGGGTCACAAATGTCATGATGATTCTTAACAAGTTCGTTTAACAATTATATGTCTCGTTATAATCGATATATTCTTTATGAGTAAAATCTATAACCATATAAAAATTAAAAGTTTGACCATTATATCGTTCGACATTGTCCTTTGAGTCATATTTATATAACAAACTCTTTTATAATTATTGAAAAATTCAATGAATTCATCAGACACCATTCTGGTTATTGATTTTAACTCTTCTTATATTGTATCATATTATTTTTCAGAATCATTACTTTTTATTACTTGTGAAAATAATAAGGGATCTATTCTGATTCCTATATCAAAATATAATTTTTGTAGATATACCACATAATAATCATAAATGATAGGATTCCTTTCCCATTGAGATATTCTCAAGGCTGTCAATTGTGGTTGTTCTACAAGACCATTATCAGCGATATCAATATAATGTGGGAGTTTGGTAATATTATTTTGTTATTCATATTTAATAAATTATTTAATAATTTGAGTAACAATAATTTCTCGAATAATAAAGGAGTATCAACATTATCTCCTCTATATCAAAATTAAATTTTGAAAGTTTTACTCCCATTGATTCGCTATTTTATAGGAATCTTATATTACCAGATTTAACTATCATCGTACTATGATTAGAGCAATAAGACATGTACCTTTTTTTAAAATTTTCTAAATAAATAATAAAATATTTAGAAATAGTTATTAAATTTAATTTTTTTTTATGTGAGTTGAAGATCCTTATCTCTATAGGACAATCATAAATATGTAAATATCTTAAGTTAGGTTTCCTATCATTCCATAACTCAAAAGAAGTCATACAATTTATTTACTAGAAACCCTATTTAAGATATACATAATTATCTTTAGAGCTTCTTCTCACATTGATTTGGATACTAAAGAATAGCTCATCATACTCTAACTATATTTATAAGTGTACGATTATACCTTTCAATAATTATGTTCTACTATGACACATTTGGTAAATCATATTGAATATATATACCTTGATTTTTCAAGAATATAGTAAAAGGACTAGAATTTAATTAGATTCATCATAAATATCATAAAATTTATCACCCCTATCAGATATGATGATTTTAATTTTTCTATCTAATTGTCTCTCGACCTTATTTATGCACGCTTTAAGAGTGTTAACGATTTGAGACTTTACATGAATTAGATATATATAAAATCATATTTTAATAGGTTATTTATATGGTGATAAAATGCCTCTCTTTAATGAGACGAAAATATAGAGTAACTTGTAGATGTAAGCATAATCTGAAGGAGTTTATGAACTTATATTTTATTTTAATATTTAATTATAGAATCGTTGTAAACTCAAGATTCATATTAATTCTGTATAGACTATTATATAGAATTCAAATGTTAACTTTTATTGAATCATATTGAGTTCACAACTATCAAAGGAGAAACAATATTCTAACAATTCTAGATAAAGAATCCAAATTCCCAGAATTATAAGAATATATTACGAATCCTCAAGATTCATTAAATGAATCATTCTTAGGTGTAGGCGATAAATACAAACTACTATTGCTTTCACCTTAAGATAATTCTCTATAATGATGAATATTTTAATCTCCTTTATTTTTTTATTTCTTTTCTTTTTAAATATTAAAATAAATCTCTATTATTGGTAACATACATTGAAGCATTAAATTAATCCACCAAGTATTAGAAAAATAATTTCTATAATATTTGATTTGAACTACATAACTTTTTATTTCAAATCAAATCTTATAATTCTTCTTCATATAACTTTCATTGTTACACAAGTAACAATTTATTATAAAGAAATTTCTTTATGAGTTTATATAATAATTATAAACTCAGGTGGCTTATGCTTCATTCTTATTTTATTGTTACTCACCCCTTGAGTAGAACTCAAAATATTCTAAGTCTTGGGCTTAGAACTTTGTCAATTATATTAAGGAGGTAATTTTCTATCATCCCAAGCTACTTTGACAGTTGCTGGTTAGATAAAACTTAAGAAAATAAATTACAAATAATATTTATCAAATTTTTTAATATCATTTAGGATCAATTTCATAATATATTTTATAAATTATTGATCTAGGTCACTTTGGTGGCTGCAAGACTAATACAAAAATATAAAATATAATCTAAAATATCCTATAAATGATAAAACTTTTATTGTAAATCATATCACATAAGCTTATCATCCTAGACCACTTTGACAGCTACTGATCAGATAAAACTTAAGAAGATGAATTACAAATAATATTTACTAAATTTCTTTAATTCAATTTATGCTAAGTAATTCAATAATAGAACAACAACCATAATGATTATTGAATATTAATGAGCAAAAATAAAATTCATATCACAACTATAATCATGATAACACATAAATCATGAAAAGTCTTTATGTGAAAATTAACTATCATTTCATAATTTCAAATATATACATATGAATAATCAAACAAATATCCAAAAATAATAATTGGATATTATTTACAACTTGTAATCAATAATTCATATATATTGATCAGCATAACGAAAAACTCATATGATAATTATAATTATGATAACACATAAATCATTAAAAGTCTTTATGTGAAAGATAACTATAATTTCATAATTTTAAATATATATATATGTGAGTAATCAAAGAAATATCCAAAAATAATAATTGAATTTTTTTTATTTATCACATGTAATCAATAAATCATATGAGAAAAATTATAAAAGAAACAATAATTTATATTTTTTTAATATATAAAATATTAAATTAAATTAATTAATTATATTTAATTTGGGTAAGCTCAGAATTGGATTTGATATTAGCCCAATTAAATAAGTCGATCAAAATAAAAATTAATCAAAAATTTAAACCTTTCTAAATTTGATCAAAATTGAATTTAATCAATAATTAATTAAAATATAATCATGATCAAATTCAATTAAATTTTATTAATTAATTTTATAATTGAGGATATAAATAAAAAATTCTCAATTTCATAAGGGTAAAATTGTAAATATGTTGATAGGACATTAACTTGAATTACCAAATTTATAAAGGGCAGAAATATCAAAATACTAAAAGGTATTAATAAGATACAAAAGGGCAAAACTATAATTTGACAAAATCTAAACCTAAGGGTAAAACTATAATTTTTCAAAAAATCACCACCTTGTTTACGCCCGCGCTCACGCATGCTTTGTGGCGGCTTGTGCATGTGGCGCGCCGCAGTGCGGCATTACTGCGTCGCAGCGCGCCGCTAATCTGCCGTGGGTGGCGCCACTAGTCTTGTGGCCGCGCGCCTCTACGCATGGCGCGGCATCGTGCTCGCCGCTGCCCGTGCGCCGTGTGCGCGATGTGCCTACATGCGGGCGTCGTCTGCGCCACGGGCGCCACGGTTGGGCGCGGCCTGTGCTCACGGGCGGCCGCCGACTAGGCATGGCTTGTGCCCACTTGCATCGCGTTTACACGCGGTTGTAGCTTGCGCGGCCGTTATGCGTTATTGCATGACGGCTGTACTTACATTGGTTGCGGCTATCTCGTGCGCCACCTCCTCGGATGCGGGCTCTATCCACGTCACGGCCATTATTATGCGCTGCGAAATAAAAGTTGATCTTTGCACCAGAATCCTTATCGCTCGCAATAAGCGATAGAATAAATCAGATAGAAAAATAGATCGATAATATTCGACGAATTATTCATGCATCGTAAATAAAAATCGATCCTTTCGTAAGCGAAAGATATTAACAAATAAATTTGAAAGTATTTGATTTCAAAAACCATGGCTCTGATATTAATTATTAGCATAAAATCTATAATCATGCTATCTATAATATGAAAAAAATTTAATATCAAAATCTGAAATCAAATAGAAATGGATCTATAATATTACACTACATACCTTTAATTGTTGTTTAAAGAAATAACCTTTATCTGATCCACAAGTATATTATCGTCAAATCTGAAATATCAATTTATAAGGAAAACTAGACTCATAATCTTTTCTCTTCCTATTAAGAGGGAAACTATAATCTCTCAACTCTCTTCCTCTTATCTTTTATGATCTCATCTCGTCTCATATTATATATCGCATCCCTAGAGGTCTTGTCTATTTATAGGCGAGAATAAAAGATCTAGAATAAGATATTAGAAGATTTTCTTCCATCAAAGGCATCTCCTAAGAAATACTATTTTGATTGAACTTTCTTTCTATTAGCCAATAATCATAATCAAAATCTAATTATTTATTTAATATATCTTATTGAATTAAATAGGATCATATAATCTAACAAAACTATCCTTAGAGACTTCCAATGAGTCATTAGTCGTTCTCACTTCTATCTTTTTGTTATAGTATGGTTTATTCTCCAGGAACAACTAGTCAAGCCATCAATAGGGTAATATAGCATGATTGCAATCTAAAAATTTGTCAAGCCATCAATAGGAAACTATCTTCCTGTTGTAGTCAAATATGGACTTTTAACTAGGCTATACTTTTTATATTTTCTTTTATTAGTCCACGGTTGTCATAAGTTTCCATATACAAGTGAGATAGCAGGTTTGGATTTCCATTGGGTTGCTATTCTCTCCTTGTTATAAGAGAAACTATCCTTAGAGACTTCCACGTGAGTCGTTCTCACTTTTATCTTCCTATTGCAGTGTGGTTTGTTTTTCGGATTTGGCCAAGGAACAACTAGTAAAGCCATTAATTGGGTAATATAGCATGATTATAATATAAAAACTTATATTGTTTAGTTTATGGACCAATGTTGATAGTAGGACTAATCCTGAACTACTTATTTTTTAATTTGTTTTAGATATGAAATTACATTATAATAAAATCCAACAATTAGTAACAAAAATTGGGATTTAACTCATCTACTAATAGCCAAACCATGGTCATTTTAACATACTAATCTATTGTATGGCTAAAGTTATTATTGGCTTATCAAGTAATGTCTTTATCTTTGAAGTTAAATATGAACTTTCAGCTAATCTATACTTTTCATATATTTCTTATTAGTCTACGCTTGTAGTCATCTAAAGCATCTATCTACAAGTGAGATATTATGTTTGGATTTTTTTTATTGGGTTATTGTTCTCTCGTTGTTCAAAAAGGAATTATCCATAGAGACTTTCACGTAACTAGTTTTCACTCCTCTTTGTCACCAGAAGAAGTGACTTGAGGAATCTAACGCTGATATGAAGACTAACCATTTTGTGGCACAAGAGTTCAATATTTTTTTTTAATTTTTTAATCTACCCAAGCTAATATCTGCCTCTTATAAATTAATCTTCAATCTTTCATCATATCCTATTGTCACGAATCAAACTAAGAAGATTACTAACCTATTAACTTCTTTATATCTGACCTATTAAAGCAAGGTACTTAAGCATATTTAGCAATAATATATCTATCACACAATTTTTTACACCTTGTTAGCTGATACTGTCTTTGTATTCAAGTTTATATTAATTTAGATTAAAAGGCTTAAGAAATCTAATTTCACTTACTTTCATACGAAAAACTATATATAAGTTAATTTGGATACTATGTTGAAAAAGTAAACAATGAATGAACAACCCATTATTTCTGCAAATGGATTGCTAATTATAATTATATGTATCGGTGTTGAACGGTCAAACCGTGTCATATACTTTACACATGGTATATGAAAATGAAATGATAAAAACATATGGTGAAGATCATCAAGTTAGAAACTAAGTGCTGAAGTGCTCAATTGATAATAATAGTGTCTCAAATGTTTAAAACAATAACTAGATACAATGAAGATAGTCACACAGTTTTGAAATAATTCGTTTGACATAGAAAATTATATATTAAAATGGATCTTGATGTAACTTCATCGTTTCTTGACAACCTTTTGAACTTAAAAGAAAAGGAAAAGCACAGTTCCAATTGATATTTCAACAACTAGTATCATAGAAAGTCAACAAGGCTATTAGTTTAAGCCCTTCTCATTAGATCATTAGTCGTCAATATAGCACAATGAGTCTATCTAGCATGAACATCACATTCCTGCTACAGAACGTGTAGCCTTTGTGAATCCACCCATTTGCATTTGTGCCACAGGAGCTCGTGGCCTTGCCACGACAAATCAATCATCGTCGATCACCTTATGTAAAATGAGAATAAAAAGATCAATGGATTAGCTTCTATCAAGTCTTTGCATCGCTCCCTAACGTAGTACGTATTGATAAAACAAACGTATAATATGCATATGGTGTAATACATAAAAAGGATGTACTGAACGAAAATTGACTTACAAGCTCATCACCCGTGATTTCAATAGAACGCAGATTAACCTACCAAATTTCTGTCCCAAAAATATTCTCATTCTATGTGGCTCTCGCATGAACTTTGAAATGTATTTGGGATGAAAATTTTGAACACAACATTACCCAAATAAGCATTACATTATATCATTAAACCCAAAGATGATCACTGTAACATTATATAGGCATACGTGGAGATCAAATGGTCAACAAAACATAAATATTTATTGAATACGGACTCACCTTGGGTAATTGTGTAACCACAAGAGTTCCTTCTCCAAGCTATAATTCATGGATGTGTATCCATGAATTATATGAATTATGTCTCCAAGCTATAATTTGAGAAAGAATTGCAACCTTTATGAATTGATTTATCTCACTCTTCTTCTTAATTTTTTATTTTTTATGGTAACTACACCTTGATCTGGTAGAATTCCTTTTGAATTGTTCCATGTCCTCCACCATCGAATATTCGATTCTCAAAAAAATTGTTAATTGATTTCTATCTTCTAAAGAAAATATTTTTGTTCTGATTAACTGTTGTTCTAGTAATCCATAATTTTGACGGACATAATTTACCCTTATTTTCTTTTGATTTTTTTTTCTTCCATTTCTTTTTTAGAACCACAAAAACTTAAACATACCGATAGCAGCCCCGTGGCATTGCTTGCACCGATGATAACACCTGCACAGTACCAATCAATTTTTAGCTTCATATAACTACCCGTTTGTGTTTCATAGCTTTGCCAATGACATTTAGTTTCTCTTTTATTTCTTTTGCATTTTTTTTCCCATTTCATTTACTCAATCAGACAGTTCCACATACCCGACAAAAGAGTCTGCGTTTTGTCAGGGATGTACAGGCCATGTTTAGGACCACCATATGTCCGCGTTTTACATGCGCACGCAATTGTAGCTGCCGTTCGTATTAGCACAAATCCCATGCCAAACATATTTCTCAAGAAAACTGCATTCATTGATATCCAACGGACCATCAAAAGATTAGAACTTATGTCTAACATCGGTATTTAACTTTTGAATCCAATTTTTAGGGAAGCTACTATTCATAGCCACGTTTTTGGAATTGACAATCTCCTTACTATTGGCAACCATTTTAAAAATAATAATATATTATTTTATTATTAACAATCTTTGAATTATCATTTTATCCTTTATTTTAGGGAATCCGTTACATTTTTATTGGAACAGAGTCTGCTTCTTCGTGATTTTGACATCATTATGGTAAATTGGTGCCATTACAGTCAACAATAACATGATAATTTTAACTAATTAATAGTGTGTGACTAATATTTAACTCGTTTCCTCGTAAAAAAATATGATATCGAATTGATAAAAGCAACGAGTCCTGTTTCCTCACTTTCCTCAAGTCTAATCAATGCCACCGTGTATCCGTGCTCGTCCCATATGTCGGTGATGTAAAATCCTCGTGCATCATTGAGAGTCGAACAAAAGACAGTAAAGACACTATGTGTATCTGTAACTAACAAAGTACATCCAAACAGCAATATATGACTGAATCTATTTAGGTCCTATCAATAAGGCTTCTGATGGGTATATGGGAAGTTTATCTCGAAAAACATATTTTTTTCTATTGGTTCTCCATATATTGATGTTGAAGTATAATGATCATCATAAAGATGCTACTCCTTAGGTGTAGACCAGAAAAAAGCAACAAGTATGGATGAGTGTCGTATCATCAGTTATTGTCATTCTTATATCTATGAAACTAGTATTGAACTACTAGAATAAGCATTTTTTAAGTATCATCATCAGAACCACATTAATTCTACAAATTCAAACAAGAGAAAGATTAACCTGGCCCATTAAACAAACAAGCTATATATATATATATATATATATCAGATACATATACTTGATAATATATACGAGTGTTTATAAGATACAAACATACCAGTGGAAATACGAGTCCCTAACAATCCTGAAAATTATTTGGAATGAAAATTTACTGCATATCGTTCCCACATGATGACTATATAACATAATGACCTATGCATAAGATGCGTTAGGTTATATTCCCAATACAAATAAATGTAAATACTAGTACTCACCGTGGATTATAATCTGACCACATGAATTCATTTTCTAAGCTATAATTCTTAGATGTCCCTTGAACTTGCTTGGTCATTGAATTAGAATTATAATCGATGGAATGGCTCAGTTTTAGGTATTCTTCTTTTACCTAAATAATCGATGATATGTTCTAAATTTCCTCCATTCGATTTCTAAACCTGAAATATTTTTAAAAATAATTATATATTATATATATATAGTATGAGCCTAAATGCTTAAATTTAAACTTCAAGCACATGTCTTGCCCGGTTTGAGATAACTTCCATAAGCTCTTGATTAAAAGTCCTTCTTTAAGTAAAGATCTTAGTTGGATCAAAATAGCATTTCTCTTTTCGATTGCTTGGAGAAAATACATTGTGAGTTATAGTTTATTCTCATGTTCAATAAAATAGTTTCTTTCTGTTAAAAGCTCGGAAGAATAAAAAAAGCTATAAAATCGTCTGTTTGACTTGTTTGATAATACTGGATCAAGTATCCACAAGTGAATACATCCCTATATACAGTTTGATCAAAGTGGAATAAATCTTGAAGCCCCAAAATCTGATACTTTTGCTGTGAAGTGATCATCCAGAATATTGGATGACTTAACATCTCTGTGTAAAATAGATATTGAACGGCTGAGTGCAAATTGGAAGTGCTCCTGCGGTTTCTGCAGCGATACTCTTAGACGAGGACTTCCCATGACAATACTAGAATTACCATCTGAAGTATGGAGATGGTCCGAAAAGCTCGTTTGAGATAAATTAGATAACAATATGGAAATTGGGCACTTCGGTCTCAAGCAACATCCAAAAAACTTAATACCACGTTTCTATGATTAATTTGAGAAAAATTGCAACCTCATTGACGAATTAGTCTATCTCGCTCTTCTTCACAATCTTTGATTTTTTTGGCGACTACGCGTTGATCCGACAGAATCCTTTGTAAACTGTTCCGTGTCACTTACGAGCACTCAGTTTCATCAAAATTATTGGATTGCCTTTTCTATCTCTTCCAGAGGAAATATCTTTGTTCTCTCAGCAACATCTTCATGGAAGAGATTAGTTGTTCAACTGTAGCACATTTCTATTAGCCATGATTCTGACGGAAGTGTTTTTCTCTTATTCTCTTTTGTTTTGTTTTCTTCCATTTCGTCCTTAGAATGATCAAACTCGTACTCAAGAGCAATAGGCCCACGCCATTACTTACGCCGATGATACCTGTAAATACCAACCATTGAGTTTTCTATTCTCACATTGCAGCCAGTGTACATTAATTTTTGTGTATGTTTTGGTCCTTTATTTCTATTTGCTAAATCATATATATATGTATATATATACTTTGATTTATGTCAGACGTACGAATATTCCTATTGCATCTTTATAAACCAATAAGTTTGGAGGACTTACCTAATAGAACAGTCTGTTTTTTGACGGGGATGCATGCTCGTTTAGGATCACCAGTTGTCCCTCGTGGACATGTGCAGCTACAATTGCCCATCGTGTTATTACAAGTTCCATAGCAAACATATTTTTGGGGATTGCTACACTCATCAATATCTGTCAATTCATCAAAAAATATTAGCAGTGCTTGAGAAGGAAATTTTAGAAGATAATTGCAAAAATAAAAAAGAAGTCTGTGAATGCGGAAAGCTCGAGCATTTCTGCTGTGTGTGTGTGCATTAAGTGGATGCTGCTTATACAACTAATATTCTTCATATCAAAGAGGGAGGAAAACAGTTCAAAATACCTCTACATCCACTAGGGAGATATGGATTTCCTTCATAACCATCATCACATTTAGAATGATATCCTGAAATTTTCTGACGATTGTTACTAATTTTCTCGTCCTTACATTTTCTCATCCTTACATGAGCTGTGTTGGTCGACACATGCCAATGTAGCCTTACTCAACTTAGTATCTTTGCAGGACTAGTTTGTGATTATCCAATTCAAGATTATTAGCTCTTCAAGAACAATGAAAGGTTGATTTTCGGAAGGAATAGTCATCATTATATTTTGTTTTGGCTTCCAATGTCCCTTTCTCCAAAGATATATTCATCACTATATTATAGTCTTGGAAGAGGAGAGTGGGAGGCTTTGTCGACCTGTTGCATGTTACAAAAGATATTGGTCTTTATAGCAACCCTTTTCCAACCCAAATGGAAAGAGGATGTTAATGTCCTCGCATTTTGTTGAACAGTTATTTGACGAAGACTATGAAATTTACATATGTTGAGATGATCAAAATGGTCAACGATGGAATTAATACAGCACAATTTTTCTTTTAATACATTTATTCATTTAAATATACACAGAGATAAGGAAAAAGCATTACCTTGATAGTCATTGGGTATGTAAGGATTATCTTAAATTATTAATTTAATGAACATTGACATATGTATCCAATAGTATAATTTACATAAGCTACATTAGGAAAGACATCATAGTAATCACTATTATGACTTCAACAAGCATAAGTGGTCTTATTTTTGTTAGCCTCTTTACATGTAGTGTGATCAGTAATGTACCATGCTAGGCTAGCCACTGTCATTTGTGTTTCCGTCTCATTCTGTATTCCTTTAATATCCATGAAATTATTCCAACTATATATGAAGCCCTTAATGATCGAGGAATTAAGCAAATGATGTTGGGTATGATTGAGTCGAGTTAACTGAATCCCCAAGAAAGTTGAATTCGCAGTATTCCAATCATACATGTTAAATCTACAACATCCCATGTCACATGAGGGCCAATATTTATGTGGACTCGAACTATTGGGACGACAGGTAGTTGTGCAAGAATCAATGGTGTTATTGGTAGCAAGATCAACTAGATCGACAATAGCGCTGCAACCAACGACATAAATCTCGTTAAATGTCAATGATTCAGAGTAACCGGCTTTAAAGTTTGCCATCAAGTTGAAAGAGAAGGGGAAATTCCTCAGATCAATCAACGTGTCGCTGATATATTCCTCGTCGACTTCCATGGTGACAATTGGAGTTTTTACGTACACGTTTCCATTGTCCATATCAATATCAATGACCTCAACGGTGCCATCGCCCAATAAGAGCCTCTGAGAAGGAGGATCAGTGGTTTGGTTTATGCAGGTAAGGTTAAAACCTGGACGAAAGCAGCCGCTGCCTATACCGAGAGGGTACTCGAAGCTGATGTTACCACAGCTTTTTGGGCAGTTGGAAGGGAGGGGAAAAGTTATGTCTATGGATGTATTTTCTGCTCCTCTTAAACCCATTGGTCCCAATGTCAGAAATAGTAAGAGCAGCACCTCTGCTAACCCCATCCCGTCTCTTCCCTCACTCAAACACCAACGTCTGGATGTTACCAACCTGTTAGAAAAAGTGAGTTTAGGCTTAGTTAGGAAAGCTTACTTAAGTTGGCTACATGGACAATATTTATAACACGAACTGATAACACCATAAAATTAATTAGTGGAAAAGTCGATTTCTGTGACAACAGAGCACTTCATATCGGTCAAATATGGTAGTATTGAAATCTTAAAGATTTTCTGCAGCCCAGGAAAAGCATCTCCAGCCTGCATATGTATATATTATTAATTTATATCAGTGTCCATTATAAATAATATTTAGCGGTTTGATAGTATAGTGGTGATGACAAGTGTGACCCAGGGCTTATAGAGGATGAGCAGAGGAACTCTGAAAACACGTGTTTTGGTGAAGCAGGCTTGATGAATTCTAAGCTATCAATGATCCTCGGACACAATTCCATGGCATCTGCGAGGTTAGGGAGGTTGTCTCTAATGGATCAGCCAGGCTGGGAAGCAAACGGAGGCAGACGGAAAGGAATGGAAAACTTGTATACAGGGGATAAAGCACGGGCACATGTTTCATATTTGACATTAATCTAAGAATACCTTAAGAAGAAAATTGGTTTAATGATGTAAGAAATTACAAGAACAGCCACCGATGTCTCTACTAACCTTCGCATAGCAGCAAGCTTAGCAACTCTCTTCACCTTCTCCTCTCCGCTTCTTGCACTTACAGGACGAAACTGTTGTAGTGCACAGAGGGGTAGATTCTCGATGTAGATAAATAACGCTGGGGCAATAATTAGCATTAGACTGGCGAACGTATTGACTTAGTATGGATTGCTACCTGTTTGGATTTCTCAGAGGCGTTCCATCGGGCATGAACAACGATGTTATACATTTCTCGGTGACATCGTAGAAGTTCAATTCCTTGAAAAACAATGATTCCACCTATTTATCTAGCTGAAGTATGTATTATCTAATTTCAATCTGATTGGTCCTACTAAAACTTCAGCCAGTATATATTTGCAGTCCACCTCAGGAAAGTGAATCCAGAGTAGTCCATTTGTAGGATGTGACGTGGTTTTCAGCGAGTCATTTGAATATACTAATGGGATAGTGGAATATTGTATTAGTTGTAAAAATTATCGTTGACATGTCACGTAACGTATTGACTTTGGATTATATGTATCGTTCACATACACATACAATATAATGACAATACTCATGGGCCCTAGTGTTTCAGTTTTCTCGAAAGATCTAATCACGTCATCTTCCCAAGACTTTGAGTCTAGTTTTTACCTCGGTGACATAGCGTAAACTTTGAGTTGTGGACTCTGTCATCATATCTCAGACTTCTTTGTCGATGAAAATGATGATGGGATTGATCCTAAAAATTACAAGTCATTAGTTGAAAAGGGAAGACGATTGGCATGAGAGACTAGACTTGAGGACACAAACTCTTTTTAATATATATATAAATATATATATATATATATATATATATATATATATATATATATATATATATATATATATATCAAGTTTCTTTTTCTAAAATAAACAACAAACTTATTTAATAGAAAATATAATAGTTACAAAAATCATCTCACCATCAAAGCAAAACAAATAGGTTAAATGGGAGAGAATTCCCTTACTAATTGGTTTGCTTTGACCCACCCAATGTTCTTGCATACATAGACAGAATTGACTATATTTCCTTATGATAAAGTATAGTTTATTTTTTAAAAATAAAAAGTATTACAAGAGTATCCTCTTTGTTTTTGTGTGGTTGTGTTCCGAAAACAAAGACACTTAGGAGTATTTGACCCAATCTCACTCCATTGGACTGCCTCAAAAGAGTTGGGTCCTCACTATCTACTTTTTATAAAATTCTGCTCAGAGCAGTCAACAACAATCTCAAATTGGGACACTGAACAGATTTTTGCAAACTTATGTGACTATCCAATTACATGTGCACCATGAAATCTCCAGTATAAAAGTATCACATTTGTCACGGCGGCCCACCTCGTTGGGATAATTTTCCTTTTTTTTAATTTTTTTAATCTACTCAAGCTAATATATAGCTCTTATAAATTAATCCTCAATCTTTCATCATGTGCAATTGGCACGAATCGACCTAATAAGATGATTAACCTATGAATTTCTTTATATCTGAACTATCAAATCAAGGTACTTAAGCATATTTAGCAGTAATATATCTATCACACAATTTTTTACACCTTCTTATTAGGTGACACTATCTTTATATTTACATTAATTTAGATTCAAATGCTTGACAAATCTAGCTTTGCTTGTCTTCAAACAAAACACTACGTATGAGTTAACTCGATGCTACGGTAAAAAAGAAAACAATGAACGGACAACATATTATTATTGCAAATGGGTTACTAGCTATAGTTATATGTATGAGTGCTGAACGATTAAATCGTGTCACATACTTTACGTACAGTATATGAAGATGAAACGGTAAAGACGGAAATCATCAAATTAGAAACTAAGATAGTACTTAAGTGCTCAATTGAGAATGATAGTGTCAAATGTTTAAAATAATAACAAGGCTAGAGAATAGTAATTCCTCTTAACTGACCATCATTTTTCAAAATGAGGATAATCATAAAGTTTTAAAATAATTCGTTTGACATGGACTTCGCCCTTTTTTGGCAATCTCCTGAATTTCAAAAAAAAGTAAAGAGCATGATTTTAATTGATGTTAACATAATATTTCAACAACTAGTATCTTAGAAAGTCAATAAGACAATCAGTTTAAGTCGCCTCATTAGATCATTAGTCGTCAATGCAGCAACACGAGTCTATCTAGCGTGACCATCACATTCACGCTACAAAAGGTGTGGCCCTTGTGAATCCACCCGTTTGCATTCGTCCCACAGGAGCTCATGCTTGAATCATGTATTCCAACACTAAGCTACAACTTTGGATAGAAGAGATAATGACTCACCTTTCATTCTACAAGTGGCCTGGTCCTGTTAAAATGACGCTGCTACTTGCGTTACACCATATAGACAAATCAATCACCCTGCGTCACCTCATGCGAAATGAGAATAACGAATCTATCTAGTGTGAATATCACGTTCACACTGCAGAAGGTGTGTCCAATTTCAATAGAAATCAGATAATTTAGGAAACAAAATTAAATCAATTTTAGAGAAAAATATTAAAATCACATAAGTAAAATTAGAATTTTAAATTTTTTTTTCCCAAGACCCAACCCTTCTTGTTTAACCAATATCTAACAAACACTTCAAAGGGAATAAAAATATAAATGTTGTCGTCCGAGTGTTTGTTTCAGAGCAATAATTAGAACTACACTACTGAACAGACTTGACTAGAATTGTCGAGTGTATTGCTATCTGTTTGGACTTGTGGAAGCTGTTCCATCAGACACGACCAACGATATGATACGTTTCTCCATTGCTGAAAAATATCCTTCACAACTGGTAACAAAAATTGGTATTTGACTCATATACTAAACGAGGGTCATTTCAAAGTACTAATTAGATGACTACGCTCATAGTCATCTAAAGAATCCATATACACGTAAGATATCATATTTGTATTTTCCATCGACTGCTATTATCTTCTCGTTCGAAAAGAAACTTTCCTTGGAGACTTTCATGCCAATTGTTCTCGCTTCTATCTTCCTATTGCAGTATGAATATTCTTCAGATTTGGACAGAGAACAACTAGTCAAGCCATCAATAGGGTAATATGGCATGACTGTAATCGGTAAACTTATATTATTTAATTTACGAATCAATATTGATAGCAAGACTAATCCTGAATTACTCATTTCTTAATTTATTTTAGATATGAAATTAAGTTTATGGGCCAATGTTGATAGCATGACTAATCCTGAACTACTCATTTCTTAATTTATTTTAGATATGAAATTACTTTATAATAAAATCTCATAATCAATAGCAAAAATTGGGATTTAACACGTATACTAACAGCCTGGTCATGTCAATGTACTAATCGGATGGTACAGTATCGTATAGTTGAAGTTATTGTTGGCTTGTCATGTAATGTTTTTATCTCTAAAGTTAGATATGAAATTTCAACTAGTCTATACTTTTCATATTTTCTCTTATTAATCTACGCTTGTAGTTGTCTTTTAAGTGTTTATGTACAAGTGAGTTATCATATTTGAATTTTTCATCCGGTTGCTATTATCTTTTCGTTCAAAGAGATATTATCCTTGGAGACTTATTTCAGTATGGTTTATTCTTCGAATTTGGACAGAGAACAATTAGGAACAATTAGTCAAGCCATCAGTAGGGTAATATAGCATGATTGTAATCTTACGTTATTTAGTTTACAGACCAATATTGATAACAGGACAAATCCTGAACTATTCATTTTTAATTATTTTAGATCTAAAATTACTTTCTAATAAAATCCGACAACTAATAACAAAAATAGTGATTTAATTCATAAACCAACAGCCAAACAATGGTCTTTTCAACATACTAATCGAATAGTGAAGTATCATATGGTCGAAGTCATTGTTGGCTTGTCAAATAATGTCTTTATCTTTGAAGTTAAATATGGACTTTCAGCTAGCCTCTACTTTTCACATTTTTCTCTTATTAGTCTATGCTTGTAGTTGTCTAAAGCATCGTATGAGTGAGACATCATGTTTAGATGTTTTATTGAGTTGTTGTTCTCTCTTTGTTCGAAAAGAAATTATCCTTAGAGATTTCCACGAGTCGTTCTCTCTTCTATCTTCCTATCACAGTATGGTTTATTCTTTGAATTTGGATACGGAACAATTAGTCAAGCCATCAGTAGAGTAATATATCATGATTGTAATCTAAAAACTTATGTTATTTAGTTTATGGACCAATATTGATTGTGGGACTAATCCTAAACTATTCATTTATTAATTCATTTAGATACGAAATTACTTTCTAAAAAAATCCCACAGCTAGTGATAAAAAGTAGGATTTAACTCATATACTAACAGCTAAATAATGATCATTTCAATGTACAAATCTGATGGTGTAGTTACGTATAGTTGAAGTTATTGTTGGATTGTCAAGTAATGTCTTTATCTTTGAAGCATATATATATATATATATATATATATATATATATATATATATATATATATATATATATATATATATATATATATTCAAGGATAAATGTGGATTTTCAGGTAGCCTATACTCTTCATATTTTCTCTTATTAGTCTACATTTAGTGGTCCATCTACGAGTGAGACATCATGTTTATATTTTTTATTGAGTGGTTGTTCTCTCCTTGTTCAAAGAGGAACTATTTTGACTTCCACATAACTCACTCGTTCTCCCTCCTATCTTTCATGAAAAAAAGTGACTCGAGAAATATGACAGGTAAGGTTGATACAAAGACGAGTCATTTTATAACACAAGAGTACAATATTTTCTTTTTTGAAGTTTTTTTATTCTACCCAAGCTAATATCTGCCTCTTAAGAATTAATCTTCAATCTTTCAACATGTTCATTTGTCACTAATCCACCTAACAAGATACTAACCTATTAACTTCTTTACATCTGAACTATTAACTCAAGGTACTTAAGCATAATTTAGCAGTAATATATCTATCACACAAATTTTTTACACCTTGTTAGCTGATATTATCTTTGTATTCAAGTTTACATTAATTTAAATTTAAAGGCTTGAGAAATTTAACTTCACTTCCCTTTGTACTAAAAACTATATATGAATTATTCTTGATGCTATGGTGAAAAATAAAACCATGAATGAACAACCCATTATTACTACAAATGGATTGCTAGTAATAGTTATACGTATAGGTGCTGAACAGCTAAACCCTGTCATATAATTTATGCTCGGTATATGAATATGAAATAATATAAACATATGACGAAGATCATCAAGTTAGAAACTAAGGAAGTGCTGAAGTACTCAATTGAGAATAATAGTATCGAATGTTTACAACAATAACTACAAAACTAGAGAAAGGAAATTATGATTGATTTCTCTTAATTGACCATCATTTTCCACAATGGGGATAATCAAATAGTTTTGAAATAATTCGTTTGACATAGAAAATAATATATTAAAATAGATCATGACTCTTGTAAACTTCGTCCTTTCTTGACTACCTCCAAAGAAAAGGAAAGAACACGATGTGGCTTAGAAATTCCAATTGTAGTTACCGTAATATTTCAACAACTCGTATCTTAGAAAGTCAACGAGACAGTCAGTTAAAGTCTGCCTCATTGGATCATTGGTCGTCGATGCAGCACAATGAGTCTATCTAGCGTAAACATCAGAAGGTGTGGCCTTTGTGCATCCACCCCTCTGCATTTGTGCCACAGGAGCTCGTGCTTGAATCATGTAGTCCAACATTAAACTACAGCTTCCGATGGAAGAGATAGAGACTCACCTTTCGTTCTACAAGTGGCCTTGTGCTGCTACTTGCGTTACATCATGTAGACAAATCAATCACTATGGGTCACCCTTTGCGAAATGAGAATAAAAAGATCAATGGATTGACTTCCACCAAGTCTTTACATCGCTCCATGATGTGGTACATATTGATAAAACAAACATATAATATGCATATGATGAGTTACATACAAAGGCTATACAGAACGAAAATTGACTTAATACAAGCTCATAACCTGCGATTTCAATCGAACACAGATTAACCTACCAAATTTCGGTTCCAAAAATGTTCTCATTCTATGTGGCTCTCACATGAACTTTGAAATGTATTTGGGATGAAAATTCCAAACACAACTTTACCCAAAACCGCATTACATTACATCATTATACCCAAAGATGATACGCTGCAACATTATATAGGCATAAGTGGAGATCAAATGGTCAACAAACCATGAATATTTATCGAATACAGACTCACCTTGGGTAATCGTGTGACCACAAGAGTTCCTTCTCCAAGCTATAATTCATGGATGCGTATCCGTGAATTATATTAATTATATGTGTCTCCAAGCTATAATTTGAAAAAGAATTACAACCTTATTTATGAATTGATTTATCTCACTCTTCTTCTTAGTTTTTGATTTTTTATGACAATTACACCTTGATCCGACAGAATTCCTTTTGAACTGTATCGCGTCCTCCACCATCGGATATTCGATTCTCAGACAAATTGTTAATTGATTTCTATCTTCTAAAGAAAATATTTTTCTTCTCCATGCAATATTTTCATTGGAATAGATTCACTGTTGTAGTGGTAATCCATAATTTTGACGGACGTACTTTACCCTTATTTTCTTTTGATTTCTTTTCTTCCATTTGTTTCTTAGAACCACAAAAACCTATACATAACAGTAGCAGCCCCGTGGCATTGCTTGCACCGATGATAACACCTGCGCAGTACCAATCAAGTTTTAGCTTCATATAACTTCCCGTTTGTGTTTCATAGCTTTGTCCATGACGTTTAGTTTCTTTTTTATTTCTTTTGCTTTCTTTTTCATTTCAATTACTCAATCATGCAGTTCCACGTACCTAACAAAAGAGTTTACATGCGCACGCAATTGTAGCTGCCGTTCGTATTAGCACAAATCCCATGCCAAACATATTTCTCAAGAAAGCTGCATTCATTGATATCTAACAAACCATCAAAAGATTAAATCCAATTTTTAGGAAGCTACTATTCATAGCCTCTTTTTTTATGATTGACAATTCCTTACCATTGGCAATCATTTAAAAACTAATAAAATATTATTTTATTATTAACAACCCTTGCATTATCATTTTATCCTTTTTTTAATTTAAAATAAAATTATAAATAGTAAAAAAAATAAAATATTGATCCTCCTATGTCAATATAGAGCTGTCATTTGAAATATGAAGATGGTCCGAAAAGGTCCCGTTGGAGATAAACTCATAGAGAAACACGGGGACTTGGTCTCTAAACAACATCCAGAAAGCTTTACTATATTTCTATGATTGATTTGAAAAAGAATTGCCACTTCACTTATGAATGGATCAATCACACTCTTTTTCATAACTTATTGACTTTTTTATGGTGACTACTCATTGATCTGATATAGTATTCCTTTGTACATGGTTCCATGCCCTCCACCATTGAGAACTCGAGTTTTATCAAAATTATTAGTTGCCTTTTCTATCTCTTCCAAAGGAAATATCTTCATTCTCTTACGAATGTGTTCACTAGAAGAGATTAGTTGTTGTAAGAGTCAACCATGATTTTGACGAAAGTATTTTTGTCTTATTCTCTTTTGTTTTCTTTGCTTTCATTTCCTCGTTAGAACTAAACTTGTGTTTAAGAGCAATAGGCCAACGCCATTACTAACACCGACGAGGATACCTGCACAATACTAATAAAGTTTTAGCTTCACAGAGCCTTTGTTTTTGTTCTATCTCACCACGGCCTGTCTATCTGTAGCTTTCGTGCATTCTTTTATGGTTTCTTTCACTTAATCAATCATTTATGTTGTCTCATGTCATATTAGACACAAACAAGTGTTCCTAATTATGCATCTATATAATCTAGTAAGTTTATCGGGATTTACCTGAAACGAGTGTTCCTTTTTATCAGGGATGCATGTTCCTCGTTTTGGATCACCATACGTTCCCGGTGGACATATGCAACTATAATTACCCATCATATTTCTACAAATCCCATTGCAGATGCATTTTTCAGGAAACCTGCACTCATCAGTATCTAACAAACGATAAAAAAGATTAGCGTTTAGATCTCACGTTATCTTTGGATACCAATCTTTAAATATGCTTATTAAAATTGCGGTAGCTATATACATATTATGTAAAAAGAAAAATGACAACCAACATGCCTTCGGTCACATATTGACGTATTCTATATAACTTAATTTTCTGAGGTGCACATTGACATTGGAATCTTCCATTATTAACATCAGCATTGACAATTTATTTTTGCAAATGAACGGTATTCTTTGCTAATTTACATTACTTTTTATGAGCATTTCAAGACTCCTTTGATAAAGAAATCTCAAAATTTGTATGTCCTGGGGTTCTAATTCGGGGTTAATGTTTCATGTGTTCTGTTAGTTAGATGACTAATGTTCATCATTTAAGAGAGAGAGAGAGGGGGAAGAGAGATAAGTACCTGTACATCCATTAAGAAGGTATGGATTTCCTTCGTAACCTGCCAAGCATTTGCAACGATAATCCCCAAAAATCCTCTCTATCGATGGAAGTTTTGGTGTCCACACATGAGCTGCGTTCGTCGACGCACGCGAAGGTGGTGATGTTCTTTGTAGAAGTAATTGATGGTTGCCCCGATTTCCAAGTGCCCTTTCTCCAATGATATCTTACTCACTATGTAGCCGTATTGGAAGCCGAGAGTGGGAGGATTGGACGTCTGGTTGCACGTTAGAGCAAATGATCGGTCTGTCTAACAGCCCTCTTTCAGACCAAACGGAAATAAGATATCGATACTGTTGGCCTGATGATTCAATTTAGTCCATATAGATTTTAACAGCCCATGTCTGTTTTTTTTAACCTATACTTTAACATTAATTATGGGACTAATAGTGATTGTAAAAATTAGGGAGGAAAAATGACAGCAAAGGGATAGAAATTTTACAACAAGATTCAAAAAGAGAAGAAAGGATAAAAAATAAGAGAAAAAGAAATAAAAGAATATGAGGAATACACAGAGACTATTCTCATTTATCCAAATAGTTTTCTTATCTCAGGTTAGATCAGATTTACAATAAATTTTTATTATGATTGTTTGGGGAGATTTTGGATATTGTACATAGTGACGTGATCCTTGTATCGCAGTTATTCTCTTGTGATTGTTGCTTAATTTTTAGGCAAGAGACTTTAAGAATTGTATATTCATTATTTCTATAGTAGATTTTCTCTAGTTTGTCCCGTAGTTTTTATCATTTACATTGAAGGGACTTTTCATGTAAATCTTGATGTTCTATTTGATTGTGATTGTCGTTTAATTCCGTTATGTGTTACGGTCTACTAGTATTTGTTCACATACAAAAGTTCTTCCTTGTTTGTTATTTTTTTTCCTATCAACTAGTATCAGAGCAAGGTTTTAGTGATTTAATTTTTGTGTTTGAACATGGAGGTCGGTAGTATTTCTTGTATGATTAGTTTGAATGGAAACAATTGGATGATATGAAAATCAAGAATGAAAGATCTCTTGTATTGCAAAGATTTGTATGAACTTTTGCAAGGGGATAGTAAAAACTTACAACTATGACAGATGATGAGTGGAAGAGGTTAGATCGAAAAACGGTTGAGTTTATTTAATAGTGGCTCGATGATAGTGTCTTTTACCATATTTCTACTAAAAGTTCTACATATTTTCTATGGAAAAAGTTGGAAGGTCTCTATGAAAGAAAAACAACTGACAACAAAGCTTTTTTATCAGAAAACTTGTGAACCTGAAATATAAAAAGGGTGCTTCTGTTGCTGAGCATTTGAATGAAATACAAAGTATTACTAACCAGTTATTTTCTATGAAAATATCTCTTGATGATGAGTTGCAGGCATTGTTACTTCTCAATTCATTGCTAGAAAGTTGAGAGACACTAGTAGTTTCCTTCAGTAATTTTGTGCCAGATGGTATTGTCACCATGAGTCAAATAACAAGCAGTTTGTTGAATGAGGAGTTGAGAAGAAAGAACTCAACAGCATCTCAGATTGATTCATAAGCACTTATTTTAGAGAACAGATGAAGGTTAAAGTCTAAAGATAGAAACAGTTCATGTATGGGTAGAAGCAAGTCAAGATCAAGGAAAGATATTATTTTTTACAACTGTGATGAGAAAAGACATTATAAGAATCAATGTAAGCAACCTAAGAAGAGCAAGAAAAAGGAAAAAGAAGTGAAGTTTACAATGTTAAAAGAGAATACCATAACTATAGTGGAGGGTGGTAATTATTTGATTTTGTTCCCTTCTGATGATATTTTTTCTTTTGTGTGTCAGGATCTCGAGTGGATAATTGATATAGGAGCTTCTTATCATGCTACACCACGAAGAGAGTTCTTTGCTACCTATAAGTCTGAAAATTTTGGTGTTGTCAAGATGGGCAACTATGGCACGACAGACATCATTGGCATGGGTGACATCCACATAAAGACTAACTTTATATATAAGTTGGTGCTTAAGGATGTAAGACATGTGATTGAATTGAGACTGAATTTAATCTTAGTTGGAAGACTAGATGATGAAGATTATGATAGTAGGTTTCATAGAAGGCAATGGAAACTCAGTAAGGGTTCTCTTATTATAACTAATGGAAAGAAATATCACACTTTGTACAGGTTACAAGTCAAAGCTTATGGTGAGCAGTTAAATGCTACAGAGAAAGACTTCAGCATGAAGTTGTGGCATAGGCGACTAAGACACATGAGCGAGAAGGGACTGCAAGCTCTTTCCAAAATAGAGGTATTGCTTGACCTCAGAGGTATATGTTTGAACCATTGTATTGATTGTTTAGCTAGTAAACAACACAGAGTTTCTTTTACTAGTCCTGTTTTGTTTAGAAAATTACATGCTTTAGACCATGTTTATATAGATGTATGTGGTCCTTTGAGTAGAAAAACTTCTAGTGATTCTATTAATGTTCCTGGTATCAGTGGTGCACTTTATTTTGTTACTTTTATAGATGACTTTTTTTAGAAAAGTTTAGGCCTATGCTTTGAAGACTAAGGATCAGGTTATTGGTGTCTTCAAAGAGTTTCATATCATAACTAAAAGGAAGATAGAAGGGTAACTGAAATGCATAACATCATATAATGGTGGTGAGTATACAGGATTATTTAATGATTATTGTAGGTCACATGATATCCAACATGATATGACAATTCCTAGTACACCTTAGCATAATACAATTGCAAAGAGGATGAATCGCACCATCATGGAAAAGATCAGATGTATGCTTTCACAAGCAAAGCTACCCAAAAGGTTTTGAGATGAGACTTTGAGGACTGCAGTTGATATGATCAACATATCTCCTTGTACAGCCCTAGATGCTGATGTTGTAGAGCATATATGGTCAAGAAAAGATGTTTCCTATAGGCATTTGAGAGTGTTTAGTTGTCATGCATTTGCACATATTCCAGATAATGAGAGATTCAAGCTGGATGGTAAGACAAAAGAATGTATTTTTCTTGGCTACTCACATGATCAATTTGGTTACAGGCTTTGGGATCTAAAAAAGAATAAGGTGTTTAGAAGCAAAGATGTGGTCTTTTTTTAGGATCAAACCCTTAAGGATTTGAAGGAGACATCAGCCAAGACTTTTGCAGAAGGATTAGCATATTGTGACCTAGTTACTCCTCCAGTTTATCAAGGTGATAGGAGAGATGTACAGGAAGATGGTGTAGAGCCAGGTGTTAATCTACCTGCAGGATATGTTGAGCAAGAACAAGTTGAGGAGCAGCTACCTATAGAACCTCAATTGAAAAGATCTTCTAGATAACATCAACCTTCTAAAAGATACTCTACAGATGAATATGTGATGCTTACTGAAGTAGGTGAACCAGAGAGTTACCAGGAAGCAATTGAACCAGAGAGTTACCAGGAAACAGCTGAAAGTGAGCAAAAAAAGAAGTGGTTAGTTGCTATGTAGGAAGAGATGAATGCTCTGCAGAAGAATCACACATATAATTTGGTGCAACTACCTAAGGGAATAAAGACCTTGAAGAATAAGTGAGTTTTCAGGTTAAAGACTCAAGAATATTGTTCTTAACCAAAGTACAAAGCTAGATTGGTTGTGAAAGGCTTTGGTCAAAAGAAAGGTATTGACTTTGATGAAATTTTTTCTCATATTGTTAAAATGTCTTCTATTCGTGTTGCTCTTAGTATTGTTGCTAGCCAAGTTGGAGGTTGAGCAATTAGATGTGAAGACAGCTTTCCTTCATAGTGATTTGGAGGAGAAAATTTATATGGAGCAACCAGAAGGCTTCAAAGTCAAAGGCAAAGAAAATTTTATCTGCAAGTTAAGAAAGAGTTTGTATGGGTTGAAACAAGCTCCAAGATAGTGGTACAAAAAATTTGATTCATTTATCATTGAAAATGAATATAAAAGAATAGCTTCAGATCATTATGTATACATCAAACGATTTGATGAAGATTTTATTATTCTCTTACTTTATGTTGATGATATGCTTATCCTTGGGAAAGATACGTGTACAATTGATAGGTTAAAGAAGGAATTGAGTGAGTCCTTTACAATGAAGGATATAGGGCCAACAAAGCAAATACTGGACATGTAGATTTCTCGTGATAGGAAAAACAAGAAGATTTGGTTGTCACAAGAGAAGTACATCGAGAAGATATTAGAAAGGTTCAGTATGAGCAATGCAAAACCAGTTGGTTCTCCTCTTTTAGGTCACTTCAAGTTGTGCTCAGAACAGAATCCATCAAGTGATGAGGAGAAGGAGAAAATGCAAAAGGTTCCTTATACTTTAGTAGTTGGAAGTTTAATATATGTAATGGTATGTATGAGACTGGACATCGCATATACAGTGGGTGTTACTAGTAGAGTTCTTGCAAATCCAAGCAAAGAGCATTGGGCAACACTGAAATGGATCTTGAGATATCTCAAAGGAAGCTCTAAGATTTATTTAAGCTTTGGAAGAGGACCACCTATGCTAATGGGTTACACAAATGTAGATATGACTAGAGATATTGATACGAGAAAATCTACATTAGGTTTTATACTTGCTTTTGCAAAGGGAGCTATGTCATAGCAATTTAGATTGCAAAGGTGTATTGCTCTCTCTACCATAGAGGCAGAATATATTATTGCTATAGAGATTTACAAAGAAATATTATTGATGAAAGAATTTTTACAAGAATTGGGATTGAAACAAGAAAACTATGTGATGCATTGTGACAGACAAAGTGTCATCCATTTATGTAAAACTTAACTTTTTATTCTAAGTCAAATTATACAGATGTCAGATACCACTGGATTCGAAATATACTTGAAGAGAAGCAGTTGCAACTTCAAAAAATTTATATAGATGATAATGGAGTAAACATGTTGACAAAGACCTGCTAGTCATATGTGCCCTGTAAGCCAATCACATGTGTGATGACACTTGTGACTTAATATGCACTTTATCTCTTTACTTATTATTAGGTGTTTTATCATTTTATCTTGCATGTTGTATATATTGTGATGTCCCTAGATCTGTGCAATGGGAATCGGATCGTGATGAGATCACGATAATGAGACTGATTCACTTTTAAACATAGTCCCTAAATTATCCTAGTCATAGGTTACTTAAGAAGGACATTGAGATAACCGGATAGACTGGTATGCTGTATACCCGTTCATATGATGGAGGTAGCTGGTCTCATACATACTCGTGTGAGATACTAAGGTTACAGTGCAGATGCTCATTAGAGAATGAGCTCAGTGATTGATCCGTCTATGAAATGTTGGATGGTTATTGATACCTTACGTTAGATAGCGATTTCGTAGTCCCAATAGTGTATCTGGTCCTTAGACTTGAGACACTAAGGATGTCCTATATGAGTACTCCATTTTTTGATACCAGACTTATAGGTTTGGAAAGTTTCAGATATAATACAGCCAGTCATTGGGAGTGGTAGTCAACCTTATGAGGGCTATTGAGTGTCAATAGAGGATCATCTGCTCTCGGTATCATGAGAGGAATATCCCATGTATTCTTGCTCGAACAAATCCTTAGCCAAAGTATTCGGATTGAGAGAGAAAGGGTTTTCCGGGAGAATCCGACAATAGCAAGACTCGAGGAGAGATCAAATGGGCCTGACAGCACCATGCCCGATATAGGGTCTCTGGGATGATTAGATGGATGAGAGATTATAGATACATAGTAACTGAGGACAGATAGACCCAAAGGATTAGATTCCCCTGTATCGTCTAGGGGCTGCGGCGTAGTAACCTGGTACATCCGCAGTCGATGAGTTAGGTGAATTATTGTAGAGATAATAATTCACTATGTCAAGAGTTCTGACAAGTATAACTCACGGCTAACTCGATATTGAGCCTGGAGGGTCACACATATATGATAAGTGTTACGACGAGTAGAAGTTCGGATATGAGATATCCGTTGAACTCCCTATTTTATTGGATATCCATTAAGCCCTTGAATTATTGGATCCTGAGATGATATCCAATAATTGCTAATAAGAGATTATTGGGTAGAGACCCACTAATCCAAGAGGCTTGGGTAATTGGATGGAGATCCAATACCCAATAGGGCAAAGATTCATTAGGGTTGATAGGGGGCCTCTATAAATAGGATAGAACTAAAGCACTATAGGTTAAGAGTTCTCTTGGTAGCTACCTCCTGTTCTCCTCTCCCCAGAGAGGTGCATCGACGCAATCCCTGCTGTGTGGATACCGCTAGAGAGGAGGATGCTTGACCACCTTCATCCTCTCCTATAGATCTATAAGGATTCAGGGATATATGATCTCCCTAGGTACTTTCTTTTACACATGCAGTTTTTTGCAAATTTGTTTGATGCACCGATCTTCGCATGACGACAAAAACTTTCTACGAAAAATCTGGGGTGTTTTGTTTTTTTGTTCTTCCGCTACGTATGAGATGTCGCTCCCTTGATGGATTTCCCAATAGTGGTATCAGAGCTAAGTTGTTCGTGCGAAGATCGGATCTTAAACTGTTTGTGTTATGTTGTAGATCTGCTTTTGACGTCAAATCGTTGGTGCGAAGAGCGAGAAAGGACAGAACCTGTTGCTGCCCACTCATGCAGCAATCGCCTTGCTACCTACACAGGCAACAGCCGACGGCCTACAGGCTAGCCCGTAGGGGCACCGATGGCCTACGGGCCAGTCCTGCAAGGGCCCCGGCGGGCTGCTAGTAGGGTAGCACCTATAGACGCTATACCCGCGGGGCAACGGCACCAGGGCAGCGCACCAGGGCAACGCACCAAGGGCGCTGGCGGGCTACCAGCAGGGTAGCACCTGCGAGGCAATGGCACCAGGGCAATGCCCCAAGGGATGGAGATGCGCCGAAGCACACATAGATTTTGATGTAAGTGATTGGACCCATTGACTCGGGCTTGATCACATTAGGATATGGTTCATGATCATCTGGTATGATTGCTCATGTGATGTGTGATTAGTTATACACCTACTATATATATATATATATATTAAATACGTATGTGTGTGACACATTATATTAGGAGACCAAATCAAAAATCCTCTCTATAAATAATATTAAGTCGATAAACGTGAGGCAATTAGATTGACCCACGTGGCCTTCCATCGTTATAGGTAGGAATCGATTCCCGGTTAGATTGAGTTGGTCGAGTCCCTTAAGACTCACCTATATCACGTTTCGCTATCTTATCTATGATATAGAAATGCCACCGATGATCTGAGGACATGGTATGCTTGGTCGAGTCCCTCGAGAGTATATCACCGAATCAGACTCATCTTGTAACGATGGTGATGACTTAACCGAACATCATGGTTGGTCGAGTCCCTTGAGGCCATGGTGGTTCAAAGGCCGAACAGAACGGAAATTATAAAGAGTTGTGATTAGCAAGAGTTGCCTATCTTTACGAGCTTAACGTGATTGGTCGAGTCCCTCGAGGTTACGTTAAGACGCCGATTGGATCCCGATCCCCACTAGAGATCTATCGGGGGTCTCCGATTCACATACTAGAGGATGTTGTATGTCTCGTGAAAAATTAGTGGGAATGCATTAAGATAGAAGTCCTTATCTTAATTATTTAATTTTTACAAAGTCTACATGTTATTTATTTCTGCTACATCTTTAATTTTAGAAAAATATCGCTTTCAAATCCTTTACGTGGCATACTTGATGCCAACTGCCTCACTAGTCCAAATTATACGGGTTGGCTTCGTAACCTTAGAATCATTCTCACGACGGAGAAAATTGCATATGTCCTTGATACAGTGATCTCTACGCCCGACGAAGGGGCAAGAGATGAGATCGCTCGTTATGTGAAGTACTTAGATGATTCCACTCTTATTCAGTGTTATATGTTGGCATCTATGACTACTGAGTTATAAAGACAACATGAAAATATGGATGCTAATTCCATACTCTTACATCTCCATAAACTGTTTGAGGAATAGGGAAGAACTCAGCGATATGAGATATCAAAGAGTCTTTTCCGTGCTAGGATGACTAAGGGGACACCGATTCAGAACCATGTCCTTAAGATGATTGAGTGAATCGAGAAACTCACAGGTCTAAAAATGGTCCTAGAGGATAACTTGTGTGTGGATCTTATGATTCAGTCCATACCAGATTCCTTTTCTTAGTTCATAATGAATTTTAATATGAACAAACTTAAGATGACCCTCTTGGACCTCCTTAATATGTTGAGAGAAGCAGAGAGCACCATCAAGAAAGAGAAGCTGGTTCTCTATACTGGTGAGACTAGAAAAAAAAGGAAGGCTGAGAAGACCCTTAAGAAGGGCAAGGGCAAAATGGGTAAGGTAAAAGTTGCCAAGAAAGACCCAATAAAGAACAAAGGTTAGTGCTTCCACTACGGTAAAGATGGGCACTGGAAGAGGAACTGCAAAGAGTACCTTATAGAGAGTGCGAAACAGAAGCTTGCAGAAGCTTCAGGTACATTCATGATTAGTCTCCATTTGTCAGAATCTTATGATAACACATGGGTATTGGATACCGGGTGTGCTTATCATATTTGTAATTCGTTGCAGGTTCTGGCAGGACCTAGGAGATTGAACAAAGGCGAGATGGACCTTAAGATAGGCAATGGAGCAAAGGTTGCTGCATTGGCTGTTGGCAAGGCCACCTTACATCTGCCTGGTAGAGCTATTATTACATTATATGCATGCTATTATGTTCCTTCTATTATCAAAAATATTATTTCCATTTTATGTTTGACAGTTATTGGATATAAATTAGTTTTTAAGAACAATGATTGTTCAATAATATTAGATGATCAGATCATCATGAGAGAAACATTGCATAATGGTTTATTTATATTAGATACAGCTCCACATATCATGAGTGTAAGTGAGTCTAAGAGGAAACGAGAAGAGGTGAACAATGCATATCTTTGGCATTGTAGGCTAGGTCACATCCACGAGGGAAGGATCCAAAAGTTGCTAAAGAATGGATATCTAGATCCATTTGACTATAAGTCATATGCGACATGTGAACCTTGCCTTCGGGGAAAGATGACCAACTCTTCATTTAGTGGAACTAGAGAGAGAGCCACTGAGTTACTAGAACTCATATATAGTAATGTATGCGGTCCCATGTCAACTCATGTCATAGGTGGTTATTCCTACTTCATTACTTTCATTGATGATTTCTCAAGGTACGGACATGTGTACTTGATGAAGTATAAGTTTGAGGCTTTCGAGAAATTCAGAAAATATTAAAATGAAGTGGAGAACCAAACAAGAAGGAGTATTAAATCCCTTCGATCAGATCGAGGAGCTGAGTACTTGAGTACAAAGTTCACTCAATTCCTCAAAGACAATGAGATTTTATCCCAATGGACACCTCCTTATACACCACAGCTTAATGGTGTATCAAAAAGGAGGAATCGCACACTGTTAGACATGGTGCATTCCATGTTGTGTTTTGCCGACCTACCCATCTCATTCTGGGGATATGCCCTAGAAACTACAGCTTACCTTCTGAACAGAATTTCAACTAAGTCAGTGATGTTTACTCCATATGAGATATAGAATGGGAAGAAGCCCGATCTTAAGATTGTTAAGATTTGGGGTTGCACTGCCCATATTAAGAGACACAACCCTGATAAGTTGGAATCTAGGACGGAACGGTACAAGTTCGTGAGATACCCTAAGGAAACTTATAAGTATTATTTCTATCACCCTGAGGACCAAAAGGTTTTTGTAGCTAAGAGAGCAGTGTTCTTTGATAAGAAATACATTCGTGGTGAAGACAACGGAAGCATGATAGAGTTGAACGAGGTTAGAGAACCTAGCTCAAGCACCATTCCAGAATTAGTTCAGATACCTAACACACAAATTTCAACTTTACGTAAGCCCGACAGAGTATCTCATCCTTCTGAGAGATATATGGGATATATCAAAGGAGAGGATATTAAAGATATTATGTGCATAGATTCTGGGAAATGGCAAGAAGCCATGAATTCAGGAATGGATTCTATGTACACCAACAAGGTTTGGAACCTAGTTGATGCACCCAAGGGTATTACACCCATTGGTTGCAAGTGGATCTTCAAAAAGAAGATTATAGTAGATAGAAAAGTAAAGACCTATAAAGCAAGGCTAGTGGCTAAGGAGTATTATCAAAGGCAATGTGTTAACTATGACGAAACTTTCTCACCTATAGCCATGCTAAAATCCATTCGAATTCTATTGGCTATTGCAGCATACTATGATTATGAGATATGACAGATGGATGTCAAAATTGCATTCCTCAATGGCAACCTTGAGGAGGAGGTGTATATGATACAACCTGAGGGATTCGTGTCCAGGGATAACCAAGATAAGGTGTGTAGGTTGCTTAGGTCCATTTATAGATTAAAGTAAGCTTCCCAAAGTTAGAACATAAGATTTGATGAGGCGATCAGATCTTATGACTTTGTTAAGAACGAAGATGAACCTTGTGTGTACATAAAATTAAGTGAGAGCACTATCACCTTTTTTGTATTATATGTGGATGACATCTTGATTATTAAAAATTATGTAGGAATGCTCTCTACAGTAAATACTTGGTTATCTATGCACTTCTCTATGAAGGACTTAGGGGAAGCATCCTGCATATTGGGGATACGGATCTATAGAGATAGATCCAAGAGGTTGCTTGGCTTGTCTCAATCCAGGTACATAGACACCATTGTCAAAAGGTTTGGCATGAAAAATTCCAAGAGAGGTCTCATACCAATGAGACATGGAATATCACTTTCTAGGAGTATATTCTCAAAGACTCCTGAAGAAAGGGCACACATAGATATGATGTCATATGCACTAAGTGTCACGAGCAGATATCAGGCCTGATATAACACATACACTAAGTGTCACGATAGGATCTATCATATATGCTATGCTATGTATCAGGCCTGATATAACACATACACTAAGTGTCACGAGCAGATATCAGGCAGATCTAGGCTTGGAGCTTTGGAAAGCAATAAAATGTATCCTTAGATACTTAAGAAGGACTAAGGATCTTTTACTAGTATATGGAGGTAGTAGCCTCAAGGTTGAGGGATACACGGACTCGAGCTTCTAGTCTGATGTCAATGATAGCGGGTCTAATTCAGGGTATGTGTTCACCCTGAATGGAGGAGCAGTACGCTGGAAGAGTTCTAAGCAAGACACTACTGCTGACTCAACCATAGGGGCGGAATACAAAGGAGGGAGTCTAAATGAAGAAGTTTATCACAGATCTACGAGTCGTCCCGAGCAGTGAGAAGCCGATTCCCTTAAATTGCGACAACTATGGGGTGATTACTTAAATAAGGGAACCCGGGTCTCATCAAAAGTGTTCTAAGGAGGTTCTAACTTATTAGAGAGATCGTGATCTGAAAAGATGTGGTAGTGGAAAGAGTTCCATCCGAAGATAACATTACAAATCCACTGACAAAGCCATTGACTCAGATTATCTTTGAGCATCACGAAGGTCTGATGAGGATTAGACATGTTGGTGATTGACTTTAGGTCAAGTGGGAGATTGCCAGTCATATGTGCCCTATAAGCCAATCACATGAGTGATGGCACTTATGACTTAATATGCACTTTATCTCTTTGCTTATTATTAGGTATTTTATCATTTTATCTTGCGTGTTGCATATATTGTGATGTCCTTGGATCTGTACAATGGGAATCGGATCGTGATGAGATCACGATAATAAGACCGATTCATCTTTAAACACAGACCCTAAATTATCCTAGTCATAAGTTACTCGAGAAGGACATCGAGATAACTGGATAGACTGGTATGCTGTATATTCGTTCATATGATGGAGGTATCTAGTCTCAAAGCTACTCATGTGGGGACACTAAGGTTTCAGTGCAAGTACTCATTGGAGAATGAGTTCACTGATTGATCTGCCTACAGAATGCTGGATGGTTATTGATACCTCACGTCAGATAGCGATTCCGTAGTCCCAGTAGTGTATTTGGTCCTTAGACTTGAGACACCAAGGATGTCCTATATGAGTACTCCACTCTTTGATACCAGACTTATAGGTTTGGAAAGTTCCAGATCTAGTACAGCCAGTCATTAGGAGTGGTAGCCAACCTTACGAGGGCTATTGAGTGTCAATAGAGGATCATCCGCTCTTGGTATCATGAGAGGAATATCCTATATGTTCTTGCTTAAATAAATCCTTAACTAAGGTTATTCGGATTGAGAGAGAAAGGGTTCTCTGGGAGAATCCGACAAGAGCAAGACTCGAGGAGAGACTGTATAGGCCTGACAGCACCATTCCTAGTTAAGGTTTCAGGGATATTAGATGGATGGGAGATTATAGATACATGATAATTGAGGACAGATAGGTCCAAAAGATTGGATTCTCCTATATCGTCTGGGGGCTGCGGTATAGTGGCCTGGTACATCCATAGTTAATGAGTTAGGTGAATTATTATAGAGATGGTAATTCACTATGTCAAAAGGAGTTCTGACAAGTATAACTCACGGCTAGCTTGATATTGGGCCTAGAGGATCACACATATATGGTAGGTGTTGCGATGAGTAGAGGTTCAGATATGAGATATCCGCTGAACTCCCTATCTTATTGGATATCCATTAAGCCCCTGAATTATTGGATCATGAGATGAGATCCAATAATTGCTAATAAGAGATTATTGGGTAGAGACCCACTAATCCAATAGGCTTGGGTAATTGGATGGAGATCCAATACCCAATAGGGCAAAGATCCATTAGAGTTGACTGGAGGTCTCTATAAATAGGAGAGAACCAAAGCTTTATAGGTTGAGAGTTCTCTTGGTAGCCACCTCCTGTTCTCCTCTCCCTAGAGAGGTGCATCGATGCAGTCCCTGTCGTGTGGATACCGCTAGAGAGGAGGATGCTTGACCTCCTTCATCCTCTCCTATAGATCTACAGGGATTCAGGGATATATGATCTCCCTAGGTACTTTCTTTTATACGTGTAATTTTTCACAGATTTGTTTGATGCACCGATCTTCGCACGACGATGGAAACTTTCTACGAAAAATCTGGTGTGTTTTGTTTTTTTGTTTTTCCACTACGCATGAGATGTCACTCGCCTGATGGATTTTCTAATAAGACATTACCGAAAGAGAGGTAGGAGATATGCCGATAGTTGGTCGGTATGACTTTACATTGAGGAGCAAAAGGGACAGCCTCCCTTATAGGCTAAAGGGGGAGGTTGTTGGGCTGATGGCCCAATTTAGCCCATATGGACTTTAGTAGCCCATAGCCCGCTCCCCTTTTAACTTAAACCCTAACACTAATTAGGGAGCTAATGGTGACTGTGAAAATTAGAGAGGAAAAATCGTAGCAAAATGGTAAAAATTTTGCAGCAACAAAGGGGATTCAAAGAGGAGAAAAGGACAGAAAAATAAGAGAAAAAAAGGAAGAAGATGAGGAACATATAGAGACTGTTCTCATTCATCCAAACAGTTTTCTCATCTCAGGTTAGATCAGATCTATAATGAATTTTTACTGTGATTGCTTGGGGAGGTTTTGAATATTGTGCACAGTGACGTGATCCTTATATCGAAATTATTCTCTTGTGATTGTTGTTTAGGTTTTAGGCAAGAGATTTTGAGAATTGTACATTCATTATTTCTACAGTGGATTTTCTCTAATTTGTCATGTGATTTTTACCCTTCACGTTAAAGGAGTTTTTCACATAAATCTTAGTGTTCTATTTGATTATGATTTTCGTTTAATTTTACTATGTGTTACGACTTGCTAGTATTTGTTCATATACAAAAGTTATTTCTTATTTATTATTATTTTTCACATCAGACATTCCCACACTTTATCGTGCAGTCATTTGTCGGAGAACAAGCAAAAGATGGATATGTTGATCTATGATCAGAGTCAATTATTCGGATGGCCAAAGCAAGCTGTATTATTTATTTCTTGAAACTCGTAGCATACATCAAGAATTGGAAGCATGCAGGTGTAAGAGTGTAGCCATGGGTTTTTTTGGGTGAAGTACGATCAAAGGCCCCTTACAATAATAGCCATAGATGTCTACACAAGTCATCATCTCTCTTTACTCTTTGAATTGCTAAAAATTATCAGTAATAAATCATAACAGAGAAGATACAAAAAGGAAAATTAGCATGTCCATAACTTGTATCAATCACTATGTATCTTTGTTTCGCTTACTAAATTGAACGCACATAAAGAGAGAGGAGGAACTTCACCTTGGCAGCCATTGGGTAGATAGGGATTGCCTTGATAACTAAGAGAACATCCACGGCTGTATCCAACGCTAGAATTCGTGTAGGCATAATTAAGAATGTTGCAGCAATCACTGTTGCGACTGAGGCAAGCGTAAGTCTTCGGATTCTTACAAGCATCTTCACATGTAGGATGGTCTTTAATGTCGCATGCTAAGGTCGCCTTCACTTCCGTGCTCCCCCCGCCCTTCACTGTTCGTCCGAGATCCTGTTCAGCAACATTGTTTGCATCATAATAAATGGCCTTGATGTTTGTGGCATTAACCAAATCAAGATTGGTCTGGTTGAGTCGAGTTAAGCGAATCCCCAGAGAAGTGTAGTTCCAACTAGAGAGCTGAAATATGCAGTGCCGATTGCCACTGGTCGAGCATATAGTCGTGCAAGTATCGATAGTCACACCGGTAATGGAATTCAGCGCTGGAACCGGACACATACAATCTGTTTTCTGTCCCACCGAGTTAAAATTGTATGGCCAGTCGCCGAGATCAATCAATGAAGTGCTGATGGACTTCACATCCACACCCATGGTGATAATGGGTAATTTGACATGTGCTATCCCAGTATCCAAATCAATTTTTCATAACCTCGGTTTTGCCATCACCCAAGAAGAGCTTAGGAGATGTGGTGGTGGGGCGTATGAAGGAAAGATCGAAGCCCGGCCGGTAGCAGCCATTGCCTATGCCGAAAGGATATGCGATGCTGATATTACCACAACATCGAAAGGTATGACTGCGGATCCACTTTCTGCTCTTGTTGAATCCATTGAACTCAATCGTAACAGTGGTGGTAGTAACAGCGAGATCTCCACCGACTCCATCCCTTCTCTTCCCTCTCTCGAACACCTGCCTTTTCCTCGTCTAGCTGTCTCGAACCTGTTAGAAAAGGGAGATTCCGGTAGTTTAGGAACCTTGCATGAAGAATGTATAAAACATGAAAATAAAAGGATAGATAATAAATAATAATTTTTATATATAAATAAATACTAATAGACTATAATATATAGTGAAATTAAACAGAAATTACAATCAAATAAAATATCAAAATTTACGTGGAATATCCCTTCAATGTGAAGGGTAAAAATCACAGACAAATCAGACAAAATTCACTATAGAAATAATGAATGTAAAATTCTTGAATCTCTTGCCCAAAACCCAAGCAATAATCACAAGAGAATAACTGAGATATAAGAATCACGTCACTGTGCATAATATCCAAAATCTCCTCAAGCAATCATACAAGAATTTACTGAAGATCTGATCTAACCTGAGATGAGAAATTGTTTGGATGAGTGAGAATAATTTTTATGTTTTTCTTATCTTCTTCCCTTTCTTTTTCTCTTATTTTTCTGTCCTTTTCTCCTCTCTTTGAATCCCCAAAGCTGTTATAAATTTCTGCCCTTTTGTTGTGATTTTGATCTCCTAATTTCGCGACCACCATTAGCCCCTATATATAATTAGGTTTAGGTTAGGATTTAGGGAAAAAGAGTTAGGGTTAACAAGAGGAGGGCTATAAATGAATGGCTCCTCACCAACAACCTCCCCTTCAACCCATAAGGGAGGTCATTCCCATGACTTCTTAGTGTAAATCCATGCCAACCAATCACAACACATCTCCTACCTCTTTTGGTAAGTCTTTATCAACATATACCATTATCATCTGTATGAATTTTCCAAGCTTCAGTACATTTCTCTTAAAATCCGACATCTATATGTTGGTAAACTTTGAATGCTTTTTACATAAATGAATGGAACTCGTAATGCTTTTGACACATCACATAATTTTTCACATAATTTTCAATTTACTTGGAATTCTGTAATTTCATTTTTCTTGTAGATTTACAAATTCTCAATATATTCTGCAATATTCTCTAGCAATACACCTTTGCAATCTAGATTACCATGACACAACTCCCCCTGCAAAAGTAAGTACAAGACCTGATGTGGATTTTCTTGTATTAATATCTCTAGCCATATCTGCATCTGTGTAACTCGTTAGCACTGGTGGTCCACCTCCAAAGCTTAAACAAACTTTAGAGTTTCCTCTGAGATATCTCAATATCTACTTCACTACTACCCAATGCTCTTTACCTGGATTTGTATGAAATTTGCTAGTAACACGCACTGTATATGTGATGTCCGGCCTCGTACATACTATTACATACATTAAACTTCCAATTGCTGAAGCATAAGGAACCTTTTGCGTTTTCTCCTTCTCTTCATTTGACGGACTCTATTCTGAGCACAACTTGAAGTGACCTGAAAGAGGAGAACCAACTGGCTTTGCATTGCTCATACTGAACCTTTCTAATACCTTCTCGATGTATTTCTCCTGTGACAATCAAATCTTTTTATTTTTTCTATCACAAGAAATCTGCATGCCTAGTATTTGCTTTACTGGCCCCATGTCCTTCATTGCAAAGGACTCACTTAGTTCCTTCTTCAACCTGTCAATTGTATGCATATCTTTCCCTAGGATAAGCATATCATCAACATAAAGTAAGAGAATAATAAAATCCTCACCAAACCGTTTGATGTACACACAATGATCTGAAGCTATTCTTTTGTATCTATTTTCAATCATAAATGAATCAAACTTTCTGTACCATTGTCTTGGAGCTTGCTTCAATCCATACAAACTCTTTCTTAACTTGCAGACAAAATTTTCTTTACCTTTGACTTTAAAACCTTCTGGTTGCTCCATATAAATTTTCTCCTCCAAATCACCATGAAGGAAAGCTATCTTCACATCTACCTGCTCCACCTCCAAGTCCTGGCTCACAACAATACCTAAAGTAATACGAATAGAAGATATTTTAACAACATGAGAAAAAATTTCTTCAAAGTCAATACCTTTCTTTTGACTAAAGCCTTTCACAACTAATCTGGCTTTGTATTTTAATTTAGAACAATATTCTTGAGTCTTCAACTTGAAAACCCACTTGTTCTTCAAAGCCTTCATTCCCTATGTAAGTTGCACCAAATTATATGTATGATTCTTTTGTAGAGAATCCATCTCTTCCTGCATAGCAACTAACCACATTTTTTTCTGCTCACTTTCAACTGCTTACTGGTAACTCTCTGGTTCACCTACATTAGTAAGCATCACATACTCATCTATAGAGTATCTTCTGGAAGACTGACATTATCTTGGAGATCTTCTCAATTGAGGTTTTACAGGAAACTACTCCTCAACTTCTTCTTGCTTAACATGTCCTGCAGATAGATTAATATCTAGTTCCATACCATCTTCCTGCACATCTCCCACATCACCCTGATACACTGGAGGAACAACTGGGTCACAATCTGCTAATCCTTCTATAGAAGTCTTGGCTGGTGCCTCCTTCTTCAAATCCTCAAGGGTTTGATCCTCGAAGAAGACCACATCTTTGCTTCTAAACACCTACTTTTCTGAATCCTAAAGCCTGTAACCAAATTGATCATATGAGTAGCCAAGAAAAATACATTCTTTTGTCTTACCATCCAACTTGGACCTTTCATTGTCTGGAACGTATACAAATGAACGACAATCAAACACTCTCAAATGCTTATAGGAAACATCTTTCCCTGACCAAATATGCTCTGCAACATCAGCATCTAGGGCTATACAGGGAGATAAGTTAATTACATCAATTGTAGTCCTCAAGGCCTCATCCTAAAACCTTTTGGGTAGCTTTGCTTGTGAAAGCATACATATGATCTTTTCCATAATGGTGCGGTTCATCCTCTCTACAATTGCATTATGCTGAGGTGTACCAGGAACTGTCATCTCATACTGGATGTCATGTGACTTGTAATAATTATCAAACAATCCTGTATACTCACCATCATTATCTAATCTTATGCATTTCAACTGTCTTTCTGTCTCCCTTTCACCTTTGGCATGAAACTCTTTGAAGATACTAATAACTTGATCCTTGGTCTTTAAAACATAAGCCCAAATTTTCCTGGAAAAGTCATCTATAAAAGTAACAAAGTAAAGTGCACCACTGATACCAAGAACATTAGTAGAACCACTAGGAGTTTTTGTCCTTAAAGGACCACATACATCTGTATAAACACGGTCTAAGGTATGGATTTTTCTAGATAAAGCAGGACTAGCAAATGAAACTCTATGTTATTTACCAGCTAAACAATCAATACAAGGGTTCAAACGTATCCCTCTGAGGTTAGGCAATACCTCTCTCTTGGAAAGAGCTTGTAGTCCTTTCTCGCTCATGTGTCCCAATCGTCTATGCTACAACTCCATGCTGAAGTCTTTCTCTGTGGCATTTAACTATTCACCACAAGCTTTGGCCTGCAATCTGTATAAAGTATGATATTTTTTTCCACTAACTATAACAAGAGAAACCTTACTGAGTTTTCATTGCCCTTTGTGAAACCTGTTATCATAGTCTTCATCATCTAGTCTTCCAACTGAAATTAGATTCAGCTTAAAGTCAACCACATGCCTCACATCCTTAAATACCAACTTGCAACCAAGGTTGGTCTTTATGTGAATGTCACCCATGCCAATGATGTCTGCTATGCCATAGTTGCCCATCTTAACTACACCAAAATTTCTAGTCCTATAGGTAGCAAAGAACTCCCTCCGTGATGTAGCATGATAAGAAGCTTCTATGTCAGTTATCCACTCAAGATCCTGACACACATAAGAAAAAATATCATCAGAAGGGGACAAAATCAAATAATCACCAACCTGCACTATAGCTGTGGCATTCTCTTTTGACTCTGTAGACTCCACTTCTTTTCTCTTTTTCTTGCTCTTCTTAGGATGCTTACACTAATTCTTATAATGTCCTTTCTCATCATAGTTACAGCAAACAATATCTTTCATTGATCTTGACTTGCTTCTACCTATGCGTGAACTGCTTCTATCTTTAGACCTTGACGTTCATCTGTTCTCTGAGATAAGTGCCTGTGAATCAATCTGAGATACTGCTAAGTTCTTTCTTTTCAACTCCTCATTCAACAAACTACTTATTACTTGACTCATGGTAACAATACCATATGGCGTAGAATTACTGAGGGAAACTACTAGTATCTCCCAACTTTCTGACAATGAACTGAGAAGTAACAATGCCTGCAACTCATCATTAAGAGACATTTTCATAGAAGATAACTGGTTAGTAATACTCTGTATTTCATTCAAATGCTTAGCAATAGAAGTACCCTCTTTATATTTCTGGTTCACAAGTTTTCTGATCAAAAAAGCTTTGTTGCTAGTTGTTTTTCTTTCATAGAGGTCTTCTAATTTTTTTCAAAGAGAATATGCAGAACTTTCAGTAGAAACATGATGAAAGACACTATTATTGAGCCGCTTTCGAATAAACTCAATCATTTTTCGATCTAATCTCTTCCACTCATCATCTATCATAGTAATGGGTTTTTCACTATCCTCTTGCAAAGGTCCATATAAATCTTTATAATACAAGAGATCTTCCATTCTTGGTTTTCATATCATCCAATTGTTTCCGTTCAAACTAATCATGCGAGAAACACTACCGGTCTCCATGTTCAAATACAAAAATTAAATCACCGAAACCTTGTCATGATACTAGTTGATGGGGAAATAAAAGGATAGGCAATAAACAATAACTTTTGTATATGAATAAATACTAGCAGGCTGTAACACATAGTGGAATTAAACAAAAATCACAATAAAATAGAATACCAAGATTTATGTGGAAAACCCCTTCAACGTGAAAGGTTAAAACCACGGGGCAAATCAAAGAAAATCATCTATAGAAATAATGAATGTATAATTTTCGAATCTCTTGCCCAAAACCTAAGCAACAATCACAAGAAAATAACTGAGATACAAAGAACATGTCACTGTACACAATATCCAAAACCTCCTCAAGCAATCACAGAAGAATTCACTGAAGATCTGATCTACCCTGAGATGAGAAACTGTTTGGATGAGTGAAAATAATTTTTGTGTTTTTCTTGTCTTCTTCCCTTTCTTTTTCTCTTGTTTTTCTACCATTTTCTCCTCTCTTTGAATCCTCAAAGCTACTGTAAATTTCTACCCTTTTGCTGTGATTTTGATCTCCTAATTTTACGACCATCATTAGTCCCTATATATAATTAGGTTTAGGTTAGAATTTAGAAAAAAAGAGTTAGGGTTAACAAGAGAAGGACTATGGGTTGCTAAAGCCCATATGAGCTGAACAGCACCATACAAATAGCAAGATAAGAAACTATATTTCAATAATACCATAACGGTAGCATAACTTACGTGTATGGTAGAATAAGAAACTATCTTTCAATAATACCATAACGGTAGCATAACTTACGTGTATGGTAGAATGAAGTAGAAATTTGCACGACTCAAAAGACGGTACAGCGGCCTAGAAAGTTGATTAGACTTGTACTATGTGCACTCTTAGCATGAACTTCATGTATGTCGAGCTTGCCGTCGTTCTGTCCTGTTCATGTTCTAATCGAAATCAAAATAAGTTGGAATTATAATTGAATCGGAATCGATTTTAGGTGATTCGTTTTTTGTTTTTTATTTTGAAAATTAAAACCATTGATTTCAGTTCCAAACTGATGGTTTCGATTTTAAACCGTTGAAATATTTTTAAAAATAATTATATATTATATTTAGTATAGTGGCTAAAATGTTAAATTTAAATCAATGAATATGAGTTTGAGTCATGAGAGAGGCTTTATGTTTGATTAAAGTTTTTTTTTTCAAAAGAGGTATTGTTTTTATCAGCCTTGCCTATTATAGTTTATACATCTTTTTTAATTTTAGAAATAAAATTATGTTATTTTTACATTCCAAATTATTTTTTAATCAAAAATTTTGAGGTTAGAATCGGAACCGAAATCGTCCGAAGCGGAATCAAAACGGATGGTTCCGATTCTTGATTTCAAGAAATCAAAATTGATGATTCCAAAATCATGGTTCGGTTCGGTCGAAGCTGTCTCATTGCATGTGAATATATAATACTGCTAAGCTTCTTTAAATTGGCAAAGTTGGCATCCACAATTAAAACTATCAATTTTAGAAGTTGACCCGTTATAAATTTTCTTCGAACAGAGTCTCCTTCTTCTGATTAACGGGTCTAAAAGCAACGGGTCCTGTTTCCTTATTTTCCTCAAGTCTAATCAATGCATCATTGTTGAGAGTCGAACAAAATACAACAAAGACATGACGCACATCTGCAACTACAAAAGTACATCCACATAGCAAAATATGATTGAATTCATTTAGATCATATCAATGAGACTTCTGATGGGTGTTCACGATGATTATCCCAGAAAGGACATGTTTACCATTGGTTCTTCATATTTTGTTGAAGTATACTGGTCATCATAAAGATGTCACTCCTTTGGTGTGGATCAGAAAAGAGCAACCAGTATCGATGAGTGACATATCATCGGTTATTATCATTCTTATATCTATGAAACTAGTATTTAACAGCTAGAATAAATATTTCATAAGTATCGTCATCATAACTGTCATTAACACTACAAATTCTAACAAGAGAAAGATTAAACAAACAAGCTATAAATATTATGATCAGATACATATACTCTTGAGAACATAAACGAGCATTTATGAGATACAAATATGTCGGTGGCAATACCAGTCCCTAACAATTCTTGAAGTTATTTGGAATGAAAATTTATGATTTAACCTTCCCACATGATGGCTCCACGATATAATGATCCGCGCATAATCTGCGTTAGGATATATTGCCAGTATATGCAAATATAAATACTAGTACAATAGACACTCACCTTGGGTTATAATGTGACCACATGAATTCTTTTTCTAGACTATAATTCCTGGATGTACCTTCGGATGCTTGGTCAACTAAATCAGAGAAAATATAAGATGAATCGCTTAGTAGGCACTCAGTTTCTTCATCACCTTCTGCAATATGACGTCCTCTATTCTTTCTAATCCTTCTTAGGCTTTGTAGTTTATACTCCACTTCTTTCATTGTAGGCCTTTCGCTTCCTTTAAACTTCAAGCACGTTGCTACTAGTTGAATAATTTCCATAAGCTCTTGTTTAGTCGCTTCTTTTATAACACGATCTTCCACGAGATCAAAATAGCATTTCTCTTTCAGTGCTTGGAGAAAATATATTGACAGGTTCTGTTTATTCTCATGTTCAATAGAGAAAATCGGTTTCCTTCCTGTTAAAAGCTCCAGAAGAATGACCCCAAAGCTATAAACATCGCTCTTCTCTGTCAATTGGCTTGTTTGATAATACTCTGGATCCAAGTATCCAAAGGTTCCTTGAATACCGGTAACTATATGAGTTTGATCAAGTGGAATAAATCTTGAAGCCCCAAAATCTGATACTTTTGCTATGAAGTGATCATCCAAGAGAATATTGGATGACTTAACATCTCTGTGTAAAATAGATATTGAAGCAGCTGAGTGCAGATAAGCAAGTGCTCCTGCGGTCTCTGCAGCGATCCTCAGACGAGCTTCCCATGACAATGCAGAACTACCATCTGAAGCATGGAGATGGTCCGAAAGAGCTCCATTTGAGATAAATTCATAGATCAATAAGGGCACTTCGGTCTCCAAGCAGCATCCAAAAAGCTTTACCACGTTTCTATGATTAATTTGAGAAAGAATTGCAACCTCATTGACGAATTGATCTATCTCGCTCTTCTTCACAATCTTTGACTTTTTTATGGCGACTACGCGTTGATCCGATAGAATCCCTTTGTAAACTGTTCCGTGTCCTCCATGACCGAGCACTCGAGTTTCATCAAAATTATTGGTTGCCTTTTCTATCTCTTCCAGAGGAAATATTTTTGTTCTCTCAGCAACATCTTCACGGGAAGAAATTAGTTGTTGTAGCAGTAAACCATGATTCTGACGGAAGTGTTTTTGTCTTATTCTCTTTTGTTTTCTTTTCTTCCATTTCCTCCTAAGGATGATCAAACCCGTACTCAACAGCAATAGGCCCACGCCATTACTTGCGCCGATGATGACACCTGCACGTTAACACTCAAGTTTTAGCTTTCCCTGACTCTTGTTAGCTTTGTCGATGGCATTTACCCTCCACTGTGTGAATTGGTTTCCAGGACTTACCCAATTCAAGAGTATGCTTTTTGCCAGGGATACAGGCTTTTTGTCTAGGAAAACCGGACGACCCAGGTGGGCATGTGCAGCTATAGCCGCCCATCGTGTTAGTACAAGTTCCATAGCAAACATATTTTTGGGGAAGGCTACACTCATCAATATCTGTCAATTCATCAAAAATATTAGCAATGCTTGAGAAGGAAATTTTAGAAGATAATTGCAAACAAAAAAAAAAGACGAAGCCTGTGAATGCTGAAAGCTCGAGCATTTCTGCTGTATGTATGCATTAAGTAGATGCTGCTTACATGACTAATATTCTTCATATCAAAGAGCGAGGGAAAGAGTTCTAAGTACCTCTACATCCATTAGGGAGATATGGATTTCCTTCATAACCATCGTTACATTGGCAACGATATCCTGAAATTTTCTGGCCATTGCTACTAATGTTCTTGTCATTACATGAGCTGTGTTGGTCGACACATGCGAATGTGATCGTGTTCAGCTTAGCATCCTTGCAGGATTGGTCTGTGATTACCCAATTCATGATGATTTGCTCTTCAAGACCAATAAAAGGTTGATTTTCATATGCGAAGGAAAAATAGTCATCGTCATATATTCTCTTGACTTCCAATGTCCCTTCTTCTAATGACATATTCGTCACTATGTAGTAGTGTTGGAAGAGGAGAATAGGAGGCTTAGTCGTCTTGTTGCAGGTTAGAAAAAATGACTGATCCCTGTAGCAGCCTTTTTCTAGCCCAAAGGGAAATAAGATGTTAACATCCCCGCATTTTGTTGAACAGTTATTTGTCAGAGATGGTACGGTGGTTGCATCTATTGAGATGATGAAAATGGTCAGCAACGGAATTAATGCAACATAACTTTTTTTTAAATACATTTATACATTTAAATATATAGAGAGATGAGGAAAAAACATCACCTTGGCAGCCATTAGGTATGTAGGGATTGCCTTGATAACTTAATGAACACCGACAAATATACCCAATAGTATAATTTGTGTGATATGTATCAGGAAGGACATCGTAACAATCACTATTATTGCTAAGGCAAGCATAAATTGTTATATTCTTGTTAGCCTCTTTACATGTTGGGTGGTCGGTGATGTAATACGCTAGAGTAGTCACTGCCACTTGTGTTTCCGTCCCATTTACTATTCCTTCAATATTATCGCTAGTAAAATTTCTCCAACTATACATGAATGCCTTAATGGTAGATACATTAATCAAATGATTGTTGGTCAGGTTGCGTCGGGTTAACTGAATCCCCAAGGTAGTCAAATTCACAATATTCCGATTAAATATGTAAATACTACAGAATCCTGAGGACCAGTATTCATGTGGACTCGAACTATTAGGATAACATGTAGTTGAGCAAGAATCAATGGTGTTCTTGGTAGCAAGATCTACTAGATCGGCAATAGCGTTGCAACCAGATACAAAAATCTCGTTAGATGTCAATGAATTAGGGAAACTGGTTGTAAAGTTTGCAGCCAACTTAAAAGAGAAGGGGAAATTCCTCAGATCAATCAATGTTTGGTTGAAATATTCCTCATCGACACCCATGGTGACAATTGGAGTTTTCACGTACACGATTCCATTGTCCATATCAAAATCAATGACCTCAACGGTGTCATCGCCCAAGAAGAGGCTACGAGTAGGAGGATCAGTGGAATGGCTTCTGCAGGAAAGGTTAAAACCTGCACGACAGCAGCCGCTGCCTATACCAAAAGGGTACTCGAAGCTGATGTTACCACAGCTTTTTGGGCAGTTGGAAGAGAGGGCAAAAGTTAAGTTTGTGGATGTATTTTCTGCTCCTGTTGAACCCATTGGTCCCAATGTCAGAAATAGTAGGAGCAGCACCTCTGCTAACCCCATCCCGTCTCTTCCCTCGCTCAAACACCAACGTCCAGATATTACCAACCTGTTAGAAAAAGAGAGTTAGGGAAGCTTAAGTAGGTTACATGGACAATGTTTATAACACGAACTGATAACACCATAAAATTAATTAGTGGAAAAGTCGATTTCTGTGACACCAGAGCACTTCCATATCGATCAAATATGGTAGTATTGAAATCTTAAATATTTTCTGCAGCCCAGGAAAAGCAGCCCAAGCCTGCATATGTATATAGTATTAATTTATATCAGTGTTCATTATGAATAATATTTAGCGGTTTGATAGTACAGTGGTGATGACAAGTGTGACCCAAGGGCTTATAGAGGATGAGCAGCGGAACTCTGAAAACACGTGGGATAAAGAACGGGCTTAATGAATTCTAAGGTATCAATAACCCTCGGACAGAAGTCCATGGCATCTGCGAGGTTAGGGAGGCTCTCTGTAATGGATCAGCCAGGATGGGAAGCAAACGGAGGCAGAGGGAAAGGAAGGGAAAACTTGTATACAGGGGATAAAGCACCGGCACATGTTTCTATTTGACATTAATCTAAGAATACCTTAAGAAGAAAATTGGTTTAATGATATAAGAAATTGCAAGAACAGCCAACGATAGCTCTACTAACCTTCGCATAGCATGAAGCCTAGCAACTCTCTTCACCTTTGTCCTCTCCGCTTCTGGCTCTTACAGGGATGAAACTGTTGTAGTGCACAGAGGGGTAGATTCTCGATGTAGATAAATAATGCTGGGGCAATAATTAGCATTAGACTAGCGAACGTATTGACTTAGTCTGGATTACTACCTGTTTGGATTTCTCACAGCTGTTCCATCGGGCATGAACAACGATGTAATACATTTCTCGGTGATATCGTATAAGTTAAATTCCTTGAAAAACAATGATTCCACCGATTTATCCAGCTGAAGTATGTATTATCTTATTTCAATCTGATTGGTCCTACTAAAACTTTGGTTGCAGTCCACCACAAGAAAGTGAATCCAGAGTAGTCCATTTGTAGGATGTGACGTGGTTTTCAGTGAGTCATTTGAATATACTAATGGGATAGTGGAATATTGTATTAGTTGTGGAAATTATTGCTGAGATGTCACGCATCGTATTGACTTTAGATTTATACGTTACAATCACATTACTATTAGGCCTTGTTGCTTCATTTTCCTCCAAGGATCAAATCACGTGGTCTTCCTAAGACTCTGAGTTGGGTTTCTCCCTCGATGACGTAACGTAAATTCAAGTTATCTACAAGCTGGTCCTCATATGAAGAATGGAATAATATAATTCAGACATCTTTATTGTTGAAAATGACTTGGGACTGATACTAGGAACTATAAGTCATCCGTTGAGAAGGGGAGATGATTGTTACGAGAGATTAGACTGGGAGAACACAAACTTCTTTTAATATTATAAAAAAAATTACACACAACATACCAATTGGTTTGCTGACCCATCCAATGTTCTTACATATACAGACATAATGACTCTATTTCTGGTAAACTATAGTTTATTTTCTAGAAATAAAAAGTATAACAAGAGCGCCCTCTTTGTGTGTGTCATGGTGTTGTGAAAACAAGGACATAAAGGAGCGTTCGACCCAACCTAACTCCATCGGACCGCCTCAAAAGAGTTGGGTCCTCACTACATACTTTTTACAAAATTCTACTCAGCAGTCGACAACAATCTCAAATTGGGACACCGAGCAGGTTTTCTCAAATGTATTTGACTATCCAATTACGTGTACACCATGAAATCTCCAGAATAAAGGTATATCACATTTGTCACCTCAGCCCACCTCGTCGGGACAATTTTCTTTTTTTGAATTTTTTCAATCTACTCAAGCTAATATATACCTCTTATAAATTAATCCTCAATCTTTCATCATATGCAATTGGCATGAATCGACCTAATAAGATAATTAACCTATTAACTTCTTTATATCTGAACTATTAAATCAAGGTACTTAAGCATATTTAGCAGTAATATATCTATCACATAATTTTTTACACCTGATGCAATCTTTATATTCAAATTATATTAATTTAGATTCAAAGGCTGGAGAAATCTAATTTCACTTTTCTTCGTTAAAAAAACTATGTATGAGTTAATCTCAGTGCTACGGTGAAAAAAGAAAACAATGAATGAATAATCCATTATTACTGTAAAAAGATTGCTAGTTATAGTTATATGTATGGGTGCTGAATGATTAAACTGTGTCACATACTCTACACGGTATATGAAGATGAAACGGTAAAACATATGATCAAGATCATCAAGTTAGAAATAAAGGAAATGCTGAAGTGCTCAATTGAGAACAATAGTGTCAAATGTTTAAAACAATAACTACAAAGCTAGAGAATAGTAATTATTGGTTGGCTCCTCTTAACTGATCATCATTTTTCACAATGAGGATAATCATAGAGTTTTGAAATAATTCGTTTGACATAGAAAATGATATATTAAAATGGATCCTGACTATGAAGACTTCGTCCTTTCTTGGCAATCTCCTGAACTTCAAAGAAAAGCAAAGAGCACGATTCCAATTGATGTTAACGTAATATGTCAATAACTCGTATCTTAGAAAGTCAACAAAGCAGTCAATTTAAGCCCGCCTCATTAGATTGTTAGTGGTCAATGCAGTAGCACAAGTCTATCTAGCGTGAACATCACGTTCACGCTAAAGAAGGTGTGGCCCTTTTGAATCCACTTGTTTGCATTCGTTCCACAGGAGCTCGTGCTTGAATCATGCAGTCCAACACTAAGTTATAGCTTTGGACAGAAGAGATAGAGACTCACATTTTGTTCTACAGGTGACATTGTCCTGCTACTTGCATTACATCACATAGACAAATCAATCACTATGGGTCACCTTATGCGAAATGAGAATAAAAAAATCAACAGACTGACTTCCACCAAGTCTTTGCATCGCTCTTGATGTGATACGCATTGATAAAACAAACGTATAATGTGCATATGATGTGATACATACAACGGCTATGCTGAACGAAAATTGACTTAACACAAGCTCATCACCCGCGATTTCAATAGATTTAAATACCAAATTTCTGCCCCAAAAATGTTCTCATTCTATGTGGCTCTCACATGAACTTTGAAATGTATTTGGTATGAAAATTTCAAACACAACATTACCCAAAATAGCATTACGTTATATCATTAAACCCAAAGACTGATACACTGCAACATTATACAGGCAAAAGTGGAGATTAAATGGTCAACGAAACATGAATATTTACCCAATAATACAAACTCACCTCAGGTAATTGTGTGACCACAAGAGTTCCTTCTCCAAGCTATAATTCATGGATGTGTACCGTTTGCATACACACAGTATAATGACGTTACTGGTGGGCCCTGTTGCTTCATTTTTCTTCAAAGATCGAATCACATGATCTTTCCAAAACTGAGTCTGATTTCTCTCTTGGCAACATTGCGTAAACTTTGAATTGTTTGAAGGGCTCTGTCCTCATTTGAAGAATAGAATGATGTAACTCAAGCTTCTTTGTCGATGAACATGTAGTGGAACTGATATAAGGAACTGTAAGTCATCACTTGAGATAGTGAGACGATTGATATGGAAGACTAGACTTGGAGGACACAAACTCATATATATATATATATATATAACATGAGATAATTGAAAATGAAATTTTATCTAAACATGTTCAAGGCACCAGAGGTTGAGAGCAAGAAGCCACTACAAACATAAGTACTAAATGTAAACAAACTCTTTGAGGAATATTGTATTAGTTGTGAAAATTATTATTGACATGTCACCTTGCATATTAACTTTGGATTAACATGTACTGTTCATATACACATACAGTGCAAAGACATTCCTGGTGGACCCTGTCGTTTCATTTTTCTCCAAAAATCAAATCACGTGGTCGTCCCACGACTAAGTCTAGTTTCTCCCTCAATAATATAGTGTAAACTATGAGTTGTCTGATTGGCGCTATCCTTGTTTGAAGAATAGAATGATGTTACTCAAGCTTCTTTATCAATGGACATGATGATGGGACAGATACTAAGAACTACCAAGTCATCACTTGAGAAGGGGAGATAATTGGCAAGGGAGATTAGATTCGGAGGGCATAACTCCTTTTGATACTATAATACTATAAGGAGAATTACATGCAACAACATTCTATATATATATATATATATATATATATATATATATATATATATATATATATATATTATATGAAATAATTAAAACTGAGGTTTTATGAACATGTTGAAGGCATAAGAGGTTGCGAGCAAGTAACCAATATAAACATAAGTAACAAATGGAAACAAACTCATCAAAGAATATTGTATTAGTTGTGGAAATTATTGTTGACATGTTACCTAGCATATTAACTTTTGATTACTTTATTTTTCTCCAAAGATTGAATCACTTGATCTTCCTAAGACTAAGTCTGATTTTTTCCTTGGTAACTTAGCATAAACTTTGAGTTGTTTCAAGGATTCTATCCTATTTTGACGAATAGAATGATATAACTCAAACTTCTTTATCGATGAACATAACGGTGGGATTGATACAAGATACAAGAAACTGAAGTCATTATTTGAGAAGGGGAGACAATTGGTATAGAAGTCTAGACTTGGAAAACACAAACATCTTTTAATATTATAAGGAGAATTACATGTAATAATTTTCTAGGCGAGGTAGCCGCATGTGTCAGTGACATCTTCAAACTTCAATATATATATATATAAGGATTTTGTTAAATAAATCACTTGAAACAGGTAAATAAGATATTACGAGATTGCTAAGTGCTTAACTAGTAAAGCCATAAGCATGTGATAGCTAACTAGTAATCCATTATAATTCATCTACACATCTAGTAGTGCATATCCCAAGAACATTCAAATCGGTTCGACATAGATCAACCTTTGGCCTAGTACATATCCCGCCAAGACGCAGATTTTCCACTACTGGAAGTCCGGAACACAATAAAGTACTCGGATCGAAAACCCATCTTTCACCATTTACTCTTTGAAAAAATATATACAATTACAAATCCGCATATGATTACAGAGAAGAAATGCCTCTTCCTATTCGTACAATGAATCGATACGAGACATTCAGTTGTTGTGTTTCACATGCGTACCATTTTTTATATCTAGATTCTGTCCTACGTTAGAAAACTAGTAACGAATGTTAGAACTTTAACATCAATATGACCGATGATGCCAGATTCTTTGATTCTGCTGTTCTTCCGATGCCCCGTGGTATCGTACGTAATACATAGAATTCAATTTCCTTAATCAGCTTATGAAACACACAATATGGCAGTACAAGTTTCCATCTCAAAGGCTGTTTCTTTATTCGGTCGATTCCCATCGCCGACAGTATTCAAAGTCGAATACATAGACCAGACTAAAAACACATCCAAGCATTTTGATGATGTCAGGGGAGGTTAAAACAACTACAAAAGTATTGTGTTACCTTGTTCGTTTTCAAAGACAAAGCAAAGACGGACGGATTACAGAGCATCACAGAAGGGCTTTGCCCTGGAAACTTGAAAGCATGGAAGACGAGTGTTTTATCAAGCTTAGCAGAGTTTGGCAACCAAAATAATGCAGCTAAGGAACTGTTGGGGAAAAAAAATAAAAATCACATCATCTTTGCATGAAAAGCCCAAAAGAGCAATTAACCACCACTCACCTCAACGGCTTTCAAATTAAAAAAAAAGGAAGCAGTGACATAGAACAACATATCATTACCAGTTGTATAGAACATGCTCTTCTAGAAATTAAAAAGATGATTTTGTAATCGTGAATACTTATGATCAAAGGGCAAGTCCAGATCAAAATGTAAAAGGAGTCATGAATTTTCTGAGCAAATAAACCTATGATCTACTTTTTCACTTATGAAAATTGTATGCTGAGAAATTTCACAAGTCAAACCTAGAAGAAATGGTTTGTTACGCTTACAACATCCAAAATTGTACAATTACAAATTCTCATTCAGGCCGTTCATTTGAGTTCCAACTTCTGTGACCAGAGCTGTCAAAACTGCATCATACTACTACCTACCTGACGAAGCATCCACCAAATGCATCATTAATCCAATATCTATGTCAAAAGATCTAGGCAGATGGAGAATCTGTTAGTTCTCTGGCCAATCTAAATGTTCAATAGGATCCCCACTCAGCCGCCATGCTCCTTCTGTAATCTCTTGGAAAAGCTGGTCATATCCCCAACTTGAGAAACCCAAGAAGAACCAATAATCATCAGGAGATTCTTCTTTCAATTTAATTTCTTCAATCACCTGACGTGTTACAACTGGATTGCCAAAATAAACACCTTTCACGATCTCTGTATAACCCTCTTTAGCTTTCCGGATCAAACTGACAAGAGGTAAAGTCTGAAACCTGACAGGACCTCCATAGTAGAGAGGAGCATGCTTTAGTGAAACCAGATCACTGTCTAGTTCCTTAAAAATATCCCAGCTTATCCGTTTGTTAATGACCAAACCTTGGAAACCCTGGTTCTTGTCCATGGTCACTATCAGCACTGTAGAGTTGTCAAATGGAGCAGCGTTGAAGAGTTTATCAGTGGCAGCAAGAATGGATCCCACAACTACATGTATGTGTTTATCGTGAGAGGTGACTGGTGTATATGTATTAAGAGGGTCTTCGCTGTCTGCAGAAATAGCTTTATTCAGCACAATTTTGTTGTATTTGTCTTCTGGTGAATGAGCTTTCTCATGAGCGATCAAAGTGGATGCATATAACACCTGTTCATACCTGTTTCCCTTCCTTGAATCCGTCCACAGAAGGCCTAGATATATATAGAAAAAGATTGGACTACATGATGGAATACTCGAGTATTCTTGAAAATGAGAGACGAAAGCAGTGTCTCAAAAGAGTAGAATGATTCTTCAATTACTGGATATCTATACAAAAGCAGTGCCAAATACTACATTGAATATATGATCTGCCGGACAAAATTTCTGTTCCATTAGGAGTTCCATTTAGGACTCAAAAATTCCTGGTAGCTAATCTCAGGTTAAAGACAGGCAGGCAGTTGGGCTTGCTGTTAACTTAAAGGGCAGTTGGCAAAAAAGAGTCCTATCAGACTACTAATGTAGATAGTGGACAGAAAGGAAACTAATTGCAATATCTGTTAAGGAACCAAAGATAACACATTTATGGAGGAGCTGTAGAAGTCAAACAGGGTTGGTGTAATAGCTAAGTCATAGTATCCCAGATCATTCTCATTTTAGACTGGCATTGAAGATGCCAGGTACATATGAAGAGGCAGTTGTGCTACAATATTTCTGATGTCTTGTCATCAGATCCATAGACCTTAATACCGTAGCATGTCTATAATTCCATGACTTTTCTGTTTTCCGATCAAACAACAATTGAAGCATTCATGGTGTTAGTAATACCCTTATCAAAGCCAAAAGTTCTAGGGTGCAAGACCTGGTTCACAAACCTTCACAAATATTACTCCACTATTCCCTCCGAGAAGCTTTTTCAGACACCAACATCACATTTCCACGATCATGTAACAAATGACCATTAAGCCTCTGTTTGGTTGCTTAATAAGAGAAAAGGAAGCCAATAGATGAAATCTAATTTTCCCATTATCTGGCAATGAACAACATTCAGGAAGAGAATTCAAGAAGTAATTCATGGACTTTGGGAGACAATGTTCTAGACATTTTTATCATACTAAAAAACAAACATTGCAATTTCCTTTATAATATTTATGCAGCTTTTTGTTTGACCAAACAAGAGAAAGTTATATTTTTCTTTTCTTAGCTAACGTATTCCAAGATAACATACACCAAATACCATAAGAAATGAGAATGACATATAAGGTACGGGGAGGGTCAACGTATGCATCTTTGCTCGTACAAGAGGCTGTCCCATCATCTGAACCCTGATCACCTAAGTTTCAAAGAAGCAACCCTCACATGGCAGCAAGGCTTGCAAACCCTAATCAACCAGATCATAAAGAGATAGTGGTATGCCAAAAAAGTGATTATGCTAATACTACAAGGAAACTGGCCCCTGCGGAGCTTCTCTTCTTCCCGTGATGAGTGGAGAAGTAAGACGGTCACGGGCCACCTGATGGCAACAATGTGAAATCAACTCCAAAATAAACTAGGTATCACATAGAAGGACCCAAATATTAGCAGTTTGAATAAATAGAAAAGAAGCTCATGCAGATACTTGAAATGGCTATTTCTAATGTCTGGAACATGTTGATCCAACTTATAATCAAGATGTATTATCACAGATGATCTAATCACCTTGGGTATATGACAACAAATAAATAACCAATACTTAAGAAGTTAGAACAAACTTCAAAAAAAGAATAAATATTGTAAATGTGAATGTAAAAGTTGCAGTTCCATGCATGAGAGAGTAAAGACTTATAAAGCATGACTCCTACAAGTTAGTAACTGCTCATGGACAAGTGAAAGAAGTAAACAACAAAAGGCACAAAGTCCAATACCTTTCAGAAATATTAAATCCTTAAAGTCAGAATAAGCAAAAGACGCACAGTTTCAGTAACAGAGTTGGAAAAAATTTACTAACCTTTACATGTAGACTAAATTTTGACACCCAATAAATACATAGGCTATTTAAAGGCAACAAAAATACGAGCAATGTCGTCTGCTTTGCAATAGTAACATATTTTTCCATTTAGAGTCAATAGACACATGAGAAATGAGATCCAGAGTTGTTTTGTGAAAAACATCATTTTGTTTTCCCAGAGATAATTGTAAGATTACTAACATTCAATGTAGCATTAGATGGAGAGACTCTCTCCCTACTTGTTCATTTTTTGTCCAACAAATGTTGTAAGATTACCCAATTTAAGATCAAAGGCACTTCTATTTCTCATTTATTGTTTGCTGACAACCTTCTCCTTTCTTTTCGTGCCAACAAAAAAATTTGTGTCAACATTCTTGACTCCAATGTTCAACTGACTAACCTCAAAATTAGTCTTGCTAGGTCCAATGTTTCTTTTCCTAAGCATTGTGACCCTTAGACCAAACACCATACTTAGCTCCTTTCGCATCAAGGAGGGCTCTTGGCCCATGAAGTGCTTGGGAACCTACTTTCATCCTACTAGGTCTCTAAAAGATACCAAAACATCATGGTTGATGAAGCCTTAGCCAAGATTAGTTGTTGGTATAAATGTCTCCTGAACCAGACTGGAAAATATTTCTGAATTAATGCTATCATTAACTCTATCACCACTGTAGTCTCCTTAACAGTTAGATTTCTGACCCTGGATATAATCATGACTATCAAGAATAATTCCATCAAGGACGTCTTAATGATCAAGTCTTTCCAGATCAGAATCAAAGCGAGCTCAGAGTCAATACACCTACCTATTAAATTTCGATTGTCCTAAAACTTAGGAAGAATGCCACAAGGAACATACTGCAGCCAAAACAGAAATTCACAAATTCGATCAAATAGTCAGGTAAGACCAATCTGAACCACATGGAAGTTGTTGTATACCCAATAAGCTACATCTGTGTAGAGTTGCTATAATATTACAAAGCAATTCAAGATAAAAATACCTTTATAATTATGATTATGAGAATTGCCTCCATGAGATTCTAGAAATTCCATGATACTAACAACTGACATATCGCCTTCATAGGTAATTGCACTTTTGTTCTCAGCACAAATAACAACAGTATTGGATAATTTTCCTTCTGCAAAATCATTACAAATAGACAAAAAAGTTACGTGAAAACCTTTTAGTTAAGACTTGCAGGATAGGACTCATGAGGAATAAGTAAAAATGAGGCTGCTTCCTGTGTAGTTGCAAGCTAGAATCTGAAAGGCTACAAACCTATGTATTACCAACTAACTAACATTAATATCATAGCTTAAACATGTTTCAAATAAAACTTGCCAACAATTTATGTTCATGGTTCTAAAAGTGGGCTGAATTGATCTAGATTGGCTATAGAGCACTGAAATGCTCCTATATACGATTCCCTTGGTATTTGTTCAACTAGCAAAATATAGTATGTAACTTCATGAAAAATAATCTACATATTATGTGATAGTATATGTTAAGATTTTAACTATCAATCATATCGTTAAAGTTGGGCCAGTTGCCAACTGATATTTACTGGTCGAACCAAGAACCAATAGTGAACCATATAGATTGGTAACTATTCATATTTATTATTATTTTTTAGTGATATTAAGTGATGTAGATTGATAGTTGGAAAAATCACTAGTAATAGATTGATAAAAAAACCTTACAAACATGACACATTACAAATAAAAAGTAACAAAAGTGCATGACAAGATTGTTTATGATATAAGTCATAAAATACATATGATAATTCAATTATTCATAGTTCATAATAACATCAAGAAATAATGCACATAATAAATTGAGTGTAATCACATCATTGTTACAAAAATATTAAAATGTTAGCTTCAAACTTAAAATTTAAAATTTTAGTTACAAATTATTGATAACTTGAAGAGTTGAAGTAAAAATTTAAAAACTTTAATGAAACTTAATCATCCATTTCCTATCATCTAATTCAATTGGTCTAAATCAGTAAAACCTAACCTGAATTTAAATGATAATCTAGGATATGATATTATCAAATTTTCAAATGGCATAAATATAGGCCAGCAGAAGTAATGACCAATCAATTACTGTTATATTAACTATAAGAAATCCTACTCAAAATTTGGAAAATCTTTTACATGTATATCAAGAATCTATTACAAGATAGGCTATGAATTTTTGAGAAAGCACACTATAAGACAGGAGGCCATTATAAATCATATGAGTCAGGAAAATAAGTGCCTTAAAACATCAGTCAATTTTCGCTTTTCTATTGAGAAGCAGTTACAAAATAAAATTACAGATTCATGAGAAACAATTAGACCATCAAATAGACTGAGAAACACTTACACCATCAAATAGACAAATTATAAATGAATCTCCTGCTCAGAAAAAGAAAATCAAATACCTTTTTCATTCTAAGCATTTGGTTGAAAGTCTTAATTGATTAAACTACCTATAGCACTTTGGAAAATATATTAAGGATCAACTCCATTCATGTATGTTTTCTATAAGCAATATGAAAATACTTCTACTAAAATGAGTACATATTTTCAACAGAGAATTAAGGAAACTGATATATTTGAGTACACAATGTAAGGGAAAAGGGAAATAAATAGACAAAGCAACACAAACAACATGAGAGAGAGAGAGAGGATAGGCAGATGACATGTAGCCGACCTCATATAATGGGGACCTTATGGTGGGAAAAGATCCATGTTTTGGTTATCGTTGTTAAAGTTTCTATAGATCATTAGTTTATTTTGATGTCCAATGTCAGAAAGCAATGGCAATATGGATCTACAAAAGAAAATTCAAAAGCAATAGATATCAACAAGGAAGAAACAAGTCAAAAACAGCAATTTCTCTAGGCTTGAACAATGTGTTTGAGAAAGAGCATAGTTTTAAGTATCTGAAAATGCTTGGCATGTTTAAATTGGTTACCTTGCCAAGTGGCTTTAAGAATAAACCACAATCATTAAGGGTACAATCCATTAAAAATATTGCTGGAAACTTATTCAGCACCAGATCTTCTTTCTTATCTGCAAGGAACTTGTGCACTATTAGTGACCATAAATTCACGCATTCAGAATATGGATTCCAATGTAGTATTTTAGAAGATAACATCTAGATGGAAAAAGCACACATTTAAAACAATCTTATTTCTGGATAGAGTATAATATAATTATTTTTAGAAGATGATGTCCATATGACAAAAAGATACAATCAAAACAGGCTTATTCCTGAATAGAGTAAAATAACATGAATAAATATTTCTACAGGTGCTGTTCCTGCTTTCAGTGTCTTGCATTAGAGTAAGGTTTGAGGAAGATGGTTGGACTAAATGGGCAAGATCACTGATGGCACAAATAAATTTCAATGTCTTTTAACTTGAATATCAAAAGAAAGGACAAATATAAGATCATGACAAAACAGCAAGATATTAAAGCAGCAATAAACAAACATATACATTAGTGTTTCTAAAAGTTTTTCTTCTCTGGGTATAATCACATATGTGCTTAAAAATAGCAAATGTAATTCCATAGTATGCAATCCACTTAACAAATGAAGCACACATCATCACAGTTATAACATATAAGTTACTGGATAATCAAGAGAACTACTTTATGCATTTGTAAGATGGAATAGATAAAGCTTCTCTTGAACAAGTTGATTAGACACCAAAATAACATGCAAAATGGATCCAAACTCTTGTTGCATTATCATTAGGGGCTACTCATACACAAACATAAAGTATATGTGATGCAAGCTTAACAACAGAGAAACATAATATATGACTACTTTAAGTTACACGCTCAATGTTGATTTAATAACAGTTAATAGTGACAAATTCTAAACATATCATGAACAATTTGATACTAAAAGAATTATTAATAATATACCTTTTGTTTAGTTTATAGACGTTTATAACTTTCAATAAGTTCAAGTTTAAACTGTCATTGTCTTTGATACAACACCTAAAGTACTCTGTTATTCCAGAATGAAATTCAACAACCAGAATTTAACATCTTTTGTGGAGATCTGGCCGTGGAAAGCTGAAGGCAACATTACCATATTTTTCAGATTCTTTACATGAGACCTATCATGATACTAATCATACCTTTGAAAATAAGAATCAGGTTGGGTTTGTCCAGCAGTGATACATTCAGTATCATCTAGAGAGCGTTACGAGGAATCATAGTCAGGGGAGAAAGAAATTTTATTAATATTTAAATCATTAAAAAAGGGAAAATAGAAAAATGATAAAATAATATCTTCTATATAATATTTTTGACATTTTCCTGATTATGAAACTTATAAATAACTTATGACAAAATATTTGATTAGAATTACTGGGCAATTTATGAGTCTAGAAATATCCCTCTTTGATTCTTCCTCTTATCTTTTATAGGGCACACAAAGTGCAGGCTGCAAATGAAGCAAAGCTTCTTTCTGCAACAGAGTTGTTAGCAAGTTTGATGAGTCTGCACTAACTCCAACAAGATTTAGCAGATTCAGTAACTATGCAGAAAATTCAGGATTTCTGGGATCAGAAGATGAAATCCAAAATGAGCAACCAGACTTGGCTGACCTAACAAATAATGATCCAAGTCATTATGAATGAACACTAATAGGTACTTTGCAGCACAGTATATGCATATATAGAACAAAAAGACAATATCCCTAATTATTTCATAAATCTCAAATTGCTCATGGTTTCCACTCAGTTCAATTTTTCACCAAATATTCTCCAAAATGGAACCTAAATAAATTATGATCATGCAGATTTTCACAGATTCCATTCATGAATAATTCAACAATGGATTAAATTAGTTAACATACTGTTTGCTTACATTGGTGGCAACTATTATTAATTCATATACATACAACAGTAGGAATTCTTTCTCAATCTTTTTTGTATTTATTAAAAATCTTCATCCTGAAACTCACCTAATACATTTCCGATCAAAAATCATCATCATGGATATTCTAGTTGTTATGTTATGCTCCATTATACACCATTCAAGTTATTTTGTATTTTTCTACTTTCCCAACAAGGGACACATACTGGAGATGACATTTTGATTTTCAATCTGGCAAGGTGTTATTTGAATTTGTGCTAAATTATGCAACATTCAAGTTCTTTTGTATTTTTCTTCTTTCTACACAAGGGGTAAATACTACACATGACATTTTGACTTTCAATCCGGCAAGGTGTCTTTTGCTTAAGCTCCTTTTCTCTAGCTGATGCCAATGAAGTGGCTTCCAGTTGATCTATCTTATGAGAGTACCCACCAAATGGAACATAAAGAAACATAATCATGAAAATATGCAAAACATAAAACGATAAATATTCCCGCACATGCTTTTATTTAAGGTGGAGTACCTTTGATTTGTGTAGGATCATCATTCTTGGATTGACTTATTGAGAAATTTATAAAGTTCTTAAAAGCTCGATATACTTCACGCACAATCAGCTCCATACGCTGGCAGAATCCACACCAAGGAGTGCTAAAAAGCACCAAAACATCAATCTTCCAGGCAGATTTAAGTTCTTGGGAGTTAGAAAATGGCACTTTATCATTCATTTCACAAGGTATAAAACCTATAACCAGTTCACAAAATGCGCTACTTGTAACTTGAGGTATAGAATCAATTTCATGGAAATCCAAATTCACAAGTGGTGGCTTTGGCATATCTCTAGAAGTTTTAAGAGATAATACTGAATGTTGATATGGTGTAAGACTTCCATTTAAAAATCTGTCTACAAAACTAACCACAGAAGGGTAATTAATATCTGTTGCCTCAGAAAATACGAAGTGCTGTTGCATAACCGGGTCAAGAATTACTAGAGATGGGATCCTAGATTCTGCAGTCAATGTTCTCAGCAACCGGTAGCCACCATCGATGAAGAAAAAAGAGCCTAAGAAAGGTTGCCACTGATAACATGGTTCATCTGCCTTTCTTAATCTATTGGATATCCTAATGCTTCCCATATCATCCCCTGCTGAAAGGACTGAAGAACTGTGTCCAAAATCTGACTTAACTTGTCTGATGCTTGATGTAGAATCAATTTTATCAGCTTGCTCTTCCTGAACGTGTTCCTTTGGAGTAGGTAACTCTTGTTCCACCCAACAAGATCTTTCAACATGACATAAGAATGCATTGTCATTATCATAAGGAGCTGCTTCACGAGTTTCAAGAAAATTGGCAACATCATCTGGATGCTCAGATTGCTTTCTTTCATCCATCATAATATTTTCAGTAGTATATAATAACCCACCACTACTCACATCATCCTGGCTTTCAGTAAGTTCATTGGGATCATTTAACATGGTAGTGGTACTCCTACCCATTTCTCTGAGCTGATTATTGTCATTATGTGATTGGAACGACTCTATTATCTGAACTTCAAAATCATCAGACAAGAGCTCAAAGCCAGCTTTCTTTGCTACTTCACTTATTTTGGTTTCTTTATTCTTCACTGCCGGACTTTCTCGCTGAAGTAATCGTGTCAGGATATCATAGACAGGGTTGCCTTGACTTTCAAGTGCAGTGTTTTTCAATGAAATATGTTCACCTTCATCAACTATCATGAAAGCCATATTATCCTTAATTTTCACAACCTTGGGGGTCTGAGAAACTTTTCCTGTTTGATGACTAGAGGACCCTGATAAACTTCTGGAACTACCCATGACTCTGCTGTCTCGTCCTCTAACTGTTTGATAGCAAAGCTGATTCTGTACTGAGAATTTTCTAAGAACCTCAAGAGATAACTTGCTCTCTTCCCTAACTTTCGAAGAATTTGAGGATCTATCGATAAATAGAATGATTGAAGGTCTATTTGCTGGAAATGCAGGCTCAGGATTGTGTCCATCAACATCAAACTACGTAAAAAAAAAGTAAATCCAATATACTTATGCTCATAAAAGATATAATTTAGTAAATCCAAATAACAAAAGAAAATCAAATATTGCACAAAAGAAAACATTGATCAAACAGATGTCAGAAATGGGCCTTAAGGAAAATACAATCATGGTTTGTGGATTAATGAAACTGGTATGACATTGAAAAACAAATATCTGTTGCATTGGGTAAATAAACTATGCCAGGTATGCAATAGTATATCATAAACAGTAGGATACTAAATCATCTATCCTGACATGAACTTCAATTAGTTTCTCTATAATGTGCTTAAAGTCAATTAAGTCATTATCTGACTTCCTCTTCAAGAATTTAGATAGTAGATCTCAGCATCAGCTGGTTCAAGTCAGTGTCATGGAACTTTATTAGTTACTCCATCCATTAAATCTTTCATAAAATTTTTAGCAATCCACATTTTGATAATCCAAGGCCTGCTTCTGTTCATGTAATGAATTATCTTTGTCAAGGAGAATGATCTGGATTTGAAATCATCTTTTATTTGTCTTAGTTTATCAAATCATATACCTTCCTCATGCTCTGAATGCCAGATGACCGTGATCCAAAGCAGTAATGTGTTGAGATTCCTTGGACGGTTTCATAAAGGAAGGATCAGCTGAACCTTCCAATCCTGACATTTATACTGAACCATTGTTTCCCAGTACCTTGAAATGCATGAGACTCTTCATGTGCTGTCAATATCTTAGTGACCAAATTGACTTACAGGCATGGCTCAACAACTGATAGTTCAGTGTCTAGTGCCTACCGCAATTAAAACATAATCTAAGACCTCCAGTCTTTCATAAAAATCAAGGGGTTGTGTTGGCTTCTGCCTCATAATTTTTATATTCATGCAGATATCCTTTTAGATGTATTGACTGGTTAATGTTATCTTAAATGAATCCGAGTTAACTAGAAACATTCAGAAGACCTAGATTAGTAACCTAAATTTGCATGTGCTGCATATCCCACTATCTAGGGGTTATTCATGGACCTCTCCTTTCAAATTTCTATAAATCCACAGATATCCTTTAGGACATATTGACTAGCTATTGTTAGGCCAATGAACCTGTGTTAATAAGCAACATTCGGTAAGCAGCAGAACACTAATAGAGTTGCCTCTAGGCCCTCTACTACATGTGCCACTACCCACCCTCCAAAATGTAACATATCAAATAAGTATATGTCAGCATGTGTTGGTAAAAGCTTTGCCAATATACATTGAAGCATGGTTTGCCTTATCGGTTCATACCGGTGTAACGATCAGCCATCGGTGTAGCATGTGACATACTGACACACGGTACGGTAGAGTGTACTGATGGACTGATATGTACCACCAATATGGACTGATATCTCCTGTTGGACTGGTACGTACCGCCTGTACTAAGAGGTACACCATGGTACGACGAACCTTGCATTGAAGTAGTTTTTAGTTTTTTACTTAATTCTACTTAGAACCCTCCATATGTCAAGTGGCAAGTACATTACAACAAAGAATCCCCAGTGTACTAGAACATGTAAATCATAACTCTTCCATGTTTAAATATTCCAATTTGACATTTGAACAATCAGTTAATGTTGTTTGATTTGACACCTAGAAAGTGGCAGAAAGCACTAATAAGTATAAATATTAATTTCTGTCATGCAACTATCAACATAAGACCTTACAGTATAGACATTACACAATTTAAATGAGTGTGTGTGTATACATCAATGTGCATGAGACAGAGATGAAAAAATCCATAGTCAATTATGTATAAAACGTCATTCTAAATGTTGGTCACAAAAGGCCATTGGGGAATCTTATTACCAGCAACGGCTTTATCGAGCAACAAAAGTCAAAAATTTATCTTGTTATAAATGCATATGAGAAGACCCTTAGTTACTCTTGTTTTTTATAACACACTCTTAAAAATCTACATACCGATCCATCTGATTATTGGCCAACTGTAAGAATAGTAAACTATGTGAATACAGCACAGTATACCTTGGCATACAACTGCCAAAAAACAATTGTAAAACAAAAAATTATATAGTGTCTGAAGATGTCAGTATGGTTGGTACACATACTGGTTTGGCCTCGACCAGTACAGCCTGGTTGTTATTAACTCGTAATTAAATTTTTATGACCTTCGTGTGACTGTTAAGATGTAAAAAAAATATTACTGGTAAAGTTGAAGACTTTTGGTGCAATCTTTCAACTCAATTTCATCAAAATGAAAGCGTGAAAAGTTGTCAAACAAGTTTCAAGAACATACCTCCATGATCAGAGAGTGATGTGTTTGCAAAATGTTCCTCAGATCATCTCCTTGTTGGACTCTCATTGTAACTTAGAACATCCAGAGAAATGAAGCATAACTAACCATTTATCTGGACTGCTAATACCAAGGAAAGATAACAAAACTCCTTCAGATATCAAACCAAACCTTTGTCTCTCAGGAGGTAGAAAAAACTCTCTTGCAATAGCAGTGAACTTCATAAAAAAAGTTTCAAATTGCTTAAACTCTTCATCTGTACACAACATTCTAGTGCCACCACCTCCATCATCTAATTGCTCTAGAGCACTTTGATTTGCTAAAGTATATTCCTTAAGCCAATCTGATCTTCCTAGTCCATCTTCAACCGCACATGTAAGTCTATTTTCCATACCCTGTAATGATCACAAATGAATGTGTAATTAGCACTTCCATTACCTTCCTGGATCCCATCTGCTTTTGTACCATAAGGTGCCTAATTTTAAGAGCAAACAACCTTGTGGTGTTCAACATGAAAGTCATCCACCATTTCTCTGTTGATGCTTTGTCCAATTATGCCAACTGCAATATGTTGTTACATAAACAACCTTACTACAAGAATAATGATCTACTCTGAGCATAGAATTAGTTGTGTAATCAACAAAGTATGTCCAAAGATTGATCATTATGAAAACAGTGGCTTATGGCAGGTTATCTAGAGATTTTTATCTATAAGAAATTAAAAGGCCAAACAGAAAGGTACAAGGAATGCTTTTTTTAAACTTAGCACAACACCACTTCCAAGATATCTGCACAACCTCTTAGAAGGAACATACTTTGCAAACACCTAAATTGCAGGATGAATGAAAGTGATATCAATTAGATTTATCCAGGATAAATGGGGTTGAAATTTTTTAATTAAAAACACATTTAAAACAAATATATATGTCAATGTGAACCATTAACTAACACATGGCAGTTTTAAGTGTCACTAGTAGTTAAAAGGTTACTTGCCAAAAAGCAACTGGCCTAGTGCTCCACGACAATGAACCTATAAATTATTTTTATACAATAAATGAAACAAAATCCCTATAATGCAATACCCTTTATCAAATTTGTTTTATGTCTACTAAGAATGTCATTGACATTTGGCATATTAAACGGCAAGTTGTCAATGCTAAACGAGGGTTGATTCTACATGCTGCTTACATAAAGTAAGAAGACCTGAAATGAGCCATCAATAGGCAAAAGAGTAAGTTAAGATGGAAAACCATTCTCTGAATGATTAAATGCAGACATAGGAGTCTCATAATTTCCATTATTCTTTCTGCGCAACAATTTAGCTGACCATCCACAGAACTCAAGGAGTAGAACAGCTTTATCTGTTGATAGGAAAAGTTCTCCGCGTCCTTCTGGAGTTTGCAGCAGTTTCAAAGGAAGTTCCTCGGGTTCAAGTGATTGAAAATGATTGACTGAAGAAAGTATATTTTCTGCACGCAGTCTTCCATGATATTTATATGACATGGAACTATGATAGTAGAATAATGTTATTTCCTCAGTAGCACCAAGGATATCAGCTAGCATCTTCTCGGAACTCCTATATATGACCATTAATTTTAGAAAGTCAAGTTTGTCCTGATTATTAGCCACCAAATGTGCCACTTCCTTCATTAGAGATCGTGATTCCCCAGACCCTGCAAAAAAATTTAGAACAATCATCAAACTTGGAACCCATAGTGCATTAAGAATATCTAGCACCCTGCAGATAGTTTAAGCATTCTTGGAAGGCATCTAATCCCCTGAAGAAGAAGCAAATCTTACAACACTGTCAAGTGGAAGTTTCCTTTGAACAGGAGAAAGAATAAGTTGGTCCTTTGAATAGCATCTGCTTTTGAATTACAGGAAATCATGTACACCTATCTTAAGCCAAGAATTCTCAAGAACAACTGCTATATGTTTTGATAATTGATAATCTCGCCTACCAGACACATAAAGCATAGATCTAAGTGTCTTGCCCAATGTCATGCTATTTAATAGTGATTTTGAAAACAACAATGAACAGGAAGTCACACAGTTGCTTCAAGGGGAATCAGTAATTTCAAGGAGATAAAATTATCATTAATTTAAGTAATGTTAAACTTATCAAATTCACCAACCATTAATCACCACATGTCACATTGATACAATTTACAAAATAGGAAATGTATGGTATCAAGTGCACATCACACATCCATAGACAATGTCCACATGCATACACATGGTCACACAAGGCACGCACACTCACACACACTGTTCAAGAGGAAAGGCTCAAAGAAGAAGGTATTAGGACATCAAGAGCCAGAGATTCTATGAAGTCTCAGTTTAGGCAAAATGAAACATGTTAAATTTGATAAGAGGGGCCAAAAGTAGACAAGCTCTGATACCAAAGAATACAAATACTAATCTTCTTATCGACAATAACCTAGTCAAATACTACCATAGTTGGTAAAGACTTTGATAGTTGATCATAAGGTCTTGAGCTCGAATACCACCATCGTCACTTATCCTTTACAAAAAATTAAAAATAAAAATAACCTGGCCAAAGATAAAATAAATTGAAATTTGCTCATAAGGTTCACTACTATGAAATCACAACATACATTTTTTGGCAAAAACCCTCACATATATTCTTATCAAGGTAGAACCACATAAATAACTTTTATCCCATTTTAAAAGGAATTTTCATCTATTGAATTTTAATTGTTTATCTCAACGTCTATTACTAAAGAGGCAAGGGCAGATGAATATTAAGAATATTCTTACCAGATAAGTTTTAGTCTCACCAACATAAGTCAAACTCTTTTGCTCTGTTGGAGCAGAGAAAGCACAAGGATGTATCTTAACTGCCCATCAACAACCAACTAACCAATTTCACATTGGTAAAGCCCTCTCTGCTTCCCATTCGATAAAATGATTCATGTGAACAGCATTCCAAGCTGCATAATAATGCATGTCGTAAAGTGCCAGAAAAGTAAAATTTTACAACTAACATGGAATATGCATTTAAGGTCCATGGCAGGGAAAAGAAAGTCGCCGTCTTCTAATCATCGAATATAATAAGGAAAATCTTACGAACAAAGCAATCCAAATCCTAGAGGAACAAAAGGTCGAAGATCCTTCGACTTCCGTGACTCATCCCCAAGAAAAAAGTTTCTATTATCATACGTGAAACGGTTTGAATGGGAATAATCGAAGCAATACGATCAAACATCAAGAAGAGTCAGAAAGATAACCAGAGCAAAATTAGTTCCAGCAAACCCTTGATCGAAAAAACAGAAAAACATCTTTTTCAAAGTACCGGTAATCAAGAATGGAATACACCTTATAATTCACCTAAAAACCATCTTCTTGATGGATCTCGCAGTACGCGAGCGTTAAGAAAAAGTAAATAAAGAAAAAAAAACGCGTTAGCAAATTACCAGCAATCAAGACTGATATGGACCTCGTGATTCACCTAAAATCCATATTCTTGATCTAGCAATACGCGAGCATCAAGAGAAAAGGACAATCAAGAAAGGGAAGCGGCGTACAAGGGACGGTAACCATGAGGAGGATCTGGGGATGGAGACGGATCTGAGAGGAGAAATTTCTCTTGGTAAGGATCTGCCATTCCAATCTCGCACCGGAGCTCCTGCTGCTGCTCGCGTCGCCTCCGGTACCAGCGACAGACTCCGAAGAAGACGAGAGCAGCAACGAAGAAAATATCACGTAGACGAGGAGGAGGAACTGCGACAGCGGCCCTCTCATCGGCGGCGACAGCTTTGACGGGGATTCTGGAGACCAAGGTGGGTTCGCTCGATCTTCCTCGCCCGTTTGGGCCGTAATTCAATCTAATAGATCATTTGGGCTTTTCGTGATTCGACCATGTGGTACGGGCTCGGGTTTTGTCGGATCCGATTTCAAAATTAGACTCATCAGCCTGTATTTATGGAACCTTCGAGAGTGTGAACAAATTCTGAACAAGATTAGAGCTCAGAATTTGTCGAAATAAGATATCGTTATAAGCTATTTCACAGATTAGATAACTTGGCAAAGAGATGGATCAAATTCATACGCCCCATGCCTTGAGCCTTCCATTGTGATGGCAACATAACCAAATATAAGCAATATACATTGTTATAAGCTCCTTGATTTGAACATTCAAGGTAATGCACCCTTTACGATAGAGCTTGACCTCCTTTTCTTCTAACATAATGACATTAGCGGTATTTTCTTTTTTTAAATGATGTAAGTATTTGAACATTATTTTGAGTTAGTTCTACTTTTATGCCACTTTTCTTTTAGATTTTGGTAATCAGTTTTACTTAAAGCTGAAAATAATAATTAAAATGATTAGTTTAATATGAAAAACATTGTATTAACACCGCTAATGTTTGTTTTAAACTCAGAACGAAAATTTTGAAGGGTTGCATTAAGTCATTACCAATAACCATAGTCAGCATAAGACTACCTTAGATTTGATTAAAAAAAATACATCACTAATAATCATCCTAAACTACGTAGGAAAAGATAAAGGGTTGTGCTACATCAATTACGATCAATATAAAACTACGTTTTGTGTCTCTTTTCTTTTATATTTTTATAATTATTTTTATTTAAAGTCATGATGATGATAATAATAATAATAATAATAATAAATTCAAAATGAAAAATATTATACCAACAAGACTAATGCATGTCCTAAGCTCAAATGAACAAGTTTGTTGTGGAGTTATCTAAAGTCACTAATAACCACTATAATGTTTTTAGTCCAAAATCTCATGAAAGATGTTATAATGTTCATGGCCTAAAACTTGGTTGATTCGATGCAAACATATATTTCAAACTAGGAAAGTTTAATTACATCCTACAATATTTCTCCGATCCAAACGAGTGCATTTTAATTCAATTGGGAAACATAAGAAGTTGATTCATGATATGATAGAGCTACAAATTGGTTAGCTAATTTTGTTTAGAATTTTTAAGTATGTAACTAGGTGAAAGAATTGATCCCCTGAGTTCTATCATACATGAGCGAGGCACGCTCTTTATTATATCTTTAAAATTATATATTTATTTTTTCTTCTCAAAAATATGGACATGAGCTGTAGAAAACACTACTATTTATATTATTATTTGGTTATATACAATCAAGTTACGATGGACTCTTCTTTCTATGATAATTGATGGGGCATGACTTGTGTAGGTGTCAACTTCTCACTCCTTTATAAGATTAAATAAAATAATTATTGGGTCAAATTTGGTTGGCAAATTTCTCCATCCTTTGGAAGACTAAATAAGATAATTATCGGTCAAGTAAATGATAGTGATTTTTAGATTTTTTTATTCATTAGTTGCTCTTTTCAAAAGTAACTAAATTATTAATTAGGCCAAGTGAATGATAACAATTTTAATCGTATTTTTCTTTGATATCATTCTCAGTCATAACTTTCTTCTTTAAACATGTCCTAGTGTCTCTCTCATCTTTTTCTACCATAAATTTTATGCTACATTGACAATCGAAGATAATAAGGGCATTTGACTTCCACCACCAATCTCTAATCATGCTGTTGGATGTTTATATCTACGATCAAGCTCGATTAGTGATACAGTTTGATATATAATAAATACATCATTTCTCTCAAAGTTTAATTGATAGATTAGAATTATGATCAGAAATACGTCACCTATGAATGAGGTTATTCAATTACTTAATTTTCATCATAGGTGTCGCATTTTTGATCATAATCCTAACCTACAAATCAAACCTTGAGAAAAATGATGTATTTATTATACATCAAACTGTATCATTAATCGAGCTTGATTGTAGACATAGACATCCAACATTACGATTAGAGATTGGTGATGAAAATTAAAAGCCCTCACTCTCTTCGATTGTCAATCTAGTATAAAATTTACCATAGAGAGACATTACACCATCTTCAAACAAGAAAGTTATGACAGAGAAAGTTATCAGAGAAAAATGCGACCAAAATCGTTATCATTCACTTGGCCCAGTTAATAATTTAGCTAAAATGGAAAAGCCTCCACCATAAGTGAGTTTCCAATTTGTTTTGGACATTGACTTGTTTCCATATTACTTGACTTGGACTCGTGACAATTTTGTTAGGCACATCTTCGTGTGGAACGTTCAGCCTCCAGGAGTTCCCTCTTGACAACTTTCTCCTCTAACGGGGCACTCACGCATGCGTTAGGCAAATACGAGCTTATATACACACGAGAGTTGCCTGGTTTAGGGGTAGAGCTCACCATTAAACATGGGTGGGAGAACCACTCTTCTTGTCCTCACCTTTTCTCTTGCTGTTCTGAGCATTGAGCTTGGGATTTCTCATGGCTGTCGTGAGAAGGAGAGGAAAGCCCTCATCGACTTCAAGCGTGGACTTCATGATCCTTCCAATCGTCTCTCTTCCTGGGTCGGGGAGGACTGTTGTGCGTGGGAAGGAGTTGGCTGCAGCAACATCTCCGGTCATGTTATCAAGCTGGATCTTCGAAATAGACGTCGGACGTATCTAACTGAGGACTGCACTCATCAGGAGGTGTACTACTTGTTGGATGATGATCCAGGATGCAATTGGGCACTGCGTGGTGACATAACTCCATCACTGTGTTCTCTCCAACAACTTAGTCACCTGGACCTCAGCGGCAACTATTTTCCGCATAAACCTATCCCCAAGTTCTTTGGAGCTTTCAGAAGACTAACATATCTTAACCTCTCAGGTACGGGCTTCATGGGTAGAGTACCTGACCAGCTCGGAAATCTATCCACTTTGCAGCACCTCGACCTTTCTTATAACTGCTATAGGGATGATGAAGGTGGTGGCTTCTTCTGCTTGTACCTTGAGAACACTGGATGGATTTCTCTGCTCACTTCCCTTCGGCACCTTAACATGAATCGTGTTCATTTTACAAATGCGTCCAACTGGTTACAAGATTTGAATGCGCTCCCACGTGTTCAAGAGATTGAACTAAGTTCTTGTGGCTTAGGGACCTTTCCACGTTCGCTGTCTCATGTCAACTTCACATCTCTCATCACTCTTGATTTACGATACAATGATATAAACTCCACCATACCAGATTGGGTGTTCAATATTACTAGCCTTGAGTACCTTTATCTTGGTGGGAATGGCCTATATGGGTACTTTCCTGATTCTGTTACAAAGTTAACGTCTCCGGGCACTCGACTTGTCTGGGAGTGTGTTCCAAGATGGCTTCATGCAAGTAGCTCCTATATCCAACATCTGCAAGCTCCAAATTCTCTACCTGCGTTCTGTTCCTATCCATGATGTGCTTGCCAATCTAGAAATGGTTTTCTCTGGATGTCTTAGGTATAGCATGGAGGAATTAGACCTCAGCAACACCCATCTGAGTGGTTCCTTTCCGGATTGGCTAGGAAACATCAAGAATCTAAAATCCCTTAATCTTTCTTTCAATTCCCTCTATGGATCAGTGCCTGCGTCTATTGGGAATCTGTCATTGCTGCAACATTTGGTTTTATGTTTCAATGATCTGAATGGGACGATTTCGGAAGGCGTCGGACAACTGAAGAGCCTTGTTTATTTGGATCTTAATAGCAACTCGTTGAGCTTATCGGAGCTCCAGTTGGCTAATCTATCAAGTTTAAGGTATTTGGACATTTCGAGCAACTGCGACTCCAGAAAAAGTGGTGATTGGATCTCTCCCTTTTCAACTTCAAGCTCTTTATATAACTTTTTTTTTTAATGAAATAGCCTGTTTTCCAAAATGGCTTCAAACACAAGCATCTATTCATGAATTATATTTTCACGTGCAGGAGTAATAGACATGATTCTTGACGGGCTTCCTTCTAGTCTTGAGTATTTGGATCTTTCTCACAACTCTCTTCATGGATCATTGCCTGCATCTCTTGGAAATTTCTTGTTATTGCATTCTTTGATTTTAAACTCCAATTATTTGAATGGAACGCTTCCGGAAGGCATCAAATGGTTGAAGGGCCTCGTCAGATTGAATCTCTGTAATAACTCTTTGAGATTGTTGGAGGACGACCTTGCTAATCTATCAAGTTTGAAATATTTGGAAATTTCATACAACTCTATACAATTGAACAAAAGCGTTGATTGGATTCCTCCCTTTCAGCTTACCACACTTTACATGGGATTCTGCCAAATACTGCCCGTGCCTCATTTTCCAAAATGGCTCCGAACACAAAACACTCTTTGTGAATTAGATTTATCAAATACTGGTATCAAAGAAACGATTCCCAACTGGCTTTCATCCAATCTCCGATATTTGTATCTCTCCAATAACAAGATTACTGGTAAGGTACCGCAATTCTTTCCAAAACTGAAGTATTTAATTCTTTCAAATAACTCGTTCTCAGGGCATCTTCCAGCAAGAATCTCAAACACAATGCCAAGCTTACAATGGTTAGATCTATCTATGAATAATATCAGCGGCGGGATTCCCTTCTCTTATTGTCGATCGAGGTATTTGGAAGGGCTTCTGCTGTCCGAAAATAATTTGTCAGGAGAGGTTCCTAATTGTTGGAAAAATCCCTCAAATTTACTTCTTTTAGACTTATCAAGCAACAAATTAGTAGGTGGAGTCCCTGATTCGCTCTGTAATTTGCAAACGCTGGAGTCATTGCACTTGAGGCGCAATAATTTATCCGGGCCGATTCCTCTTTGTTTAAAGAGTTGCACAGAACTCGTTACTCTAGACTTGGGCCACAACAATTTTATCGGGAATATACCAACTTGGATTGGAGAAAGCCTCTTGTACTTGAAGACACTTAGCTTACGCTCGAATGCTTTCACTGGCAGTATTCCTCAATTATCTTCTCTAACATCTCTTCGTATCTTGGATCTCTCTAACAATAATCTTTCAGGAATAATACCACAGAGCTTTGGAAACTTTAGTGCGTTAAAAAGCACTCCTACCTATCATTGTTGTTACTTCAACAACAATCGACCCTATGAGGAAGTTATGTGGCTCTTCGTAAAAGGAAGTGAAATCAAGTATACCACCACCAGTCAACTTTCAATTGATACACTTATTGATCTCTCCAACAACAACTTATCTGGAAACATCCCTGAAGAGTTGGGAAATTTGCATGGATTACGGAGCTTGAATCTATCCAAAAATTATCTTATAGGTCAAATACCAAGAAGTATTGATGGAATGAAACAGCTAGAAGTTCTCGATCTATCAAGAAATAATCTCTCGGGTGCAATTCCTTCTGGTTTGGCAGCTTTGAATTTCTTGAACCAATTGAATTTATCATATAACAATCTCTCAGGAAGGATTCCCACTGGCTACCAGTTGCAAACTTTTACTGATCCATCTGTCTATATTGGCAATCCAAATCTATGCGGACCTCCTCTCACAAAAAATTGTATAGTGAATATAGCAAAGGCTGATGAAGAAGAGCAAAATGAAGATTCTTCTGAGAGTAGAATGGAAACACTTTGGTTATACACGAGCATCACACTGGGATTTATTACCGGATTTTGGGCGATTTGTGGAAGCCTTTTGTTGTGACGGACATGGAGGATCGCATACTTTCGCACCATTGATAACATGTATGACAAGCTATACGTGGTGATGGTAGTGACCATGACAAAATACAAAAGGAAGATATGATGACTCTGTTGCTAGAGGGGGTCGACATGACACAGCCAATTTAAGCCATGGCAATAGCATTAGTATCGATCAGTATGTAATAAGCTCATGGTTTGCATGTCTTGTCATAACATACAGTCACATGATTTTAATTTTTCCTTTTTGTGCATGCTATAATGACTCTGTTATATGATCAGTTGATGTTTGTCAAAACTTAAGATCGTCTTCTCTTCCTATGATTTATGAGCTATCATTTACTACATGCAACAGTGGTTATGATGTTCATATTTGTAAGGTGATTCATAATCTAATTAACAAATTCTAACAAGCATAAATTAATCTAAAGATTAAAAATAGTGAATTTTTTGTCATCCGGAATTGGACTTTCTGTCAATTGTTTTGCAGTAAGTTGACATCATTCGCAGTATGCACCCATGAAACTAGACCTTTGCATATTTTTATTGTGGGCAGACTAACATCGTCTACTGCACTTGCAAATTAGGTTGCAAGAACGGAAGTTGGATACCCTCTCGATCCTCTCACATGCGGCTTTCTTTTTATCAAATTAGAACCCTGATTTAGGACGAGTTCTGCAAAACGCATGTCAAGGAAATATTCTCATAGATTGCATCACCACCATTGACGGACGATATATAACCAGGCATTTTTTTAGTTTTCCTCTCCGGCTGTGCTTCATAACAATATTACATATCATCAAATACATCATATTCATGAGGCTTATTTCAATGAGGCTTCCATTTGGCAGCAAACTGATAAATATAGGTGATGTGGCTCCTAAACTGGCTTGTCTAAACCTGAGAGCCATGATTGCTAATGGCCCGTGGAAGGTTAAAAATGATTTCAAATCTAATGAAAAGTACACTAACCGTTATGTGATTCTTAAGTTTCCATTTTACTATTGTCCAGAAGATCATTTGTCCGAAGGACCCTAAGCGATATGCCAATTATATATAAAATGATACCCTCACTTTGAGAATTCGCATCAGCTCAATTATAATGACTCTAGCAATATGAATGTTGCTGGAGAGGCTAGTTTTCTTATCCAGAATAGCAATGAGCTTACTTTAGTTGTTGCATGCAAGCGAACAATGAACATGCAACAATAAAATTATTGAGGATAAACAATAAACAATGAACAAGCGAATAATGAACTTACATGTGGTTGCAGATAGAAAAACCATTGAGGATAAACAAGTGGCAACGGCTATTGCAGCAATAAAATTAAAATTTATATCACAGAATAGCAATTAACCTGCTACAAAATGATATCCTTAATACATTGCAATAGACTTTGCAATAGAGATTAATACTTCAAAATCAACACTCCATTGTTATAAATTCAATCACCAAATTTTGATAACACATTTTCAGCTCAATTGAATGATTCAGTAAATTAATAGAGTTAAATGACAATCTGAGTGATTATTTTATTTTTTTTCTATTTAATATTTAGATAAATCAATGGATCAAATAAATGATGATAATTCAGAGTAATTTTCTTTAATTGTTTGTCATGAATAGATTGTTTGATATGACACAATGTCTTTAATAGCAATTAACTTGATATAAAATGATATCAATTGAATGCTCCAAAATTAATGATCCATAGATTAATGTTCCAAAATTAACATTCCTAGTTATTTGATTACTTCTGTTGCCACTGATTCAATCACCAATCTTTGATGATAAATTCTTAGCTCAATTGAATGATTCAACACATTAATGTAGTTAAGTAAATGATAATGATTTGAGTGACTTTATTTTTATTTTAGAGTAGCTTTATTTGGATTGGACATTAGTGTAGTCAAGAATTGGACAAATCGTTAGGTCAAGTAAACGGTGGTGATTCAGAGTAACTTTCTTTGAATTGTTTGATATGATATGATATCCTTCATAGTAATTAACTAGAGATAAAATGATATCCTTAATACGTTACAAAAGAAATTAATGTCCTAAAATCAAAAGAAATTAATGTCCTAAAATCAATACTCCTGGGTATTTGACTACTTAGTTATTGATTCAAATCAGTAACCTTTGATGGTAAATTTTTAGCTCAATTAAATAATTCGACATAATAGTAAAGTCAAGTAAATGATAATAATTTAAGTGACTTTTTTTATTTTCTCTATTTAAAAATAGTATAAATCGTTGGGTCAAGTAAACGATTATGATTCGAAGTGACTTTCTTTGTCTTTAGTAAATGGATTATTTGACAAGATACTCAATTATAGATAGAAGGTCTTCCCTGTTTTTATTATAAATTTTGCACCACATAAAAAGTTGTGGTAGTTGATAAAAAAGAATAAGTGATTTAAATACTTGCTTAATAATCCATTTAAAAAATATCTTGGAGTTAGTAGAAATAAGAAAAATTGTCATGCCATCTTCGAATATAGTCTAAGAGAAATCTTAAACAAATATAATTAATACATGACAAATATAATTTATATTCATTGGGGTTAATTAATAGGTCTCATAGACGATTACAACGCCATCTTCAATAGTATATTAATAATTAATGAATATTAACACAAACAATAAGTCATCTCCAACGTCTTATTATCTAACGAAAATCCATTCATTAAAAAGACAAGTATATGCCATCTTCACATATAGTAATTAAGCACACTCGCATAACTGCAAACAATTATTACTTTCCTACTATTTGGTATAATTATACATATTTGTTGGGATTGAATTGATTGAAAATAAACTTTGTTCATCGGTCCAAAAATTCAATCCACGTGATGATTGAGCATCAGCAAACTACTTTGCATATGGACTTGAAGATAAACTTTGAATCATGACAAGGTTTGCGATACAACATGTGCTACGAGTATTTCAAACTATCTCTAAATCTCTACATCCTCTAATTAACGATTAATGCCAAGTTATGGAAATAACCACTCCATGTATAATTTCCAATAACATATATGACATTTGAAACATTTATCATTAACATGGGTAAAGTTTTTCGATTTCTTTGGATTTTTTTTTTCAAGAAAGACAATTTTCATTGAATTAGAAAAGACCACAGAAAGGTTGGACGGTATGCGTATGTCAAGTACTGAAATTTTTTTTTCAGGAGTACATCTTTCCACGTATACAGAATCAAATAATTAAATATTAATTTATTCATCATCATAAATATTTATTATAATTTATTTATTCATCAAATCATGAGTAAAAAGGTAAACATATTGACGTTAATTCAAAAAATCATCCAAGTGGCTCTATTTAGCGGTAGAGGAAAGTTCGCTCTTCACTGAAATTTGATTCAGTGCTAGTGGGAGACTGCTTTGAAAATCAAAAAATAAAGAAAATTCAGCAACGCTAAATAAGAACCCCAAAAGTCAACTCAAAATAAATGCATGGTCAAAAATCCATTATCCCATTGGCATATATCAAATACCCGAAGGAGCACTCCCTCAACAGCGGATGAAGATGCTTTATCCTACGGGATGAGTTTGTATTCTCCCAACGGCGGATGGAGGCAAACTCACATCACACTCTCAATAGCGGATGGAGTGGCATCCCTCACCCGCCAAAGTAGGGACACGTTTCTCCCAATAGCGGATGGAGGAACCGTTCAGCCGTCACGTCTGATGACACGCTAGTCCCCGAAGGGAATCGCCCTTTCTGCTCTTAGCAGGAAAATAAGATAATCTCATATTAATCATGTCTATTCGGGATGAAACAATACATTCAAAATATCTCTTTTCAACATCATCAATATCAATAATACCAAATAGCCCTCAATTGACTTGAATCATAGTTAAATCGATCTAATCAAACTCAATTCACTAGAATCTAACTGGATCGATCTCTAATCTTTATTTAACTGGTCTAAAACTACCTTAGACTAGTATAATTTAGACTAGATTAAGTTCAATTTAGGTTAAACTGACTTAAAAAATTAGACCAATTCGGAATCACCTTGAATTGATCTAGATTAATCAAGTCTGGTTTAGTTCAATCAATATTTGAGTTCAAATCTAATAATTACATAATATTAGACTAGGTTGAGCTGACCCAAATATCGATCATGTGCACTGCACATCATTGTACATGCATCACACCAGATTAGGCCAACCTTGGCCCATGACTACCTGCATTGGGCTGGGCTGGGTTAACCTGTGGGTTAGGGTTTGACCCATGGGTTGGGCCTGGCCTGTGGGCTGTTTTAACTCAATCCTATCCAATTTCATAATTTCAAATTACAACAACATATATTCACTATAATATATCAAAACATAATAACATATTAAATAAATGATAAGATAAGCTTGAACATGAGGAAATAATATTCTTAATTCAATAAGAATTAGAAATCATGATCAAATAATAATATTTTAAATCTCAAAAGGATAAAAATTTTAAATAACATATTCTAATAAAAAATTTAACATCTAAAGGATTAAGAATTTATTTTTTTTGAACTACTCATATTATATTTAAATCTAAATAAGATTATAAGATAACTATAATAAAATAAAATAATATTCTTAAAAAATCCAATATTATAAAACCTATATAATTTCAGAATGTTTAAAAATGAAAACTTTTAAAGGGTATCAAAGGATAAAATATTTTAATTCAAACTAATATCAATCAAAAAATTTTAACATGGAATCTAAACAAAACTTTTAATTTCAAGAAAGGTTGGGAGAACCTATCTCTTCTTAGCAGGATGAAACTCATAGTTCCTTCTGCTATTGAGTTTTGCTCGACGAGGAACGAATGAGAGAAATCCCTCCCTTTAAATAGGAGGAGATGAGCCTCTATTAAAGAAATTTTTTAAAAAAAATTTCGTATTTATTTAATATAAATTATTTTTATTTAATATACTAATAAATATGATCTTATCTTATTTGAAATACTTAATAATCATTTCCTAATTCATAATGACAAACAAAATAATATTAACCTTCCCTAAATTATAAGAAAATAATATTTGATTCTTAAATCAAATATTTGATTTGATTACAGCTTAAGTCGTCCAGCTAACAACAGTGTGAGAACCCAACGGTTCTACACACAAAAAAATGCTAATTGATCTGTTCTACGGTTTATGGATCTTGCTACATAGTTGAGATCAAAAGAGTGTAAATTGTTCATCCTCAACTTAATCTCAGCGGTTATGGTTGGAGACTTTTCAACATTGCAAGTGCTTCAGCCATCAATGGATTGTGCGTTTTGTAGGGGAAGCTGCCCACGGCAATGATAAAATTGGAAGACGAGAGGAAGCAAAACTTAATACCTACAGTAAATTCAAGAGAAGAGAATGAGCCATCACATTGTATAATATAATCAAAAGCTCCATCCCCTAAAATTAATTTTTTTTATTGAAACAGTAATAAGATATATCAGAATAACTCACTTTGCAAAAAGATGAGAACCCATTGGTTCTACCAAAAGCAGCAAGCTAATGAGCCTTGCTGTTGAGAGCCCTAGGATAAAACTGAGAGCAATGACTTGAGTTTGGCCATCAAAAACTTTACATCAGAAATAATGACAGTAAGGAACCAAGGGATTTCCTTGGCACTGTTAACAATAGATATTAGTGATTTTAAGATCCAATTATTTGAATGGGATACTTTCAAAAAGCAGTTAAAGGATCTCGTCAATTTGGATCTCTACAATATCTAGTTGAGACTGTTGAAGGACAACCTTACTAATATATCAAGTTTGAAATATCTGAACATTTCATATAACTCTATACACTTGAACAAAAAATGATTGGATCTCTCATTTTCAGCTTAACACCCTTCTCATGGGATTCTATAAAATACTGCCCAGACCTCATTTTCTAAAATGACTCCGAACGCAAACTACTCTTTGTGGTTTAGATTTATCAAATATAAGTATTAAGGAAATGATTCCCAATTGACTTCCATTTGGTCTCGAGTTTTTGGATCTCTCCAATAATATGATTGGCGGTGATGTATCATATTATTTTCCAAATCTAACAATATTAGAACTCTTAAGTAGCTTTTTCTCTAGGCATCTTTCACCTAGAATCTAAGACACACTACCAAACTTAAAATGGTTTGGTATATTCTTGAATAATATGAGTAATATGAATGGTGGGATCCCATTCTCTTATTATCGAATCAAGTCTTTAGGAGTGCTTCGGCTTTCTAAGAATAATTTTTCAGGAGAGCTTCCCTAACTGCTGGAAAAATTCCTCAAGTTTAGTTATCTTAGACTTATCAAAGAACAACAAATTACAAAGAGGAATTCTCGACTCCCTCAGCAATTTACAAAGTCTAACGTCACTACATTTGAACTACAATAATTTAATGGGGCAAATTCCTCTTTCTTTCAAAAATTTTATTGGATTGGTTACTCTTGATCTGGCCTACAATAAATTTGTTGGCAATATCCCAAATTAGATCGGAGAAAGCCTACTAAACTTATAGACTCTCAACTTATGCTTAAATGCTCTTACCGACAACATTCCTCAGTTATCTCATTTACATCTCTTCGAATCGTGGATCTCTCAAATAATCATCTTTCGGGAAAAATACCAAGCTGCTTTGGCAATTTTGGGGGCTTGAAAAGTTCTCCTACAATTTTGATGAGTTTTTATTGTAAAATAGTATTAATTGAGGATCACATGTGACTCTTCACAAAAGGAAGTGAACTCGAATACAACACCATGCTACTTTCGATCGATACAGTTACTGATATCTCCGACAATGGTTTGTCCGGGTGCATCCCTAGAGAGTTGGAAAATTTGCATAGTCAGCGGAGCTTAAATCTATATGGGAATTACCTAACAGGGGAGATACCAAACAACATTAACGGAATGCAACAACTAGAAATCCTCGACCTCTCAAGAAACAATCTCTTGGGTATAATTCCTTCGACCTTGGCAGCTTTAAACTTCTTGAATGATTTGAACTTGTCATATAACAATCTCTCGGGTAAAATATCTACTGGTAATCAATTGCAAACTTTAAATAATCCATCTGTCTACATCGGCAATCGAAATCTTTGTGGCCCTCTTCTCTCCAAAAATTGCACAGACGACCTAGCAAAACATAATGAAGAAGAGAACAAAGAGGATTCTGGGAGTAGAAACTGAAATAATTTGGCTGTGCATGTGGACTGCACTGGGATTTATCGTGGGATTTTGGACGAGCTGTGGAGGCCTCATACTTCACATGAGATGGAGGATTGCTTACTTTTAAGCTTTTGATAACATGAATGAGAGTCTCCGCGTGCTGATGGCAACGTTCAATGGATTGCTATCAGTAGGAGGTCGAGATGGTTGATCCAACGTTGGCATTTTCAATTACTGTCAAGCATTATGTAATAGACTCATAATTTGTTTTTTTTTAAGTACTACGCTGGCCACATGAGTTTAGTGTTTGTAGGACTTATCGATTCGTCTTCGATGCTACCTTCTCTTATCTAAAAAGCTTGGTTCATTGAATTATGTGTTCTCTGCTTATAACAATATAATAATACAAATAGTGTCACATTTTCACAACCCAATTTATGCTTAATTTGATCACTAACAAAAGCATCATGTTTTAATACCTCAATCACGTGAATGCTAGTTGCAATTTCTAAGAAATTTATGATCCCTTGTAGATCGATCCAAGTTGATGGGTCAATATGACCCATCAAATCATGGATTGATTCAAAATACTAAAATCTAAATTAATAATAATATATACATATAATTATTACAATTACATTTGTGTTATTTCTTTTAGCATACGTAGTGATGGTGAGTTGGAAAATTAGTGGCTATTTCCCAAAAACCAAATTAATTAGTGGGTTGGAAAATTGAGTCCAATAATTCAATCCTGATGGTGAGCATCCGCAAAGTTTCTCACATATTGACTTAGATGAACTTTTGATTCATGACACGGTTTGTGATACATGTGCTATGACTATTTCAAACTCTCTTCAAATCTCTACATCCTTTGGTTAATGATTAATGCGGATGTAAGCTGTGGGAACAATCACTCCATGTACAATTTCCAACATGTGTGAGTGACATTTCAAATATTTATAAAAAGTCATAAAAGTCACATTTCTTATTGATAAATTTGGTTGGAACATTAAGTACATTCGTTTGATCAAGTAAATGAGAGTGATTTAAGTGGTTTTTTTTCTTTGTTTATTCTTTCATAGAATGGACAAAGTGGGTCATCAATGATAGTGATTTTGAGCATTTTTTTCTTTATATTTTTCTACACGAGTTCTCCGTTATAGTCTGACGAAAGACGAGCTGCTGATTGATGGTGCATTTAATGTTTGATGATTCTACTAAAAATAATAATATGAATTGTTATAACCATGCAAATGCATTAGATTATTAAAATTTTGGATTTGCTTTTTCTAAAAGTCTTGTTACAAATATTTGAAACTCCCGATTAGATCTCTACATCCTGCGATAAAGATTGGCATCCATATAAGCTGTGGAAATAGCCACTGTTTCAAAGATCAAGCAAATGATAGTGATCATTGCAATTACATTTGTGCTATTTCTTTTAGAATCACAAAAAACCAAATTAATTAGTGGGTTGAAAAATTGAGTCCAATAATTCAATCCATGAGATGGTGAGCATCTGCAAACTTTCTTGCATATTGACTCAAGGATGAACTTTTGACTCATGACACGGTTTGTAATACAACGTGTAATAGGACTATTTCAAATTCTCTTTAAATCTCTACATCCTTTGGTTAGCAATTGATGGGGATGTAAGCTGTGGAAACAACCACTCAATGTACAATTTCTAACAACATATGTGACATTCCAAATATTTATAAAAAATCATAAAAGTGACATTCTTTAATGATAAATTTGTTTGGAATATTAAGTATATTCATTTGATCAAGTAAATGAGAGTGAAATGAGAGTGATTTAAGTGGTTTTTTTCTGTGATTATTCTTTCATAGAATCGACAAAGTATAGTGATTTTGAGTATATTTCTTTTTATATTTTTCTAAACCTGCATGAGTTCTACGTTACACACTGATGAAATTAGTCCTTTGGAAAGACGAGTAGCTGATTGATGATGCATTTAATGTTTGATGATTCTACTAAAAATAATAATATGAATTGTTATAACCATGAAAATGCATTGGATTATTAAAATTTTAGATTTGCTTTTTCTAAAAGTCTTGTTACAAATATTTGAAACTCCCGATTAGATCTCTACATCCTGGTCAAGTCAATGATAGTGATTTTGATTATATTTCTCTTTATATTTTTCTACGGTCAACGAACCTCCATGAGTTCTCCGTTATACACTAACGAAATTAGTCCCTTGGAAAGACTGAGTAGCTGATTAATGATGCATTTAATGTTTGATGATTCTATTAAAAATAATAATAGGAATTGTTATAACCATGCAAATGATTATTAAAATTTTAGATTTGCTTTTTCTAAAAGTCTTGTTATAAATATTTGAAACTCCCTATTAGATCTCTACATCCTGCGATAAAGATTGACATCCATATAAACCATGAAAAAAGCCACAGTTTCAAAGATCAGGTAAATGATAGTGATTTAGAGTAGTATTTTTCTTTGTTGTCTTTTGAATAAATGCATATCTTCTACACAACACGACAGCATGTCTTTCTCATTTTTTTTAAAATCATGTCCCTTCTGACAATGATATTTTATAAAGTCATGACACATATAACCATCAATCTTCGTTATTATATGTCTCGTCTGCTTTGGAAGACTAAACATAGTAATTGAGCAAAGTAAATGACAGTGATTTCTAGTTGCATTCTTTTCTTTGATCAAGTCAATGATAACGATCTTGAGCAGCTCTTGTCTTTGAACGAGCTGTTAAGCGAACGAATGTCTTCTACACAACACACATGGGTTGACTCGAAAACCCACATTGAACGTCAACTAAGAGACTTCAAATTGAGATCACGATCACTATTTAATTGAATCATTCAACACATTAGTTGAGTCAGATAAATAATAATTATTTAAGTAAAATTCACTAGGTCAAGTAAACGATGATGATTTGAAATAATTTTCCTTAATTCCCTTAGATGAATAGATTGTTTGACATGATATCTGATTGTAGAAAGATGGTCTTCCTTGTTTGTGCCGTAAACTTAGTGCTAGGTAAGAAGATGTGGTAGATGATAAAAAAAGATAAGCAATTTAAATCATTGCTTAATAATTCATTTGAGAAATGATTTGGAGTTGATACAAATAAGAAGCTTGCTATATGTAATATACTTACGGGAAGCTTGCAACTCCTTTAAAAGATTAGACAAATTAATTGGATCAAGTAAATAATAGTGATTTTGAGTAGTTTATAAGTGTATTTATCTTCTAAAATAAATAAAAAGAATAACTGGGTCAAGTAAATGATAGTAGTTTTAAGTAATTTATTTTAATCTTTCCAATGAATGGATTTCTCTTAAACAATACGACAGATCATCATGTTGACTACAAAAAATTTAATGGGCATATAGGGCTTAAATATTTTAGATCCATATTTTAAACTCAACAAAATTAATAAATTAATTATCTCATAAAATTTGACCGTGATAGGATTGATATATTTAAGTTGTATTATTGCTATGTTAAAGAAAGACACTCATCATTGCTTCTGCAATCCAATTTATGCTTAATTTAATCACTAACCAAAAAAACTCTTGTTTTAATACCTCAATGACGATCTGATTTGTCATGACCCGAATTGATGAATCAATATAACCTATCAAATTATTGAGTCGAAACCAAATATCCAAAATACTTAAGTTTAAATTAATAATAATAAAATATGTGATCCATACTATTACATTCGTAATACAAGATATAGGCCACTAGTCTTAGAATCTTAAAATCTTAATCAAATAGTGGGTTGAAAAATTGAGTTCAATAATTCAATCATATTGATTCGAGAATGAACTTTTGATTCATGACACAACCTGCGAGATACAACGTGTTCTACGATTATTTCAAACTCTCTCACTCCATGTACAATATCTAATAACACTTGTGACATTACATACATTTATCATAATTCATAAAAGTGATATCCTTTGTTGTTGAATTTCTTGATTTCTTTGGAACATTAAGTATATTCATTTAGTCAAGTAACTGAGAGTGATTTTAAGTGTATTTTTTCCATTGGTTATTCATTCGTAGAATAGACAAAATAGGTCAAGCAAATGATAGCGATTTTGAGTATTTTTTTTATATTTATTTATCTACTATCAATGAACAGCCATAAATTTCCCTGTTTCACACGGATAAAAGTTGAGTCGACAGACTAGCATTTAATAACGCCTATCACATATGATAATTGGAATGTGGTAGCTGTGCAAATTTATCAGCTAATTTTGCAAGGCCAAGTCTATAATCATATTGAAATGGGATTGGCACAACGAGCTTCACTATATATTTTCTAGAAATGAAGTTGGCTTGTTTTGTATTTAATCATTAAAATTTTAGGTTTACTTTTTCTAAAAGTCTTGTTGCAAATGTTTGAAACTCTCGAGTTTTTTATTCTTGGATAAAGATTGACGCCCATAAAATCTATGGAAATAACCACTAATTCAAAGATTAGGCAAACTAATTGGGTCAAGTAATGTCTAGTGATATAGAGGAGCATTTTTCTTTGGTGTCTTTTCAGTGAATACATATCTTCTGCATAGCATCGGAAGTGACTTTCTCATCTTTTTAAATCATGACTCTTCTGACCATGATATTTTATAAAACCATGGCACGTAATCATCAATCTTCATTATCAACTTTCTTACCTACTATAGAAGATTAAACATCATAATTGAGTCAAAGTAAATGACAGTGATTTTAGTAGCTTTTTTCTTTGGTTATAGTTTTCAAAGATTAGACAGATTAATTGGGTCAAGTATATGATAACAATTTTGAGGAGCTCTTTTCTTTTATCAAAGTTTTAAGCGAAGAAATGTCTTCTACACAACACACATATGTTGACTCGAAAACACGCATTGAGCAGCCTCGTATGATTAGTTTTGTACGATGCGATGAATTTGAACTACCACCTTTTTCTCCTCTGTAACTACTTTAGGATCATATTTCTACAAAACTTCGCTCTAAATGATTTGTGCAATAGGGAATAGATTACATTCCCAAGTTTTGAATCTCTAAACAAGTTATAATCCTGATACGTGATACATCAAAAATCGTTTTGATGGAACCATCATCGGATTCGTAAATCTTAAAATCCAATATGAGCAAAGGTAGGAGACTCCAAATTGAGATCACGATCGTGTAAAGTGTGGAGGAAAAGCTCCCCGGCCTCTCTACGGCACCCAATTTCCATCGAGTGTTGAACAGTTCTCACCTCAGACTACTTTGACTACCAGCCCAATAATGACATCTATGGATATCCAGCATCCACCAAGTCCATAGTCCTAATGTTCATGTTCACAATAGGCTAGAGCAGAATATTCATACAAATATTACACACACATGGACTACTGCCTGCCGCATGGTAATAAGAAGTTAGTTAGACCCTCTCATAACCATGGATGGGAGATCCCCTCGCCTTGTGATCGTCTTCTCTCTTGCCGTGCTTTGCATTGAGCTCGGGATCTCGGATGGTTTCTCCATGATCCGCTGTCAAGAGACAGAGAGGAAAGCCCTCATGGAGTTCAAGCAACGACTCCGTGATCCTTCCCATCGTCTTTCTTCCTGGGTTGGGGAGGATTGTTGTAGTTGGGAAGGCATCCGCTGCAGCAACGTCACTGGCCACGTTATCGAGCTCCACCTTCGCAATAGACATCGGTCAGATGTTTCAGACATGGATTGCTCTGAGATTTACTTCGATGATCGTTTTGGATGCAGATGGGCACTGCACGGTGGCATAACTCCATCATTGCTTTCTCTCCAACGCCTTGATCATTTGGATCTTAGTGGCAACAATTTTGAAGGAAATCGTATTCCGGAGTTCTTGGGATCCTTTAGAAGACTAACATATCTTAATCTCTCAGGTGCAGGCTTCGCAGGTAGAGTACCTGATCAGCTGGGAAATCTCTCCACCTTGCACCAACTCGACCTTTCTTATAATTTCTACTCGGATGATGATTTGCACATCGAAAATATTGGATGGATATCTCGTTTGACTTCTCTACAGCACCTTAACATGAATTCGGTTAGTTTTAGAAATATGTCCAACTGGTTACAAGCACTGAACGCGCTCTCTCGTATTAAAGTGATTGAATTAGTTTATTGTCACTTGGGAACCTTTCCTCCTTCGCTGCCTCATGTCAACTTCACATCGCTTACAACTCTAAATTTGGAAGACAACCTCATCAACTCTACCGTGCCAGACTGGCTGTTTGACATAACCAGCCTCGAGGAGCTTAATCTTGGTTGGAATTACCTCTACTGGCACACTCCTGATTCTATTGCCAAGTTGACAAATCTCAGGGCACTCGACTTGTCTCGTAATATGTTCCACGACGACTTCAGACCAGATGCTCTATCCAAGTTTTGCAAGCTCCAAATTCTCGGCCTGGAAGAGGTACCAATCAACGATGTGCTGTCCAATCTAGAATCGGTTTTCTCTGGATGCCTGATGTTTAGCTTAGAGGAATTGGACCTCGGCGGCACCCAATTGAGGGGTTCCTTGCCGGATTGGTTGGGGAACTTCAAGAATCTCAAGTCTCTTGATCTTTCATACAACTTCCTCTATGGATCAGTGCCTGCGTCTCTTGCGAATCTATCATCGTTGCAGTCTTTGATTTTATACTCCAACGAATTGAATGGGACGATTTCAGAAGCCATCGGAGGACTGAAGGGCCTTATCCATTTGGATCTCTATAATAACTCATTTCGCTTGTCGGAGGTCCACTTTGCTAACTTATCGAGTTTAAAGTATTTGGACATTTCATACAACTACATCGATTTGAGTAAAGGTGATGACTGGATCCCTCCTTTTCAGCTTCAAAGTCTCTTTATGATCTTCTGCCAAATGGTGCCGAGGCCTCATTTTCCGAAATGGCTCCGATTGCAAACAACTCTTCGATATTTAGATTTATCAAGTACAAGTATCAAAGGAAGGATTCCCAACTGGCTTCCTTCCTCTCTCGAGTATTTGTCTCTTTCCAATAATGAGATTAGCGGTGATGTGCCACAATATCTTCCAAACCTAATGTATTTGGATCTCTCAAACAACTCGCTTTCAGGCCATCTTCCTCCGAGAATCTTAAACATCATGCCATATCTTGAGGATTTGGATCTCTCAAATAACTCATTCTCAGGCCAACTTCCTCTAGGAATCTCAGATACAATGAGACATTTACAATGGTTTGATTTGTCTATGAATAATCTCAGTGGGAGAATCCCCTTGTCCTTTTGCGAAAATAAGTATTTGCTAGTGCTTCGACTTTCAAAAAATAATTTATCAGGAGAGCTTCCTAATTGCTGGAAAAATTCCTCAAGTTTATTTATTTTGGACTTATCGAGCAACAAATTACAAGGAAGAATTCCTGACTCTCTCAGCAATTTGCAAAGCCTACAATCACTGCATCTGAGCAACAATAATTTAACAGGGCAAATTCCTCTTTCTTTAAAAGGTTGTACAAACTTGGTTACTCTTGATTTGGCTTACAACAACTTCATCGGAAATATACCAGCTTGGATCGGAGAAAGCCTGTCATATCTAAAGACTCTCAGTTTACGCTCAAATGCCATCACTGGAAGCATTCCTGAATTATCTCATCTTATATCTCTGCAGATATTGGATCTCTCGAATAATGCTCTTTCAGGATCAATACCACGTGGCTTCGGCAACTTCAGTGCATTGAGAGGCTCTCCTTCGTATAATTCATACTTCTATAACTATAGCTTCAGCGATGTAATGTGGCTCTTCATAAAAGGGAGGGAACTCGAGTATACTACAAGACTGCTTTCAATTGATAAAGTTATTGATCTCTCCAATAACAGTTTGTCTGGATACATCCCTGAGGAGTTGGGAAATCTGCATGAATTACGGAGCTTAAATTTGTCTAGAAATTACCTAACAGGGGAGATACCGAGCAACATTAATGGAATGCAACAATTAGAAATTCTTGATCTCTCCAGAAATAATTTGTCTGGAGCAATTCCTTCAACCTTGGCGACATTAAATTTTTTGAGTTATTTGAACTTGTCATATAACAATCTTTCAGGTAGAATTCCCACGGGTAGCCAATTACAAACATTTACTGATCCGTCTATCTATGCCGGCAATTCAGATCTTTGTGGCTCTCCTCTAGCCAAAAATTGTACAAACGATATGCCAACAAAAGAAGAGAAATATGAAAAATCTAAGGATAGACTTGGAAGTATTTGGCTATACATGTGCCGTGCATTAGGATTTATCGTGGGATTTTGGACGATTTGTGGAAGCATCTTATTGAACTCGAGATGGAGGATTGCTTACTTCCAAGCTATTGATAGAATGTGTGGTAGGCTCTATGTGATGCTGGTATTGAATGGGGCAATATTCAAGAGGAAGCTACCAGTAGGAGGTCAACATGACGAAGCCGATGGGAGCATTCACCATTAGTATCAAGCAGTATGCATTGGGTTCATGGTTTGCATGTTTTTTCATAATCCACTGGCCACATGATTTTAATTTTTGCAAGGACTATCGATTTGACTTTCTGCCCTCTCTTAGCATCAAAATTTTAGATCATTCAGTATGAGTTCTCTGCATATCGTCTATAAGCTCCAATTAACATTCAGCCAGCTGTATTGTTCGACTCTGTTTTTGCCATAAGCTACACTGTGGCTTAGTTTATTGAATAGATTCTATTTGTCATGAATCATCTATGAAAATATGTAAAAGTATTCCACCACATGCGGTTTGTAATAACATTTGCATAATACATGACAAGAAATCGTCTCACTGAGTGTCACAATCTTTGCCGTAACACGTATTACAGGATTTATAGTACTTTCTGGTCTTAAGCCTCATTTTCACTTATTGATTGGACTAGCTCATACACATCTTCTATTTTGATTCTTCTATTTTCCTTTCCACCTCTGCTAAACACAAGACATTCATCACCGTACAGTTTCTTAACAGGAAAAGTTGAAGATAGAGTTCTGCATGATGAAGAGTCGGAATAGGATGCAGACCATGAACAAATTACTGACCAATTAAAAACTCATATTTCCATATAAACCGGTTTAATACACAAGGTAGCTTTCATCAAATAATGTCCTCAATGCATGATGATCAAGGGCACTGATCTGTGATGTATCCAGGGAAAGAACTGGAGAGCACTCTTTATTTATTTGGGATATGCAGAAAACAAAAAGGCATCACCAAAGAGATCAGTAGGGAATCTGAAAAAGGAAAAAAGAAAGAATTATGAATAGATGAGAACAGATGGCATCATGGTTAATGTAAAACTGTTGTAGTGAACAAAGGAAGGAGGCTAACCTCAATAAATTACAAGCTATTCTTGCATTGTCCAAAATAAATCAGTTTTTCTGATGAGAGGTTTTCGCTGGTGGCGATGTGCCAAAGATGATGTCCCAGAGTGAAGAAGTTATTCCAAAACCCTTGTTTTGAACTTTGAAGTGATGGTTTAGATGATAGCGCTGTACAAAAGAAGCAGCATTTTTCCTCTTCAGAACCACATCCGAGGTTGCCAAAACAAAATGCGATCCTTTTCTTTCTCACCTTCAGATGTTTAGCTGGGTGTTTGGATGGATGTCCATGATGCAGATAGTAATGGGTGCAGTCATATATAACGTATCCCAACAGGCCACCTCCAAACACGGCAGGCACAGCTGATGGAGCCACGAGTAGGTGCAGCAGGTGCCAGAACTGAGAGACAACGTTAAATACCATGAGAGCCTCCACTGACATGACACAGCCATTCTACCTTTGCTAATCGAGACAGTTTAAATATTTCAGAAAGAGAAAATAAAAGTCATATACCAAATTGCTCAAAAGCATTAGACGAAACATGGCATGCTCATTAATTCCGGCACACATATAAAATGGCTGAGAAAAATAAGTGCTAATACCGGCACACATATGATGGCTGTAGCTTAAGGTGGAAAAACAAGGCGCAGTCCGTCCATGGGGTACTTGTGATGGCATCCACGAAACAGATAATGAATTGTGTTTCACCTGCATCATGGTTCTCAACAAGAAGTTAAAAGGACTCGTGAAGTTTACATCAATCATACAAAGACTGGAAACAATTGTACCAGTAGCCTTTTGTTTTCATGTGGAAAAGGAAACGATGCAAAGAATACTCAATCAAGGTCCAGAGAAGAATTCCTGATAGCACCATTGGGACCAATTGAGGTAGTGAGTTCCCCATTCCAATAGACATGGTCAGACACCAGAAAACAACTGGGAGCCATATCACCGGAACAACCCACCACACTGTTCTCGTTAACCACTGAATAATTGCAACAAAAGCATATTAGTCAGGAAATCTTATCAAATCTATCATCTCTTGCTGCATTAATTCTCGTAGGCGTGTTACCTCCACGAAGCCATTTGCAAAGAATCGTGGGATCTCCTTGGTAACGATGGGCCGGTGAACCCAGTCCTCATGATCTTCCCCAAGATGACCAACCTTTAGATATACACATGAGCAAGAAGAGTGTGAAAAGTTTGAAATGTTAAATCTGTAACAGGTGAGAGCAATGACAAACTTTAAAACATGTGGAAAGGACAAGATCAAATCTTTATTAGAAATGTGATTGATTTTACTATTCAAGATTCCAATAATTGTGAAGAATTGATATCATCAAAGTTGTCAAACCCTCTAAATTGTCATAGATGGTGACCTCATTAGATGTCTGTGTAAATGTAAAATATATGGAAGCGTATAGTAGAAACAGGTAAAATTTGATGCAAATTCTATGGGCCTTCATCAAATTTTTGTTAGATTACTTGGTGCAAAATTACTGAAAAGACATCATGGTCTAAGATAATAAAAGCATTGTGACAACAGAAGATGCGGAATATTGAAAATTTTGTTGGCTTTTTCATGTGTAATGATATTGATTTTTCACAAAATAGATTAAGATTCCAAGCAACCTTGAACTTTTGATTAGTTCTTGTTAGGGTATCTATATAAATACAGTTATGATCAGAAATGTTGCAAGAGAGCGAATTAGAACAATTATAACAAAATCAGCATTCATTTTATTGAGATGGTTATGTTGAAGATAATTATGAACGTTATATATTGTTGCAGTAAGTTCCGACATTATCTTCACATCGGCTTGGTATAATAAGAAAGAAAGAAAAGAAAACAAGACATGAAACCACCACAATTGTACCTGGAAAACCAGAGGCTTCTTCAAGTCAACCGAGAACCCCTGGGCAACCATTTCTGTATTGTAAATTGCACTGCAAGCAAATCGATTCATTATTTTGTGCAATATAGAGAGACGGATTATGAAAAAGATCATGCAAGTCCTCAAATTGTATGTTCCGCAATCAAATCAACTTTTCAGTATCATATTTTTCAATTCATTAACCAAATCTTATTTTTCAGAATCATATGTTCTGCAATCAAATAGTACTAACAAGAAACATGTTTGGGGTAGAAATGCATAATGTAAAAAATTAATAAAGTAGCTGACGATTCCATTCCCTAGATGAGGATATATAGAGCATATATTCCTAATTCTCTCAAAAGAATATGATTCTGGGATTTCATTCATGAGGGCAATCACCATGGAGACTAAGGTAGGAGGTTCGCATGACGATTGTAAAATTTGATCTCATTCCTGTTAAGTCAAAGATACCAAAAAGAATAGGAAATGAGACTTAAGATCATTCTAGAGACTTAAGATCATAATCATCTCACTCGCGAAGGGAGCCTTATTGCCTTCTTGCCCTGCCAAACCTTCTCAAAATCTGATTTAATATATTGATAGGCGTCATTAACAGACAACGAGCCCAGGAGATTGGGTTGTCATATCCATGTGTCATCTAGAACTCTAGGAATATATATTCCAAGTATCTTTTCAACCAAGAAACCATGGAATAGCAAGCAAAACAACATTCAAGCGATTAGAAACCAAAAATTGAAGATTTCTTCCATGTTTACAAAGGTTGGCCAAAAAATTGAGGGGAAAAACATTTTAATCCATGGGTTCATCCAAATGCTATTGTTCTTATGGCTACCAATCGATTTTCCTAAACTCACCTTTGATATCACTAGCAAGATAATCAATGTTCCTACATGATCAAAATGGTTTCTTGACAGTAGAGACATTCCAAGAGTGAAGATCTCCGTATTTGACTGTCAAAATTCGGACCCAAAGGAACAATTTTGACCCAAAAGAGCTAGAGTTGTAAAGACGGAGGATCCGTTTTGTACAAATAGAACATTTAACAATGGTGAGGTCACTAAGGAATAGACCACCATAATTTTTTAATTTGGAAATCATATCCCAACTGATATGGTTGGTGAAAGCAAGGATATTTCAAATTAAGATCATTAGCAATACGAGTCATATGATTTAGGAGAGGATACAATTATAAGGATTTAAGTGTTGCTCTTAGTTAAAGGTTGCTGGCCAAAAAGCAACTGGCCCAGTTCTCCGTGACAATGAACCTAGAGATTATTTTTATACAATAAAAGAAACAAAATCCCTATAATGCATAACCCTTTATCAAATTTGTTTTATATCTACAAAGAGTGTCATTGACATTTGGCATATTAAACAGCTAGGTGTCAATGCTAGACGAGAGCTGATTCTACATGTTGCTTACATAAAGTAAGAAGACCTGAAATGAACCATCAATAGGCAAACAAGTTAAGATGGAAAGCCATTCTTGGAATGATTAAATGCAGACATAGGAGTCTCATAATTTACATTAATCATTCTGCGCAACAATTTGGCTGACCATCCACAGAACTCAAGAGTAGAACAGCTTTATCTGTTGATAGGAAAAAAAGTTCTCCATGTCTTCTGGAGTTTGCAGCAGCTTCAAAGGAAGTTCCTCGGGTTTAAGTGACTGAAAACGATAGACTGAAGAAAGTATATTTTCTGCACCCAGGCATCCATGAAATTTATATGACATGGAATTATGATAGTAGAATAATGTTATTTCCTCAGTAGCACCAAGGATATCAGCTAGCAACTTCTCAGAACTCCTATATATGGCCATTAATTTTAGAAAGTCAAGTTTGTCCTGATTATTAGCCACCAAATATGCCACTTCCTTCATTAGAGATCGTGACTCCCCAGACCCTGCAAAAAAATTTAGAACGATCATCCAACTTGGAACCCAAAGTGCATTAAGAATATCAAGCACCCTGCAGGTAGTATAAGCATTCTTGGAAGGCTTCTAATCCACTGAAGAAGAAGCAAATCTTACAACACAAGTGGAGTTTCCTTTGAACAGGAGAAAAAATAAGTTGGTACATTGAACAGCATCTGATTTTCAATTACAGGAAATCAGGTACACCTATCTTAAGCCCAGAATTCTCAAGAACAACTGCTATATGTTTTATTTGTTAATCTTGCCTACCAGACATATAAAACAAAGATCTAAGTGTCTTGCTCAATGTCATGCTATTTAATAGTGATTTTGAAAACAACGATGAACAGGAAGTCACACAGTTGCAACAAGGAGAATCAGTAATTTCATGGAGATGAAATCATCATTAATTTAAGTAATGTTAACATGATGCACACTTATTAAATTTACCAACCACTAATCACCACATGTCATATTGAAACAATTTGCAAAATAGGAAATGGATGGTATCAGGTGCACATCACACATCCATAGATACGTCCGCATACATACACGTGATCACACGAGGCATGCACACTCACACACACTGTTCAAGAGGAAAGGCTCAAAGTAGAAGGTATTAGGACATCAAGAGTCAGAGATCCTATGAAGTCTCAGTTTAGGCAAAGAGAAACAGGTTAAATTTGATAAGAGGGGCCAATAGTAGATAAGCTCTGATACTAAAGAATACAAATATTAATCTTCTTATAAACAATAACCTACTCAAAGACTATCTTAGTTGGTAAAGACTTCGATAGTTTATCATTAGGTCCTAAGCTCGAACACCGCCATCGTCACTTATCCTTTACTAAAAAATAAAAATAAAAATAACCTGGGCAAGGAGAAAATAAATTGAAATTTGATTATAAGGTTCACTAGTATGAAATCACAACATTCATTTTTCAGCAAAAACCCTCACATATATTCTTATCAAGGTAGAACCACATAAATAACTTTTATCCCATTTAAAAAGGAATTTTCATCTATTGAATTTTAGTTGTTTATCTCAAAGAGGCAAGGGCAGATGAATATTAAGAATATTCTTACCAGATAAACTTTAGTATCACCAACATAAGTCAAACTGTTTGCTCTGTTGGAACAAAGAAGCACAAGGATGTATCTTAACTGCCTATCAACAACCAACTAACCAATTACATTTCACATTGGTAAAGCCCTCTCTGCTTCCCTTTCGATAAAATGATTCATGTGAACAGAATTCCAAGCTGCATAATAATGCATGTTGTGAAGTGCCAGAAAAGTAAAATTTTACAACTAACATGGAATATGCATTTGAGGTCCATGGCTGGGAAAAGAAAGTCGCAGTCTTCTAATTATCGAATATAATAAGGAAAATCTTACGAACAAAGCAATCCAAATCAGAGGAACAAAAGGTCGAAGATCCTTCGACTTCCGTGACTCATCTCCAAGAAAAAAGTTTCTACTATCATATGCGAAACGGTTTGAATGCGAATAATCGAAGCAATACGATTCAAACATCAAGAAGACTCAGAAAGATAACCAGAGCAAAATTAGTTCCAGCAAACCCCTGATCGAAAAACAGAAAACATCTTTTTCAAAGTACCGGTAATCAAGAATGGAATGCACCTCATAATTCACCTAAAAACCATCTTTTTGATTTCAGTGAATACATATCTTCTCTTCTGCATAGCATTGGCAGTGGCTTTCTCTTGTTTTTAAATCATAACTCTTCTGACCATGTTATTTTATAAAGTTATGACACGTAACCATCAATCTTCGTTATCAACTTTCTCATCTACTTTAGAATTAAACATCATAATCGAGTCAAAAGTAAATGACAGTGATTTTAGTAGCTTTTTTCTTTTGTTATAGTTTTCAAAGATTAGACAGATTAATTGGGTCAAATATATAATAACAATTTTGAGGAGCACTTTTCTTTGATCAAAGTTTTAAGCGAAGAAATGTCTTCTACACAACACGCATATGTTGACTCGAAAACCCACATTGAGCAGCCTAGTTTGATCAGTTCTGTACGATGCGATGAATTAGAACTCCAACCTTTTTCTCCTCTGTACTTTCAGATCATATTTCTACGTAACTTCACTCGAAATGATTTGTACAACAGTGAACAGATTACATTTCCATGTTTTATGAAATTTGAATCTCTAAACAAGTTATAATCTTGAAATTGTTCTGATGGGACCATCTCTGTAGTCGTAAATCTTGAAATCTCATATGAGCATAACCAAGAGACTCCAAATTGAGATCACGGTCGTGTAAAGTGTGGAGGGAAGATGTGGAGGAAAAGCTCCCCGACCTCTCTACGGCACCCAATTTCCAATGTGTTGAATCATTCTCATCTCAGACTACTTTGACTAGCAACCTAATAATGACATCTATCCATGGATATCCAGCATCCCCCAAGTCCGTGGTCCTAATGTTCATGTTCACAAGAGGATAGAGCAGAATATTCATATAAATACACACATGGACTGCCGCCTGCTGCATGGTAATAAGAAGTTAGTTAGACCCTCTAAAATCCATGGGTGGGAAATCCCGTCTCCTTGTGATCGTCTTCTCTCTTGCCGTGCTTTGCATTGAGCTCGGGATCTCGGATGGTTTCTCAATGATCCGCTGTCAAGAGACAGAGAGGAGTGCCCTCATGGAGTTCAAGCAACGAGTCCGTGATCCTTCCCATCGTCTTTCTTCCTGGGTTGGGGAGGATTGTTGTAGTTGGGAAGGCATCCGCTGCAGCAACGTCACTGGCCATGTTATCGAGCTCCACCTTCGCAATAGACATCGGTCGGATGTTTCATACATGGATTGCTCTGAGACTAACTTCGATGATGATGTTGGATGCAGATGGGCACTGCACGGTGGCATAACTCCATCATTGCTTTCTCTCCAACACCTTAATCACTTGGATCTTAGCGGCAACAACTTTGAAGGAAATCGTATCCCAGAGTTCTTGGGATCCTTTGGAAGACTAACATACCTTAATCTCTCAGGTGCAGGTTTCGGAGGTAGAGTACCTGATCAGCTGGGAAATCTCTCCACCTTGCACCAACTCGACCTTTCTTATAATTTCTACTCCAATTATGATTTGCACATCGAAAACATTGGATGGATCTCCCGTTTGACTTTTCTACAGCACCTTAACATGAATCGGGTTAGTTTTAGAAATGTGCCCAATTGGTTACAAGCACTGAACGTGCTGTCTCGCATTCAAGTGGTTGAATTGGTTTCTTGTGGCTTGGGGACCTTTCCTCCTTCGCTGCCTCATGTCAACTTCACATCTCTTACAACTCTAAATTTGTACGGTAACTTGATCAACTCTACTGTGCCAGAGTGGCTGTTTAACATAACCAGCCTCGAGGTGCTTTCTCTTGGGTCGAAAAATTTCATGCTTACGATCACCGTATGTCCCCCGTTTACATATGCACGCAATTGTAGCTGTCGTTCGTATTAGCACAAATCCCATGTCAAACATATTTCTCATTGATATCTAACAGACCATCAAAAGATTAAAAGTTATGTCTAACATCGGGATTTAACTTTTGAATCCAATTTTTTGGGAAGCTACTATTCATAACCTCTTCTTTACAATTGACAATCTCCTTGCTATAGGCAATCATTTTTTAAAAAATAAAATATTATTTTATTATTAACAACCCTTGTATTATTATTTTATTATTTTTCTTTCCACAATCACTTATTTCATCATCGCAATCAACGTTGCTTATTGCTACCATTTGTTGATGACCCTGCTCTATCTCAATATCATTTTTTTTAGGAGAAGAAAGAAGATGACGAGGTGAAAGAAGAAGATGATATTTATGTCTATTTGTGAGATAATTTTAAAATATTAAAAATTTTGAAAAAAAAATTATAAATAATAAAAAAATGGGTTACAAATAGTAATATTCCCTCTTAATTCAACTTGAACTCAAGGTTCAGGTGATAGAATAGGCCTGAAGAAAATATATTGATAGATTCATACAAGTGTCTTCTTTCATTATAAGATCTTCTATGAGTTCATACAAGTGTCTCTCTCAGAAGAAAATACATTAATAGATTCTGTTTATTCTGTGGAAAGATAGGTTTTGTTTATTCTTGAGGCTCCAAAATATAATACTTCTGTGATGAAATGATCACCCAAAAGCATGCTCGATGACTTAACATCTCTGTCTAAAATAGATATGGAAATAGCTAAGGTGCAAATAGGCAAGTGCTGTACAAGTGATGTCGTCATGTAAAAGAAAGAAGCGCAGCAAATAAATTAAATGTCAAACTTGTGAAGAAGACAGGAGTAATGGGAGAGCAAATTCCACTCACCTTCGCGTCTGGTTGTTGCTCTGGCTTAAAGAACGCCTGCAGGGGTGTACAGAGAGAGAGAGAGAGAGAGAGAGAGAGAGAGAGATTGTCGATATAGTTGATGTATGGGACCTGCAGCAGCTGTGATGGAGGAGCGAGAGACTTGTAACATGAACTCAGATGGTACAGCAGTCAACAAAGTTGATTAGACTTGTACTATGGACACTCGTAACATGAACTTCATGTTAGTCGGAGCTTGTCTGGGTTCTACTCGAATCGAAATATTAGAATTATAATTGAATCGAAATCGAATTTAGGTGGTTCGATTTTGATTTCTGATTTTGAAAAATTAAGATCGATGATTTCGGTTCCAAATCAACTATTTCGATTTCGAACCGTTTAAATATTTTTAAAAATAATTATATATTATATATAGTATAGTGGCTAAAATATTAAATTTAAATCAATGTATATGAGTTTCAGAGAGACTTTATGTTTGATTAAAGAATTTCTTTGAAAAGAGCTATTTAGTTGGATTAAAAATTTTATAATTTTATTATTTTATAACAGCCTTGCCTATTATAGTTGTACATCTATTTTTTAAATATTAGAAATAAAATTATTATTTTTATATTTTAAATTATTTTTTAATTAAAAATTTTGAGGTTAGAATCGGAACCAAAATCGTCCGAATCAGAACCAAAACCGACGGTTCTGATTTCTAATTTCGAGAAATCAAAACCGATGATTCGGAATCATCGGTCAGAACTTGTCGATTTGGTCAGAGCTGTACCATTGCGTGTGAATATATATTGATGCTAGGCTCCCTTAAATTGGTAAAGTTGGCATCCACAATTAAAACTTCCTATTATAGAAGTTGGTCCGTTACAATTTTTCGTGGAACAGTCTCCTTCTTGGTCGTGATTTTGACCTCAATATGGGAAATTGGTGCCATTACAGTTAACAATAACATGACAATTTTAACTAATTAATAATTTTAACTAATTTTATCATGACTAATATTTAACTCATTTCTGGTGAAGAAAATAATAGGATATCGAACTAATAAAAATAGCGAATCCTATTTTCTCGCTTTTCTCGAGTCTAATCAATGTCATCGTATGTATTCATTTTTGTCTCATATGTCGGTGATATAAAATCCTCGTGCATCGTTGAAAATCAAAGGAAACAAGACAAAGACAATATGTATTTGCAGCAACAAAAATATATCGAGATAGCAATATACGATTGAATCCATTTATATCCTGTCAATGAGATTTCTGATGGGTGTACGTGAAGGTTATCTAAGAAAGAATATGTTTTTCATTGGTTCTCCGTATTTTGATGTTGAAGTATACCTATCATCATAAACATGCTACTCCTTTGTGTATATCAGAAAAGAACAATCAATATCAGTGAGTGACATATCATCAGTTATTGTCGTTCTTATATTTATGAAACTAGTATTTAACTGCTAGAATAAGTATTTCATAAGAAGCATCATTATAACCATCGTTAACACGACAAATTCAAACAAGAAAAAAATTAACCTGTGCCATTAAGCAAATAAGCTGTACACATAATATGATTAGATACATATACCTGATAACATATATGAGTGTTTATAAGATACAAGCATGTCAGTGGCAATACAAGTCCTTAACAATCCCAATAGTTATTTCGCTACATAACGTTCTCACATGATGGCTACACGACATAATGACCTGTGCATAAGATGCGTTAGGTTATATTGCCAATACAAAGAAATATAAATACTAGCATAATACACACTCATCGTGGGTTATAATGTGACCACATGAATTCTTTTTCTAAGCTGTAAATCCTGGATGTCCCTTCGGTTGTTTGGTCAACTGAATCAGAGAAAGCATAAGATGAATCGCTTAGTAGGCACTCAATTTCTTCATTACCTTCTGCAATATGACGTCCTCCATTCTTTCTAATCCTTCTTAGGCTTTGTAGTTTATACTCAACTTCTTTCATCGGAGGCCTTTCGCTTCCTTTAAACTTCAAGCACGTTGCTACCAGTTGAATAACTTCCATAAGCTCTTGTTTAGTCCCTTCTTTCATAACACGATCTTCCACGAGATCAAAGTAGCGCTTCTCTTTCAGTGCTTGGAGAAAATACATTGACAGGTTCTGTTTATTCTCATGTTCGATGGAGAAAATAGGTTTCTTTCCCGTTAAAAGCTCCAAAAGAATGACCCCAAAGCTATAAACATCGCTCTTCTCTGTCAATTGACTTGTTTGATAATACTCTGGATCCAAGTATCCAAAGGTTCCTTGAATACCGGTAACTATATGAGTTTGATCAAGTGGAATAAATCTTGAAGCCCCAAAATCTGATACTTTTGCTGTGAAGTGATCATCCAAGAGAATATTGGATGACTTAACATCTCTGTGTAAAATAGATATTGAAGCAGCTGAGTGCAAATAAGCAAGTGCTCCAGCGGTCTCTGCAGCGATCCTCAGACGAGCTTCCCATGACAATGCAGAACTTTCATCCGAAGTATGGAGATGGTCTGAAAGAGCTCCGTTTGAGATAAATTCATAGATCAATAAGGGCACTTCGGTCTCCAAGCAGCATCCAAAAAGCTTTACCACATTTCTATGATTAATTTGAGAAAGAATTGCAACCTCATTGACGAATTGATCTATCTCGCTCTTCTTCACAAATTTGGACTTTTTTATGGCGACTACGCGTTGATCCGACAGAATCCCTTTGTAAACTGTTCCGTGTCCTCCGCGACCGAGCACTCGAGTTTCATCAAAATTATTGGTTGCCTTTTCTATCTCTTCTAGAGGAAATATCTTTGTTCTCTCGGCAACATCTTCACGGGAAGAGATGAGTTGCTGTAGCAGTAAACCATGATTCTGACGGAAGTGTTTTTCTCTTATTCTCTTTTGTTTTCTTTTCTTCCATTTCCTCCTCAGGATGATCAAACTTGTGCTCAAGAGCAATAGGCCCACGCCATTACTTACGCCGATGATGACACCTGTAAATACCAGCCATTGAGTTTTCTATTCTTACATTGCAGCCTGTGTACATTAATTTTGGTGCATGTTTTGGTTCTTTATTTCTATTTGCTCAATCATATGTATATATACTTTGACTTATATCAGACGTACTAATATTCCTATTGCATCTTTATAAACCAATAAGTTTGGAGGACTTACCTAATAGAACAGTCTGTTTTTTGTCGGGGATGCATGCTCGTTTAGGATCACCAGTTGTCCCTGGTGGACATGTGCAGCTATAACTGCCCATCGTGTTAGTACAAGTTCCATAGCAAACATATTTTTGGGGAAAGATACACTCATCAATATCTGACAATTCATCAAAAATATTAGCAATGCTTGAGAATGAAATTTTAGAAGTCCATTGCAAAAAGAAAAAAGAAGTCTTTGTATGCGGAAAGCTCAAGCATTTCTGCTGTGTATGCATTAACTAGATGCTGCTTATATGACTAATATTCTTCGTATCAAAGAGGGATGGAAAGAGTTTGAAATACCTGTACATCCATTAGGGAGATACGGATTTCCTTCATAACCATCGTTACATTCGCAACGATATCCTGAAATTTTTTGACCATTGTTACTAATTTTCTCATCCTTACATGAGCTGTGTTCGACACATGCGAATGTGGTCATGTTCTGCTTAGCATCCTGGCAGGACTGGTCTGTGATTATCCAATTCAAGATGATTAGCTCTTCAAAACTAATGAAAGGTTGATTTTCATATACGAAGGAAAAGTACTCATAATCATGTAATCTCTTGACTTCCAATGTCCCTTTCTCCAACGACATATTCATCACTATGTAGTAGTCTTGGAAGAGGAGATTGGGAGGTTTAGTCGACGTGTTGCATGTAAGTAAAAATGATTGGTCTCTGTAGCAGCCCTTTTCTAGCCCAAACGGAAAGGAGATGTTAACATCCCCGCATTTTGTTGAACAGTTATTTAGCAGACGTGGTGTGAAAGTTGTATCTGTTAAGATGATCAAAATAGTCAACAATGAAATTAATACAACACAACTATTCTTTTAATATATTTATATATTTAAATATACACAAAGAGACGAGGAAGAAATATTACCTTGGCAATCGTTGGGTATATAGGGATTGCCTTGATAACTTAATGAACACCGACAAATATATCCAATAGTATAATTTATGTGAGATATTTCAGGAAAGACATCATAGCAATCACTATTATTGCTACGACAAGCATAAGTCATCATATTCTTCTTAGCCTCTTTACACGTAGTGTGATCGGTAATGTAATACGCTAGGGTGGTCACTGCCTCTTGTGTTCTCGTCCCATTCACTATTCCTTCGATATTATCATTAGTAAAATTTCTATCGCTATACAAAAAGGCCTTAATGATAGAGGCGTTAAACCAATGATGCTCGGTCGGATTGAGACGAGTTAACCGAATCCCCAAGGATGTCAAATTCTTAGCATTCGAATAATACATATCAATCCTACAGTATCCTATATCAAATGGGTACCAATATTCATGTCGACTTGTACTATTGGCATAACAGGTCGTTGAGCAAGTATAAAGGGTTTTATTGGTAGCAAGATCAACTAGATCAGCATTAGCGCTGCAACCAGCGACTAAAATCTCGTTATATGCCACTGACATAGTGAAACTGTCTGTAAGGTTTGCCGCCAAGTTAAATGAGAAGGGGAAATTCCTCAAATCAATCAATGTTTGGCTGAAATAGTCCTCATCGACACCCATGGTGACAATTGGAGTTTTCACGTACACGATTCCATTGTCCATATCAAAATCAATCACCTCAACGGTGCCATCGCCCAAGACGAGGCTAGGATCAGTGGTTTGGTTTCTGCAGGTCAGGTTAAAACCTGGACGAAAGCAGCCGCTGCCTATACCGAAAGGGTACTCGAAGCTGATGTTACCACAGTTTTTTGGGCAGTTGGAAGGGAGGGGAAATGTTATGCCTGTGGATGTATTTTCTGCTCCTGTTGAACCCATTAGTCCCAATGTCAGAAATAGTAAGAGCAGCACCACTGTTAACCCCATCCCCTCTCTTCCCTCACCCGAACACCAACCTGTTAGAAAAGGAGAGTTAGGCTTAGTTAGGAAAGCTTACTTAAGTTGGCTTCATGGACAATATTTATTACACGAACAGATAACACCATAAAATTAATTAGTGGAAAAGTCGATTACTGTGACACCAGAGCACTTCCATGTCGATCAAATATGGTAGTATTGAAGTCTTAAAGATTTTCTGCAGCCCAGGAAAAGCATCCCCAACCTTCATATGTATATAGTATTAATTTATATCTGTGTCCATTATGAATAATATTTAGCGGTTTGATAGTATAGTGGTGATGACAAGTGTGACCCAGGGCTTATGGAGGATGAGCAGAGGAACACTGAAAACACGTGGGATAAAGAACGGGCTTGATGAATTCTAAGCTATCAATAATCCTCGGACACAACTCCATGGCATCTGCGAGGTGAGGGAGGTTCTCTCTAGTGGATCAGCCAAGATGGGAAGCAAACGGAGGCAGAGGGAAAGGATGGGAAAACTCGTATACAGGGGATAAAGAACGGGCACGTGTTTCATATTTGACATTAATCTAAGAATACCTTAAGAAGAAAATTGGTTTAATGATATAAGAAATTGCAAGAACAGCCATCGAAAGCTCTACTAACCTTCGCATAGCATCAAGCTTAGCAACTCTCTTCACCTTCTCCTCTCCGCTTTTTGCACTTACAGGGACGAAACTGTTGTAGTGCACAGAGGGGTGGATTCTCGATGTAGATAAATAACGCTGGGGCAATAATTAGCATTAGACTAGCGAACGTATTGACTTGGTCTGGATTGCTACCTGTTTGGATTTCTCAGAGCTGTTCCATCGGGCATGAACAACGATGTTATACATTTCTCAGTGATATCGTATAAGTTAAATTCCTTGAAAAACAATGATTCCACCGATTTATCAAGCTGAAGTATGTATTATCTAATTTCAATCTGATTGGTCCCACTAAAACTTTGGTCAGTATCTAATTGCAGTCCACCACAAGAAAGTGAATCCAGAGTAGTCCATTTGTAAGATGTGACGTGGTTTTCAGTGAATCATTTGAATATACTGATGGGATAGTGGAATATTGTATTAGTTGTGAAAATTATTGCTGAGATGTCACGCATCGTATTGACTTTAGATTTATACGTTACAATCACATTACTCTTGGACCTTGTTGCTTCATTTTCCTCTAAGGATCAAATCACGTGGTCTTCCTAAGACTCTGAGTTGGGTTTCACCCTCGATGACGTAACGTAAATTCAAGTTATCTACAAGCTTGTCCTCATATGAAGAATGAAATAATGTCATTCAAATTTCTTTATCGTTGAAAATGACTTTGGGACTGATACTAAGAACTGTAAATCATCGGTTGAGAAGGGGGTATGATTATTATGAGAGATTAGACTGGGATGACACAAACTCCTTTTAATACTATAAAAAAATTACACAACAATTTTCTACACGAGTGTGAATATATACACGAATATCCTCAATCGATATATTTCTTCACCTTGGTTTTGTTGAGTGTAAATTCATACATATATTTTGTAAGAAAAATAATATTACCAATTGGTTTGCTGACCCATCCAATGTTCTTACATATACAGACATAATGGCTCTATTTCTGGTAAACTATAGTTTATTTTCTAAAAATAAAAAGTATAACAAGAGTGCCCTCTTTGAGTTTGTGTCATGATGTTGTGACATAAAGGAGTGTTCCACCCATAAAGGACATAAAGGAGTGTTCCACCCAATTGGTAAAGGAGTGTTCCACCCAACCTCACTCCATCGGACCACCTCACTCCATAAAGGAGTGTTCCACCCAACCTCACTCCATCGGACCACCTCAAAAGAGTTGGGTCTTCACTACCTACTTTTTATAAAATTCTACTTAGAGCAGTCGACAACAATCTCAAATTGGGACACCGAGCAGGTTTTCTCAAATGTATTTGACTATCCAATTACGTGTACACCATGAAATCTCCAGAATAAAAGGTATATCACATGTCACCGCAGCCCACCTCGTCGGGACAATTTTCTTTTTTTGAATTTTTTCAATCTACTCAAGCTAATATATACCTCTTATAAATTAATCCTCAATCTTTCATCATATGCAATTGGTACGAATCGACCTAATAAGATAATTAACCTATTAACTTCTTTATATCTGAACTATTAAATCAAGGTACTTAAGCATATTTAGCAGTAATATATCTATCACACATAATTTTTTACACCTGATGTTATCTTTATATTCAAATTATAGTAATTTAGATTCAAAGGCTGGAGAAATCTAACTTCACTTTTCTTCGTTAAAAAAACTATGTATGAGTTAATCTCAATGCTACGGTGAAAAAAGAAAACAATGAATGAATAATCCATTATTACTGTAAAAAGATTGCTAGTTATAGTTATATGTATGGGTGCTGAATGATTAAACCGTGTCACATACTTTACACGGTATATGAAGATGAAACGGTAAAACATATGATGAAGATCATCAAGTTAGAAATAAAGGAAATGCTGAAGTGCTCAATTGAGAACAATAGTGTCAAATGTTTAAAACAATAACTACAAAGCTAGAGAATAGTAATTATTGGTTGGCTTCTCGTAACTGATCATCATTTTTCACAGGATAATCATAAAGTTTTGAAATAATTCGTTTGACATAGAAAATGAAATATTAAAATGGATCCTGACTATGAAGACTTCATCTTTTCTGGACAACCTCCTGAACTTCAAAGAAAAGTAAAAAGCACGATTCCAATTAATGTTAACGTAATATGTCAATAACTCGTATCTTAGAAAGTCAACAAAGCAGTCAGCTTAAGCCCGCCTTATTAGATCATTAGTGGTCAATGCAGTAGCACAAGTCTATCTAGCGTGAACATCACGTTCACGCTACAGAAGGTGTGGCCCTTGTGAATCCACTTGTTTGCATTCGTTCCACAGGAGCTCGTGCTTGAATCATGCAGTCCAACACTAAGTTATAGCTTTGGACAGAAGAGATAGAGACTTACATTTTGTTCTACAGGTGACATTGTCCTGCTACTTGCATTACATCACATAGACAAATCAATCACTATGGGTCACCTTATGCGAAATGAGACAAAAAATCAACAGACTGACTTCCACCAAGTCTTTGCATCGCTCTTGATGTGATACGCATTGATAAAACAAACGTATAATGTGCATATGATGTGATACATACAACGGCTATGCTGAACGAAAATTGACTTAACACAAGCTCATCACCCGCGATTTCAATAGATTTAAATACCAAATTTCTGCCCCAAAAATGTTCTCATTCTATGTGGCTCTCACATGAACTTTGAAATGTATTTGGGATGAAAATTTCTAACACAACATTACCCAAAATAGTATTACGTTATATCATTAAACCCAAAGACTGATACACTGCAACATTATACAGGCAAAAGTGGAGATTAAATGGTCAACGAAACATGAATATTTACCCAATAATACAAACTCACCTCAGGTAATTGTGTGACCACAAGAGTTCCTTCTCCAAGCTATAATTCATGGATGTGTACCGTTTGCATACACACAGTATAATGACGTTACTGGTGGGCCCTATTGCTTCATTTTTCTTCAAAGATCGAATCACATGATCTTTCCAAAACTGAGTTTGATTTCTCTCTTGGCAACATTGCGTAAACTTTGAATTGTTTGAAGGGCTCTGTCCTCATTTGAAGAATAGAATGATGTAACTCAAGCTTCTTTGTCGATGAACATATAGTGGAACTGATATAAGGAACCGTAAGTCATCACTTGAGATAGTGAGACGATTGATATGGAAGACTAGACTTGGAGGACACAAACTCATATATATATATATATATATATATATATATATATATATATATATATATTACATGAGATAATTGAAAATGAAATTTTATCTAAACATGTTCAAGGCACCAGAGGTTGAGAGCAAGAAGCCAATACAAACATAAGTACTAAATGTAAACAAACTCTTTGAGGAATATTGTATTAGTTGTGAAAATTATTGTTGACATGTCACCTTGCATATTAACTTTGGATTAACATGTATTGCTCATATACACACATACAGTGCAAAGACATTACTGGTGGGCCCTGTCGTTTCATTTTTCTCCAAAAATCAAATCACGTGGTCGTCCCACGACTAAGTCTAGTTTCTCCCTCAATAATATAGTGTAAACTATGAGTTGTCTGATTGGCGCTATCCTTGTTTGAAGAATAGAATGATGTTACTCAAGCTTCTTTATCAATGGACGTGATGATGGGACAGATACTAGGAACTACCAAGTCATCACTTGAGAAGGGGAGATAATTGGCGAGGGAGATTAGATTCGGAGGGCATAACTCCTTTTGATACTATAATACTATAAGGAGAATTACATGCAACAACATTCTAAGTGAGGTAGCTGCACGTCCCAGTGACATCTCCAGACTTTATATATATATATTATATGAAATAATTAAAACTGAGGTTTTATGAACATGTTGAAGGCATAAGAGGTTGCGAGCAAGTAGCCATTATAAACATAAGTAACAAATGGAAATAAAGTCATCAAAGAATATTGTATTAGTTGTGGAAATTATTGTTGACATGTTACCTAGCATATTAACTTTTGATTATTTTATTTTTCTCCAAAGATTGAATCACTTTATCTTCCTAAGACCAAGTCTGATTTTTTCCTCGATAACGTAGCATAAACTTTGAGTTGTTTCAAGGATTCTATCCTATTTTGAAGAATAGAATGATATAACTCAAACTTCTTTATCGATGAACATAACAGTGGGATTGATACAAGATATAAGAAATTGAAGTCATTATTTTAGAAGGGGAGACAATTGGTATAGAAGTCTAGACTTGGAAAACACAAACATCTTTTAATATTATAAGGAGAATTACATGTAATAATTTTCTAGGCGAGGTAGCCGCATGTGTCAGTGACATCTTCAAACTTCAATATATATAAATATAAATAAATATATATATATATAAGGATTTTGTTAAATAAATCACTTGAAACAGGTAAATAAGATATTACGAGATTGCTAAGTGCTTAACTAGTAAAGCCATAAGCATGTGATAGCTAACTAGTAATCCATTATAATTCATCTACACATCTAGTAGTGCATATCCAAGAACATTCATATCGGTTCGACATAGATCAACCTTTGGCCTAGTACATATCCCGCCAAGACGCAGATTTTCCACTACTGGAAGTCCGGAACACAATAAAGTACTCGGATCGAAAACCCATCTTTCACCATTTACTCTTTGAAAAAATATATACAATTACAAATCCGCATATGATTACAGAGAAGAAATGCCTCTTCCTATTCGTACAATGAATCGATACGAGACATTCAGTTGTTGTGTTTCACATGCGTACCATTTTTATATCTAGATTCTGTCCTACGTTAGAAAACTAGTAACGAATGTTAGAACTTTAACATCAATATGACCGATGATGCCAGATTCTTTGATTCTGCTGTTCTTCCGATGCCCCGTGGTATCGTACGTAATACATAGAATTCAATTTCCTTAATCAGCTTATGAAACACACAATATGGCAGTACAAGTTTCCATCTCAAAGGCTGTTTCTTTATTCGGTCGATTCCCATCGCCGACAGTATTCAAAGTCGAATACATAGACCAGACTAAAAACACATCCAAGCATTTTGATGATGTCAGGGGAGGTTAAAACAACTACAAAAGTATTGTGTTACCTTGTTCGTTTTCAAAGACAAAGCAAAGACGGACGGATTACAGAGCATCACAGAAGGGCTTTGCCCTGGAAACTTGAAAGCATGGAAGACGAGTGTTTTATCAAGCTTAGCAGAGTTTGGCAACCAAAATAATGCAGCTAAGGAACTGTTGGGGAAAAAAAATAAAAATCACATCATCTTTGCATGAAAAGCCCAAAAGAGCAATTAACCACCACTCACCTCAACGGCTTTCAAATAAAAAAAAAAAAAAAAAAGGAAGCGGTGACATAGAACAACATATCATTACCAGTTGTATAGAACATGCTCTACTAGAAATTAAAAAGATGATTTTGTAATCGTGAATACTTATGATCAAAGGGCAAGGCCAGATCAAAATGTAAAAGGAGTCATGAATTTTCTGAGCAAATAAACCTATGATCTACTTTTTCACTTATGAAAATTGTATGCTGAGAAATTTCACAAGTCAAACCTAGAAGAAATGGTTTGTTACGCTTACAACATCCAAAATTGTACAATTACAAATTCTCATTCAGGCCGTTCATTTGAGTTCCAACTTCTGTGACCAGAGCTGTCAAAACTGCATCATACTACTACCTACCTGACGAAGCATCCACCAAATGCATCATTAATCCAATATCTATGTCAAAAGATCTAGGCAGATGGAGAATCTGTTAGTTCTCTGGCCAATCTAAATGTTCAATAGGATCCCCACTCAGCCGCCATGCTCCTTCTGTAATCTCTTGGAAAAGCTGGTCATATCCCCAACTTGAGAAACCCAAGAAGAACCAATAATCATCAGGAGATTCTTCATTTAATTTCTTCAATCACCTGACGTGTTACAACTGGATTGCCAAAATAAACACCTTTCACGATCTCTGTATAACCCTCTTTAGCTTTCCGGATCAAACTGACAAGAGGTAAAGTCTGAAACCTGACAGGACCTCCATAGTAGAGAGGAGCATGCTTTAGTGAAACCAGATCACTGTCTAGTTCCTTAAAAATATCCCAGCTTATCCGTTTGTTAATGACCAAACCTTGGAAACCCTGGTTCTTGTCCATGGTCACTATCAGCACTGTAGAGTTGTCAAATGGAGCAGCGTTGAAGAGTTTATCAGTGGCAGCAAGAATGGATCCCACAACTACATGTATGTGTTTATCGTGAGAGGTGACTGGTGTATATGTATTAAGAGGGTCTTCGCTGTCTGCAGAAATAGCTTTATTCAGCACAATTTTGTTGTATTTGTCTTCTGGTGAATGAGCTTTCTCATGAGCGATCAAAGTGGATGCATATAACACCTGTTCATACCTGTTTCCCTTCCTTGAATCCGTCCACAGAAGGCCTAGATATATATAGAAAAAGATTGGACTACATGATGGAATACTCGAGTATTCTTGAAAATGAGAGAGCAGTGTCTCAAAAGAGTAGAATGATTCTTCAATTACTGGATATCTATACAAAAGCAGTGCCAAATACTACATTGAATATATGATCTGCCGGACAAAATTTCTGTTCCATTAGGAGTTCCATTTAGGACTCAAAAATTCCTGGTAGCTAATCTCAGGTTAAAGACAGGCAGGCAGTTGGGCTTGCTGTTAACTTAAAGGGCAGTTGGCAAAAAAGAGTCCTATCAGACTACTAATGTAGATAGTGGACAGAAAGGAAACTAATTGCAATATCTGTTAAGGAACCAAAGATAACACATTTATGGAGGAGCTGTAGAAGTCAAACAGGGTTGGTGTAATAGCTAAGTCATAGTATCCCAGATCATTCTCATTTTAGACTGGCATTGAAGATGCCAGGTACATATGAAGAGGCAGTTGTGCTACAATATTTCTGATGTCTTGTCATCAGATCCATAGACCTTAATACCGTAGCATGTCTATAATTCCATGACTTTTCTGTTTTCCGATCAAACAACAATTGAAGCATTCATGGTGTTAGTAATACCCTTATCAAAGCCAAAAGTTCTAGGGTGCAAGACCTGGTTCACAAACCTTCACAAATATTACTCCACTATTCCCTCCGAGAAGCTTTTTCAGACACCAACATCACATTTCCACGATCATGTAACAAATGACCATTAAGCCTCTGTTTGGTTGCTTAATAAGAGAAAAGGAAGCCAATAGATGAAATCTAATTTTCCCATTATCTGGCAATGAACAACATTCAGGAAGAGAATTCAAGAAGTAATTCATGGACTTTGGGAGACAATGTTCTAGACATTTTTATCATACTAAAAAACAAACATTGCAATTTCCTTTATAATATTTATGCAGCTTTTTGTTTGACCAAACAAGAGAAAGTTATATTTTTCTTTTCTTAGCTAACGTATTCCAAGATAACATACACCAAATACCATAAGAAATGAGAATGACATATAAGGTACGGGGAGGGTCAACGTATCCATCTTTACTAGTACAAGAGGCTGTCCCATCATCTGAACCCTGATCACCTAAGTTTCAAAGACGCAACCCTCACATGGCAGCAAGGCTTGCAAACCCTAATCAACCAGATCATAAAGAGATAGTGGTATGCCAAAAAAGTGATTATGCTAATACTACAAGGAAACTGGCCCCTGCGGAGCTTCTCTTTCTTCCCGTGATGAGTGGAGAAGTAAGACGGTCACGGGCCACCTGATGGCAACAATGTGAAATCAACTCCAAAATAAACTAGGTATCACATAGAAGGACCCAAATATTAGCAGTTTGAATAAATAGAAAAGAAGCTCATGCAGATACTTGAAATGGCTATTTCTAATGTCTGGAACATGTTGATCCAACTTATAATCAAGATGTATTATCACAGATGATCTAATCACCTTGGGTATATGACAACAAATAAATAACCAATACTTAAGAAGTTAGAACAAACTTCAAAAAAAGAATAAATATTGTAAATGTGAATGTAAAAGTTGCAGTTCCATGCATGAGAGAGTAAAGACTTATAAAGCATGACTCCTACAAGTTAGTAACTGCTCATGGACAAGTGAAAGAAGTAAACAACAAAAGGCACAAAGTCCAATACCTTTCAGAAATATTAAATCCTTAAAGTCAGAATAAGCAAAAGACGCACAGTTTCAGTAACAGAGTTGGAAAAAAAATTTACTAACCTTTACATGTAGACTAAATTTTGACACCCAATAAATACATAGGCTATTTAAAGGCAACAAAAATACGAGCAATGTCGTCTGCTTTGCAATAGTAACATATTTTTCCATTTAGAGTCAATAGACACATGAGAAATGAGATCCAGAGTTGTTTTGTGAAAAACATCATTTTGTTTTCCCAGAGATAATTGTAAGATTACTAACATTCAATGTAGCATTAGATGGAGAGACTCTCTCTCCCTACTTGTTCATTTTTTGTCCAACAAATGTTGTAAGATTACCCAATTTAAGATCAAAGGCACTTCTATTTCTCATTTATTGTTTGCTGACAACCTTCTCCTTTCTTTTCGTGCCAACAAAAAAATTTGTGTCAACATTCTTGACTCCAATGTTCAACTGACTAACCTCAAAATTAGTCTTGCTAGGTCCAATGTTTCTTTTCCTAAGCATTGTGACCCTTAGACCAAACACCATACTTAGCTCCTTTCGCATCAAGGAGGGCTCTTGGCCCATGAAGTGCTTGGGAACCTACTTTCATCCTACTAGGTCTCCTAAAAGATACCAAAACATCATGGTTGATGAAGCCTTAGCCAAGATTAGTTGTTGGTATAAATGTCTCCTGAACCAGACTGGAAAATATTTCTGAATTAATGCTATCATTAACTCTATCACCACTCGTAGTCTCCTTAACAGTTAGATTTCTGACCCTGGATATAATCATGACTATCAAGAATAATTCCATCAAGGACGTCTTAATGATCAAGTCTTTCCAGATCAGAATCAAAGCGAGCTCAGAGTCAATACACCTACCTATTAAATTTCGATTGTCCTAAAACTTAGGAAGAATGCCACAAGGAACATACTGCAGCCAAAACAGAAATTCACAAATTCGATCAAATAGTCAGGTAAGACCAATCTGAACCACATGGAAGTTGTTGTATACCCAATAAGCTACATCTGTGTAGAGTTGCTATAATATTACAAAGCAATTCAAGATAAAAATACCTTTATAATTATGATTATGAGAATTGCCTCCATGAGATTCTAGAAATTCCATGATACTAACAACTGACATATCGCCTTCATAGGTAATTGCACTTTTGTTCTCAGCACGAAATAACAACAGTATTGGATAATTTTCCTTCTGCAAAATCATTACAAATAGACAAAAAAGTTACGTGAAAACCTTTTAGTTAAGACTTGCAGGATAGGACTCATGAGGAATAAGTAAAAATGAGGCTGCTTCCTGTGTAGTTGCAAGCTAGAATCTGAAAGGCTACAAACCTATGTATTACCAACTAACTAACATTAATATCATAGCTTAAACATGTTTCAAATAAAACTTGCCAACAATTTATGTTCATGGTTCTAAAAGTGGGCTGAATTGATCTAGATTGGCTATAGAGCACTGAAATGCTCCTATATACGATTCCCTTGGTATTTGTTCAACTAGCAAAATATAGTATGTAACTTCATGAAAAATAATCTACATATTATGTGATAGTATATGTTAAGATTTTAACTATCAATCATATCGTTAAAGTTGGGCCAGTTGCCAACTGATATTTACTGGTCGAACCAAGAACCAATAGTGAACCATATAGATTGGTAACTATTCATATTTATTATTATTTTTTAGTGATATTAAGTGATGTAGATTGATAGTTGGAAAAATCACTAGTAATAGATTGATAAAAAAACCTTACAAACATGACACATTACAAATAAAAAGTAACAAAAGTGCATGACAAGATTGTTTATGATATAAGTCATAAAATACATATGATAATTCAATTATTCATAGTTCATAATAACATCAAGAAATAATGCACATAATAAATTGAGTGTAATCACATCATTGTTACAAAAATATTAAAATGTTAGCTTCAAACTTAAAATTTAAAATTTTAGTTACAAATTATTGATAACTTGAAGAGTTGAAGTAAAAATTTAAAAACTTTAATGAAACTTAATCATCCATTTCCTATCATCTAATTCAATTGGTCTAAATCAGTAAAACCTAACCTGAATTTAAATGATAATCTAGGATATGATATTATCAAATTTTCAAATGGCATAAATATAGGCCAGCAGAAGTAATGACCAATCAATTACTGTTATATTAACTATAAGAAATCCTACTCAAAATTTGGAAAATCTTTTACATGTATATCAAGAATCTATTACAAGATAGGCTATGAATTTTGCGAGAAAGCACACTATAAGACAGGAGGCCATTATAAATCATATGAGTCAGGAAAATAAGTGCCTTAAAACATCAGTCAATTTTCGCTGGCTTTCTATTGAGAAGCAGTTACAAAATAAAATTACAGATTCATGAGAAACAATTAGACCATCAAATAGACTGAGAAACACTTACACCATCAAATAGACAAATTATAAATGAATCTCCTGCTCAGAAAAAGAAAATCAAATACCTTTTTCATTCTAAGCATTTGGTTGAAAGTCTTAATTGATTAAACTACCTATAGCACTTTGGAAAATATATTAAGGATCAACTCCATTCATGTATGTTTTCTATAAGCAATATGAAAATACTTCTACTAAAATGAGTACATATTTTCAACAGAGAATTAAGGAAACTGATATATTTGAGTACACAATGTAAGGGAAAAGAGAAATAAATAGACAAAGCAACACAAACAACATGAGAGAGAGAGAGAAAGGATAGGCAGATGACATGTAGCCGACCTCATATAATGGGGACCTTATGGTGGGAAAAGATCCATGTTTTGGTTATCGTTGTTAAAGTTTCTATAGATCATTAGTTTATTTTGATGTCCAATGTCAGAAAGCAATGGCAATATGGATCTACAAAAGAAAATTCAAAAGCAATAGATATCAACAAGGAAGAAACAAGTCAAAAACAGCAATTTCTCTAGGCTTGAACAATGTGTTTGAGAAAGAGCATAGTTTTAAGTATCTGAAAATGCTTGGCATGTTTAAATTGGTTACCTTGCCAAGTGGCTTTAAGAATAAACCACAATCATTAAGGGTACAATCCATTAAAAATATTGCTGGAAACTTATTCAGCACCAGATCTTCTTTCTTATCTGCAAGGAACTTGTGCACTATTAGTGACCATAAATTCACGCATTGAGAATATGGATTCCAATGTAGTATTTTAGAAGATAACATCTAGATGGAAAAAGCACACATTTAAAACAATCTTATTTCTGGATAGAGTATAATATAATTATTTTTAGAAGATGATGTCCATATGACAAAAAGATACAATCAAAACAGGCTTATTCCTGAATAGAGTAAAATAACATGAATAAATATTTCTACAGGTGCTGTTCCTGCTTTCAGTGTCTTGCATTAGAGTAAGGTTTGAGGAAGATGGTTGGACTAAATGGGCAAGATCACTGATGGCACAAATAAATTTCAATGTCTTTTAACTTGAATATCAAAAGAAAGGACAAATATAAGATCATGACAAAACAGCAAGATATTAAAGCAGCAATAAACAAACATATACATTAGTGTTTCTAAAAGTTTTTCTTCTCTGGGTATAATCACATATGTGCTTAAAAATAGCAAATGTAATTCCATAGTATGCAATCCACTTAACAAATGAAGCACACATCATCACAGTTATAACATATAAGTTACTGGATAATCAAGAGAACTACTTTATGCATTTGTAAGATGGAATAGATAAAGCTTCTCTTGAACAAGTTGATTAGACACCAAAATAACATGCAAAATGGATCCAAACTCTTGTTGCATTATCATTAGGGGCTACTCATACACAAACATAAAGTATATGTGATGCAAGCTTAACAACAGAGAAACATAATATATGACTACTTTAAGTTACACGCTCAATGTTGATTTAATAACAGTTAATAGTGACAAATTCTAAACATATCATGAACAATTTGATACTAAAAGAATTATTAATAATATACCTTTTGTTTAGTTTATAGACGTTTATAACTTTCAATAAGTTCAAGTTTAAACTGTCATTGTCTTTGATACAACACCTAAAGTACTCTGTTATTCCAGAATGAAATTCAACAACCAGAATTTAACATCTTTTGTGGAGATCTGGCCGTGGAAAGCTGAAGGCAACATTACCATATTTTTCAGATTCTTTACATGAGACCTATCATGATACTAATCATACCTTTGAAAATAAGAATCAGGTTGGGTTTGTCCAGCAGTGATACATTCAGTATCATCTAGAGAGCGTTACGAGGAATCATAGTCAGGGGAGAAAGAAATTTTATTAATATTTAAATCATTAAAAGGGAAAATAGAAAAATGATAAAATAATATCTTCTATATAATATTTTTGACATTTTCCTGATTATGAAACTTATAAATAACTTATGACAAAATATTTGATTAGAATTACTGGGCAATTTATGAGTCTAGAAATATCCCTCTTTGATTCTTCCTCTTATCTTTTATAGGGCACACAAAGTGCAGGCTGCAAATGAAGCAAAGCTTCTTTCTGCAACAGAGTTGTTAGCAAGTTTGATGAGTCTGCACTAACTCCAACAAGATTTAGCAGATTCAGTAACTATGCAGAAAATTCAGGATTTCTGGGATCAGAAGATGAAATCCAAAATGAGCAACCAGACTTGGCTGACCTAACAAATAATGATCCAAGTCATTATGAATGAACACTAATAGGTACTTTGCAGCACAGTATATGCATATATAGAACAAAAAGACAATATCCCTAATTATTTCATAAATCTCAAATTGCTCATGGTTTCCACTCAGTTCAATTTTTCACCAAATATTCTCCAAAATGGAACCTAAATAAATTATGATCATGCAGATTTTCACAGAATCCATTCATGAATAATTCAACAATGGATTAAATTAGTTAACATACTGTTTGCTTACATTGGTGGCAACTATTATTAATTCATATACATACAACAGTAGGAATTCTTTCTCAATCTTTTTTGTATTTATTAAAAATCTTCATCCTGAAACTCACCTAATACATTTCCGAACAAAAATCATCATCATGGATATTCTAGTTGTTATGTTATGCTCCATTATACACCATTCAAGTTATTTTGTATTTTTCTACTTTCGAAACAAGGGACACATACTGGAGATGACATTTTGATTTTCAATCTGGCAAGGTGTTATTTGAATTTGTGCTAAATTATGCAACATTCAAGTTCTTTTGTATTTTTCTTCTTTCTACACAAGGGGTAAATACTACACATGACATTTTGACTTTCAATCCGGCAAGGTGTCTTTTGCTTAAGCTCCTTTTCTCTAGCTGATGCCAATGAAGTGGCTTCCAGTTGATCTATCTTACGAGAGTACCCACCAAATGGAACATAAAGAAACATAATCATGAAAATATGCAAAACATAAAACGATAAATATTCCCGCACATGCTTTTATTTAAGGTGGAGTACCTTTGATTTGTGTAGGATCATCATTCTTGGATTGACTTATTGAGAAATTTATAAAGTTCTTAAAAGCTCGATATACTTCACGCACAATCAGCTCCATACGCTGGCAGAATCCACACCAAGGAGTGCTAAAGCACCAAAACATCAATCTTCCAGGCAGATTTAAGTTCTTGGGAGTTAGAAAATGGCACTTTATCATTCATTTCACAAGGTATAAAACCTATAACCAGTTCACAAAATGCTACTTGTAACTTGAGGTATAGAATCAATTTCATGGAAATCCAAATTCACAAGTGGTGGCTTTGGCATATCTCTAGAAGTTTTAAGAGATAATACTGAATGTTGATATGGTGTAAGACTTCCATTTAAAAATCTGTCTACAAAACTAACCACAGAAGGGTAATTAATATCTGTTGCCTCGGAAAATACGAAGTGCTGTTGCATAACCGGGTCAAGAATTACTAGAGATGGGATCCTAGATTCTGCAGTCAATGTTCTCAGCAACCGGTAGCCACCATCGATGAAGAAAAAAGAGCCTAAGAAAGGTTGCCACTGATAACATGGTTCATCTGCCTTTCTTAATCTATTGGATATCCTAATGCTTCCCATATCATCCCCTGCTGAAAGGACTGAAGAACTGTGTCCAAAATCTGACTTAACTTGTCTGATGCTTGATGTAGAATCAATTTTATCAGCTTGCTCTTCCTGAACGTGTTCCTTTGGAGTAGGTAACTCTTGTTCCACCCAACAAGATCTTTCAACATGACATAAGAATGCATTGTCATTATCATAAGGAGCTGCTTCACGAGTTTCAAGAAAATTGGCAACATCATCTGGATGCTCAGATTGCTTTCTTTCATCCATCATAATATTTTCAGTAGTATATAATAACCCACCACTACTCACATCATCCTGGCTTTCAGTAAGTTCATTGGGATCATTTAACATGGTAGTGGTACTCCTACCCATTTCTCTGAGCTGATTATTGTCATTATGTGATTGGAACGACTCTATTATCTGAACTTCAAAATCATCAGACAAGAGCTCAAAGCCAGCTTTCTTTGCTACTTCACTTATTTTGGTTTCTTTATTCTTCACTGCCGGACTTCTCGCTGAAGTAATCGTCGTGTCAGGATATCATAGACAGGGTTGCCTTGACTTTCAAGTGCAGTGTTTTCAATGAAATATGTTCACCTTCATCAACTATCATGAAAGCCATATTATCCTTAATTTTCACAACCTTGGGGGTCTGAGAAACTTTTCCTGTTTGATGACTAGAGGACCCTGATAAACTTCTGGAACTACCCATGACTCTGCTGTCTCGTCCTCTAACTGTTTGATAGCAAAGCTGATTCTGTACTGAGAATTTTCTAAGAACCTCAAGAGATAACTTGCTCTCTTCCCTAACTTTCGAAGAATTTGAGGATCTATCGATAAATAGAATGATTGAAGGTCTATTTGCTGGAAATGCAGGCTCAGGATTGTGTCCATCAACATCAAACTACGTAACAAAAAAAAAGTAAATCCAATATACTTATGCTCATAAAAGATATAATTTAGTAAATCCAAATAACAAAAGAAAATCAAATATTGCACAAAAGAAAACATTGATCAAACAGATGTCAGAAATGGGCCTTAAGGAAAATACAATCATGGTTTGTGGATTAATGAAACTGGTATGACATTGAAAAACAAATATCTGTTGCATTGGGTAAATAAACTATGCCAGGTATGCAATAGTATATCATAAACAGTAGGATACTAAATCATCTATCCTGACATGAACTTCAATTAGTTTCTCTATAATGTGCTTAAAGTCAATTAAGTCATTATCTGACTTCCTCTTCAAGAATTTAGATAGTAGATCTCAGCATCAGCTGGTTCAAGTCAGTGTCATGGAACTTTATTAGTTACTCCATCCATTAAATCTTTCATAAAATTTTTAGCAATCCACATTTTGATAATCCAAGGCCTGCTTCTGTTCATGTAATGAATTATCTTTGTCAAGGAGAATGATCTGGATTTGAAATCATCTTTTATTTGTCTTAGTTTATCAAATCATATACCTTCCTCATGCTCTGAATGCCAGATGACCGTGATCCAAAGCAGTAATGTGTTGAGATTCCTTGGACGGTTTCATAAAGGAAGGATCAGCTGAACCTTCCAATCCTGACATTTATACTGAACCATTGTTTCCCAGTACCTTGAAATGCATGAGACTCTTCATGTGCTGTCAATATCTTAGTGACCAAATTGACTTACAGGCATGGCTCAACAACTGATAGTTCGTCAGTGTCTAGTGCCTACCGCAATTAAAACATAATCTAAGACCTCCAGTCTTTCATAAAAAATCAAGGGGTTGTGTTGGCTTCTCGTCTCATAATTTTTATATTCATGCAGATATCCTTTTAGATGTATTGACTGGTTAATGTTATCTTAAATGAATCCGAGTTAACTAGAAACATTCAGAAGACCTAGATTAGTAACCTAAATTTGCATGTGCTGCATATCCCACTATCTAGGGGTTATTCATGGACCTCTCCTTTCAAATTTCTATAAATACACAGATATCCTTTAGGACATATTGACTAGCTATTGTTAGGCCAATGAACCTGTGTTAATAAGCAATATTCAGCAAGCAGCAGAACACTTATAGAGTTGCCTCTAGGCCCTCTACTACATGTGCCACTACCCACCCTCCAAAATGTAACATATCAAATAAGTATATGTCAGCATGTGTTGGTAAAAGCTTTGCCAATATACATTGAAGCATGGTTTGCCTTATCGGTTCATACCGGTGTAACGATCAGCCATCGGTGTAGCATGTGACATACTGACACACGGTACGGTAGAGTGTACTGATGGACTGATATGTACCACCAATATGGACTGATATCTCCTGTTGGACTGGTACGTACCGCCTGTACTAAGAGGTACACCATGGTACGACGAACCTTGCATTGAAGTAGTTTTTAGTTTTTTACTTAATTCTACTTAGAACCCTCCATATGTCAAGTGGCAAGTACATTACAACAAAGAATCCCCAGTGTACTAGAACATGTAAATCATAACTCTTCCATGTTTAAATATTCCAATTTGACATTTGAACAATCAGTTAATGTTGTTTGATTTGACACCTAGAAAGTGGCAGAAAGCACTAATAAGTATAAATATTAATTTCTGTCATGCAACTATCAACATAAGACCTTACAGTATAGACATTACACAATTTAAATGAGTGTGTGTGTATACATCAATGTGCATGAGACAGAGATGAAAAAATCCATAGTCAATTATGTATAAAACGTCATTCTAAATGTTGGTCACAAAAGGCCATTGGGGAATCTTATTACCAGCAACGGCCTTATCGTTGCAACAAAAGTCAAAAATTTATCTTGTTATAAATGCATATGAGAAGACCCTTAGTTACTCTTGTTTTTTATAACACACTCTTAAAAATCTACATACCGATCCATCTGATTATTGGCCAACTGTAAGAATAGTAAACTATGTGAATACAGCACAGTATACCTTGGCATACAACTGCCAAAAAAAACAATTGTAAAACAAAAAAATTATATAGTGTCTGAAGATGTCAGTATGGTTGGTACACATACTGGTTTGGCCTCGGACCAGTACAGCCTGGTTGTTATTAACTGGTAATTAAATTTTTATGACCTTCGTGTGACTGTTAAGATGTAAAAAAAATATTACTGGTAAAGTTGAAGACTTTTGGTGCAATCTTTCAACTCAATTTCATCAAAATGAAAGCGTGAAAAGTTGTCAAACAAGTTTCAAGAACATACCTCCATGATCAGAGAGTGATGTGTTTGCAAAATGTTCCTCAGATCATCTCCTTGTTGGACTATCATTGTACAATTAGAACATCCAGAGAAATGAAGCATAACTAACCATTTATCTGGACTGCTAATACCAAGGAAAGATAACAAAACTCCTTCAGATATCAAACCAAACCTTTGTCTCTCAGGAGGTAGAAAAAACTCTCTTGCAATAGCAGTGAACTTCATAAAAAAAGTTTCAAATTGCTTAAACTCTTCATCTGTACACAACATTCTAGTGCCACCACCTCCATCATCTAATTGCTCTAGAGCACTTTGATTTGCTAAAGTATATTCCTTAAGCCAATCTGATCTTCCTAGTCCATCTTCAACCGCACATGTAAGTCTATTTTCCATACCCTGTAATGATCACAAATGAATGTGTAATTAGCACTTCCATTACCTTCCTGGATCCCATCTGCTTTTGTACCATAAGGTGCCTAATTTTAAGAGCAAACAACCTTGTGGTGTTCAACATGAAAGTCATCCACCATTTCTCTGTTGATGCTTTGTCCAATTATGCCAACTGCAATATGTTGTTACATAAACAACCTTACTACAAGAATAATGATCTACTCTGAGCATAGAATTAGTTGTGTAATCAACAAAGTATGTCCAAAGATTGATCATTATGAAAAACAGTGGCTTATGGCAGGTTATCTAGAGATTTTTATCTATAAGAAATTAAAAGGCCAAACAGAAAGGTACAAGGAATGCTTTTTTTAAACTTAGCACAACACCACTTCCAAGATATCTGCACAACCTCTTAGAAGGAACATACTTTGCAAACACCTAAATTGCAGGATGAATGAAAGTGATATCAATTAGATTTATCCAGGATAAATGGGGTTGAAATTTTTTAATTAAAAACACACTTAAAACAAATATATATGTCAATGTGAACCATTAACTAACACATGGCAGTTTTAAGTGTCACTAGTAGTTAAAAGGTTACTTGCCAAAAAGCAACTGGCCTAGTGCTCCACGACAATGAACCTATAAATTATTTTTATACAATAAACGAAACAAAATCCCTATAATGCAATACCCTTTATCAAATTTGTTTTATGTCTACTAAGAATGTCATTGACATTTGGCATATTAAACGGCAAGTTGTCAATGCTAAACGAGGGTTGATTCTACATGCTGCTTACATAAAGTAAGAAGACCTGAAATGAGCCATCAATAGGCAAAAGAGTAAGTTAAGATGGAAAACCATTCTCTGAATGATTAAATGCAGACATAGGAGTCTCATAATTTCCATTATTCTTTCTGCGCAACAATTTAGCTGACCATCCACAGAACTCAAGGAGTAGAACAGCTTTATCTGTTGATAGGAAAAAGTTCTCCACGTCTTCTGGAGTTTGCAGCAGCTTCAAAGGAAGTTCCTCGGGTTCAAGTGATTGAAAATGATTGACTGAAGAAAGTATATTTTCTGCACGCAGTCTTCCATGATATTTATATGACATGGAACTATGATAGTAGAATAATGTTATTTCCTCAGTAGCACCAAGGATATCAGCTAGCATCTTCTCGGAACTCCTATATATGACCATTAATTTTAGAAAGTCAAGTTTGTCCTGATTATTAGCCACCAAATGTGCCACTTCCTTCATTAGAGATCGTGATTCCCCAGACCCTGCAAAAAAATTTAGAACAATCATCAAACTTGGAACCCACAGTGCATTAAGAATATCTAGCACCCTGCAGATAGTTTAAGCATTCTTGGAAGGCATCTAATCCCCTGAAGAAGAAGCAAATCTTACAACACTGTCAAGTGGAAGTTTCCTTTGAACAGGAGAAAGAATAAGTTGGTCCTTTGAATAGCATCTGCTTTTGAATTACAGGAAATCATGTACACCTATCTTAAGCCAAGAATTCTCAAGAACAACTGCTATATGTTTTGATAATTGATAATCTCGCCTACCAGACACATAAAGCATAGATCTAAGTGTCTTGCCCAATGTCATGCTATTTAATAGTGATTTTGAAAACAACAATGAACAGGAAGTCACACAGTTGCTTCAAGGGGAATCAGTAATTTCAAGGAGATAAAATTATCATTAATTTAAGTAATGTTAAACTTATCAAATTCACCAACCATTAATCACCACATGTCACATTGATACAATTTACAAAATAGGAAATGTATGGTATCAAGTGCACATCACACATCCATAGACAATGTCCACATGCATACACATGGTCACACAAGGCACGCACACTCACACACACTGTTCAAGAGGAAAGGCTCAAAGAAGAAGGTATTAGGACATCAAGAGCCAGAGATTCTATGAAGTCTCAGTTTAGGCAAAAAGAAACATGTTAAATTTGATAAGAGGGGCCAAAAGTAGACAAGCTCTGATACCAAAGAATACAAATACTAATCTTCTTATCGACAATAACCTAGTCAAATACTACCATAGTTGGTAAAGACTTTGATAGTTGATCATAAGGTCTTGAGCTCGAATACCACCATCGTCACTTATCCTTTACAAAAAATTAAAAATAAAAATAACCTGGCCAAAGATAAAATAAATTGAAATTTGCTCATAAGGTTCACTACTATGAAATCACAACATTCATTTTTCAGCAAAAACCCTCACATATATTCTTATCAAGGTAGAACCACATAAATAACTTTTATCCCATTTAAAAAGGAATTTTCATCTATTGAATTTTAGTTGTTTATCTCAACGTCTATTATTAAAGAGGCAAGGGCAGATGAATATTAAGAATATTCTTACCAGATAAGTTTTAGTCTCACCAACATAAGTCAAACTCTTTTGCTCTGTTGGAGCAGAGAAAGCACAAGGATGTATCTTAACTGCCCATCAACAACCAACTAACCAATTTCACATTGGTAAAGCCCTCTCTGCTTCCCATTCGATAAAATGATTTATGTGAACAGCATTCCAAGCTGCATAATAATGCATGTCGTAAAGTGCCAGAAAAGTAAAATTTTACAACTAACATGGAATATGCATTTAAGGTCCATGGCAGGGAAAAGTCGCAGTCTTCTAATTATCGAATATAATAAGGAAAATCTTACGAATAAAGAATCCAAATCCCAGATCCTTCGACTTCCGTGACTCATCCCCAAGAAAAAGTTTCTATTATCATATGTGAAACGGTTTGAATGGGAATAATCGAAGCAATACGATCAAACATCAAGAAGAGTCAGAAAGATAACCAGAGCAAAATTAGTTCCAGCAAACCCTTGATCGAAAAACAGAAAAACATCTTTTTCAAAGTACCGGTAATCAAGAATGGAATACACCTTATAATTCACCTAAAAACCATCTTCTTGATGGATCTCGCAGTACGCGAGCGTTAAGAAAAAGTAAATAAAGAAAAAAAAACGCGTTAGCAAATTACCAGCAATCAAGACTGATATGGACCTCGTGATTCACCTAAAATCCATATTCTTGATCTAGCAATACGCGAGCATCAAGAGAAAAGGATATAATCAAGAAAGGGAGGCGGCGTACAGGGGACGGTAACCATGAGGAGCATCTGGGGATGGAGACGGATCTGAGAGGAGAAAGTTCTCTTGGTAAGGATCTGCCATTCCAATCTCGCACCGGAGCTCCTGCTGGTGCTCGCGTCGCCTCCGGTACCGGCGAGAGACTCCGAAGAAGACGAGAGCAGCAACGAAGAAAAGATCACGTAGAGGAGGAGGAGGAACTGCTACAGCGGCCCTCTCATCGGCTGCGACAGCTTCGACGGGGTTTCCGGAGACCCAAGGTGGGTTCGCTCGATGTTTCTCGCCCGTTTCGGGCGGGAATTCAATCTAATAGATCATTTGGGCTTTTGTTGATTCGACCGTGTGGTCGGGTTCGGGTTTTATCGGATCCGATTTCAAGATTAGACTCATCAATCAAACCTTCGCGAGTTTGAACAAATTCTGAAAAAGATTGGAGCTCAGAATTTGTAGAAATAAGATATCGTTATAAGCTATTTCACAGATTAGATAACATGTTTCGGTACAAATTCGGGTACTTAGCCACGATGACACATCATGTGCCAACTTGGCAAAGAGATGGATCGAATTCATATGCCCCATGCCTTGAGCCTTCCATTGTGATGGCAACATAACCAAATATAAGCAATATACATTGTTATAAGCTCCTTGATTTGAACATTCAAGGTAATGCACCCTTTACGATAGAGCTTGACCTCCTTTTCTTCTAACATAATGACATTAGCGGTATTTTCTTTTTTTAAATGATGTAAGTATTTGAACATTATTTTGAGTTAGTTCTACTTTTATGCCACTTTTCTTTTAGATTTTGGTAATCAGTTTTACTTAAAGCTGAAAATAATAATTAAAATAATTTGTTTAATATGAAAAACATTGTATTAACACCACTAATGTTTGTTTTAAACTCGAACGAAAATTTTGAAGGGTTGCATTAAGTCATTACCAATAACCATAGTCAGCATAAGACTACCTTAGGTTTGATTAAAAAAATACATCACTAATAATCATCCTAAACTATGTACGAAAAGATAAAGGGTTGTGCTACATCAATTACGATCAATATAAAACTACGTTGTTTTGTGTCGCTTTTCTTTTATATTTTTATAATTATTTTTATTTAAAATCATGATGATGATAATAATAATAATAATAAATTCAAAATGAAAAATATTATACCAACAATACTAATGCATGTCCTAAGCTCAAATGAAAAAGTTTGTTGTGGAGTTATCTAAAGTCACTAATAACCACCATAATGTTTTTAGTCCAAAATCTCATGAAAGATGTTATAATGTTCATGGCCTAAAACTTGGTTGATTCGATGCAAACATAAATTTCAAACTAGGAAAGTTTAATTACATTCTACAATATTTCTCCGATCCAAACGAATGCATTTTAATTCAATTGGGAAACACAAGAAGTTGATTCATGATATGATAGAGCTACAAATTGGTTAGCTAATTTTGTTTAGAATTTTTAAGTATGTAACTAGGTGAAAGAATTGATCCCCTGAGTTCTATCATACATGACCCAGGCACGCTCTTTATTATATCTTTAAAATTATATTTTTTTTTTCTCAAAAATATGGACATGAGCTGTAGAAAACACTACTATTTATATTATTTTTTGGTTATATACAATCAAGTTACGATGGACTCTTCTTTCTATGATAGTCATGTATAGGCGTCAACTTCTCACTCCTTTATAAGATTAAATAAAATAATTATTGGGTCAAATTTGGTTGGCAAATTCCTCCATCGGAAGACTAAATAAGATAATTATCGGTCTAAGTATATGATAGTGAGTTTTAGAATTTTTTTATTCATTAGTTGTTCTTTTCAAAAGTAGCTAAATTATTAACTGGGCCAAGTGAATGATAACGATTTTGATCGCATTTTTCTCTCATACATTTCTCAGTCATAACTTTCTTCTTTGAACATGTCGTAATGTCTCTTTCATTTTTTTTCTATCGTAAATTTTATGATACATTGACAATCGAAGGGAACGAGGCTTTTGACTTTCACCACCAATCTCTAATCATAATGTTGGATGACTATATTATGATCAAGCTCGGTTAGTGATACAGTTTGATGTATAATAAATACATTATTTCTCCCAAGATTTAATTGGTAGATTAAGATTATGATCAGAAATGCGTCATCTACGGATGAGGCTTTTCCATTGCTTAATTTCCATCATAGGTGTCGCATTTCTGATCATAATCATAATCTATCAATTAAACCTTGGGCGAAATGATGTATTTATTATATATCAAACTGTATCGAGCTTGATCACAGATATAGACATCCAACATTATGATTAGAGATTAGTGATAGAAGTCAAAAGCCCTCGTTCGTTTTGATTGTCAATGTAACATAAAATTTACGGTAGAAAAAGATGAGAATGACACTACAACATCTTCAAAGAAGAAAGTCATAACAGAGAAAGGTATCAGAGAAAATTGCAACCAAAATCGTTATCATTCACTTGGCCCAGTTAATAATTTAGCTAAATTGGAAAAGCCTCCACCATAAGTGAGTTTCCAATTTGTTTTGGACATTGACTTGTTTCCATATTATTTAGACTTGGACTCTTGACAATTTTGTTAGGCACATCTTCGTGTGGAACGTTCAGCCGCCAGGAGTTCCCTCTTCACAACTTTCTCCTCTAACGGGGCCCTCACGCATGCGTTAGGCAAATACGAGCTTATATACACACGAGAGTTGCCTGGTTTAGGGGTAGAGCTCACCATTAAACATGGGTGGGAGAACCACTCTTCTTGTCCTCACCTTTTCTCTTGCTGTTCTGAGCATTGAGCTTGGGATTTCTCATGGCTGTCGTGAGAAGGAGAGGAAAGCCCTCATCGACTTCAAGCGTGGACTTCATGATCCTTCCAATCGTCTCTCTTCCTGGGTGGGGGAGGACTGTTGTGCGTGGGAAGGAGTTGGCTGCAGCAACATCTCCGGTCATGTTATCAAGCTGGATCTTCGAAATAGACGTCGGACGTATCTAACTGAGGACTGCACTCATCAGGAGGTGTACTACTTGTTGGATGATGATCCAGGATGCAATTGGGCACTGCGTGGTGACATAACTCCATCACTGTGTTCTCTCCAACAACTTAGTCACCTGGACCTCAGCGGCAACTATTTTCTGCAGAAACCTATCCCCAAGTTCATTGGAGCTTTCAGAAGACTGACATATCTTAACCTCTCAGGTGCGGGCTTCATGGGTAGAGTACCTGACCAGCTCGGAAATCTATCCACTTTGCAGCACCTCGACCTTTCTTATAACTGCTATAGGGATGATGAAGGTGGTGGCTTCTTCTGCTTGTACCTTGAGAACACTGGATGGATTTCTCTGCTCACTTCCCTTCGGCACCTTAACATGAATCGTGTTCATTTTACAAATGCGTCCAACTGGTTACAAGATTTGAATGCGCTCCCACGTGTTCAAGAGATTGAACTAAGTTCTTGTGGCTTAGGGACCTTTCCACGTTCGCTGTCTCATGTCAATTTCACATCTCTCATCACTCTTGATTTACGATACAATGATATAAACTCCACCATACCAGATTGGGTGTTCAATATTACTAGCCTTGAGTACCTTTATCTTGGTGGGAATGGCCTATATGGGTTCTTTCCTGATTCTGTTACAAAGTTAACGTCTCTCCGGGCACTCGACTTGTCTGGGAGTGTGTTCCAAGATGGCTTCATGCAAGTAGCTCCTATATCCAACATCTGCAAGCTCCAAATTCTCTACCTGCGTTCTGTTCCTATCCATGATGTGCTTGCCAATCTAGAAATGGTTTTCTCTGGATGTCTTAGGTATAGCATGGAGGAATTAGACCTCAGCAACACCCATCTGAGTGGTTCCTTTCCGGATTGGCTAGGGAACATCAAGAATCTAAAATCTCTTAATCTTTCTTTCAATTCCCTCTATGGATCAGTGCCTGCGTCTATCGGGAATCTATCATTGCTGCAACATTTGGTTTTATGTTTCAATGATTTGAATGGGGCGATTTCGGAAGGCATCGGACAACTGAAGAGCCTTGTTTATTTGGATCTCAATAGCAACTCGTTGAGCTTATCGGAGGTCCAGTTGGCTAATCTATCAAGTTTAAGGTATTTGGACATTTCGAGCAACTGCGACTCCAGAAAAAGTGGTGATTGGATCTCTCCCTTTTCAACTTCAAGCTCTTTATATAACTTTTTTTTTTTTAATGAAATAGCCCGTTTTCCAAAATGGCTTCAAACACAAGCATCTATTCATGAATTATATTTTCACGTGCAGGAGTAATAGACATGATTTTTGACGGGCTTCCTTCTAGTCTTGAGTATTTGGATCTTTCTCACAACTCTCTTCATGGATCATTGCCTGCATCTCTTGGAAATTTCTTGTTATTGCATTCTTTGATTTTAAACTCCAATTATTTGAATGGAACGCTTCCGGAAGGCATCAAATGGTTGAAGGGCCTCGTCAGATTGAATCTCTGTAATAACTCTTTGAGACTGATGGAGGACGACCTTGCTAATCTATCAAGTTTGAAATATTTGGAAATTTCATACAACTCTATACAATTGAACAAAAGCGTTGATTGGATTCCTCCCTTTCAGCTTACCACACTTTACATGGGATTCTGCCAAATACTGCCCGTGCCTCATTTTCCAAAATGGCTCCGAACACAAAACACTCTTTGTGAATTAGATTTATCAAATACTGGTATCAAAGAAACGATTCCCAACTGGCTTTCATCCAATCTCCGATATTTGTATCTCTCCAATAACAAGATTACTGGTAAGGTACCACAATTCTTTCCAAAACTGAAGTATTTAATTCTTTCAAATAACTCGTTCTCAGGGCATCTTCCACCAAGAATCTCAAACACAATGCCAAGCTTACAATGGTTAGATCTATCTATGAATAATATCAGCGACGGGATTCCCTTCTCTTACTGTCGATCGAGGTATTTGGAAGGGCTTCTGCTGTCCGAAAATAATTTGTCAGGAGAGGTTCCTAATTGTTGAAAAAATCCCTTAAATTTACTTACTTCTTTTAGACTTATCAAGCAACAAATTAGTAGGTGGAGTCCCTGATTCGCTCTGTAATTTGCAAACGCTGGAGTCATTGCACTTGAGGCGCAATAATTTATCCGGGCCGATTCCTCTTTGTTTAAAGAGTTGCACAGAACTCGTTACTCTAGACTTGGGCCACAACAACTTTATCGGGAATATACCAACTTGGATTGGAGAAAGCCTCTTGTACTTGAAGACACTTAGCTTACGCTCGAATGCTTTCACTGGCAGCATTCCTCAATTATCTTCTCTAACATCTCTTCGTATCTTGGATCTCTCTAACAATAATCTTTCAGGAATAATACCACAGAGCTTTGGGAACTTCAGTGCGTTAAAAAGCACTCCTACCTATCATTGTTGTTACTTCAACAACAATCGACCCTATGAGGAAGTTATGTGGCTCTTCGTAAAAGGAAGTGAAATCAAGTATACCACCACCAGTCAACTTTCAATTGATACACTTATTGATCTCTCCAACAACAACTTATCTGGAAACATCCCTGAAGAGTTGGGGAATTTGCATGGATTACGTAGCTTAAATCTATCCAGAAATTATCTTATAGGTCAGATACCAAGAAGTATTGATGGAATGAAACAGCTAGAAGTTCTCGATCTATCAAGAAATAATCTCTCGGGTGCAATTCCTTCTGGTTTGGCAGCTTTGAATTTCTTGAACCAATTGAATTTATCATATAACAATCTTTCAGGAAGGATTCCCACTGGCTACCAGTTGCAAACTTTTACTGATCCATCTGTCTATGCTGGCAATCCAAATCTATGCGGACCTCCTCTCAAAAAAAATTGTACAGTAAATATAGCGAAGGCTGATGAAGAAGAGCAAAATGAAGATTCTTCTAAGAGCAGAATGGAAACACTTTGGTTATACACGAGCATCATATTGGGATTTATTACTGGATTTTGGGCGATTTGTGGAAGTCTTTTGTTGCGACGGACATGGAGGATCGCATACTTTCGCGCCATTGATAACATGTATGACAAGCTATATGTGGTGATGGTAGTGACCATGACAAAATACAAAAGGAAGCTATGATAACTCTGTTGCTAGAGGGGGTCGACATGACTCATCCAACTTAAGCCATAGCAATAGCATTAGTATCGATCAGTATGTAATAAGCTCGTGGTTTGCATGCTTTATCATAACACTCCGTCACATGATTTTAATTTTTTCTTTTTGTGCGTGTTATTAAGACTTTGTTATATAATCTGTTGATGTTTGTCTACGTAGTTGTTTGTCAAAACTTTAGGTCACCAAAATATGAGTTCTCTGCCTATGATTTTTGAGCTATTATTTACTTCATGCTGCAGTGGTTACGGTATTCAAATCTATGCTTGTAAGGTGATTCAGAATCAAATTAACAAATTCTAACAAGCATAAATTAATGTAAAGATTAATAATAGTGAATTTTTTGTCATCCGAAATTGAACTTTCTGTCAATTGTGTTGCAGTAAGTTGACATCACTTGTGGTATACGTACATGAACTTCCTTTACATATTTTTATTGTAATCAGACTAACATCGTATACTGCACTTACAAATTAGGTCGTAAGATAGAACGGAAGTTGGATACCCTCTCGATCCTCGATCCTCTAACATGTGGTTTTCTTCTTGTCAAATTAGAACCTTGATTTATGACAAGTTCTACAAAACACGTCAAGGAAATATTCTCTTAGATTGCATCACCACCTTTGATGGATGATTTATAACAAGACCTATGCTACAAAACTCATAAGAAGAAGAATTTTCAAGTCTAGAGTATCTTTTTTTTCATTTAGTTGAAGTAGCTCATATTCATCATCTATTTCGGAAGCAACGCATTTTTTTTAGTTTTCCTCTCCAACTGTGCTTCATAACAATATTACATGTCATCAAATACATCATATTCATGAAGCTTATTTTAATGAGGCTTCCATTTGGCAGCAAACTGATAAATATAGGTGATGTGGCTCCTAAACTGGCTCGTCTAAACCTGAGAGTCGTGATTGCTAATGGCCCGTGGAAGGTTAAAAATGATTTCAAATCAAATGAAAAGTACACTAACTACTATGTGATTCTTCTTAAAGTTTCCATCTTACTATTGTCCAAGGGATTATTTGTCTAAGGACCCCAAGGGATATGCTAATTATATATAAAATGATACCCTCACTTTGAGAATTAACATCGGTTCAATTATACTAGCTCTAGCAATATGGATGCTGCTGGAGAGGCTGGTTTTCTTATCCGGAATAGCAATGAGCATACTTTGGTTGTTGCATGCAAGCGAACAATGAACATGCCAACACTCTACAATTAATCGGTTGCATCGATGGAAGGGGTTGTTGTTGCATATAGAACTTGATGCACTTACATGTGGTTGCATTCAGAGAAACCATTGAGGATCAAACAAGTGGCAACGGCTATTGCATCAACAAAATTAAAATTTGTATGATAGAATAACAATTAACCTGATACAAAATGATATTCTTAATATATCGTAATTGACTTTGCAATAGAGATTAATACTTCAAAATCAACACTCCACTGTTATAAATTCAATCACCAAATTTTGATGACACATTTTTAGCTCAATCGAATGATTCAGTATATTAATGGAGTCAAGTAAATGATAATCTGAGTGTTTTTTTATTTTTTCTATTTAATAATTAGATAAATCACTAGGTTAAATAAATGATGATAATTTGGAGTAGTTTTCTTTAATTGTTTTCCATGCATCAATTGTTTGATATGACACAATATCTTTAATAGCAATTAACTTGATATAAAATGATATCAATTGAATTCTCCATAGATTAATGTTCCAAAATTAACATTTCTAAGTATTTGATTACTTCTGTTGCCACTAATTCAATCATCAATCTTTAATGATAAATATCCAGCTCAATTGAATGATTCAATATATTAGTATAGTTGAGTAAATGATAATAATTTGAGTGATTCTTTTTTGTTTCGAAGTAGTTTTCATTGGATTGGACATTAGTGTAGTCAAGAATTAGATAAATCGCTAGGTCAGTAAACGATGGTGATTCGGAATAACTTTTTTGAATTGTTTGATATGACATGATATCCTTAATAGTAATTAACTTGAGACAAAACGATATCCTTAATACGTTACAAAAGAAATTAATGCCCTAAAATCAATACTCTTGGGTATTTGACTGCTTAGCTATTGATTCAAATCACTAACGTTTGATGGTAGATTCTTAGCTCAATTGAATGATTCAACATAATAGTGAAGTCAAGTAAATGACAATGATTTGAGTGACTTTTCTTTATTTCCTTCACTCAAAAATTGGATAAATCATTGGGTCAAGTAAACGATTGTGATTCGAAATAGTTTTCTTTGATTGTCTTTAGTAAATGGATTATTTGACACGATACTCAAGTCATTCAAATCAATTTTGCACCACATAAAAAGATGTGGTAGTTGATCAAAAAGAATAAGTGATTTAAATACTTGCTTAATAATCCATTTAAGAAATATTTTGGAGTTAATAGAAATAAGAAAAATTATTATGCCATCTTCGTATATAGTCTAGGAGAAATCTTAGACAAATATAATTAATATATGACAAATATATTTATATTCATTAGGGTTAATTTGTGGTAACAATCACTCCATATATAATTTCCAACAACATATATGACATTTGAAACATTTATCATAAACATTGGTAAAATTCTCGATTTCTTTAGATTTTTTTAAGAAATACAACTTTTATTGAATCAGAAAAAGTAACCAGAGAATTAGGTGATATATCAAGATAACAAGAATCACGTCAATTTATCTCGTTTAGATTGTTGTAGACTACCTTACTAATATATCAAGTTTGAAATATTTGGACATTTCATATAATTCTATGCACTTGAACAAAAGAAGATTGGATCCCTCCTTTTTAGCTTAACAACTTTCTCATGAGATTCTATCAAACACGGCACAGACCTTATTTTCTAAAATGACTCCCAACACAAACTACTCTTTGTGGTTTAGATTTATCGAATATAAGTATTAAAAAATGATTCCCAATTTACTTCCATTTGGTCTTGAGTTTTTGGATCTCTCTAATAATATGATTGGTGGTGCTCTACCATATTATTTTCCAAATCTAACTACATTGGAACTCTTAAGTAGTTTTTTCTCTAGACATCTTTCACCTAGAATCTAAGACACACTACCAAGCTTAAAATGGTTTGGTATATTCTTGAATAATACGAGTAATATGAATGGTGGGATCCCTTTCTCTTATTATTGAATCAAGTCTTTAGTAGTGCTTCAGCTTTCTAAAAATAATTTTTCAGGAGAGCTTCCTAATTGCTGAAAAAAGTCCTCAAAGTTTAGTTATCTTAGACTTATCAAGGAACAAATTACAAAGAGTAATTCCTGACTCCCTCGGCAATTTATAAAGTCTAACATCATTACATTTGAACTACAATAATTTAATGGGGCAAATTCCTCTTTCTTTCAAAAATTTTATCGGATTGGTTACTCTTGATCTAGCCCATGACAAATTCATCGGCAATATCCCAAATTCGATCGGAGACAGCCTGCCAAACGTACAGACTCTCAACCTATGCTCAAATGCCCTTATCAGTAGCATTCCTTAGTTATCTCATCTTACATCCCTTCGGATAGTGGATCTCTCGAATAATCATCTTTCAGGAATAATACTAAGCAGCTTTGGCAATTTTAGTGGTTTGAAAGGTTCTCTTACAATTTCCACAATTTTGACGAGTTTTTATCATAAAATAGTATTAATTGAGGATCACACATGGCTCTTCATAAAAGGAAGTGAACTCAAATACAACACCATGTTACTTTCAATCGAGATAGTTATTGATCTCTCCGACAATGGTTTGTGCGGGTGCATCCCTAGAGAGTTGGGAAATTTGCATGATATGCGAAGTTTAAAACTATTTGGGAATTACCTAACACGGGAGATACAAGCAACATTGATGGAATGCAACAACTAGAAATCCTCGACCTCTCAAGAAACAATCTTTCGGGTACAAATCCACCTTGGCCGCTTTAAATTGCTTAAATGATTTGAACTTATCGTATAACAATCTCTCGGCTAAAATCCCCACTAGTAGCCAATCACAAACTTTAAATGATCCATCATTCTACATCGGCAATCCAAATCTTTGTGGCCCTCCTCTCCCCAAAAATTGTACAGATGACCTGGCAAAACATACTGAAATTATTTGGCTGTGCATGTGGACTGCACTGGGATTTATCGTGGGATTTTGGACGATCTGTGGAAGCCTCATACTTCACATGAGATGGAGGATTGTTTACTTTCAAGCTTTTGATAACATGTATGAGAGGCTCCGCGTGCTGATGGCAACGTTCAATAGATTGCCATCGGTAGGAGGTCGAGATGGTTGATCCAACGTTGGCATTTTCAATTACTGTCAAGCATTATTTAATAGACTCATAATTTGCATATATTTTCTTTTCGTTATACGCTGGCCACATGATTTTAGTTTTTGTAGGACTTATCGATTCGTCTTCGATGCTACCTTCCTTCCCTAATCTCAAAAGCTTAGTTCATTCAGATATGTGTATTCTGCTTATAAATAGTACATAAGATATGAGTATTTTTCGGCAAACATGTATGGTGTTCTTTTTCTGCCAAATTACGATGCAGAATTGCTTTGTCAAGCATTCGGTTGTCGAGGCACTCGTCATTGCTTTTCTAAAATAACTCTTCTTCTTATGTTAAAGATGTCACAGCTTCCTCTATTCTGCCCTCGGCGAACGTCCTAAATAACAATATAATAATGCAAATAGTGTCACATTTTCACAACCCAATTTATGCTTAATTTGATCACTAACAAAAGCATCTTGTTTTAATGCCTCAAATCATGTGAATGTTAGTTGCAACTTCTAAGAAATTTATGATCCCTTCTAGATCGATCCAAGTTGATGGGTCAATATGACCCATCAAATCATTGGTTGATGCAAGATACTTAAATCTAAATTAATGATAATAGATACATATGATCATTGCAATTATGCTATTTCTTTTAGAATCCCAAAAAACCAAATTAATTAGTGGGTTGAAAAATTGAGTCCAATAATTCAATCCATGAGATGGTGAGCAACCGCAAACTTTCTAGCATATTGACTGAAGGATGAACTTTTGACTCATGACCATTTCAAATTCTCTTTAAATCTCTATATCTTTTGGTTAACAATTGATGTGGATGTAAGCTGTGGAAACAACCACTCAATGTACAATTTCTAACAACATTCAAGTCCTTAAAAAAAAACATAAAAGTGACATTCTTTATTGATAATTTGTTTTGGAGCATTAAGTACATTCATTTGATCAAGTAAATGAGAGTGATTCAAGTGGTTTTTTTCTTTGATTATTCTTTAATAGAATGGACAAAGTGGGTCAAGTCAATGATAATAATTTTGAGTATATTTTTCTTTATATTTTTCTAGAGTCAACGAACCTCCACGAGTTCGTTATACACTGACAAAAAATTTTCAGTCCTTGGAAAGACGAGTAGCTGATTGATGATGTATTTAATGTTTGATGTTTCTACTAAAAATAATAATAGGAATTGTTATAACCATGCAAATGCATTAGATTATTAAAATTTTAGATTTGCTTTTTCTAAAATTCTTGTTACAAATATTTGAAACTCCCAATTAGATCTCTACATCCTACGATAAAGATTGACGTCCATATAAGCTGTGGAAATAGCCACTGTTTCAAAGATCCGACAAATGATAGTGATTTAGAGTAGTATTTTTCTTTATTGTCTTTTGAATGAATACATATCTTCTACACAACACGACGGTATGTCTTTCTCATTTTTATTAAAATCATGTCCCTTCTGATGATGATATTTTATAATGTTTTGACATATATAACCATCAATCTTCATTCTTATATGTCTCATCTGCTTTTGGAAGACTAAACATAGTAATTGAGTAAATTAAATGACAGTGATTTCTAGTTGCATTCTTTTCTTTGATCAAGTCAATGATAATGATTTTGAGTAGCTCTCATCTTCGAATGAGCTGTTAAGCGAACGAGAGTCTTCTACACAACACAAATGGGTTGACTCGAAAACCCACATTGAACGTCAATTGGGAGACTTCAAATTGACATCACGATCACTATTTAATCGAATCATTCTAACACATTAGTTAGTCAAACAAATAATAAATATTTAAGTAGAATTCACTAGGTCAAGTAAACGAGGATGATTCGGAATAACTTTTCTTGATTCCCTTAGGTGAATAGATTGTTTAACATGATAACCGATTGTAGACAGATGGTCTTTCTTGTTTTGGCACTAAACTTAGTGTTACATAAAAAGACGTGGTAACCGATCAAAAAGGATGAGCAATTTAAATGATTGCTTAATAATCCATTTGAGAAAGGATTTGAAGTTGATACAAATAAAAAGCTTGCTATATGTAATAAACTTATGGGAAGCTTACAACCCCTTTAAATGATTAGACAAATTAATTGGGTCAAGTAAATAATAGTGATTTTTAGTAGCTTGTATTTATTTTCTAAAATAAATCAAAGAAATAATTGGGTCAAGTAAATGATAGTAGTTTAAAGTAACTTTTTTCTGATATTTTCAATGAATGGATTTCTCCTTCAAATATGACGGACCGTCATGTTAACTTAAAAAATTTTAATAGGCATACAGGGCTTAAATATTTTAGATCCATATTTTTAACTCAACAAAATTAATAAATTAATTATATCATCAAATTGGACCATGACAAAATTGATATATTTAAGTTATATTATTGCTTTGTTAATGAAAGACACTCATCATTGCTTTTACAATCCAATTTATGCTTAATTTAATCACTAACAAAAAAAATCTTGTTTTAATACCTCAATCACGATCTAATTTGTCATGATCCGAATTGATGAATAAATATAACCTATCAAATTATTGAATCAAAACCAAAGAGTGGTTTTCTCATCTTTTTAAATCATGACTCTTCTCACCATGATATTTTATAAAGCCATGACACGTAATCATCAATCTTCATTATCAACTTTCTTATCTACTTTAGAAGATTAAACATCATAATTGAGTCAAAAGTAAATGACAGTGATTTTAGTAGCTTTTTTCTTTGGTTATAGTTTTCAAAGATTAGACAGATTAATTGGGTCAAGTATATGATAACAATTTTGAGGAGCTCTTTTCTTTGATCAAAGTTTTAAGCGAAGAAATGTCTTCTACACCACGCATATGTTGACTCGAAAACCCACATTGAGCAGCCACGTATGATCAGTTTTGTACGATGCGATGAATTTGAATTACCACCTTTTTCTCCTCTGTAACTACTTTAGGTTCATATTTCTACAAAACTTCGCTCTAGGTGATTTGTACAATAGCGAACAGATTACATTCCCAAGTTTTGAATCTCCAAACAAGTTATAATCTTGATATGTGATACATCAAAAATTGTTTTGATGGAACCATCATCGTAATCGTAAATCTTAAAATCCAATATGAGCAAAGGTCGGAGACTCCAAATTGAGATCACCGTCGTGTAAAGTGTGGAGGGAAGATGTGGAGGAAAAGCTCCCCGGCCTCTCTACGGCACCCAATTTCCATTGAGTGTTGAATGGTTCTCACCTCAGACTACTTTGACTACCAGCCCAACAATGACATCTATGGATATCCAGCATCCACCAAGTCCATAGTCCTAATGTTCATGTTCACAAGAGGCTAGAGCAGAATATTCATATAAATACACACACATGGACTACTACTTGCTGCACGGTAATAAGTTAGTTAGATCCTCTAATAACCATGGGTGGGAGATCTCTCCTTGTGATCGTCTTCTCTCTTGTCGTGCTTTGCATTGAGCTCGAGATCTCGGATGGTTTCTCCATGATCCGCTGTCAAGAGACAGAGAGGAAAGCCCTCATGGAGTTCAAGCAACGACTCCGTGATCCTTCCCATCGTCTTTCTTCCTGGGTTGGGGAGGATTGTTGTAGTTGGGAAGGCATCCGCTGCAGCAACGTCACTGGCCACGTTATCGAGCTCCACCTTCGCAATAGACATCGGTCAGATGTTTCATACATGGATTGCTCTGAGATTTACTTCGATGATCGTTTTGGATGCAGATGGGCACTGCACGGTGGCATAACTCCATCATTGCTTTCTCTCCAACGCCTTGATCATTTGGATCTTAGTGGCAACAACTTTGAAGGAAATCGCATCCCAGAGTTCTTGGGATCCTTTGGAAGACTAACATATCTTAATCTCTCAAGTGCAGGCTTCGGAGGTAGATTACCTGATCAGCTGGGAAATCTCTCCACCTTGCACCAACTCGACCTTTCTTATAATTTCTACTCGGATGATGATTTTTATAAATTTTTATACCTCGAAAACATTGGATGGATCTCTCGTTTGACTTCTCTACAGCACCTTAACATGAATGGGGTTAGTTTTAGAAATGTGTCCAATTGGCTACAAGCATTGAACGCGCTCCCCCGTATTCAAGTGATTGAATTAGTTTCTTGTGACTTGAGGACCTTTCCTCCTTCGCTGCCTCATGTCAACTTCACATCGCTTACAACTCTAAATTTGGAAGACAACCTCATCAACTCTACCGTGCCAGACTGGCTGTTTGACATAACCAGCCTCGAGGTGCTTTCTCTTGGTTGGAATTACCTCTACGGGCAAACTCTTGATTCTATTGCCAAGTTGACAAATCTCAGGGCACTCGACTTGTCTAGTAATATGTTCCACGACGACTTCAGGCCAGAAGCTCTATCCAACCACTGCAAGCTCCAAATTCTCGACCTAGAAGAGGTACCAATCAACGATGTGCTGTCCAATCTAGAATCGGTTTTCTCTGGATGCCTAATGTTTAGCTTAGAGGAATTGGATCTCGGCGGCACCCAATTGAGGGGTTCCTTGCCGGATTGGTTGGGGAACTTCAAGAATCTCAAGTCTCTTGATCTTTCATACAACTTCCTCTATGGATCAGTGCCTGCGTCTCTTGCGAATCTATCATCGTTGCAGTCTTTGATTTTATACTCCAACGAATTGAATGGGACGATTTCAGAAGCCATCGGAGGACTGAAGGGCCTTATCCAGTTGGATCTCTATAATAACTCATTTCGCTTGTCGGAGGTCCACTTTGCTAACTTATCGAGTTTAAAGTATTTGGACATTTCATACAACTACATCGATTTGAGTAAAGGTGATGACTGGATCCCTCCTTTTCAGCTTCAAAATCTCTATATGATCTTCTGCCAAATAGTGCCGAGGCCTCATTTTCCGAAATGGCTCCGATTGCAAACAACTCTTCGATATTTATCTTTATCAAGTACAAGTATCAAAGGAAGGATTCCCAACTGGCTTCCTTCCTCTCTCGAGTATTTGTCTCTTTCCAATAATGAGATTAGCGGTGATGTGCCACAATATCTTCCAAACCTAATGTATTTGTATCTCTCAAACAACTCGCTTTCAGGCCATCTTCCTCCAAGAATTGCAAACATCATGCCATATCTTGAGGATTTGGATCTCTCAAATAACTCATTCTCAGGCCAACTTCCTCTAGGAATCTCAGATACAATGAGACATTTACAATGGTTTGATTTGTCTATGAATAATCTCAGTGGGAGAATCCCCTTGTCCTTTTGCGAAAATAAGTATTTGCTAGTGCTTCGACTTTCAAAAAATAATTTATCAGGAGAGCTTCCTAATTGCTGGAAAAATTCCTCAAATTTGTTTATTTTGGACTTATCGAGTAACAAATTATATGGAAGAATTCCCGACTCCCTCAGCAATTTGCAAAGCCTTCAATCACTACATCTGAGCAACAATAATTTTATTGGGCAAATTTCTCTTTCTTTAAAAAGTTGTACAAACTTGGTTATTCTTGATTTGGGCCACAACAACTTCATCGGAAATATACCTGCTTGGATTGGAGAAAGCCTACCATACCTAAAAACTCTCAGCTTACGTTCAAATGCTCTCACCGGAAGAATTCCTGAACTATCTCATCTTACATCTCTTCAAATATTGGATCTCTCGAATAACAATCTTTCAGGAGCAATACCACGTAGCTTCGGCAACTTCGATTCAATGAAGAGACCTTCTTCAAGTGACTTATACTTCAACAACTATAGCTACGACGATGTAATGTGGCTCTTCATAAAAGGGAGTGAACTCGAGTATACTACAAGACTGCTTTCAATTGATAAAGTTATTGATCTCTCCAATAACAGTTTGTCTGGATACATCCCTGAGGAGTTGGGAAATCTGCATGAATTACGGAGCTTAAATTTGTCTAGAAATTACCTAACAGGGGAGATACCGAGCAACATTAATGGAATGCAACAATTAGAAATTCTTGATCTCTCCAGAAATAATTTGTCTGGAGCAATTCCTTCGACCTTGGCGACATTAAATTTTTTGAGTTATTTGAACTTGTCATATAACAATCTTTCAGGTAGAATTCCCACGGGTAGCCAATTACAAACACTTACTGATCCATCTATCTACGCCGGCAATTCAGATCTTTGTGGCTCTCCTCTCGCCAAAAATTGTATAGACGATATGCCAACAAAAGAAGAGAAAAATGAAATTTCTAAGGATAGACTTGGAAGTTTTTGGCTATACATGTGCCGTGCACTAGGATTTATCGTGGGATTTTGGACGATTTGTGGAAGCATCTTATTGAACTCGAGATGGAAGATTGCTTACTTCCAAGCTATTGATAGCATGTGTGATAGGCTCTATGTGGTGCTGGTATTGTATGGGGCAATATTCAAGAGGAAGCTACTGGTAGGAGGTCAAGTTGACTAAGCCGATGGGAGCATTCACCGTCAGTATCAAGCAGTATGTATTGGGCTCATGGTTTGCATGTTTTTTCATAATCCACTGGTCACATGATTTTAATTTTTGCAAGGACTATCGATTTGTCTTTCTGCCTTCTCTTAGCATCAAAATTTTAGATCATTAAGTATGAGTTCTCTGCATATCGTCTATAAGCTCTAATTAACATTCAGCCGGCTGTATTGTTCGACTCTGTTTTTGCCATAAGCTACACTGTGGCTTAGTTTATTGAATAGATTCTATTTGTCATGAATCATCTATGAAAATATATAAAAGTATTCCACCATATGCGGTGTGTAATAACATTTGCATTACACATGACAAGAAATCTTTCTCACTGAGTGTCACAATCCTTGTCGTAACACTTATTACAGGATTTATAGTACTTTCTAGTCTTAAGCCTCATTTTCACTTATTGATTGGCCTAGCTTATACACATCTTCTATTTTGATTCTTTTATTTTTCCTTTCCACCTCTGTTAAACACAAGACATTCATCACCGTGCAGTGTCTTAACAGGAAATGTTGAAGATAGAGTTCTGCATGATGAAGAGTCGGAATAGGATGCAGACCATGAACAAATTACTGACCAATTAAAAACTCATGTTTCCATATAAACCGGTTTAATACACAAGGTAGCTTTCATCAAATAATGTCCTCAATACATGATGATCAAGGGCACTGATCTGTGATGTATCCAGGGAAAGAACTGGAGGGCACTCTTTATTTATTTGGGATATGCAGAAAACAAAAAGGCATCACCAAAGAGATCAGTAGGGAATCGGAAAAAGGAAAAAAGAAAGAATTATGAATAGATGAGAACAGATGGCATCATGGTTAATGTAAAACTGTTGTAGTGAACAAAGGAAGGAGGCTAACCTCAATAAATTACAAACTATTCTTGCATTGTCCAAAATACATCAGTTTTTCTGATGAGAGGTTTTCGCTGGTGGCGATGTGCCAAAGATGATGTCCCAGAGTGAAGAAGTTATTCCAAAACCCTTGTTTTGAACTTTGAAGTGATGGTTTAGATGATAGCGCTGTACAAAAGAAGCAGCATTTTTCCTCTTCAGAACCACATCCGAGGTTGCCAAAACAAAATGCGATCCTTTTCTTTCACCTTCAGATGTTTAGCTGGGTGTTTGGATGGATGTCCATGATGCAGGTAGTAATGGGTGCAGTCATATATAACGTATCCCAACAGGCCACCTCCAAACACGGCAGGCACAGCTGATGGAGCCACGAGTAGGTGCAGCAGATGCCAGAACTGAGAGACATCGTTAAATACCATGAGAGTCTCCACTGACATGACAGCCATTTTACCTTTGCTAATCGAGACAGTTTAAATTTTTCAGAAAGAGAAAATAAAAGTCATATAACAAATTGCTCAAAAGCATTAGACGAAACATGGCATGCTCATTAATTCTGGCACACATAAAATGGCTGAGAAAAATAAGTGCTAATACCGGCACACATATGATGGCTGTAGCTTAAGGTGGAAAAACTAGGCGCAGTCCGTCCATGGGGTACTTGTGATGGCATCCATGAAACAGATAATGAATTGTGTTTCCCCTGCATCATGGTTCTCAACAAGAAGTTAAAAGGACTCGTGAAGTTTACATCAATCATACAAAGACTGGAAACAATTGTACCAGTAGCCTTTTGTTTTCATGTGGAAAAGGAAACGATGCAAAGAATACTCAATCAAGGTCCAGAGAAGAATTCCTGATAGCACCATTGGGACCAATTGAGGTAGTGAGTTCCCCATTCCAATAGACATGGTCAGACACCAGAAAACAACTGGGAGCCATATCACCGGAACAACCCACCACACTGTTCTCGTTAACCACTGAATAATTGCAACAAAAGCATATTAGTCAGGAAATCTTATCAAATCTATCATCTCTTGCTGCATTAATTCTCGTAGGCGTGTTACCTCCACGAAGCCATTTGCAAAGAATCGTGGGATCTCCTTGGTAACGATGGGCCGGTGAACCCAGTCCTCATGATCTTCCCCAAGATGACCAACCTTTAGATATACACATGAGCAAGAAGAGTGTGAAAAGTTTGAAATGTCAAATCTGTAACAGGTGAGAGCAATGACAAACTTTAAAACATGTGGAAAGGACAAGATCAAATCTTTATTAGAAATGTGATTGATTTTACTATTCAAGATTCCAATAATTGTGAAGAATTGATATCATCAAAGTTGTCAAACCCTCTAAATGGTCATAGATGGTGACCTCATTAGATGTCTGTGTAAATGTAAAATATATGGAAGCCTATAGTAGAAACAGGTAAAATTTGATGCAAATTCTATGGGCCTTCATCAAATTTTTGTTAGATTACTTGGTGCAAAATTACTGAAAAGACATCATGGTCTAAGATAATAAAAGCATTGTGACAACCGAAGATGCGGAATATTGAAAATTTTGTTGGCTTTTTCATGTGTAATGATATTGATTTTTCACAAAATAGATTAAGATTCCAAGCAACCTTGAACTTTTGATTAGTTCTTGTTAGGGTATCTATATAAATACAGTTATGATCAGAAATGTTGCAAGAGAGCGAATTAGAACAATTATAACAAAATCAGCATTCATTTTATTGAGATGGTTATGTTGAAGATAATTATGAACGTTATATATTTTTGCAGTAAGTTCCTACATTATCTTCACATCGGCTTGGTATAATAAGAAAGAAAGAAAAGAAAACAAGACATGAAACCACCACAATTGTACCTGGAAAACCAGAGGCTTCTTCAAGTCAACCGAGAACCCCTGGGCAACCATTTCTGTATTGTAAATTGCACTGCAAGCAAATCGATTCATTATTTTGTGCAATATAGAGAGACGGATTATGAAAAAGATCATGCAAGTCCTCAAATTGTATGTTCCGCAATCAAATCAACTTTTCAGTATCATATTTTTCAATTCATTAACCAAATCTTATTTTTCAGAATCATATGTTCTGCAATCAAATAGTACTAACAAGAAACATGTTTGGGGTAGAAATGCATAATGTAAAAAATTAATAAAGTAGCTGACGATTCCATTCCCTAGATGAGGATACATAGAGCATATATTCCTAGTTCTCTCAAAAGAATATGATTCTGGGATTTCATTCATGACGGCAATCACCATGGAGACTAAGGTAGGAGGTTCGCATGACGATTGTAAAATTTGATCTCATTCCTGTTAAGTCAAAGATACCAAAAAGAATAGGAAATGAGACTTAAGATCGTTCTAGAGGTTTGTTTGTCATAATCATCTCACTCGCGAAGGGAGCCTTATTGCCTTCTTGCCCTGCCAAACCTTCTCAAAATCTGATTTAATATATTGATAGGCGTCATTAACAGACAACGAGCCCAGGAGATTGGGTTGTCATATCCATGTGTCATCTAGAACTCTAGGAATATATATTCCAAGTATCTTTTCAACCAAGAAACCATGGAATAGCAAGCAAAACAACATTCAAGTGATTAGAAACCAAAAGATCAACCACAAACCAAAAATTGAAGATTTCTTCCATGTTTACAAAGGTTGGCCAAAAAATTGAGGGGGAAAAACATTTTAATCCATGGGTTCATCCAAATGCTATTGTTCTTATGGCTACCAATCGATCTTCCTAAACTCACCTTTGATATCACTGGCAAAATAATCAATGTTCCTACATGATCAAAATGGTTTCTTGACAGTAGAGACATTCCAAGAGTGAAGATCTCCGTGTTTGACTGTCAAAATTTGGACCCAAAGGAACAATTTTGACCCAAAAGAGCTAGAGTTGTAAAGACGGAGGATCCGTTTTGTACAAATAGAACATTTAACAATGGTGAGGTCACTAAGGAATAGACCACCATAATTTTTTAATTTGGAAATGATATCCCAACTGATATGGTTGGTGAAAGCATCGAAATTTCAAAAAAAGTTCATTAGCAATACGAGTCATATGATTTAGGAGAGGATACAATTATAAGGATTTAAGTGTTGCTCTTAGTTAAAGGTTGCTGGCCAAAAAGCAACTGGCCCAGTTCTCCGTGACAATGAACCTAGAGATTATTTTTATACAATAAAAGAAACAAAATCCCTATAATGCATAACCCTTTATCAAATTTGTTTTATATCTACAAAGAGTGTCATTGGCATTTGGCATATTAAACAGCAAGGTGTCAATGCTAAACGAGAGCTGATTCTACATGCTGCTTACATAAAGTAAGAAGACCTGAAATGAACCATCAATAGGCAAACAAGTTAAGATGGAAAACCGTTCTCGGAATGATTAAATGCAGACACAGGAGTCTCATAATTTCCATTAATCATTCTGCGCAACAATTTGGCTGACCATCCACAGAACTCAAGAGTAGAACAGCTTTATCTGTTGATAGGAAAAAAGTTCTCCATGTCTTCTGGAGTTTGCAGCAGCTTCAAAGGAAGTTCCTCGGGTTCAAGTGACTGAAGATGATAGACTGAAGAAAGTATATTTTCTGCACCCAGGCTTCCATGAAATTTATATGACATCGAATTATGATAGTAGAATAATGTTATTTCCTCAGTGGCACCAAAGATATCAGCTAGCAACTTCTCAGAACTCCTATATATGGCCATTAATTTTAGAAAGTCAAGTTTGTCCTGATTATTAGCCACCAAATATACCACTTCATTAGAGATCGTGACTCCCCAGACCCTGCAGAAAAATTTAGAACGATCATCCAACTTGGAACCCAAAGTGCATTAAGAATATCAAGCACCCTGCAGGTAGTATAAGCACTCTTGGAAGGCATCTAATCCACTGAAGAAGAAGCAAATCTTACAACACAAGTGGACTTTCCTTTGAACAGGAGAAAAAATAAGTTGGTACATTGAACAGCATCTGATTTTCAATTACAGGAAATCAGGTACACCTATCTTAAGCCCAGAATTCTCAAGAACAACTGCTATATGTTTCGGTATTTGTTAATCTTGCCTACCAGACATATAAAACAAAGATCTAAGTGTCTTGCTCAATGTCATGCTATTTAATAGTGATTTTGAAAACAACGATGAACAGGAAGTCACACAGTTGCAACAAGGAGAATCAGTAATTTCATGGAGATGAAATCATCATTAATTTAAGTAATGTTAACATGATGCACACTTATTAAATTTACCAACCACTAATCACCACATGTCATATTGAAACAATTTGCAAAATAGGAAATGGATGGTATCAGGTGCACATCACACATCCATAGATACGTCCGCATACATACACGTGATCACACGACGCATGCACACTCACACACACACTGTTCAAGAGGAAAGGCTCAAAGAAGAAGGTATTAGGACATCAAGAGTCAGAGATCCTATGAAGTCACAGTTTAGGCAAAGAGAAACAGGTTAAATTTGATACGAGGGGCCAATAGTAGATAAGCTCTGATACTAAAGAATACAAATATTAATCTTCTTATCGACAATAACCTAGTCAAAGACTTTCTTAGTTGGTGAAGACTTTGATAGTTTATCATAAGGTCCTAGGCTCGAACACCGCCATCGTCACTTACCCTTTACAAAAAAATAAAAATAAAAATAACCTGGACAAAGAGAAAATAAATTGAAATTTGATTATATGGTTCACTACTATGAAATCACAACATTCATTTTTCAGCAAAAACCCTCACATATATTCTTATCAAGGTAGAACCACATAAATAACTTTTATCCCATTTAAAAAGGAATTTTCATCTATTGAATTTTAGTTGTTTATCTCAAAGAGGCAAGGGCAGATGAATATTAAGAATATTCTTACCAGATAAACTTTAGTATCACCAACATAAGTCAAACTGTTTGCTCTGTTGGAGCAAAGAAGCACAAGGATGTATCTTAACTGCCTATCAACAACCAACTAACCAATTACATTTCACATTGGTAAAGCCCTCTCTGCTTCCCTTTCGATAAAATGATTCATGTGAACAGAATTCCAAGCTGCATAATAATGCATGTCGTAAAGTGCCAGAAAAGTATAATTTTACAACTAACATGGAATATGCATTTAAGGTCCATGGCAGGGAAAAGAAAGTCGCAGTCTTCTAATCATCGAATATAATAAGGAAAATCTTACGAACAAAGCAATCCAAATTCTAGAGGAACAAAAGGTCGAAGATCCTTGGACTTCCGTGACTCATCCCCAAGAAAAAAGTTTCTTTTATCATATGCGAAACGGTTTGAATGCGAATAATCGAAGCAATACGATTCAAACATCAAGAAGACTCAGAAAGATAACCAGAGCAAAATTAGTTCCAGCAAACCCCTGATCGAAAAACAGAAAACATCTTTTTCAAAGTACCGGTAATCAAGAATGGAATGCACCTCATAATTCACCTAAAAACCGTCTTTTTGATTTCAGTGAATACATATCTTCTCTTCTGCATAGCATTGGCAGTGGTTTTCTCTTGTTTTTAAATCATAACTCTTCTGACCATGTTATTTTATAAAGTTATGACACGTAACCATCATTCTTCGTAGGGAGGATGTGAAGGAAAAGCCCCCGGCCTCTCTACGGCACCCAATTTCCAATGTGTTGAATCATTCTCATCTCAGACTACTTTGACTAGCAACCTAATAATGACATCTATCCATAGATATCCAGCATCCACCAAGTCCGTGGTCCTAATGTTCATGTTCACAAGAGGATAGAGCAGAATATTCATATAAATACACACACATGGACTGCCGCCTGCAGTTAGTTAGAAGGTAATAGTAGACCCTCTAAAATCCATGGTGGAAATCTCTCTTGTGATCGTCTCTCTCTTGCCGTGCTTTGCATTGAGCTCAGGGATCTCGGATGGTTTCTCAATGATCCGCTGTCAAGAGACAGAGGAGAGCCCTCATGGAGTTCAAACAACGAGTCCGTGATCCTTCCCTTTCTTCCTTTCCTGGGGGAGGATTGTTGTTGGATGGAAGGCATCCGCTGCAGCAACGTCACTGGCCATGTGTTATCGAACTCCACTCGGATGTTTCATACATGGATTGCTCTGAGACTAACTTCGATGATGATGATGATGATGATGATGATGATGGATGCAGATGGGCACTGCACGGTGGCATAACTCCATCATTGCTTTCTCTCCAACACCTTAATCACTTGGATCTTAGCGGCAACAACTTTGAAGGAAATCGTATCCCAGAGTTCTTGGGATCCTTTGGAAGACAACATACCTTAATCTCTCTCGGTGCAGGTTTCTTGGTAGAGTACCTATCATCTGGCTGAAATCTCTCCACCTTGCACCAACTCGACCTTTCTTATAATTTTCCAATTATTTGATTACAAGCATTGGATGGATCTCCCGTTTGACTTTTCTACAGCACCTTAACATGAATCAGGTTAGTTTTGAAATGTGCCCAATTGGTTACAAGCACTGAACGTGCTGTCTCGCATTCAAGTGGAATTTTGTTTCTTGTGGCTTAGGGACCTTCCTTCCTCCTTTGCCTCATGTCAACTTCACATCTCTTACAACTCTAAAATTTGTACTGTAGCAGTCAACTCTACTGTGCCAGAGTGGCTGTTTTAAACCAGCCCTCGACTTGGTGCTTTCTCTCTTCGAATGAATAAATCTCAAGTTTCTTGATCTTTCACACAACTCCCTCCATGGATCAGTTCCTACATCTCTTGGAAATCTATCATCGCTGCGATCTTTGTTTTTATACTCCAACGATTTGAACGGGTCGATCGCAGAAGGCATCGGAGGACTGAAGGGCCTTAACTATTTGGTTCTTTCTTATAACTCATTTCGCTTGTCGGAGCTCCACTTGGTTAATCTGTCAAGTTTAAAGTATTTGGACATTTCATACAACTACATCGATTTGAATAAAGGTGATGAGTGGATTCCTCCCTTTCAGCTTCGAAGCCTCTATATGACCTTCTGCCAAATAGTGCCGAGGCCTCATTTTCCGAGATGGCTCCGATTGCAAACAACTCTTCGTGATTTATCTTTATCAAGTACAAGTATCAAAGAAAGGATTCCCAATTGGCTTCCTTCCTCTCTTGAGTATTTGTCTCTTTCCAATAATGAGATTAGCGGTGATGTACCACAATATCTTCCAAACCTAATGTATTTGGATCTCTCTAACAACTCGCTCACGGACCACCTTTCTCCAAGAATCCTAAATATGATGCCAAGTCTTCAGTTTTTGGATCTCTCTAACAACAAGATTCCTGGTGAGCTACCACAACTCTTTTCAAAGCAAATTTCTTATTTGGATTTCTCAAATAACTTATTCTCAGGACATTTTCCATCAAAAATCTCAAATACAATGCCAAACTTAAATTGGTTTGATTTATCTATTAATAATCTGAGTGGGAGCATCGCCTCATCCTTTTGTCCAAATAAGTATTTGCTAGTGCTTCGACTTTTCAAAAATAATTTGTCAGGAGAGATTCCTAATTGCTGGAAAAATTCCTCGAGTTTGTTTATTTTGGACTTATCGAGCAACAAATTACAAGGAAGAATTCCCGACTCCCTCGGCAATTTGCAAAGCCTACAGTCACTACATCTAAGTGACAATAATTTAATAGGACAAATTCCTGTTTCTTTAAAAGGTTGTACGAGCTTAGTTACTCTTGATTTGGGCTACAATAACTTTATCGAAAATATACCAGCTTGGATTGGAGAAAGTCTACTATACCTAAAGACCCTCAGTTTACGCTCGAATGCCCTCACCGGAAGAATTCCTGAACTATCTCATCTTACATCTCTTCAAATATTGGATCTCTCGAATAATAATCTTTCAGGAGCAATACCACGTAGCTTTGGCAACTTCAGTTCATTGAAGAGACCTTCTTCAAGTGATTTATACTTCAACAACTATAGCTACGACGATAAAATATGGATCTTCATAAAAGGGAGCGAACTCGAGTATACTACAAGATTGCTTTCAATTGATAAAGTTATTGATCTCTCCAACAATAGTTTATCTGGCTATATTCCTGAGGAGTTGGGAAATCTGCATGGATTACGGAGTTTAAATCTATCTAGAAATTACCTAGCGGGGAAGATACCGAGCAACATTAATGGAATGCAACGATTAGAAATTCTTGATCTATCCAGAAATAATCTGTCTGGAGCAATTCCTTCAACCTTGGCAGCGTTAAATTTTTTGAATTATTTGAACTTGTCATATAACAATCTTTCAGGTAGAATTCCCACTGGTAGCCAATTACAAACGCTTACTGATACATCTATCTATGCCGGCAATTCAGATCTTTGTGGTCCTCCTCTCACCAAAAGTTGTACAGAAATGCCAACAGAAGGTAAAGAAGAAGAGGAAAATGAAAATTCTAAAGACAGAATTGAAAGTATTTGGCTATACATGTGCCGTGCATTAGGATTTATCGTGGGATTTTGGACGATTTGTGGAAGCATCTTATTGAACTCGAGATGGCGGATTGCTTACTTCCAAGCTATTGATAACATGTGTGATGAACTCTATGTGGTGCTGGTATTGAATGTAGCAATGTTCAAGAGGAAGCTAATGGTAGGAGGTCAAGTTGACTAAGCCGATGGGAGCATTCACCATTAGTATCAAGCAGTATGTCTTGGGCTCATGGTTTGCATGTGTTTTCATTATCCACTGGTCACATGATTTTAATTTTTGAAAGGACTATCGATTTGTCCTTCTGCCTTCTCTTAGCATCAAAATTTTAGTTCTTGAAAGTATCAGTTCCCAGCGTATAGTCTATAAGCTCTAATTAATATTCAGCCAGCAGTATTGTTCGACTCTGTTTTTGCCAATAGCTACACTGTGGCGTAGTTTATTGAATAGATTCTTTTTGTCATGAATTATTTATGAAAATACGCAAACGTATTCCACCATATCCGATGTGTAATAACATTTGCAAGTTATGCATAACACATGACAAGAAATCTTCTCACTGAGTGTCACAATCTTTGCCGTAATACTTATTGCAGGATTTATAGTACTCCAGTCATAACAAGAAAAATCTTTCTAGGTTCAAGCCTCTTTTTCACTGATTAATTGGACTTAGCTAATACTCATCTTCTGTTTCGATATCTTTTTATTTTCCTTTTCCACCTCTGCTAATAAGACACATTCATCACCAGACTGTCTTAACAGAAAAAGTTGAAGATAGAATTCTGCAAGATGAAGAGTTGGATAAGGATGAAGACCATGAACAAATTACTGACCAATTAAAAACTCATGTTTCCATATAAACCGGTTTAATACACAAGGTAGCTTTCATCAAATAATTTTATGAATACATGATGATCAAGGGCACTGATCTGTGATGTATCCAGGGACGGAACTGGAGAGTACTCTTTATTTATTTGGGATATGCAGAAAACAAAAAGGCACCACTGAAGAGATCAGTAGGGAATCTGAAATACAAAAGATAATAGTGAATAGATGAGAACAGATGGCATCATGGTTAATGTAAAACTGTTTTAGTGAATAAAGGAAGGAGGCTAACCTCAATAAATTACAAGCTATTCTTGCATTGTCCAAAAGAAATCAGTTTTTCTGATGACAGGCTTTCGCTGGTGGCAATGTGCCAAAGATGATGTCCCAGAGTGAAGAAGTTATTCCAAAACCCTTGTTTTGAACTTTGAAGTGATGGTTTAGATGAAAGCGCTGTACAAAAGAAGCAGCATTTTTCCTCTTCAGAACCACATCCGAGGTTGCCAAAACAAAATGCGATCCTTTTCTTTCTCACCTTCAGATGTTTAGCTGGGTGTTTGGATGGATGTCCATGATGCAGGTAGTAATGGGTGCAGTCATATATAACGTATCCCAACAGGCCACCTCCAAACACGGCAGGCACAGCTGATGGAGCCATGAGTAGGTGCAGCAGATGCCAGAACTGAGAGACAACGTTAAACACCATGAGAGCCTCCACTGACATGACACAGCCATTTTACCTTTGCTAATTGAGACAGTTTAAATTTTTCAGAAAGCGAAAATAAAAGTCATATACCAGATTGCTCAAAAGCATTAGACGAAACATGGCATGCTCATTAATTCCGGCACACATATAAAATGGCTGAGAAAAATAAGTGCTAATACCGGCACACATATGATGGCTGTAGCAGCAGGTGGAAAAACAAGGCGCAGTCCGTCCATGGGGTACTTGTGATGGCAGCCATGAAACAGATAATGAATTGTGTTTCCCCTGCATCATGGTTCTCAGCAAGAAGTTAAAAGGACTCGTGAAGTTTACATCAATCATACAAAGACTGGAAACAATTGTACCAGTAGCCTTTTGTTTTCATGTGGAAAAGGAAACGATGCAAAGAATACTCAATCAAGGTCCAGAGAAGAATTCCTGATAGCACCATTGGGACCAATTGAGGTAGTGTGTTCCCCATTCCAATAGACATGATCAGACACCAAAAAACAACAGGGAGCCATATCACCGGAACAACCCACCACACTGTTCTCGTTAACCACTGAATAATTGCAACAAAAGCATAAATGTCAGGAAATCTTATCAAATCTATCATATCATGCTGCATTAATTCTCATAGGCGTGTTACCTCCATGAAGCCATTTGCAAAGAATCGTGGGATCTCCTTGGTAACGATGGGCCGGTGAACCCAGTCCTCATAATCTTCCCCAAGATGACCGACCTTTAGATATATACATGAGCAAGAGTGTGAAAAGTTTGAAATGCTAAATCTGTATCAGGTGAGAGCAATGACAAACCGCAAAACATGTGGAAAGGACAAGATCAAATCTTTATTAGAAATGTGATTGATTTTACTATTCAAGATTGCAATAATTGTGAAGAAATGATATCATCAAATATGTCAAATGGTCAAAATTGTGAAGAAATGATATCATAAATGGTCATAGATGGTGACCTCCTTAGATGTGTCCATGTAAAATATATGGAAGCCTATAGTAAAAACAGGTAAAATTTGATGCAAATTCTATGGGTACTCGTCAAATTTTTGTTAGATTACTTGATGCAAAATTACTGAAAAGACATCATGGTCTAAGATAATAAAAGCATTGTGACAACTGAAGATGTGGAATATTGAAAAAATTGTTGGATATTGATTTTACACAAAATAGATTAAGATTCCAAGCAACCTTGAACTTTTGATTAGTTCTTGTTAGGGTATCTATATAAATACAGTAATGATCAGAAATGTTGCAATAGAGAGAATTAGAACAATTACAACAAAATCAGCATTGATTTTATTGAGATGGTTATGTTGAAGATAATTACGAATGTTATATGTTTTTGCAATAAGTTTTTACATTATCTTCACATTGGCTTAGTATAATAAGAAAGAAAGAAAAGAAAACAAGACATGAAAACACCACAATTGTACCTGGAAAACCAGAGGCTTGTTCAAGTCAACCGAGAATCCCTGGGCAACCATTTCTGTATTGTAAATTGCACTGCAAGCAAATCAATTCATTATTCTGAAATATATAGAGAGACGGATTATGAAAAAGATCATGCAAGTCCTCAAATTGTATGTTCTGCAATCAAATCAACTTTTCAGTATCATATTTTTCAATTCATTAACCAAATCTTATTTTTCAGTATCATATGTTCTGCAATCAAATAGTACTAACAACGAAACATGTTTGGGGTAGAAATGCATAACGTAAAATATTACTAACGTGATTGCAGAATGCGCTTTGGAAGAACAAATCAACTTTTTTTCCTTTCGACAGGAATTTATCTGAATAAATGTTACAACATCTGAAACCATCCATTTAGAACCAACGAATCACAAGAGACATAAATCGTCCCCAAAGAGAAAAGACCGCATTGGAATTCCCTACCGAAAAGCAAGCGCAGGGGCGAACCAAAACTCCGTCGACAACTGAGTCGGACCACAAATCCCACAAGAAACCACCACTCTTCTTCAATGGAAGAGGAAAACCTGAAGAATAGCGTGGGAATGAAGGGCGTCGAAAACCGCGGGAGGTATCGCCGCTCCGGCTTCTCCTCTCCGCGCTCCGAGGCAAAAATGCCTAGTTCCCCGTCCTTTCTCGTTTCTCGTTCTTTCTCTCGTATAAATAGGAGGCTGCGACTTCGTCGCGGGCCGTATATCGTGTCGCGCTTCCGGAATCGAATCCATGCCGTCGACTTCCCAACGGAACGCCCGGGTGCCAGCTCGGCTTCGCGACGTAAGGATGAGGATTCGATGGCACGGCCCAACAGGGCCCAATCCAAGAAAGAAATGACTGACGCATTCGAATCGTAGGATTCGGACTGCGAACCCGTTGATCATCGATAAGGATCACAATTCTAAATCATATCGGATGAAACAATCGAAGCTGTTTGAAGAATGTGACTAAATTGATGTACACGAGTGCTTTTGTTTTCTTGCTCATAATTATTATAGCATGTAATCGTGCTTATTAATCCAATTTGAATGGGAATATCCAACTGCAAGATTCAAGGACGAGGTCATAGATGGGAAGAAAAAATCTTGGTTGACATAAAAGCTAAAGCGGTCTTATTATCGTGAAAGGACACACAAGTAGAAGATACAACTGCAGATAACTAGAAAACCTGTAAACATGCCTCTATCAGGTACTTGATTCTTGATGTTACTCAAGCCGTAGTGCTCATATCGGATCACTCATCTTGACCATTTCCTCGTAGCTTCCTTCTGAGCTTTGCCATATTCAATACCGTCACCACGTAGAGCCTATCGGACATGTTATCGATGGCGCGGAAGTAAGCAATCCTCCATCTCCATTGCAACAGTAGGGTTCCACAAATCGTCCAAAATCCTACGATAAATCCAAGCGTGATGCTCGTGTACACCCAAATAGTTTCGGTTCTGCTGTCAAGATCTTCGCTTTGCTTTTCTTTGTCATCGATGGATGTGTCCTTTGGACAGCTTTTGGTAAGAGGAGGGCCACAAAGATTTGGGTTACCGGCATATATAGATGGATCAGTAAAAGTCTGCAATTGGTTACCGGTGGGAATTCTGCCTGAAAGATTATTATATGACAGGTTCAAATGGTTCAAAAAATTCAAGGTGGCCAAGGTTGAAGGAATTGAACCTGAGAGATTATTTCTTGATAGATCCAGAGTTTCTAGTTGTTGCATTCCCTTGATATTGTTTGGTATCTCTCCCGTCAGATAATTCCAAGATAGATTTAAGGTCTGAAGACTTTGTAGATTTCCTAACTCCTCGGGGATACTTCCTGACAATCCATTGTTGGAGAGATCGATCATAGTGACGAGCGGAAGTAGGCTGCTGTAGTCAGATTCGATTCCTTTGACAAATAGCCACATATTTTCTGCCGCACCTCCGATATCATAGTTGCCCTTTTGAGGAGAGAGTTTCATGGCAGAGAAGTTGCCGAAGCTCCGTGGGATAGTTCCAGATAGATTGTTGTTCGAAAGATCCAAGATTTGAAGAGATGCCAGATGAGACAAGCGAGGAATACTGCCGGTGAAGGCATTTGAGCGTAAGCTGAGCGTCTTTAGGTTCAGTAGGTTTTCTCCGATCCCGGGCGGTACATCTCCAACGAAGCTATTGTGGCCGAGATCAAGAGTTTCCAGTTCTGTGAGACTCTTTAAACATAGAGGCATCTGACCCGATAGATTATTGTTGCTCAGGTGAAGTGACTGTAGCTTTTTCAAATTGCAGATTGAGTGTGGAATCCCCCCTTGTAAAGTGTTGTTTGATAGATCCATGACAACTAGGATTGAGGAATTTTTCCAGCAATTAGGAAGATCTCCCGACAGATTGTTCTGGGCCAGTCGAAGCACGTACAGAAACTTATTTCGACAAAGGGACAGAGGGAGGCTCCCACTCAGATTATTCGTAGATAAGTAGAGAAATTGTATTGCCGGCATTGTGTCTGCGATTGTCGAGGGAAGTGGCCCTGACACCCGATTATTTGAGAGACCCAAAAAACTTAAGTTTGGAAGATATTGTGGCATGCCTCCGGTGATGCCATTATAAGAGAGCTCCAGTTGCTCGAGACTGGGAGGAAGCCAGTCAGGAATAGCGCCTTGGATACCTGTGCCAGATAAATCTAAATACGTAAGAGCTGTCTGTGTTCGAAGCCATTTCGGAAACTGGGGTCTTGGCAGTATCTCACAGAGTTCCATCGAAAGAGTATTAAGCTTAAAAGTGGGGATCCAGTAATTGCTTTCTTCCAAGATAAATGAGTTGTACGAAATGTCCAAATCCTTCAAATTTGACAGATTGGCCAAGTGGACTTGGGACAATCTCAACGAATTGTCAATCAGAAACAAAGTGACAAGGCTCTTCATCTGCCCGATGCCATCCGGAATCGTCCCGTTCAAATCATTAGAACTTACATCCAAAGTTTGCAGCATCGACAGATTTCCAAGCGACGCAGGCAGTGATCCGTAGAGGAAGTTGGAGGAAAGATCAAGAGTTTTGAGATTCTCCATATTTCCTAACCAGCCCGGCAAGGTACCACTCAGCTGGCTGTGTCTGAGGTACAGTTCCTGCAAGCTAGACATAAGACATCCAGAGAAAATTACTTCTAGATTAGCCAGTGCATCATTGATAGGCAACCCTATTAGATAAAGAAATTGGAGCCTGCAGAGGCTGGACAGCGCTGCTGGAATGAAGCCGTCACGGAAGGTATTCTGAGACAAGTCGAGTGCCTTGAGCGACGTCAACTTCGCGATGGACTCGGGAATGAGCCAGTTCAGGTCATTGCCACCAAGATAAAGGAACTCGAGGTTAGTTACGTTGAAAAGCCAATTTGGTATGGTAGAGTTTATATTGTTGTATCGTAAATCAAGATTGATGAGAGATGTGAAGTTGACAAGAGGCAGGGAAGGAGGAAAGGTCCCCAAGTCACACGACATCAATTCTACCACTTGAATGTGAGGGAGTGCATTAAATGCTTGTAACCAATTGGATGCATTTCGAAAGCTGACCCAGCCCATGTTGAGGTGACGAAGGGAAGTAAGACGAGATAGCCATCCAGGGTCTTCAACGTACAATTTGAGAAGGCCATAAAAGTTGTAAGAAAGATCGAGGTGGCGCAAGGTGGAGAGATTTCCGAGCTGCTCGGGCACTCTGCCGGCGACGCCTACGCTGGAGAGATTTAGATACGTTAGTCTCCTCAAGGATCCCAAGAACTCGGGAATGCGGCGACGCTCAAAGACGTTGCCACTAAGGTCCAGGTGTTGAAGGTGTGGGAGAGAGAGCAGCGACGGGCTTATGTCACCGTACAATGCCCATTTGCATCCTTTACTATCACCATACCAGTAGTCAAAATTGTCAGAGCAATCAGAAAATAAATTGACGCGTGCATTCCGAAGGTCGAGCTTGATAACACGGCCGGTGACGTTGCTGCAGCCGACGCCTTCCCACCGACAGCACTCCCCCCCGACCCAGGAAGAGAGACGACCGGAAGGATCATAGAATCCTCGCTTGAACTCGATCAGGGCTTGCCTCTCTGCCTCCTGGCAGAGGACGGTGGTGGAAGCATGAGAAATCGCAAGCTGAATGCTCAGCACTGTAAGAGAGAATGTGATAGAAAGAAGAGGGCATCTGCTCTCCATATCAACCCAACGACAAGGAGTTGGGTATTATCACCCGCAAGGCAGAAGACAGATCTCCAGCGTCTTATAAAGCTCACAAGAGATCGCCCGTGAATTGGTGGTGCAAGTTCGACGGTCAATTTGGCGACTAGCGTTTGATTACTTGACCCTTGACTTTCGCCATACATTTTCGAGTGGGTGGGTCATTTTTGGTGGCTATTCTTTCGCCGACACTGCCGCCCGTCATATTTTAGCGTTTTCTGAGGAAACAAGCGTACAGTGTCAGAAGATTTATAGCAGGTCATTATGGATAGTCATCATCAAACAACTTCAATTTTGACCAAACAAGTGTGAATTAACGTGCCACAGCTTGGACTTAGTGGTGACTTGGCCTTTGAATAAGACCAACTCGTTATCTGTGTGGGCGCAGATAAAGTCAGCCTACGATAGCGACAGCAATAGGTAGGACATATGCATTTGGAAAAATGCTTTGGATCATGTGTGTGTGTGAACTCGTCGTTATGTTTGGATGTGTAATGATGCATGTGAACCTGTTGAAACAAGCTGGATTAGTCTTGGTTTGTCCATCATCTAAATGATTGATATGTCCTTAGTTACACATCATCCTCCATTGTCTATTGACAAATTTGTATTTTTTTTTCGTATCAATTAAGTATTAGGAAAAAAAAAAGTTAAAGTACATCCAATTTGCTGGAGCCCCATCAGCCTTCACGATCGCCATCGCTATCTCCTCCCACAGGATCGGCTCTCTCAACTACCGTCGTTGATTGTGCAAGAAACAAAATAGCACGGTAAGGTGAGTGGAGAAATGAAAAGAGAGGTGACCAAAAGGTGAGATGGAAGAGTGTTTTCGGAAATATTTTGGATGTTTTTATTTTGTTTGATTAGTTTAAAATGATGCATGTATTTAGTAAGAAAATCATCTATAAATTGATTAATGAATTATGCATGAGATGAATGACTTTTGAATGGAGGACTATCCTATGTTGGAAGTAATGCTTGTAATCGTTTTTTGAAGTAATATAATTTTATTTTCTTAATAAGAAAAGTCTGAGGCAATAAAAATAAAATATTGGTAGTTCATTAAAAAAAATAAAATATATATCCATACTATTTAGCTTAATAAAATTTGTTAGTCAATTTATCATATATTTTTTAAAAATATATGTATAAATTTGATTTTCTCAAAAAGATTCAAAATTAAAGATATTATAAATAATATTTCATATGACCCTTGGAATAACAAGTCCTTGGAGATAATGGTGAAAAAAGAGGAAGGGGAGGGTAGGGTGATAAAATCTCGTGAAAGCAGCAAACAAATGATGTTGATCGTGATAAGAGAAAAAGAAAAAAATTAGAATAAAAAGGGAGATGAGGCAAGGATGATGAGCAAGGTAGACAGGGTTAGAAGTAATTTTATATTTTATGACAAAAGGATTTCTTAAAATTGCCCTTATTTTTTTTATCAATTATCGCCAAAAAAAGAAAAAATAAATAAAACATGAATGTCCAAATTGAGATGTACATAAAGTTGTCCAATTTTGATGTTTAGGATGCCACTGCACTTGCTGTGGAGTAGATTAATATTATTAGTCGCACAGGTACTTATAAATTTAGTTATATCGAGATCCAAATCCGTCTAAATATTTAGATATACATATTCATATTGTTTTTCTTAAAACTTGTTCCGAAGACCCCTAAATTCAACAACTGCACATTTGGATTCAGATATATAAAAAAAATTTAACTCATAATCATCCTTATAGACGCATCATTCTCTCATCAATACATTTCCATAATAGATGATGTTCTCATCATTCCACTTTCCTTCATTCTAAAATCTTTTTCCTCCACTATCACCGTTGCTACTTTGTAGTAGTAGTTGTTGTTGTTATTATTATTATTATTATTTTATTATTATAACAATAATTAAATGAAGCTAAAGATTTGAAGACTGATTTGAAAGGTTATTATTATTATTAAAAAACCGGAGCCAAAGATTCGAAAGGTTAAATTTGGTGCTCGCCGCTTAGAAACCGCGTAGAATGTAACGTTCGCGTGCTGTAACTCGCTTCTCGCGTCCTCGCTTCCGTCTGCCTATTTTGTGGCCGTATTTTTTGACTTCCATGCCCGATTGCGATCCCAACGGCTTTCGATTCCACGAATTCGATGCGAGGCTAATCGAATCCTCTTGGGATCTACCGGTGTAGGTGTGGCTTTCTCTTGCTTCGCGAAGTTCCCTCAACTCTGGATCCCGTCGTCTAGAATTCCCCATTTCTTGGAGGTTTAGGTGTTTGAATCGTACATCGGCCTGGGAAGTCGATAAAATTAGGGCTCCGTATGTGAGGAAGTCTACATTTTGCTGGAAAGGATTGGGTTTTTTGGCCGTGGGGAAGTGGAATTGCGCCGTCGAAGATGATGCTGGCGGAGGGAAGCAGGAGGAATTCTCAACTCTTTTCAGATGATTCCTTGGATGGCGACGTCGCCCGTCCAAGAGAGATCGATGGTATCGCGACGATCCCCGTGTCCTCGTCTTTGTCTCCGTCGTCGTCGCCTGGTTTCTCTCTTGAATCTAATCATATCCAGCATCGCGTCTCTAGGATGGATACTCTTGCTGGTGTTGCGATAAAGTATGGCGTCGAGGTAATTAGATTTCTGTTTGAATGCTTATATTTGTAGTGATCAAATCTTAACCTCACAAAACAATAATATGTTAAAAAAAATTTTGAATATCTTGATATATTTTCCTTCATTTTTTTACTAAATTTTGGATTTTGCTTTCGAATAGATTTAATTTAAGCACCATAATTTCTTTTGTATCAGTTCTATGTTTGTGCCATTTGTGGCATAAGGTTGATGGATGATTAGGTAGCCAAGGAAAACTAAGAAAAAAGTAACCACATTGATCCGTCCTTCAGTCGCAAGTTTTGTATGGGCAAAGCATAAGTCTTTGTTCTGTCTATTTAATAATTTTCTTGTGAGACATAACAATATTGGTTAAATCATATACAATTTAAAAAGTCATATATCTGCTTTTTTTGTATCCTCTTATCTGATATGTGATAATTTCTGTTATTCATTAATTAGGTTGCAGACATCAAACGATTAAATGGATTAGTAACAGACCTTCAGATGTTTGCTCACAAGTCATTGCAGATTCCGCTGCCTGGAAGGCATCCACCATCGCCTTGTCTATCTGATGGTTCTGTTGAGAATGGGTATTTCCTTTTACCTTTCCCTTGAAACCATATTTCTTCTTAGTGGCTACGAGGTCCTTTGTTTTTTCCTAATATGGCACTAAGGTATTGCTGATCCTCATGAACTGGAGACTTTCATCCACAGATTGCGTTGCATTTTTCATCTTTTTGTAATTGTTGAATGAACTATTTCTTATTGTCCTGTAATATAGATCGTTTGATACAAAAAAAGATAGTGTTTTTTGCTTGTTACTTTCTCTGTCATCATTGTCGAAATTGTTTTGATTAAATTGAATGATAATAACTGGAAAAATACTTGGTTATTTTTACACTTATCATTTTGCAGTATCATCATTTTGGAAGTCTTCCATTAGCAGTTGAAGGCTTGCATCCGATTATAACTTTCATCTAAACATTCCAACCTATACTAGAATCTTACCAAGTCCTAGATATAACCAGATCTTTCTGAGGGAGAATTGTTGCCCAAAATCTAGGGACATCTTAAATTTCATGATTTTGATTTGATTTTTATACAAATATCATTGCTCCTGCTCTTTCTGTAATCGACCACTAGCCTATCTTTAACAATCATTTGGATGAATGTTCTTTAGTCGAACGGTCAGACGTTGTTGCTGGGTTTCTTCTAATTGTGATAAATACTACATTGCTGTAACCTTTCTTTAACAATGTTTAAGAATACCATGTACTGTCATGGAGTATTCTAAGTATTGGATTCAAGATTGTGTGCTGAGTCTTCCTCTTTATGGTAAAAGTGTGTATTATGAATGAGGCAAGACTGTCTCTAGCAACAGTCAATTCATTATAGATTGAAGTTGAACAACTAGCTGCAACTTTTGTGCTACATCATGTTTGTTCTACACTCATTCCATCAAGATTACCAGTTCTCTTATCATGGTTGTGCATTTGTTGCAGAGATCAGAGCCAGCCCCATCGACCTCGTAATGACGTTCTAGAATTGATCGAGTCAATCAACATGAGACCTCATCCGCGTAAAGTTTCTCCTGCCATGAGCAGGTTACAGGGATACTATGGTCTCGGCCACACTAAAAGAGGGCCGGTTCTCGGAGGCGAGGATATGCCACTCTACGGAACAAGAAAATGCTGCTTCGACGACGAACTACTATATAAAAAGTCACCAACTTCTGATCCACCTCCAAGCAGGCACAGGAAGTCTAGGAGTCTGATGAATGGATTCTCACTAGAGAACGGTGATCTTGCAGTTTTTGAAGCTGGGGAAAACAGTGACATTGAGAGATCTATCAGGAGACGTCAAAAAACTGATGCCCCAGAATTGTTTCTTCAGGACAGCAATGGTGGATTCTCAGGGAGGACAGGGAAGGGTATAGCGCCAAGACCGAAATCAGGGTACAGGATCGATACGGATGTGGGTCGCTCGAGTGCTCTACCCAATGGGGACTATGTCAAGAACGAAGGTCTTGCTTCTGTGAGGAAGTCATCCAGCGCCTCGTGTTTGCAATCGCAGGACTTTGATAACGTCTCTTCCATGTGGCCCATGAGCAAGTGGAGTTTGAAATCAGACGTCCTTGCCAGGCCTATATTTGATGGCTTGCCGAAGTCCATGACTGTGAGGAGAAACAAAGCTGCTCGGGATTAGCCAGCCATGGATCATGTTTAGCTCTGCGTCTTGGTGTACACAGCTTATGGAGATTCTGATGAGTACTGCACACCGAGGCCTTCAATTGTGCAAGACAACTTACCACTGTTTCTGCAGAGCCTGTGTAGAAGGATTATTTTGTATTGACGCAGTTGTTTGATTAAAGAGGGAAGGAACATCAATTGTTGTACGAAACTTTTACTGGGCATACATATAAAATTAGATCCTCATCTGTATTGCAACTCTTATTCCCTGTTGGACCGTTTCTGCTTTATGCACCTTTACTGTACTGTATAAAAATGGTATGCTTCCATGCCTTGCTCTCTCTCTCTCAGAAAAGAATAGAAAATCTATCATGCCTTGCTCTGGTGGATCAACGCAAGCTACTGCCCATTCTTCTCTAGGAGTACCAAGTCTTCCACCAAGGCTGGCCACAATAGCGCGGCAGAAAGTATAAGCAAGAGCACAAGCAAATGATAGCAGTTGCACGACCGGAGAATACCGTCACTGCCAGTGTCGCCACCACCACCAATGTTCCAACAGAAGGCATGAGCCTGTCGGACCGCACCGGATTACGGGAAGAGGAGGAAGGGGCGGAAAGGGATGATCTTAGTCCGCTGCTCCTCGCCTCACTTTGAACTGGATTCTGGTGAGGATTTGGTGGAAGTGGATCTCGGCGAGCATTGATCTCAGTTGAGATCTGCGTGACACTGTTGCGTGGCCGGACCTGGTCCTCTGGGACTGCTTCTTGTTGCTGGTTCTCTATATCGATTTCGCTACCATTGTTACAACCCTGGACTCACAAATTTCATGAATCAGTCCCATTAGATCCCGCAAAATGGTTATTTTTTGTGGTGAAACGAGTCCTATGTGCTGTTCCTTGTGCACCTGTGATTATTGATTCATAACTTGTTAATCCTCATCGGAGTGATATCACCGTCGATTTTATGCATCCGTTTGATGAACATGGATATGGTTCTGAAACACGTAAGACGGACCCCACAAGATCCTATAAATTTCAGCTCACGGCTCAAATGGACCCACATGATAAAGACACCCGAGCATGTCTGGGGGACGACAGCTAACTACGCGCGCTCTTAGGTGACGCAGGCCACCTACGGAAAACAAGAAACCTCATCTTCTAGGAAGATGCTGGTGCGAAATTTATCCGTAGAGGTGACCACGTCATCCTTTTTTTTTTTTTCTACAAGAATATCTAATTAAGAAGTTTGCCTTACGATTCGCACACGGGAAGGATGGACGTAGACTTAAGCTCGTAGTGATTGGGTGTGACTTTACCTGTTTATTATACCCATTCTTTTCCTACTTGTTTAAGATATAGCCACTCACCTACCTGCCTTCTGATTGGAGATAAACATGATTCTGGTGTGACATTTATGTTTGAGGAAACAACATTAGGACTTGAGGACTGTGACAAATCCCTTGAGACTGTAACATTAAAGTGCATGGCAGAACATTTCGTTTGAGTCGCGAACGTCTCGGATTCACAGAAAAGTTGTAGAGGGGGTGTGATCGTGTCAGGGATGTAATCAGAGGTATGATCCATGAACCAAAGCTAACGCAACAGGACGCAAACGAAAGCAACATAGGCACAGTTCCGTCTCTCTTACCTTAGCAGGTAATGACCTCTCTTGAGCTGATGGCGTCGCATTGGAGGGGACCGCCTTCCTCTTCTTATGCTTCCTTCGGAACCAGGAGAACCGCCATGAGAGCTTGCGCTTGGAACCCAGCCGCTCTGGCTTCGACTGCTCCGGAGAACCCAAGAAGCAGGCGAAGCAGAAATACGATATCTTCTTCCCCTTTCGGACCTTGAGGGAGCTGTTCTTGTCGATGGACATGGTTCTGTGGGTAGAACGCAGAGCTGGAGAGAGGGCAAAGATATAGTTTTAGTTGTAGACCTGAGCTTCTTGTTTGATAAGTTTCTCCAACATGGCTAACGAGTAATGGCGAAATGCGGAATTGATACATTTTGAAAAGTGTCAAGTTGTTCCTTCATCAAAGTCTATAAATAAAAAACGCTAAAGCTGACGAGCTTTGCCTGTGATGACGTCCAAGCTAATAGAAGAATTCGCTCACCATGGACTTCAACGACAAAGCGTGCTTTTACATACGTTCGAGGGATGACCTGTGAACGAGAGAGATCTAGTCTTCTATTGTGCCACATTATACTTTTATTGGTCGATGAAGACATTGGGAAATGTTGATTTTGATCCTCGTTCGTTCACGTTATAATCGATCTGGATCACCTGATCAGAACAGGAGAGAGACTCCTTAAATTGATGGCACGGCCACATGCTTGTCGGAACATTCAGTCACTCGGTGCCGCTCATTTGCTTCAGAAACACAAGAGGACTTTGGAGGAATAATAATTTACATGTTGGTTGGTTGTAGGCAAGCAGAAGGCCTGACCATGCTAAATCATGGAAAACAGAGGATGATTTGGAGCACATTAGTTGGTCATCGCTTGATCCCATTCTATCTGAAACTTATGGTGCACGGAGAGCTAAGAAGTAAATTTTTATGGAAACATTGCATACTCTTAGTTGAATAACAGTAGTCCTCTTTTTTCTTGGAAAATTAGAAGCAGAGCTATAGAAGATCACAAAACATGTTGGGATGCAAGAATGGTGTTTTACTTGTAAATTGTGAATATAAACAATAAGGGAAATTTGAGGATATACGAGCCAACACAATTGGCTTAGGCACATCCTCTGATGACGCGCTACCAATAGCGAGGATACCTTCCCTCCCGTGTGTTGTGTACAAGGAAAAAGAGACATCTCGAAAGAGTTGGCAGTTTGGTTTAAGCTGTTCTGACATGGTCCTCCGGCATGTACTTCTTCCAAAGCCAGTGCTTCTTCCACACCAAAGCCATCTCTTCGATGGGCACGCCCTTGGTTTCTGGCACCAGGAAGATGACGAACAACGTCATCACCAGCACGAAGGCAGCGAACAGGTAGAAGAGCCCGGCCTTGAGGTGGCAGAGCGCCATGAGGAAGAGCTGAGCGATGATGAAGGTGAAGAAGAAGTTGACGCCGACCACGATCGCCTGCCCTGCCGACCGGATGTCCATCGGGAAGATCTCGCTGGGCACCAGCCACCCAAGCGGCCCCCATGACCACGCGAACGCCGCGACGTAGATGCAGATGAGTGCCAGTACAAGGTTGGCCATAGCAGGCGAGAGCTTCCCTGTTCCGGCCGAACCGAAGAATATCCCGAGGATGGCCCCGACAGCCACCTGGCTCACCAGCATCTGCACCCCGCCCTCGAAGAAGAGGACCCTGCGGCCGAACTTGTCGACGGTCGCGATGGATACGGTGGTGGCGAGGACGTTGACGACGCCGGAGATGACAGCGGACATGAGAGACGCGCTGTTCCCGAAGCCGATGGTCTTGAAGAGCACCGGCGCGTAGAACATGATTACGTTGATGCCGGTGAGCTGCTGGAACGCTGGGATGGCGATGGCCATGATGAGGTGGGGGCGGTGCTCCCGGCGGAGGATGCTCTGCCAGGGGTGGCGCACCTGCTTCGACGCCTCGCTCGCCTCGATCATGTCGTGCAGCTCCATGTCGACGTCCTCGGTGCCCCGGATCTTCTGGAGCGTGGCCTTGGCCTCGACGCGCATGCCGCGCTCGACGAGGGAGTTCGGGGTGTCAGGGAGGACGATTGCGCCAACGGTCATGATGAGGGCTGGCACCGCAGCGAGGGCCACCGAGATGCGCCATCCGTATCCGCCCTTTAGCTTAGCCGTGCCATAGTTCACAAGGCTGGCTACGAGGATGCCGATGGTGGTGGCCATCTGGAATCCCATGTTCAGCGCTCCTCGGAGCTGCGCCGGGGCCATCTCGGACAGGTAGAGCGGGACGGCCTGGTTGGCGAACCCCACGCCAACGCCGAGCAGGAGGCGGCCAATGATGAGCATGGCTACGTTCATGGAGATGCCGTTGATTGCGGAGCCAAGGAGGAAGGCTGCTCCTCCGAGCAGCATGGAGATCTTCCGGCCAAAGGCCCGGGTTACCGTGGACGCGAAATAGGTGGAGATGAGCCCCGCGATGTAGAGGGATGACGTAAAGGCTGTCAGCAGTGCGCTGTCGAACTGGCACCACTGATTCGTGTCAGTGGCAATCTTCTCGTCCTTGTACACCGATGGGAAGAACTTCTGGAGGAACTCATCCATGGAAGTCACACCCCCTCCACAGCACAACACAACACATCAGCCATTTCTCAGTTAATAGTCAAATAGGCATTTGGGCGTCGATCAATCACCAGAAACGCCAATGTCGTATCCGAAGATGAGACCACCAGAGGCTGCTATCACGCAAGTGACGATCACGAAGACCGTCACATGCCCATTGTAGTGCTTCACCTCACCATCTGGCGTCGGAGCTAATCCTCCACCGGCCATCTCGACACCGAGCAAGCAAGTTTTCCGTTTCTATGGTGATGGACGCAAACGCAAAGGTATTCCACTTCCCTTGGAGCTCCCACGGTTGCAAGGATAATGCAGGTGGATCCTTGCCTTTTATGTCTCCTCGTACCTCCATTTTTAGTCTCCTAGAACATCTACAGCCTCTGATGGGCCATGAAATCCCTAGCCACTCCCACTTCGTCAACGGATAGGAGGAATTATCTCTGGTCTTATCCGGATAAGGGCTCACCCCGTTGACTTCCAGCTTGCCAACCAGAACATGTACTCTGTCGTGTTCACCCGGTACCTCGCCCAAACCTCGCCTATGCATCCTGGTGTTGCCTTCATCAACTCTTGCATCTTGTATTAGAAACCAGCCGACACAAGTTGCTATGAATGTGACACCACATCTACCCTACCTTTCAAACACACTCTCTTCCAGCATAACATCATGACACCACATTTGCGTCATGCAATCCTGACAATTTATTTATGGCCAAACCAATATGCAGTAACCAGATAACTTCGGTCCGACAAAAAAGTCAATATTGACCAGAGCAAGCAACGTTGATCCTTCACGTGAGTTTTTGGCTGGGATGGCTGATACCAATCTGTTATGGGCTACTTTCAACTGAGTTCCAGCCAGACGAAATGGTAGAAACTGGAAATCTCATTAATTTGGTCAACTGGAAATCCCCAACACCTAATTGATCCGCACTGTCAGTAAATTCAAGTATGCCGCGCATCCTACTAACTAAACCGAAATAACGTAAATATTATTGATCCGCAAAATCCAGATTGTAAATCATATTCAGCAAAGAAACTAAGTTTGCTACTTCTACATGTTTACTACATACAAGGAAGAAAAAGCAATTCAATGTTTGTGTGTATATTATTTTCAGAACAATATGCAGTCACAATCATCGGGGCAGCTCATATCGACAGAGCGGACAGGAGTTGTGGCGGTCGAGCCACCGGAGGATGCACCGGTCGTGGAACATGTGCTTGCAGGGCATCTGCTTCACCACCGCGCCTGCGTCGAACGACTCCATGCAAACCGAGCAATCGATCGGATCGTCCCCCGGAGCTGCTACGGAGATCTTGACGTCCGGTAGGGCCTCTACAGCGGCCCTCGAAGCTGACTGGGTGCCGGAGCTGGAAGCAGAGAGGTCGATTGGTTCCTCATACCATTGTTCGAATTCTTGCTCTAACTCATCAAGAGACAGCACTCCGGCGTTGAGGAACCCCGCGGAGGGCAAGCCGACGATGGAGGAAGGGAACATGTCAACATCGTCGAATGGCGCAGGATCTGGATCATCATCGTCACTGGATGAGGATTGCTGGTCCCCGAAAATGACCACGCAAGGGTTTGGGTTAGCGAAGGCGACGCTTCTGCCGCAGTGGAAGCACCAGATGATGTCGCCGCCATTTAAGGCGTTGGCCAGATTGAAGGGAAAAGTGCAGCCGCATTGGCAGCAAAAATATATATTAGTCGAGGAAGACATGTCTTTACCGGCGACGAGACAAAGCGACGTTGAGACCAAGAACAGGACTCCCGACTACGAAGCTATAAACCTCTGCACATCAACGAAAAGGCTGTTGGAATATGGTTCGGATAGGATGACATCCACAATTACTTCGTCAGAATTTTATTCGAAATAAATTATGATTTTTTTTTTCTTCCAAGACAACAAAAAAACCTGTATTACTAAAAAAATCGACAACAACTAGCACCGTGCTGATCAAAAAATGGTAAAGAGCTCAAGCCATGCAACTGGCAACTGCTGCTTCCAAAAACAAGAAACCTATTAACCCTAGCAAAATTAATCAACCATAAAGGTTTTGCAACAAAGCCATAATGTGTATGGTGTAGTTAATAAGCTTCCAAGATGGATGAGAATTCGTGTTCAAAATTCTGACCACCAACTCTGCATCTGACTCGATCACCAACTTGGTGCAACCTTCCTTTACAGCCTATTCCATGCCTTCTTTAACAACCTGCGAAAAGAGAAGTCCACAAGCATGCTGCACAAAAGAACGATCTTGCAGCACACCAACTATCTTCCCTCAGACTCGCAACCAAAGTTACAGCTCATCAAGTGAGCTATCACCCAGTGTGCCACACCCATGGGAGAAGAATTTTCTTGTTTGGAAGTCAACCGTATTATTACGGACCTTTCAGATCAACCTGAAAAGAAAGTATGGCATCCCCTAGTTGCCCATTTTTTGCATTCCTATCTTGCTAATGCGGTGGATGTTCGGGACTATTGATGTTGTTTCTGGCAGCTCCAAATTCTACTTAGAACTAAGGTGTTTTGTTGGAAGCTCCTACATATCGTCGCTTAGCTTTAATGGGCATCAATGTGCAGTGCATCTGTAGTTTCTATCATGGGTTGCAAGCAATCGTTGCTTGCTTTTTTTTTTTTTGTGCGACGGCTTCCGGATTGAGGAGGATTCCTATCTTATAGTTTTCTCTACTGTTTTGATCCGAATATGTGACTGTCACTATACTTTGGGTGTTCTTGGATTATCGAAATGATAACATCTTTAATGCTAAGTCTCCAAAAGTCATTATCCTATTATACTTAAATCATATTGTATTTGCACTTACTATGAGACCTTCAGTGTCCGAAGAGCACCCTCCCATTCAACCGAACCATATTCTATTGTGGATTGGGTCAAAATTAAGGAGATTGGGACCACAACTTAATGGCCGTAATATTTTGTTGCTTAATTAGATCATCTCACTCCTACAACCAACAACAACATTGCTTAAGTTTTTGGCTGGAATGGCTTGTACCAATATGTTATGCTCTGCTTTCAACTGAGTTCCAGTGAGAAGTCGTGGTGAAAACTGGACATTTCATTAATTTGGTGAATTAAATCCGAAACCAATAGATGAAGTGGGAAACAAAGATCATCTAAGTATCCCCTCCATTGGCCCAGTTTCATCCAACACCTTATGGATCGAAACTGCAAATAATTTGAAGTATAGTGAGCGTCAGATTCTGAGACAATCAATTATATAAACCGAAATAACGTAAATATTATATATTGAGCCGTAAAATCCAGATTGTAAATCATATTTACGGAAGAAACAAAGTTTGCTACTTTCACCTATCATTGCCGTCTAAATCGCATATCTACAAGGGAGTAGGAAACCTATTCGATATTTGTGTGTATATTTTGCGCAGAAGAATATGTAGTCAGAATAGTCAGGGTAGCTCGGATCGGCAGAGCGGGCAGGAGTTATGGCTGTCGAGCCACGGGAGAATGCACTTCTTGTGGAACATGTGCTTGCAGGGCAACTGCTTCACCACCTCGCCGGCATCGAACGAGTCCATGCAAATCGTGCACTCGATCGGATCGGTCCCCGGCGCTGCTTTTTAGATATTGATGTCCGGCAGGGCCTCCACGGCGGCCCTCCATGCTGGCTGGGTGCCGCGCCTGGAAGGAGCGAGGTTGAGCGGTCGCCCAGACCATCGTTCGAGTTGTTGCTCTACCAACATCGCGTCAAAGTAGAAGTCCGCGACAGACGAGCTAAAAGGGAACATGACAAGTTCGTCGAAAGGCACAGTGTCTGCATCATGGTCAGAAAGGTGGGAGGGCGAGGGTTGCTGGACGTCGAGAGAGCCCAAGTCAGAGTTAGGGTTCTCGAGGTTTGGGAAGTTGGATCCCTGGGCGACGCTCCCGCCGCAGTGGACGCAGCAGATGACGCCATGATCTCCGGCGTCGGCGGGGTCGTAGGTGAAAGTGTGGTCGCACTGGGAGCAAAAGTATAAATTCGAAGCGGCGGCACCGCCGGTGGCTCCAGCGGACGACATGTCCGACGAGACCAACGTTGAGAGCAAGAAAAGAGCTCCCGACTACAGACTCTCTCTCTCTCTCTCTCTCTCTGTGGACGCTTTTGAAGCCCACGTCTCCGTATATAGATATATATGCAAACAGGCTGTTGAAGTCCAACTTCGATCAGGATTCTGATACTACTGTTTCGACTGGTACTCCCATGTATGTGCCTATATCTTGTTAGAATGATTTAAATTACTTTGTCAGAATCTTATTCGAAATTACTTTCAATTAGATTTTATTATGAAGTTTATGGTATGATGCTTAGATTATAATTCATTTTTTTAAAATAAATAAAAGAAGATGTGTCTACTATCTACAAGAATCATCAATGAACTATAAAACATATCTTATTATTGGTCTCAAGCTCCATCACAAGTGAAACTATAGATCAGCAAGTTCGACAAATATAAACAATCGAAATTGCAGACAGTAAAGCAGGAGCTGACAAGCTTTCACCATTACTTCTGAGAACATCCTATTGATGTTCCCGAGTCAGAAAGCAGACCTCCGCACCATGGAGGATTCCATGTGCTATATGTCACGGATTCTTCGCGCATGTCCGCGACAAGCGGAGACGTATCCGTGTGACAGTCCGTCGTTTCATTTCCATTTGTTCTTCGTCTTAGGAGTAACTCTTATTTTGATGTCGCATGCGTTAGGCAATCCCGTTAAAGATCTGCGGCCAATCTCTCGCAAAACTGATACAAATAACGTGTTTTTAGTGCAGGCTTTACGAACACAGGGTTTGAGTAGGATTAATATAGGCAACCTTAAACCGACATCAGGTATCCATGAAAGAAGCAAAAGAGGTCACTGCTGCTTGCAACTACTGATGTAGAATATATGTGGAGACATCCGAAGCTATAAAGTCGTGTCATCAGATGTGTAAGCAACAGCATTTGATATTTATAAATGCCAGCATTTGCTTTCCAAAAGCCCAGTTGTAAAGCCAGCAAATAAAGGCACAGAGGTTGGGTGTACAATCCAACAGTAGAGGTAGGTGTGATGGAAACAGATTAAAGATGTCAACCTCCATCATATCAGCACTCCTACTTTATTAGATTAACAAACTGCCATTACAAGAAGTTGAGCCCAGCCATGGCGTACAGGGATCAATCACAGATGTTGTATTCCTTCCTTTATATGATTGCAGCTGTAGATTATTCTTCTCCCATGTTTGTCAAACGAATAGGCTGCGTTTCACATGCATGACAGTGAACGCTGAAGCAGATGTGAGTCAATTCCACGACCGCAACGAGTACCAGCCGAAGCTTCCCAGCCACAATCTTTATGGGTATGCAGATGCTGCAGTTTTGTTGAAGGAATCAGCATGTTTACTTGTAAGGTTTACAAGATTCAGCTGCCTCTGTTTTCTAAGGTTGAAGGCTATCTGAATCCGTGAAAGCAGATTAATGATAACAAATTCTGCAATAGAATATAAGCAACATAGTTTCTTTAAATGCGATATCAATCCATCAAATAGCTTAAACTTTTGGTCATACAAATTGACAATAATGCAGAGCAAGAATGTAAGTGATGGGGCATGTCGAATTGCATAGAGCTCTGTTGATGATGCTCGGGCCACTCTGACTCCATCACAGAATCTGAAGCCGCATAGAGATGAATTATTCCCAGTGTAAAATGGATTTAGGTTTAGATTCTGCAAGTTGTTCAACGACCAACTCTGCTGCATAATATTCCACAAGACATTCCCCCAAAAAATGTATTTTGGTTCGATTGAACTCTTCAGACTAAAAAGCAAGATTAAGTTGCGCATGGATAGAAGATTGCAGATGTATCTATCCAAACTATACAGTAGGTAAGATGACAGAATGCAGGAAGAACAACTAGAGTTTATTTGCACTCGCACATCTCAAACAATCCAGAATTACATACGCAGAAACCACGTTATTGTCACACAGGCAAAATCCAAGAAAAAACAGAGAAAAGACTCGTCGAGTACACAGAGAGCTTTGACAGTGGAGAACTTACTGACTGAAAACAGAGGCTTCCATGCAATCGGATTCTCTCGGGTTCTCCCGGCCGTGCTGATACGAACATGTCACCTATCTAGAATCACAAACCTTACAGCTCCCAGGCCTTCTTCATCATAGCACATTGGAGTTCTTGATTTCCCATGCACATCTTCACGGTGCTCATTCACAGGATTTCGACTTCAGTAGTGTCTACATTTGACTTGATTCCTCTGTCACGAAGCACTCGAGACCAGACACCGCTGGAATCGGAACTGAGACTAATCAACAAGAAAGGGGGGTAATGAGAGAACCAATAGAACTCTACTCTAATGCCAATCCAAACTCCACAAACCTAATCTTTTCTAACTCGATAGGACGTGGGAACACTAATCAGCTAAAGCTAAAAGTACTGAAGCTATCAGCGGGTTTCGTCTTCCGCCTGCGCGGCTGCCGCAGCGGAGGTGGCACCAGGTGGTCCTGACAGCGAGGCCAGCAGGTTGAGGTGCCCAGCTAGGGGGAGGTAATTCCCCACTCTTGCAGCAGATGCTTCCCCCATAGGCTGCCCGGCGAACGTCCCGGACAAGGCGGCATGCTGCGACGCCACCATCTCCGGCGCAGCAAAGCTCCAGACCTGCCCGAAGTCCGCTCGGGCGGGCAAGGCCCAGAACCCGGTCGCTGGCCCGATTCCGATCGTCGCCCCAGCTCCGGCAGCGATGGAGCGGTCGTCCTTGGCGGAGTCGTCTGCGGCGTCGGCCCGGAGGCGCTTGCCGAGGATGAAAGGCGCCGGAGAGGAGGTGGCGACGGAGGGCGAGGCGGTGGAAAAGGAGGCCGGGATGGTACCGGAACCAGTGGCGGCGATGATGGAGGGCTCGGCCTGGCGGAGAAGCCACTCGATGGTCTGGCCGTCGGACTTGTGGCCGAGCTCGCGAGTGAGCTGGAAAACCCGGGCAGCGCAGATGATGGGCATGCGGATGCGCCGCCCTCGCCCGTCCACCTTACTGTGCCGGTCCTTGGATGGCGCCTTCTTCACGGCCACGGTCCCGCCGCCGCTTCCTCCTCCTCCCCCCACCACCACCCCCGCCGTTATCTGCCTCTTCTGCTGCTGCACTGGCGCGGGCCCGCCGTTCATGGCGCGGTCAGCCGTGCTCATGGCCCCCGCGCGAGAGAAATTGAATAGAAAATAGAACTAGAAAAGGAGAAGGGATGTGGGGTGTTCAGAGAGAGATGACCCAAGTCTAATGATTGAGAGAGAGAGAGGCGGGCGGAGAAGAGGGCCGAGGGAGAGAGTGCGGGTGGAGACAAAGAGGGAAAGAGCACATGGGCCGATGGGACCCTCTTGCTCACCTGTCATATCCGGACCAGGATCATGATGCAAGACTACCACGTGTCATCTTTGCAATGCGGATTATAGCGGGTCCAATCATCTGAGAGTATGACATCCACGGTATCATCCAACCGGAGGCGACATTCTTGTGTCTCCTGCCTTGGACGATATAGCTCGAACTCGACTTCCCTCATCTCCTCCCCATGAGCTGTCGCCACGATTTTTGAGGCAGTACGGTTGTTCTGGGCATTTACTCATACACTTCACTACTACTTGGCCTGCTGTCATTGGCAGGCGGCAAAGCGAAATCCATCTTTGCTTTCACCATTGTCCAGTAATCGAGAAGTTGCAAATGGATAATGACGACAATGCCACCGAATGGCCTTACGACGCCCTCGTGCGCAGTATAGCCGTGCTGCCCTAGGGGGGTGAGCAGATTCGGTATCCTATCAGCGGCTCCAAACACGCAAAATAGCTCTCTCATTGGTTGCCAGATAGGAACTCTCGGAATACACGGCCGACAACCCAATTGGAGAACGCCCTTCTGTGCTCGGTCGCTTGGTCGATGAACAGCGACCACGGCGAGCCGGAGTCATCGGTGGTCAAACATGGTGGCCTCGAAGTCTCTAACTTTGACGCAGACCGAAGGGTTCGACTTTGTCTTCACTAAGCTGCCACTCTGTTGCTCGCAATGGGCGAGTCAGTCGGGGGGTTGACAACGGTACCGACCACTACCGGGCAGTTGAAGGTCAAACTCGGTGGCTCGATGGTGACCAGGATTACGATCAAGTACACTAATTAAACATGACAATTTTGTAACTTTATTTAGTACACGCATCAACAAGCCTACCATAATGTTCCCTCCTATCTTCCCACCATGTCAGTACTTAGATCACGGTGGATTTGTCGGATGACATCCCAAAAGAAGGTGAAGGGTAGATAATCTTAACGAAGGTTCGCTGTGGGAGGAGATATGAGACTAATAAAGATAATTATTAATCCTACACTTCTCCATGAATACCATACTGATCTTTTCTTTCCCTTATGCATATCATGAATCTTGTAGCTTAGGGTGTCCTAGCTTTACTTTATTAGGTCAGCGTTGCACTAGCTTGTGTAGTGAATTAACATAGAATGAAAATAAATTTTTTAAAAAATATTATTAAAAAAAATTCTAATAAACTAATCTTATAATAGAGGATGAGAGAAATCCAACTCCGAGAAGATTAATATATTGTTTCTTTATAATTTCATAAATTTAGAGGAGGATTAATATGGAACAAATAGAAGAAACTATTTTTAAATAGTTCAAAATTATCCACTTATCATTTTTATATTTTTTAATCCCACATTACTAGTTAACTAGTTTTCAAGACTTAAAACTAGTATAAATAAAAAACTCCATCTATAGAATCATTAAAAAAAATAATATCTTTAAATATTATAAAAGTGTTTTCCACTACAAGGAGTTGATTTCTCTCATCTTTCATTACAAATTAAGTTTGTTATAATTTTATTTTTGTTTTATATCAACTGATATCAATTGATGCAAAACAAAAATAAAAATTAAGAAAATATTACTAGAAAGGAGTTTAATAAATTAACATTATAAAGAAGGACGAGAGAAATCAACTCGGAGAAGACTGTTATTTATGCTAATTTTAGATATTGAAAACTAGTTAACTAGTAACATAGGATAAAAGAAATATAAAAATGACAAATATATAACTTTAAATTTTTTGAAAATAGTCTTAATATGTTTGTTCCACATTACGAATCTAGCGCAGAATGTTCGCTACATACCGGTCGATATTTCATCATTCATGAGACTGCACTGTTTGCATGCAAGATGCAGAGTGCCACTTTCATCCATGTTGGCCTAAATGTTGATCTCAATGGTCGGATATCAAGCTTGCGTTTATAAACGCAACAGAACAAACATAAAACTATTGCATCTGCTTACAGACATGGTGATGTACTATGTGAAGCGATCATTAGATTTTGCAGCTCCACCTTAAGACACACAACTGAACTAGTCTAGACATAGTTTGAAACCTGAGTTCAATGCAGCCATCGATGTCCCGCAGTGTTCGTTCTGTTCATACCAAGGTATATTGGTGAGTTTGCCCAATCGTGTGAGACTTTTCCAACGTCGAGTTGACAGGGAGCCAAACTCGATTAGTCTTACAAGATTTGAACTGGACTTGCCTTCTAAGGATCCATGGTAGACTTCTTCCTGTGATCTTGAGGTGACAAGTAGGTCATCCACCTTCCTTTCCCCACCAATTGTGCCACTCGGATCAACGTCCTCGACATGTCGTGGCTTCAGGACTTCCCTCTTGGTGTTGGGGTGTCGGCTTCACGTACATGAGAAGTCAGGCATGGAGCACACGCTTGCATAATTGCCTCGTGGCATGGGGTCACCCCCCAACTTTTTCTTCCCCTCCCTTTTGATTCTTCTTCCCATCCCCCAACTTTTTCTATTATACAACTCATGCTCACACATGCATGGGGTCAGGTGGTTTTGATCCCTCTCCTTCACCATCTCCTGCTGTGTCACTTCTCTACCTATCCTTCACCGTCTCCTAACTCCAATATCCAGTATGACCTCAAGAGCTGAACTAATAGATGCTGCCATCAAGCAGACTTTTCATCGAGTGCCAACCTCCAATCTCACTCAAAACAGTGGTCAGATTTCGGCAGAAGTGAAACTTAACATCAGAGTCGAGCTCTCTAATGTCACATGAGTTTCCCAAACACATCTCTTACCACTCTTAAAGTTCATGACATGATCTATATCGAATCAATACCTTCTGCTATTTGTCCCGAATGTGGTCAAGGGCCTACTGAGGATAATCTATCATTCAAGGTTTTGTGAGAAGCGGTTTGTCGTCCTTTATTTGTGTCATCTTCCCTATTTTAGAGTGGCATGAAAAATCTATTATGCACTTTATGTCATGGGGTTTGCTCCAACTTGATTAAATCGGAAAAAGTACAAGACAACTCATCTGATGCAACAAAAGACTTGACATTTACTCGGCTGTTTTAACCACTGGTGTTACGAATTAAGAAACATAAACTCATGAAAGTAGGAGTTAAATTGAATATTCTTAGCCATACATAGGGCCTGATTAATTACGATATCTCTGAACCAGGTAAGCATGTAATGAATGAGATGCATGGAGCATACATACTCTTACATCTGGCCATTGACATCTGCAAATTAATGTCACATGCATGTGCAGGTAAACTACAGACCTTTGTCCTTCAATGCTTGGAGAGAATATTGTTGATTCTAAGTAAAATTTAAGGAAACATCATGAGATATCTCTGTTGCGATCTAACTAATAATGAGATACAAGAAAGTTTCCATTGATTTACTACTACTCAATCTTTCTTTGTCGAAGAACAACTAATGTATCTAATCACCTGCAAATTAGGCAAGCTCTCAACATTAAAATTCTCATGATGAAGCATGTGAATGAGAAAAATAATACAACTATTGGTACAAGATGAAAGATAATATTTCTTGACCGAGTCATTTTGATCATCCTGTTTATTAAAAGATATTCATGTATGAGGAAATATTGAAAAAGATAACTAAGAAAATAATTTTATATTGATAAATATCAAAAGAGACTACGAATAAAGTTGACTGTACCACCTACCATTAGAGTAAAGGAATATAGTTAATCATATCACTAAGTAAGTTATGATTATGGATAAAATTAATTACATCATCTATCATTACGAGTAAGGAAAGGTGAACGATTGTGGTTGCGGATAAAGATATTCATGTGTGAAAAAAAAAATCCGAATGATAAAATAAAAAAAGAATAAGAAAAAGATTGATACGGATGAAATTAGTCATGCTATTTATCCTTCCAAATAAATACGCACGTAGAGAGAGGTTAACGGGTTGTACAAAGTTAGGCAGACACTAGAGCAACCAACGTGAAGTCTTTTTCTGCTCACTCGAACGCCAAGTCTCGAATCAACGCATTGAAGATTTCGACGATGTCAGGAATGGATTTAGTGGAGTAATATTAAGTCAATGATGAGAACGTGCTTAACAGTTCCATATACATAAAACAACAACAATGAGTCAATTGTTTTTGATACTGCGTTCGTGACCCCATTGACATGATATATCATAACTAATCAAAGCGATATTTGTTGTACTTTTTTCTTGTCTTCTTTTCAAGTCATTTCTATCTTAAAACAAAGTTCTTGTAAACACCGAAGTTCTAATGTTACAAATCAACATAAATCATACATCGTTGCATTCCGTACTCTTAATGTGAGTGCAGAATAACAGTACATTAGGGGATCATCCTAATGTTGGCGTTGTCAGATTCAATCTGCATTTATGATGAACAGTGATTTAGATGAAATTTAGACGATCTCATCGCAATAATACATAATGGGTGGGGTAACCACACCGCCCGTGCTGGAATCCACCATTCCAACCGACAGCAACAGCCAATTTAAACTTTCTCCTTTCCGTCGGCTCTGTATGAAGCGTACGATCCTGATCCAACGGCCAGCGTTCAAAACGGGCTTATGATGGTAACCCGGACTCCCTTTCTTGCGTCTTTCCTAAAACACGCCTCCTACGTCCGAAAGCCGGGCGAAGAAGCTAGTTTTCATTCCCTTTTTTGTCCCTACATTAATTCTGAAAGAACACCGAAATCTTCGTACCCATATTTACTTGATATATTAGCCCATGGAGGTGTAAATTAGTCATTTCGGCCACAGGAAAAAAAGGAGGGCAACAACCATTCGAAGGGAGAGAGGTGTACGCGCGTGTAGCTTGCTTACCGACACGCGGCGGTGTCGGCAGCCACGTGGCGATGAGGACCTCTTTTGGTATTGTTACTTCTGCTCGGCTTCCTTTCCAAAGTTGATATGTTACCGGCTGAGACGGGCTCCCACCGTTTGCTTGTTGACGTCACCGCGTGCAGATTACGAATGGTACGCGCGCGTGTCTTCCGTCGATGAGGAGGAGCAAACCAATCCAGTTTGACAGCGGGGAAGAACAGATCGATTCTCTACTCTTTCTCGACTCCCAAACTCCTCAATTTTCCTCTTTCCACCCATTTAATTACCTCCAGTTCTTTCTTGCCTTTGATCCTTTTATTTTGGTGTCTTGGAGACCACCCAGATTGTTCAGATTTGTTCTTTTACCCCATTGTTGCGGTGATTCTTATTAAAAGATCATTTCTGTGGTTGTTAGTTGTTCGATTTTGTTTCCCTGATGACGTTTCACACCGGAAGATCGTTCAGGTTGTATGGTTTGGATCTCCAGTTGCTTTTTCTTTTTGGCTCTCCATTTTTTTAGGGTTCAAGAAAGGACTGTTTTGGAGATCAGTAGAAGTTTCCAAGATTTGTTCTTGGGGGCTCTAGACTAGGTTAAATATGTCATCCGCGAGAATGCCGTCGTCCAGAACGCGAGAATCAAGAAAGACAACCAGGGCAGAACGGCCGAAGGTGAAGCCTCGCCCACCGACGTCGCTGCAGACCGTGAGATCGATGCCGCTCGATTCCAGGGTTGCTGGCGGCTCGCCTTCCGCGGACGGGGGCAGAAAGGTCGAATCGGGTGCGAAACTTGCTTCTTTGAAGGAAAAGGATACGAAAGAGAAGGGTCAGAGGGATGCCAAGCGGAAGGAAAATTTATCGTACAGCTCGAAGCGCGACGAGAGACCTTCAGCGGATGCGAAGGATGTGGGGGATGCCAAGGGGAACGAGGAATCGCCGTGCAGATTGGAGACCACTTCTGGCGTGGAGAGATCACCGGAGGAAGCAAAGGATATGGGGGACGCCAATTGGAACAAGGATCTATCATACATTTTGAAGAGCACTAACGGTGAGGACAGATCTCTGGGAGAAGCAAAGGATGTGGGGGACGCCGAGGGGTACGAGGATTCGCCATACAGCTTGAATACCACTTTTTACAAGAACAGGCCTCTGGAAGAGGAGGAAGGAGAAGTTAGATTGTCGAATCCAGCGACTGCTAAAATGCTTCCAATCTCCCCATCGAGGACCGAGTCCAACTGGGGAGATACCAGTTCGTTTGTGATGAAAAAGGTCAGTCTTGTTCTTCTTTCTTTTAGTTTGTCGTCTGAGATTATTCTATCTGATTTAAGAATAAAGGAGTTACTTTGTTGATTGCAAATTATTGTTCTTTTTTATACAATGTAATTAGTAATACGTAGCTGTTCTTTTTTTTTTTTGTTATCCTGATAAAAACTATCAGGAATATGAAAGAATCATAAAGATTTGTTACGTTCTTTGTGCTTATTAGCTTTAAAAAAGTAAGAAATATGAAATAATTGATTGGACGATTGGTATAATTTATGATTCTTTTTTACTCTGTTATTGTTTTATTTACAAACTTTGCTGGAACTTTCCAGGTGAGAAAGGTCGAATAGTGATCACTGTGATGGTTTGTAGTTCATCTGTTTTGTAAATGAGATTGCTCAATCCCATTGTTAGCGTATAACAACAGAAGCATATGTCACATCCTATCAAGTGTTATCTTTCTTCAAGGAAGATTGTAACATCCATCTCTTCAAGGAAGAGACGGAGAGAGGGATTAGAGGATTGAGATAGATTTGAAGAAGGAAGATTGTTGCTGCAGTAATTTTCAATGTACATGCCTGAGGGTAGAATCATGTATAAATTGACTATTTGGATTCGATATTTGTCTACACTAGCTAAGACTCGAAAAAACATACAAGATCAGACTAGTTCACTAGGTAGCTGCCCTACTCTTGACTATCTTGCTCCTACAACTGTCTACGTTAGTTAGGACTAAAGAAAATATGAAATAAGACTAATTAATCAAGTTGTTGCCATACCCTTGATGAACCATGAGCAAGTGATATGTGCAACTTAAGGCAGACCAGCACGAGGTTGGTGACAGGTGACAAGTGACAACTGTGGCTATTTGTCTCTTGTTTTCCCTGGTTTGGGGTAATTTTCATCCATCTCCTAAATCGGCTGGAAATCTTCAACTTCTCTGTTTTGATTTGGAACTACTCCAACAGAGGAAAGTTATGGTGGAGCTATCTTGCTGGTTGACAAAACATGCTTGCTCGAATCGCAGTCAAGTTAAGAATATGCACAGTTTGTGTCAATAAACCTTCTAATTCCCATGTGACATATTCTGTCTCCATTACTCTATCAAAGTACATTTTGGTATCCAAATAATACATTATTGTCATTGCTGTAGAACTTCCAGTAATTTATGCACACGGTCTTCAATAAGCTCAGGTGGCAAGATGGGCTGAGCATTTGATTCTCCTTTGTTTGGCTTTAGCTTGGATGCATAAACATTTCATGGATTTTTGACTGAGGTGAGAGTTTAAACCTTTAGGTTGTTGGTCTTTTTTGTTATTCCTGTTAGAAACGCCCATAGAATTGAGGAGATAGATTGTTATAGTTCTTATCCCACACAAAACTTGTTGGTACCATGGTAGTTGAAACAATACCAAGTCACCTGTAAAAGCTTTTAAGTATTATGCCAATGATTATGAACTTCTTTCATTCTATTATGGGTGGCTGAAATATGTTTCTTTCATTCTAGATTGATATAATCCTTTTTTCTTTCTTAAGCTCAATGCTTACTGCATCAATCTCTTGATTGTTTCCATGTATTATGAAATTGAGAGTGGTGGCCTTATATTATCTCAAAGGTGTTATAAATTTAGCAGAGCGGCGGGAAATGCAACAATGATAAGAAACTTAACAATGCTTTAGACTACGTATAACATTAGTAGGCAATGTTTTAGGCTGCATATAGTATCAGTAAGGTTTTCAATCTATATGCAACACCTTGGACTAGTCATCTGTCTGTGAGGGATAGTTAGAGCTTCTGCCAAATCTTGTGCTTCTAAGGGACTATTTTTTGTCAAAAAGGTAATAAAAAATCTTGATAGTCATAACATAAAATGGTTTGTTGCATACCATATAGTTTAGCCCCATACTCCATGAATTAGTTTGCCCTACATTTTTATGAAAATTGACAATAAAATGCACATACTTAGTTTTACCATCTTTAATGGTCTCTGCCACCAAGAAATGTGGAGCTAATGTTTCTTTGTTAATCACCCAAAAAGTGTCAAATATCCTAGAGAAATATATTGTTGCTGCCTTTTTAATTTCTATATCTTCAATTGGTATGATATGATCCACATATCATATATTGATTGCAAGATCTACATGTTAAAGTTTACTGTTTCAGAAACTTCAAGCTTGGTGTCAACTTTCTAATGGTGATTGGGCACTAGGGACCATACTATCATCTTCTGGAACAGAGTCTGTAATATCTCTTTCTGAGGGTGGAGTAAGTCTTTCAAGTATTAGCAGAATTTTCCACGTACTTGACCTGTATATTTTTATTATTCAAATTAGGTAACTTCTTCATTTTTCAGGTTTTAAAGGTCAACACTGAAAGTTTGTTAGCTTCAAACCCTGAAATTCTTGATGGGGTGGATGATCTTATGCAACTTAGCTATCTAAATGAACCATCGGTCTTGTACAACCTACAACTTAGATACTCTCGAGATTCAATATATGTGAGTATTTTTGCTCATTTCTAGCTATCTTCTTGAAGAAGTAAAAGCTTTGCGAGATTTAATTGCCTTGATCTATCCATACTTTTTATGTGTTTTTAGACTAAAGCAGGACCAGTTTTGGTTGCTATCAATCCATTTAAAGAAGTACATCTTTATGGAAATGAGTACATTGAAGCATATAAACGTAAGTCTATAAACAGTCCACATGTTTATGCAATAGCTGATACTGCCATCCGTGAAATGATTCGAGGTATTTCCTATCTTGTTTATAATTTGTTTCAGAAGTGGAACTGACTGTTGCCTCCACTGTAATCTGATTTATGCCTTGGTTACCTCAATTGCAGATGATATCAATCAGTCAATTGTTATAAGGTTGGTATTTGTTTGCGTAATTAGAGCATGGTTTCCTAATTCAGTAGTTCTTAGGATTGCTATTCCCTCCACTTTCTCCATCTTATGCAACTGTTCATTCTTATATATAGAAGAAAATCTTATTTCCATGCATGAAAGATTAAGCTTAAATTCAATATGTTTCATACTGAACTCGATAGTAAATTAAGAAAAATAACACTTCTCCTAGTTGACTAATTGAGAAATAAAAATTCTAAGATTATGCAGATAATTTGATGGTTATTTCAGACAGTTCAGGTTAATCAGGTTTTTGGTTTGTAATTGTGTTTTGATTGATTATGGGTCATTTGTTTGGAGGAGCTTTTCATTGTCAAGGTGTTGGACATTTATTAACATACCTGATCTATTGAAGGAAATTGGTCTAGCTTTGTCCTATCAGAAGTATTTCCTTTTCTAAAAGAAGATTTGTTACATGAAAAGTTGTTAGAAATATGGGAAATCTACATCTTCACTTTAATTAGCCAATAATTAGCTTGCTTGTAAAGATTAGAAATTTTGACTTGCATCTTCTACTGTATTCAGTGATCTTGAGCCTTTGCATCTGTTTTAAGTCCTTGTTTGATGAAGCTGATACTTTTATGAGCCTAGTAAAATAGTGTTGCAGTTTTTGTCCTTTAGAAACAATGACATCATCTAACAATGTCAGGTGTCAATAGAACCCATGGAAGGATATGTAGTATTATATTGTAAGTTTGTAACTAATTTGTTTGACAATGGTTTCTTGCCTTTTTTTCCTATAGTAACATTGATTTCTTGTCTTGTTTCTTGGACAAGATTAGAACCAAGGATTACGATACCGAATGATACTGCCTGGTACGGGCGGTATCGTTGATCTTCGATACGGGATTGTATCGAGCGGTAACGGTCGATATTTCGACCATTACTATCCAAAATAAGTCGGTAATGGTCGATTTCGACCGTCGCCGCCCACTACCGAGCGATATCAAGCTGGTTGCGGCTTGGCTGTGGTGAGAGAAGAAGAAACGTCGGGGGAGAAGAGGGAGAATGTGTTTGAAGAAGAGGGAGAATTAGGAGAACCTCGATGCTTCCTGATTCGGCGTCGCTCTCCCTCGACGATCCCAATCTAGGAGGTAACGGAGAGACGGCGGCTCGGCTTCTTCTTCACTGCGTTCTTTGTCGAAGGCTGGAGATGCCCGCGGCCTTCGTTGTGTTCTTTGCTGAAAGTTGGAGACGTTTGCAGCCTTCGACATCTTCGCCAAACGTCGTAGATGAGGAGAAAGCCATGTTCTTCTCCTCGTCTGATGTGATGAGGAGAAGAAAAGGAGGCGATGCTGCCAAGGCAGCATATGCCTCCTTTTTTATTTTTTATATATTATTTTAATATTTTTATATATTGATATATATATATATATATATATATATATATATATATACACACACACATCCCGAGCGATACACCATGATGTATTGCTTGATACGCTCATACCGTACCGTATTGAGTAAAGCTTGATATGTTGGTATGGTACGAAATTACGAACCTTGATTAGAACAACCTAAATCTAAACCTTCTAAGTTGCTTAATAAGGTAACAAGTTGGAGTTGATGAGGCTGTACATTTTTGGAAGGTGAAATTGACTAATTCTTTGTTGGATTTGCAGTGGTGAAAGTGGAGCAGGGAAAACTGAAACGGCAAAAATAGCAATGCAATATTTGGCTGCTCTTGGTGGAGGTAGCGGTATTGAATATGAAATTCTACAAACGAATCCAATACTTGAAGCATTTGGGAACGCAAGAACATTACGAAATGATAATTCTAGCCGCTTTGTAAGTCAATTAGCTCTTTCTATGCCCCTGCTTCCTATTTAGCCAATTTTTTCTAGAACATTTTAGGGAAACCTTTTATTACCATTTTTTTAAGATATAACAATTTCTGGAATGCACAAACTTATATTTTGGTAGTGTTTGTCACAGTTATCATGTATAGTTATCAGTATCTATCAAGTCTATTATTGTTTACAAAATTTCTGTGTTGCTATTACAGGGAAAGCTCACTGAAATTCATTTTAGTGTGACTGGAAAAATATCTGGTGCCTCAATTCAAACATGTAAGTGAAATGGTTTTCTGTGCTTTGTTCACTTTCAGTGATGAATTTGTTCTTTGTTTCTCCATACTTAATATCTTCATTCTTTCTGTGTTTTTCTGCTTGACTTTGTACGTGTTGACAGTTTTACTTGAGAAGGTACTCTATCTGTCTGTTAGTCTGATCTTTCCTTTATTTGCTTGCTGTCCATTTTTGATTTGGAGTTCCTTAAACCTCATGCAGTCAAGAGTGGTACAATGTGCAGTGGGTGAGCGATCATATCATATATTTTATCAGCTATGTGCTGGTGCTCCCAGATCTCTAAGAGGTATGGTATCATTTCCACTATTTTTCCTCACTTCAGCAATTATTTCTATTGGCATGTCAAGTTGTTAATGCTTGCTGCAAGCAAGATGATTTGAGATGTCAGTTACTGCTCATTTTTAAGTTAAATTAACTAAATTCAAATTTTATTACAATTAGTTCCTGGTATTTTGTGAACCTGCTATATTGATTCTTTGATGATATTCGATCCCTTTTACGCATACCATGACCACAGAAGATAATGATGGTATTTAAATGGTAGGGAATGAAGCATCCAATGCTCCAAATGATCTCATACCCCTGGTATATTTCTTTACTTGTTTGCATATTCATTCACTGCTAAATGATATATTCTGTTTTTTCTGTAATTTTGGAAATTGTTTTGTGCATTTATCCTGTGAGATCATTTGCTTCTTAGATTTTACATTTGACTTTACTCTTTATGATCTACTTTCTACATGCATTGGTAGGTCGTCTCACATATACATTTCATTTTTTTTTTGTCATATAGGAATTATAATTTTTTTTAATGCCTTTTTCACACTAGGCCGTGTTTTGTGAGTTTACATTCTTTATGTTTGCAGGAAAAGTTCTTTCTGTAAATGTAGATCTTCATCAAATTCTTATCTGCAGTTAGTTTATCATGCTACGCTGGCTTGTTAATGTTTTGCTTTTCTGAACTCAGCAAAATTAAATCTGAGGAAAGTGGATGAATATAAATACTTGAAGCAGAGCAATTGCTATACTATTGCTGGGGTTGATGATGCTAAAAGGTTCCATCTCGTTATGGTACATCTTAAACTGCTACAAAAGTTTTCTTATACATATTCTTGTTAAGGAATGGAGCTTTTTGGTTGACATGCTTAAGAACTATCACAGAAAGCTATGGATGTTGTTCATATCAGCAAAGTGGATCAAGAGAGTGTATTTGCTATGCTTGCTGCAGTTTTATGGCTCGGTAACATATCCTTTATGGTGATTGATAACGAAAATCATGTTGAAGTTGTTCCAGATGAAGGTAGAGCATTTAGATGTCAATGAAAATTAAAATTTTCCTATATTAACTTTTGCTAGTTGATAACAATTTTGGCTCATTTTATAAAGTCAAATACCGAAATTCTTTGTTACCCCATTTTTCCTTTTCTTGTTATTTTCATCATTTAGTCTTTTGTTACTTTATAAATGAGTAAATGACTACTAATTTGTGTCTTCCAGCCTCTTTTCTTCTTCTTATTTGTCTTCTAATTGTTTATTACATTATTATTTTTTCTTCAATTGCCTTCAGTTCTCTCTTTCTGAATAAATTCATTTACCACAATTGTTTAGATGTGTACATGAGATTCCTGAGACCATGACCAAACTGATAAAATCCTAATCATGAATTAGTTGAATTGATTCTTGACTATTTTACCTCAAACAGCTTAAGGTTCCACCTTTGCACATCTTTCAAATATTCAATCCATTTTCTCCTGTTCCAGTGAGAATTTGTTTTTAGTCACTTGTCATATATGTAGTCTTGTTCAAGACAACCTATGAAACTCTGTCAATTGAATCCTATTTTGAAGTTTGAACTACAAAACAAATCCTATGTCAAGTATGCAGATGATTGCCATTAATACTTGTTGAGATGGTTACTGGATTAACATAAGATTTCATTTTAACATAAAATTTTCTTGGAGCATGATGTACATGATAAGAAATCATCACTAGTATGACCAGACCAATATATGTTTTATTGCTCACAGTGGGACTGCAATGATCTCCATCAAGAGAATCATGGTAGTCTTCTCCATACTCTTGATTGTCTTCTTGCATCTTTTGTTTTAGTCTCTGGAGCATCAATTTTGGTGCTTTTCTTCTCTCTACTATAACATATATATATATATATATATATATATATGCCTTTTTCTAAAAAGCACTCATAATATAATACTGACTGTTGATTCAGGTGCACAAACTGTTTCTAAGCTTATTGGATGCACTGTTTCTGAACTCAATCTTGCCTTGTCAACTCGTAAGATGAAGGTTGGCAATGATAACATTGTCCAGAAGCTTACACTTGCACAGGTTTGTTTTTATCTACCTGGAAGCCAAATTATTGGTTAATTTGGTTTTGTCTTTGGGTGACTCATTTGCTTTCTTTTTTCTTTTTTGTTCCATAGGCAATTGATACAAGAGATGCATTAGCAAAATCGTTATATGCTAGTCTCTTTGAGTGGCTTGTAGGACAGATCAATAAATCGCTTGGAATAGGCAAGCGTCACACTGGAAGATCCATCAGTATTCTTGATATCTATGGATTTGAGTCATTTGATGTAATGTTCTTCCAACATGTGGTTCTACAACTTCTGCCTAATGATTCAGTTGTACACATCTAATGACAAGTTCTCTTTTCTCTTTGCTTTCTGTTTTTTGTATTTGTTCTTGCAGAAGAATAGTTTCGAACAATTTTGCATCAATTATGCGAATGAAAGGTTGCAACAACATTTTAATCGCCACCTGTTTAAACTGGAACAAGAGGTATAGTTTATCAAATAAGCAGCTAGTTAATTGTAGTGGGAGCATGGTGGGGCATTGCAATTAATTATTAGCTTCTGGTGGAATTGCAGTTTGTGTTTAACTATCAAAACATAGTTTTATTTCAAAACATATTTTTCTCTGTTTGATGCCAGTCCGTACTGGACGTAAAGGATTGCACTTTGTTCCAATCTGAAACTCCCATTGAGATCCATAAGGCTGAAATTTGTTAATTTCTTCAAATCCACCAACACAGATTTCTGGATTTATCAAGAATGAGTGCTGAATGAATTTTTATCATACATATTTTTCATTCTGTTAAAGTGAAAAGATTTTTGGTGTCATGTTTTTCTAATGCTTATTTACAAGAGACCTAAGTTTGGAAAAATTGAAATAATCTAGCTGACTTATGTAGCTGAAAATTTCTGAAAGTGAAGAAATAACCGAGATTGCTGAAACCATGTAAACAAAAATGCTTTTAGTGGTTTGAAACTGGAAGAGAATTGAAATTAAAATAATTGGATCAAACACTACATTTAGTGTGTCATGATCTATTTATCTGCACTTGTTATTGTCTTTGAGTTTCCTGTCTTTTCTAATATGTTAATCCATCATCAAGTTTTGAATTGGAGTGCAAATTGTATCTTTAATCTACAATACTGTCAGAAAGACCACTAGACATGTCCCCATTAGGCTGGTCAGTTTATGCTGTTCAAAGATTTTATGTTAAGACTGTTCAGTATGGTTTTACCATTTTAATTTTGGATCCTTACCATCTTGAAAGCATATTAACAATGACAACTATTAAATGAAAATTTTGAAGTCAATTTAAATGTGTGATATGCAAATCGCAAACATTTTCAGAAATGTAATTATGTACAAACCTTATGTTCCACATATTCTGGTTCTACATCTCTTTGCCAGCTTTCCACTTGTAAATGTTAACTATGCGTCTATCACATATTTAGAAGTAGCATCTAAATGGTAACTATGCATCTTTCACCTGATCATATATTCTGTAGATGTTTTTAAACAAAGCCTGGTCAAAGATAACTTGATCCATAGAAGTGATATATTTGGTTTAACGATGAGAAATTGTTAGAATTTTTCGAGGTTGTGAAATTCTTTTCCTTCTAATGCTTTTCTTTTCCTATATAACACTAAGTTCCAAGTGCTTTTTCTTTAGAGACAACCATAGTATATTCTCGAATCATATTGAATACTAGGTGGCAATTTATTGTAGTCAAATCTCTACCACAATCATCTTGTAGCCTCTCAGAACCACAAGGGATATGACCTTATTGTGCTTCTTGTAAGAGAAATTTTATTCACAAACTTTTCTTCATGAAGATTTTTCACCTGGAATTTTGAACTATTCTAAACCATCCTTTCCCACATAATATGGCATGAATTTACCTGTAGTTGATGAGCCCCATGCTGGTTGGCATCCAGATTTGATAATTATCTAGAATGTGATGCTTCTACATGCAGTATTTAGCTTACTTTGATCTTTATTTAATCTATAAACTATTTTTAAAAACTATGTTTATGCTTATGCAGTATTTTATAATAAGTTTCATGTATTGTATTTCCCCAAAATTGCATCACCGCATTGTTGGAGCATGCCAATATTGGGCAGGCACATTAAATGATGCTACATGTAATATGAAACGTGTATTGTGTTTTACTCATTCTAGTGGCGATACAATTAGATGGGCATTGATGAGAACTTAAGTTCTGTGGCTGTTGGTGCTACCTTGGTGGCTTATTGCATAACATAGGCGCAGATAAACATGCCTGGAATAATAAATTCTGCATGATACTGCAGTTGTTTTGTATTTGATTTGAAATTGGTATGCACTGTTTTAACCTTAGTTCTATGATTTTTTTCATAATTCAGGAGTCTTGAGTGCTTGCTGAACTGTTACCATTTTCTTTAACAAGTTTGATGTGCTTACCTTTGTTGCAAATTGATGTTCTTGATCCCTTTTTGGATATGTTCACATTGTTATGATATTTTTACCAGGAATATGTTCAAGATGGCATAGACTGGGCAAAAGTTGACTTTGACGATAATCAAGACTGCCTTAATCTTTTTGAGAAAGTATGTTTTCTACATAAGCTTCACTAGATTGAAGAATTTAACTTCACTTCTATCACTTAAAATTTGAAAGTTATCGTTGCTTGTTCTATGTCACTATGGCAATCAGGGAAATAGAATATCATGGCAGCTCTCCCATTAACTCTTTCCTATATTTATTCTTAGTTTAAAGGTTAAATGGAGATAAATAATTAATTTAAAAACGAAATATAGAAAAGGTTAACCATGTTCAAGAATCAAAGGAGGCTGAGTTTAAGTTTATGATGCAGAGTACAGAAAATTTTCAAGGCTGAAGGATTTTTTAAAACTGTTTCATGCTCTCTTTACAATTATCTCTGGCAGGCAGATATTTTAGTTAAACAAGAGTCTACATTGTTGAAATATATACTGATCTTTAGATTATAGAAGTAATATACAAATATGAAGAGCGGAGGGATCCATAAAAAGGCACCATACAATTCAGTGCCTGTTGTTCTGTTACACGGAGCATAAATATTAAAAGAAACAAATTGCTATATTTGTCCTTCATTTGGTCGTTATGTGCTCGGAAGTTGGTGATTTGTATATACTTATGCTTTTAATTACTTTTGCATTCTAAGTTAAAAGGCCTATAATATATATTATCAGGCATTCTATTTGTTGGACCAGTCATATTCTATCCATTTGGGACATGCTTGAGATATTATATTTCATTGCACAATTATGATAAATATATGATATTTTTCAGGATTTTGATTATTGTTGCTTATAAAATTGAGACTTCCACTCATTTTCTCTTGCTGTTCTTATTTTTTATATACATTTATCTTAAAAAGACCGAAAATTATTAGTTTTTAAGATGCTTCTTGGTGCAGAGACCACTCGGGTTGTTGTCTCTTTTGGATGAAGAGTCTACTTTTCCAAATGGGACTGATCTTACATTCGTGAATAAGCTTAAGCAACATCTTCATTCTAGTCCATGCTTTAGAGGAGAAAGAGACAAGGCTTTTACAATACATCACTATGCAGGGGAGGTTGCAATTTAGACATTGTCTATTTTTCATTGAACATTCTTTGGTACTTCATTCAAAACTTTTGATGATAAGCAACTTAATTAGGTGGTCTATGACACAACTGGGTTTTTGGAGAAGAATAGGGATCTACTGCACATGGATATTATTCAGCTCCTTGCTAATTGTAAATGCCATCTTCCTCAAATCTTTGCTTCAAAAATGCTATCTCAATCTGAAAATTCAGCAGCTAGTCCATATAGATCCAATGTTGCAGATTCCCAAAAGTTAAGTGTTGCATCAAAGTTTAAGGTTAGTCTCATTATCAAGTAGATAATTTTCAAGTTGTGCAAAGTTAGGAAATTGTGAGTTTTTTTTTATTGTCATGGCTCTGATGATTCTGTTAGTTGGGTGAACTCTACACTTTTTCTTTTTTTTTTTTCACGAATTTGTTCAGGGGCAACTATTTCAACTGATGCAAAGACTTGGGAATACAACACCTCATTTCATACGCTGCATTAAACCAAACAACTCGCAACTTCCTGAAACATATGAACAAGGACTTATATTGCAGCAGCTTAGATGTTGTGGAGTTCTAGAAGTGGTTCGTATATCAAGATCTGGTTATCCTACCAGAATGTCTCACCAAAAGTTTGCTAAGAGGTAAAGATATTCCACATGCTGCATAGTTATATTTTTGTTCATTTTTTGAACTTAATTAAGACCATATCAGGTATGGCTTTCTCCTTGAGAATGTTGCATCTCAAGATCCTCTAAGTGTCTCAGTGGCAATACTCCAACAGTTTAACATTATTCCAGAGATGTATCAAATTGGTTACACAAAATTATTTTTCCGAACAGGACAGGTGAGAGTAAAACTTGATATTGATGTGCAATTTCTTTTTCCATCCTCTCTCTCCCTAGGTTCACAGACTCCCTACCCTAGGTACCATTGCCATTTAACAAAAGAAAGATTTTTCTGCTGGTGTGGCATGTAGTAACCACTATCTCCCTCTTTCTCTATCTATTCTCCAGCCTTTTTTCTCTTTCACTTGTCCATTGACCAACAAAACCTTATATAAAAAAGCAGGCTTTTGTACCATAATGCCATCCTTTCTTTCAAGTTTTTTAGGTCATGTGGTGCACATATATGGTGTTTATGGCTTAGATGTGAACAAATGAATCTTAACATTTCATTTTTATATTTGTCTGCAGAGTTTATTTTAATTTTATTCTAATTTTTCCTTTCATGTTACAATACATAGATTGGTTTACTTGAAGATACAAGAAATCATACTCTTCATGGCATTTTAAGGGTGCAAAGCTGTTTCAGAGGTCATCAAGCTCGGCTTTATGTGAAAGAACTTAAAAAAGGAATTGTTGCATTGCAATCATGTAATTTCTCCTCTTGGACCATAGGACGTGTTTCTTCTTACAGGAAACAAACTAATACTTTATCTTAGTTGATGAAAATTTTTTTGGATATGAATAACAAGTTATAAGATCTGACTAGAACATTGTTGTATCATGTTATAGTTATTCGGAGTGAGAAGACGAGACGTGTGTCCTCAGGTTTGCTTCGGAGGCACAGAGCTGCGATTGCTTTGCAGAGAAATATAAAATGCCGAGCTGCTAGGAGGAACTTTGTTGATGTCCGTAATGCATCAATAGCAATACAATCTGGTAAATTTGTTCATGTCTGGAGTTTTGTTACAAGTACTTGCATCTGGAATAATCTATCACTTACTGATCATCGAAGTATTGAAAAGTCATCCGTGGATGGCTTGTTAGGAGGTGTTCCAGAGATGTTGCTTTGCTCAATGCAAATAAGCGTATTGGAGGTACAAAAGTAATCTCTGTAAGTTCTAGTGTTCTTCTTCCCCAGCATAAAAATATATGCCGTACTTGTTTAGTATCAATCATCTTCTTATACTTCTGTTGATCACTGGATTTAAATTTAAACTGAACAAATTTCCCCATCAACTGAAGGATTTCTTAGAATTAATAATGGCTCCAGAAGGTTTATCAACTGAAACTTTTTGGGATCCAATGATGACAATAGGCTTTATCATTAGTTTTTCTATACAGGGAATATTAATAATTGATTGCATTTATCCCTGTCAACCACAAGGAATTAGAAGTTTGATACTTCAAGCTATATCACTTAATATTTGACATTGAGTTCAAATAATTTTTTGAGGTTGTTGTGCAGATGATTATTAGAAGTCATTCTAATACCTTTCCACCGTGTAATTAACTTGCCTTTTTGCATCATATTGATTTTGTTGCATGATTAACGCATTGGCAAAACTTCATGCGTTGTTTGACGTATCGTCTGAAATGGTACGAAACGGGCAGTATATCAACTGATATGCGGACCAGCCCGTTTCGGATGGTATGCAGGAAACAGGTTAGGTATTGGCCTGTATGGGTGATGTATTAGTCAATAGTTGAAACTCTTGATGTACCTGCTAATACGGGTCCATGTCAATTTAAATTTGACCGATACCGACATCAATAGGTTCAAGTTACCCCATCAGTGAAATTTTATGTTGGGGCCTTTTTTTTGGGCTTTAAATCCCCTTCCTTCCCCCCACTTTCACTTTCTCACACACTCTCATTCATTCTCTCATCCTTATAACCTAGAATTCCTATTCTTTTATGCCTCGTATACACTATATTCTTATTTAAATATAATACAATTATCATTAAATAGGATAAAAACCATAACAAGGGTTTTCTTGTGAATTTTTTTATCATTTTGGGCCTTTTCTTTTGAAAATCGATACATACTGATGTATCGACATACGATATGTCGGTATCTAACTAGTATGCACCGGTCTGCCCATGGACTAATACCATCAGGCGACATAGCATGGTAGTCAATGCTTTCAGGTTTAGTGAATAATATGATGACTCCTTGTTATTGTCATTTACAAACCAATAGTTAGATACCTATTGCCATAATGTGTTAATTTTTTAGTACCTTAGTAACTTTGATGCATATGCTTGTCATGCCTACACTGGGCATACACCTTGTAACATTGCACCAGGCAACTTTCTTTGTGGTATAATATTCAGGTTTTATTCTGAAGTTATGAACTCACATTTGAGGTATGACTAGGAGTCTATGGTTCACAATGGCTCCTCACAGGCTTGATTAATTGGCATATGGGAATAGATATGACCAAAGAGGATTTCTTTCAGTATAAGTCTGCATTATGTTTCACCCAAGAGTGAAGCCAAGATTTTTGGCCAAAACAAACTATTCTTTTACAGCTCAGTACATCTAACCTTAATGATGAAACATATCGAATATATTTTGACCAAAGAACTAATGAGAGTGAAAAAAAAATAATCTTATCAATAAACTTTGGAGAACTTTATAGTGAAGATGCTTACTATAGACTTATGACTTGTTGAATATCACATGTACCAATTTAGTGGTTTGACCTTAATAATCTTGAATTAGTTTCTATATTTATAAAATAGGTTCAAGAGATTAGAAACTAATTAGATATTATTTTTTGAAAAACAATGTTGAATGAGTCTCTCTTTCTCTCTCTGTTGATATATATATGTATGTATATATATATATATATATGTATATATATATAGCTTATAGTTGCAAAAAGGGAATTAAAAAATATTTCTACTAAATTAACAATTATATATCATAGGGATCAATTGCAGCAACAGCTCCCCTTGGCCATACAATAGCTTCTTCACTTGTCACACTATTGATTGTCGGGTTTAATTAATCTTCAATTTTATCCTTATTAGATTGTATATTTCATTTCAGTTTGCTTGATGTCCTATTCCTGTTATATATTGCTTAAGCACCTGTGGAGATGATACTAAAAAGATTTATAACAAGCTCAAAATTCTTTTGCTGCTCTGCTTTGTTGCTGGTGAACTGAAGGTAAGTCTGAATACATGTCAGGGTGAGGAACCAGAAGAGACTTTGGCGAAGTCATCTGTGCTTGCAGAACTAGAAAGGAGGGCTTTAAAAGCCGAGGCGGCACTGAGGGACAAGGAAGAAGAGAACAACATTCTTCACCAGAGGCTTCAACAGTATGAGAGTCGATGGTCTGAGTATGAGCAAAAGATGGAATCCATGGAAGAAGTGTGGCAGAAGCAGATGGCATCCTTGCAGTCTAGCCTCTCGGTAGCAAAGAATAGCTTTGCTATTGATGACATTGAACGACATTCCGTTGCATCACTAGATCAAAGTTGGAGCAGCACAGACCCCATCAGGGCCAAGGGATGGGAGAATGGAAAGCGATCAGTTTCTCGAGCAATTAACAGAGATATGAACTCTGGCCTGAGCGTCATCAGCCGTCTATCTGAAGAATTTGAGCAGCGGACACAGGTGTTTGCTGATGATGCAAAGTTTTTGATGGAGGTAAAGTCTGGTAAGTCAGAGGTTAGCCTGAATCCAGAAAGAGAACTGAGGAGGCTAAAACAGGACTTTGAACTATGGAAAAAGGACTTCAGCTCTCGTTTACGAGAGGCAAAGATGGGCATAAACAAGCTTGGAACAGATGATGCAGGTTCTGACAAGGGAAAGAGGAAATGGTGGGTGAGATTGAATAGTAGAAGGATAATGTGAAACGGCAACAAAACGGCCATATTGCACCGTCATTAGCCCTATGATTTTATATGCATATTGAAGAAGACTTCTGTTGTGTATCATCGCTGTGCTTTGATGAATCTGCATTATGAAAAGCTTGGCATTAAGCATTAGCTTTTGCTATGTATCTGCTGTATATTGCCCCTAAAAACATCATTGTTTATGAATGATTATTGAGATATGATCCATTTCCAAGTATGATAACGTTGTTTACATACATACATACATATATATATATATATGTGCATCACCAAAAGACTTTAAACATATTAGTCTGCATAGCATTTCTGAGGATTTTTGCTCTTGCATGGCAGCATTACATGTAAGAGAAAAAAAAAAGAAAAGAAATAACAAATCCTTTTCTTTTGCTAAACTTGCTCGTAAGAAAAATTGTAGAGCAATGACACTATTTATTGCGACTGGATATTGTACGGGTGGCTTCTCTTCACTCCATGTACTTGAATCATTTGGTGAAGAAGACTGCGAAGTTGATGCTTTCGAAGCTTATTGTAATGCTGAGATTGCCTGCCGTAAGAACCTGTAGGTTGTGTCACAATTAACCAAACCCATAAACCAGAACTCGAAGTCATCCTCTGTGACTATTTGGATATATTTCTGATTTGGCTTGCTCATGTTCTGGCTTGGAATGGCTTCCTTTATCCTCCTCAATGGAACCAAAACCTACATAGCAGACAGATGCAATGGTAAGTTCAGTGTTAATCTTCCATTTTATTTTTTCTGCAGTACCGTCGAGGGAAAGCACACATGCAAGCAGCTTTGAGCTTTCGAGATTACCTTGTAAGGCACTCTAACCAAGCCTCCTTTGGGAGAAGATAATCTGAGGGATCGATCACTGCGGAACGCTATCTTCTCGTTCGAGATAAAGAGCATCCCTGAGATAGGACCTGCTGTGGTTGATAGATAGCACTGAAAGGCCTTCAGCATCCTTTCTCCTTCTCCGACGGAGAAAGCTTGTCTGAAGACCCTCTCGACCCCACCTGCTTGAAGAATCCGTGCACCCATGCTCAACTTTCCCTTCATAGTTTCAGAGACCTTGGGGCCCAAACTCACTTCATTTAAGATATCAAAGATTAGTTCTAGATCAAGGAGTAGAAAGCCTACAATCATGGATTAATCATGCAGGTAGGGGTTGAAGCTCACCATGATCTCGGATGCCTTCTGCTTTTTCTCCAAGCTTACTCATCCAGTCAACGATCAAGTCCTTTTCTGCAACCAGAGAAGGATCCACATAAGTTACAAAGCCCAAGACATGCATGTAGATCTGAATCCTATATTTTAAGGTGCACTACAGAAACCAAGAGTGGGAAAGAGCTCATCATTACTCTGTTTTCTATGGGAAGAACTGCATGAAGCTACAGAAGCAGAAGCAGGATTTCCAGGCAGTCCCTCTGCAGCAAACGTCACAGAATTCACAGGAATTCCCATGACGTGGTCACAATTTGCGCTATCCATATTGGGGTGTAGCTGCTCTTGATCTTGGCTTCTTAGGCTCTGCGTCTCTTGAGATTGCTTCCGGGATCTTCCTGGCTCCATATCCAGAAGTGACTCCCTTTTATAACACGAAGCAACCTAAAGATCGAAGTGGTTATCTCAATCAGCACCTTATTCTGCAGTCATCATCAGCCCATCAAGGATAAAGGCAATGTGGTATAATGGGTGGTCCCAAAAGCCAGAAAAATAAGGAAATTCCACTGCGTTTTGCCATCAACCCATATAATGGAAGAGGATAGCATGACCTTTCCATATTTTACAGCTGCTACTTAAATATTTGCAGTATCCAATTTAGTGGATTGGCTACTACTGTTTTATAGTTGCTAAGACTATTCATTAGCTTGTTTCCGGTTAGTGTGTGCTTTATCAAAATAGAGATAGTTTGCTGAGCAAGTCAGCTTCTTTTTCGTGTAAAGTGTGTCAAAAATTTGTTCCTTGGTAACTTTCCAGTGTGGATTAGGTCAAAGTTGCAGACTAATATCTATCTTTACATAAAAGCTCCTGCCTCTGTGGATCACACTCCTGTCTCTGTTCCTAAAAGCTCCACGTTTCATGTCAATGTTGGATTGCGCAGCACTGAGTCAGCACACTGTCATACTTAACCACTCGGTCGGCAAATCATTACAGCTAATTGACTTTAGAGGATCTACTCTCTCCATGTGGATGTTGACTCGTGCAGCAGCATGGGGTCAGCATCCCCCATCATACGCAGCACTGAGTCAGCATGTCATTACACCCAACTGCCCTGGCGAGGACAGCAGAAGCTTCTCTCATGTTCGAACAGGTTGGTGTCTTCGTCTACAATAATTATCTCAAAGACATTAATTAGGTCAGTGAACCTAATTTGAGGTTCGAAATGCTTGTCATTCACCAGTTCTTGGCACCATGATTGCAATAATTCTTCTCATCATTTGAAGGTAGGTTTGTATCAGACTTTAAGTATTTGACCCACACAATTCTCCACCTACATTTCTTTTCCATCCTGTTTTCGGTAACGGAACTGCAGGCTTTGAGTTCAATGATGATTCTAATGCTAACAGGATCAACTTTCTTTGAAATAAGAATGATATTAATGGAACTCCGACGGTGGAAAGCTTGCTTCCATCAACAAACAAACGTGGAACCACAACAAAGGGCAATGCATGTTTATTCCAGGAACAAAGCTTAGAAAAAGTGAATCCAATGTCATAGGAGAACAAAAGAGAGGTGTCATCTCACTGGGCTTATCTATTAAACTTCTTTGTTCTGAGCTGGAGGTATACATTTGATGGATAACACAAGCTACTGGCCTTCCAAAACCTGCACATTTCCACAGAAAAGGTGCCGACAAAAAGGTGCAGTGGATTAGTCATGAGTTCTCCACCTAAGATCTCCCATATATTGATTGTTGAAAGCTGGCGTTTCCCTCCATCAACTATTAATTGATGAGAACGCACAATAAGATACAGCGAGGTATTCGGTGGATTAGGTGAACCGATGATCAGGATTTGTATCATGAAAGCGTTCTCTCTGGCAAAAGGTTGCTGATGCTGAGCTGGTACAAGTTTCATTTTATCCGTTCATGCGAATTAGTGCTACTTGCTTAATAAGGACTCCAAACATAGTCCTCATGTCCTCAACTATTGACACAAGCTTTCTGATTCATCTTGTTTATGGCTTACTTGAGTTGGTCGTGTAATGCTAGATTCTTTGCTAACTAAATTTAAATACACAGAAAATTTTTCCTATGAATATGAGGGCAAATGAGAAAGAAGTTTGTTGAAAGGGGATATCGACAATTTGAAGTATGGATATAATAACATACTAGTGCCAAGTGTTGTCGTACAAAGAAACTTGGGAAATTTTCATGAGAAAGCTCATGTTTTTTTTTTAGATGATGTCCTCTATTTTTAATAATCATGTAAATACTTCTTGTCACTATTTATTATTCATCACTTTTACCTCATCGTAAAGCTCTCGTTATTATCTTCACCACTTTTCATTACATTGGTCGTCCAACCATTCCCTCCCTCATTCCTTATTAGGTCATCCTTCATTGATCGTGCTTATACTATCTTGACCCTCGCCTCCATCACTGTCCTTGCTTTTGTCTTTGTCTATCATTGTCGTCGTGTTGATAAGGCCACACCACCCTCATCAATCTCCTTTCCCTCTACTAAGATCAACAAGCACGATGGAGGCAAGGGCTTGGGCAATGTGGGCATGGTTGAATTGGGCTCAAGAAAGAGAATGGATGGTGTCACCCGCTCAGATGAGAGATTGGATGATGAACCATGTGAGAGAGGAGGGTGAAGAAGCCCCACCGAGGTCATCTCCTTCACCTTAATCTCTTTTTCCTCCGCTAAGGTCGATAATCGAGGAGAGGAAGGGGAGGGCCTAACGATAGGTGACAAGGGTCTTGTGGGGCTATTGCAATGGGGCCTTTTGGCAGGATGGAGGTGATAAGCAATAAACTATACCAACAAATATTTATGAGATTACAGAAAATATTGAATAGCATTGGAGAAAATAAAAATAGGAGTATCTTTTAGAAAAACCTCAAAAAGTAAATTTTGTTCAAGGAAAATCCTCAAAAAACTTTTTTTTCTATTGATATAAATACTCGTGGTCAATAGTGTGATGATAAATAAAGAACAAATAGATTAAGTAAAAAATTAAAACGATGCTGATGGTCTCCAATAACATACTTCTTCTATGAATAGGATCAAGGTTAAAGAAGTCATGAATCCCCCATAGTTAAGATCGTCATGGCAGCTAACCGTCCGCTTACGTTAATGTTGGAACTTATAGAACAAGTGGTTAGAAATTAGAATATAATTTAGATTTGATAGGTAAAGTTTGTTGTTATCTATCGGATTATAGCTTGAGCTTTTCTTTAATTAAAAACTTGGATGTCGAAGCAGATTCTTGTTGCATAGTCCTATTATATTATATTTTATGTTATCAATGTAATGTATATTATATGTTATCAATGTAATGTCGGAATGCATGACAGATAAAACCGAGATCAGATTTAATAGAAAATTGAGTTTTGCCTCTTTTTCTCCACTAATCTCTCCCCTCTTCTATCCAGTTTAATATTGCAGAACCTTTGATTGGTTCTAACAAGCAGTCTATATATAGCTATCATTCCACACTCAAACCAGAGATCGATACTTTGGAGCAGTTCTTACTCACAAGGAGTAAGCGAGAGATGGCCAAATCTCCACTGCTGCTTATGACGATACTGCTACTTGTAGCTCTCATGAATCTCTATCTTGCAAGCTCACACAGTCCACTGGGAGGTTGCCATCCCAGCGGACACCTACCGGGCAGGCCCGGCCACTGCGACCCGGGCTACAGCTCTGACTGCTGCGAGGCCGGCAAGTCGTACCCGCAGTACCGCTGTTCGCCACCCATCACCGGACACACCCGTGCGAAGATGACCGTCAACTGCTTCGAGGAGAACTGCGACGGAGGTGGCCCGTCGGAGTGCGACGACAGTTACCACAGTGACAAGGAGATGGTGGTCGCGCTTTCCACCGGGTGGTACGCCGGTGGAAGCCGCTGCCATGGGATGATTAGGATCCACGCTAATGGGCAGTCTGTTCTTGCCAAGGTGGTGGACGAGTGCGATTCGGTGAATGGATGTGATGAGGAGCATGACTTCCAGCCTCCTTGTCCGAACAACGTTGTGGATGCTTCCCCTGCAGTGTGGAAAGCGTTGGGGATCTCCACAGACGTGGGAGTCTATCACGTCACCTGGTCTGATGCGTGAGCAAGCAATAGTCTACTCGCTCTATCTAAGTAGAGCGTATTATCAAGCAGGCACGTACGTGACTTTGGACATCTGTGTGTTTGACCTTTAAATAATAAAAACTGTCATCCTCCGACAAGAGATGCTGTTATTATGCTTTACCTGATAATAAAGCATCTAAAACACTCTATTTATCACTATCTACATAGACTTTGGACTCATTGCCCGTAAGTGTTCTCGCATACGTTGTCAGTTTTCAGAAATGATAATAGAACTAAGATTTCTTCGAATAAATGCCTATGAAAGATCATCACCAAACATAATTCAACGTATTTAATATTTAGGTGGTGTGCACAAACAGGGCAGATGAAACACCATCATATCTGTCAACTGCAAATCATCAACAACAATCACTCCTACTTCGATGTATAATTTATGGACTCGACAACAAGTATTTTCAAGTAAATCCCATCAAGTATTAGCATGCCATGTTAGAAAGCATGGTTGCATAACATCATTGAAGGGTTACATTTGCTATACGCGAAACAGAAAAAGAAAGGGTTCGGGTTTGAATGCAGCTGTTAAAACTCACGTATGCTATCAGAGGCTCGGAAGAAGATGCACAGAAGAAGGCCGCACGCACAGAAGCTTATAGGGCATCTGATGATCATGGAGGATAGCGCCCCGAGAAGAATTGTGGAATGGTGGTATACTTGAGGTGGCCATGGGCTCCAGATATACCGGGATCGATCACCTAGAATATATAGATAGCTGGGGCCAAACTGGCAGAGCAGAATATGCCACTCTTGCATGGATGCCTTAGTCGAGCTCGATGTCGTCAAGGAGATGAGATGATCCCACCGAATATGCACCATGAGTACATGCCGTCTCTTAGCCAGAAGGCTTATTCTGCTTCATCTGAAGCTTGTTTATTGTAGCTCATATATTAGTTTAATGTCCTCAGTCTGGCTCTCAAGTGCATTAATTCATTTGCTTATGTATAGCATCAAAGGCCAAATCCCATCATCCATAACAGATCTGTTGGGTCCAGCCCATAGGTGAGCTTGGGCAGCTAATTAGACAATTATATGTAGTGAAGCAGTGTGAAGAAAGGGTGAAGTGGTGTGAGCAAAGAGAGGGTTTTTTTTTTTTTTTTTTTGTGCAGCGTTCAGCGTGCAGCGGCACAGACAAATGAAAGAGAGAGCATCAAGAAAAAGAAAGGAAAACTAAGATGATCAGTGGTCAAATTTCATCAGTTTTGACCCAAATTTAACGTACAGAATTTTTATAGTAAACTTTACAATCCTAACGGTGCCGATCTACAGTTTATCCTCTCTAAGATAGTTTCCTGTCATACCTACTTAGTAAAATCTAAAATTTTTTTTGATGAGATATTTATATGACGATGATGTACTATTGTTGAGCTGAGCTTGATGTGATTATGATCTTCTTGTTATTTTAAAGAAGATCTATTGTAAACCTGTTATCATTATTGGTGATAGTGAAAGTTTGGAGTTGACTACGGTCTCATGATTTTTTCCGTATTGGATTTTTCATGTTAAAAAAATTCGGTCTCACTTATGATTGATCAATTGTTCTGCTATTTATATTATTCTGGTTAATATTTGCTTATGATATCAAGTTGATATTTTTGATGAGGAACCATTTTGATACATAAAGAGGGAAAAGAATTATTCCGCATTAACAGGTTTTTTTTTTCCAACAAGTGGTATCAGAACAGCAGGTTATTTGCTACTAGTTTTTCTTGTATGATTGAAATGAAAGAGTCAGATGGTATGATTAAATTGAACTCATCAAATTATTCCACTTGAAGACGTATGATGGAAGATTTGCTCTATTGCAAAGATTTGTATAAGCCCATCAAAGTTAAAGAAAAAACTTCTACTATGGAAGAGGAGGAATGAGAGGTCCAATATAGAAAAGTTATTGCTTATATTAGAATATGGATGAATATAAATTTGCATGAGCATATTTTTGATAAAATCAGAGCTGATATTGTTTAACAAAAGTTAAAAAATCTATTTACGAAAAAGATAGTGAGAAATAGAATTACTCTCTTTAGAAGACTTATTAATTTGAAGTATACAGATGATGGCAATATTATCGAGCACATAAGCCTATTTTAGAGTCTTGTAAACAAATTGGTTGCTATGAAAATGAATATAGATCATGAAATACAACTCTTTACCAGAAAGTTAGAAAACGTATGTGGTGACAATTTGTACCTTCACACCAGGGGAGACTCTAACTATAGATATGGTTAAAGATAGTTTACTGAATAAAGATACTAGAAGGAAAGAATAGGGAGAATCTTCTTCTTGTGCACTTGTTACTGAAAAACAGGAAAGACGTGGAAGAAGTCACAATAGAAATCCACATGATTACAGAGGAAGATCCAAGTTTAGAAAAGATATCAGATATTTCCACTACAATAAGCCAGGTCATATGAAGAAAGAGTGTAGGTTTTAGAAGCGAGAACAGAACAAAAGGAAGAAAAATGAAAAAGAGACCAATACAGTTGCTACTAAAGGTAATATCATTATTGTTTGTGATGATGGATGTATTAGTCTTGTAGCTCATGACAGTAATTGGGTAATTGACTCTGGTACTTCATTCCATGTTACTTCTCATGGTGATTTATTTAGATCATACACTACTGGTGATTTTGGCAATGTTAGAATGAAAAATAATGGTACATCCAAGATTGCGGGTATTGGAGATATTTGCTTAGAGACCAGTATTGGAAGCAAATTGATACTCAAAAATGTTAGACATATTCTAGATATTCGTTTGAATTTGATATCTATAGGCAGACTTGATGATGGGGGATTTACACACTATTTTGGTGAAAGCAAATGAAAGTTCACTAAAGGTTCTCTAGCTATGGTGAGAGGAAAGAAGTTAAACTCTTTTTATATTATGGAAGCTAAACTACACAAAGGAGAGGTTAATGCAATTCAAAAGAGTAAAAATATAGATCTTTGGCATAAGAGGCTTGGTTATATTAATGAGAAGGGACTTCAAACTCTTACTAGAAAGTAGTTCTTACTGGAGTTGTATGGTACATCTCTTAAATCTTATGATCATTGCTTAGTTGGAAAAACACATAGAGTTGTATTTCATATTTATCTGTCATCTAGAAGATCAAATATTATTGATTTAGTTCATACTGATGTCTGTACTATGCAAACTAGAACTCTTGGTGGTGCTCTTTATTTTATTACTTTTATTGATGATCATTCTAGAAAAATTTGAGTCTTTGCTTTGAAATGTAAAGACCAAGTACTCAAGGTCTTCAAGGAATTTCATGTCAATGTTGAAAGAGAAACTGACAGAAAGCTAAAGATTGTTCGAGCAGATAATGGTGGCGAGTACAAGGGTCCTTTTGAGAATTATTACAGGTTTCATGGTATCAGGCTTGAGAAAACAGTTCCAAAAACTTCTTAGCAAAACGGTGTGGCAAAAAGGATGAATAAAACAATTGAAGAAAGGATTAGGTGTATGCTTTCCCACGCTAAGTTACCTAAGTCATTTTGGGGAGAGGCTATGAAAACTACAGTTGACCTGATAAATCTTTCTCTATCAGTTCCTCTGAAAGGTGATGTTCTAGAGAAAGTATGGAAAGAGAAAGATATATCTTATGATCATTTGAGAGTCTTTAGGTGCAAAGCATTTGTACATATTCCCAAAGATGAGAGATCCAAGCTTGATAATAAGACAAAGGCATGTATTTTCTTGGGATATGGTCATGAAGAGTTTGGGTATAGATTATGGGATTCAGTGAATAAGAAGATTGTTAGAAGCAGGGATGTTGTGTTTCTTGAAGACCAATTGTTTGATAATGGTGATAATGTTGAGAAGCCAGAAACCTCTGTTTATATTCCTTGGAGTTTGGGTTCAGTTCCTCCACCTATAGTTCATGATAATCATGGGGGAGATGATGAAGAAGAATGTGGTGAGAATGTTAGTGATGATGCTCATACAGTTGATGAAGTTGAACCAACTGAGCAAGCACCTCCACCACCAGTTGAGATTCCATTGAGAAGATCTACAAGAGAGCGACAACCATGTACAAGATATTCTCCACATGAATATGTTATACTTACTGATGGGGGAGAACCATAAATTTACCAAGAAGCTATTCTACATGAGCACAAGAATGAGTGGGTTAAAGCCATGCAAGAAGAGATGAGATCCTTGCTTGAGAACCACACCTATAACTTGGTAAAGTTGCCTAAAGAGAATAAAGCTCTTAAGAATAAATGGGTTTACAAATTGAAGATTGAAAATAATAGCTCACAACAAAGATACAAGGCACGATTAGTTGTGAAGGGATTCAGTCAGAAGAAATGTATTGACTTTGAAGAAATATTATCTCCTGTGGTAGAAATGTCATCTATCCGAGTTGTTCTTGGTTTAGCTACCCGCTTGAATTTAGAAGTTGAGCAACTTGATGTGAAAACTACATTTCTTCATGGTGACCTAGAAGAAGAAATTTACATGGAGCAACTAGAAAGCTTCAAAGTCAAAGGAAAAGAAAATTTAGTGTACAAGCTAAGAAAAAATTTATATGATCTCAAACATGCATGCAAACAGTGGTACAAGAAGTTTGATTCCTTTATGATGAGCCAAAGGTATAATAGAACCACATCTAATCATTGTGTGTTTACAAAAAAAAATTTCAGATGATGATTTCATTATTCTCCTACTATATGTGGATGATATGTTGATTGTTGGTCATGATGTTGATAAAATTGAAAAACTTAAAAGAGAGTTAAGTAAGTCTTTTGCTATGAAAGACTTGGGATCGGTGAAACAAATACTTGGCATGAAGATTCTTCATGATAGAAAGAAAGAAAATATTTGGATATCTCAGGAGACCTACATCGAGAAGGTTCTTAAAAGATTCAATATGAGTAAAGCCAAAACAGTTTATTCTCTACTTGTAAATCATTTTAAATTTAGTTCGAAATAATATCCGACAAGTGAGAAAGAAAAAGAAGAAATGTCTAGAATGCCTTACTCATCTGCAGTGGGTAGTTTGATGTATGATATGGTTTGTACTAGGCCAGATATAGCTCATGCAGTTGGAGTTGTTAGTCGATTTCTCTCTAATCTTGGAAAAAACATTGGGCAGCAGTAAAATGGATATTAAGATATCTAAGAGGTACTTCCAGGTTGTGTTTATGTTTTGGCAATGGTGAACTTGTGTTAGAAGGGTACACAGATACAGACATGGCAGGTGATACTGATTCCAGGAAATCCACTTCGGGATTCTTGATGACATTTGCAAGGGGAGCAATCTCTTGGCAGTCTAAGTTACATAAATGTATTGCTTTATCAATCACAGAAGTAGAATACATAGTCATTACTAAAGCCTATAAGGAAGCTTTGTGGATGAAAAAGTTTCTACATGAATTAGGCTTGAAACAGGAAGGATATACTATTTACTGTGATAGTCAGAGTGTCATTCACCTCTTCAAGAAGTTAACATATCATTCTAGATCTAAGCATATTAATGTAAGATATCATTGGATTCGTGATGTGCTTGAGATGAAAAAATTATAATTGGAAAAGGTGCATATCAATGAGAATGGATCAGACATGTTGATAAAGTCTTTGCCTAAGGAGAAGATTGAAGCTTGTAGACAAAGAGCGGGCTTAGTACAGCCCACCGTATGAGCTGGAGAGGGAGAATTATTGGGTCCAGCCCATAGGTGGGCTTGGACCAGATAATTGGGCCAACCCAAATCAGTTAATTAAAGAAAAAAAAGGTTTTTGTGTGCAGTTGCTATGAAACGGTGTGAGCAGAGAAAGTGTTTTTTTGTGTGCAGCATGCGACGGCACAGTAAGAGAAAGGAAAGAGAGCGCAGGAGGAGAGAGAAAAACTAGGATATTAATTTTGTCGCTTGACGATCAGTGGCCAAACTTCGTCAGTTTTCGCCCAAATTTGACGTAGAGAATCCTTATAGTAAACTTTATAATTCTAACGATGTCGATCTACGGTTTATCCTCTCTAAGGTGCTTTCTTGTTATAACTATTTGGTGAAATTTAAAATTTTTTTTTGATGAGATCGATGATGACGTACTATTGTTGAGCAAAGATATGTGATCTTAATGTTATTATGATCCTCTTATTATTTTAGAGGAGATCTATTGTAAACCCGTTATCATTATTGATGATAGTGGAAGTTTAGAATAGACTACGGTCCCGTGGTTTTTCTTGTATTAGGTTTTTCACGTTAAAAAAATTCGATCTCACTTGTGATTGATCAGTTGTTCTAATATTTATATTATTCTGGTTAATATTTAGTTATGATATTAAGTTAGTATTTTTGATGAAGAACCCATTTCGATATATCTTTTTCAGAAAAAAATAAATCAGAAAAGAATTATTTCACAATAACAAATTTTTTCCCAACAAAATCTTGGTTAGGCTACACAAAAGTTCTTAGTACATCCATGGCAAAGTTCATGTTTAGCTTGGAACAGATACTGAAGCTGGAATTCTTGGACTTGTCTCAATGACCATATTCTTCCCCGTGTGTGGAAGTAGAAAGCTGCAAATCATTGTAATCAAGAGAGTTTTATCAACCAGTTGTGGGCCTGTGGCACGTGCCACCCGCCTCAATACAGTTGCATTGAAGGGTGAGGGTTCAGAACAGAGAAGCAGCGGAAGATCAGTGGAATCAAAGAAGCCATAATGGCCTTTCTATGGTTCATCTGTTCTCCTGATCCTAAGACAGCAGCAGCTGTAGAAGAAGCAGAGACACTGCTACTCGCAATTCCTTCTCGAGTTTTGTTTTATAGAATGAACTCTTTTTTTTTTCTTTGTAAGATCACTTCCTACGTTTGTTCGGGAAGAAAAGTCGAGTAGAACTTGATTGATAATTTAGAAGAGCATTCAATAAAAAGAAACAGACAGTAATCAAGGAGAAATCTACAAAGAGAAACATCTGGCTCAAAACATCAACATTGATGAGCGGCCATGAGTTCCTTCACCCTTTTGCTGCATCAAGCTCCGCTTCCTTTCATCCCAACCCAGCTACGGAAAACCAGAAACAGGCTTTCAAAAGGCCGTCAAACCACTCATTACTAGTGCAACACTTCCCTATACATCACTCAGAGCTACAAAAGACAAATCAGAAGCTACAGGGACAGGAAGCCGGAGGAGCTGCAGCCGTCGTCGAAGTTGAGGGCATAGCTGAAAGGGTCATAGTGGAAGCTGAAGCGCTGCTTGCTCTCCCTTGCTTTCCCGAGCTGCCTCCTTATCTCCGCCCTGAGCCGCCAGTAGAGGCTTCTAAACCTCCTCTTTCCTCCTGCCAGCGCCACCCCAGCCTCCCCCATGGTTGCCACCACTGCTCCAACGGCCACGGCCATCCCCGCCACCTCACAGACCAGCAAATGGAATAAGATTCTTCAACCTCTGAGGGACGTAAGACAACACCCCACTGCTAAGAGTCGTCTCGCCCGACTCTATCCTTTTCTAAGGAGAGAGAGCAGGAGGGGGGGTGGGTGGTGGGGGGGGAAAGAGAGGTGAGGTAAAAAGAGGGTATAGTGGACGTTGCAGAGCTATATAGGACACACAAGGAGAGGCGAGATGCTCGCTTTTGATCTCTCTTTTGCTTTGTTTAAGATTCTGGGTCCGCCGTGTTATGGAATATGGCGAGGTTTTGGTCATCACATGGATAAAGCAAGATGAGAGCTGCAGTGCTAGAGTTGGTCATTGTAGCTTCTTGCTATTACTACTACTCCCTGCTTAAAACTATACATTTCTGTCTTAGAGATGCAAGTGGAATGTCGAGCCTTATCGACTAATATTTTGAAAGCCTCAGAGTACTTGATTCGATCACTTTTTAGGGGCTACATTGCCTCGGGGTCCCTAAATTCCACTTTTTAATGCGGGTATTGACAGTGGCGGAGGCAGAGATGCTGTCCCTTCTCGTCCTCCGAGCATCTGAAAACCATTTCAATTGCCCACTGTTTCCTCTGCTGCTGTAAATCATCACTCGCCCGTGTTTCCTCTACTGCTATAAATCATCATAAACCATTTTACTCAAGCATTGTGTCTGTGCCTCAGTAAAGTCGATGCAGAATTTACTTGGCATGGCCTACCGCCGACCTTTCCTCAGTGTCCTCAGTTCACTTTGTTCTCCTTTTTCTCTCCCATTATATTAACTATTATTAAAGGTCAGCTGATGAGAAGGATCAGGCCATCATCCCACTCATGCCCTCGCAGTTCCCAGTTTTTATGGACACGTTTGTGGTCCATGAAACCTTTTCAGAGCCTGAAAAAAAAGCTTGAAAAAGAAAAACTGATCCGCGTCCCGCAAGAGGAATACCTATATTCTTAAATTAGTTTTTCCATTTTAAGATGAACATCTGATGTTGTTCCAACATTTATAGTAATTATGTAAGCAGCTGTACCATGCAAACTTGCATTGCTCGACAAATAAATTGAAACAGATTTCATGGCACTCCAATAATCAAAGAGACAGAAAAAAGACATCCAACTTTTTCTGTTAATAGGCACAGGCTGCCATTCATATGAGAAAAAGAAGACCGATTGATTAGAAGCGAGCATAAAACAGAAACTTTTAACACTTATAAGTGTTCTTTTCAACTTTGTGCACTAATAATTGGCAATTAGACTAAATCAAGTGCCTCTTACAAGAAAAAAAATCTCACAAAGCTTCAAGTAGCTTAGTACGTAAGGCTTCTCGATCTGATGTTTGCTCGATACTGCAAAATTAACAAAATTAATATGAATAGAAAAAATAGCAGTGCATAAAAGGAAAAGTGCTTCACTGGATTTCTAACTCAGGTAACATTGAGTTTAGATTGTTCAGAGATCTAAAGGAAATTCTTGCAAGAAAACATAATTCGAATGACTTGGTTAGAAATAACTTGCCGATAAAAATGCTGGCCATTAGATGCAGCCTTCTTAGAAATCCAATCTGGAAGTAGACGCTCTAATAAACTCAAGTGCTCCTCTGCTTCTCCTGCCATGCAAAACATTAGAATAGTTAACCATCTTGCATGAAGAAAAAAAAAAGATTCCAATATAAGAATAGGTTGTCAAAAAAAATCATACTGGTCTCCTCAATTTCCAAGTTATTAGAAAGTATTTTGTGCAAAAGCTCCTCCTTTGTGATTATTGAACAGTTGATGGACCGAGAAATGAAGCAGATTGCATCAAATGTTTCTGACAAACCAGCTAGCATCTCATTGTGCTTCCTATCACCCATTTGGACCAACTTATCCTCAGAATTTGCAGCTGTTAGATTATGTACCTATAAATATATAACAGAAGTCAATTTATTATGTAATATCAAACAAACTACATTGATTGATTAAAGACTGAACCTGATGCTCACGAATGCCTGATTTGCAAAACAAGAATGCGGTCGTAATTAAAAGAAAGAAAATACAATAAAGGAAAATATTAAAGCTCTGTTTTAGCTAATAAACATGCTGGAAGCAATGTTATAATGATCCTTAACATTTAAATTTCATGTTTTATCCTTATAAAAAAAGGGTTTATCTCATGCTTTCAAGTAACCATAATAAAGCCACCTATGCTTCTTCATTGTTCTACTCACTGACACCAAATGCTACCATATTTCAAAACAATGACTACTAAGTCATTGCTACCATATTTCGGTCAGTGTCACTCCATGTGGATGTCAATGAAAACAAATTTCATACAAGAATGATATGTGACACTTAAGTAGCAACATATATAACCAACATCTTCAAACTTGATGATAAACAAGTTTTTAGAATCTTAAATGTAAGCACCTCTATGGAATGCAAATTCAGCACAACGCTATCACTTAATTTGGAGACAACATTTTACATACTGAGGCAATAAGTTATGAGTCAAGCTACACAAAACCTAAAAAATTCAGGCCATATGCAATTACTAATAAAGATGCACGAACAAGAACATAAGACAAGAAAAATATTACTGCACATTGGCCACATCATAATCACTACAATAAGCATACCATGTCTACCAGATGGGTACAGGATTTTCCAGTTTCTTCTTCCCAAAGATATCTTCTTGTAGATGGAGCTTCATGTGAAGAATATTCAGCAACCATGCACTTCTCAGATGTATTGATAACTGAACCTTTGACAGTTTCCTCCATGTTTGTAGAGTAAATAAGTGACCTACGAGCTGATGTAGTCAATCTGGCTTCATCAACTGACTCTTCACTTTCGGTAGTCAACTTTTCATGAGGGGTTGGAACTGGTCTTTTGGGTGTCTGCTGAGATGGAGTGTCTGTCATCTCGCCTAATTGTAAAGCACCTTTCACAGGTGTGCTATGAAAATACTGGGAAATCATGGGGCTATCTGACTTAGAGGTCATATCAGCAGATGACTTTTTGGTCAAACCAGAAGAAAGGCTATCAAACTTCGGGGGGCTACTGCCCTCCTTGGCCACATCACAACTGCTAGTAGATTTAAAGGAAACTGGAGCAGCAAGTACTTGAGTTGTATGAGTTTCTGATATGACACCTTTTTTAGAAAATTGTCTTTTAAATGATGATGGTAAGAGAGAAGAATTTGACAAGAAACCAAGCTCAGCAGAAATTTCTGGTGGTTCAATGCAAGAATTCTCAGGTAATAATTCTAAAGGCAGACTATGGCTTCTTTGAGTGAATGGCTCTGGTAGCTCGGCCTCAGGGATATCAGTACCCTATTATCCAGACAACCAAGGAAAAACATAAGTTCTTGAAGAAACCATGTAAGTGAAAATTAACAATAACAATAACAATAACAATGATGATGATGACAAAATTTTCATTCTTGACAATTGAAAATTGTGAAGAAAAAGTCAGAAAGTAAACAATCTAGTCGTCAAACTATCAAATCTGCAAGGGATACAAAAAGGCCACCAACTAGTGGTGTTGCTGCACTGGAAACATATGTGCTGATCCTCAGGCTTATGTGCTTCAAGATTGTCATCACTTATTCTAATTTCCTGTCATCATGCAGGTGTACTATGCAATTATTTTTTTCCTCATCACAAAATCCGTAATTAGTGCTGACAGTTAATTAACTCATCGATCATACAAAGGCTCATCAGGAATTGTATGCAGAGCCACTAGATCAAATAGATAGGAAGATATATTCAATTTTAACATCATAAAAATACATTGCAGACATAGAAGTGAGAACTGAGACGATTTTATCAAAATTCTAAAACGATCAACAAATTGGTACAATAAGTCTACTAAAATATCCAAGTCATATTAAGAACATATACCAACTCAATTACAAAACACATTATACCAAGCCTATGGTACTTCAATCTTGTGAGTCTAATCTCAATTCTGTATTTCATATCATAGGTTAGAACTTTTTACAGTACCACCTCCAACAAGTATGACACATAATCCATTTTAACATATAATATTGACTGTATGAACCCTGCTTCACTGTTATAATATTCATCTTTAATTAAGTATAAGCAATAAAAAGATCTATTATATAATACAATATCTTTCAACTAACTCTTCGATAAAGCATATCATCTAAAAACTACAAAACCACGAGAAATTTTCTCAACCTTTTGCAAGAAAAAACAAGTGAACTTTACAGCATTTAGAAGTCAAATACCAAAGAATTTAATAGAAAACAATAAACAATTGCTTTCAGTAACCCTCATTTGCTCAGATAACAACTAGGCCTGGATTAAAGCATCATGGAAGAATACCTCTGGATGCGTAATGAAGAAATCCAAGAGCCTTGCACGAAAGGTTTTGCATAAAGCGACGGATGCAGATTGGCAGGAATATGAATTATGATCTGCAGCCTCTTTTAGTAGAGTAATCTTCATATCTGGAATGACTAATAAGCTCTCCTTGTCATGTACAAGTATCTTTTCTGTCTGAATTGCTTCAGGGAAGATATATTTCATTTGTGCAATATGGCTGTATAGAATCTTCCTGGCAAAAGAGGAGCCATATGAATGACTAAAACAATGTTTCTTCAAATGCTTAACATAACGTTCTAGTACCTCCTCATCAAGACCTCCACCTGTGTGCAAATGTTGCGAAAAGTTGGCAACAACTTACGCAACCCAAGCAACCTTGTAGAAGTTTCTAATCGACTAAATAGTTCAGCCAAAATCTGATAACTGTTATGAAAGGCATGCGATCACTACTGGTTGCAAAAAGATAAAATAAAAGAAGGTTGTAATATCATGTAACACACTTCTCTGGAAGTTCATCTGATTTATCTTCCTTCTTTTGTCCATGCAAAAGACCATTTTGTTCAATTGGCTCTGAGACCAAAGAATTTGTATCAAAAACCAAGTCAAAATTTTACAAATTTGAATAAAAAAGAAGAATGGTCACCATCACCTTCATTTGTTAAATCTTCAGCAAGTTGTTTCCTAGAAAGAGAAGAAATTACTCTTGCTTTGCTGCTCCACTCAGGTTTCTCAGGTGTTGGAGTTGCAAGGCTACATCCAAGTCCTTGCTTTTCATCAATTTTCATGTCTTCAAGAGATTCGCTACCTGAATCTTTCTTGTTTGACATCACAGGAAGTGTTACCCCAGACCTTAATTTAGTAGGAGTGTTCATCTTGCATCCTTCATCCTCCATAAGTTTTAATTAACTCTGCAAAAATTTCAAGTCACAGGAATAGTCAAATGTGGAGCTATTGATGCAGCCACATGCCGTCATGTAAGAACAAACTCATTTGAACCATAACAGATCAAAATTGCTTCAAATAATCCAAAATTTAAACCACGTGACATCCACAAAGCGATACAAATACGTCAGAAATGAGCTAACGAATCTAGTGGTGCCTGGAATACCCAAATACTATAAGGTATAAAGAGAAGATTAAGGTCGACTATACCAAACCTGAAGATGCGGAGAAAAACTAGGGTCAGGAATCAAGATCTGATGTCGAGAACGAACAGAAGCTGTAGATCTCGGACGGCCTGGAGAACTCGCGACGGATCGAGCGGAGAGCTCGAGACAAGAGCGAGGACTGCGAGGGGAGAGGTAGGGTTTGTTCGACAGCGAGAGAAAGGAGCGACCGCGGAGAACATATAATGTTACGACCTATGGCAAATTTCACGAGTAGAAACTACGGTCGAGAAATTTTACGAGTAGGCCCCACGTCAAATACGCAAGATCTTCGCACGACACCTCATCACGTATGGAATTCGCGTGAGTCATAGACGTGACAAATACCATTAAGGGAAAATAGCCGTTCGAAAAGAGGCATCCCTTCGGATTTTGTAACACGGGGGCGTCCAACCCAGTAATTCAAATTTTAAGCGATATGGGCCTGGGCCTCCAAAAAGCCTTTCGCAATTATCTTGGGATACCAAACACGACATCAAAATCAAGACAGTTTCAAACTGATATTGATGTGAATTGATCTTTTGGTGCATGGATGGTTTTGCTGACAAGTGCAAGTCCTTGGCCACTCCACTTCCTATGGCAACTGTGCTTCTCCTTTACTACATGAGAGACGACACGCACAGGTAGAGCAGCTCTCACATTTATGTTCACCCAAATGAGTGAAGATGGATTTTATCATCCTAACTGGCAATCTTTGCGAAACCAATGCAAACTGGATAAGGTCATGTATCCACTCCTCAATCCATAGATAAACCACTGTTACATAAAGCCAATTTTGGGGAAGGCAACGCTGATCTCCAGAGCATCGAGTTCTTCCCCTGCATGCAGCAAGCACGCACCGAGCGTGACGACTCGAAGATATAAGATAAGAAGACAAGGAAGAAACCAGACTGCACTACATTATGAGCAGGTTTTGGCCACCTCAACACTTCCCTCAACGTGCCACTCCTCTCAGTAACCTTCTTCCCACGTGTCCCCTCACGCCTCGTTTGGAACCCTCTTCTCGGCACGAACTTCATCCTTTTCTCCTCAGCAATTCCCCATTCAGAACGTCTCTCGGTACCGGGAAGAAAGGGGAACGGCTGATTGAGAGTTAGATTGAGCTGCAGCCATGCCGCCTCGCAGGTTCGCCTTCGGTCGCGCAGAAGATGCCGTCGACCCGGACACCATGCGTGCGGCACTCTCGGAGTTCATCGCCACGGCTCTTTTTGTCTTCGCCGCCGAAGGCTCCGTTCTCTCCCTCGGTAAGTAGATCGCATGCGTTGTACGCACGTGCGTGCGTGTCGTTACCAAGGGTAGAGGCTAATTGGTCGCAGGAAAGCTCTACAAGGACACCTCCACCGCCGGAGGGCTTGTGGTGGTGGCCATAGCCCACGCTCTGGCTTTATCTGTCGCGGTCTCCGTGGCCTTCAACATCTCCGGCGGCCATGTCAACCCTGCTGTCACACTCGGTGCCCTTGTCGGCGGCCGGATCTCTCTCATACGGGCGGTCTTCTACTGGGTGGCTCAGCTACTCGGCGCTGTCGTCGCCGCTCTCCTCCTCAGGCTGGCAACCGGTGGCATGGTAAGGAACGCTTGCAATCTACTGTAACATGTAATTTGTTTGTTTATGGTGAGGTTGTTCGGTGTATGTTTTTTCGACATGCAGAGGCCGCTGGGATTCGGGGTGGCGTCGGGCGTCAGCGAGGGGCACGCAGTCCTGCTGGAGATCGTAATGACGTTCGGGCTCGTCTACACCGTGTACGCGACGGCGATCGACCCCAGGAGAGGCCATCTGGGCACCATCGCGCCTCTCGCCATCGGCTTCATCCTTGGCGCCAACATCCTCGCCGGCGGGCCATTCGACGGCGCCGCGATGAACCCCGCGCGGGCCTTCGGACCGGCAGTCGTCGGCTGGAGGTGGAAGAGCCACTGGGTGTACTGGGTTGGCCCCTTAGTAGGAGCGGCTCTTGCAGGGCTTGTCTATGAGTTCCTTGTGATCCCGGCTGAGACTCCTCGCACTCACCAGCCCTTGGCTCCCGAGGACTACTAACTTCTCTAGCCTAACCTGTTTCTTCTCCTCTCACCTTCTTTGTTGTGAGTGTTCGCTCTGTAGTACAGTATTGTAATCAAGTGCCTCTTTGAATGGTTTATAATTAAATAAAAGTTGTAGTGTCTTTAATCTATTTACGTAAATGTTGGCTGGAAATTTGAATGCCTAGTCGTAGAACGGTGATTTGAAGTCCTCGTGGGTGTTGCTCCTGGTTCCAGACAATGATCTCGGATGGCAACTCACAGCGCAGATATGAACGCAAGAGCCAAACTGGTCGGTTTATGATCTCAGACATGCATACACTTCCGACCTGTCAATTAGATGAAATGATTCTACAACCAGCCGCATGAGGTGGAATTTCTTCTCGGATCAGATAATCCAGAGTAAATCTCTACAGGATTGGAACAGAGTCTTACATGCAGAAATCACAACGTAAGATGAGTATTATATCTTTTGTTTTCTCCTTTTATGACATATCGTTATGATAGATATTGTTAGGGTGGAGGTTGGTGACGGCGTAATCATACGAGCAACACGTTTTGATTTGTTCGACCATCACTAATATTGGATGATACTATAATCATAATCATAAATCTAAGTAAAATTTAAATTATGAATAGTATTATCATCGTCCTAGATGGTATTATTATTGAAAAGATTAATAATACACTATTTATAACCTGGGCTTAGCGGTATCAGGCTCAATTCTTCGAGTCTAAAAGCTTTTATGATAAGTGAGTCCTATTTTAACCTAATATCGATCTATAATGTCGATCAAAATCTTGACTTATCGATACATCTTTGAAGTTTTTGCCATGTTATTCACTCTTCCGACATGTCATTTAATCTTTCGATATTTTGTCTGAACCTCCAACATATCACCATATCCTTTGGCATATTACTATTTCATCGACATATTGAGTTTCTCATGATATTCGATCTTCTAAAATAATGCATAATCTTTTGGCATGATGCCCAAACCTATAGCACAAAATCTAATCTTCGACACGTCGATTAATACTCTAGCTCAACTTCTAATTTTGGCATAATAATCTTTCAACAAAACATCGGACTCTCTCATCTGATATTTGACCACTTGGTGATTCAAGTCTGTGATCAAAGTATTTCTTGTATCACTAATCTCAAAAGCAAATTAGTTCATTAAATTTATTAATTAATTTTATAATCAGAATCTAGGATTCAACAATCTATCCCTTTTTAATTATGATAACTAATTGATGATGATGTCTTAACAAGTTTTCTCTATCTATATTGCAACCATTTGATAGGTAATATAAATTATAAATATAGACTTCATAAACTCTAAATGGTTGCACGACAAAGGGTCATGGTAGTCCGTCATGACCAAAAGTCCTTATAAGTGCCCACATAATACTACTGTAGAATAAGACAGTGAACCAATCCTAGACATTATCTCAAAGGCTAATTCAATCATGTGTCACCTGAGTAGCTTCTAGGTACTGTGTTAGCTTACACATTGCACTACTCTGTGGAGCTAAAAAACTCCTAAAATGATTGTTTGAAATGACTATCTTTATGTAGTTTAATCTCTATGTGATGATTGTAGACAACCTATGTTTACAAGACTAAAATGGTTACAAAAGACAATGAAAATGATGCTACTAAAATTACTATAAGCCCTCTATATGTTGTGCAAAGCATGAATAAAATTGAAAGACATGAATATAAATAAATATTACATTGAACATCAAATTTATATATTTATCCATGATATGATGATTTTATCATTGACACTAGGCGATATTACTATCATAACTTTTGACGAGTCATAAATTTGGACTCTAACAATCCTATAATCATAAAATTTAAATTTTGGATGGTACTACCATCACCCTAAGTGGTATTACCATCAAAAAAATTGATAAAAAATTATTTGTGCTTATCAATTAATTCAGGTGGTACCACTACCTAAACCTAGTGGTACCATCACTTATGCCTAGTTTAGACCACTGGTTTAGCTTTCTAACAACCTAAATTTGACTATGCTTTAGGTTCGATAACTTTCATGATAAGTGGGTGCTATTTTAGCCTAATATTGATCTAAAATGACCTCAATCAAAGTCTTGACTCATCAACTACTCATTCGACACATCTTTAAGGCTTTCGATATATTGTTCACTCTTTCAACATGTTGTTCGATATTAATGGTCTATTAGCGATCATGGGTAAACTTTTGAGGCCCTTCATGGGTCAAACATTGAGGAAGATAAGGAGGTATCAAGCTATGCTGAGTTGATCCTAGAATATCCTTCAGGAATCAAGTGAAGACTTTGACATTTACCTTTAGAAAGTTGAGTTCTACCCTTCTTGCTTTAAGTAATGCTACATCGATTTTGATGGTCTAGTTGAAGGGCACTTCAATAAGAGATAAGATCAGGTTGAAGGGAGAGGAAGGCTTAATAGCATCTCGAGGATCTATTAGGTATGACATCTTTTTCAAAAGAAAAACTATTACTAAGTAACATTTACAGGACTTCTTTAGATCACTCTTTAATTCCTCAACTCCTGATCTTATTAGAAATTTTATCAATATGTGATAAGTTGCTACTTAGTATATATGTCAACCAATGATGACATCATATGTTAACGAAATATTGACCACCATGAATTTTGTTGAGCTAAACCTAACATGCAAGTTGATGATGCTAAGGGGATGAAAGCAATCACTAATGAACCATATCAAAAACTAAGATGTTTGGGTAGGATTATTAGTAGTCAACCTTAGTTTGTAAAATGTGTCATAGTAATGTATGTTGATAAAGCTATCTCATTGATCATGACCCTTTTCACTACGGAATTGATCATTTTGATAGAGACGATAAGGGTGTTATTATAGTTGATGTCAAGGCTTTTCATCTCCTCTTCATTGGATTTGGTCATAAAGAGTTTAATACTTTCTAATACAGTCAGTTAAGGTTTCATTATCTCCAGATATTTAAATCATACCATGAAGCATCCAACTATAAAATTTTTGAGTATTAGATTTTGATAATAAAATTAATTGATAAATTTGAGGAACTAATATTATGCTAAATGGTATAAGAAATACTTTAACTATGGATTTAGGCCCTTGAAGGGTCAAACTTTTAATTGGAGAATTAGACATTATGCTTAAATATTATCGTATAAAAAAAACTAGATGTTAAGTCAAAAAATTGGTCAATTAGTTAAAGATTAGATTTCATGTCGAATGTTACGTATTATGTTATAGGATTGAATATCGTATTAAAAGATCGAATATTATAGTAAAATTAATATACTAAAAGATTGGATAATGTGTTGAAAGATCAGATAAAGTACAACATGATTAGATAATATGTTAGAAGAATCAATAATATATCAAAAAAATTTATGATGTACTAGAAGGGTGGTTGACATATTTAGTATTAGTTGAATTATTAGGCCTGTACAAATGCTTAATAGAATTAGAATAAAGTTGCAAGATAAGCTCAAAATAGGCCTTTATGTAGGTTAGTTTTTGGGCTACTTTAAGCCCTTGCTAGGCTTGAAAACTTGGTCCAAGCAGTCGTGTCATGCAACCTAATGATAATACTACCTTGACTTATGGTAGTATCAACTGACATATTTCAAACGGTTTAGGCGATATTGTTTTGGTTGTTTAGTAATCGTACCACTTGAAGTGATTAGAGTACCTTCAATATTGTGTTTTTAAATACTTTTCCTTAATTCACCTCATGTTTTGAGGTGCTTGGAGCCGTAGAAATACCTAAGTGGTTTGTGAGTTGAGATAAGATTTGCTAAATATATTTTAGCTTAAGTGTGAAAAAGTTATCCCTTGGAATTGTTCTTTATTAGGAGAGAAGTGTTTCATCTAAGTTTTCTAGTCATAAAGGAGAAAGTGTAATGGATCAATAATTTTCAACCTTTGGATCTAGTCATAAAGTGTTCTAATCTCCTAACAGTAGTAAATGTAGCCATGAAGCATCTATTTTCTCTTTACATTGAATCTAGTCATCAAGTATTCAAATCTCCTAATACTAGTAAGTATATCCATGAAGTATTTATTATCTTTTAACATAGTTAAATTTGACCATAAAGCACCTATTGTTATGAAACCTTAACGAGGCATCACATGTGCGTGAAAAAAAATAAAATAAAAATTGATTTCCTAAAAGAATGATATATGAACATCACTTGCAGAAAAAACTCATGAATCTAAAAAATTACTTAAGATTCTGAGATGATCTCATATAAAAGAACTCGTATATCTTTGTTCTGCAGATCATAGTTTGTGGATGAATGAGATCTCGTGTTCTCCTCTCTAGCAGTGATCCACACAACGAATGAAGCAGTAATACATCTTCTCTCTTAACATGTTCTTTCTTCGCTTTCGCGCATAACCACTAATGTAGTAGGAGCAGTCCTTCTTACTGCTAAAGGGTCTAACCTTATAATATTTTTAATCTCATATCCCTGAGAGCTCTTGTTGCTAACCCTAATGGATTCTATCATATTGGGTACTGGATTTTTATCTAATTACCCTGGCATATTAAATATTAAATCTTCATACAATTATTCCTAGCTTAATAAAAATTGAATCTCTATCTAATTATCCATATTAAGCTTTTTATTAAGTCTCACCTAACAGATCTAATAAAATAAAGACTTATTAGATATCACATATCCAATTCTCTATTCGTCATATTATCCACCATATGTGTGACCTTCAAGGCCCAGTACCAAGTTGGCCATGAATTGCACCTATCAAAACTCGTTCTGACTCAGTGAATTATTATCTCATAATAATTCACTTAACTCATCAACTATAGACGTATTAAGTCACTACGTCATAGTCCCTATATAGTATGGGGGATCTAATCTATTGGACTTGTCTACTTTCAGTTATCGTATATCTATAGTCCTTTATCCATTTAATATTCTAGAGATCATATATCGAACATGATGTTATTAAGCCCATACAAAATCTACTCGACCTCGCTCTAATCAAATTCTCCCAGAGAACTCCTTTTTCTCTTATTCTGAATTATCATGACGAGAGATTTGTCTTAACAAGAATATATAGGATATTCCTCTTATAATACTGAGAGCAGATGATTTTCTATTGATACTCAATTGTTCTCATAAGGTTGGCTATCACTCTCGATGATTGATTATACTAGATCTGAAACTTCCAGACCTATAAGTCTGGTATCAAAGAGTGAAGTACTTATATATGGTATCATTGGTATCTCAAGTCTAAAGATCATGAAACCATAGTATGACGATGAGGTATTATTAACCATCCAGTATTCCATAAGCAGATCATTAAGTGAATTCATTCTCTAATGAGCACTTACACTATATCCCTAGTATCCCCACATAAGTAGCTATGAGACCAGCTACCTCCATTATATGGATGGGTGTATAGTACATTAGTCTCTTCGGTTATCTTGATGTCTCTCTCGAGTAACTTATGATTGGGAATATTTAGGATCTATGTTTACAAGCGAATTGGTCTCTTTATTATAATTTCATCATGATCTAATTCTTATTGCATAGATCTATGGACATCATAATATATCAATCAAGTAATATAAAATGAGAAAATACTATAATAATAATAATAATAAAGACTATATCATGTATCACATATGTTATCACTCATGTGATTAGCTTATAAAATACTGGTAGCTATAACACCTATTATCTCTTAATGTGGTTGAATCGATTAATTAACTATTTGTTATCTCTTGATGTAAATTAACTTGGTTATGAAGCATCTTGTTGGGAAATCCATAAGGAGAGCAACATCTCATGCGCAGTGGAAGAACAGAAAACAAAACTCCAAATTTTTCGTAGAAAGTTTTCGTCGTCGTGCGAAGATCGATGTGTCAAAAATAAATCCGCAAAACTGCACTTGTAAAAGAAGATACCTAGGGAGATCGTATATTCCTGAATTCCTACAGATCTGTGGGAGAGGATAAAGGAGGTCAAGCGTCCTCCTCTCTAGTGGTATCCACATGGTAGGGATTGCAACGATGCACCTCCCTCTCTCGGGAGAGGAGAACAGGAGGTGGCTACCAAAAGAAACCCTCAGCCTATAGAGCTTTGGTTCTCTCTTATTTATAGAGGCCCCCTGAAAACCCTAATGGATCTTTTGCCCTATTGGGTATTGGATCTCCATCCAATTACCCAAGCCTCTTGGATTAGTGGGTCTCTAACCAATAATCTCTTATTAGCAATTATTGGATCTCATCTCAGGATCCAATAATTCAGGGGCATAATGGATATCCAATAAGATAAGAGGTTCAGTGGATATCTCATATCCGAACCTCTACTCGTTGCAATACCTACCATATGTGTGTGACTCTCTAGGCCCAATATCGAGTTGGTCGTGAGTCATACTTATCAGAACTCCTTCTGACTTAGTGAATTATTATCTCTATAATAATTCACCTAACTCATCGACTGCGGACGTACTAGGCCACTACGCCGTGGCCCCCAGACGATACAGGGGAATCCAATCCTTTGGACCTATCTGTCCTCAGATACCATGTATCTATAGTCCTTCATCCATCTAATATCCCAGAGACCCTATACTGGGCATGGTGCTGTCAGGCCCATACGGTCTCTCATCGAGTCTTGCTCTTGTCGGATTCTCCCGGAGAACTCTTTCTCTCTCAATCCGAATAACCTTGGCCAAGGATTTGTTCGAGCAAGAACACATGAGATATTCCTCTCATGATACCAAGAGCGGATGATCCTCTATTGACACTCAATAGCCCTCGTAAGGTTGGCTACCACTTCCAATGACCGGTTGTACTAGATTTGGAACTTTCCAAACCTATAAGTCCGGTATCAAAGAGTAGAGTACTCATACAGGACATCCTTTGTATCTCAAGTCTAAGGACCATATACACTACTGGGACTACGGAATCGCTGTCTGACGTGAGGTATCAATAACCATCCAGTATTTCGTAGGCGGATTAATCAATGAACTCATTCTCTAATGAGCACCTGCACTGTAACCTTAGTGTCCCCACACGAGTAGCTATGAGACCAGCTACCTCCATCATATGAACGGGTATACAGCACACTAGTCTATCCGGTTATCTCAATGTCCTTCTCGAGTAACCTATGATCAAGATAATTTAGGGTCTGTGTTTAAAGGTGAATCGGTCTCATTATCGTAATCTCATCACGATCTGATTCTCATTGCCCAGATCCAAGGACATCACAGTATATGCAACACGTAAGATAAAGTGATAAAACACCTAATAATAAGCAAAGAGATAAAGTGCATATTAAGTCATAAGTGTCATCACTCATGTGATTGACTTGCAGGACACATATGATTAGCACATCTATTATTATTATTGACATAAATGAATTTGATCATAAAGTATTTTTTATGATCATAGATAAATTTGACCATAAAATATCTTTTAATGCTTCTTAATTTGGTATGAAGTATCTATTTTATCCTAATACAATCTAGTTCAATTATAAAGTATTCATTATCTTTTAACATACTTGAATTTAATTATAAAGCGTATGCTATCTTATCACAAAATAGAATTTATCTATGAAATGTATATTATCTCCTAATATAATAAAATCTTATCATTAAATTTTAATTATCTTTTAATTGTCTATTATCTATTATCTCCTAACACAACCAAGTCCAACTGTGAAATATTTGTTAACTCTTAATTATATCCGCCATGAAGCATCTATTATCTCTAAAAGCAATCAAATTTGACCATGCAGCATTCTTGATCTCTTGGCATGACCATAAATATACATAGCCGAACCTCTCAAGACTTAACATAGTTGAATCATTAAATTATTATTACATTACGCTTTGGCACCCTCTATGTGTGATGAGACAATAGGGTAAATGATAGGGTGTCTATCAAATGGGTGATTAAAATGCCTCATAATTATTGACACTACATCGACTTGGATTTTTTTGGCAACTTAACACATTGATCAAATGGTTCACTAATTTCATGTTGTTTTACAAGAAATCTAAGATTGAATCCATTCACATCCAATATTGAGACTTACAACAAGGATTGACATTGGACCTAGGTTGGCTCTAAATTCTTAACACATCAAATAACTAAATCTACTTTAACACGTGAAGTACATCCACTTAGGTTAAAAAAAAATTTTAAAAAAAATATCTGACAGATCCCCAGATGTCTCATTTATGTATAATGTGTTCGTTTGTAACAATAAAACATATGAATCGTTTAATGAATTTCAAAGCATCTCATCTGTATGTGTTGTGTTATCTAGGATAAAAATGTATTTATTACATATGATACATCTCAAAACATCTTATTTTTGTATGAAATCTTCGATGTAACTCAAAAAAATTTATTTATATATGATGCATCGATCTAGAATAAAAAATAATAATAATTGAAGCACATCCCAAGTCATCATGTTTACATGTAATATGCCGATCAATGATAAAAGAGTTAACGTATCTTATTTGTATGCTAAGCATTCAAATTGGGCAATAATAATAATAATAATAATAATAATAATAAGCAAGGTCCCCATAATATATACATCTTCTATCCTCGAATTAAAAATGAGAGGGACACTTGATATGGACATTCTCTATTTAAAAAATAAAAAAATTGTCCAAGCTTCAAATACTCAACTGCCTTTATTTATTTTATAGTCATAGTACTCGATAAATGGACTTGGTCAGGATCAATTTCATTCGGTTGAATTGACAACCAAATTTGTTTATAGCAAACTCAATGCATACTAAAATTTATAATCATTTATAGAAACAACATAGCAGATATAGATTCAAATTTTATAGAAACAATATACAACAGATATGGCTTAAAATTTTATGTAATTAATATGATGGTGTTTACTTAATTTGTTCATTGCCATATTCATATTTATTTTTCTTTCCCATTCCATCTCTTCCTGGAAATCTAAAACCACATTCACGTCATGAAAGATCTTTTTTTTCCCTTCTATCTTTTTTACTTTCACCCACCAACTAAATATAGTCATAGTATAACGGTAGAAACGAAAGCTGTTAATAATGATGACGATGATGATTACAATAAAAATAACGGCAATGACATTCGAAATATCGATGATTGTGGTGGAAATAGTGATAGTAATTATAGTAATGAATATGATAACTATAGTAATAACACTAAAAATATAAGCGTGGTGATAGCGATAATTGTTATGGAAAATTAATGATGACGATGACGAGAACAACGTTGGGAATTATGATGACCAAATGATGGTGGCGACGATAATTAATCGTATTCGATTGCACTGTGATGATGCATTTATCACAGCATATCACTGTTTATCTTAACGAATACATTCTTTCCCTTCCCACCAATCTGGATACTTCCGTAACATACATTGCATACAATTCGGGGAGCAGGTTTGAGATAATAAGGTGTACGACTTAACGCGACGCCGAGTACGTCACCCACCTTGACTACGGTCGCTGCCGCCTGGCGGGTCCCACGCTATCCGTCGCTTTTCATTGGTGGAACAGGTCATCGAGGAACTGCACCTTTCTCTCTTCCCCCACTCCTCTCTCTATACATTGATGCCGTATAAATATCGGTGTATGGTGACTTTGGTTTGGATATCAGGATGGCTCGAGCTGGAGGTGAGGCAACGATGACAACTCTCCTACTCTTCGTCTTGCTTCCTATGATCGTAACGGAAGGCAGAGTCACGAAAGGTGGGGCATCGGCGGTGGAGAGGAGAAGCGTGTTGGACGATGGCCTCGGCCTGACTCCTCCCATGGGGTAATTATCTTCTCCTGCAATAGTTCTTCATAGGCAAACCATGTTATCTATTCACGTGGGAGTTTTTGTTGTAGGAACGTTCATGTTCTTCTTTTAAGAATATTATTCCTCAAAAGATTAAAAAAAAAACATCCTTTTTCTTCTGTGGAACATTGTCGTTTGTTCTTTACACTTTCACGTGAATCATTTTTGCTCTATCTTTGAAGCAATCAATTGACTATGTGCATATATGTGATACCGATACTGATCTGAAAAAAACTGGATCAGGTGGAACAGCTGGAACCATTTCCAGTGCAACATCAACGAGCAGACCATCAGAGAAACTGGTACCACTCGTCTCTCTTCTTCTCTTCGTGTTTTAGGTTTTGTTCATGTTGCTGTACCCACCCGACCTAATCCTTGATATGATGCAAAGTCATGTGCAACAACGTCGGTGTGCTGTTCGGGAAATATGTAGTCGAGTCAACACGTGAAAGGACAGCAATACGGTCGTTGACCTGAGAATTATTAGATCATAATATGAGACCAAAAGCCTTCGTCTTCTTCCCTTTTACAACCCACCAGAAGTTACTGTCAAAATGAAGATGACCAACTTGTGTTGCAGTCTATCAAACAAATCATGAAAACGGATGCTAAAACAAGTTTTCTTGACTATGAAATGTTTTGCTGGCTTATGCAGCTGATGCACTGGTGAATACTGGACTTGCCAATCTGGGTTATCGATATGTCAACATAGGTCGTCTTCTCCTCTATCTCTATCTAACCTTCTCGTTTTTATTGACTGATTCAGTGGTTAAATGGTTTAATTTACTGACTCGTTTTCCTGTTGTCGTCGTGGTGGTTTCTGGATCATTCTCAGATGACTGCTGGGCAGAACTCAATAGGGACTCTCAGGTGAGAATTATGTCCCATCTCATACCCTTTCTCCTGCGTCATGGACACTCATGAACTCAATTTCTGTATTTCTAACACAAATTCCTGTTCTAATCCATGATGCCAACGCATTTGAGCTTTATCAGGGAAATTTAGTGCCAAAGAAGTCGACATTCCCCTCTGGCATTAAGGCGCTTGCAGATTACGTGCATGGAAAAGGGCTTAAACTTGGAATCTACAGTGATGCAGGGTATTAATTTTATGACATCAGCCAAAGCTTAAATCATGTACTTTTCTGTGATGCAGCGCCTAGTCAATGAGTAGGCATTTGAGATATCATTAAATGCGTTATAGGATAGCCCTATAAAACTATGTAGCATGATAAATTTTACAATGCAACAAAGGGTTACATTCAGATGAATCTACCAGTAGTTCCTTTGGAGCTTTATTGTTCCAAGCAAACATAGATGTGGCCTAATGGTGAGAAATCTCAGGACGCAGACATGCAGCAAGACGATGCCCGGCTCCTTGGGATATGAAGAACAGGATGCAAAGACCTTTGCCGCCTGGGTATGCAATGGTTTCAACTACCTATTCTGATGTTTCAGCTGTTTGGTATCTCTGCATTCTCATGGCTTCGATTTCAGGGGATCGATTATTTGAAGTACGACAACTGCAACAACCAGGGTATCAAACCAATTGAAAGGTAGCTATATAGTCGATGTCTAAAAAGAAGTTGGCTTCTATATCCAAGGATCAGATTCCAGCAGGTGATCGAACTTATGAACTGACATCTGAATTGCTCTGTCGCAACATAGGTACACCAAGATGAGCAGAGCTCTAAAGAATTGTGGAAGGCCTATTTTCTTCTCTCTATGTGAATGGTAGGTTTGATTGCCCCAGTAGTTCATAAGAGCAGAATTCAACATGATTTTTTATATTTATAGATTAATCTTTAGCTAGGATACGAATGAGTGGATGGGATCACATTTGACTTCACAGCTAAAGCATCAAAGTATTTCTGATTAGTTTCATATTCACATCAACCTGCACACAAAATTTGCCAGGCAAATTAGCAGTAACATTCCTTATGGTGCATCATATTAACAACTGTACCTCTTGTCTCATGGATTTGAGTTTGCTTGCACTAAGCTGATTATTCTAGCGAATTTGGATCAAACAGTGCATCAGATGGAAATTAACAGAGAAATTTGACTTGTCTCTCTGCAAAAAACTACATCACAGGGGTGTTGATAAGCCAGCAACTTGGGCAAGCACTGTAGGACACAGTTGGAGAACGACAGAAGACATCTTCGACACATGGGACAGGTTGAAGAGATTACCTGATCGAGTTGTTTTTTACAGAAGCTACATTAGATTTCTCTAATCTCGCTCAGAAACTGATATTTTACGTGCTATTAGGATGATATCGCTTGCCGATCAGAACGATAGATGGGCATCTTATGCAAAACCTGGTAGCTGGAATGGTACTTTCACCTTGACATTGATACTTATGGTTACAGTCTTGTTGTGAGCAATGACCAAAAGCATCTTCTCATATTTGTCTGAATGATGTTAGATCCGGACATGCTTGAAGTAGGAAATGGCGGGATGACAACGGAGGAGTATCGATCGCATTTTAGTATATGGGCATTGGCCAAGGTATTTACTCTTGATATGAGAAACATTTGCCTCCATCATATCCTTCTGCTGCATTACTGATCTGCAATCTTTCAGGCTCCCTTGTTGATTGGATGTGACGTAAGATCAATTACCAAAGAAGCATACGATATACTGAGTAACCAAGAAGTCATTGCTGTTAATCAAGGTAAGAGCTTAATGAATGCTATTCCATTTGCCATTTCAAATTGGCTTCACAGGAATCAGTAGAGTAGGACCATGTAAAGGAGTTCTCATTCTGATTGGTCTCTGCCAACAGACTCACTTGGATATCAAGGGAGGAAGCTAGTTTTGGGAGCCAATAATACAGAGGTTTGCTCCTTTCTTTATGCCGCAATCCTTTTACACGGAGCTTCATAAGTCTAATGCATCTGCGACAATGTCGACTACATCGACAAATTACTACTTTATATCTTTTGTTTTCTGTATCCTAAAGATAAAATTCTGGAAGAGTAGTTATCCATATCCTAAGAAGAACTCTTCTGATTTAGACTGCATATAATGGAAGATGAGAATATATCTCGGAGATAAGATCTTGAGAATTGATGTGATTCTTTCTTTACGTTGCAATTGTTGTCTGCTCGTGTAGGCTTGGGCAGCTATACTCAGCGGCGGGAGGGTGGCCGTCGTCCTGTGGAACCGAGGAAGCTCAAGGGCAACGATCACAGCCAAATGGCCTGACATCGGTATTGTGTCACCATCGACTATTGTTAACGCTCGTGATCTTTGGGCAGTAAGTATCGGATATATGTTATTGTCCTATGATCCAAATGACATCTTCCAAATGTTCCTGAAAATTCTTGCTGTCCCATTATAAGCTTCATGTTCTTGACACTGTCAGTCTTGATTCATTGTTCAGCATGCGGATATTGGCCATCTCCAAGGGGAAATCACCGCTACGGTGGACTCTCATGCTTGCAAGATGTACATTCTGACACCGCTGTAGAAGATTGTGCTCGTTGCCATGGAAGACTTGGGAGTTGGAGCACAGATGCAGAAGCCCGTTTCTTTCACATATTTCACGAACAAGCTTGCTATATTTTTCGATTCAGTGAAGACTCAACCATTGTGATTGATTAATGGCAAAACACAATTAAAACAGTATTATTTGTTTTCCTTGTAGAATTCAAATTGTTTGTTCATGATGAAATGCATTACAATTAAAACTTAGCAATTACACCTTGTCCGATCTTCTCCATGACAACGACAGCATGAGCAACCTTTCTTCTCTATGGAGTAATAGTGTGAGACAAACGTCATTATGTTCCTTGAAGCATGATTTCTATGACAGTTCTAAGTAATACGCCTTCCATTAGCAAGCTGGTGATGTTCTTAGGGAGCAAATGTCTCGGTTGCAATGTCCATCTTAGTGCATACATTAATAGCCTTCGCTGAGCAAAGTATGAAACATATGTAGATCATAACTCCTCATAGATCGAAACAGCAAGGCAAACAAGATAGATTTGCAGAGAACGGTGCAAACAAAAAGGAACACGAAAACTCGCAGCAGAATGTTACGGCAGCTCCTGAAGACTAATCAGAAAAGGCTTTTGAATAGAAGCCAATCAAATTGATTTGAAGACCATCCTAATGCATCTCGTGATCTTCTTTGTGGTCAACCCTTTGGTTTATAAGAGAGGTGTGCAATTGCAATCTCATCAAATGGTTTGAAAGAGAAAGCAATCTGCCAGCTTATAGCATCGATAAAAAGTGGTCGACCCTTCTCAGATCACCTGCAGAGTGTTGGCCTCAGTAAAAACATCAAAACCTAGGACCCCTCAGAGCAGATATATCTTTATTGGCCAAAGTTTATGTTAGCGTTCTAACCAAGAGAATATTAGCAGAAGTTCTGCAAAGTGAGGACATTTACTCCAACTAATACCTCTGAAGGGCAATCTAGTTTTTTTGCTGCTGGTGCTCAATGACAACTTTGGAGGATGAATGGTCCAAACCTTGGAACCATCTTAAATTGTTCCTTATCAAAGGTTATTGAGAAAGTGGAGAACAATGTGTAAATAGGAGATTTGACCAACAAATACTGGATGTGACTGTCAATGAGTACCAAGTTTGGTTTCCCACTCTAGGATCTAATTGGTTTGGGTTAGGAAGATTTAAATGAGATGTGATGTTTGACACCTCTTACAAGATGTTTTTTCCCTCCTCCTTTGCTTTACCTTGTGCCAGTTCTTTGATGTATCTGCTAAAGAAGAAAGTGAGCTTTTTTCACTTTTTGCTGCAGCAACATGAGCAAGCTTGTAACATACAAAAACTACTGTTACAGCATAAGAAGAAGGGAATTCTACCTAGAACCAAACAAGATTTGAATGCCAACTACAAGCATAGATTGCCACAACCATTTCCATCACAGCGTCTGAGATTGTGTGGAAAGAAGGAGAAGAGAAATTACATCATCAATGCAAATTCTCCCTTGCCATGGCACCAATAGATTGTAGAACCAAGGCGCATTGGTGCAGCCACTACGAGCTCGAAGCAGCTGATGGAAGAGAGTGGGCCCGGTTACTGCCAGGCTTACCACCACCACTGTCACCACTACCAGTTCGGTGAAGCTGGACACGATGATGAAGTTCTCTCTTACTGTTCTTGCTCGACTTCGCAGGAGACCGATGGTTGCTGCTGTTACCGGAGACACCCCTCGATCTTCTTCCTCGGGTTTCAGGTTCTCGTAGAACCTCGGGAACTGGCTGCTGGTGGCACCGACTCCCATGGCTCACCGGGCTCTGGTTGGCTTCTTCCTCCTCCACCTCCTCACCATCAATCGATCTTGAATTCTGGTAGCGATCCGTGGAATCAACCGAATTGGGCTCCCACCCCGAAGACCATGGCTGTCCCATGAAGCTGTTGCTCCCCGCGGATTCTTGAGGCTCTACATCGCTCCTCCTCATGTCCCTCACTGTAACATACTTGTGGAGGCTCGGTTCCAAGAGATCATCCTTCACCACAATCTCCGATTCCACAAACGGCACTTTCGATGCTGAACCTCTCCTTTGGTGCCGTCCATTGAGCGAGCCATTGTTCTCCGATGAAGTGGAGTTGAGATCAGCCACTGCTTCGAGGATGGAGCACGCCTTGGACACACAAGCTGGGAGGGAGAAGGATGCTTTCGGATGCTGCTGCTGGTAATTATGGATGTCTTCAAGAAGGGAAGAAGCATAGGAATTGGGATTGAGAAAGGCTTCCTGGTTCAGCTCAGAAGCGTGGTCGAGGTCTCTGGAGGATCTAGTTCCTGAAATGGTCTTCAGGTTGTGGCTTTCCACCCCAAGATTCGGCGAGTCTGTAACCTTGGATGACGCTTTTGCTATGGCTTCTTCCACGACTGCAGCTTCCATCTCTTGCTCTTTCGCTCTACAGCTCATCACCTGCACAACGTCGCTTCTTGTTGCGCTTGTGAACTCGGCTGCTGCTCCATTTCTTTGCGAAGAAGATTTGCTTGCTCGAACACTGTTTTCGCTTGTTTTCTGTGATGAATTAAGTCGAAATCACAATCTACGAACGATACTTGCGAAAATGAAGGGAGAAAATGTGGGCAACACATGATTCTTGCTCACCTGCGTGTGCGATTGGCTCAGCTTCCGAATTCTTTCCTCGCCTTCTTTGGTCTTCTGAATCTTGTTATCAATGCTCGCATGTTGATTTGCTCTGAGGGCGTTCTCGTCAATTTCTGCCATCGGATTCCTGCGAAACGGCGATTGCTCGGCCTTCCTCGACGAGCTCCGGCTGAGGGATTGCGGCTGGTTCGGAGGCGGAACATGATAGGCAGCATTCTCATTAGATATCAGAGTAGTATTCGCCGGCGACCGCGACCGAGGTGAAGCGCTCCTCAAGGCTCCGGCCTCGCCACCTCTCTTGTTAGTGGCAGCAGGGGAGGCTCCCCTCCCCTTCTCACGTGCCGGAACAGCCACCATCTTTGCTGGCGGCTTCGACCTATCGTTGGGCGTGCCCGACGAAGCCGGCACTTCGGAACGCCTCCCGGGAGATCGGCTCACCCTCCGTCCTCCGCCACCGCTTCCTCGCTCCCTGCTCCCCGACCGCTCCCGGCTGGGCGTTCTCCGGCGAGGGGAAGGCCTCGACGCCGGCTTCTCCCCCCACTCCCCTTCCTCCTCATCCCCCTTCTTCTCATTGTCAAAATCATAGCTGCGTTTCGAACCCGAGTACTTCCTGTGCCCAATCCCCGTCTCGTCGGAGGCCTTCCCCGACGAGCTGCGGCTGAGGCGGCCGCACTGGATCAGTATGGCGTCCACTTCCTCCTTGGTACAGCTCGAGGTCCTAACGGCAGCAACCGGCCTGAATTCCTCCACCGCAGGCACCACCACGACCCCGCCAGCGCCATTAGTCTCGACCTCTTTGCCGGCCTTCTTCGTCGGGGTCTCGCCACGCTTCTTCTCCTTGTCGTCTTCGGCTGCGCTCTTCTTGGCGTTGTGGGCGACGACAAACACCTGCTTCTTCTCAGCGGTTGCTTCCACCACTCTCTGAGATGGCTTCTCTACTTTCTTGTCGTTCGGGGCGCTACAGGAAGTGGGAGTACTCCTTGGCGGCGAGACCGCCTTCTTCTTGCTAAGGCAAAGTCCCATTTGGTGGCAACAGAAGGAAGGCTCGAAGCTTGACTTCTTCTTAGGAAAGACGCAACCGCTTTTGCGGAAGTGGAGGAGATTTGAACTCATGGAGATGAAGAGGAGGGGTATTTAAGGAATGGAATATGGATTTCAAATTCGTGGAGTGGGCGGGATGTGATGCGCGTGTGAAGGGCATGGAGCCGTTGGTTGTGGTATCTTTACGAAAAGGTCTGCTGCACTTTTGTGCGATCGCAAATGATAAGTCCCCTCGTTATTAACATACCTCTATATCTAATACAAAGATTCTTGTTGTTCTCTTCGTCGTTGTACTGTCGGGTTTTAAGGGTGTTTTTAATCTTTTTGCAACGGCTATGTCAACTGTCATTTTCGCTGTCTCGTTTGCGGCATGTGCCTTTTCTTCCTCCTACTTACCTGCTCCTCTGAGTTGCCATGGGCTTCTTCGTTCTTTTCTTCCTTGGAATGAGGATGGCATATAGAGTACCTTTTTGGGTGCATTTGAAGCAACCCTACCTGCTTGCAGCAACTTATGTTTGACTTACCAAACTACAAAATTGTCTGCAGAAGGCTACTGCATAGAGTAATAATTCCTGCAAAGAAAACTTGTCCTAGTATTTGTAGACATCAATGCGATGTTGGAAGATCACATAGCTGATGGTAGTGGGCTGAGCTCAGGTCCGTCATAGTAGGGCCTCATTGCAAATAAGTGGGTTCCCTTGAGAGGTCTACTTCGTCATTGGGAAGCCCAATTCAATGTGAGCGACCCAAAACATGTTGGAAGCTCGTTTAAGCTGGCCCAAGAGTGGGTCGCAGGTCATCGCCTGCAACGCGAATCTCTCTCTCTCTCTCTCTCTCTCTCTCTCTCTCTCTCTCCAAGGAGCACAAACTTCACTTGGAGTATATAAATTTATATATATGCACACACACACAAAGGAGACACAGAGATTGCCTCCCTTCCATGGCGCCCAAGCTGATCCTCGTCGTCTATCCTCGGCGTCGACTGATGTCCATCGGCCTCGCTGTCGCCGCCGAACAGCAGTCACCACGAACTTGTAGTTGCCACCGCCTTCTTGTTCTATGATGGAGCAGTCCACCCTGTAATTAACCCACCACTGGAAGACAAGTCAATAGGGACCAAAACATATTGTAGTCTCTTATTTATTAATAACTACATTAGCATAATCCATGACCACTGTACATTCATTTGGAAGCTGAACAAAATGCATATAGGTACACAACAAAATCTTCAATTATCTTGCACTTCATTGTATATATCGTCCATTGCCTGATGAACCATTATTTCGGTTGGCTTCAGGCAATCTCGCATCTCATCGTGCCCAAGCTGTGCCCGCTCGTTGTCCCCAAACCCGAATAGGAGACCTCTGCTGGTGACTGCAACGGTGTGGTACAGTCCAGTGCTGATTTGGGAGACGCGGTGGGGTCTCAAGCTGTCCAATATACATGGCTGCAGAACTTTGTCAGAGATTCCTCTGTCAGAAAACCCCAAACTTCCAAAACCCGTCCATCCAAAGGCGAAAACGCAGCCTTCATTAGTAAGCACGAAGGTTTTTCTTTTCCTTGCACACACCTGCACTTGTTAGTGGCCAAGCAGACGGTCACTAAACATATTGTACTGCTAAATCAAGCACAATGGTCATTCATTATTCGGGTGCTTATGAAATTTAACCTTGACAAGAGGGAACCAGATAAATTAGTCAATTAATAACAAAATAACATACGTTCTTGAAGTAGGTGCTTACGAAATAAAAAATGGGATAATTTTCATGGTGGAGAACAATACTTTTGTTTTTGTCAACATTATTGTTGCATCATCAAAAAATTATTCACTAATCTTCCAAATTATAATAGCAATTCTTAACAGTATGATAACTCATCAGAGGCACAATGTGCTCCTTCTATTTCAATATTAATAACTAAAACATTGTAGGGTCTTTAAATATTTTCAAATGGCAAGTTTGGATTAATAAACACAAAAGCTAGAAACTTGTACTGTAAGGATCTTGCTGGCTTCTCCTACGTCCAATTGCAATTAGAAACAATAAGAAAACTGGCAGAACATCGCTTTAAAGGCTTTATAGTTGTTTATAGGATATTTGGATTTGCATAACTATTAATATCCTTTTCTCTCTTGAATACCATTGAAATTCCAAAAGATAGTTCACTTGTCTCGTTTTAGATACTACTTATGTCATACCAGTGTGTTGACAATTTGGAAATCTATTGATTTAGCATAGCTGAAATGGAGGAAAGCGAAGACATCAAACCTGCACAGCAAGGTGACACTCCAGGCTGGTCAATAATTCCGGACTGGTCTTATCGGTTTCATCCCCATGGCCTAAGGCTCCACAATAGCCTCTACCCCATGTATATACCTGAAAAGTAATTGTTTGGTTAATTTCTTCCACAGATCAAAGAAAGTTAGAAGAGAACAGTTGAAAATTTGACATGCGACTTTGAATTTACAATCCAAAAATAAAATAAAATCATTAGAAATGAGACATACATAACCACTTGAATCAACTGCCACTGCATGCTCATCTCCAGCAGCGATACGTATTATATGAATATTCCTCATCTTAAATGATTCAATGGCACGTGGAACAAGTTCATCATGTTGATTCCCATGCCCGAGGCAAAAATTGGTACAAGAACCAAAAGAATGAACTACCCCATCATCTGTCACAGCAAAGGTATAACTTGCACCGGCAGCAATCTGCACCACATGTCCCAGTCCCTCAAACAGTTCAATCTTCCTAGGAGTTGGCCTGTCTGCAGTGTCACCATGACCAAGTTGGCCGTGCGCATTGCTCCCGCATGTGTAAACTTGGCCTCGCGTTGTAAGAATCACAGTAAAGCTTAACCCGGTGGCAACCTGAGAACAAATTAAAAAAAAGTTTCACAATCGAATAGTACTTCAGCAAATTTGGCAACACGATTATGCATTCTCATGTATATCAGATAGGAAACTAAAGGAACACACCTACATACAAAGCAAACACTCCGTCAGAATTCAAGGGAAAAAGCAATTCTCCAGAAAATTGATACAAATGGACAGGAAAACCAAAGATTGGATTAACGCCCTTAAAAATAGAAATTCTTCAATAATAGAAAAAATTCCATTAGAATATAGCAGTCAGTAATTTTCAACAAGTTCTTGATGACATTATTGAGAATTTAGATGCCCTTGGCACGATTCAAGGCACTAAATTAACTATAAATTTTTGCTTATGTTGGAATTATGATTGATTTGCACTACCACAATAGCAATGTTAACATATATAGCTGACATTAAACAATTGGGATCTACAGCTTGTTGCTATCCATAGCACTGTCTGACTATTAATAAAGACATTATGGAAAGAATGAGAGATTATATTAAGACATAAATTGATCACCTTAGACAGGTTATTGTTCTTCATTGATCACATAGTGATGATACATGACATATACCTATTCCAAGGAAATCATTCATTTTCTAGTTGGTCCACTGCATTAGGATCAATTTTTCAATAAGTCCCAAAAAGTACATTGATGGCTGAAAATGTGATTTTACAATGTCAAAAAATAACGAATATCCAATCCTACCAAACTTGCCCGCAAATAATTATCTTTTCTCTTAACAATACTAGGTTTTGTCCTTTCATATTTTTGTAAACTCCTTAAGAGTATCTTTGTGGCTTGCAGAACAATTTAAGCACTAAGCACTTGGTGTGCTTCTGCCACACAATATCTGTCAGTACCAAAAATGTGAAGTATGAACTACATGATGGTACATGATGATATACCTGCTTGCAAGGAATCCCCTTCAGTGCTTCAATTCGTGTAGGCCTGAATATGGCATGACCTACTTCTCCATGTCCACAACAGAATGATGAATTATCACCACAAGTGAACACCTAAAAAAGCAACAAAACATTCAGCCAAGCAAGAAAAATCTCTAACTGCTGTACGAAATTCATAAATTTCAAACATTAACCTCTCCAGATTGCACGACAAATGCTGTATGGTTGTGAGAGGCTGAGATATGGGTAACAAAAGATTGAGATGGAAGACTAATGCGGCTGAATACAGCACATTGTGTTATCTCTTGGCCATGACCAAGTACCCCACATGAACTGGATCCACAAGAGTACACTGATGAGCCATGAACTAGTAGTGTGTGATATCTTCCAGCAGTGACCTGCATCTGCATAATTAAAATGGATTTCAGCAAAAATGTAGCTGCAAATTTGGTTGTTTGTTCATAAAAAGAACAAAATTTAAATGCTCTTTCATATATGTTGATGTTTTTCTAATAGGAAAGCCTCAGAGTTAAAATACTGCAAGTCTTTTAAGAAAGCAAAATTCATAACTTGGGTTTTGTTGAGCTCAAAGTTTGGACACTCATGGCTTATATAAATGCTAATACAAACACCTCATAACTCAAGATACACACCTTAACTTTCTGCTATCCTAGACTGAAATTGTTAATTGTGTAGTTGTTGGAAGAGATAAAGTCTACATTAATGTTCCATTTCAGACTAACATATTCCGAGAGGCCATATTAAATGTAAACATATTGGTATTTTTCTATGAAAAGCCATAACGACAAAAGCTATTTTATCATTTCAATAAATTTTTTTATAAAATTAAGAAACACTCCGAGAATCCTGAACAAGCCAAATGTAAACTTAAGTTGCTTGATTTTGAACATCTAGATTAATCCTTTGTTTCTAAGTTATAAATTTATGTGCAAACAATGGTGCCAAAACATGTAATATATGCTCACTTTAACACATGCAAAAAGCTGGTCAAACCTCACCCTAATTGTCAAAGTTACTACTCATTGTTGGAATGAATAAACATAAATTATTCCTTACAAGCTTCTCGCCAAATTTGAAGTTCTACTAAAGTATTAGATAAGTCTGACACAAGCAATAGTTAACAATTGCAAATTATAATATTAAATTTGGTAGCTCGAATTTCCCAAGGCTTGTAAAGTGATGGTCGGATTTGAGATAGGTCACAGGATATAGGATCATGATTGATCTAGATCAACTAAATAGATTGAATCTGATTGTGGGTTTAGTTCCTTGAAATGATTGGAAATTGACTAGGATCAATATGATTGGTGGATCAGCCCAATCAACGGAAGTTATTTGCAAGGCATGGCTATGCAGACAAGAAGGATCACAGAAGTTGGTCGGATCGACATTGGTCCGGTTGATCTATGAGTCTCAACGAAGCAAAAACAAGGGACGTAGAAACAAAAATCTAGTTTCCTCGATTAACCAGCTTATTTAAAGGTTAAATATGTTTATATAGAATAGATATGAGTGACATTGTTTCTACAAGACATACGATCTTTTGTCAAAGATGAAAAAAGGACAAACAGCAGTATCAAAGAGTTCCCTTAAGGCTGATGTAGCATTATTTGTTACCCAACAATAGTAGAACCTTGCCAACAGGACCTTAAAAACTCGACAGTCTTATTTGCGTGATGGAAGTACAGATTAATTAAATGAGCATAACAAATTCAGAGGATATGGCTTCAAAGTTACCCTAAAGTATATAAATATAGGACATAATTTCATCATGGAATAAAAAAAAGATATATAAAAAAGCATAAGCAACACTATATATGAAAAAAATGCTATACATTGCCTGCTGATGTCTCAACACTGCTGGAAGAATGCTCCACAGATTGCAAGAACCTCAGGACCTTTTTCCAATTTCCACCACAACGATCAAGCAGCTTAGTTTGTGCAGTTGGAGGGAGAGAACTGAATATAGAATGTGCCTTGCAAAGATGGAATGCAGCGATTTCAACCATGGATTGAAACCTATCAGGAAAAAGCCCATGATCACCACAGAACATCCGACAAGTTGCCTCGAAGCATGCAAGGTCGGCTGCACCTAGATGACCAGAGCTCAGTATCTCCAGAATTAGATGAGCGGGCAGCTCTTCCATACAGATGGCACGATTGCATCCCGTCATTGGAGGCACTGTCTTTCTTGATCCCCTGAATCAAAAGCAGAACGCTAACCTCCGTTCTGTTCGAAAAAGAGACGAAATTTACTGCAGAAAGAATCCAAACATTGATAAAGAATGAAACAGTTCTTACCAAGAGAAGCTTCCTTTAAGCGGTTATTGGCTGCTACAAGAAAGAAGCATCTGGAACTGATTCCGATCCGAAAGCAACGCTTTTTGCGACTACGATTCGCGGGTCTTCGAACGGAAAGGAGCAAGATATTAAGAAAATATCTGATGGAAGGAGCAAACCAGAAATCAAACAGGAGATCGTGGCTACCAGCAATCAAATCGACGTTCCAAAATCGTGGAAATGAAGCATCGGAAGGAATCAAAACACGCCAACAGCAACAAAACAATGTCCCGTCACGCAATTGCGAAAACCCTCAAGATCTCAAGCAGAATTAGATGAGATCGAACCAAATCAACACGAAAAGGAACCGCATCAAAGAGGGGGAAAAAATAACAGCTCGTTGAGTGCGATCAAGGTAATAACATTACCAAAAGACACGATCTTACACGAAGTCAACTCCGACTGACGCAAGAAACGAACAAAGGCACTGAGGGGAGGCAAAGAGGAGAAAGAAAGCCTCTGTTGGCCGATCGCCACCTTTTGCTTTCGTTCGTCCGTTTCTCCGCCGAAACCAACAAGCTAAGGATGGCGGCGAAGAGGGAGCTTGTTGACGAAGCTTTCAACCAGTTCGGGGTTTATTTTAAGACAACCATTGTCGAGCGGTCAGGAGCGATGGAGGCTGTCGGTGTATTGGGATCAGCTACTCGGGACATGCGACCCAGCCACTATATTTTCTAGATGACTTTTCATGATATGTTGATTTGTCTGGTACGTGGCACTCGATGGTTGGTGTTGTAACGAACTTGATCAACTCGGTCATGAACTTTCAACTGTACGTAATGGCGGAAAAGACCAACCCGCTCGCGACTTGTCGGGTTTAGGAAACCAAGCTGTTATAAATGAAGGGCTTGTCTCTAATCATAACCATCATCACTGTATACTATCTATGGTACCTGCTATTAATCTTTAGTTTATGAAGGGTAAATTCGACATTTGGTTATAAATGAAGGGCTTATCACCGATAATTATCAACATCACAATATGTGAGTTAATTAAATCGAAATGAGATAGAATCGGTGTTCAGTGGCAAATAATATAATATTTTCATTAACAGTTAAATATTTTAATTTTATAAATATAAAAATATTAATATAATTTTTAAAAGTACAAGAATCCAGATGAATAATATGTAATTAGCCATTTGTGACACAAACCATTACTCTTAATATATGGAGGGTAAATTCGACTTTTTAAGCAAGCAATTTCACGGAAACGAATTGTTTCCTCGTCCACAAAGGCGAGGGAAGGCTATCGATGGCAGCCCCAACGATAACAATAACTCCAACACCTATCGGGACTTCCAACCACAAGTCGAGACTGTGGATATGGCTTCTTCTTCCACGGCGCTCCTCCTCAACCCCCTCCTTTCTAACTGCGGCGCCGGCCGCCGTGGCGGCGTCCGCTGCTTCATCACCACCTCATCCTCCCCTCAGCCGGCGCCGCGGCAAATTATCGGCGGCAGGAGGAACTGCCTGCTTTTCCTCGTCCTCTCCACCGCTGCTCCCCTAGCCGCTCTCCCTCCCCAGGCCAGGTCGGAGGAAATCCCGCTCTTCGGTCTCCGGAAGAGGATAAAGAAGATCGAGGAGGAAGCGGAGGAGATCGTGGAGGAGGGGGAGAAGGCGGTGCAGCAGGGTATCGCGGCGGCCGAGAAGGGCATCGAGGCGGCGGAGAAGGAGATCCAGGCAGCGGAGGAGGGAATCGTGGCGTCGGCCGGCGTCGGTGTTGCTGGGGATCTTCTGCAGGCCGGCGCGGTCGCCGGGGCGGAGGCCGTCGGGGTGCTCGTCGGTGTCTCCGTCGTCAACGGGATTCTCGCGCCCGAGCGCCAGAAACCCTAGCCCTGCGATTCTCATCATTGAGGTCGTGTCTCGTTTGGTATTCCTCAGAATTTTCACGAACCCATTGAGGCATGTATGAAATGCTGTAACTACTACCATGTTCTATCGGTTCATTTGTATGATTTACGTGCCACACAGCTGCTCTATGGGTTGCAATAAGTCATAATAATGTATTTTCTACACTAAGTCACTAACATGTGGGTTTGCGTGTTGTTGTGGGGGAGAATAGGGTCGATCGTGAGTCAATCTGGTTGCACCTTCAATGGATCTTCGTAACAGTCTCATAGGGTGGTTAATATGGCATCGAGGTATCCAAGGTAGTGTTACGAGTGTTTGAGGCGGTTTTAAAGTTGGGCTAAGATGGAATCCGATCTCTTTGGTGGTTTCCAGTATAAATGATTTTCAGTACAAAGGTCAACGTCATGGGTGTTTTCCGACTCGATCACCCATGTACTCAAGTTAATTTTTAAAAATAATCTAAAGTACAAGAAGTTTTTAGAGAGATGTCTAACCCTTAGATCGGTGTCGACGATCAACTTTTATATATGATCGATTGAAGAAATCATCTGTAACGATCGTAATGTCCTCTCTTTGACGTTTTATCCATGGGGGCGATAGGCCTAAATGGTCATGAACTATTGTGCTTGGAGGCCAAAAGAAAAGGGATAGACCTGAATGACCTCTTATGGACTATGATCCACAAAGGCTAACAAAGTCGATCCAAATAACCTCCGATGGATTGTTATCCACCATTGAGCTTATGTTTTTACCGTAGCGAATTTCTCTTAGTGTGGATCGGGTTTTCTCGACTCACACATCTTGGGCACATCTAGCCTAGGACTTTTGTCATAGTGAATTTGTTTTAGTACAAGTTGGGTTTTCTCGACTCACATACCTCGGGCATCTCTGGCCTATGACTTCCATCGTAGCGGATTCATCTTGGTGCGGGTTGAGTTTTCTTAACTCACACACCTTGGGCATATCTAGCTCGGGACTTCTACCATAGCGGTTTTATCTTGGAGCGGGTCAGGTTTTCCTAACTCATATACCTCTGACATATTTGGCTTAAGACTTTTGTCACAGTAGATTTATCATGGTGCATGTTAGGTTTTTTCAACTCACGCCTCGAGTACATCTGGCTCGAGACTTCCACTGTAGCAGATTCATCTTAACACGGGTCGAATTTTTCTGATTCACACACCTTGGGCACATTTGGTTTAGAACTTTCATCGTAGCAGATTCGTCTCGGCGTGGATTGGATTTTTCTAACTCGCACGTCTCATGCACGTTTAGCCCGGTGTCCCCATCGTGGCAGATTCATCTTGGTGCGGGCTGGATTTTTGCTAATCACATGCCTCGAGCACATTTAGCTTGGTGTCTCCGCCGTGGCAGATTCATCTTAGCGCGAGTTGAATTTTTATAACTCACACGCCTTGGGCACATTTGGCTAGGACTTCCGTCATAGCGGGCTACTTCTCTCCGACGTGATGGAATTCTTACCCACTTCGTTGTAGGAGATCTCGAGGTTCCTACTATGGTGGGCCTTCATCTTCTTTCCATCATGGTAAATCTCATCTCTTCTCCGCCATAATAGATCTCAAGCTCTTGTTGTGGCAAGCTTTGGAATCTTCTCTCTGCCATAGTAGATTTATTCCCTTCTTTGTCATAGTGGATCTTGAGCTTTCCCTATAGTGGGCCTTCAAATCTTCTCTCCATTATAGTGGAATTCTTCCCTTTTTTGTCTTACAGATCTTGGGCTTCCGCCATAGCGGGCCTTCAAATATTCTCTCTATCGTAGTAGGCTTCTTCCCTTCTCTTTCGTAGTGGATCTCAATCCTCTTCATGTTGAGGGGAGTTGATTTAGATCTCAGGTGAGGTATTTCAGGTCAACCATATTTCCTCTATCACGTCGAGCCCAGGGTTGATGTTTGAGGTGGTTCTTAGCACGATCATATGTGGGTTTCTTCATCCTTACTCAAGATCATTGCTTCTATAGTTATATATGTTGTGTTGGGAAATCCTATGGGGCGATATCATATGCGCAGCGGAAAAACAAAAATAAAACCACAGATTTCCCGTAGAAAGGTTCCGTCATCGTGCGAGGATCAGTGCGTCAAAAACAAATCCGCGAAAACTACATGTGTAAAAGAATATACTTAGGGAGATCGTATATCCCTGAATCCCTGTAGATCTGTAGGAATGATGAAGGAGGTCAAGCGTCCTCCTCTCTAGCGGTATCCACACGGCAGGGACTGCGACGATGCACCTCTTTGGGGAGAGGAGAACAAAATGTGGCTACCAAAAGAACTCCCAGCCTATAGAGCTTTGGTTCCCTCCTATTTATAGAGGCCTCTTGTAAACCCTAATGGATCTTGCCCTGTTGGGTATTGGATCTCCATCCAATTACCCAAGCCTCTTGGATTAGTGGGTCTATACCCAATAATCTCTTATTAGCAATTATTGGATCTCATCTTAAGATCTAATAATTCAAGGGCTTAATGGATATCCAATAAGATAGGGGCTCCAGCGGATATCTGATATCCGAACATCTACTCGTCGTAACACCTACCATATGTGTGTGACCCTCTAGGCCCAATATCGAGTTGGCCATGAGTCATACTTGTCATAACTCATTCTGACTTAGTGAATTATTATCTCTATAATAATTTACCTAATTCATCGACTGTGGACATACTAGGCCACTACGCCGTAGCCCCAAACGATATAGGTGAATCCAATCCTTTGGAGCTATCCATCTTCAGTTACTATGTATCTATAGTCCCTCATTCAACTAATATTCCAGAGACTCTATATCGAGCATGGTGCTGTCAGGCTCATACGGTCTCTCCTCGAGTCTTGCTCTTGTCGGATTCTCCCGAAGAACTCTTTCTCTCTCAATCCGAATAAACTTACCCAAGGATTTGTTCGAGCAAGAATACATGGGATATTCCTCTCATGATACCGAGAGCGGATGATCCTCTATTGACACTCAATAGGCCTCGTAAGGTTGGCTACAACTCCCAATAACCGGCTGTACTAGATATGAAACTTTCTAAACATATAGTCCGGTATCAAAGAGTGAAGTACTCATACAAGACATCCTTGGCGTCTTAAGTCTAAGGACCAAATACACTATTGGGACTACGGAATCATTGTCTGACGTGAGGTATCAATAACCATCCAATATTCTGTAGGTGAATCAATTAATGAACTTATTTCCCAATGAGCACCTCCATTGTACCTTCAGTGTCCCCACACGAGTAGCTATGAGACCAGCCACCTCCATCATATGGATGGATATACAGCACACCAGTCTATCCGTTTATCTCGATGTCCCTCTCGAGTAACTTATGATCAGGATTATTTAGGGTATATGTTTAAAGGTGAATCGGTCTCATTATCGTGATCTCATCATAATCCAATTCCCATTACACAGATCCAAGGATATCACAATATATACAACACGTAAGATAAAGTGATAAAATGTCTAATAATAAGCAAAGAGAAAGAGTGCATATCAAGTCACAAGTGTCATTACTCATGTAATTGGCTTGCAGGGCTTATATGACTAGCAGGTTGGCCCTCTGGAGCATCTCGAGGATTATTATCGATGGTCTCTCCACCAATAATTAGAAGAAGCAAGTGAGCCTTAGGCTTATCATAAAAGCCTATATCACTAAAGAGGGGTGGGCATCCTGTATGCCCCGAATTTTGCTAGTGAGTCGCGTGATGAAGTCAATGAGGATTTTATCCTCTCTCTATCTTAGCCTGAGCAGCATTGTTGTAGATGGCCTCAGGCATATGTTCCTAAGAAGGTAGAGTTCAAATTTTTTACAAGCTAAGTGAAGGAAGAGACCGAGAATGGCTTCAAATGATTGTACCATTCTTGTGCTGAACCCCTTAGTATCATTGGGAATGCTTGGCACATTAGAACATTTGAGGTATCGTACAAAGACATCTAAGCTTGGAAAGCGGTAGTGTGCTCTGCTTAGTTAGAGTTGTTATCGAAAGCCTCTAGTGAGGGGTAATGAAAATTTATCGGGATTAGCTTCTCCTGAATGCTCTGGATGAATGGGGAGCAGCTTGAGGTGGGGTTGTCCGCATCTTCTCTTCTAGATTGCTGAAACTCCTGATGTATCTCGTATAAGCGTTAGTCCATCTATCATTATTGAGCCTCAAGGAATCATCCATTAAGTCCGTCGATTGGATTTTCGATTTAAGGTCAGGCACTGGTGCAATAGCATGCTGAACTCCACTAACGAGGAGCGGGGTGCTCCTGTCGGTATTTTAGCTGATCGAGGGCAGTCTTGGGTGTTAGGAAATCTTCGGGTGACATCATGTGCAACGGAAGAACATAAAATAAAAATCCTAGATTTTTATAGGAAATAGGGTTCTTGTCATCATGCAAAAAATTGATGTGCAAAAACCCACAAAATAAAAAACTCTGCGTATAAGAAAGATGTATTATCTAGAGATATCATATATCCCTAAAATCCTATGAATCTATGGGAGAGGATGAAGGAGGTCAACTATCCTCCTCTCTAACGATGATCCACATAACAGGGACTATGAAGACGCTCCTCAAATTGCTATACGATCTCCTCGCTGCACACACCACACAATCAAGAAGAGGTTGGCCTTTCTTGCTGTCTACATGCCCCAAATAGCGGTTGTTGGCTAAGAAGAAGAGAGAGAGAGAGAGAGAGAGGAGAATAGGAGGTGGCAACTAAAAGAGCCTAGGTTATGGTCCTTTGGTTCCCTCATGTTTATAGATGTCTCTATCAACTTAACCATAATGGATCTTGCCCTATTGAGTACTGAATCTTCATCTAACTACTCCAACATCTTAAATTAGTGGATCTCTACCCAATAGTCTCTTATAGGCTCTTATTTGATCTTATCTATATGATCTAATAATTCAGGGGTTTACTGAATATCCAATAAGATATGAGCTCTAGCGGATATCTTATGTCCGAACCTCTACTCGTCATAACACCTTGTTAGGGATTGAGTGGCACTAAGAGGGTGGTGAATTAGTGCAGCAAATAAAGACGATAGATTTTCGACGATTTAAACCAACTTCAGAAACTTCGTACGAAAGAGTAAACGTTTCGATTAAAATCATTTCGATTACATTTTAACTTGAAAGCATACGTAAGAAGGGGACAATGAAGTAGAGCATCAAAGTGAAGATGGTTTGCAGTAATGTAAATGACAATAAGATAAACGCAAACTGATTTTATAGTGGTTCGGTCATCCGACCTACATCCACTCCCGATTCCTCTTCACTTGAGGCCACCGGCTTTCTACTAAGTATCCTCCTTCCAATGGGTAAGGATGAACTCCCTTACAGCTCCTCTCCTTTTGATGGGCTTAGGAGATAACCCTTACAAGACCTTTCACCCTCTCTTAGACTAGAACACACTTCAAACTAAGAGGGAAGATTTTGACACACTTTTAAGAGAGTTTTCCACTTCTTTTTTTTAGTTCTAGACACACTTTCATCCAAGAATGTGAGGGGTATTTATAGCCCCAAAGAGAATTCAAATTTGGACTCTAAATTTGAATTCTTTTCGGGCTTCGGTCTTTGGCGGTGCCACTTACAATTGTCGGTCGACACAATGCAGGCGATTCCACCGCCTGCAATTCAGCTTATAAGTTTGGGCCGAAAACTCGATCCCAAACAAGGCCCAATGAGCCCATACTTGGGTTATAGGATTAACACATAATCTTAACCCAAATTAATATGCTAATCATGAAATTAAAGATATTTCCTAAGCTATTACAAAGTCCGACAAGTCAAGACTTCTTCCGGCGAGCTTCCGGCGAACTTCCGATGGTCTTCCGACAAACCCTCGGAAACCATTCAGCGGACTCCCGGCAAGCTCCCGGACTTCACGATGATCTTGGTGAGTTCCAACGAGCTTCATTGGCAAGCTCTGATCTTTCTTGGCAAGCTCTGCGAATTTTCGACAAACCTTCCGGTGAACTTCCGAAAACCCTTCAGCAAGCTCCCTACTCGTTCTCAACTGGTTCCGACAACACTCCCAATGAATCTTCGGACTCTCGTCGAACTCTCGAACTCCCAACGATCCATCACACTTGACTTCTGGTACTTTATTTCACTTTGTCTTTATCGTCATCGTAGTTAATCCTACACACAAATAAACAAACACTCTACTTCAATCTAGACAGTAATTACAACGTGAATTGATATTCAGTTGCCTGGCACGTCATTGGTCGGCGCTTCGCCGATCCTTCGGCACATCATCCTCTCTTGTGGCTTATTGCCTAATCGATGATTGATCTCCGCAACCCCGATATCCTTGGCGCAACTCCGCTCTTCTTGGCCCAATGCCCGATGTACGAAGACTTCTGCCGATTATCGACTAAACCTCTAGCTCGACATCCAATATCCTGACGTGATCACCTCCAACGCAACATCAATTCCTCCAGTGTCAACTGTCTAATCATAATTGATAGTAGACATGCATAACTCAAAACGCAGTTAGACCACAAATCATAATCAATTAGTTTCATCATCAAAATCCGAGATTCAATACACCTAACATATATGTGTGACCCTCTAGGCCCAATATCAAGCTAGTCATGAGTTATACTTATCAGAACTCCTTCTGACTTAGTGAATTATTATCTTCATAATAATTCATTCGTCTCATCGATTATGAACATATTAGGCCACTACACCATAGTCCATAGATGATATAGGGGAATCCAATTTATTAGACCTATCTGTCCTTAGTTACTGTATATCTATAGTCTTTTATCTATCTAATATCTCAAAGATCATATTTCATATATGTACTATTAAGCTCATACGGTTTCTACTCGAGTCTCGTTTTAATCATATTCTCTCAGAGAACTCTTTCTCTCTCAATTTAAATGACTCTGGCCAAGAATTTGCCTGAGCAAGAATACATGAGATATTCTTCTCATGACACTAAGTGCGAATGATCCTTTATCGACACTCAATTACCCTCGTAAGGTTGGATGCCACTCTCGATGACCAATTGTACTAGATTTGAAAGTTTTAAACCTATAAGTTTGGTATCAAAAAGTGAAGTACTCATACAAGATATTCTTGGTGTTTCAAGTCTAAGGATTAGATACACCACTAGGACGTTATAATTATTGTTTGACAATAAGGTATCATCAACCATCCAGCATTTTATAAGTGAATCAATCAGTGAACTCATTCTCCAATGAGCATCTGCACTATATCCTTAGTGTCCCCACACGCATAGCTATGAGACTAATTGCCTCTATCATATGGATAGGTATACAGTATACCAATCTATCCAGTTATCTCGATGTCTCTCTCGAGTAACTTATGATCGAGATTATTTAAGGTATGTGTTTAAAGGCAAATCGGTCTCATTATTATGATTTCATTAAGATTTTATTCACATTGTACAAATCCATAAATATCATAATATAAGCAATAAATAATATAAAGTGACAAGCATGTCAAATAAATAATAAGTAAAAAGAGTGCATATCATATCACACGTGTCATCACTCACATGATTGGCTTACAAGGCACCTATAACTAGCACTAGGCTATTGATATTTAGTCAATTGGGGGAATTTTGATAAGCATATGTGCTAATGGTGGTTAAGACATCGGTTGCAGTTGTGAAGATGACATAGTTTATTGAGCCAACTAGGGTAAAAGTAGGGCAATGACTTGTATCATCTCTATTAGCACTTGCATTTGATGTGTAGGTTCAAGAATGCTTCAATGGGGATAATCAAGTGCTCTGTGTTTACACTCAGAGGTGAGTCTTGGGTCATTGAACAAGCACTAATAATGCTCTAATATTTGATAAGAGGTGGACATATCCACCTAAAGAAAGGAGGGCATATGCTTGCCTTGTGTGACGGTACTATGAATTAGAGGTAGAGCTTCCTCATTAGAGTGCTTATTGAGAGGGTTGCATTTAGATATTCCTACGATATTCAAGATCCTTCTTCTAGGGCCAAAATATTATGGGAGAATATTGTCGATCATGAGTCAGCTTGGCTTAGTCTCAACCTGAAAGCATAGGGGCATCCGAGGGATCCTCATGGTAGTCTACAATATGGTTGATATAACGTCAAGGTGTCCAAGGTGGTCTTCAGGTGGCTTTTGAGTGTTTGAGGCAGCCCCAAGAATGGGCTGAGGTGAAATCTGGTCTCTTCGATGGGTTCTTGAATAAAGGTCAATATTGGGGAGAGTTTGTGGACCTGATCCCTTCGATGCCCAAGTTAGTTATTGGGGATTGTCTAGAGTATGAGAGGTTTTTGGAGAGAGCTCTGACCCTTGGGTCAGCACCGAGGATCAACTTTTATACTTGACCAGTTGAGGAAATCATTTGTAATGACTGTAATGTCCTCCCATTGGCATTTTGTCCATCTAAGTGACAGGCTCGAATGGCCTCTCGTGGACTATTGTCTATAGAGGCCAATAGAGAGAGGATATGCCCAAACAACTGCTAGTCATATGTGCCCTACAAACTAATCACATGAGTGATGGAACTTGTGACTTGATATGTACTCTTTCTCTTTACTTATTATTAGGCATTTTATCACTTTATCTTACATGTTGCATATATTTTGATGTCCTTGGATCTGTGCAATGGGAATCGAATTATGATAAGATCATGATAATAAGACTGATTCACCTTTAAACACAGATCCTAAATAATCCTAGTCATAGGTTACTCGAGAGGGATATCAAGATAACTGGATAAACTAGTGTGCTGTATATCCATCCATATGATGGAGGTGGCTGGTCTCATAGCTACTTGTGTGGGGATACTAAGGGTACAGTGTAGGTGCTCATTGAGGAATGAGTTCACTGATTGATTCACCTATGGAATTCTGGATGGTTATTGATACCTCACGTCAGACAGCGATTCCATAGTCCCAGTAGTGTATCTGGTCCTTAGACTTAAGACACCAAGGATGTCCTGTATGAGTACTCTACTCTTTGATACCAGACTTATAGGTTTGGAAAGTTCTAGATCTAGTACAACCGGTTATTGGGAGTGGTAGCCAACTTTACGAGGGCTATTGAGCGTCAATAGAGGATCATCCGCTCTCGGTATCATGAGAGGAATATCCCATGTATTCTTGCTCGAACAAATCCTTGGCCAAGATTATTTGATTGAGAGAGAAAAAGTTTTCCGGGAGAATCTGACAAGAGCAATACTCGAGGAGAGACCGTATGGGCCTGACAGCACCATGCCCGGTATAAGGTCTCCGGGATATTAGATGGATAAGGGACTATAGATACATGGTAACTGAGGATAGATAGGTCCAAAGGATTGGATTCTCTTGTATTGTATGAGGGTTGCGGCGTAGTGGCTTAGTACGTCCGCAGTCAATGAGTTGGGTGAATTATTATAGAGATAAAAATTCACGAAGTCAGAAGGAGTTATGACAAGTATGACTCACTGTCAGCTCGATTTTAGGCCTAGAGGGTCACACACATATGGTAGGTATTACGACAAGTAGAGGTTCAGATATGAGATATCCGCTAGAGCCCGTATCTTATTGGATATCCATTAAGCCCCTAAATTATTAGATCCTAAGATGAGATCTAATAATTGCTAATAAGAGATTATTGGGTAGAGACCCACTAATCCAAGAGGCTTGGGTAATTGGATGGAGATCCAATATCTAACAAGGCAAGATCGATTAGGGTTTACAAGGGGCCTCTATAAAAAGGAGGAATCAAAGCTCCATAGGCTAGGGGTTCTTTTGGTAGCCAACCTCTGTTCTTCTCTCCTCAAAGAGGTGCATCATCGCAGTCCCTATCGTGTGGATACCGCTAGAGAGGAGGATGCTTGACCTCCTTCATCCTTCCTACAGATCTATAGGGATTCGGGGATATACGATCTCCATAGGTACTTTCTTTTACACATGTAGTTTTCGTGGATTTGTTTTTGACGTATCGATCTTCGCATGACGATGAAACCTTTTATGGAAATCTAAGGTTTTTATTTTTTGTTCTTCCGCTACGCATGAGATGTCGCCCCCTATGGATTTCCCAACAACAATCTCCCATGGGCTATGATCCACTAAGGTCAACAGGGCTAGTTTGAATGACCTCTCGTGGACTGCTGTCAATGAGGGGGATAGATTGTAATCTCCCCCTTATTAGGGATTGGTTGTCAAAATAGTCCCTATCACTTGTTGATCAATGTGTGAACACAAGTGCCAAATTAGAAAAATTTAGGCAGCATCATGTAAGGGCTCAAGGGACAAGATAATTTATTAGAAGATATAATAATTTTTGGGCAAATCCTTATAAAATCTATTTGCAGTGTCTCACTCGAGATAATATATCATCTAAAGCTGGATCTCTGATCGAACCAAGTTATGGTTCTTATATGATGATTGCTCGTGAACATACTTTTGCAATTCGTTCCTTTGGAGTTTATGGATCTTTACACTGTCTAATGTATTTGGCTAATGCAGGTATTGGATTTTACGCCTTGAGGATATTGAATTATGGTAATCTATTATCTTAACTACTATTAAAATAGTCCCATACCGGGAGGTGTTCAGTGTTAACCTTGATGCAAATCCAAATCTGTGATAAATTTAATATTGAAAGATGAGTGAGTTTGAAAAGGATGCTATAAAAAAAATTATGTTGAAGACATACCTGTTAAAATCTCTCTTATGCTTAAATTAGTAAAGGATTAAGTAAGTCATGAATAAAAAAATATAATTCAGGAAGAGCCTCTCGAGAACATCGTATAACTAGGACTCTAAAAAGAATGATTTTACATTCTTATCAATAGAGGAATGCTTTAGGTTGATTCAATTGTATTATCATCGAATATGATACTTTGGGTCAATTTTATCACAATGTCATTGAAAAGAGTGTTTTGAGTCATTTCGATTGCACTATCAATGGAGGGAATGGTCCAGGTTGTTTTGACTATGTTGATGTCATAATGAGCATTTTGGGATTTTTTTATTACATTTTCATCGAAGGGAGTAGCACTTTAAGGTGTTTCGATCGAGTTATTATTAAAAGTACTTTGGATCATTTTCAACCAAGCTATTATCAAAAGGGAATAGTTCAAGCGATCTTAATTGTGTTATCATTGAAGGGGATCATTTTAGGCTAATTTAAACATCATATTACTAGTCATAGGTACCCTGTAAGTCAATCACATGAGTGATGACACGTGTGACACGTTGCATAGTCTTTTTGCATATTATTATTGTTGGCATTCTCTTATTTTGTGATTACATGTTGCATATATTATGATATCTATGAATCTATGCAATGGGAATCAGATCATGATAATGAGACTAATTCGTCTTTAAACATAGACCCTAAATAATCCTAGTTATAGGTTCTCGAGATGGATATTGAAATAACCGGACAGACTGATGTACTGTATACTTGTCCATATGATAGAGATGGCTAGTCTTATAACTGTTTATGTGGGGCCACTAGGGATACAGTGCATGTGCTCATTGGAGAATGAGTTCACTTATTAATTTACTCATGAAATATTGGATGGTTGATGATACCTCATTGTTAGATAATGATTAATTATGTGGTCTCAGTTGTGTGTTTGGTCCTTAGACTTGAGATACCAATAATGCTCTGTATGAGTACTTCACTCTTTGAAACCAGACATATAGGTCTGAAAGTTTTAGATCTAATACAGCCGGTCATCGAGAGTAATAGCCAATCTTACAAGAGCAATTGAGTATCGATAGAGGATCATCCACTCTCGGTGTCATGAGAAGAATATCCTATATGTTCTTGCTAAAGCAAATCCCCAGCCAGGGTCATTCGGATTAAAAGAGAAAGAGTTCTCTGAGAGAGATTAGAGCGAGACTCGAGTAGAATTCATATAGGTTTGATAGTACCATACTCAATATGGGGTCTTTGAGATATTAGATCGATGAAGGACTATGAATGCACGGTAATTGAGGGTAAACAAGTCTAATGGATTAGATTCCCCTATATTTTCTAAGGACTATAGCATAGTGGCTTAGTACTTCCATAGTTGATGAGTCGAGTGAATTATTATAAAGATAATAATTCACTAAGTCAAAAGAAGTTCTGATAGGTGTGACTCACGACCAGCTTAATATTAGGCCTAAAGGGTCTCACAAATATGGTAGGTGTTGCAATGAGTAGATGTTCAGATATGAGATATCTGTTAGAGCTCCTATCTTATTGGATATCTAATAAGTCCCTGAATCCACTAATCCAAGAGGCTTAAGTAATTTGATAGAGATCTAGTGTCCAATAGGGTAGGATCCATTAGGGTTAAGTGGTAGGAACCTTTATTAATATGAGAGGCCAAAAGGTAGCATAAGCTAGTCTCCTTTTAGCCGCCCCTCCTATTCTCCTTTCTCCACTCTCCTCCTCAACAGATAGCCCTAGTTAAGAGAATGTGGATAGCAAGAAGGACCTATCCCTTTTTAGTCACGTGATGCGTGTGGAGAAGAAGATTGTGTAGTGATTTAAGGAGCATTTTTGTTGTATTTATCATGTGGCTTATCACTAGAGAAGATGATAGTTGACCTCTTTCATTTACTCCTATAAATTTGAGATTTTTTAGGGATATATGATCTCCTTAGTTAACAAATATTACTCGATACGTGTGGTTTTTGGTTTTATAATTTTTGTGTACTAATCTTCATATGACGACGAGATACTTTTTTTGAGAAATCTGTACCTTTTGTTTTCTATTATTTCGCTGCGCATATGATGTTTTGATCAGATTTCTCAATAGCTATTATCAAGAGATACATTTGGGACAATTTACCCTTGTTGTCAAGAGATGCATTTAGGTTGATTTAACCTCCATCATTACTAGGAGATGCTTTTAGATCAAGTTGGTTGTGTCACCATTGAGAGATGTTTTATGATCAAGTTCAATTATATTATTGTCAGGAATTGAATCTTCAAACAATTCAATTATGTTGGTGTCAAGAGCTATCTTTTTTAGTGTTCCACTATATTAATATTAGGAACCACGTCTTTAGAGGTTTAACTATGTTAGCATTGAGAGCTATCTCTTCGGGGTTCAATCATGGTAGTATCGAGAATTATCTATTTGGGGGTTCGATTATATTGGCATTAAGAGCCACATCTTCAGGAAAATCATATCTTTCGATCGTTCAACTATACTAGTATCCAGAAATATCTATGGCTAAATTGTATTTGTATCATATTTTCGATGAATTTGACCATATTTATATCAGGAACTATCTATTGGCAGTTCTATTATATTGACGTGGATAAATTATTATGTTAATATTGGAAAATACCTTGGTTTGATCATATTAGTCCCAAGAATCATCTTTAAGAGGTTTGATCATATTAGCATCGACAGCCCTCTATGATATTGCGCAGCTTAACTGTAACTTTTGTAATTAAGAAATTGAATCGATTTATGTGGATCAATCTAAAATCGGTGAACTGATTCACTCTAGGCATGTCAGGGTATTCACATCAGTAATGGTGGCGTACATTCAAAGACGTGAAAAAAGTTTTACCTCAATGGAAAACGGAGGAAAGATAAAAAAAAGGCTTTTCCGAGGATTCTCGCCCGAGTACTTATACTAGCGCGGAGTATTTATGGCTTTTTATAACATAGCAAATGGTTGGACTCCGACAACTTACCTCTTCGGAGGCGGTTGGTCCGGTTGTGCCGTCGCCCCGAAAGCTCGCCTTTGCACCGAATCACGGTTGCAAGACGAGGCGTGATGAGCTCCGCATCACCTCCTCCTTCTAGTCGCCTCACCGCTGCCCAACTGGAGAAGCTGGTGAAGGAACGCCATCGATTGGGATCTCTCCAAATCGAAGAGGCTTCCGGCCTCTTCATTCGAATGCTGAAATCCAACCCCAGACCATCCATCGTTGCTTTTAACGTCCTACACACGACCATCTCCCGGATGAGGAAGGCGCAACACTACCCAACTCTCCTTTGCTTTTCAACCGGATGAATGGGGCTCTGATGCCGTCACCTTTGCCATCCTGATCGATTGCTGCTGCTGCATGAACCGCATGGATTTGGGTTTCGGTGTACTCGGTGGCATGCTGAAGCGCGGCTGCAGTTCGACGACCGTAATATTCGGTACCCTCATCAGAGGGCTCTGTCCGGAGAAGAGGATCGGGGACGCCGCCAACCTGTTTGAGATAATGCCTGAGATGGGTTGCGTACTTGATCCGATCACATACAATACTTTCATCAAGGGTCTTTGCGATAGCGGGAACACAGGCAGGGCACTTTGATTGCATCACAAGGGTTTTTGCAGGAAGGGAGATATGTGCAGTGTCTTCAAACTCTTCGAATAAATGATTCGTTAAGGTGTTGCACCAGATGCTGTAACTTATGGTGCGATCATCGGGTGGCCTCTGCAAAGAGGGATTTTTGGAGAAGGCTTTCAAGATATTTCAAGAAATGGTTGCTCTAGGGTTTATGCCAAGTGTTTTCACATACATTGTAATAATCAGTGCCCATTGCAAAGTCGGTGCTGTGAGTAAGGCCTTTGAAATGTTTCAGCAAATGGTTGTTACAGGTGTCGAGCCAGACATCGTCACTTATACTTCTCTTATTCATGGACATTCTAGTTTAGGCCATTGGAATCTTACAGGAGATGTTGAATCGAGGTCTTACACCAAACACCATGACTTACAATACTTCAACGAATTCTCTCTGCAGAAAAGGGAAGGCTAGTGAAGCACAGAAGCTACTGGATCCAATGATTGCGAGAGGTAATGAGTAACATTAGGTCCTATAACATATTAATGCATGAATATGTTTTAGAAGGTCGCCTTAATGATGCAGCAAAAGTTGTTAATTCCATGGTGCAAGAGGGACTCGAGCTCAATGTTCATAGTTATGAAATCCTGATTAGTGCATGTTGTAAGAATGGGAGAATGAATTGAGGCCATGTCTTTGTTTAATGAAATGATAGCTGAAGGAGTGACACCTAATGTTGTTTATTTACAGTACTATCTTGGACGGATATTGCAAGATTGGGCAACTTTCAGAAGATCATACACTCTTCAATAACATGGTTTATCAAGGGCTGAAACCAGGTGTCTACAGTTATTGTTCGTTGATCTGGGGCAATTGCAAATCTGGTTAGTGGAAAGAAGTCAATAATTTACTTGAACAGATGAAAGTTCAAGGAGTTTATCCAGATGATGTGTCTTTTAATATATTAATTGATGCTATATGTAAAGATGAGAAAGCCATCGAAGCACAAAAGCTAGTGGGTATGATGACTCAAGGACGTGTTTAGCCTGATACAGTTATAACATATTTATTAATGCATATTGTTTAGAGAAAAGAATTGATGAAGCTGCCAAATATTTGATTCTATGGTTTTGATTGGTTATTTGCCAATGTTGCTACTTACGGTACATTGATCAGTGGCTCTTGTGAACTTGGAAGCAGTTGAGGCTTTAGGATTTCTTGGCGAAATGTACCACGAGGTATTGAAATCCACAGTGATATCTTATAACAGTGTTAGATGGATTGTCTGAGGTGGGGATAGTTGGTTGTGCAAAATATTGGATAAGAAGATGTAATCAAATCAAATATTTGATTTAAGATTTAAATATTATTTCTTTACATGCTAGTATAAATTAGGGAAAGATAATTCTATTTCCTTGTTTACTATTACGAATTAAGAAATATTTATTAAGCATTTCCAAATAAGATGAGATCGTATTTATCAGTATATTAAATGAAAATAATTTATATTAAATAAATACGAAAATTTAGAAAATTTTTCTTTAATGGAGGTTCACCTCCTCCTATTTAAGGGGAGAGATTTCTCTCCTTCGTTCCTTGTCGAGCAAAACTCAACAGCGGGAGGAACGATGTGTTTCATCTTGCTAAAAAGAGGTAGGTTCTTCCTACTTTTCTTGAAATTAAAAGTTTTTATTTAGATTCTATGTTGAAATTTTTAATTGATATTAGTTTAAATTAAAATACTTTACCCTTTGGTACCCTTAAAAGTTTTTATTTTTAAACATTATGAAATTGTATATGTTTTATGATATCGGATTCTTAATAATATTATTTCATTTATTACAGTTATATTATTTGAAATTATTCATATGATTTCTAGTTCTTATTGAATTAAAAATATTATTTCCTTATGTTGAAGCTTATCTTATCATTTATTTAATTTATCGTTATTATTATTATTATTAGTTGTATGTTAGTAGAATTCAATTATGAAAATATGAAATTGGATAATTTTGGGTTAAGCGGCTTGCGGGCTTGGGGGCGGGCCACCCACGGCTCTGCCCACCAACACTTGATCCGACTGATGAGGCCGTTGGGGGCAACCTAGCCGGATGCACGCATGCATGCGTGCATACGTATTGCACATGATCGATATTTAAAATATTATGTAATTATTAGATTTAAGCCCAATTATTGATTGAACTAAATCAGACTTGATTAGTCTAGATCAATTCAGGATGGTTCCGAATTGATTTAACCTTTCAAGTTAGTTTAACCTAAATTGAACCTAATCTAGTCCAAATTATACTAGTCTAGGGTGGTTCCAGACCAGTTAAATGAGGATTGGAGATCGGTCCAGTAAGGTCCTAATGAATCGAGTTTGATTAGATCGATTTAACTAGGGTTCAAGTCAATTGGGGGCTATTTGGTATTATTGATATTGATATTATTGAAAAGAGATGTTTTGAATGTGTTGTTTCATCCCGAATAGACATGATTAATATGAGATTATATTTCCCGCCAAGAGCAGGAAGGGGCAATTCTTCGAGGATTAGCGTGTCGTCGGACGTGATTTGGGCGGTTCCTCCATCCGCTGTTGGGAGGAACGTGTCCCCACTTTGGCGGGTGAGGGACGCCACTCTATCCGCTGTTGGGAGTGTGATATGAGTTTGTCTCCATCCGCTGTTGGGAGAATCACAAACTCATCCCGTAGGATAAAGCCTCTTCATCTGCTATTGGGAGAGTGTTCCTTCGGGTATTTGATATACGCCAATGGGATGATGGATTTTTGATTATGCATTTATTTTGAATTGACTTTTGGGGTTCCTACTCAGTGATGCTGAATTTTCTTTATTTTTAATTTTTAGAGCAGTCTTCCACTAGCACTGAATCAGATCCCAGTGGAGAGCGGACCTTTCTCTACCGCTAGGTAGAGCCACTTGAATAATTCTCTGAATTAACATCACTATGTTTACTTTTTACTCATGAATTGAGGAAATAAATAGACTGTAATAAATGTTTATAATGATGAATAAAATGATATTTATTTATTTGGTTCTGTATGTGTGGAAAAATATAATCACGAAAAAAATCCGGATGTGACATCTTTTTATGGTATCAGAGTATGATCTAGGGCTTGTAGGTATTTAAGTCTCTTAATTGATTTTGACCAATGATTATCTTGACCTATTATAGGAGTAATGGAGCCAATTGAAGAAAATAGTGGCCCTATCACCCGTGGCGCTTGTGTTCGTAATGTTATTGGACTTCGCTCTCGAAGGGGTGTTCGAACAAATAATAACTTGGATGTTCCACGCACCACGGAGCAAACCCAATCCTCACATACACCTATCACTGATTATATGCCAGCTTCTCCGACATCACAAAATATACCTCATGCGCCAGCACCTATCAATGCTCCAAATGATGTACATGGAGTCCTCAATACTATTAGAGGATACTTTGAGCGACAAGAGGAGCATGAAAGAGCTCCACGAGGTGGAAGTAATACATTGTAACACTTTAAATGATTGGGACCACCTATTTTTGAGGGCAAACCAGATCCAAACCTTGCTGAACGTTGGATTCGTCAAGTGGAGAAGACATTCGAAGCTATCGAATGTCGGGAAAATCAGAAGGTGCCTTTTGCTTCTTTCATTTTGGAAGGGAAGGCAGACACTTGGTGGACTTCAAAAAGGAGGATGTTAGAGTCTAGAGGCGATGTGGTGACTTGGGAACAGTTTAAGGATGCATTTTATGAGCAGTTCTTTCCCGATTCAGTTCGCTTTGAAAAGCAACAAGAATTCCTTACCATCCACCAAGGAAGTAGAACAGTAATGGAATATGATCATTATTTCACTGAACTAGCTCAGTTTTCTCCACATATTGCCTTTAATGAAAATCAAAGAGCTCGTTATTTTGAGAGAGGACTTCAATCATCAATTAGAAAGTCTATTGCAGTATTGATTTTACCAACCTATGCTGAAGTGTTAAATCGAGCTCTAGTGGTGGAGAAATTGGATAATGAACTACAACAAGCAAAGGACCGAAAGCGACCTTTTAATGCTGCACCATCTGCGTATGGGGGATCTCATTCTGGACCTTCAAAGAAAGGCAAGGGCAAACAGCTTGGGTAGCAACAGGCAGGAGCTCCTAGTAATCAAATCATTATAAGATGCTACTTTTGTGGAAAGACAGACCATGTTTCCACCTCATGCCCCACGGGACAGCGTGTATGCTTTTATTGTCAACAACCGGGACATATGTCGAAGGATTGCCCTCGAAAGCAACAACGCCGAGCTCCACCCCAAACAGTTGGGCAACAACAGCTAAGACCTAGAGAGGGAGGTCAGGCGAGGGTCTATGCATTGACCCATCAAGATGCTGAAGCCTCAGGATCTATTATTAAAGGTATCATCACACTTTGTGGTACACCGCATCTATACTTATCGATTCAGTTCTACGATTCTTTTATATCACCATATTTTGCTAGAAACTACATAAGAATCCGAACCAATGCATAATATGTTAATGGTAGCAACACCGCTTGGAAACTCTTTGATAGTTGATCGATATATAGAAATTGTATTATTACTATTGAAAGTCACGATTTGCTAGTAGATCTTATTCTACTAGAATTTCAAGATTTCGATGCTATCATGGGTATGGATCGCTTTCAAAGATATCATGCAAGTGTCGATTGTTTTCGTAAGACCGTTACTTTCTCACCTCTAGATCAACCATCTTTCAAGTTCATTGGAATTCAGGAAAAGCTCCCTCCTATCATATCAGCCTTGAGTGCTACCCAACTATTATTAAAGGGATGTCAGGGGTACTTGGCCTTCATTTCTGGAGAAGAATCTAAGAAGCCAGTATTAGAGGACATCCCCATTATACGAGATTTTTCAGATGTTTTTCCTGACGATCTACCTGCACTACCACCAAATAGGCAGATTGAATTTACAATTGATCTTCTACCTGGCACCGCACCTATTTCTAAGCCCCCATATAGAATGGCACCAATTGAGTTGGAAGAGTTAAAGAAACAAATCCAGGAGCTTTTAGATAAGAATTTTATTCGACCTAGTGTATCACCTTGGGGTGCCCCTGTCCTATTTGTGAAGAAGAAGGATGGATCCATGCGGCTATGTATTGATTATAGGCAACTCAATCAAGTGACCATAAAGAATAAATATCCCCTTCCTCGAATTGATGACTTATTTGATCAACTTCAAGGTACTGTATATTCAAAAATTGATCTGAGATCCGTATCACCAATCAAGATAAGAGAAGGAGACATACAAAAACAGACTTCGAACAAGATATGGTCATTATGAATTCTTAGTAATGCCCTTCGGACTCACGAATGATACGCCTTTATGGATCTCATGAATAGGGTGTTCCACCCTTATCTTGATAAATTTGTAATTGTATTCATTGATGATATCTTGATCTACTCCAAAAGTATGGCAGAACATGAATACCATCTTAAGACAATTCTGGAAGTCCTAAGACAAGAGAAACTATATGCCAAATTAAGCAAGTGTAATTTCTGGCTCAATGAAATTATGTTTCTCGGTCATGTAATTTCGAGTCTTTGGTATATCTATTGACCCTCACAAGATTGAAGCTGTGACAAAATGGAAGCAGCCTTCTAATGTTTCAGAAATTAGAAGTTTCTTGGGTTTAGCTGGATACTATAGAAGATTCGTAGAAGGCTTCTCAAAAATAGCAGCACCTTTGACCAGGTTGACACAAAAGAATATAAAGTTCATATGGGATGACAAATGTCAACGAAGTTTTCAAGAATTGAAGAAAAGGTTAACCAGTGCTCCTATCTTGGTGATTCCTTCAGGGGGAGAAGGTTTTATAGTATATAGTGATGCCTCACTACAAGGACTTGGTTGTGTTCTAATGCAAAATGAGAGGGTAGTTGCTTATGCGTCTAGGCAATTGAAACTTCATGAGAAAAATTATCCTACTCATGATTTAGAGCTAGCAGTTATTATTTTTATATTAAAAATTTGGAGGCACTATCTTTATGGATAAATTTTTGAAATCTTCACAGATCATAAGAGTCTCAAGTACATTTTCACACAAAAAGATTTAAATATGAGACAAAGAAGATGGTTGGACTTTTTAAAAGATTATGATTTTAATATCAACTATCATCCTGGGAAGGCTAATGTAGTTCGATGCCTTGAGCTGAAATACTTCTAGTCTTGTAGCCTATATGAATATTCAAACGAATTCTATGATAACAGAGTTAGTAGACTTAAAACTTAGACTTTTATCAAGACAAATAAAGGTTTTCTTGCATGTCTGATGGCACAATCATATTTAGTAGAAAGGATTAAAGAAGGTCAGAAGGAAGATCCATATCTCCAAATGATAGTTAAGGAAATAGCTCAAGGAGCTAGACCCGAATTCCTCCAAATCGAAGATGGTTCTATTACATTCCGCAACCGTTTGTGTGTTCCTGAAAGTCATCTAGTAAAGATGCGCTATTGGAGGAAGCACACAGATCAAAATTTAATATCCATCCCGGAACTACCAAGATGTACCGGGATTTACGCCAGAACTACTGGTGGCGTGGTATGAAGAGAGATATAGCAGAGTTTGTTTCTAAATGTTTTATATGTCAACAGGTGAAGGCAGAACATCGAGTACCTGTCGGAAAATTACAAAGGATTTCAATTCCTAAATGGAAGTGGGAGCAAGTCACTATGGATTTTGTAATAGGATTACTCAAGATTGTGAAAGGATATAATAGAATTTGGATAATAATAGACAGACTTACCAAATCTACTTACTTCCTCCCTATTAACAAGAAATATTCATTAGATAAATTAGCACATTTATATATTAAAGAGATTATTCGATATCATGGGGTGCCAGTTAGTATTATCTCAGATAGAGATTCAAGGTTCACCTCTTGAAGTCTACAAAAATCTTTGGGTACACAGTTAAAGTTTAGTACAACATTTCATCCCCAAACTGATGGCCAATCTGAATGGACAATACAAACTCTTGAAAACCTCTTAAGAGCATGTACTTTAGATTTTGGTGGAAGTTGGGATATGCACTTACACCTAATTGAGTTTTCTTATAATAATAGTAACCACTCTAGTATACAGATGGCCCTGTTTGAAGCTCTTTATGGGAGAAAGTGCAGATCACCTGTATATTGGGATGAGGTAGGAGAACAAAAACTTTTGGGACCTCAATTGATTCAAAAAGATGCTGATAATATTTGAATTATACGTCAAAGATTATTAATAGCTCAAAGTCGCCAGAAAAGTTATGCAGATCGAAGACGAAGAGATCTAGAGTTTAAAGTTGGCGAACACGTCTTCTTAAAAGTGTCGCCAACCAAGGGAGTTATGAGGTTTGGTCAAAAAGGAAAGTTAGCCTCTAGATTTATAGGCCCATTTGAAGTCTTACAAAAGGTCGGGCATGTGGCGTACAGATTAGCATTGCCCCCCGGTTTTGGCTAGCATCCATGATGTATTCCACGTGTCTATGCTTCGAAGATATATCAGAGATCCATCACATGTCATATCTTACCAACCTCTACAATTGAGAAACGATGCCACTTTTGCAAAACAACCAATCCAGATCTTGGAAAGGAAAGAACATGTTCTAAAAAATAAAGTTATACCTTTAGTAAAGATTTGTTGGCAACACCATTCAGACCAAGAGGCAACGTGGGAAAGAGAAGAAGATATGCGAGAGCAGTATCCTCATCTATTCTCTTGAGGTAAGTAAAATTTGGGGACCAAATTTCTTATAGGTGGGGAGAAATGTAATCAAATCAAATATTTGATTTAAGATTTAAATATTATTTCCTTACATGCTAGTATAAATTAGGGAAAGATAATCCTATTTCCTTGTTTGCTATTACGAATTAGGAAATACTTATTAAGCATTCCAAATAAGATGAGATCATATTTGTCAATATATTAAATGAAAATAATTTATATTAAATAAATATGAAAATTTAGAAAATTTTCCTTTAATGGAGGTTCACCTTCTCCTATTTAAGGGAGGGATTGCTCTCGCTGAAAGAAACTCAACAAATAAGGAACGAGGTGTTTCATCTTGCTAAAAAAAAAAAAAAAAAAAAAGAGGTAGGTTCTCCTACTTTTCTTGAAATTAAAAGTTTTTATTTAGATTCTATGTTGAAATTTTTAATTGATATTAGTTTAAATTAAAATACTTTACCCTTTGGTAAAAGTTTTTATTTTTAAACATTATGAAATTGTATATGTTTTATGATATCGATTCTTAAGAATGTTATTTCATTTATTAGCTTACCTTCTAATCTTATTCAGATTTAAATATAATATGAGTAATTCAAAAAAAAATTCTTAATCCTTTAGATGTTAAAATTTTTATTAGAATATGTTATTTAAAATTTTTATCCTTTTTAGATTTAAAATATTATTATTTGATCATGTTGAATTATTATTTGAAATTATTCATATGATTTCTAGTTCTTATTGAATTAAAAATATTATTTCCTTATGTTGAAGCTTATCTTATCATTTATTTAATCTGTTGTTACGTTTTGATGTATTATTATTATCAGTAGTGAATGTATGTTGTTGTAATTCAAAATTAAATAACCGCCCTACCCCCACTGGGTGGCACCCTCACGGTTAACTCCCATATGTGGCGATCATGTGAGGTTGGCCCAACATAGCGTGATCGTACATACATTGCATGCACATGACCGATATATTTGGATCTACCAACCTAGTCCAATATTATGTAATTATTGGATTTAAGCCTAATTATTGATTGAACTAAACCGGACTTGATTAGTCTAGATCAATTCTGCAGTGGTTCAATTAATTTAACCTTTCAAGTCGGTTTAACCTAAATTGAACCTAATCTAGTCCAAATTATACTAGTCTAGGTGGTTCTGCATTAAATGAGGATTGGAGATCGGTCCAGTAAGGTCCTAATGAATCGAGTTTGATTAGACCGATTTAACTAGGGTTCAAGTCAATTGGGGGCTATTTGGTATTATTGATATTGATATTATTGAAAAGAGATGTTTTGAATGCGTTATTTCATCCCGAATAGACATGATTAATATGAGATTATATTTCCCTGCCAAGAGTAGGAAGGGCGATTCCCTTCGGGGATTAGCGTGTCGTCAGATATGACGGCTGGACAGTTCCTCCATCCACTGTTGGGAGGAACGTGCCCCCACTTTGGCGGGTGAGGGACGCTACTCTATCCGCTGTTGGGAGTGTGATATGAGTTTGTCTCCATCCGCTGTTGGGAGAATCACAAACTCATCTCCTAGGATAAAGCCTCTCCATCCGCTGTTGGGAGAGTGCTCCTTCGGGTATTTGATATACGCCAATGGGATGATGGATTTTTGATTATGCATTTATTTTGAATTGACTTTTGGGGTCCTACTCAATGTTGTTGAATTTTCTTTGTTTTTGATTTTCAGAGCAGCCTTCCACTAGTACTGAATCAGATCCTAGTGGAGAGCGGACATTTCTCTACCGCTAGGTAGAGCCACTTGAATAATTCTCCGAATTAACATCACTATATTTATTTTTTACTTATGAATTGAGGAAATAAATAGACTGTAATAAATGTTTATGATGATGAATAAAATGATGTTTAGCCCGGATGTGACAGAAAATACTTGTAGTGAAGTGTCATTGCAACTTACCACATAACAATGGATGGACTATGTTAAGATCAATGATCAAAGATAGCTTGTCTCAGAAAAAGCTCTTGATGGAAACCTTCGACATCATTTTTTGTTTGCGAAGGCGGGATTGGAGTTTAGGATCTTAGGATAAACTGTTAAGATCTAAACTAGTTGATACATTAAAAAAAGATCTTTGACATTGTAATAAGTAAATTTTTAGACTGGTAAAATTGGTGCAGTAAGAGATCTTTCCAGTGCTATTCTCACGGAAGACTTGAAGCCAGATGTTGTAACATACACCTCGTTGGTAAAGCTTTCCCTAAAGAAGTGTCACTGGATGAGGCTAATGAATTGGCTTTATCAATGTAGTAAATGGTTGTTCCTCAAATTCTGCCATGCCCAATGCAATTATTCGAAGCTTACCTGAGAAAAAAGAGGTGATGAAAACAATTTCTGCAATTTCTCTTAAAATATGCTTGTTTTCAAAGGATGGAAGATTTCAACAGCATTTGAAATTGCTTCCTGTGTTTTGTCAAGATTGTAAACAAGGTCAAAGATATAGTAGGAATGTCTCAGTTACATGCTCCACTGTCAGCTTACAATTTTATTTTCTATGTACATTATTAGGATTTTTATTTATTGCCATATATTTAATCTTAGCTTTCGACACAAATGTTCAAGGAATTACTTGCTGACCGTATGGTATTGCTGCAACTTTTATATAACCTGCCATCTTGATGGCGTAATTTTTTGCTGTTGACATTTTGGCCAAATTGTCTTTGAACTAAAATGGTTAGAGTTTTGTAACTCCTGTGCTTAGGAAAAGATAAAACATGTGGGGAAGCATATATATATATATATATATTCTTATAATTTTAATTTGCCTCCCTTGCATCTCCTCACATGTGAAGGTGTCTGCAACATAAATAAATAAAATAATAAGTAGGTTCAGTGCATGAGGTTTTTGCTAATCCAGGTCGAAGACGGAAGGCCATTTCATGGTTAAATAAGTCCCTGTCTGTTAAGATATCATTCAGTGGATAAATGTCTACCAACTAAGCTTGTCAGCCCATTCATATAAATTATAGATTGCGGGGTAGTCATCTTCTGTTTGGTTCTCTGGCAATCTTGATAAAGTGCAGGGGTCGTCATTTATGGTACATCTCTTTACGAGGCATTGCATCAAGTGCAGTCACTTCCTGGCACCACATCCATGAGCACAAGGCAGATGAGAGCAGTGGTGACATCTTTTGGAACATGAACGTGCTATTCTGGTGATTGCTTTCTTTCGATTGCATTGCTTCTGTATTAGAACTCCAAAAGTGTTTGTCTTATTTTTGTCTCGTCGTTGATTCAACTAAATAAATATAATGCTATTTTCTACCGCATAAAAGCTACTAATACCGCTCACATGTACATCTGTTACAACTATAGGATAATAAAAATATATTAGTATGAAATTATAAAGATTCGTTTTCTTCGGTCAAAATTGTGGGCAAAAATCATTTAAGAATCCATGACCTGCAAAGTGATGGACGGTCCTGATGTTCCATGAGAAAAGATTTGAACGGCAGATTTCACTTTCCCGCATTTTTGTGCTTCGATCCGCGCACTGGTCCTGGTGCGTCCTTGGACCTCTCCACTTCTTTCCCTTCACCCTCTCTCTCGCGGCCACTGGTGCGTCTTGGGAAATTCTCACCCGCTCCTTCTCTCCCGATGTCGCGGTTCCCGAGGAGGCAAGATGATGTTAGGTAAGTAAACCGCAGGGGTGGACCAGAGCAATGGTCTTGTCGCCGTCTCTTCTCGCTCTCTCTCTTCCGTTGCCCCTTCGTTTGGTGTTGGAAATATCGAAGCCTAACCCTGATGGGGAGATCGGACAGACCCCGCGGCATGAAGAGGAGGAGGAGCAGCGGCAGTGCGTTCGCGTTGGGGGCGAAGGTGGAGGTTCGGAGTGACGAAGACGGGTTCCGAGGGGCGTGGTACGAGGCCACCGTCGTCCGGCAGCTCTCGCAGCGCCGCTACGAGGTCGTCTATGCCTTCCTCGTTGAGGACCACGATCCATCCCAGCCCCTCCGCGAGGTTGTCCAGCGCTCTAATTTACGCCCCCAACCACCGCCGCTACTGGCCGCGGGCGCAGCCTCCTCCGGTGGAGGTTGCTACAGTCTTCACGATCTCGTCGAGGCTTTCCACAACGACGGGTGGTGGGCCGGCGTCATATTCGCCGTCCTCCATGGACCGACCACTGGTCGGTACCTCGTGTCCTTTCCTACAAGCAGGGAAGAAGTAGTGTTCGAGGAGTCTCAAATGCGGCCCCAACTTCAGTGGGTACGCGGCCGCTGGGTCCCTGTGGACGAGCAGGTAAAGGTCGCACCTCTCGCAATGGTTTTATCTTTGGTACATTATACTTCATTCTGAGAATAAGGGTTTATAGCTCCGTGGAATTTTTCGGTTACACCACTGTTTGCTCTGGCTATGAGTGCGTATGAGTTAGGAGACGCGTTTGCTTTAGCTACGAGTAATTATTGTATTAAAGCTTTCTCCTTTGCCTAATGTCAGAGAGCTGAAGAGCCAGCGTTTTCAATTGGAGCTCAAGTCGAAGTCAGTCGGGACAGAGAGAACTATGGCGCAGCCTGGTTTGGCGCTAGTGTTATGGAAGTGTTCAACAGCAGTACAGTCCTGGTAGAGTATGAGAATCTGAAAGCTGAGAACAACGATGAACTTCTGAGAGAGATTGTTGATGCTCAATACATGAGACCCTGTCAGCCAAATGCTGCCCAGGCGAAGGATTTTGCCTTGAATGATGAGGTGGAGGTGCTTCACCATGGCGGGTGGGTGCCAGGAATGATTTCAAATATATATGATGGGTCCAAGTACATTATCAAGATGTTGCACGATGAGAATGAGACGGAGGTTGGTCATGCTGAGCTCAGACATCGCCGATTTTGGAATGGTCAGCAGTGGGTTTTCAAGTCTCAGGTGTCACTTTTGCTTTAAACTAGGCATTATTATTGGTTTTCCATGATGCTTAAGATTGGCATAAAACTAAATCACATAAGTTTTCAGAAAATATTTGTTTGTTAAATCACTTGTTTGCTACCTTACATGAATTGTTTAATCTATTACTTGTAAATGCCTATGGATGATTAGGGCTGTTCATTAACCTGGATATTAAGTGTAACCAATTTGACTTTAGTGTTTTGGGAGGGTGCTTTCAGGCACTATGCCATTATGTCAATTCACTGTAGAATTGAATAGTGGTTTGGGAGACTAAAAAAACATTAGTATACAATGAAGTTAACAATGATTAATTTATATTGATGGTTAGACTGTTCAATCAGTTACATGTTTAAGTAGTTTAGTATGCAACATAGGCATACAGCAGTTAGTAGCTAGGAATGGGGAATTTATTGTTGATTGTGGTTACTCCAGTCAGGGCTGGATACATGATGTTTTCATAAAATCTTGGTAATGCTTATGAACATTCGTATGCCATTGTATTTGATATCTCAACAGATGACATCAACAGCTCTAGTTGGAGCTAGGTCTACTGTTAGTAAACGAAATTCACATTCTGGCAAAAGATTTCATCTTCCCATTTCAGTGTCAACTTCTAGTGATGATGATGATGTTGATGTCACATGTGAACCTGGCTCTACTAACTTGAGTCTGAAACATAAGAAAGCGGAGGGTCAGCTTGAGTGTTCACAAGTTTGCAACAACATGAAGAAGGTGGATTCTTTGGAATACAGCATGGGATCACCATGTAGTTCACTACTTGTAGGATACCCTGCAACTCCAATGACTGAGATTAACCTTTCCGTTGCAATGCCAATGATGGAATATATCTCTTCAGTGGAGAAGCATCATTCTGAAAGCCCATTTTTAGGGGAAATTGCTGATATGGCCAATGTGGTTACAACATTGCCACCTAATCCCTTATTAAATGAGCATCTTAATGCACATAAGAATGGTTTACCCAAAATACCAGTCAGGGATGAAGTTTCTCCATGTAACAGTGGCAATGGATCAGAGCATCAATCAAAGGTAACTCAAGTCAGTGATGCACCAATTAGTCATGAAATCAATGGTTTTTTCCAATATGCAGAACAGAGGAACTCTGAAGGTGTCCATGGTTCTAGTCTGAACGTTACAAAGGGAAGAAGGAAGCTCATCATTAAGGCTCCACGACGTCTAAAAATGGCCAATAGTGATGATGTAAGAACATTTTTCTCCATGGTTCTATCATATTTTTGCGTAAATCAATATTTCTTACATGAGCCTTTTTTTTCTTTTTCATCTCCTGGTTACTAGAGTGCGAGACAGCAAGCACAAGATGATACCAAAAGGAGGCCAAGCAAAGTAGATTCAATGAGATGCTTCAGCAGCATGTGTGCCTCCATAAGATGTAAGCCCTACTATCTTAAAGTTTTGTGTGGTAAAATTTGTTTGCTGACATCTGTAATACTAAATTATTAGGTGAACCTATAAATTCTAACAAATCAGCTAATAAGGTCTTCACAAGCGATGGTAGTAGGGATAAGAATGAGTTATCAGGTTGTTTATGTCAAGAAACTTCACCACTTTGCCAACAAAATGATGTATTATTGCTTCAAGGAAACACACCAATTCTGGATGTAGTAGGTGAGCTCGATTATCAGTTGGTTTATGTTTGAAGGTCAGAATGATCTTTATTCCCTTTCTTTTTTTCGTTGACATTGTCTTTGCTTCAGCATATTCATCTGCTAGTGATGCCATAAGCATTTACAGGGCCAAAAACCAAGTTAATTATTGTCAATATGATTATACCCAATGCTATAAAAAAAAAAACCTTTGACTGCAGGGAACTCAAGAATCAGGTGCTTGGTAGCACAATCTTTGCCAGATGTTATATCAAGCTCATTAAGAACTCCTACATGTGGTGGTATTCTTAACAATGCAAGGGTTTACACTGTAGACCAGATTATTCCATCAGTAACTGGGGGAAGCTGTACTGAGATTAATCACAATAAAGCACCATCTGAGACAGTTATTTTTGAGGGTATGGGAGCCCTGATTGATCCCACCTCTACAGTGTCACCTTTAAAAGAGGAACTGATGCCATTCTCGAAGACTTCATCCATGTGGGAACCAATAGAGTCGATGGAAATATTCCAGGTAATGCCTCAACAGCCACATTTTCGCCCATTGGAGCAGTACTCTATGGAGTTTCGCGAAGGAATGGCTATTGGTCTTATGATATCATTTGCCAACTTAGTTGCCAATATTCAGCAGATACATATTGATGATGCACAAGCAACTATTGAGGGAAGGTTGAGGGCACTCGGTGCCTTTGAGGCAAATGGATTCAATGTTCATTGTTTGCAGTCCCGCCTTCAGGAGCTGCTTGAGATGCATGTCAACCGAAGGCAGTGCGAGACTAGAAAAGCAGCACTCAAAGTGAAGATGTTAGAGAAAAAAGATGATAATGAGAGGCTAGACTCTTTAATTGCAGCATTTGATAAAGCTATCTTGGAACTGGAGCAAAATCTTGCCAGCTTCCGCGATAAAAAAGATTCAGTCATCAGGGAAAGGAGCAGCAATGATTCCGAGATATCCAAATTGCAAGTGAATATCCTGGAAGCTGAAGCGACTTATAATTCTGCTGAAGAAAATTTCAAAGCTATTTTATCTGCACCATGGTGAACGTCGACAACGATGACATCTTAAGATGGGTTTTTCTTTTTCTTTCATCTGTAGTGTGAGCTTATGACATCTTAAGATGGGTTTTTCTTTTTCTTTCACCTGTAGTGTGAGCTTAAGTTAGGAAGTGTTTCTTTTCGGACCCATGTGTAATTTTGAACACTGTTGTAATCATCAGATGCTATGTAAATTGTCTGGTAGTTGTCACTCTTTATCATGTCAACCTAGTTTGGTGTTTGAAGCATATGATTGGTACTGTCGTTTGTTTATTTTTCCCTTGTAGTCAACTTTTAGCCATTTTAATATTCATGCGTTACTCGTAGCATTCATATAAACTTTGTTCTGATGAGATAGCACATTAAACTTGCATTTGGTCATTCCATATGCACTGCTAGATTGTTCTACAAATGCCAAGGATGATATATAAAGACCAAGGAATAAAAAGGTATGTGAATAGATGATGGAATTTACTTTACACTATAGCTGTACTTGTCAATAGGATGATATGTTCTGTAATGTTTGTTTGCGGGCTACATAATTATTTGTGAATGAAAGCATTTGTCATATGAGTGATCGTATTATAGCGGCAGTTTAGACACCTCAAAATCATTATAACGGCCGTTACAATGTTATCGTCTTATCCGCTGTTCGGTGCTTCAGATGTCGTATCCAATCCATCTTTATCAGAAGCTTTCAACATCTACGCACGAATAATAAAGAAACTTTAAAAACGGACCGCAAACCCGAACTTTATTAAAATTATAACTACGTCGATATCGGCTGACGGGAAGGAATCTCTCCTCCACTCGATCGGCTTGACCCAATGGGGGGCGGCGACGGCGGCGGTGGTGGCGGCGGCGGCGGCGGCGGCGTGGTTAAGGACGTCGGATCGAAGGCAGAGCTTGATGAAGCGCTCCACGGGGCGGCGCCGGTGCTGGTCCACTTTTGGGCGTCGTGGTGCGAGGCCTCGAAGCAGATGGATCAAGTCTTCGCCCATCTTGCCACCGACTTCCCTCGAGCCCTCTTCCTCAGGGTCTGTATCCCCCTTCCCCTTCTCCCTATTTTCGTCTTTCGCTTGTTGTGTCTTCCCTCTGTGTTGCAATTTTTAGGAAAAGATTCGTTCTTTGATTCTCTGTCTCCTAGATTTTGTACGGGGCTTAGGGTTCTGAATTCGTTTGCGTCGCTGATGATATGATTTTCGGTGTTCTTTTGGTTTTCTCGGTGCCGAACCGGAAAGGGGTTAGGGTTTTTATGGGCGTGGTATAACGTTCTTGTTTGTTGTGGCTGGGGTTTCTGTTAATTAGCACCGAACCTGGTGAAGATAGACGTCTGCTGATAATACTCTCGAGTGTTTTTTTGTGTTTTTGCTGTTCAAACGGGTAATTTTGACAAGGTTCTGCCAACTTAGGTTCCTGCATATGGTTGCTTTAATTGCAACTGTTGCTTTAGTCTCCCCACGCACTCCAAGATGCACTGCTTCAGTCTGAATCAGATCATTTAATCGGACGACTTGAGATAGGTTACAGTATATCTATGGTGTTTATCATATTGGAGGTTCGTCTCTATGTTGCTTGCTGCACTATTGATCTACTTATCAACCTATCCTATCTTTTTTTCACGTAGACTGACTTCCAAATAAAAGCACAACCTATTATTGTAAAAAACTGATTTTGAATAATTGATTCCTTGTTAAAAGATGAATAGTACTCGATCAATATTTGCTTGCATGTTCATATAAGTGCTGGTAGTAGTAAGGATCATGCTTGCTTCTTCTTGTAATCCTTAGGTTACTCTATCGGTTAGCTTTATATAGTTCCTGTTATTTGCTCTTCAATGTGGTCCAGGGTAATTTTGGGCTTGCACCTTGAAACTTGTGATGCTTCTTGTTGAAAATGCATTATTTCATTAATCTTGTACTTTTGAGTCAATTCAATGTTCTCCGTTTTGACAGTATATTAGTGTTGCAGCTCACAGCTTTCCACTCTTCCGTCAGTCTTCCATGTGGAGATGGTTTACTGAATTACATGTACATAATCATAGTTCATTTAGATCTGATATTTAGTATGGACAACTATGATAATACATTGGTGTTAGTATGAAGAATGATTTTGTAGATCCTAATGTTTAGCACCAACATACAGTATCAACTTAACACTAATAAGGAGTTTAAAATGTGTTAGTAGTTGCTAATCACACTTAATATGAACATATCAACGCATGGCTATCATGTCAGAATCTATGTTCAGATGCACATTAGTTGAAAGTAAAAGACAGGAAGTCCTAGAAGTCGAAGCCTTACAATAAAAACGCTCAGCAGAATAAAGAGCAGACTGTTCGAGTTGGATAAGGCTCACCATTCTACTTTTTACTTTTTTGAACCATTAAGGCCCTCTATCTGCTCTAAAGCCATGACAGATAGACATGATAGAGGCACTCTCGTAGCCTTCTTGGGTCCCTGATCAATGCAGGAAGATCTGCTTAATCTCACCCCAGTTTAGTCCACCATCAGATCATCATGTTGGGGTCTGCTATGGTCTTTGTACATGTAACTTTCTTATTGTCGTGTAAAGATATGCATGTGTTGGTTTAGAAAACTGGATTGGTTAAGACTATGTAGGAAATCATTAGCATTAAACTCGCTAACAACATTATCAACTATTTCTACTTCTAGCTGTTTAGGTCATTGATAAATGAGATTGAAACTTTCTATGAGTTTTACATAATGGTACATAACATATTCCATTACAGGATACTTTTTCTTTATAAGTTAATACCTCTATCACTCGACTTTTACCATAATCAACACTTAAAAGGTTCCAAAAAATATATATAATGATTTTGTATCACAAGAAATTTCTCGTCATATTTCTTCAAAAATGATAGATGAAGCAAAGATTAACGCAGAAGAGATTGAGGAAGATGGACACCTATGATAGATAAGAAGGAAAGAGATCATTTTTGGGTCCACTAAAAGCTTGGTTCATCATGGTTAGATTTTAGAATTTTCTACTTCTAGCATATGAGATCAACTTATAAGAATCTGAATGTTAAGAACAAGTGCTTGTACTATTATTTAGCCTTGGTACCATGATATTGTCCTCGATCACATGTATGAGTTCTTAGTCTTGGAAAGTTACAAGAATGTTATCCCTATCCTTGTTTGCTTTTGTCTAGGTTGGATTGTATTGCATGCTTTTATGCCAATCTTTGTAATATACTTGCTTATTTGTGTTTTCTAAGTCTTCTTAAGAAGATTCCATTTTAAGCTTTAACAAGGGGCACTGCCTAAAAAATATTTCTCATCTAATAAAAACAACATAAATTATATTTAAATAGAGGACATTAAAAGTCAAGTGAAACCTAAGTTCAAATGTACAATGCACTAGAAGGTTAATCAGGGATTTTTTTTTAATCTAAGGAGAAATGATTAGGTTCCAAGTCTCTTGATTTTGATTAAGCAGGTGGAAAAGTCTATGGAAAGTAAATATAGCTTACTTTGTATTAATGCACAATCGAAACATCTAAATGGTTCCACAACCAGAAAATAGATGTGATTGTCCTTTGTATTATTTTAAATATAAATAGAGTTCTATAAATGTTATTTCTACCTTAAAACAAGCTATATTTCACCTACAATAAATTTGTTGAATGAAGTAAAATATGTCATGTAAGATTAATATTTTAAGATAATTTTTTATGGCTAAATCTTATTATTTCCTTCTTGCTAAATCTTTAGGTATATCATTATTTTCAATAAGAAAGCATCCTTGTGTTGGTCTACCTTCTCCTTTTCTTGGTTAAGGTTGGGTATCTTCAGTTATGGTTCATAATTTCTTCTGGTCTTTTGACATTGAAGTTCAATTCCAGCTCCTGTTTTGTGTAACATCTTGATACCTGAAGCTTGTCATTATCTCAGGTTGAAGCAGAAGAGCAGCCAGAAATTTCTGAAGCGTATGCAGTTGCAGCTGTTCCATACTTCGTTTTCTTGAAGGTTAGTGCTTTCAGGACAGCACTTTGTTTGTTCATGGTGGACAGAAATTGACCTTTTCTAATCTATAAAAGGTGCCCCTCGAATATTAGTTGAAACTTGAAACCAAGTTTATATAGGGAATGTTCTGTAAAATTAGGAGGTTTTCTACTGTTGAACAACATTGTATCAGGATTTTGATCAATTCTGAGTATTAACATGTTATATTGGACTGAACTTAGACTGCTAACAGCGACCAGATTCATATTTCACTTAAATAAAATTGTAGCACCTTCATCCTTATCCTTATGAGAATTCACTTTTTTTTAAACATCTATGTAGTTAGGGCTATGACCAATTTTTTAATGATAATATTTGATTATTATAGTGTTTGTTGGAATATTTTAGCAGTCTAATTATTTTTTTAATTCAGACATAAGATGAACCTGGGGAATTTAAAGTTCAGTTCAATGCAGAAGGGATCTCATAACCTGTGATTTTGTTTAGTTTGATGAATTCATCATGCTACGTCAGTGTGGAGTGGAAGTGTGACATTGCAGAACCTCCCAGGATTTTGTTTATTGGCTGCCATCTTCCAAATATATTAATAAATTTGTTAAATCACCTTTTGTCAGGATGGTAAAAGTGTTGATAAACTTGAGGGTGCAAATCCATCCATTTTGGCCAACAAGGTTGCTAAAGTTGCTGGATCCACAAGCCTTGTAGAATCTGCTTCACCTGCAAGCCTTGGGATTGCTGCTGGCCCTACAGTTCTGGAAGCAGTGAAAGACATGGTAAAAGAAAATAATTCTTCCAAAAATGAAAATGCAAACTCTGACCAGAGTGGATTGACAACGCGTCTATGGCAGCTTGTGAATTCTCACCCTGTTTTCCTATTCATGAAAGGAAGTCCAGAGCAACCAAGGTGTGGATTCAGCCGACAGGTTGTTGAAATTTTGAAGGATGAGGGAGTGGAATTTGGAAGCTTTGACATTCTTACTGATAACGAGGTCCGTGAGGGAATGAAGAAGTTTTCCAATTGGCCGACTTTCCCTCAGCTCTTTTGCAAGGGTGAGCTTCTTGGTGGTGGTGATATTGCAGTTGCTATGCATGAAAGTGGTGAGTTAAAAGATGTATTTAGAAATCATGGAGTTCCTATCAATTCTAAAGAAACCAAAGTTGCAGAAAGTGCAAAAGATGTTTCCGAGACTTCTATACCTGAAAAAGGTGGTGGCATTTCTGATTCCATGGGCCTTAATGTTGAATTGGCTTCTCGTCTTCGAACTCTTGTAAATTCAAGCCCTGTCATCGTCTTCATGAAAGGTAGACCAGAGGAACCGAAGTGCGGCTTCAGTCATAAGGTTATTGAAATTCTTCAGCAAGAGAAGGTTGCTTATGAGAGCTTTGATATCCTCTCCGACGAAGAAGTGAGGCAGGGTCTGAAAATTTTCTCTAACTGGTCTAGCTATCCACAACTTTATATAGGAGGTGAGCTGATTGGAGGATCTGATATCATGATGGAGATGCAGAAGAGTGGGGAGCTGAAGAAGATTCTAGCTGAAAAAGGAATTGTTCCAAAGGTCACTCTCGAGGACAGACTAAAAAATCTGGTTACTTCATCACCAGTAATGCTTTTTATGAAGGGCACACCAGATGCTCCTCGGTGTGGTTTCAGCTCCAAAGTCGTCAATGCCCTTCAGGATGAAGGAATCAGCTTTGGGTCTTTTGATATTCTCACCAATGAAGAAATAAGGCAGGGATTGAAGACTTACTCTAATTGGCCAACGTATCCTCAGCTTTACTACAAAGGCGAGCTGATAGGGGGATGCGATATCGTGTTGGAACTGCAGAACAGTGGGGAGCTGAAGTCTACGCTTTCTGAGTAGATGTTGCCGTCATCTATGCTAAACTGTTGATCATACAGTGTGTCTGAAGAGTTTGCCATCTTAGAATCTTGTCTACTGAGAGTTTATGTATGAGGGATCCAGTTATATGCTTCTAAGTTATCCTGTGTCGTTCACAATTCCCTTGCAGTTCTGCTATCACTCCGTCTGCTATACCTTCAGTTCCTCTTCATATTTTGCCTTTGGTTTAATGGTACTACTCTTTGCCCCAGACAATATAACTTGAAGAGATGCTACCCATTTACATTACATTTGCACTTGGTTTTATGGTATTTCGTAACTTTTGACGAACCTTATTTTGCACTCATCGAAGACAGGCCCTATAAACTTTTATCTTGGACCGTGAAAACATTTATTTATTAGTATAGGAACATTAGTTGGTTGGATCTTTCACTTGAACTTGACGATAGAGTTCCTTTGAACGAACCATCCTATGATATTAAATCTGAACTATTTAACTTTCGATATTTATTTAGTTTTTTTTTTTGAATTTTTTTGTCATAGTATTATAAAGGCCTTGTTAGTTAATTTGAATTACATTAGGTAGGGTGCAAGTAATAAATATTATAAGACATCTTTTCATTTGTAGAACGAGATATGGATACATCAACTCGAAGTTAAGACCGAGTTATTTTCAATAAAAGAAAATGTTATATGGATTGGAGAAAGAATGAGATAACATTTAGAATTACTGGACCTGTGAATGAGATTTAATGCCAATAGTCCAACTGCAGGATTGTGGAGCTTTGATCTAAAAGGAGGATGAGTAAAGCAGAGATCCTGATTGACCAACTCAAATGACGATCTTAGAGCTGTCTTTTGAGAATTCTACAAGATATTGGATTAAAGACCAACAATAACTTGCATGACATGTAATGGTGGTTGAATTGGCTACCTTGCTCAACACTACAAGACACAGGCTAACACAGTCACTCGAGGAAAAAGGATTTCCATTATTCTCTTGTTGCTTCTCCAAGTTCTAAACTTGCCTGCTACTTCAGAAGCATTCTACAGAAGGAACAAAAGGCCGGCCAGCAGAGTGAGGTAATTGAGACTCCACACCATGTTCATCGGTTGTCTTCTGCTCATCAATCATGGCTAACATAAAAAAATATTAGCACACAGCCTTTCCTTGGAAGCTAGAGTACATTGATCTGCAGTTACGCGTCATAGGTGTTGGCCACCATTCTTGTGCATGGTACCTACTTATGATTACTACTTGCTATCCTCCGTAGTTTACACGCCCCTTGCTCTCGTTACTTGTTGAAAGGAGAAGGCTTAGAATTATGCATCCTCGGAACGTAGATTACGTACAATAACTATATCATTATAAGCATAGATGAAATAATAATGGCCTGTAACTTCGCTTTGTGCTCCAGTGGAAAGGAAGACGCAGTGACGTGCGCCAGACGCTGCATCAGTTGTGCAGTGGATTTGGACCCTGAGGCACCAATCTCTTGGAAACTCCATGAATCGGGCGGAAGCGGATGCCATCGTCGACGTCGTTGTCGCCGTGCTCTTGGGAAGGAGAAATCCGGGAGAAGTAAGCAATGGGCGGCGTGGAGAACTCGCTCTTCCACCTCTCCACCTCTCGGTTGACTGTTCTTGCACGGCCGAGGCTGGCAAACTGCCCAGCCACCAGCAGAAGCAGGAGAACGAAGGCCATGCGCGGCAAAAGAGAGCTTGGCGACCTCATGGCGACAAGGCGAGAAGGAGAGCGAGGTAGAATCGAAGCCAGGCGAGAGTATAAGAAGGTCGAGAAGCCTGCCCTGATGGGCCATCTGCTACAGGGAGTAGACCACCCATCAAAATGGGACGTAAGCTTGTTCCATCTCGCTGAAGTATCCCTGCAATGCTGTTGTCATATATGATGAGTGTTGACTACGTAGGGGATGGCGATTCCCCCCTCTCTTCCATTTGGCATCGCAGAAGAGAGTGATGAAGTGAGTTATGGTATAGTATATTAATACTCCATGATCGTAATTTATCTGCATGATCTTGACATCCCTGAAACCCGTGTCCCGAGGACCCAACGAGAGTGCCACCGGAGGACAAACGAGACCCAACAAAAGAGCCGGGAAGATCTCGATCGAGCTTAGCCGGTAATAATTAATACGAGTATAAAGGATTTACTGAGGGTGTAAACGACAGGTGTGCTGTGTTCCCATCGATGCAGCATTGGGAATTAAGGGTGGAGCAATGAGATCCAGGCTACATGGGGCCCAATAAGTCTATCACTTGTACTCCAATCACCGTCTTTTAAATAAGGTTTTAATGGCTTTGCCGACCGCTTCACATTTTATTAGCATTGAAAACGATGTCTATAGCGACACTTTGCAGACCTTACTGGAACCTGTAAGGAAGATGTGGATTTGGTAACTGTGGTAGAAGATTTAGCCATTAATTTGCAGCTTAATGTCAACTTTTCCTGTGACCTGATAGTATTAGTCGCAATTTCTTTTTTTAGTGGTCTAAATTATGAGCATTTCCTACATTAATTCACGTAGCTAAATAGCGTACTCATCGACAATAAAATTTAGTAAATAGGATATATAATTCAATTACCTACATCCTAATTCACATACATTTCTTTCAGTAACCTTCGTTCAGAGAACTCAGGTTAAACACTTGCATCAAAATTACACACTTTGGAGGGACATATATCTATTTAAATACAATTAAGTAAGATTATTTTTGTGCCAAATTTCATACGTCAGCAGAGTATACTGTCATATGTCATTTAGGTTAGGCAGGCTATGAAAGAGGTGGATGATTAGTTGATGGTATTCGTTAACTACTTTGATCTGACCAATGTAGAAAATGTGAGAGTTGATGCATTAAACACCACACGTTTGCGAGACTACCCCAATGTCCGATAATAATGCCAAAACATACTGACACTCGCACTGACTTTTTCTCATCCTATAAAAAATTATTACCCTCATAAATACTTCAATTAATTTTACATTAAAAAACAAATATTTCTAAAAAAGATTTACCATCACAATATAATAGTTGATGAGGGAATTAAAGATTAAGTAGCCGACCCTAATAATTAGACACTACGAGTTCTTGTTGTTGATGCCGATGAGTCACATCGCGTTAAAGAGAGGCGGTAGGAAAAAGATGGCTCCAGCTTGCGCTGTCGATGGAGAAAGGCGACGACTTAACTCATCGTCTCTAAGACCAATGATTCCATGAAAAGGGAAAAGCAAAGCCACAGCTCATCCTATTTGAGAACGATTTACTCCGGCTTTCTGAGACCGTTGGCGTACAGTGAGTCTCGAATCTCCATTCATGAAGACGATGCCTTGGTCTCCATGTCAACCATTCTGCTGTGTCACCAAGAAGATGAACATCAGCTTTCTCATCCTTGGTTTTCACACGGATGAAACAGACCACAGATTAGCTTCATCGTTGCAGTCTCAAGAGTCCAGAGTTCTGCATTACGTTACCTCTCTCTCTCTCTCTCTCTCTCTCTCTCTCTCTCTCTCTCTCGTGTGTGTGCGAGTGAATCAGAGGAATCCTCGTAGAACTCTGCCCAAACCAGAGTCGAAAAGATTTATGTGAAGGAAGATTCTCCTCCCGCTTACAGATTGCCTCAAATATTAACATAATTCGCTCTCTCTAAGAACGTATTCTAGCACCGCACAAATCAAATCATCAACAAAAAAGAATTTGTGCAGGAAGAAAGGATTCAGAATTGAATGAAAAATGATATGTCTGAAACCCAACAGGCGAGACTCCCAAGGCAGTCAAAGAATACTGATGTTACCCTCTTACATGGCAACTCGAAGAATAATCTGTTTACTTAAGAAAAAGAAACTTACATATAACAAATGTCTCTCTCCCAATCTTAATTTTACATCCAAGTTCATCCAGAATCTAGCATATACTGATGTATTTTCATCCATCCTTGGTTAAAAAAAAAAAAGGCAGCGAGCATAGAAAACACAATTCAATTACAGAATATTCAGGCACTGGTTGATCCCATATAGCATAGAATGGAAGCTGAACACAAAAGGAGGTTTTATGTAATGAGATATCACTGCTTCTAAAAGCAGCAAGGCCAAGCAACCAGGCACAATGACACTTCAGTTCGTGAACTGTCCCCAATGACGCCATAGATCACACTACCATTACCATCTGATGGTATAACAATAGGCGATCACCCAAAGACACATCCAAGAATATACACCCAGCATATTCCTGTCATACAAACTGCATGCACCATGGAATAATGAGAATCCCTACTTTCTTATATCAGGCAGGTTTTTATTAGTGAAAAACCAACATCTGCTAGCTGCTAAATATGAGGTCCAGAGATTGACAGACAAAGTACTGGGACACGAAAAACATTATATACTACTATCAATGAGGAATGATCAATGGAACTTGATCTCCGGTGCTTCACCTTGCAATGATTTCCATTGCTTATGCATTATGGACTGCTGCATCATCCTCGCCTGACGGACCATTCTTCTTTGTTTCATCCCTCTAGTCTGCTTCATCAGCATGACTTGCAGGACCATCCTCCTTCGACATTTTGCTATGTTCTGCTTTGGCACCAAGGGCTGCTGTAACATCCTCCTTTTGTGCATCATGATCTTCTTGACTGCTTGCACCCTTTGTGGTCTCAGCAATTCGTTCCACTGCGTCTGATGTACCAACATCAGACCCCTCAGTCTTGATTGTGCCCTCCTTTACATATTCGCTCATGAATTTATATTCCCAGTCTTGCAAGGCCAGAAATATCACCAGTCTAACTCTTTGGCTCAAAAGACGTCTTTGCTAGTGCTCTACTTGCATCTTTGCCAGCAAAAAGTGCATATGGTCCACCAGGTCCATAAAACATCCCGGGAACGACAGCACTGAAATGTAAAGATACGAAAGATATGTGATGCTAATGATGGTTGTCAACGATAAGCAAAAGCGTATGTAGTTCAGTCTCAATTGGATGATGCAACACCTGTTCCCTTTAGTGCCAGGCAATGTAAAAGGTGGCATGCATACATTTAAAGAAAATTAGCTGCTAAAATTTAGTGCATACGGATTTAGGCAATCACGATAACGCATTGAACAACAAAAATGTTCATTCAACCAAATTACCATCTAGACACAGGCACAATTTAGACACTAACATACACCTATTGTGAAAAGAAAAAGGATGAACTCAGTGCCAAAGACTCCTAAAGTTTCAGGAAAGAGGCTGTTTCATGCACATGCAGCCTGTTAATACCAATGCTCAACCTCAGTTAACATTGAATATTGTCTACATGAGGTCATGCCTATACAGCCTCTTACACATTAATTGAAGGTAAAAAAAAAAAGAAAAACGTTTCAATTTCTGAAGATGACAATCCACTTTTAGCCAACCGCTATAGAGTACAAATAGAGACAGATTACTATAATACAAGGAGCAAGCAAAACAATTTCCTGCCTTATCATTTTTCTTTTTGCAAAATAATACAAAGTAGACTGTAAATATAGATGGTAGCACTTACTAATATCACAAATAAAATTTCTCCCAAGAGTATCAACTGTACAAAAATTATTGTCTAAAAGGAGGAAAATGTAGTTCAACTTTAAAAATCAAGTGCTCATTTGCTAGATGTCGCTAACAGATATGAAAACAACCACTTCAAAGATGATATGCAGGTCACAAACACGTAGAAGGACATAGAATCTGGCTTGGTAAATTCAATGAGACCATTCAGCTGCCAACCCACTAATACTTTCAGAGAGCAGCATATATTTACAATTCAAGACATAAGCAGCAGGCAACGTGCTTGATATGGAAGTTTACAAGCATGCAACACAAACTGAAGCTAAAATATCTAATTTAATGAGAATAGCTGGCCAAAAAGATTTAGAAAGAACAAATTAAGCAATAACAACTAACATCAGTAACCATTAGCAGCTAAACTACCAATATGGACTATATAAGATGCATAGTTGCAGAAACACCATAACAAAGACAAGATTATCAACTAAATCAAGCCTGTTGGCTAAATCAATAGGAATATCCATAGCTGATGAGCTCAAAGTTTATGTCAGCTCAGAAGCAAATATCAAACAGTTATCCTTGCAACACATAATAGTACGTAGTAGCTTCCATTTCTTCAGGATTTAGGTGGTTGTAAGCATAGCTAGGCATATTATAATAACATAGGATGAACATGCTATTTGATATCATGTAAAAACCAACCATAAAAGTTATCCGCCTTTTATCTCATCAACAAAAGCTTACACCATCTTAAAAATTTAATGGGAACTTTTATACACAAAATCACGAATGAAAAGATGAAATTTAACTGATGGTCACTCAAAGTTCAATACTCAAAAAGCAGCGAAGGTCGTCAACAGAAAGGAAAAATTGGCCTAAATGAGAAGGGATCAGGTAAAGACAACTGAAAGGCGAACAAGAAAAAGGAAGGCACTTGGCTCTACACCTTAGCAGAACGAAACCGATCCACACATGCAATTTGAGATGCAATTAGGGCTTAACCAAGAGATCCAAGGACAGACAGAGGGTATGGGGTGAAGAGGGACGTGCTCTGGGTGACGTCATAGACCTGGCCCTTGATGGCCATGAGTAGCGGGTAACTTGGGGCCGGAGCTGTCGTAGGCACGGAGCTCCTCTTCGGTGATCTCCCCGAGCTGCACGGGCAGCGGGAGGGGCTCTACCGTCTCCCGCTCCGCAGCACCTCGGTCCTGCGGCACCTGCGGCTGGGGCTCGAGGAACCCCAACACGGCGTAGTAGAAGTCCACCGCCACCGCCAGCACCGTGAAGAACGTCACCGGTGATAGCCCCATGTACGCCTCCACCACGTGCTTCAGCGTCTCCTCCGCCTCCGCCTCCGCCTCCGCCTCCGCCATCCACATCGCTCCGCTCCATTCCTCTCCGTCTCCGCTCCATATCAACGTTGATGACGTCTTCGATTCTGATTGGTCTGACGTCGTTCCTCGTGGTTGGCTTGCTTCTCCCGGGAATTTTAAGTGTGGAGTTTTAAGTGTGGCTCGCTTCGCCCGGGAATTCACGGAACGGGTGATCTCCTGTAGTTTAATCTCAGCCGCTTATTTGATTTGACGACAATAAGTACGAATCAAAATGAACGCGTGGGATTCTACGATTGAAAATGTGAACTTTGTCTTGTTAGTGAAATTGCGTTTCCTCGAACCCGACCTGGCGGAGGAAGGTGGGGTATAGGTATGGCGAGTGCGTGGGAACGGTCCGTAGAAATGCGTCGTCAGCACCCACCAAAGTTCAGTGCGTAGTAATTCTATAAACTTACGAAAATTACAAATATGCTGGAAATTTAAACACTAACATAAATATCTATCAATGAGGTGGGTATCCGAAACTCAAATTTGATTAAAATATTTATTACTAGAAAATATTCTCATAATCAATCATATCTTATCAATTAGTGCACGAATATAATAAACTAGGATCGAGTCACTCTCATGAGTAGTGACGTGGAAGTAGTTATGGTCTATTATCCATGGAACACCATTCAGGTTGATCTTGTTAGTCTTCGTAAACAGTAATTTACAAGTGGTTGTTAGGGTCCTCGTAGAGAACAGTTCATTGGAGATCGTTCAGGCCCATCGCCCCTCGTGATCAAAATGCCAAAGGGAAAGCATTACAATCGTTATAGACCTATTACCCCTTGGACAAAATGCCAAAGGAAAGGTGTTACAACCATTACGGTTGATTCCCTCAATCAGATAAGTATGGTGCAAGCTGAGGGGTTGGATCTCTCGGCGATTAACATCTTGTCTTTCATTCCACCTCAAAAACTAACTTGGGCATCAGAGGGTCGAGTTGAGAAACTCACCCCGACATTTATGCAAGAAACTATTGAGGAACTAAACTCCACCTCGTCCTAGACTCGGGACCACCTTGGACACCCAAATTCCACCCGAAGACCACCTCGGGTGCCCTAGTGTCCTCATCAGCCACCTCATAGGATTGTCATGCAAGTTCCTCAGACGCTTTTGCACCTTTAAGTTCAAATTGAATCGGGCCAACTCACGATCAACGGTACTCCCCCACAATACTTTAGCGCTAAATGGAGGGCCTTGAATGTCGCAAGGACATTTGCCTGCGAACCCTCTCAATGAGCACTCTAATGAGGAGACTCTACCTCTAACCTATAGTGCCTTAATATAAGGAGGGTAGCTACCCTCCTTTTATCAATTGGATGTATCCACCTTGGCTCAAACACTGAGGCATTACTAGCGCTTGTTCAACGACCTTGGACTCTCACCTCGAGAGATAAGCATGGGGCATCGAGTTGTGCCCATCGAAGCCTTCCTAGACCTTACGCACCAAGTTTAAGCACTCATGGGGATGATGCAAGTCATTGCCTCACTTTTGCCCTAACTAGCTCAATAGACCATGTCATCATTGCAGCCATGATCAGTGTCTCAACCACCACTAGCACCCACACCTGACGGGGTTCCCCTAACTAACCCAATGTCGGTAGCCCATGACTGCCCTTAACTAGCTAAAATATCGATCATAACACCATACTCCCGATAGTGGAGTTCAATGCACCTCTGTACTAGGAGCTAGTCTTACTTGAGTCGGAGATGCAATTAATAAATTTGATGGATGACTTCTTGAGGGTCCAACTACGATAGGTGGATCAACACCTGGATAAGATACATTGGGAGTTCCAACAATCAAAAGGGGAAGGCACAAATGACCCCACCTCAAGTTGCTCCCCATTTGTTTATAGCATATAAGAGGAGCTAATTCCGATGAACTTTCATTTACCATTACTAGAAGCCTTCAATGACAGCTCTGACCTAATGGAACACACCATAGCTTTCGAAGCTCATATGTCATTATATAGTACCTCGGATACTTTAATGTATCGAATGTTTCCAACGACACTAAGGGGCTTGGTATGAGAATGGTATAGTTGCCTGAAGCCACTTTCAATTTTGTTCTTTGCTCAGTTCACGAAGGAATTCGAGCCCTACTTTCTCGTGAACATATGCCCGAGGCCATCTATAGCAACGTTGCTTAGGCTGAGATAGAGAGAGGTCAAGACTCTCTTTGACTTTGTCATGTAGTTTATTGGCAAGATCCAAGACATGTAAGATACTTGCCCTTCTCTAGTGATACAAGCTTTTATGATGGGCCTATGGCCCACTCGCTTCTTCTAATCATTAATGGAGAGACCACTGGTAATAATCCCTGAGATGCTCCAAAGAGCCAATTAGTACATAACTACAAAAGCAATGATCTCAAGTAAGCAAAAAGAAACCCACAAAAGTGTTAGAAAATCTAAAGTAACACCACATGCACAACAAAAGAACAAAAAATAAAAATCTCATATTTTTTTTATAGAAAATAGATTCTCATCATCATGCGAAGATTAGTGTGCAAAAACTCATAAAATCGAAAACTACACATATGTAAAAGATATATTACCTAGAAAGATTATATGTCCTTGAAAACCTATAGATCTATGGGAGAGGATGAAGGAGATTAATTGTCCTCCTCTCTAGTGATAATTTATATGACAGATGCGACAAAGAAGCTCCTCAAATTACTGTACGATCCTCCTCTTCACGCACACTATATGATCAAGAAGGGGTCGACCATTTTTGCTATCCACATGCCTCATAACTGAAGTTGTCGATTGAAGAGGAGAGGGAGGGAGGAGTGTAGGAGGTGGCAACCAAAAAGAGTCTAGCCAATGCTGTTAAAAAATTTAGGGGCAACACAACACGTGTAGCAGAAAAACAGAAAATACAAAAGCCTAGATTTTCCCGTAAAGATTGTTATTATGTAAAGATCGATGCATAAAAATTTGTAAAATAAAAAAATACATATAATAAAGATAGTACGTTGGGAGATCATATATCCCTGAATTTCTACAGATTTATGGAAGAAAATGAAGGAGATCAAACATCCTCCTCTCTAGTGATGATCCACACGATAGGTGCTGCAAAGATGCTCCTCTCTATGGAGAGGAGAATAGGAGGTGACTGTTAAAAAATTCGTAGCTTATGAGCCTTTGGTTCCCTCATATTTATAGATGCCCTCTGTTAACCCTATTGAGTATTGGATCTCCATCCAATTACCCAAGCCTCTTAGATTAATGGATCTCTACCCAATAATATCTTATTAGCTCTTATTGGATCTCATCCATGAGATCCAATAATTTAAGGCCTTATTGAATATCCAATAAGATATGAGTTCCGATAGATATCTCACATCCGAACCTCTACTCGTTACAATACCTACCATATGTGTATGACCCTCTAGGCCCAATATTTAGCTGGTCATGAGTCATACCTATCAGAATTTTTCTGACTTGGTGAATTATTATCTCCATAATAATTCACTCGACTCATCGACTATGGACGTACTAAGTCACTACGCTGTAGTCTCTAGACGATACAGGGAAATCCAATCCTTTGGACATATCTGTCCTCAGTTATCATGTACATATAATCCCTCATCTATATAATATCATAGAGACTATATATCAGGTACGGTGTTGTCAGCCTCATATGGTTTTCACTTGAGTCTCGCTCTAATCGGATTCTCTTAGAAAACTCTTTCTCTCTCAATCTGAATGACCCTAGCCAGGGATTTGTTTAAGCAAGAATATATGAGATATTCCTCTTATGATATCAAGAGTAGACGATCCTCTATTGACACTCAATTGCCTTCGTAATGATGACTACCATTCCTGAGAACCGATTGTACCAAATCTATAACTTTTCAAACCTGTAAGTCTGACGTCAAATAATGGAGTACTCATTATCGAGATAACCAAGATGATTTAGGATCTGTGTTTAAAGGTATATCGATCTCATTATCGTGATCTCATCATGATCCGATTCTCATTATATAGATCCAAGGATTTCATAATATTCATCCAGATAATATGAGAAAATACCAGCAATAATAAGTAAAGAGATCGATGCAGTATATTACAGGTGCTAGCAGGGCAACAATAACTAACACACTCATAGGCGATTGGCCCACGGGTGCCGCCTGCAGCCTGCCTGCAGGCCCCCTTGCCCGCAGTCACCGTAGCTGCATGCAGGCCACCAATGACGGCCAAGGCTATAAGAAACCTTTGGCTACTTTGCGAGGGCAACAATAGTTGCTTCGCCTTTCTTATTGTTGCATCAATAATTTTAACATCAAAAGCCTTTCTAAATCACAATACATGTAGTTTAAATTTTAATTTTTATACGAACAACTTGGCTTTGATACCAATATTGGGAAATCTAGGGGTGACATCACATGTGCAATGGAAGAACAAAAAACATAAATTCCTAGATTTTCATGAAAAAGATTTTATCGTCGTGCAAAGATTAGTACGTAAAAATTCAAAAAATCATAAAACTACGTATAAGAAAGATAATACATAGGAAGATCGTATATCCATGAATTCCTATAGATTTGTGAGAAAGGATGAAAGAGGTCAATCGTCATCCTTTCTAATGGTGATCTACACTGTAAGGATTGGAAAGATGCTCCTCTCTAGGGAGAGGAGAATAAGAGGTGTCTACGAAGAAAACCCCAGCCTATGGAGCTTTGGTTCCCTCATATTCATAGAGGCCTCATGTTAATCTTAATGGATCCTGCCCTATTGAGTATTAGATTTTCATCCAATTACCCAAGCCTATTAGATTTATGATTCTCTACCCAATAATCTCTTATTAGCTCTTAATAAATCTCATCCATGGGATCCAATAATTCAGGGGCTTATTGGATATCCAATAAGATATGAGCTCCGATAGATATCTCATATCTAAGCCTCTACTTATTACAACACCTACCATATGTGTGTGACCCTCTAGGCCCAATATCAAGATAACTGTAAGTTATACAAGTTAAAACTTACTCGACTCATTGACTACGGATGTACTAGGCCATTACGCCATAGTTCCTAGACGATATAGGGGAATCCAATCCTTTGGACCTATTTATCCTTAGTCATCGTATACCTATTGTCCCTCATTCATCTAATATCCCAAAGACTGTATATTGGGCATGGTGTTGTCAGACCCATACGATTTCCACTCGAGTCTTGCTTTAATCAGATTCTACTGGAGAACTCTTTCTCTCTTAATCCGAATGACCTTGACTAGGGATTTGTTTGAGCAAGAATATATGGGATATTTTTCTCATGATGCTGAGAGTAGATGATCCTCTATTGACACTCAATTGCCTTCGTAAGATTGTCTATCATCCCCGAGAACCGATTGTACCAGATCTAAAGCTTTTTAAGCTTGTAAGTCTGGCATCAAAGAATGAAGTACTCATACAAGATATTTTTGGTATCTCGAGTCTAAGAACCAGACACACAACTAAGGCTACGGAATCACTATCTGATGTCATGTATCATTAACCATCCAGCATTCCGTAAGTTCAATCAATGAACTTATTCTCCAATGAGCACCTGCACTGTATTTTTAGTGTCCCCACATGAGTAGCTATAAGACAAGCTACCTCCATTATATGGATGAGAATACAACACACTAGTTTGTCTGGGTATCTCGATGTCCCTCTCGAGTAACCTATGACCGGGATTATTTAGGGTCTGTGTTTAAAGGTGAATTGGCCTCATTATCATAATCTCATCACGATCTGATTTTCATTGCACAGATCCAATGATATCATAATATACATCTAGATAATGTGAGAAAATGTCTGTAATCATAAGGAAAGATATTAACACATCGTATTACAGGTGTCATCACTCATATGATTGGCTTGTACGACACCTATAACCAACATATGCCCTTTTGGTTCTTTCCTATTTATAGAGGTCCCTGTCAATTTAACCCTAATGGATCTTATCATATTGGGTACTAGATCTTCATCCAACTATCCAAGCCTCTTAGATTAGTGGATCTCTACTCAATAATCTTTCATTGACTATTATTGGATCTTATCCATAAGATCCAATAATTCAAAGGTTTATTGGATATCCAATAAGACAATGGCTCTAGCAGATATATTATATCTGAACCCTTATTCGTCGTAATACCTATTATATAAGTGTAATCTAGGCCTAATATTGATCTTTCCATGAGTTGTACTTATTATAACTCTTTTAGACTCAGTGAATTATCATCTCTTATGATAATTCACTCGACTCATCAACTACGGATGTACTAAGTCACTATATCATAGTCCTAAGACAATATAGGGGAATCTAATCCATTGAACTTATCTATCATTGGTTACTATGTACATATAGTCTCTTATCCATTTAATATCCTAAAGATCGTATACTAAGTATGGTGTTATCAGACCCATATAGAATCTGCTCGAGTCTCACTCTAATTGGATTCTCCCGAAGAGCTATTTCTCTCTTAATCCAAATGACCTTGGCCATGGATTTTTCTGAGTATAAATATATAGGATATTCCTCTCATGATACCGAGAGTGGATAATCCAATATTGATACTTAATTGCCCTCGTAAAGTTAGCTATCATTCTCAATGGCCAACTATGCAAGATTTGAAACTTCTAGATCTATAAGTTCAATATCAAAGAGTGGAGTACTTATACAGGACATCCTTGGTATCTCAAGTCTAAGGACCAGATATACAATTGAGATAATGGAATTGTTATTTGACAATGAGGTATTATCAACTATCCAGCATTCCGTGAGCAGATCAATCAGTAAACTCATTCTCCAATGAGCACTTGCACTATATCCCTAGTGTCCCCACATGAGCAACTATGAGACCAGCCACCTCCATCATATGAATGAGTATACAACACATCAGTCTGTCCAGTTATCTCGATGTCTCTCTTAAGTAACCTATGATTGAAATTACTTAGTATTTATGTTTAAAGGTAAATCATTCTCATTATCGTAATCTTACGATGATCTGATTCCCATTACATAGATCCATGAACAATATATACAACAGACAACATAAAATAAGAAAATTATCAATAATAATAAGTAAAGAGAATGTATAATATGTTGCATGTCATTACTCACATGATTGACTTGCAGGGTACCTATAACTAGCAAAAAGGCTTTGCCAAAAATCATCTTAGGCACCAACCTTGAGCTCACCACGAAGGAAATATAGTCGACTTGAGATACCTCACTCAAGGTTCGGGTCAACTCCCTTTAATATAACGAGGACCAAGATCTTCTTACGAATAAGAGAGAAAGGATTCCTGAAAGACCCATTGTTGATAAGAACCCCCATGGAAAGGAAGGATAAATCAAATTACTATCGCTTCGATTTGGATTATGGTCATGACATTAAGAAATGTCACAATTTGAAGGACCATATTAAAGCCTGTCGAGCCCTGTGGACAATAGTCCACATGGGACTATTCAGGTTGGCTCTGTCGATCTTTATGGGTAATAGTCTACGGGTGATCGTTTGGGTCTGACCCCTCTTAGTTGGCCCCTGTGGACAATAATTCATGAGAAGTTATTCAGACCTGTCACTCCCATGGACAAAACACTAGAGGAAAGACATTACGGTCATTATATGTGATTCCCTCAATTGGATAGGTATAAAAGTCAACCCTCAACGCTAGCTCAATGGTCGAATTTCCACAATTAACCTCTTTGTTCTTCGTTCTACCCCAAAAGCTAACTTGAGAATTGCAGGGGTTGAGTCAAAAAAAACTCTACACTAATATTTTACCTTAAGATCACCTTAGAATCATCTCAGGTACCTTGATGTCCTCATCAACCACCTCATAGGACTATGGTATAGGTTCCTTTATATCCGGCCTAAACACTGACGATGGTCTCCCCACATAATATTTATATAGTTATTGTTTGTCCTAATATTACGATTGAAGGAGAAGTAAAACGAGGAAAAATAAAAATGGTAAGGAAAATAAACAGAAATACTTGAATTAATACACGTGCGATACGTGCGTAATACAATTGGCAGTTTTACTTTTAAGACTCGAAGGGCTGCATCGTCATTCCATTCTTCTTCGATGCCCAAAGCGCAAAAGGTTCGATGCAGTTGTAGGGAAAGAAACCCTATCAGTTTCCATCCATTGATCTCAAATCCTTCCCTTAGTTTCGCTTGCAATCTTTCGATGTTTACCCTACGATAGACGAACTGTTGCTTCAATCGCAACTTCCGGTTCTTTCTTTCTAGCGTGATATAATTGTTTCGGGAAGTCGTACATGAATCCTCGAAGTAGGTTTCCTCCGCCCGGCATGGGCAACGGCCGAGGGGGCGGTGCGAGTACGAACCCTAATTTCTATGCAAGGAGCCCTCACCAGCACCAGCACCAGCACCAGCAGTATGCCCAGCAGAGTCCGGCGCATGGTCAGCCAAGTCAGCAGTTCCAGCAGCAACAGCAGTGGTCGAGAAGGAATCAGCTTGAAGGTGACTTTGGTGCTGGCCAAACAGTTAAATCGGTTCAATCTGAGGCCACTAATACCAGGTATACAGGAAGGAAGGGTCTTTGATTAAAATTGCTGGTTCTGTTGGTAAATTCCCTTGTAGGCTTTCACTTCTTGAATACTTGAAAACTACCTCAGAGAATCGAATTATGCTGTCCGCCATTAATTGTTTTAATCAGCGGGTGTCATTTGTTAGAGACATTGCAGTTAGGGCCAGTAATGATTAGGTGATTTCCAGCGTAAGTTGTGATCTCTAACCCATTGTGTCGGAAATGATAGTTTTTTCCCCTGTTTGTGCCAGGCTTTTTTGTTAAATGTGTCTAATGTTCTGCATAAAGTTGTCAGAATGATGTAAGATTGTGATTTGTCCTTATGGGTTGGTAGTTGTCGAATTTTGGGATGTTCCAAAATAAATTTTAGTAGACCGCATCTGGCAGTTTCGGGGATAGAATAATTCAGAGTCAAAATCTCTATAGAATGGAACAAGGTGAAATAGAAAGATTATTTCTCCAAAACACTTTTTTTGTACTTCTCATTAGTGGAGTCATCCGGAGAGAAACTGAAAAACAGAGAAAACCTGAACCTTTTTTTTTCTCGTTGTATCTTCCATATGCCTATAAAATTAACTTATCTAGCCCGATGGGATAATTGATAGTTAATTTATTGTACATGAACTACTAGTCCAAAATGTTTAATCTCAAGTTAACAATAGTCCATCTATCATACATATCCTTATAAGTCAATCTAAGTATTTGTTTATTTGGATATGAGGTTAAATCAGAAGTCATGGTTAAATCTTTTCATTTCTTCTGCATGAGGTGTATATTAATTAATACCATTATCCTTCTGGATTTTTTCTACCAACATATTGCATTTTGCTGCTTGAAGGGAGAAAAAAAGGATAAAAATAACGTAGAAGATGAAGTTTGCCTGGTTTATGTAGAAAATATTGTTTGCCTTCTTTAGGTCACATAACCTAGAGTTTAGTATATATACAACTCTGTAGGAACCTAATTGATCTAGGATTGGTCTAAAGGATTCCTTTTTACCCGAAAGGAGATGTTGTCTCATTTGACTGGTATTTTCAGCAACTAGTAATCTGAATTGCTGGATACTTTTGATGCTATTAGGGAGTTTTTGGGCAATGTCATCCCAATTTTCTTTTATCAAGTTTTTCTTGTACTAAACTAACCAGTTCACTTTTGGACCTTTTGCTTGATGAAAACAGTGCTCCAAATTGATTTGAACTTTTTTGTCCAGCGAAAGTGGAAGAAAGTCAACCTTTAGAAAGTCCCAGCCCCTTGATTTTGTCTTCTTTCTTTTTTTGCATGGTTTTCTGGTTATTGTAGCTGGTGGTATTTGTGTATGTTTCTTTCTTTTTAGTATTAGTTTTTTTAACCTAGCCAAATAGGATGGTTCTATTTAAAAACAAAACTTAATATGACATGATCCAATATAATCTTTACTTTTCCTGCTCAATCTCACCTGAACCATATGATCTAGTTAAATCAATACAATAAATTAAAACCAAACCAATTAAATATGGTTCAACTAAACCAACCCCTTTTTTTAACCATGACAAAAGAATGAAGTAATGCCTTTCTCTTCTATGATCCCTCATATTTAATCTATTGAAAATAATATTAAAATGTCATCATATTGAAAATTTAAAATTTGAATTATTGCTTAGGAACTGCTTTATCAAATATTCATGTTGTTATTTGGTTCGATTTATTTGGGCTATACATCATTCTTTGTTGCAAAATCAGTTAACACATATTGGGATTTATACTTTTGTTCCTTTTTTAATAAATTGATCTTGATGGTTTCAGTTTGCAAGATTGGAAGGCACAATTGAAAATACCACCTCCAGACACACGCTACAAGACAGAGGTAAAATTAGTACTTATCTTTTTGCGATTAAGATAAGGGAATAACATTGGCTTTTGGAAGTTTCTTGCAATTAAATAAAGTAATGTATCTGCTGAAAAAGTTCAACCAACTTCCATTATGATTTCTAAAGGTGCTTTTGCATGTGGGTTTCTTATCTTGAATAAATAGGCTAAGGATGCTGGTTAAACACTTGTTTTCGCTTATTGTAATATGTAACAACATCTAAAACACTATCTTTATGTCCGTCTGCTACACTTGCCAATATACTCAAGAATATAATGTACTATTGTATCTTATGTGGCATAGGTATCCTCTGTCTATATCCATGCTTCATATTTGTCCTGTAATGATTTTCAAGCTTTACCTTCTCATTCATAGTACATGGTGCTAATGTTTAAGTAGCACTTTCTGTTATGTTTGTTAACTGATATGACTATGTAACATTCTTTCGTCTTCCATTTGAGTATAACACAAACAAATAATAATTTTGGAGCATTGTTGATTTCTTGGTGAGTCACTTTTTGATAATTATCTATAACTGTCAAAATGTTGGACATATATTTGCCAGGATGTGACTGCAACTAAGGGGAATGAATTCGAGGACTATTTTCTGAAGCGAGAACTGCTTATGGGAATATATGAGAAAGGTTTCGAAAGGCCTTCACCTATTCAGGAAGAAAGCATTCCAATTGCACTCACTGGCAGTGACATTCTTGCCAGAGCTAAAAATGGGACTGGAAAGACTGCTGCATTTTGTATTCCTGCACTTGAGAAAATTGACCAGGATCATAATGTCATTCAAGGTTTCTCATTATACTATCCTTTTATAAAAGTACAAAAAATTTGTTCCTCTATTGAATTTTTTTAAAGTTTGATCCATTTTGAGTATTAGTGAGTTTTATCACATTTGCCTGTCTTGCTTTGTCTTCTTTTTATTTGTGTAGAGGTTATATTTTGGCTGCCTCTTTGGTATCAAATATTTGAGTTTGATACCCAACCTCATGCAGATCATTTCTGCTAAGTTTTGTAATGCAGATTTGATATGCATGCTGCATAATTTCTAGTGCATCGTACTTGATCTGCATTAGTAGATGACATCAAGAAGATTACACCAAATATATTCATGTAAATTGTCTGTTGTGGCACTGAAATCATTGCAGCCTTGCAGGTTAATTTTTCTCCACCTAATGATTGACAATTTTTCATGTTCAGTTGTCATATTGGTTCCTACGAGAGAGTTAGCTCTTCAGACATCACAAGTTTGTAAGGAACTTGGGAAACATTTGAATATTCAAGTCATGGTTACTACTGGAGGAACCAGCTTGAAGGATGACATTATGCGTTTATATCAACCTGTTCACTTGCTTGTTGGAACACCTGGTCGAATTCTTGATCTTGCACGAAAAGGTGTCTGTGTTTTGAAGGATTGTTCAATGCTTATTATGGATGAGGTAATATTTTGAAGCTTAGTGTAGCTTTGCCATTCTGAGTGGGAACTTTTGCATGGTTATTGAAGTTACTATATTGTACTAGAAACCCTATATTCTCATCATATTCTGTTTTTCTAAAAAGCTTTTCCTGAAATATTTAAGGTTCTTGGGCATATCTCTCTCTAATGTGAATCTCTTATAGATGATGCTGACTGCTTTTCTTTTGTTAATTTTTCATTTGGATTCATCTGATTTGAGAATATATGTCTTGCACATTTTTACTTCTGTTGAACCTGTTTGTGAAGATTTCCCTAACCATATGGAAATAATATATATATATATATATGTTGGCATAGTTGTTCTTTTTCCTCATAAGCAGGGTAGAAAATATTATACAGATAATTTGATATATAGAAACTGGGATGTTAGCTTGCATTACATTTAGCCTTTAATTATTACCTGTTTTATTAATAAAGTATTCTTCTTCGGATTTTGCAAGTTGCATTGTGTTTAATGTAATTATTTTGGAAGGATTATTTGTTCTTGGAAAATTTTGTAAGCTAAATTTCTTTGTAAAATCAAATTTATTTATTTGATTCTTGATGTGTTACAATTCTAATCATTAATTGCTTCTGCTCACTGCTGAGGTCAACATGTAACTTTCAGTGTTCTCATTGCATTTGTTATGTTTTTTTCTTTGCACACATGTTCTTCTCTGATGGCAAATACATGTTTTTCATTTCTCAGGCGGATAAACTTCTCTCTCCTGAGTTCCAGCCATCTATAGAGCAGCTTATTCAGTTTCTTCCTGCCAATAGGCAAATTTTAATGTTTTCCGCAACATTCCCTGTAACCATAAAAAATTTTAAAGACAGATATCTTCCAAAACCATATATTATCAATCTAATGGATGAACTGACACTGAAGGGAATAACACAATTCTATGCTTTTGTAGAGGAAAGGCAGAAGGTTCAATGCCTTAATACCCTTTTCTCAAAGGTTTGTCCTCAGTTAGGAGTGATTTGTCTTCTGAATGTTCTTTATAGATCTGACAATAGTGAATGTTTTTTGTTTTGACAGCTGCAAATTAACCAATCTATTATCTTTTGCAATTCTGTTAACCGGGTGGAGCTATTAGCAAAGAAGATCACCGAGCTTGGTTATTCATGCTTTTACATTCATGCTAAGATGTTGCAAGATCACAGGAACCACGTCTTTCACGACTTTCGCCATGGTGCATGCAGGAATCTTGTCTGTACAGGTAAGACATTGTTGTCGGAAGTCCTTTTTTAAACTTCTATTTAAAATCAATTTAGTAGATCTCTGGATTCACTAATTGTTAGAATCATGTTGCAATTTTCTTTTTCATCTGATACATTTCATACATAAACAATGGCACCTATTGCTTGTGACTTTGTGCCTGGTTTATGTATCATGTCTCATGGAGGGTCATGGCTTCCCATCCCTTGGAAAACATGTAAAGTCATGCACTTCAGTAGGTATCACTGCATTTATTGTGGATTTGCCATGCTCTTTTTTCTAACCACTTCTGGTTGATACTTGACCTGAACTAAATGCACCATCCTTTTTCTTCCTCTCCCTTGTTTTACTCAGTTGGAGGAATTTGTGGATCCATTACGTTAAGGTGGGAAGTGATATGCAATGTATGAGGTACTTACGAATAATGAACCATTCAATGTTTATGTAAAACTTTGTCCACAACTTTACTAACAATCAGATTAAACAGATAAGCTACCCACTGCTTAGGAATTTGCCTTGTGTTTATTGCTAGACGTACCAATGTGGTCCTTGGTGATGTTGAAGACAGCACTTTGGCTTAATGATGTTCCTTAGCTCTCTAGGCAAAGACCATCTAAGTCCTGCTTGGAATGTGGCTACCCACCGCTTAGGAGTTTGCATAGTGTTGATTGCTGGATGGACCATTATGGTCCTTGGAGAGGTGTGAAGAGGGTCCCCTTGTCTAATGATCTTCGAACTGTTTAGGCAAAAACCACCTATCCAGTCCAGTTTGTAATGTGCTATGGAGTCACTGACCCTCAATGTACTTCTCCATGCATATCTCCTTCAGGACACAAACTGACCTGCTGAAACTCTTGGAATCTGGGAAAGAATAATCCCTGGGTTTAGTCAAATACATTGCAACTCATTGTAAAGAACTGCATTGGTGTTTACTACAAATTGTATCTGTCTTCATTTCATGCCACTTTTTATATTAAGATGCTTTTCTACTTTGTGACATTTTTGCCTAGCTTTGCAGATCTGTTTACAAGGGGAATCGATATTCAAGCTGTTAATGTTGTGATCAATTTTGATTTTCCAAAGAACTCTGAGACGTATCTGCACAGGGTATGCTTTGACAACATACTGTTTATATTAGTGTTCTATCTGCAATGCCAGTTTACTGGGCATGTTAGCCAACATGAACTGCTGATCAAGTAGTTTTTCTTCATCTGTTCAGATGGGAGGGAAAAAATAAAAAAAAAATAAATGAGCTGCCAATCCACAATATTAATCAGAAGGATCCATGTGTTTTTTAATTCGTCTAAATTCACATCGGTCATTGCCTCGAGTTTACTTGTCCATTGTTGGATTAATTAACAGATTTTCTTATTTGCTACTTGGATACACTCTTTTATTGTCTGAAATTTTCTATGCTTGTGTCCTAAAAACAATAGAAGTTTTTAATATTGAAAAGAACCTGCTAAGACTAGCAGTTGTTGGACAATTTCAGGTTGGTCGTTCAGGCAGATATGGTCACCTTGGTCTAGCAGTTAATCTTATCACCTATGAGGATCGCTTTAACTTGTATGATCATTTATCAATCCTCAAAATGCTAAAACATTCTTCTTGTCTTTAGGTCATCTTTCTCATGACATGAAAAATAATCACCTAATGCCAGGTATAGGATTGAGCAAGAGCTCGGAGCAGAAATAAAGCAGATTCCTCCGCAGATTGATCAGGCTATATACTGCAGGTGATCTGCAATGACGACTATTCTGATCTTTTCATGGCGAGTAACTAGACTTCTTGTAAATATGGCGTGCCAAGTATGGAACTCTCTCACACTTTTAATTTCTATCTACAACTTGGTCCTTTCAATTAGTTGTGGAACTTGTCAGATTCCAAATTTACATTTTCCATGTCATCCAGAGTCTTGTTCAGGGCTGTCATTCAGTGATTATTTCATTGCCTTCCATAGATTGTTGGCTTTTTATTTGAGGGTATTAAGTATATTGCTCTTATTGATCAATAACCATCGTGCCACCTCACCACTAATCATAATTGAACCGTTTTTTTCTCACCAGTGAATCGGTGAACGATTGTGTATACATTTATGATGCTACTTTCATCTATGAAAAAATTTACATTTTCTATTTGCTCTTATTTATCACAAAGTGAACTAATTCTTTGCATTAAATTCCTTCTGCCTTGGATGTTCTCTGCTAATCTTGAAAATTTGGCACCTTTATTCATCTTTTAAGCAAGTCAGTAGAGTAGATATGGTATTTAAGTGCATGAATATATGGCCGTGTAAAAGTAAATGGTCCTTTTTGATGGATTTAATATTAGTTTCTATGTGTGCCTGACATCTCTCTTTGCGCATGTATACAGGGTTTGTTTTGTCACCTTGTCCGTGGTCTCCTAGTGGTGTCTGATGGCACATTGGAGATGTCATTATCAGCTCTTATTTCAGGCTATATGCTGATACCCATTGGTGACTTCATAACATGGTTGCTGTTGTCTTTGTATGCTTGTCATATCAGTGTTGGATTCTATCTTTCTCAGGCTGAAGAAGGTTCTAGATTGCTTGTACTAGTTTTCCATTTTCATGTTGAACGAGTACTGATGCTTATTATCTACCATATGCATTAATCTAAAATAGAATTTAAAATGATAAAAAATCAATCTATCTGGATTTTATGTCTAATCAATTTGGATCCGATGTGCTTATGGGTAAGGTTATCACCTTGATATCGTTGATCGAAGAGTCGTCGTGGCTTGATTTTGTCCCGAAGGTGTAAGCTTGTCTTGATGGCTCACGTGGAGGTTATTGGAGTGAGGAAGGTTTGATTGAAGCAATGGTGCTTGTACGCTTGAGGTGGGTTCCGTGTTGGACCGAGGTGATTTGAGCTTTTTCGGAGTTCTATGGATGAGCCAAGATATGTCTTGGTTTCGTTGGGAACCTTGCATAAATGGTCAGCGTCAGGGAAGTTTTTGACATGATCCGTCATGGTAAAGTTAAGTTTTGAAGGGAGTAGGAATAGTAGGGTTTTTGTGTGTCGATCTCGCCTTCAAGCCTTGTGGATTGGCTTTTATACTTAAGTAGGGAGGTCGACGATTGATGTAGACAGTTAGTGGTCGATTGATACAGGTTCTTGTAGTACATTGTGAAGGACGATTGAAAGAGGCATCAACGCCAACGCTTGTGCGGCCTTTCTCAAAACTGCAATTGGTTAAGGGAGGCACATAGGTTCTTTTGCTCATGTAATTATTATGGGTTGTTGGGTGAGTTGTCATTATTCTCCCTATCAGGTAACATTGTAATCACGAAGCGAGCCAAGGCCACGTATCGGATTAGAGAACTATTCGTTAACTTTGTATCAACAGATAACAAGCAACTTTGAGCGAATGCCCAGTCACGTACAGTGGGGGGACATAAGGATAATAGGGTCAACTCTTAGCATCCTCTTGCAATGTGGAACGCACTTAACTCTTTGCATCCTCTTGCAATGTGGAACACACTTGCATCATTCGAAGTCCAAGGCTATTTTACCCCTCATATAAAAAAACGATCAATTTCTAATGATACATTATAATATTAAAATGTTTTAAAATTTTAAAAATAAAAATTGTAACAAATTATGTACTACTAAGATAATATTCTTCACTGAAGAATAATAATTTGATATACAATCAACTAGACTAGGACGATTGTATAATTGTATAGGATAAGTTGACACCTTACCAACTAAGGTTAATTGGCACGTTAAATATTTTGTTTACCGGTTACGATAGGATTCGAGTGCCTTATGATAAATTATCAAAGTTTTCATCAACTAGACTAGTTAATATCTTCAAATGACACTGTATTTAGATGGGTGTGTAAAATTTATGATTATGACTATTAATAAATTATATTTTAAGTAATTTAATAAAATATATCGAATGAGATTTTGGTTTGAATCTTTTAATCTTTGGTAAGTAGGTCTAGTACACTATTAATTTATGGTGTGACTTGAATAGACACTTTAAACATTAGTTTGGTATTGATGTATTGTATATTTTTATTAACAATTAAGGGTTTGAGATCACATCTAATATATTTTAATACTTAAATATTAGTATGGTGGCAGTGTAATAAACTTATTTATCAAAGTAGACTTATTTACCAAATATTAAAGGTTTGAAATCATATATTTTTAGACTAATTCGAATATTTGAACAAGTTTTAAGAATGATTTTTTAATTGACTTGTACAAAATATTTTTAAATTACTCAAATTTATTCAAATAAAATATAAACTATTTGAGATAGGCTTATATCAAAAATTTATTGGCCTTTATAAACTTACATAAATTCATCGGCCTTTATGAGCATTCCTTTGTGCAGACATAAGCTCTATATCAAATTAATCTCTCTTTATCTGTTAACAAGTCTTTTACTATTTCTTATGTCAAAAATTCGGCCTTCATAATAAGTATTCCTTCTATATCAAATTATGGTTCCTCTTTCTCTCTTAACAGATCTTTCATTGTTGCTTCTGTCAAAAATTCATTTGTCTTAGCAAACATTCCTCCGGTATCAAATTAAGGTCCATTTTTCTGTTTTCAAAACAAATCTTTCACTATTGCTTATCTCATAAATTCATCTGCCTTAATAAGCATTCCTCCCGTATCAAATTAAGGTCTCTCCGTCTCTTTCTCCCAACAAATCATTGACGGAAGTCAAAATCTTGCTTCCTAAACGAAAACCAAGGGTGGGCTTTTAAGGTAGACTAGTTTTTTTTTGGTGCCGCCTTTTCAGATTTTTTTTTTTTTTAAGTGGCATCTTACTATTTAGGATTCTTTTTTATTATTTATAATCTCATATTAATTTTTTTAATATTTTTTATTTTAACTTAATTTCAGTAAGATCTTTACTCCTTATCTATAACCCTTTTTTCTTTCCTTTTTTTCATTCTTTTTCTTCTCCTCTTTCTCTCAACTATAAAATGATGAAAAAAAAGGTAATAAAATGGGATGATCTAAAGATCGAAAAGGAAAAGATAAAAAAATAGTTTTTGATATTTGTTATAATGATTTAGCATTCTTAGGGTTATATATATTTTATAATAGTCCAGAATACATCATTTTTTGAATAGTTACATTAACCTAGAAGATAATCTGATGATCTACAACAAGGAAATGTCATTTTCTGAATTAGTTACATTAGCTTGGAAGATGCCATGTTTTGGTGATTGATAATCGTAGGGTGCGTAAGAGAGGGTTAAGGGAAAATAAATAAATAAATAAATATAGAATTAGAGAGATTATAAATAGTATATTATTATTTTATTAATTTTTAGGAGGTTATGAATAATAATAAGAAAGGGCTTTAAATTGTAAGCTCCTTTCATAATCCTCCAAATACCCGCATGACCTAGTACAGTTTTTCCCTAAATACCTTATTTAAAAATATTATAAATGTAGATATGGTTATAATGTTTTTGACATATCTACCAAAATAATATTAATATTAAACTTAAAACCCAATACAAACCAAATTATGCACAAAATTAGGATTGCAAATAATTATCCTTATTGGTTTGAAAATAAGAATCACAAAATAAGAAGATTTCTATATCAGCTACAGCGTCTTTAAATAAAATTATAGTGTTTTTGATACCGCCATGAATGGTAAGTTTATTAAAAAAAAAAGCATTGTAAGTGAAACAAATATACTCAAAATCCAATAGAAACTGAATCATATGAAAAGAATAAAATCTTAAATATATACTTTTATTGATTTAGAAAAAATAAATAAATAAGAGATTTCTATGTCAGTTATTATATTCTAAAACTACTATAATTAAGAAATTATATAGATTCATCCTATCAACCGATCCAAATAGGTACACTTGGTAGAGAGAGAGAGAGAGAGAGAGAGAGAGAGAGAGAGAGGTGGTTACGTCATGTCAAAATATTTAGAGTATTTATTATAAAAAGATGGTAAGGCTCCTTTGGAAATATAGAAAGGGCCCCAAAAAAATGCTCGACCATTCGACGTTATAAATATTCCTCTTTCCGGGAATTGCAGGCATCCGCTCCGCGATCAGATCACGGTCATTCTTTGAGCAAGATGAGCAATAGAAGGTTATGCGTTGATTCCTGCCTTCGGTTGCCGCAGATCGTGGGGCCGGATGCCGCCACCAAGGGCTTAAACTTCGTATTCTCCCATCTGTCGATCCACGCAGCTCTTGGTCTCGCGGCGGTCGGAGCCGGCGGCGAGACTTTGGAGCAGATGCTATCCTTCTTGGGCCACCGAGACGTGGCCGACCTCAACTCGGCCGCCGAACGTATCATGCGGACCTTCAACCTCACCTTACAGGAACCGTTCGATATCGAAGACTACCACACTGTTCGCATGTCCCTCGCCAATAGCATCTGGGTTGATAACATCACACCGTTGAACCCGTCCTTCGAGGAGACTCTGTCCTCCATCCATTGAGCGATGGTCAAGTCCGTAGACTTCCGAAGCAACGTGATTAACATGATGCATATATAGTGTATATTATATTCAAAACTATTTGATGATCCTCATATTCTTTTGATGATAAAGGCTGATCGAGTGACAGGAGCAATCAATAACTGGGTTGAGAGGAAGACCGAAGGAACCATAAAAGATCTCCTCCCAGTGGGATCCCTAGATTCACTGACAAGGCTGGTCCTTGCCAACGCGCTACACTTCCAAGCTCGGTGGGCTGAGAAGTTCGAAAAATCTAATACAAAGCATGACGAGTTCCATTTACTCACCGGGGAAACCATCCTGGTGCCCTTCATGACCGGCGGCGGGAGCCGATGTATCTTATGCTTTGATGGCTTCAAAGCCCTTTCATTGTCCTACGATCGTTATAGTCCACTAAGGTTGTCCATGCTTATTTTTCTCCCAGATAACAGAGATGGTCTATTCGAACTCATGGACAGGGTACTCTCCACCCCAGGCTTCATCAAGGCCCATAGTCCGAAAGCCTTGGTTCCGGTCGGCAAGTTCATGTTACCAAAGTTCAAATTCTCATTTGAAATGGAAGCATCGGAGGCTTTAGAGAGCTTGGGATTGAGAGCTCCATTTAGTGGCGTGGATGCAGATCTAAAAGGAATATTTAATTCGCCTCCTCCTGAGAATTATTTCATATCAGCAATTCGGCATAAGTCTACGATTCAGGTTGATGAGAAAGGCCCTGTTCCAGCAGATTTAACAGATTCGGAAGACGATGAATGTTGTTGTTGTTGTTGTTGGGGGAGGGAGGGAGGAAGAACCTGCAACTCTTGAGTTTGTAGCAGATCATCCGTTCATCTTCGCCATCATCGAGGACACGGATAGTGTTCCATTGTTCTTCGGGCATGTAGTGTCGCCTTGTTGATGAGCTCAAGGGATGGATTATTACTTCGTCCTATCGCTGGGGAGAACGATGACACTGTAACCCTACTCAAAAAGAATATGAATGAACTGTGGCTTTTTCCTACAACCATTACGGCTTCGATTTGCATGCATTGCATTTGAAAAATGATGTCGTCCAACTCTTTAGTAAACTCAAAGTGTTCTTCTATGGCGTTAACACCATGCGAGGCTTTGCTGCGTGAACGTAATTATCATATTGGTAGATGCTGGAAATAATGAGTTATTTTGGGACAGGCTTTCACGTTTCAGTCTTACATCGAAGGATGATGAGAACAAACCTGAACGCATCTTCCTTTTCTTTTAATACCTCTATAATTTTAATAAAGTGTGTGTTTTTTTCTAATCAAATTGTGATATTTCAAAACTAAATTTGATCATGGATTTGGAGGCAAAGTGTGTTGTATCTGACGAGGCATGCACGCTTACCACTGGAGAGCTTATTCTAGTTATCACAGGGTTTGCAAGATTTCTATGAATGTGGCAACTGCTTGGGAAGCAAGTATTTTTGTTTCGCTAAAACGAAATTTGTTATAATTTTAAATGCTTTATATGTTTCATGACTCAATACATGATATTTATATATTTTTGATAGATACATAACATTAATTACATTTAATATGAATCTCTATTAAATATTTTTCAAGAACCAATGATCAATTTGTTTTATTTTTCTATAGGCCTCTAATGTGTTTTACTTCTTGATATAATGAACTTCTTCATAACGCTTTGACAATTTTAATTTTAATTTTTTTCATCTTAAATTTAAAGTTGTTGAAATACTTTAAATTTGAGATATCCTGTAAATATATCAATCACTTGTTCACTTGTCTTATATAAAAAATTCTTTTTTATTTTTGACATGATTTTTTATAAAATAAAATATTATATCGATATACTTCGATCTTTCATGATAAATTAGATTTTTGGCTAAGGCAACAGCTAACTTATTATCAATATATATCTTGGATGATTTCTCCTATGACATATAAAGATTCTGAAGTAGTTTTACAAACATAAGAAGATGTTGCTATAAATTTTTTCAGTTTCAAATCTATTGTTCATCAAACTCAACTCTTTTCATCACAACTTTGTTTATGGTATGATTGTAAAGTTTATAACTGCTAAAATTTTCAACATAAATTAACACGATGCATTTCTGATTTTTATTTTTAAGTTTTGTTCTCTTTTCTCTTGATATGTTGGCAAATATAATATTTTAAAAAATTCTCAAATGATCAACTTTTAGTTTTTGTAAGCTCCATATTTCTTCTGATGTAATATTACTTATTCGCCTTATCAAAAACCTACTAAGCAAAAAAAAAAAAAAAGTACAAGCAACAATATCTCCCCAAAATTCTTTCTGGATTATTCATTCCTTTAACATACATAGGATCATATTAAGTATAGTCTTATTTTTTTATTTTTGAGATATCATTTTATTGAGATGTGTATAATACGGTGCATTTATATAAAATTTTATTATTCAATAAAAAATTTTAAATTCATTTGATATGCATTCACCATCCTTATTTATTCTTAAATATTTAATCTTACAATCACTTTATCTTCCAACTAAAATTTTAAGTTTTTTAAATTTTCTTAAATTTTTTTTTCTTTAATATATAAACCTAAGTTATGTCATTATGATTATCAATAAAAGTAAGAAAATAAATACTTTCTCTAAGTGGTACTAGACTGATAAAGCGAAAAACATTTAAGTGCATCAGATCAAGTCATATGCTATGCTTATTTTGTTCTTCTTAATTAGAAAGATTTTCTTTCTTACTTGCATATGACACACACTTTCTATAACTTTCATAGGTAATCAATTCTTGACAATCCTATCATCACATTATACTTCTTTAAAAGTTTTAAAGTCTCAAAATTTAAATGAGTATAACTAAGATGTCACGATATAGAATTGTCCTCAATATTAGTTTTAAAATAATTTGATTGATAAAAAATATATAAATATAAACGAAACATTCTATTATTTGTTATTTTCACATATAAAATTAATATTTTATTCTTATCACAGATTAAAAGAACTATATCTTTCATCTCAATATCATAACATTTTTTAAGCAATTAGCCGAAGCTCAATATTATTTTCAATATCAGAAATATAATAGTCATCTAAAATGTATAATTCTTTACTATTATTGTTGCAGTGTTACCGACTTTCTCACTATTTGCTACCACAGATTCTCTGGCTCTTAATTTCTTCTTTATTTCTATTTTCTCGGCTAATGTTTATTTCTTCGAGCAATCAACATGACTCCGATCTTTTAAGCTCTAACACATCCCATATTCATTAATTCCTAAAACGCTTCTCTTTTACTTCTCCTCCAATAAAGAAGTAAATGCATTCGTGAACTTCATATGATTGAAGCATATGAAAGGAACTGACCAGAGAATTGGATTCCATGCTGAGAAAACAACATCAAAGAATACTTTCAAGCAACTTTCGATGATTAGGATTTGATTCTTGAATGACATTCTTTTCGATTCAGTAAACGCTAGCATTAGGAGCTCACACTGTTAATTCTGATTCTCGAGTCTCCTTAGCTCTACCTGCAGCTTCAGATTGAGAACTAAAGCATACAAATGTATAAATTGACCATTTTCTAATGTCAAATAGGGGGTTTTACTTCGGCTGAACAGACTGGAAATCCATCTACTTCAGGACACTTAACTTCTTACTTCATTTTCATCCGCATAAGCAAGATTGGTATCTGAAGCCGAAAACAGGGCTTGGATCTAGTTGATGCTGATTCTCAAACATCTCCTGCTCCTGCTTTTGCAGTTGACCGATTGTACACTTCCTTGCGCCCGATTAATTGCTTTAGATCCTGAATTTGCTGAGGTTGTTGAAGAACTCGCCTTAGCAAAAAATTAGGACTTGTTATCGGGATTTCACTCGCATAATTGATTTTCTCTCTTCTCGACTTAAATATGAAAATAATAAAAAAGAAAACTCAAATTTGAAACTTATATCTATTTCGAAAATAAGTTTCTCGATGCATTACATGTGATTTGAAACTCTTGTATCTAGATACCATGTTATAAATCGATCTTCTTTTAAATTAGTATAAGTTATTAGTTTTTCTTTTCTTTCTCAATAAAATTTATTTTATCACCTTAATTGTTAGGATTATAATAATATTGTTCATATGTTTTACAAACATAATATTATATTTTAAATCTTTTAAAATTTCTGTCATGTTTATGACTTCCATTATGTCATCAATCATGACCTTGATCTTTTTTACTAGAATTTTTTTCATTACCTTTGTTGCCTTCAAATTTTTTCTTAATTTGATTTCTATCAACTTTTCCTCTTTTTTTTAGTGAATGCAGATCTAAAAAGGATGTTTAATTTGCCTCCTCCTGAGAATCATTTCATATCAGCAATTTGAGAAATATCTTGAAAAGGGAATACGAATGTTCTTGCATCTCTCACTTGGTTCACATGCTTATCAACAGGAAACTTCAAATCCTTCCCAATATTATGGCTACCTGCTTCAGTAAATAGCTTTCATCTCTCTCTCTCTCTCTCTCTCTCTCTCTCTCTCTCGTGACTAGCTTACCTTACAGTGCTTTGTTTCATGAGTGTAATTATCATATTGGTAGATGTTGGAAACTTATGTCTTCTTTTTCTGTTGTTACTTGTATATTTTAAATAAACTGTGTCATCTTACAGTTTTTCATTCTATAAAATTAAGATATTGCAAAAACTAAATTTCAACATGGATTTTTTGTTTTTTTGTTTTGTTTTGTTTTGTTTTTTTTTTGCAGGTTGTATGTTTTATCTGACAAGGCATTCACACTTACCACTGGAGAACTTATTGTCGTTAGCACAGGTTTGCAAGATTTCTACGAACGTGGCAGCTGCGGAGGTTGAATCTCTGTTTGCTCTTAAGGATGATGCTACATCTTATTATGAAACTTTAGTGAATTACGTGCAGTTTCTTTGATCTAGAGTTCTTATAGGTGGGCTCAGATTAATAATTGGACCTGAGCTCAAATTAGTTAATTAAAAAGATTGTATGTAGCGATTTGCGTGCGGTGTAGTGACAGAAAAACAAGAAAGAAAAGAGGAAAAAAGAAAATTAGGATTCTGAGTTTTCTGCTTGACGATCAATGGCCAAATTTCGTCGATTTTAACCCAAATTTGATGTGAAGAATCTTTACAGTAAACTCTACAATCCTAACAGTGCCGATCTACGATTTATCCTTTTTAAAATGTTTTCCTATTATGTTTATTTAGTGAAATCTAAAATTTTTTTTAGATAAAATTCATGATAATACGATGATGATGCACTGAGTCAAGATATCTGATGTTAATGTTATTATAATCTTCTTATTATTTTAGAGAAGACATATTGTAAATTTGTTATCATTATTGATGATAGTGGAAGTTTGAAGTAGATTACGGTCCCATGGTTTTTTCCGCATTGGGTTTTCCATGTTAAAAATTCGGTCTCACTTGTGATTCATCAGTTATTCTGTTGATAATATTGTTCTGGTTAATACTTGCTTATAATATCAAGTTGGTATTTTTGATGAGGAACCCATTTTGATACACAAAGAGGCAAAAGAATTATTTCGCATTAATAGGTTTTTTCCCAACAAGTGATATCAGAAGCTCCAGGTTCTTATTTGCTATTAATTTTCTTGTGTGGTTGAAATAGAAGAATCAAATAGTATGATTAAATTAAACTCATCAAATTATTCCATTTGGAGGCGTATGATGGAAGACTTGCTCTATTGCAAAGATTTGTATAAGCCCATCAAAATTAAATAAAAACCCTCTACTATGGAAGAGGAGGAATGAGAGGTTCAACACAGGAAAGCTATTGCTTATATTAGAAGATGGATGGATATAAATCTACATGAGCATATTTCTGATGAAATCAGAGCTGATATTGTTTGGCAAAGGCTAGAAAATCTATTTACGAAAAAGATAGTGGGAAATAGAATTTCTCTCCTTAGAAGGCTTGTTAATTTGAAGTATAAAGATGGTGACAATATTGTTGAACACATAAGCCTATTTCAGAGTCTTGCAAACAAGTTGGTTGTTATGAAAATGAATATAGATCATGAAATGCAGGGATTGCTACATCTCAGCTCTTTACCAGAAAGTTGGGAAACGTATGTGGTGACAATTTGTAACTCCACGCCAGAGGGGACTCTAACTATAGACATGGTTAAAGATAGTTTACTGAATGAAGATACCAGAAGGAAAGAACAGGGAGAATCTTCTTCTGGTGCACTTGTTACTGAAAAGCAAGAAAGACGTGGAAGAAGTCACAGTAGAAATCCACATGGTTACAGAGGAAGATCCAAGTCTAGAAGAGATATCATGTGTTTCCACTGCAACAGGCCAGGTCATATGAAGAAAGAGCGTAGATTTTGGAAGCGAGAATAGAATGAAAGGAAGAAAAATGAAGAGGAGACCAATACAGTTGCTACTGAATGTGATATCATTACTGTTTGTGATGATGAATGTATTAGTCTTACAGCTTAGGACAGTAACTGGGTAATTGACTCTGGTGTTTCATTCCATGTTACTTCTCATGATGATTTATTCAGATCCTACGCTGTTGGTGATTTTGGCAATGTTAGAATGGGAAACAATGGTACATCCAAGATTGTGGGTATTGGAGATATTTGCTTAGATACCAAGATCGAGCAAATTGATACTCAAAGATGTTAGACATGTTCCAGATATTCGTTTGAATTTGATATCTACTGGCAGACTTGATGATGAGGGATTTATACATTATTTTGGTGAAAGCAAATGGAAGCTCACTAAAGGTTCTCTAGTTGTGACGAGAGGAAAGAAGTTGAACTCTTTTTATATTATAGAAGTCAAGCGACACAAAAGAGAGATTAATGCAATTCAAAAGGGTAAAAGCATAGATCTTTGGCATAAGAGGCTTGGTCATATCAATAAGAAGGGACTTCAAACTCTTACTAGAAAACAGTTCTTACCAGAGTTGCAAGGTACATCTCTTAAATCTTGTGATCATTGCTTAGTTGGAAAAACACATAGAGTTGCATTTCATACTTATCCGCCATCTAGAAGATCAAATATTATTGATTTAGTTCATACTGATGTCTGTACTATGCAAACTAGAACTCTTGGAGGTGCTCTTTATTTTGTTACTTTTATTGATGATCATTCTAGAAAAGTTTGGGTTTTTGCTTTGAAATCTAAAGACTAGGTACTCGATGTCTTCAAAGAATTTCATGTTAGTGTTGAAAGAGAAACTGACAGAAAGCTAAAGAGTGTTCGAGCAGATAATGGTGGTGAGTACAAGGGTCCTTTTGAGAATTATTGCAGGTTTCATGGTATCAGGCTTGAGAAAACAGTTCCAAAAATTTCTCAGCAAAACAATGTGGCAGAAAGGATGAATAAAACCATTGAAGAAAAGATTAGGTATATACTTTCCCACGCTAAGTTACCTAAGTCATTTTGGGGGGAGGCTATATAAGAACTACAGTTGACCTGATAAATCTTTCTCCATCAGTTCCTCTACAAGGTGATGTTCCAGAGAGAGTATGGAAAGGGAAAGATATATCTTATAATCATTTGAGAGTCTTTGGGTGCAAAGCATTTATACATATTCCCAAAGATGAGAGATCCAAGCTTGATAATAAGGCAAAGGTATGTATTTTCTTGGGATATGGTCATGAAGAGTTTGGATATAGATTATGGGATCTAGTGAACAAGAAGATTGTTAGAAGTAGGGATGTTATGTTTCTTGAAGACTAATTGTTTGATAATGGTGATAATGTTGAGAAGCCAGAACCCTCTGTTTATATTCCTTGGAGTTTGGGTTCAGTTCCTCCACCTATAGTTCATGATGATCATGGGAGAGATGATAAAGAAGAATGTGGTGAGAATGTTAGTGATGATACTCCTACAATTGATGAAGTTGAACCAACTGAGCAAGCACCTTCACCACAAGTTGAGATTCTATTGAGAAGATCCACAAAAGAGCGACAACCATCTACAAGATATCTTCCACATGAGTATGTTATGCTTACTGATGAGGGAGAGCCAGAAACTTACCAGGAAGCTATTCAACATGAGCACAAGAATGAGTGGGTTAAAGCCATGCAAGAAGAGATGAGATCCTTGCTTGAGAACCACACCTATAACTTGGCAAAGTTTTTGCCTAAGGAGAAGCTTGAAGCTTGTAGATGAAGAGCGGGCTTAGTACAGCCCACCATATGAGTTGGAGGGGGAGAATTGTTAGGTTCAGCCCATAGATGGGCTTGGACCAGATAATTGGGCATGAGCCCAAATTAGTTAATTAAAAAGGTTAGGGTGTGCAGTTGAGGAAACTGAGACTACAGCGGTGTGCAGCGAGCGGCGTGCAGTGTGCAGCGTGCGGCGTAGTGAGAGAAGAGGAAAAAAGAAAACTAGGATTCTGAGTTTTCTACTATACGATCAATGGCCAAACTTTGTCAGTTTTGGCCTAAATTTGACGTGGAGAATCCTTGTAGTAAACTCTACAATCCTAATGATGCCGATCTACAGTTTATCCTTTTTAAGATGTTTTCCTGCTATGTTTATTTGATGAGATCTAAAGTTTTTCTTCGATGAGATCCATCTATATGATGATGATGCACTATTGTTGAGCCAAGATATCTGATCTTGATGTTATTATGATCCACTTGTTATTTTATAGAAGACATATTGTAAATCTATTATCATTATTGGTGATAGTGGAAGTTTGAAGTGGACTACGGTCCCGTGGTTTTTCCCGCATTGGGTTTTTCACGTTAAAAATTCGGTCTCACTTGTGATTGATCAGTTATTCTGTTGATAATATTGTTCTGGTTAATACTTGCTTATAATATCAAGTTGGTATTTTTGATGAGGAACCCATTTTGATACACAAAGAGGGAAAAGAATTATTCCGCATTAATAGGTTTTTTCCCAACATAATTAAGTGTTCGAACATAGTTTATGCGTCTCCAACTATAATACAAATGATAGGTCATGTACCCGCGCCGTCCGCTCATGGGTGGCGCTCCATCGTCGCGTAAGTATAAAAGCTGAGGTGGTAGACTATCTCAGTTTAGTTCAACGACCCTTTGGCCATACCAGAAATGGCACCGACCAGGACACAACATGCCACCCTTCGGACCATGTCCCTGTACAGGTGTAGACGTCGTTCGTGGTATAGCATTGTCTCGGGAAGCCCGGAGACGGTGCTGACACGGCCCCTCCAAGCATGCCCTCATGCGGGCGTGAGCGCCGAGGGGTAGCACCGCCCTAGAGAGCTCGGGACGGTGCCTTCATAGCATTGTTCCAGGAAGCCCGGGACGACAGCTCCCAGATATGGCCGAAGAACCGAGATGACACAGTACCACACCCCGGGAGTCAGCCCTTCCCCCAGTACAAAAACCCCAAGCATTGCTATCACACGGGGCTTCTTCTTCTTCTTTTTCCAAAGCAAACCCTCCACAACCGTATATTGACTTAACTATCAGAGGGGTCAGGTCGCATCTTCCAGACCTGACCTGTGTGCAGGAGCCAGAGGATCCGAGGCGAGCCGTGTTCGGAAAGGGAAGCCTCCTCTTGAAGCAGACCGAGGATCCACTTCGATCAACCCAATGCCTGTGGTCAACCCGAAGGTCAGTCAAGGAGGCCTCAGTGCATTCGACCCGAAGCCAACCATGCTGACTCAATGGCCACAGCATAAAGGTACTTAATAGATTAGCGCTAGAGGAAGGGCTCGATATCGCGAGATTAACAGACTGACCCAGTCGAACGCATGGCCAAGGGGTCTCGCCCAGCCAGAGGGCCCTAGGAGTGCCCCCTACCACATGGTGGGCTTTAAACTGAAGACCATGTTGCAACTTTAGAACGCTATTGGTGGCTGTTCATCGACCCGGGGTTGCCACCACCCAAGGGCACCGTGACCGACCAGTCACCCATTTCGCACGAGGCGTTATGCGACCTCGCCCATCAAGTTCAAGCTTTGACCGAGATGATGTAGGCCATTACCCTGCTCATTCCTTAACTGGTGCAACCATCAATGACCCTGCCTCCACATCGGCCAGAACCGCTAGCTCCAATGCCCTTGGCGCCCCCGGTCTCATCCGAGGCGGGCCCGGCCCCGCTCATGGAAGGGGCGTCGAGAAATTCGAGCGAACCACCAGAGCCTGAGGTATTGTCGTTAGGCTCGGCAGACTCCCTCCGAGCCCAGCTACGCTTTGTCAACCAACGACTCGACGATGTGCAAAGAGAAGTCTGTAAGTCAAAGGAGAAGCTCGGGAAAGACGCTCACTGAGGATCCCTATTCGCCCTTGAGATACAGGAAAGACGAGTTCCCCTGAGCTTCTGCCTCCCCTCTCTCGACGCGTCTGACGACGGCACGGATCGAACAGAGCATGTGGCCACCTTCCGAACCTAAATGACGTTGTACGGGACTTTCGATGCCCTGATGTGCAGAGCATTTCTCACCACCCTGAGAGGCCTAGCCCGGGCATGATATAGCAGGCTGAAGGCCGGATCGATCATGTCCTTTGACTAGCTTACCAAAGATTTCGAGCTCAATTTTCTGGCCTATGCCTGACCAAAGCCATCCGTTGCCCTACTCCTTGAACTTAGCCAGAAAGAGGATGAGCCCCTTTCCCGTTTTGTGAACCATTTTGCTATAGAAATTCGGGGGTTACCCAACGCTCGCCCATCTCTGATAATGCAGGCATTCATGATGGGGCTGTGACCCTCCAGATTTTTCTAGTCCCTCGTCGAGAGACCTCCTGCAGCGGTCTCGGAGATGCTCCAACTCATAAACCAGTACATTGCGGCAGAGTCCTTGATGGTCGGGAGATAAGAGGAGCACAAAAGAGCGAGGCTAGAGCCGTCTTGGGGACAGTCGTCAACCCCCTCGAGGCGGAGGTTGGACCGACTCGATGCGCCACCCTCAAGGTCTTCCCTTCTTGCCCTGGCGACATCCAGAACTAAAATATTCTTACAAATAAAAGAAAAAGGGTTGCTGAAAGCCCCTAACCCGATGAAGAGTCCCCGAGAGCTCAGGGACCAAATAAAGCATTACCATTTTCATTGAGAGCACGGTCATGATATCGAGGAGTGCCGCAACCTGAGGTGTCAGATTAAGGAGCTCATACGCTGAGGGCATCTTGGCCAATACCTAAGAAGGGACCAGGACCCCTTGCCACACCCCGAAGGTCCTATTAAGTGGTAGATCAACGTTATAATATGTGGCCCAACGTCCGACGAAAATAACATGTCGGGGCGAAAGGCCTACGCCCGAGCGACCACGAACGAACTTCCCAAGCAGTGGCCTGACCCCGAAATCACATTCCTGGCTAAGGAGGCAGATGGTTTTGAGCATGATGACGCATTGGTGATCACGACCAGGATCGCCAATGCCCAGGTGAGGAGAATCATGATTGACACAGGGAGCTCTATCGACGTCCTCTATTTCGACGCCTTTCAGAAGCTCAGCTTGTCTAAGGACGTCCTGAAGCCGATGCGCTCGGCGCTCACCGGGTTCACCGGTGATTCGATCTCCCCACTAGGTATGATTACTTTACCCATAACTCTAGGAGATGTGCCGAGGTCAAAGACGATGATGGTGACCTTCATGGTGGTGGACCTTCCCTCCGCATACAACGTCATCCTGGGCCGCCCAACCCTTAACAAGTCCCGGGCTATTATTTCCACCTACCACCAAATAATAAAGTTTCTGACCCATGGTGGGGTCAGTGAAGTCAAGGGAAGTCCCCACGAATCCAGGCAGTGTTACTTGACAACGGTCTCATTGCCCAAAAGAGTAAGAATCAGGCAATCCCTGGAGGATTCGCGGGATGTTAAGAGGTCATCTCAACACCTCGAGCTATTGGAGTCCACAATAGATGTACTGCTATTTGAAGACCGACCAGTTCAGATAGTCAGGGTCGGGTCGGAACTCTCAGAGTAAGAACGGGTGCAACTTATTAGCTTCCTGGTAGATAGCGTCGACGTCTTTGCCTGGTCACTAGCGGATATGCTCGGCGTCAACCACAGGGTGGTACAGCATCGCCTAAGCATCTTACTCGAAGCTCGCCCAGTAAAGCAGAAGCCTCGATGGCTAGCCCCCGATCGACAATAGGCGGTCCATAGCGAAGTGGAGCATCTCTTAGCGGTAGGCTTCATAGCCGAAGTCAAGTACCCACGATGGTTATCTAATGTAGTTCTCGTCAAGAAACCTAATGGAAGCTACAGAATGTGCGTTGATTATATCGATCTTAATCGGGAATACCCGAAAGACTACTACCCCCTCCCTAGGATCAATCAGCTAGTCGACGTGACCTCAAGACATGCTCGCCACTCATTTATGGATGCCTTCTCCTGCTACAACCAGATTAGGATGGCGCTTGAGGACCAAGAGCATATAGCCTTCATCACCGATCAGGGAGTATACTTCTATCGAGTCATGCTGTTCAGGTTAAAGAATGTCGGAGCCACATATCAGAGAACTGTGAACAAAATGTTCACCCAATAGATTGGGTGAAACATAGAGGTTTACGTCGATGACATGATTGTCAAAAGCCGGACGACCGCAATGCATCTGTCTGACTTGGCCGAGGCATTCGCCACACTTTAGAAATTCAACATGCGCCTCAACCCCACAAAGTGCACTTTCAGTGTCAGCTCAAGAAAGTTCCTCGGATTTATCATACATGAGAGAGGGATCAACGCCAACCCAGAAAAGGTCCAAGCCATCATTAACATGAAGCCACCCCAGACAATCAAGGAAGTGCAATGGCTAAAAGGGAGACTCACTGCCCGATCTCGGTTCCTATCCCGATCAGGCGATAGATGTCTCCCTTTCTTCCAGGCCTTGAAGAACTCGAAGGGCTTCAAATGGACAATGGAGTGTGAAGAAGCCCTTACATAGATAAAACAACACTTGGCCAAGCTCCCTCGCCTTGCTACGGTCTCCCCAAGGGAACAACTCAGCCTCTACTTGACCGCATCCTGATACACAGTTAGCTCCATCCTGATCGAGGAAGCTTCCGGAGTACAACTACCGGTCTACTACACCAGCCATGTGCTGAACGGACCCGAGGAGTGATACCAGCTGATCAAGAAGCTGGCCCTAACGCTTGTATTGATAGCCCGAAAGCTGCGCCCTTACTTTCAAGCTCACCCGATCAAGGTAATCACCAATCAACCACTCCGACAAGTTTTATCTAAGTTTGACATCTTAGGTCGTCTTCTTAAGCGGTTGGTGGAGCTCGGTGAGTTCGACATACAATACGCTCTGAGGACCACCATAAAAGCTCAAGCAATCATCAACTTCATCTCAGAGCTAACTCCATCCGAGGATGAAGAGTCGGAACAATCTGAAGGTAGATGGACCCTGCGCGTGGACAGGTCGACCAGCTCAAGAAGTGCATGTGCGAGATTGTTGTTGGAAGGTCCCGATGGGCAGTCGTTCGAATGTTCCCTCTGCTTTGGCTTTAAAACCACGAACAATGAGATGGAATACGAGGTCCTCCTAGCTGGACTCAGGCTAGCCGCCGAGATGTAAGCGGGAGACATACACGTCTACACCGACTCACAGCTAGTAGCCGAGCACATCAACGGGGGATACGAGACCCGGGATCTAAACATGTCCAAGTACCTGGTCAAGGTAAAGAAACTAGCCACTAACTTTCCTCGCTTTGTGCTATCCATGGTCCCAAGAGATCAAATTGAACGGGCAGATGCGCTAGCAAAATTAACCTTAAGACCCGACCCCGAAATTAGTCTCGAGGTCGAGGAGCTCCCGTGTCGCACCATCGCAATCGGGGTAGTGACCTCGATCAACGTGCCAGTAACATAGGTACAAGAGATGTTACATTTAAAGCGAAATGGGACCTTGCCCACCGACAAGGCCGTGGCTCGATGCTCGCAATGCACCCGAGCCTGGTACTGTTAGATGAATGGGTGGCTCTACCGGAGGTCGTTCACCCACCCACTCCTATGGTGCCTAGACCCCGAAGAGGCTCTATCAATCCAAGCCAAAGTTCACGAGGGAATTTGCGACGAGCATATCGGTGGGCAAACCTTAGCATTTAAGATCCTTCATTATGGGTATTACTGACCCACCATGTGCCATGACACAAAGGCCTATGTACTGTGATGCAGCCCATGCCAATGGCATGCCAAGACATCCTGGCGACCCACAGTGTCGCTCGCTCCTGTGGACTCTGCATGGCCTTTTGTACAATGTGGAATGGACCTTCTCGGGCCCTTCCCACCAACCTCAGGACAACTGAGGTATATCATCATCGGGGTGAATTACTTTACAAAGTGGGTCGAGGCCGAGCCACTGGCAGCAATTACATAGCGCCATGTGAAAAAATTCGTGTGGAAGAGCATAGTGACTCGGTTCAGCTTGCCTAAAGTCATCATCACCGACAACGGGACCCAGTTCGCCAGCGCTAGGTTTTAGAAATTTTTTTCAAGCTACGGGATACAACTAAGATTCAGCTCGGTGGCACATCCCCAGACAAACAGCCTGGCGAAAGTGACCAACTGAGCCATTTTAGATGGACTTAAAAGAAGAGTGTCCGTGGCTCGGACTGCTCCTAAGCATCTTGTGGTCTTCATGGACCATCCCCAAGACCACAACTAGAGAATCCCCTTACAGCCTCGCATTCGGCACCGAGACCGTCTTACCACCTAAGATGGTTATCCCTACTCCTCGGGTGGAAAGCTACTACGAAGAAGCATCGTCAGAAAGACTCTAAGCCGGTCTTGACTTACTCGAGAAGCACAGGCTAACGCCCACTTAAAGACCCTCTCATATAAAAGAGCCATCGCCAGAATCTACAACCAAAAGGTGCATCCTTAGCCAATCAGGTTAAGCGACTTGGTCTTGCATAAAGTTGAAGTTAGCAACCCGGCCAGATCATATGACAAGCTCTCCCCTAGCTGGGAAGGATCTTATCGGGTGGTAGGCATCATCCGAGATGGCACTTACCGACTAGCCACAATGGAGGGCCACCCTATACTGAGAACATGGAACGTACTGAATTTGAAGAAGTTTTTTGTGTAGGCAGATCGAACAAAACAATATCGAGTTCTAATAAAGGATTTTCATTTAGCTAAAAATTTAGTTACAAGTTTGGGTTGATCGTGGCTTACAATGCCTGTCCATGCCCGACCAACCCCTTTAGAAAAAAGGAAGACAAAACAAAAGCCCTACTTCCTGAGAATGTCCAAGCTATCGTCAAAAAGAACCTCCTTGGGCATGTTGACATCTTCATCTTCTGGCAGGGAAGCGAAGGGATCCTCCTCAACCTGGAGATTAGGGTGCCACGCTCAGAACCAGGCTAGCATGATCCGATACCCATACTTGTAGGTGACCTGCCCCGACCGAGTTAGCCCAAGTTGGAAGCCCTAGGACCCTTTGTAGGCCTCGATTAGCTGCTTGTCCTTCTCGGGCCTCTAGCGAACCTCCTCGGCCAGCGCCTTGGCTGACGCATGAGCCTCAGCACTGACCGCCTCCAATTTCTTAAAGAGCTCAAGCAATTCCCCCTCCATCGAGTAGATCCAAGCCCGAGCCCCCTTCAATTGTGCCTGAAGCTCCCCCTTTTGCCGTGCGGCCTCCTCGAGCTCGGGCTTGAGGCGCGCTACTTTCGTCTCCAGATCGATCGTGCGTTGCTCGGCAGCAGCCATGACTTCGGGTGCCGCCTTAGCCCGAAGCTCCTCATTATGGCTTCGTAGCTTGGCGATACGGTCGCTCATGCTGTTGATAACTCGACCGGTATTGCACACGCAGTCAATCAACGCCATGGCATAATGTTGGCCCTGCAAAAAGAATGGGTTAGAGCGATAGCACCCAAACAACACCAAGAAACTAGGGATAAGATACTTACCCACAGTAGCGACTGTTGAATCTCGGATTTTGATGATGAAACTAATTGAGTGTGATTTGTTGTCTAACTGCGTGTTGAGTTACGTAGGTCTACTATCGATCAGGATATTGGGTGTCGAGCCAGAGGTTCGGTCGACTATCGGCAGGAGGCTTCGTACGTCGGGCATCGGGCCAAGAAGTGCGGAGTTGCGTCATGGATATCGAGGTTGTTTGTGCAGGAGTAACTACGAAAGGGATGAAGACGTAAAGCGAAATCAAGGGCCGAAGTCAAGTGCGATGGATCGTTGGGAGTTCGAGAGTTTGACGGAAGCCTGAAGATTCATTGGGAGGCCGTCGAACCGGCCGAGAACAAGTAGGGAGCTTGCCGCTCAGGGAGGTTCGGAAGTTCGCGGAGCTTGACAAGAAAGATCAAGCTTGCCAAAGAAGCTCGGGGAACTCGCCAAAATCATCGTGGAGTCCGAGAGCTTGCCGAGTCCGCAGGATGGTTTCCAGGGATCGTCTTCAAGACCGCTTGGTTTACCTGGAAGCTCGACTGAAGACTTGACGGTGACTTTGTAATAGCTTAGGAAACGTCTTTAAAATTTGTAGTTAGCACATATTTTGGGTTAGGATTAGATAACCCAAAGTGGGGGCCCATTGGGCCTTGATTAGGATGAGTTTGGGCCAAAATTTTGGCCCAAACCGAACCAGCTACGTGCATGCTACCGTAGTAGGCGGTGGAACCGCCTGCCTGGGGCGGTAGCACCGCCCGATTCTAGTGGCAGAACCGCCTGGGCGATGGTACCGCCCACACGTCGATCAACAACGCATGTGCGGTGGCACCGCCTCTGACCACCAGAAACATTGGAACTCCAAATTTATTTAAAATTTGGAGCCCAATTTTGAATCAACTTTGGATCTATAAATACCCCCCCTTTCTCAACTGAAAGGGGAACCCTTTTGAGCAAAAATTCTAAGTCTTGAGCTTTTGAAGTGTGTTGTAAAGTCTTGTTTTTGCTAGTTTTCACCTTCTTCCTTTTCTTGAGAGATCTTGTACAAGTGTGAACATCTTGTAAAGGGTTGTAAAAGGGGTGTTTGATCCTTCCCCTTCAAAGGAATTGCTAGTGGAAGAGCGGAGCCTCATCGTAAAGGCTTCAAGAGTGGATGTAGGTCATTTGACCGAACCACTATACATCTTTGTATCCATGAATGTGTGAGTGTTTACATTCTTAAAGCATTTCTTTACTTTGCTGTAAGTTATTTAGTTCATAGTTATTTCCTTTACGCAAGCAATTACTTTCAAGTTCTCTTTCGCCAAATCGAGATCTTCCTACGAACGTGTGTTTTTGTAAAATCAGTTTTAAGAGTATGATTTTAATCCGCTGCACTAATTCACCCCCCCCCCCTCTTAGTGCCGCTCGATCCCTAACAGCGACTTGGTGGACTTAGCAAGCAAGACCTCTGAGGAGGAAGTGTACAGCTCCTGAGCCAAGTCAAGATGGAGCCCCCAGTGAATGAACGAGGTCGCGGAGTCACCTTCGGCCCACACCCGATCCCCATGGGATAGATTCCCCCAGCGAGACACCAACGGGTCGGATGCCTCTCCCTTTGGAAGGTCACACATCACCAGAGCCTAGTAAGGCTCATCTTTGGCCCGCGCAGGGATGCGATAGAGGACACGCACGGAAGGCACGCGTGGGGCCTTCCCCGCCTCTTCCTGACTGGGGCCAGCTTTGCCTCGCTTGCGACTAGTTCCCGCACGAGGGGCATGCTCGGTAGAAGCCCTCGGCCTCCAGATCGATCGCGTATTGCTCGACAGTAGCCACGACTTCGGGTGCCACCGTAGCCCGAAGCTCCTCATTATGGCTTCGTAGCTCGGCGATACGGTTGCCCATGCTGTTGATGACTCGACCGACATTGTGCACGCGGTCGATCAATGCCATGGCATAATGTTGGCCCTACAAAAAGAATGGGTTAGAGTGATAGCACCCAAACAACATTAGGAAACCAAGGATAAAGTACTTATCCAGAGCAGTGACTTGGCAAACTTGGCAAGCAAGACCACCGAGGAGGAAATGTATAGCTCCCGAGCCAAATCAGGATGGAGCCCCCCGCGGATGAACGAGGCCGCTGAGTCACCGTCGGCCCACACTCGGTCCCCATGGGATAGATTCCCCCAGCAAGACACCAGCGAGTCGAACGCCTCTCCCTCCAAAAGGTCACCCATCACCAAAGCCTGGTAAGGCTCATCTTTGGCATGTGCAGGGATGCGATAGAGGTCACGCACGGAAGGCACGCGTGGGGCCTTCCTCGCCTCTTCCTGACTGGGGCCAGCTTCGCCTTGCTTGCGACTGGTTCCCACACATAGGGGGCATGCTTGGCAGAAGCCCCTTGCCTACCGCCTCCACCCCCCGCTCAAGCTGCGGCCACCTCGAACTTCTTGGTGGTGCAGACCTTCATCTTTTTTCTACGGGCGATTGGCCTCGACCTCCACGGGCACCTCCTTGGATCCCCAAGTCGGCTCCGTGGTCGGGTGAGGAGCTAGAACGGATGAAGCCCGTCCCCCTCACACAGGCTTGAGGTTCACCATCTCTGCGAAAAGACAAAAGGTTAGATGAGACACTAAACGGCCTATGAGGACCAGTAGCTAGCGACCGCGAGCATACCTTGAGGCATCGGGTTAAGTCCCGCTTCGATGAGCCACTGCTAGGTTATATTCCATATAGCTCAAGAGGTAGGAAGGATTTCCCTCAGCCCCCCGAGGCCCTCATACTCCTCATCAGTCAGCCCCAGAGCAGAATTATCTATCATGTGCGCCGACCACCGAAGGTCGAAGCTCCAACCCCGCACGCAACTAATGTAGAAGAACCTTCCCTTCCATCCCTTGTTGTTGGAAGGGACCTCGCTAACCCTAAAGCCCGACCGGGCTGATAGGTAGTAGCCCCCCGACCCCTTAGAAAGATAAAAATAGGACAGAAAAAGAGATCGGGTCAGGGTTATGCTGACATTATGGTATTTCCCTATGAATACCACTAGATAACACAAAGAGTTCAGCGCCATTTGTGACAGGGAGATGCTCCACAAGGATAGACAAGACTCGATGACAGGATGCAGGGGGAAGCGCAAAACCATCTCGAGGGCATCTAGGGTTAGACCAAACCCTCGAGGAAACATGTCGTATGCCCGCTGTCCTGGCTGAGGGGCATGAAGCTCGTAATTTACCAGGATGCTGTAGCGCTCCCGGATGTTACTAAGCAGATCCTCGCTCACCATGGAGTCGAGGTCATGCCACCACATCAGGGCCTCAAAGGGCCCATGCCGCCTTTTCATTGACAGGTGAGTCACGGCCCGAGGGCGAGGGGCTCCCCCCGATGCTACTAGATAAGGAGGAAGAGGAGGAGGTCATCCCGACTGACCTGAAAAGGGAAGGAAGAGTGAATCGGGAAGAGGAAGACGACAGAGGCTAAAGGGGATGACTGGAGAAGACAACGAAGATCGAAGGAAGGACCGGAGAAGATAACTAAACCAGGGAGGAATGACCAAGGAGGTTACCAGCAGAGAGCATGTGGGAAGAGGACTCCACGATACTTATAGGAAAAATCTCACAAACCCAGGCAACCCTTCGTCTCCCCGGGAGTGGACGACAGCCCACTCCATCATTAACGCCCGCGTGCAAAGCATGTCGCATCGGGCAACCCAAACATTGCCCGACAATAAATGAGGGTTGACTTGGTAGCCAGGGGGCATGCAGAATGCCCGCCAAAACATGGCATAAAGGTCTTTGAACCTGGCGCCCGAAACCTTATGACTTGACACTCCAAGATAGTCTTTCAAAATCCCCTTTGGACAAGGACCTACTTGATACCCCAAGAAGGTCCTTCCACGCCCAAGGGCAAGCTGCTGGTCTGGCCGTACCTTAGTCTCGGATGGATCGCCGTCATATACACATGTCATAGATACCCATGTCATACACGCGACCACTTAAGCTATGTACCTCAGTCGCAAATCACCAGAGCCGTGTACCTCAGTTGTAGACCTCCCGAGTCGTACACCTCGATCGCAGATCACCCGAGTCGTACACCTCGACTGTAGTTGCCCAAGTCATACACCTCGGTCGTAGACCGCTGGAGCCGTGTACCTCGGTCGCAGACTGCCCGAGCCGTGTACCTCGGTCGTAGACCACCCGAGTCGAATACCTCGACCACAGACCGCCCGAGTCGTGTACCTCGATCGCAGATTACCTAAGCCGTATACCTCGATCGCAGACCGCCCAAGTCGTACACCTCAGCCGCAGATGCCCGAGTCGTACACCTCGACCACAGACTGCTCAAGTTGAACACCCCGGAATCTCCTCAGTGACAGCATAAAAGACAAATCAGAAGTCCCAACTTCAGGGAACAAAAGCCATGCCTCAGCTTCCCCCACCAAGAGTTGATGCATGGCTTCCTTCAGGGGGAGAGAATGATAGATCACATACCCGTGCCGCCCGCTCATGGGTGGTGCTCCACTGTCATGTCAGCATAAAAGCTGAGGTGGTAGACCACCTCAGTTTAGCTCGGCGACCCCTTGATCGTACCAGAATAGCACCGACCATGACACAACATGCGACCCTCCGGACCACGTCCCTGTACGGGCATGGACGTCATCCGCAGTACAGCACTATCCCGGGAAGCCTAGAGATGACGCCGACGTAGCCCCTCCAGGCATGCCCTCACGTGGGCGCGAGCGCCGAGGGGTAGCGCCACCTCAAAGAGCCTGGGACGGCGCCTTCATAGCGCCGTTCCAGGAAGCCCGGGACGGCAGCTCCTAGACATGGCACGAAGAACCGAGGTGACATGGTACCACACCCCGGGAGTCAGCCCTTCCCCTAATATAAAAACCCCAAGCCATGCTATCACACGGGGCTTCTTCTTCTTCTTCTTCTTCTGCTTTTTCCAAAGCAAACCCTCTACAACCGTATACTAACTTAACCATCGGAGGAGTCGGGTCGCATCTTCCCAACCCAACCTGTGTGCAGGAGCCAGAGGATCCGAGGCGAGCCGTGTTCGGAAAGGGAAGCCTCCTCGTGAAGCAGACCGAGGATCCACTTTGATCAACCCAATACCTGTGATCAACTCGAAGGTCAGTCAAGAAGGCCTTGGTGCATTCGGTCCCGAACCCAACCGTGCTGACTCAACGACCATGACATAAAGGTACTTAACAATAAGCAATCAAGTCAACGGTCTCTATCAAATTTATACTATGTTATCATTCTAAATCTACACATCTACATAAATATATTATATATATATATAATATAATATAAAAGAATTATTCACAGCCACGATATCCAAACCAAACGTGTATGGTGCACTTAAAATTGTTATCCATTGATCACAAGGTTTAACGATGTTGTGGGCTCTTATCTATTTTTTTACGAAAGGTTAATGACAATGATGAACTTTTAATACAGAATTATGATTAATTATCAAAATCTTTGTTACGTAGAGCACCTTCTCATGTGCATTGCAATTATCACCCGCTTCAACCATCAATCACTTTTGACAGGACCTTTCGCATCTGTAGCCATGATTTTGAAGTTGCGTGCATATGCATGTGAAAGCAATTGAACCTCTTTGTTGGTTACCTTTACACTGCCAGAAACCGGACTATTCCTATTGTTTGGTATATGCAACAATGTCACCTAACGCCAGTTTCAGTATATGTCACCAAGGTCCCAGGAGATGAACATGAATACAAATGGTACATCATGAGCATCCAATGACCAGTAATCCAGTCATATTTATTTTGGTGCATAATTTAGGTTAATCATGGCACTTAAAGTGTTCCCGTAAGTGAATTTTCCAACCCATGTGTTACACCTGCTTGCGTGTTGGTTGGTGGACTTAGTCATTTATACGGCCTCCCTACTTTCGTATGTTTGCCGGTGATAAATGTGGCGATTCTTACTAATTATTAGGTTGAGCCCGATGATTGCGCTGCAGCCTCAGTCTATCATGGATCTATATGAGAGGCGAAGCTTAGGGTATGGTTATAATTTTAGGACACTAGGATGATCTTATATATTTTCGTCCCCGCAACATACCAATATACTAATCATTTTAAAGACTATTTATATAGGTCAATCATTGATTTTTTTTTAATTTTTTTTTTTTACCCTCTTTATTGCACATGAATCCTCTTGTCCATCGACAGAAGGCCGTGGAATTTTCCGTTCCGTTGGTTGTGGGTATTCAGAGTCTCCACTGAGAGTAGTTGACGTACGACGTAGACGTCACTCTCCTGCTGCTCCCCAAAAGCACTATAAAATCCGTGGCAGCACCTGGTGGAAGATTCATCACCGGGCAAACATGGCGGTTCGAGTGCTGAGCTCATGCCTTGTGGCACCGGAGGGGGAGACCCCAAGGCGACCCATCTGGCTTTCAACCTTGGATCTGTTTCAGATCCGGTCTCACGTTCCCACCGTCTACTTCTACCGGCCGCCCATCCAAGGAGACGGCTCCGGTTTCTTCTCCCCGGAGGTGCTTAAAGCTGGCCTGCGCAAAGCGCTGGTGCCGTTCCATCTCTTCGCCGGCCGGATCGGAACCGACGATAGTGGCCGGACGGAGATCGAGTGCAATGGGAAGGGCGTGCTGTTCGTGGAGGCCAAGGCGGAGGAGCTCACCATCGACAAGTTCGGCGACTTCGCACCCTCGCCGGAGTACAGGCGGCTGCTGATACCCACTGTAGATCCTGATGAAGGGGACGACGCCATCCCTGTACTGCTGCTTCAGGTTCTTTGGTACTCCAACCGTGTGTGAAAAGATATTAAAAAAATTAAAAAACAAGTCACTTTTCTACTATTCATTATTTTTTTAAAATTAACAAAACAATATTTTATTATTTATAATCATTTTAATTCTAATATTTTATTATTGACAGTTCAAAAAGAACATGACATCTCTTAAGTTAGGAACTTAAGATATTATTATTATTTTTTGGCTATTATAGAATCTGCATAATCTAATCTTAGAAGATGATATCATCTGAATTATTATAAAATTTATATAATTTTTTAAAAAAATATTAAATTATTATAATAAATATAAAATTATTATTTTTATCTCCCCCTCTTGATCTTCAATTTATATCATTTCATCGTCTATTTTTTCGTCATTTTATACACTTTTTAATGATTAAGTTAAAAGAAGAAAAAAAAAAAAGAAAAACAGTAAGGAGTGAAAAATTTTATTAAAATTAAATTATAAATTTTAGACATATATGTTTATTTATAAAAATTTAAAATATTCAACGTTTTTATCATGCGATTGTAAATAACAAAAGAGGATGACAAATAGTAATCTTCTAAAAGAATAATTTTATATTGATATATATTGAATTTAACTCATAATCAAAAGATTTAAGTTTTCAAGTTGGATGTTTATGATCCGGACATATGTTAATTTTGACTAGTTTGACCAGGTTCAACGTTAGTCAACTTGTGATATTTATATTCACACAAGAGATTAACATTTATAGGTGACATATTTGAAGTGTGGGGGGGTGTGCTTGGGGGTCGGCGTGCACCACTTGGTCTCCGACGGCGTCGCCTCCCTTCTCTTCATCAATGCATGGTCCGACATCACCAGGGGCATCGAACCCGCGGTGCCGCCCTTCCTCGACCGATCCCTCCTCCTGCCTCGATCCCCGCCTTCCGTCCACTTCCCCCACGACGAGTTCAAGCGCTATGCTGCCGGCATCCACACCTCTGCCGACAAGCCTGCCGTCTCCACCGCCATTCTCGAGCTCACAGCCGACCAGATCGCGGCGCTTAAGCGCTCGTGCGCCGCGACTATGCCCTCGCCCCGGCGCGTCACCACCTACGAGGCGGTGGCCTCGCGCGTCTGGCGCCAAGCATGCATGGCCCGCCGTCTGGACGCCCACAGCGAGACCAGGGTCTACATCACGACCGACGCCCGTCGTCGCCTGAGGCCGCCGTTGCCGGAGGGCTACATCGGTAACGTGATATTCCCGACCGTGGCGATCGCGGCGGTCGGCGACGTGGTGTCGGAGCCGCCCGGGGACGTCGCGAGCAGGATCCACCGGGCCACCGCGATCGTGGACGACGAGTACCTGCGCTCCGCGCTGGACTTCATGGAGATGGAGGAGGACGTGAGGAGCCTCGGGCGGTGGGCGGGCAACTTCACCTCGGCGGATCTTTCGATCACATGTTGGACGTCGCTGCCGATCTACGAGGCAGACTTCGGGTGGGGGAGGCCGGAGTTCATGGGACCGGCATCCATGTTCTACGGTGGCCTGTGCTACATCATGCCCAAGCCACCGGGCAAGGAGTGGGGCGTTTTGGTGGCCGTCTCAATGGAGGCGGAGTACATGGACTACTTCAAGGAGTTACTCTACGACTTCAGCTCCGATCAGTGCAACGTTTAGGTAGGTCTTGTCGATGCAGTGTGTGGATTTCGAAATATGTAATATTGTAGTCCGGTTTGGTTATACCCTTAAAACCGTGGTTATAATGTGACTTGTTTCAGATGTTGAACACCACTATTTGCTTAAATAAAGACCATTGTCTCATATTATGTTCAAAGATTTTATATCCATATTTGAGAGAGTTCACAGTGTTAATGTAAAGAATGAACATTCAGGGAAAGGAATCCAAGCACGAAACAAAAAATTTGAAAGATCAATAATAAAAATAAATAAAAAACTAATATAAGATTAAGATATTTTCTATGGGATGTGATATGAGCTTAAGGAGACTTTTAGCTATCAGAATCATGCGAAAAAATTACACGTTTTCCTTGAAATAACTCGTGCACATAATTGTCGGCAAGGCTTCAAATGTCTCAAAAGTCAATTATTATTTGTTTCTGAGATTTCTTACCAACTCAAGATCAATCATGACATCCAGCAAGCAATCGGACAAAAAGGTGAGCACCTCTTCTTTATATACAGAAAAAAACTTCCTCATCTCACTTGTAATTATGAACATGGACATGATTTCGCACCCATCATTCTCATGAACATGGAGTCCCAATTACTTGAATATTTTGGTACGTTTCCCATCTTCTCTTGAGGTGTTGGCTCCGTTGAAGTAATCATCCTCAACTTCAAGCAGATTATAGCATATCCTATTTCTGATATCGCTTTTCATCTAATTATAAAACCATTAAGTTCAGTGAGCATGTGGTGGTCAAACTTTACACCCTCCCAATGGGAGAAAAGGGTGGGTCTATGCAAAAAGGAGGCATTTGTTCTACTGCCTTTTTAGATTTTCTTTTCTCTTCATCTGCAACTGCTTCGATCAAATGCTTTACTTCTTCCTCAAGGAGTGATTTCAGTGAGTTAGAACAAGATCTGTGTCTGCTTTTCTCCTGAAGAACAGCAGTAGAAATGTTGGGACTGTGCAACATGGCCATACAGATTGAAAATGCCTGTAGAGATGAGAATCGTGCATGGAAATCGACTGAATACTGTCCTTCCCCATTGGCTGTTATCGATAGAGCAGGTTCCTTTTCCTTGCTTCCCTGTTTAAAAGTATGAGTCAGAGGCGGCAATACCAAATAATTTCAATGAACAGTCATGGTGTCAAACTAAAAAGTAATGCATGTAAAAGATTGAGATTAGATAGACATTCATCCTTTGAAAGAATATACAAAGAAAAATTTAGAATGGTTCTCAAAAGATTAATTGTGTTAACTGCAAAGGCAGAGCTAAAAGTGTACAATCTGTGATTCAGAAGTCGAAAGTGGAAACCTATGTAAGCCTATAAGGCCCAGATAATTTGATCTGCCAAACTACACAAGAGTTTTATTGGAGACAGTCATGCAATCACCCAGCATGAGTAATACACACTGGCTAACTCTCCTAAATCAAAGAACTATGAAGTAACCATGAACTATGAAGTAAATATATGAATCCATGCCAAAGTACAAAGTTAAAATAAATGTTGATGCAAAAACTTCCAGTTTTCCATCAACTAGTAGAAAGGTTGAAACTGCACTACACTGGTGGATGTGCAGAGAGACTGAGGAATCACACTTTAACAAATTTATCATAAAAAATGAGATAGGCATACCTGAACAAAAAGCAAAATGGGATTTTGAAATTTCCCAGTTGAATGATATATCAAATCATCAGCCTGGGGATTGTTATATACAAGAATTGGGCAGGCCATATCCCAGCCACCACAATCACAGCCTCCACCAGACCTCCATCTATCTAGAAGTGCAGATGGGCCACCTTCATCAGTATTTGGCAACCCATGAGGCCCATTCGGAATCACGACCTTCACAAACACAGGATCCAAGCTGTTCTTGGTCTCCTTTCTCGGATCATCTGTGGGCAGTCTTGATAAATTCTGATTTTCTTTTAGGCCAAACACTTTGATATCTTTCATATTTTCTGTTTTGCTGAAAGGAATTTGAACTACAATAGCTGCAATCTCAAGTTGTGGATGCAAATCTTCTGGTAACCAAGGGTAAGAAGTTGAAGCATTTGTGTCACAACAACTAAATCCATGTCTAGCCGGATTAGGGTGCCCCACTGGAATGTTTCTCTCTAGAGGTCCTCCTGTGATCAGGCCTCCTGTAGCATTACTTGCAACAGAATGAATGGAATCTAAAGAGCACTTGGATCTTTCTTCGACAGCAAAGCTGCATCTTGCTCGTGCAATGTCATATAATACAAACTCTGTGACTGTTGAGTTGGCCAAAGATCCATTTTCTCTCACTTCTGAGCATAGATGACAAGAAACCTGCATCTGCCCGACTAATGGAGGTGACTGCCCATGTTTATCTTTGGTTCCTCGACCAGTGTTCATTTTCTTTTTAGACCTGTGGAAGGTGTAAACCCAGTTATACGCAGTATCTGTTCTCCATGTCTTTGTGGATAGGACATCTTCTGGATCTTCTAGAGTAAACTGAAATGAAGGGTTCCCATTCTCTATTTCCAGTTTAAGAATTCCATGTAGATGAGCAGGCAAGACAGCAGCGTTCAAGTGCTCTCCTCCTATCAGATATGCATCACGCTCTATCTTCTGTTCTGTTATTGAGAATTCATTCAGTAAAGATTTCTGGAACACTTTGTTCCTCCTGATGTTTGCAGTTTCAGTAACTCTGCCCCCAATGCTTTGTCTTCCTGAGAGCGGCAAATTTTGGACAGATTTGGATTTTGTTATGGGATCAAACATTCTCTTGAGAGACCTAAAGATAGTTTTTGGACTGCGTTCTTCAGCTAAACCACATTCCAACTGAGAAACTGTATGGGACATCTTTGCATTTTCTGAAAAGCACTTTGGAAGAGCTTTTAGTGAATTTCTCTCATAAGTGATTTTCCTGTAACTTTCAGGACATATCATTTCATGGAAGTTGGACTTCTGTAATGTGAGAGATCCTGATGTTCGCAGCCTAGGAGCTGCTTTTGTACAATGAGTTCTTGCATCATCAGTGTGATGAGAGATATCCAAGAGATCATCTACAAGACTACTTTTTGCTGGCACGATGTCTAAGCATGAGTTACTGGTAATCAGAGGCTTGTCAAGAAGATCACGGAATGAAAGATCCAGAAACTCCATGGGGCTTGTTGTGATAGGATTAACTGTGGCAGCAGTATGTTTTGAGTTAGCATTTGATGAAACAAGAGGCAAAAGCTTCTGATGTAGTGACTGATTGACTTTGTCCATGCCATGCTGTGGCAGATGATCAACAATCTCAAATGAAAGAAAATCATCACCTCTGCATTCCAGTTCTACTTTCCTCCTTCCCTCTAACAGTTTTCTCATTCTCCTGACCTCTTTAGAGCTCTGATACATAGAACCTCTTTTTAACACTTCATTATCACCATTGGCTCGAAAAGATTTGGAGTGCATGCTTTCATAATGAAGACTTGATGAATAACTGCGGTTAAGTTCTCTCAGATCACCATCCAATATCTTGAAGCAGTGATACCTGTCAGTTGTCTCTCTTTTTCTCACTCTCTCTTGTACCTTAGTGCTAAGACTAGAAATGTGGACAATTTTAGGCTTCATTCTTGCTTGTAAATGATTTCCACATTCCAAAACAACATTTTGACCCATAGTTACAATGAACTGCTGAAGCATAAAGATAGGTTAGCTTTCACAAGAATAGGCAAAAAATCTCTTGATTACTTAAAGCTAAACCTAAGCAAGTTTTGAATCTAAACTAGCAAATGGAACTAGTTCACTATCTGACCAAGTCATCAATCAGACTATTGTACGAATTATTTAAAGACACTTGTCTTGGTTAACTTTAGTCTGCATAGGAACCATCATCTTAAATTAATAAGAAAATTTAAGTGTCAAAACAAAAGAAAATCACAAAATGATGGATTGCTTGAAGTTTTGTTAGTGTTTCAGCCTCATAACACTAACAAAACCTAGTAACAAGTTTTGCTGCTGTATCAGATGTTGATGCACAGACATGTGCAAATACATGTTAGTTGGACACAGAGAACCAAAATATCTCAAGAAACATCCATCAAAACAACATAAATAAAATCGATAAAACAATTACCATTCTGTATAAAAAGGATTTTCCTTTTCTCCTAAATCTACTTTTAGTTGGTTTTGGCTAAAACTGGTTAGAACAAATTGGGCTTAGTTTTCGACTAAGCTAGACTAGAACTGGTTAATATGAGATCTTGGTAGACCAAGCCTAATCAAATTCGCACTTTTCTTTCAAGCCAACAAAATCTTGGATCAAGATTACCCAATACCCCTTTCTTCAGATAGCCACTGCCAAAATTATGGTGTCCTCTGATGTTGACTAGTGAAGCAGATGGCCTACTTCCTAAATAGCTGGAGTGGAAAGGCAAGAAGAGGGAAAAGTGGGGAAATGCTCAATGACTTAATTTCCCTTTCCTTTTCCTCCATCTCCTCAATTGTTCCCTCATTGGGCCAGTCAACCACTATCATTGCTGCGAAAGGTGCAGCATAGTTTTTTCTGTTCCTTTTTATCTTATACTTTTTAAGTTCATACAACAGCTGGAAAATGCGAAACATTGTCTGGTTACATATTAGAACTGATCCACATCCCTAGTTTGATGGTCTTCCCCAATTGTTGAAATTTGGATAGAAGAGCAAATACACCAGTTGTGCAAGTTTTGAGAAGTGTAGTTCTCAATTAGGTTTAAAAATGCAAAATAAGTAAATAGAATGGTGATATCATAAGAGTTAAGGAGCACAAATTAGAAGGTATCAAAGTAGTACAAAGATACACATACAGAGAACAAATAACAATAATTATTGGCTGAAAAATGAATACATTAGATGCATGTCACTAATTCGAGTTTACTAAACTGGCATTATAATGAAATACATTGCTTGTAAATAAAAATATTACAAATGTTGACTTCTGATTTACTGATATTGTAACATGGCAGACAGCAAAGAATGCATAACCAATTCAAAGGAGGCAATACTCTGACCTATGAAGACATCTCATAAGCAAATCACGGTTTATTTAAGAGTCAAGATTTGCAAAAGAATCATATCTATCGCAGCTTAGAGACTTCTGTGTAACAAACATTTTCACTTAAGAATTAAGTTCAATATCTGATTCAATGAATAATCTCATCCCAAGACTTAATCATAAGTAAGACAATGGATATGCACAATTTTTTTGTTACCATTGGATGGAAATGAAAAATGATGGTGATGATTACTGTACTAAAGTTGAAGCAACATAACCAACAAAACATCAATATATGGTATCTCCGAGAAGGAAAAAGAATTAAGAAAAACAAACAACAAGTTTTGGTGCATAACCCTAAATAATACATGATGATAAAGAACAAGACAAAAAACGACGTCATAGATTTGCTTTGCTATGCTGTTCTAACAATTATCAGAAATCTCTGTGCATCAATTCTTTCATGTATTTGAAAAGCATAACAAGAGTCGTAAATAACAGTAATGTAGTGAGTAACACTAACATTTTCGTGGTGATTAGCTATACAACTAAGGAGGGTATTAAAATCTAGGTCTACTTTATACAGGACAAAGCCCTCCCTACTCTATGGCATGTTGAAGATTCTGGTGCTCACTTGCACCAAATTCCCATCCTTCCTAAAACTGCCTCTCCTGAATCTATATATGTTCTTGAACCCATCAGATCAATGACATTTCGTACCTGAAGAGCATGTACAACCAACTAGTCAAACATAGTGCTGCTGTTACCAATTTCCGTTGCTTATAGGGAAAAAGCTCTTTCCTTCTAGCATTGCATGGATAAAGTAGTTCTATGAAATTATTCCATTACAGTTGCATAAAATGACATCTTTCTACTGAAATTTATGATGTAGTAGAAAATCTAGTGGACCCATTTCGCTAATCTACCATCATATTAATCAGTATCTTTCGCAATGAAAGATAATGGGTACCCATTTGGATGAAGGAAATACCCAGATGGTACCAGCAGTAGAAGGACAACGACTCGAGGTTATAGCAAAGAAGAGAGATTTCACCGTTCTAAATAAAAGTACCAAAAGGCGAATGGATATGACAATAAAGTAACATGCAGAAACGAAGAAACACAAACAATAGTGAAACAGAACAATGAAATCCAGTGCAGAATAGAAGATCCTCTAATATCTCATCCTTAATACGAGTAAAAGTGCAGACTAATGGCAAATCTCCAGCAGTTTGAATTATCATCTCAAGTCGAATTCGAAATCACTAGCAGGATAAGTGCTGGCCAAACCGGTACCCTAATTTCACCAGATCTCAGGCATTTCACCGCGGAAATTTACCATGCATTTCCAAAATACTACACAACACCTGAGTCGAACAAAGGTGACATTTTTCTTCTCAAAGATCACATTTTTCGCCCAAAAGAATGCTCAACCAACAAAACAATAACTTTCAAGCGCCATTTCTTAGAAAAACCCGTCTTTAAACCCCATCCACTTCAAAAGATTTTACAACTCGTTAAAAATCGGAGGAAAAGCTACATCAGGATGGAGACTACCTGTATTCAAGAGCAGTTGATAGATTGAGAGATATGTACTCCTCTGCCACTGGTGTTGGCCGAGGAGAAGGAAGAGCAATGGCGGCGATCAGATGCTCTTTGGCTTCACAAGCTTCAGCTCTTTTCATAAAAGAAAAATAGACATTTGGCGACAAATGATCTGCCCCTGTAACGTATAGGAGATATAATATGTCTATATACATATATATATATATATAGATGAATAGTTTTGTCTTACTTCTCCAAGCTTAACTCAAGCTCTCTTGTTGTCCGGTCTCACTAATAAAGAAGCTTATGGTTGATTACTTGTCCCAAAGCTTGCATTGTCCACATTCATTCATGTTGTAGCTTCTGAAATTACTGATACCTCCTTTGCTTTCTCTTAAAGTAATCCAACGGAACTTGGTCTGTGCTGATTGCGTACTCTGTCCCCGCAACAGCAAGCAGCATCATTTGCTCAAACATCATCTGGCCATGGCCAAAAGGTGTAGCGAAGAGGTGTTGCAATCCCTTCCCTTATAATACCAATCCCATGTCTCCTCCTTCCAACTGTTTGATAGCAATCTACAGTATTCTTTCTCCCTAATGATCACATTAGACACACTATTAGGGGCCCTTGTCAAATGATGTAAAGATTGCATGGAGAGACAATTGTGTCAGCTTGTGCTCGTGGTCCTTTGACTGTGTCCCCACGTTGATGTACTGTTCCCAAAGACTCAACTGGACATGAAACATAGATTGTCACGATACTGAAACATTTTTTCGAACACTATTCGGCCCTACAGAACGTGACGTGATCCTTTAAAGTAATTAAAGATCTATAAATATTCAGGTGGGTCATATGATCAACCCTGTGAGAAGGCATCGTTTCAGAACCACATTCGATGATCTTTACCCCCCTCAATGAGCATTCAGCTCAGAAAGTCTATATGGACTGCAGAAGAGGTAGACAATCCACTTGCAGGAAGAGTTGGGGCCACGCCATGAATGATCTTGAACAACTCTCTGCTATGGCTCCTCTTGCATGAACATGGAACAAATTTCCTCTGCTTTTTGAGCATGGGGTAAAGTGAGACTGTAGTAGCTCAGATTTCATGAGAGGAACATGCCTCGTTGTCCATGCATCAGGTTGCACACAGTGCAGCGTACGCCTTGTACACTTGCCACATTCATAGTCTGGCATTGTCCTCCGGAAGAGATCATGCAGACATGCTCTTGCTGGTGACTCCATAGCATCAAAAATACGATCTTGCGTTTTCATCATCCAAGCGAACACTCCTATCAAGACGCTAAATCTACTTATTACGGAACAAACATCAAATTTTGACGGGGTGTTTAGAGCAAACCGATCTCTCCCCCTTGTTCCTTTTCCCGTGTACGGTTGAGTTGACCATCTGCGATCTGGACCACTCGGTGTCTGGAGCGCTGTTGACTACGGAATCACGGAACGCGGATGTGTATAAAGAGAAGGCATCTTGTCCATCGACATCCATGGCATTGGATCCGTCGAGTGGGCACAGTCACAAGACGCGCATGTGGGCAGGCCCAGAGAACTCGGACGCTTCAGAGTCTGTGCACAGGCGACCTGCCCCATGAGAAATCATATGAAGAGTAGTACTACATGGATCTGTGCCCTGTTAACAGTGGCAGAGCCTTTCGTCTCATCAGCGCTTCTCAAACTTGGATCTCCGTTTGCAGTTTCAAAAGTCGGTGAATAGGCGATGCTGTAAAGCTTCCATGTAATCAATCACTCGAGACTAGTCCATCAAGAACTGTTCTGCAATTACCAATCAGAAACCGAAACGATGCACATATATATACGTCAGCCAGCTTCAAGCTCATCTTATTTGATTCGCAGAGTGGACTATATTCCTCCCCGCCGCCTAGGTCCTCAACGAGGGCGTCACCTACTCGGCCCGCTTCTCGCGGCCGATGAGCGCCTTCGTGCCCATCTTCTACAACACCAAGCGCCTCTTCACCATCCTCGACTGGGTGGCGTGCGAGGTCGAAACCGCTGGGGGCGAGCACGGGCGGCCCGGCTGTTGTTCGCGTGGCGCGCGCTCGCCGTCTCCAATTTGGGCTTTTGGGCCTTCGATCTTTTTGAGCGCTTTGTCAACCTCCCAAGGGCCTTCAAAGGATTTTATAACGATAACACACCACTAAGCTTAAAGATTAGTCTAATTAAATGATTATTAGCTATTAATAAACACTAATTTTATTTTTAACCCTTGTTTCTAGTTTCGATCAACCGAGCATCCGAACTCAAATTATTTAGGAAAAAAGGAATACATGATTCGAATGTTTGTTGTAGCTGGCCAGCATGCATCTACTGATCTACATACATACATACATACAAGTTCACGTTCTTCTTGAACTGTCATTTCACTGAATACAAGCTCCTAAAAGAAGTATACCTCGTTCGGCAATCACCAGGGAGTACATGGTAAACGATCAGGATTATTTCTAGCTACAGCATTTTACGACGATGAGTTAAGCCCTGATCAAGGGGAGGCCGGCGGCGGTGACGACGAGCGTCGACGGCAGTCCAAAGACGATGTGCTCCCAGAAGGAGAGAGTGTACTTGTGGAGCTCCGACCGCCGCGCCTGCTCGCATACTATCAGGTTGGCCGCCGAGCCCAGCAGCGAGAGGTTGCCGGCGACGGTGCTCACGAACGCGAGCAAGAGCCATGATCTCGCCTCGTACTTCGGCGACACTGCAGCGGCTGACTTGGCCACCTGAGCCCCCAGCAAGAGCACTGTCACCAATGTTTCATCGAGAGGTTACCGTGGTGGATCATTTGATACGTTTCATCGGCGACTCATTTGATTTCGAGATTAAAGTTTTGAGTTAGTCACCATGGTTGATTCAATCATGCAGTCCAATATACTGTGTGTGAGGCAGATGAAAGCAACAAAGAGAAGCTTAACCTACCAGTGGGTACATTGGATGCCAAGTTCGATAGCAGCAGTATGACGATGGATAGCACCGTCACTCCACTCACATGATTAATCCGAGAATAAGGCTCCATAAAATTCCAAAAACCGCTCGGTATTCCTGTCCTGTTGAATCCATTAACGGTGATGAACATCCCACAGAAGAACACCAACAGGGAATATGAAACCTGAGCCATTCCACATGAGACTCGTCAGTTTTCACAACAAGATGTTTCGTAGTGCTAAACACTGAGAAACAAAGTTCAGAACATAGTAAAATGGTAAATTGCAGAGCCTTTTCAACATAGATAAGTGAACTCCAAAAAAGAATCAAAAGGCATTTTATCTCCCTCACTTCTGCTTTCTTTAAGCACGAAAGATCATGGTATAATTACCTTGTCAAGACATGGGCCAGCATCCTTGAAGTCGATCACCACCAGTATCAGAGCAGCAGTGAGTGCAGTCCACGACATGTTTAGCCCCATTAGCAGAGCAATCAGCATGCCGATGCTTACAAAATACACAGAGCACTTCAAGAACACTTCCTTTTTTGTCAGAAACCTCTTCATATCGGAAACTTGTGCACAGCCTTGCCGAGAACCGTCTTTGCGCGGATCATTCTTCTCGACATCATTCATCTCTTGGGAGTCCACAGGAGGAGGGTGCGACATTCTCGCGGGCACGAAAGTATGGGAATTCACTTCCATCTCGGTGACCTCGACTTCCATTTTCTGTTCTTCACCCTCCTTGCTCGATAACTGCTTCCAAAACATGCCGAGAAGGATCACTACGTTGATGACAACACCAATAAGCATCGCGGGGAAGATTCCGAGAAAGAACTTGATGAAGGAGATTTTACTCTCGACAGCTATAACCAGGTTCTGTGGGTTGCCGATGGGAGTTGCACTTGAGCCGATGTTGGCACTGGATGCTAATGCTAGGAGAAAGGGCTTGGCAGGAAGCTTGTGCTGCTTTGCGAGCTTGAGGACGAACTCGGTGAGCACAATGCAGGTAGTGTCGTTGGTGAAGAGTGCACTTGCCAAGGCCGAAACAAGGCAGACTCGGCAGAGCAAGTCCCGGCCACCTTTGCTCTTCCATGAAAGCAGCCTGCCCAAGTACTTGAACATCTGGGCTCGTTCCAGGTAGATGCTGACGACCATGGTACCGAAGAGGAGGCCCAGGATGGGGAGGTCGATGGACGCGTAGGCCTGCTCGGGGCTGACGACCTGAAAGATGACCATGAGCATGGCACCTAGAAGAGATCCAGCAGTTCTTCCTACGGGTAGGAAGGGGACTGCAGGGAACACAGCCAGCATCCAGAATACGGTGAAGGCAATCGAGCCCAGGACTACTGCAGGAATCGAAGCAAGTGCCATTTTCCTAGATATTGCAAGTGCAAAAGATCTACTGCTACAATTTAATCTAGTTCGGCTTCAATGTTTCCAACTTGTACTCCTCTTGATACTCCCTTTGCAAACAGCAACAAAGTCTCTGAAAGAACAAAGAAAGAAAATGCATCTTAGGAACCAATCCGGTAGGAGAAAGGAATAGCAGCCAAATCGATAGTAGTGCATTGATTCCATGCACACACTGTGCAATCCTGATCATCCTTAGATTTCTCAGCTACGTGAGGTCTTTAAATACATGGGGCAAATACTAGAGAAGGAGATCAATAGCAACCTGCTTTCTCGAGTAATAAATCTGTGCTTTGGAACCTTTTATCTTTCACCTTCAGAATCTCTGACTGTCTCTTATAGTATACATAGTCTACAACAGTCTATCTATGATGAGCATTAGGTGAGCAGCAAAAATAGTATAGCTTCCTAAAGAAGCTCAAAGAGGAAACTGCATACATCAAACAAACAAGAAAAATAATCGTGAAGATGATGTCTGCAGCTTAAAAGCTCGGCATCATTCTCAACATTCATCAAGAAAAACCAAAAGCATGGCTCTCATGGAACAAAGCAGAGAAACAATCTTCTCCATGGAACAAACACTTGTACCTGTAAAGAGCAATGCCCGGGAAAAGCTGATATGAACTAGTGCTGGAGTCATCACCAATTTATAGGGTGGCCAGTGTTGGAGATTACATTAACTACATCAGTGGATGGATTTTAGTGCTGCTTCTACTCTAATTCGAAGATCAGGTTGAAGTATTACAATAAATCAAAAGGTAAAATAAAGAAAAAGATTAGGTAGATAGCCTTTTGATTTAACTGGCCGAAACCATAGATCTGGACTGCGATTGGACTACGATTTGTTGGGTGGACCAAATCAAAAAGAGAATGATGAGATTTATTCAAGAACTTTTCTACCATGCATCCCAACGAGTGAGGCAATGCTAATGGAGACCGAGAGGGAATGAGATTAGACAGCTCAAGTTATTGCACATATGGAATGATTGTTCTATTGACCAAAATATCAAGAACAGGCAAGCCTGTCTCTCATTGGTCTTGCACAATATACAAAACTCAATGCACTAAGATTAGATCTCTTAATTGGAAATTTGATGTTTTATGCCTGGTTACTTTTCACTGTGAACTTTTGTCTACAATATCAATCTTTCATAAAGTCTTTCATGCTTTATGTAAAGTGAGTGCATGGTTGCTTTTTCGGTATTAGAATTGCTTACGTTGAATTCCTTCCAACATATTGTCATGGGAAATTTGAATCCTCTCAAATATTAGCATGAGAAATCATTCAATAACTTTAGGAGGATTTCATGGACGTCCTTTGTCACGTTATGTTGCTTACGGTAGAAGGCATGGCTACTGCATCGATAAAATATTTTCAAGGTTCACTTGTCTTGGTCTTTAACATAAATCATCAAGTAACTTAAGGAGGATTTCATGGATGTCCACTAGTACGTAATGTAGCTTATGAAAGAAGAATGGATACCCCCATTAAAGAACTTCTTTCTTAAGGCTAACTTGTCTTAACCTTTTCTTTGACTTTTTTTGGCCTATGTTATACCACAATGCATGCATTGACCAAAGAGCTTCAGCCTAGTGGTTGGTACTTCCCAGAAGAGCAAAATAATGCATGCCGATTTTAGGTAGCGTCAAAACATCCACTAGCCAAGTGCAAGAAGAAAAGGAATGGTTCGTATGAGCTAAAAACAAGTTGATGATTGCAGTTCCTTTTTTCTGTCATTATCTTTGCCTATAGTGTTTTAGTTACATGGAGAAAGAATTAATCCACACAAAGCATAATGATAAATAGAGATCCAATGACAGTCTTGACGCAGCATCAACCAAAGTCCTTGGGGATGTGCAGTGTTTCTTCCTTGAGCCATGCGTGGAACCTATACTATCTGCTTCAGTGAACATCAAATGCATGCCTTAAACTTCTCGGCCAACATACATGGACATGTTAGGAGAAGGACTTATAGGGCCGTGTCAAAGATATGGTCTCATAGGATATCTAGAGAACTAAAGCTAATAGAACTCTGCGTTGGTTGATAAAAGTATAATCCCGCAGAATCTTTCTGCATTCTTAATCTTAAATATACATGATTGGTGGTTTATGAATGATGACTGCATGCTTGTCTCACTGATAATAATAATATGCAAGACAGAAGACAATGACGAACTCTAATATACTTCGCTAAGCATGCATCCAGCAATCTACATGCTACTTATAAGTTCCCAGCAGACAGTGTCCTTTGATGATCCTGCATTCTTTTTATAGATGGAGTGCAACAAAATGAGTCTTTATTAAAGGGCATGGAGATGGAATGGTGACGTAGAACAACGTGTTACTTCTCCAACTCCCACATTGTATATGTATATGAGTGATAGCAGGAGTTCTAAGACGAACACTTGGGAGCAAATGCGTGCATTCATAGTAGCTTAATTCTTGCATGCTCAGTTCCTCTGTCCGCTCCACGTTTACGTTTACATATGACAGCATGAGTTGACCAAGTGATAAGGTCGCCCTCAATAATTGTCATCATACTGATCCAGTACTTATACTTTGTGTTTTCTTTGAGGATACGTGAGGAGTTCCTACGCACAAGCCACTACTAGTTCTTAAACGGGGTCGCAATAAAGAAGCATGATAAGTTGCTCACCAGAGTTTTCCTTTCGCACCACCACCGCCACCACTAACACCACCAGCTTACAGATATTGTTGGAAAGCCACCACTGGCCGCAGTGAGGGGAGAGGCCAATAAGAGAAGGCCGAGAAGAGAGGCAATATAAATAAGCACTGCTTTGTGGCACTCCCACTAGCTCATTTATCTCAGTCGGCACTACGACTTCAGCCAGCATGCTTTTACTTTTAGGTGAAGTCTTGGCTTCTTCCCGATGAGACTTCGGATAAAGAAGACCATTGTTTTGGGTGGTATACGACAAGCAGTCAGTGGCTCCTATGTATCTGATGCAGGGGTTGGGGCGGCCGTAGCGAGCTCAAAAGTACTTGATAATGGAGGGAGCGTTGCAGTGTAGTGCTCTGCCGAGTGTCCACTGTCGCCTGCTCTTGGCTCGGAAACATGAGACATGGAGAAGCTAGCTACCTATGTGCACTCTCATCTCACACTACATCACAAAAGGATGCAGGGTCGGTCCTAACTAATCCACCCCCTAATCATACTGTTTTTGTTTTGGCTCCGCCATTTGAGATCACTGCCGAAGTGGGCCCGCTGTGTTCTTCATCGTCATCACCTCCATCTGCCGAAAAATGATCTTTCTCCATCTGGTGTTGCATTCTCCTGGTGAGGAAATTTCACTGAAGGTTTGCTATAGATCAGCATGGATCACACAGAACTATGTTGGAAACGTGTCATCTCTTCTATGCGATGCTTTAGTTAATGATAAGAGGAGAATTCACCCTCCAATTGCAGCTTGACACCGACAGTCAGCTCGACGTGGAGATCGGGACTCGCATGACGTGACACTCACCCAATCCAACAATAAATATCGTAAAATTATCTTCTAAACCTAATATACTGTTTTCCAGATTAGTTAATGTTCACCCGTTAGTATCAGTATCAGAGGGATTAGATTGAACATCTTATTCGACTCTAGTCTTCTTAGATCACAAGTGGACACCCGAGCTGATAACCTCATCATCAGTTAGTAACGAGGTCAGTAAATAAAATTTCATATCAACAATATAATCCTAACTCAAAGAGCTTTTTCATTTGCAAAAGGAAAATACGTGGCTCTAAATTTGTCATTTTATATCGATGTATCGGGGCTACGTTTGTGGGCCTTTTAACCCGTTTGAGGCCCATAACTGTAGTTGATACCTTACACTTTCCCTGGGCCCTGTGACAACAACCCTGTTCGCTATGCAGGAGAATAACTTGGGCTGGAAGGCAAGACAAAAAGCTTGAGAAAGGGGGGAAATATACGAGACGAGGCATCTCAATCCGCAAAGCGATAAGGATTAACAGGTTTACGGCCTCACCCACTTTGGTTCTAATCCGTCATGGGATCTAATGCTGTGTGCTTTGGAACGTGTACCACAGGATTTTGACACTGCAAACATCAACGATTTTGATGAGAGAGATGTGAAATATACGCAGTCTGCAGCTCTCTCGCACTGCTTACTGAGTTGTTCATGGAGGTTTCCGGTGACTAAAAACAACATTCAAAGCCGAAAAAGAACAAAGAAGAACAATGGAAGCTTTCTGCTTTCAGACAGCCTGTGATCGCCACTTTTGCACTCCCCGAAACATTCCCTACGCACTCTCAACTCGGCTGTATATATCCGTTCAAATCCCTGCTCGACTCGCCCTCGGCAGCAACCACACTCACCGCCATGGTCCGCGAGCGCCCGCTGCTCAGCCGGCGTTCGCGCCCCAGCATCCTCCCGTGCATCGTTTTCACCTGCCTTGGCTTCATCGTGCTCGTCAGCCTCGTCGTCCTCATCTTCTGGCTCGTCGTCCGCCCGAAGGCGCTCGAGTACACCGTCGACGACGCCCGCGTCTACGGCTTCAACCTCACGGCCAGCCACGCGCTCAACGCCACCTTCGACCTCACGCTCCGGTCCTACAACCGCAACCGCCGGGTCTCAGTGTACTACGACTTCATGGAGGTCACGGTGTGGTACGACGACCAGATGGTGGCCTTCACGGAGGTTGCACCGTTCTACCAGCGGCGGCGGAACGTGACGACGCTCGACGTGATCGCGGCGGCAACGTCGACGCCGTTGCTGGGATCGGTGGAGAACAGCCTGAAGCACGACCGGTCGGCCGGGAAGGTGGGGTTGGAGGTGAGGGTGAGGGCGAGGATAAGGTTGAAGGTGGGGGTGGTGAAGACGAAGCACTACACGCTGAGGGTATACTGCGCGCCTGTGCTCGTGAGCTTCTCCGCGACGTCCACGTTCGACAGGGTCTATTGTGACGTCGATATCTGAGTGCCAGTGTGGGTAGGATAATACGAGATTGAGTTGCAAAGCTCTGTGGGTTGTCTATTTTGATAGGGATTGAATGGTGTTTGTGATTGTTCCTATACATAATGTTCGATTTGATGGTCACTTGATAACCATAACTTACTAGTTCTTTTCATCAACACAATTAAAGATCAATAAGATGTCATTAAAGAACAAAAGACATCCCACAAAAACTGATAGATGCACGTTGTATAGAACGAACAATCTTTAACAGGATAGAAAAGCTCTGTTTCTTCAACACATAGTTCAAACCTCTACCCCAAGTGTCTTTATGAGAAACCAAATAATACACCTTGTATACAATCACATCCCGAAGAGAAAGCAATTTGAGTAGCATGGGAGGTATAACGCGCTATCTTCCACCACCATCGGCTGCCTAAATGGATTGATTTGGATCTGCAAAACAGGAAGCCAGTTAGTTTCCAGAATTTTTTTGGCCAGGCTTTGAAATTGAAGGGCATAAGAACAGGTTAGCAGATATACTGGCAGCCTGAGAGGTAGGCTTGTAACAGTGCTTATGCAATCGGCTGCTAGATTTGCAGCTTCCTCACAGAAGTCGGTAAATATGGCTGGGATGCCCATTTCCTTAATTAGCTCCTGACACCGAGGATCAATCAGTTGGCTGCATCCCTAAACTAGAATGCAGAAGCTGTCCGAACGAGAAAAGGCAAGCATTCCATAGTTCAAACTACCAGTAAGTGCAATGTACTTCTAAGTATACAGTGATCTACTTTGACACCGACATGAGACTCAATCCAGGTAATCAATGATATATCTCATATTTTGTTGACACCAGTAATGATATGATGAAACACACTTGCCGAGATCTGCCTGTCCACATTGGAAGGTCATTATAGTATCAGCTTCATCAAATTTTCCTATAGAGGATTGATCTAACCATCATAATATTTTCGAGAAACTAAGGAGAAACCAAACCCTATCTCATCTACATCCCAATGTAACATATACATGTTAATGTAATACCAAGAAGCTTATGTCATCATCCTTATAACCATTTTGTCAGTTAACACTATTATTCCTTCTAGGAGACTGAGCATAGAGGCCCCAGTTAAGTTTCCCCGCAATAAAATTGATTGAAATTGATCATAACCACAAGGAGGAAAACAATACTATGGTACGGATAACCGATAACTTACAATAGTTGGTGACCAACTAGAATAAGCAGCAACACCAGCATTCGGAGCAATAATAAGGTGAGGATATGAATCCTGAAAACAGTTCATAAATAATAAGAAAGTATCGAAATCTAAGCTTATCGTAGAGATCTGAGATATTTCCTCCTTATGAGTATCGAGAAAGCAACAAACCAAGAATTTGCACAATGCATGCTATAATTTAGAATGTATATCAAATTTAGCTTGATATCAACCTGCCAATCCATCATATCAATCCATTCAAAACTGATATGTAACAATGAAAACAAGAACTTGTTAAGAGCATGACAATATTTAATTCAAGTTTTACTATTGATACATTTTCTTAGTCTAGAGAGAATCAAAATTTTACCTTGTTTATTATCAAGATTATGTAGCATCCATATCAATATAGAACTAAATTTTTTCTTAAAGTCTCTTGAGTGAAAGCTAGTTCATGCAGAATTTGTACTTGTACATGTATACTCATGAAATTGTTGCACCTTCCTTGGTTTGAGGATTCTAGAAGGATCAAGACAAGGTATGTTTATCATTTATTCTTTTGGTTTTTCTTTCTTGATGGAAAACATTGGAGGTATGTACCACTTGGAAATTTAACATCTCTGTTCCCTTCATTGTCACTTTTTGCCTTTTGTCAATTAAGCTTCAACATTTTGTCACTGAATGAGTGGTTGTATGCAGAGATTTTAATCAGCTTAACAAAATACAGATTTTTGGATTTTCTTTTAGTGTCCTTTTCATGTCACTAGTAACACTGTCCACATCAGCATTTGCTGGATAGCAATTTACATTCTATGGAGGCAAAATAGAAATGATGAAACCAAAACATGAAAGAAATATTTTATCTTAAATACAATACACCTAAAATTCTGCAAGTGTTTGCATTATATATGCTGCCCTTCCACAAGTACAACAAAACAGCTGTCTAGACAAGCAAATATAACTTGCGAAGTTATGATCCCACATCATGTTCACTATTTAAAAGAAAGTTATATCTACTTAAAATTTTGAGTTCAAGAAACCTCTAAAACATGGATAGTAAAAGGAAATTGACCTTTAATATGTTCCTACATATGTCATGGTAGAAACCTTTGTGAAGCTTTATATGTACTGTAACACATTTTCCATTTAATCTCCTTGCACTAGAATCTGCACATGAAGACTTACATATACAGTCCTGCTCAGCGCAAGAAAGGTACTTGCAGAGGCTTACTGTTTTCCCATCCCTGTAATAAATACACAAGAACATAAAGTCAATAGCAAGGGGCATAAGTAAATTCTGTACAACAGAATGCTATATAAATATTTGGACCACTGTCAGTCACATAAAACATATGTACACAGAAAGAAAAGAAGGTGAACGAAGAAAATGTGAAACAACAAAAATGTCAATACAACCATTTGATAATCTTATAAGATTTATCTCACCATGATTTATCAAGCATGCCTTGGCATACACTCCCACAAATGTTTCCCCTCTCCAATCTCGCAACAGGAAAGAAATAGGAGATCTTGTTTACTGACTAATAACAGTTGAGTTACTATAATGAGTATTTTTGTGACCTTGATACTGAGGAGATATACAAAAATTCTGTAGGGAGCAGTACAAAAACAAAAACCTAAATCCACACACACATATATATGGAAAACAACAGAAACAAAGAGACAAAACACTCATGTTTGTCAAAGCTGCAAAAGGAATCCCAAGACGCTATGCTAATATGATAATATCATATGCTAGAGGGAGTTGATAAAAAGAACTGTATGCAAATGTAAAGTGAGCTACTTTGCATCTTGAATACATGCTCAAACATGGTCTTGAGCAAGGTTTTTAATTTCGAATGATACCACCCGCTACTAGGCGTACCGATCCGTCAGTAGACCGGTACGCAGACCTCCCGCTACCGGGCGATACCGTCAATTGGGGTTGTTTCCGCCCCATTACCACCCAAAATCGGTCGGTGACGATTGATTTCGACCGTCGCCACCTGCTATCGGGCGATATTAGCCGAGAGAGAAGGAAGAAGAGGGAGAAGAAAAGAGAGAACCTGGAGATCTAGTGCCGCTCTCCCTCGACGATCCCGGTCCTCCAGTGCCGCTCTCCCTCGACGATCCCGCTCCATCACCGGATGCCGTAGATAAGATGTCGCCTCCTCCTCATCTGAGGCGATGAGGCCTCGGTGTCATCGACGACTTCTCCTCATCCGCACAGGGAGAAGAAATGAGGCGACATCATCTTTTTTTATTTTTTTATTTTTTTAATTATATATATATTGAGCGGTACGCCAAAGCATACCGCTCAGTATACTCATATTGTACCATATCGGGCTGAGCTCGATACTCTGTTACGATACGAAATTGCAAACCTTAGTCTTGAGTACTGGTCCTATACCAATTTCGACAAGTTGTTAAACTGGTAAAATATTGGAATACCAAGCAGTTTGCCGACCTATACCACCTCATAATGCTGAAAAACATTAAAAAAAGAATACGGACAGTACAAAAATATATAATCTAACCAGGCCTAAATCATACTAGTACATATAGATCAAAACACACCAATACAACTGGTATTTGAAACCATGTGCTTAAAGAACAACTCTAACCTGTTCCCCTTTTACAATGGTGTGGTTATTGTGACTTGGAAACACTTTGAATCCAAGATCACAACAGCACAACCTTGCCATGGTTTGAAGGCTTCAACACTATGTGCATACCAATATCTATCATGTTATAGAGGTTCCTATAATTGAATAAAATGGATGAATTTCGTACTCCAATTAGCTTCAAAAACAACTAAAAAATCTATTGGAAAATTGAGGAACCACTATTACAACTTGTGGAGGACTCAACATTTGTAATGCAGCAAACAATTAATGAAATGCATAATTCCTTGTATAATTCTTCTAGTCATTTAGTATGCAGAATGAAGTATGAACTGTTAATCCAGATGTGTAATCATGGCAAGACAATCTCCATTACAAAATAGAAATCAATTTCATAAACAACAAAAGGACCAGCTTTAGTCATCTATGTGGCTTCATAAATCTACTCAAGTTTGGACATTAATAAACTTGCCAATAAAGTTGCAGGTACTTAGCAACAAACTGAAATAACAGCACAAATCAAACAGATGGTTCTTGTTCATACACAATGAGGTGAATTTGTTTTGTGACAAAGGATAGATGAAAAAGCCTATTACAATGAAGTCAATATTGAATACCAATTCAAGAAAATTGATGCTGCCAACAACATCAAATTCATATTAAATTGGCGACCATAATCAACAAGAAAGAACACAATCTTAAACTTATATGAAAAAGTAGATTAGAAAACCAACCTAAATTGTGGAACTGCTGGACCAACAAGGTCCATATGTATTTGAACTCCAGAAAAAAGTGCCAGCAACTCTCCAAAGACCCCAAGTTGCAAAAGCTCTTTCTCAGGTCCTTCAAATAATAAGTTACAGCATGAATTGTGTGAACTTGTGCTACAGTATACAAACACGTGGTCCACAATCACTTGGAATAAGTAGTGTAATGTAACTTTAATATGGAACTCACATGAAAACATGCAATATACAAAACAAGTCATAACAAATATGTTAACTCAAAATCACAACAAAGATGCTTGTAGCCTAATGCTACACCTATTTTATATATTTTGATGCTAAGCCATATCATTATTATTGCAATTTAATAAAAAAATAGTTCATCTTCAATCAAATGTAAAAAAGCAACTATATCATCTATAAATGGACAATCAATAAAGAATTGAAGAAAGATGATATACAATTGACATACAAGTGCTGTAATGCAATTAAAACACAGAGAAATTCAAAGTGTTTCAACAGAATGTCCAAAAAACAGAATTCTGCAATATTGAAAATCAGGTATATTGATAAATCACCAAGATACAAAAGAGATTCTTTTTACCTAAATAGTGTATATTTAATTCGTCCTTAACTTCTGAAATTGAGCTTTGGGCAGCCAAAAGTTGAAAGCAGTGATACACAGTTAGTGGCTGTAATTGAAGAAAAAAAATAAATTACAAAATTTTCAACTAAATTTGATATTTTTCCTAGACTGATTTACTTCATTTCAAAGGGTAAGAATACTTGCCTATTTTAATGTAGAAAGATATTCAAAGTAGGCACAAATTGACAGGGTAAGAATGCACAAGTAACTAACCTTCTGGTAGAAGAATTTACATATGCACAAACAGCAGGGCTTGGACAACACTCACGTGGAGATGGAATTTACTATGATATAAGAGAAATGGGAAGAATACCAAAAGATAATAGAAAAAGGATATTTTTGTGCGATAACTTTATGCTTTATGTTATGACAGGCTAAGTTATACAGCAAAGAATAACCTTTTTCATTTAAATAAGCACTTCTACTGGTTAGACATATTTGGTTATAACATGAAGATACAATTTCATACAAGTTCAAGTCATTTCTTTCGTTAGAATCACATGTCCTTAGCAAGGAAGAGTTTACATAATAAAGTATCATGTGATACCATGCCAAAATTTAGCTTGCATATGCAACTTATGATTCAAGATAAGCCACCAATTATTATTTTTGAAATCCACATATCACCATTGCCCAGGTGTCGTACCCGATAGCCACTTTCTAATTCTGTTTCGTTATAGTTTGCAGGATATCTTCTATAAAATGCTCGATGTTCTGGACATGGTTATCATAACCACAAGCACCAAGGGTGCTACAATATTGTAATGGATGTGCTGACAAGTGAAGGGCTTCAAATGTTAGGGAACAGCACAAGTCAGGAAAGAAGAAAGATATTGGTGAAACAAGAAGGACAAGTGAGAGGATTTTACACTTTAATTAGCCAACACAGCACCAGAATAATACTCAGTTGGCTCATGCATGTCTAAAGCACAAGACAGAAAGAATATCAAAGCACGGATGGAAAATGAGCTTGTAGTCTAGTAGAGTCATTATAAGTGACAAAGTCACAGGCATCCAGATTAAAGACCAAGTTATACATAGTTGCTTTAAAAGGAAAACTTGGAGTACCCAGTGAAGTAATAATGCGACTGGCGAATGGAGTGGCAGACATCTCCATTCGTAATAATCTTCCCAGCAGCTCAAACAAGTTGACAGTTGACTTTTTGGTTCTGTTGAGAGTTGTGGCACTAGCTAATTTAAAAACAGCAAAGAAGCCTGATTGCAATATGAGAGAAAGAGAGAAAATACCAACACATGGGCATAGGGAACTTGGCAGACTCCAGTCATCATTTAACCTGCCATGTAACATGTTTTCAGTTAGATACAGTTATATTAAATGAAGATATTTTATTAAATACATATATAAATAAACATATCCACCTGGACATTTTTACATATAGATGCATGGATACAGATTTTTACATGTTCACATATGTATATATAACATAATCGGTGTATGCATCTATGTATGCCAAAGGGATATGACTAGTGCTGTACTTCCTAAATGCAAACAAATATTATCTACACATATTGTTTGTGTCCACATATACGGATGACTAAATCTTTATATAGTAGAAAAGGGGTATATGGTTGGTGAAGGGCATGGACTCCTGACCAACTATATTCCCCTTCCCAATTTTGTCTATGTAACCAAATTCCAAAAAAATGAGATAGATGAAAAATATACTAGTGGTTCCACACAATCCTATACCTACATTCACTGTGCAATGTCCCCTAATGACTTTGGCAACCCCTTTTAGTAAATATCAAACACTTGCATTCCTCCTAAATTGGAGAACATGCCTTGCACATAATTGTGATCCCCAGAATCTTTTTACTTCCAGGCACAAATTGAGCACAAGTACCGAGTCTCAAAGTTTCCTCTTAACGGATAGCTACACTGATTTTACATTGGTAAGAGATTAAACGAGAGAGAGGAATGGTTCACTCTTTCTGAATTCAACAGGAAGTTACCTAATGGATAATAATATTAACTTGTATTCAGAAAAATGGTTGTCAGAGAACAAAAACAAAGCAGTTGGAAATAAGTTGTCAAGGAACAGAAAAAGCAGAATTCTGAAGAAAGTAAACCACACAAACCACAACTCATTCATCGAAACAGCTAATGAACCACAGCTGCACTCAGATTTCCATAGTCCTATCTGGTGGAGACCCTTTGAAGTGAAAAAAGAACATCTGCTCGCCTGCTTTTACAAACACCAAGTAAATCATTCGAAGAGTGAAATAACAACATAAAAAAATAGACAATAAGTAAGAAAGATCATTTTTGAAGAGTAAAAATGAAAGGAAATTCATGACATTGTTTAAAATAATGATATGTTTAAATAGCACTTGCAAGAAATCTCTTCAGAAAAGAGTCCTCAAAGACATGCAAGCAAGGCTTGGTCATGATATGCATAAAGGTGACAAATCTAGTGAAAGAGGAGCACTCCAGTCATTTACTTTCCTCATACAAATTCTTCATGATTTAAAATCAATAATAATATAATCTTTAAAACATGAGCTGACACTATGTAATTATGAACAAGCCCATATACTATAATGACTTTAAGAACTTCGTAAACATTTAAATATCATGCATTTTCACACATAACCTTATAAATCCATTTGGAACAGAATTGTATTACAAAAGCAAGATGACAATGTAAATATAGATAAAGAGCATGAGATCCTTAAGATTCATACTAGCATATACATGTCATAAAATCTTAGTTTAGAACAATAAATTGGAAGTAAAAGGAAAAATATGGGTAACCTGGTTTATGTCTTCAATAAAGAATGTAAAGGGGAAATCACTTAATATATCCACATGCCTCATCTGTTCTTCAAGCCTTCTACATTCCTTTTTATGATATATCCAATGTGAAATCTGGAAAATGAAATGTAGAAGATTGACATGAATTCTATATTAGTCATTACATGTATCATAAGAAAATAAAGATGTGTGAAGCACAATAACATACACTTTTAAGTATATCCTCACAACAGCCAATCCTCCGGAAGCATGGACAAAGACATGATGAGGCAATTAAACATGTCATTGGATTTTTGTTTTAGAAATTTCTGGGTCTTTTGCTAATTTGTGTTTTTTCTGATTTAATTAGCCAAAATAAAATTTTGAAAGGTAAGTTTGTAAGTTGATGATATCGTAGGAATCTTTCTTATTTGCAAAGCAAGTAATGTAAGCCCACAATTATAAGGACGGGTCATGGTCAATTTTCAATAAAATATTCTTTCATTCTTCGAATGGTTCTGTTTTTACAGCTTCTGTCCTGTATCATGTGGTATTAGAGCAAGGAGTACAAGCTACCCGGTGGCTCATGACTTGTTTTTAATATTAAAAAAACTCCTTTTCAAGTCTTGAATAGATGTTATATCTGCTGTTTAGGTTTTCACATGATCAAAGTCCTACTTTATTGCTTCCAAAATATATATATACTAGTCAGCCCATAACCTATCAACTTAGGTTTTGGGTCAATTGGTGTCCAATTACTGTCTTGATGCCCTTGCTAGTTTGGTGTTTGCACTCCCTTAAAGAAGTTCTGAACACTCGTATAGACTAAGTGACCATAGCCTAAGACTAGACCTAGCTGAAGAAGATGGTGACTCTAAAATAGATATAAAATTTGCAATTGTTAGGAGTTCCATGGAAAATGTCTCTTAAATAAAGTAACCGCGATCATGACATATGTCTTGTGCATTGCCTCATTATTGAAGGGAAAAACAAGTTCGACAAGGATTGCTCGCAACCAGTTCTCAGTGGCCAAAACTTTCTGGTTTTTCTAGTCATTCATTTAGCCATCTGTTTGCAAATTCTTGCTCCTGACACCATCCAATTTATTCATTTTTTCCATCAATAACCTCGATAAAGGGTCAAAAAAGGGGATATCTTCTAAAGCCAAGATTATTATCAGGTTACGAACAATTGAAGGAATCGGAAAGGTATCCACGAAGACAAGGCATACGAGTCATAGGAATTAAGACAGTCAACGCGACGGTTGGAAAAAAAAGAGATTATAACGCCCAAGAAGAGATGAAGGAAAAATGGATAAAAGCGACGAGAAAGGGTTTTAACTGACCTGGTGGGCGGTGGAGCAGTAAGCGACAGCGCCGCAGAGCCCACAGCGGCGGGTGGGAGGGCCAGGGGCGCAAGGTGTTCCACTTCCTCGCGCGGCGCATTCCGTCGCCCCCCGCCACCACCATCCTTTTCTGCGCTCCGCCGATGCGCTGCTCGCCATGTCCGTCCGGCCCCCGTAGTCCAAACTGCCCAGTAGGGGATGCTTGACAAAGTCGGGTCATGCACCGACTGGCTTTGGGCAAACTTCTGAAATGACTTATTTGCCCTGTATATTAGTTTAGTATAGCATATATGACCCCACTAAATGTTGCTGCAATCTCTACGTCGCCACAACCCCGCGCGAGCGGGGCATCAAAGAGTAGAAAGGTCTTTTTCTCTAACAATTTGGATCGCATCCCCGCACATTTCTGATTTCCCAGCTCGCAGCACGTTCCCGCACACTGCACAGCCGTCAATTTCCTGATAAAGTCCGCGTCACACCTTTACCTAACGGAGTTTCTACTTACCGAAACGAACCCTCGCCTTCTCCTTGCCCTTTCCTCCGTCATAGTTCATGGCGTCGAACATTCCTCCTCAAGGTCCCCAAGTAGAAGGGGACGAGCGCGAAGAGAGCGAGGACGAAGACGATGGGGACAACGAGCCCACCGTGGACGATTCCGTGGTCGTTTCCTTTCTTCCCGACGAAGCAGTCTACGTCGACCTCTTGGAAACCATAGCCGAAACAGCTGCTGCGGAACCCTCGATCTCGGAGGCTTTCGAGGAGGCTCTGGAGGCGGTGCGGCGATCGGAGGAGTTGTTGTCCGGCGCCGTGGAGGTCGTGGTGGATTCGGACGAGGAAACCGAAGGGGAAGACGCCAACGACGGGCGGGACGAGGAAGAGGAGGTAGTGGAGACGACGGAGGAGAAGGGACAAGGTGGAGGAGGGGAGAGCGAGGGTTTGGACAAGACGGATGGGGTGGAGTTGGATCGTTCCCTTTTCCCCAGTTGCCCCGTTTGCTTCGAGACGTGGAGCGCCGATGGACCTCATCGTGTCTGGTAAGCAAAAGATTAGGGTTTTCTTGTTTTTGTTGATTTATTTTGTTTTCTTCTTTCTTTTTTCAGTTTCTCTAAACTTAGTATCACACGGCACTTTGGTTCTGGTAGAGTTGGGAGTACGGCGAGATTGAGATTATATTGACATTGTGAGATATACTTCGTGTATTGTAGATTCAGTACTGTGCATAAGATGCGTATCTCTAAATTATGTCCAAACATGTTCTCCATCTTTGATAACCTAGTGCTCTTCATATTTGCAAAATCTTCTCATCTGGGCACCATGGGATTAGAGTTCTTCTTTACAATGCTCTTGCTGGGGCACATCCAAGACCAGTTGGCCTTTGGCATCCTACATGTTTGATGATGAAATTGTAATCTCTTTGCTATAAATGTGTAGGATTAAAAATGACCTGATGCTTCAGACAGTTGATGTGTTATTGCATATTTCTCGCTGACATTTTTTTTTCTTCTTAAATTATTATTGATGGAATCTAAAGGCCTATGATGCAGGCTTGGGATGATTGAGTCTTCATTATTGTATTTATCATAATACGACATTGTAAAAGGAGTTTTAAAGGGATAGAATAAAAAACATTTCAGACGGAGTAGATGCAGGGAAAAGAATTCTTTAAAGAGAGAGAAAATAGGTGTTAATGTAAGCTCCCACCAATAATTTTTTATATTGCTGATTTGATGTCCAATTTTTCCCATATTTGTCCTAATCAAATTAGTTCTTGTCTTGACAGAGTGATCAGATATTAGAATCTTCACTTTATCATCTTACAAAAAATTTAGATAGCATTAAAATTGTAAATATTATTTATCACTTTTCTGAAAGAACTGTTGAAACTAAGGACAAAAATTCTGGAAAAAAAGACAAAAGAATCATTGCCAATGTTTACTTGACTCAAGATAGGCTCAAACACAAACTCAAATTTGATTATCGTATTATTTTGCTGTAGATGATTCTAATTTGCAATTAGTAAGCATAAGTGCTTGGCATAGGGTATCTTGAATTCTACTCCAGGATTTCTTTAAAACCAAAAGAAATATCAGGCAACTCATGATTGCTATTGAGATTACTTCCACTGGTTGGAAAATTGATGATCCCACAAAGATGTTGGGCAACTCATCTAATAATTTGCTATCGTTCAGTATTTCCATGGAAAATATTCATGTCAGTTGAGCATCCAATTTTGGTTACATGGACTCAACCTGGTTGCAAAATGGGTGGCTGCCAAGATTGTTAATTAGCAGGTAATAATGATTAAGGTGCAGAATAGAAGTATCGTATCCAACACATCCTCTGTGGATATGACAAGAATTTTGAATTTCCTGGGTTTCGAAGCAGTTAACTTGTATTTATCAATTCCAAACTTGAATACAGTACATGGTGGTAACCAATATGGCAAAATACCACAGAAGGATGACCTAAGCATGCTATGAAAAGTGTGTTGTGATGATTTAATGAATTACTGTTCACTTCTTATTCTACATATATATAATAATTGCTTTTATGGAGGACATTACCTTTCTCATATTAGCAACGATTGCTACGTCACTCCACATTTGTCTAGAATGATTAAAATATATAGTACCAGTAAGCTATGGGTACACGTTATTTTGACTCATGCTTGAGGTGTTGATACATGATTAGGCTAATTTTTAGCTTGTGCTGGCATGACTTGGAATTATACTACTCCATAAAGAACTTTATGTTTTTTGTTGAAACAAATATTTTGTCCTTTTCTGTAGCTTGTGGCTTAAGCATCAAGCGATCTGCAAGCTAATATATTTGTCATTGTAATTACAGCTGTATACCCTGTGGACATGTATATGGTAGATCGTGCCTAGAGAGATGGTTTAAGCAGTGTGAAAAGAATATTGGAAAGGTATTTTAATTCTTGTTGCTTGTTTGAACTGGACATTGATGTTTTAAGCAACTTATGTAAGGTATGATTTGTCTGAAGTTTTGCTTGTTTAATTCTTGTTTGCATAACTTTGCAGTGTCCTCAATGTAATAGAAAATTTAGGCGGAAAGAGATGATTAATCTGTATGCACCTCTGATCGTTGTACCAAATGATGATCTAGAAAAGGTTCTTGTTTTTTTTTTCAACGTAGTGCAGTTTCTATATATTCATGACATTTAAACTGTTGGACAGTTTGTTTCATTCAGGAAGTGTGTTCTCTACGGGAACAGAATGAATCTCTTAAATTGGAGGTATGTTACTATGCATGTCTCAGTGGAAGCCACCTAAGATGACATGCACTACTGAAATGGATATTGTGAATTTTTTTTTGGCTGTATTTACATTGTAACCTGTTTTCTTCCACCTGCAAAACTGATTCACTGTATTTTATTAATTACAAATGTTGCATGTACTTACAGGTAGAACAACAATTATGCAGTGTGCCTTTGAATACCAGACATCTTCCTCCTCTTGAATAAAATGAGTTTTGTGAAATTATTAGCTGCATGACTTGATAACATTAACCATCTTATGAGTCAGTAATCAAATCTTTAAAATTCTGGTACTTATTTTGAATACATAACATGTAAATTTTCCTGTAAATCATTGCTGATGAACCCTACTATGTCAAGAAGATCATAGTTGGCTATGCCCTATTTAACTTCATCGACTAAAATTAGACCTATATGATCCCCAAGAAGAAAAGAATTAAATGTCAACAAGCATGAGCAAAGTAGACTACCTTGTGGACAAGCAACATCTTGGGTGTAACAATGATAATAATAGAGGCTGAACCAGTCTCCTTATTTGAGGATATAATGGAGGTGGCAAATCATGCTAAATTCATGAAGGATAAGCGGTAGGGCCAGGTTAAGCAACCTAGGTTCTAATTTAACCACAGAAGGTCGATAATTAGTGAGTGTCTTATTCATGCTTGACCAAGGGAAGCAGTCCAGTGAATGGTCTATTGTGAGTTCTTCATGTTGTACCTCTTCCAAATTCTGTTAGTGCTTGATGACTCTTTCTCGCTGCCTGCCACTCTGTATTGTGAGTCTATACTCCTTCGTTTCCCACCAACCCTTTGAAACTAGGGGTTTAACAATTCTTTAGTTGTTTTGTTAATATGGTTCATCCAAGTGGTTTCTGGGTTATTCTAGTGTGCATCAGTACAATGCCTCATCTGTTATGTTGCCTTGGCCCAGCCCTAGCTTATGTAACAGCAAATCCTTTTATTTCCTCTGCATACCTTTACATCAGATCAGAATACCTTTTTCCTTGTCTTTTAATGTAGATTCACACTTAATGTTCTCACCATAGTTTATCTTGGAAATGATTTTTAATGCTAACTAGTAATTTTTCAAGTTGTAATGAACAGTTGTTTTTGCAATTAAATCAGTGCTAAAATTAAATAATGGAATACTATAATTCTCATTATATGCTCTGTTCCCTGTGCTAATTGGAGCAATAAATTATATTCATGATGAGTATTAATGATTTTGAGAATAAGGAGGCATCTTTCTGAACTATATTGAAGGAACTTGCTTCAGTGCTTTATAGTAATTTTAATGCTTTTTAACTGTTTGTGCAGAAAGCTGAACTGATCATGGAGATTAACAAGCACAAGGTAATTCCACCACACAATTCATAACTCCATATAATGTAGCATATTCTCTTTCCTGATAATCTTGGCATCACACTAATATATATTTAATGCTTTATTTGATGAAGTATGGCTTAGAATCTGATAATAAAATGTTCATCAAGCTGTCATGTCCCATTGTCTATCCTTTTGGTGATTGTGAATGGGAATTTTCCTGGACATGTAGTAGGTTATGATGCTTGCTTTTTTTTAGCTGATAAGCTATTTGTTTTTTTTATTTTTTATTCTTGTTTTGCAGAAGCATGCAAGAGATGCAGAGAGTTTCCTAAGACAGGTGTGAAATGAATTAGATATTTCTTACTTTAATCAATGATGATGATTAATTGCTGACTAGCTCTTGGAATTCATTTTGTGCACCAAGTTTCTAAACATCAATATTGGTACTACTGTCTGAATCTTTTCAGACTGGTACTTACCAATTAGTATGAGACAATGATGCCTTGATACAGCAACAAAAATATACTAAAGATTGTTTGATATTCCAGTATCAACCAATGTGATGGGAACACCAGTACATGATAGAAATGGCCCATAATATTTTGAATTCTTGGTGTGTGTGCAGAAAACTCTAAAATTGTCTTAAATTCTGGTGATGTAGAAAATGGCTTGCTTGGAACACACCGTATCAGGGTCAAAAATGAGGAGGCATTTTGAGTATTCTGATGGAAGGTGGATCTCTACAGCTCACTCCTTGGGTAAAATCTAGAGACCTTAGCTTCATTAATGCAACAGACTCTTTTGTCCGAGGTGTTCAAATATTTTGAATTAGATTGTTTTATTTATATGGTTGGCAGTATATATTATGTATTCAATCACACTTCATTTGATATTGGACTGCAATATAATTAATGTTGGTTGTGTACTTTCAGAAAACAACTTCGAGTCTGTAAGAGAAGATGCGTTTCATCATTGCCGCTTTGTGTTGCAGGTTCTCTCTCTATTTTTTTTGTGCATCATGTTAACTTTGAAGTGGTAATTATATTATTCTTCTGACGCTGCCCAAAGCAACTTTACCCAAATTGCACATATTCTTAATACATTATATTTCCATATGGAGAAAACTCTGATTGATGACTCTTGATCAATGATATATTTGTGGGGTGAATTTCTTATGATTTCAAATGTTAAACGTTGCATTTAAGTTGTGAAGAAAAAAGAACTTATATCAATGGAAATATATATTTGAAATGCTAAAATTTGGCCATGATGACATAAATTCCAGATGTGAAAACTTGTGGCATTTCAGAAAACTTAACGAGGTAATGCTTCCATATGATTATATATCATTCTCTTGGAAGAAATTTGTAATTTGTATCTCGAGTTCCACTAAGTGGTTCCGTCACTCCTTTCAAATCCAGAGAAATGCTTAGAAAACCACAAAAAGAGAAGATAAATAAGTGAATTGTCAATGTGTACCGAGTTACATGGATGGGAATCTAAAACATGATGGTATCCTAGTGAGATTTGATTGACAGAATAAGAAATAAGGCAAAAGGGAAAGGTAATTGAGGGTAGGAATCAAAAGAGGATGGACAAATAGATTTGAGATAATCAAATTAGAAAAATGCAATTGCTATACAAAATTATGTTATGATCAAACAAGGATCCCATTGAGATGAAAAATTGAGATTTTGGATAATTGACAGAATAAGGCTATGGAAGAAAATTTGAGTGAGGTTCACAGATGAATCCCAGTCTGATAAAATTTCATCCTAGGATTAAAATTGGTTTTTTGCTTAAAATTTGATTAACACTAGAAAGATTGGATTTTGTGGATATATGCAACAACTGAATAAAAATGGATTTGCAGAAGAATTTAATCTAATAATTTAATTGGTATTAAGGAATTCAAGTTTTATGTCAGAAATGAGACTAGGAATCTAAAAAGGAAAATTGAATTAGAGTAATGGGACTGCTTTGACAGTTTTCATGCAAATGGGTCCTGTGTGTCTTGCAATTATCTTTGCTTGTAGTTGTTGCCAAATAGAATGCCAGGTAGAAAAATGGATTTTATAGCCCTGCATAAGCCGTTATAGCCCTGCACAGCTTGGGAAGGATGCCATCTGGATAAACTAATTCAAATTCTTAAGGGTCATACATCTTATTAGAGAGAAGAGGAAAGAAGAAAGATTGAGTCACTTGTGAACTTTTATGAGTATGAGATTTTAAAATCTGTTGGAGAAAATATTGTTGATGTTGGTATAGCAGATGAATTGAAATGGATTAGACTTTGTAATTTTTTATTTGGTTGTTAGAAAATTTTCACAATGAAGCTAAGAAACATGTAAAAAAAAGTATAATTAAATATGTCAAATACAAGGATAAGGTAACTTTGAATTTGTCAAACTCCATACTGTCACGGACTTAGCTGGTTTTTCCTAAGCCGTGCGGCACCATTGCGTGTCAATCTGCAAAGGTCAGCCTCCCCGACCTCCCACGATCCCTTAGGACCTGCAAAAGAGAAGACGGGACAACGAAAGCGCTTCACACGGGATCCACAAGCCACTCTTTTAGCAAACACTTTATAAACAATGCAAATTCCAACCATGGACATCCTGAGCTCGAGAATGGTTGCCTGAAAGGTATAAGATTGGTCCACTACGGATCGAACATCTAGTACAGTGTCCACGTAGACCTGAAACTTTACATGCAGTCAACAATGGTTGTCGAGCTCACTCGAATGGGGCGTTTACGCCTTTGGCGAGCCTTTATAAACTTTCAGTTAGAATAAACTAAAGGGACACGGACATGCGTAAGCATTACACGACAAAGCCATTTACAAAATGTCAGTGGCATTCTTCCCCACTTATTCCTTGACGTCCTCGTGAAGCCTTTCTTGTGTTGCAACTTCTTTTCTTTGTTGGATCTTGATCTTACGCTCCTGTTTGTGATCGCCCCTTGGCTCCCAATTGTTCTCCACTTGTTGTTGTTGAGTCGTGAACTTTGTCGCCCATCTTTGTGACTGCTTGATGACTCGACTACGGTGTGGGGTTGGCAGAGTTGTGTTGATCCTTGCTAGTTCTTACGGATTTATCTGATGAAGGGAAAAGACCATCTTTGATATGCGTCAATCTTCAAATTCTTCTTGTCTCTTGAACTGGATAGATGCTTGTTGGAGCTTTAACGAGCATCGCCTCGCAACCTTTAAAGTTCTCAGGTCCTTTCTTCGCAAAATTTGCCCATCGAATCTTCTTCCATTAGTCTCCTCGAAGGGTCTTGAATTTGTGCAGCTCCTCTGCTAGATAACTAAGAGAATTTGGGGTGCGGTTTCGCCCATTCTCTTGAGAGTTGAGAAGGCGAAAGGTTACTTGACCGCTGCCTCCTCGAGTTGTATACGTCGTCGAGTTGGTTACTAGACCGCTGCTCTTAGCTCGCGCCAGAAACACGAAGTATTTGCGATCCTTCTTGAGTCGGCTACTATGATTCGCCTTCTCATTTGCCATTGAACGAAATGCAAGAAGTTATCACTCGACTTGGAGTAAGTCTCAGATAGGTTTGGTAAGCCTTTGGGATTGTACCACCTTTTCCGTCATTTACGTCGCCGAGCTCCTCTAAGTAGCAAAGTGCGGCCTTTGCGTCTTGCTGCTCCGATCCTTGGTGCACTCTTGCGTCGACCGAAGTCCTTCACGGCTATCTTGATGAAAAGTCTATTGACCGGTCTTACGAAGTTCTGGCCTTTGCCCTTGACCTTATCTTGATACATGGAGTTTGCGATGCATTCTCCTCCTCCACGGCCATATATCGCGATCAGCGCTCTCCCTGCGAAGCGGGCCAGATGACTCCCGGAAGTCCGCCTCTGCGGTACCACAGCCTTTGCGTTGCCCGCACTCTGTCAGTTGTCTCGCATCGTGTCCCTTCTTCCATTGGTAGATTCGCCTGCTGCGCTGCGCGCACTCCTCAGAGTCCACCTTTAATCTAGCGATGATTGATCTTGGGTATTTGAGTCCCTCTGGACTCGTCATTTGCTTCCTCGTTATTTCGACCACTTGACACCTTTGTGTTCTCTGGCGTTCCAGTCGTTGGAAAGGCATTTGCGACTCCATGTATGGCCACCGTCGTTAAATGTTGCGAGATTTGCTCACATTCTCCTTAACCGTTGGGCTGACGTTACGTTTACTCGGCCTTGTCCTCGACTTGTTGGGCTCCCTTAGCGAATATGAGCTGCAGGCGATCCGACTCTTGTAGCGCTCGATCATTACCTCTGCGTGATCTAGTCCCCCCGTGGGACTCGCGGTACTTGCGTATGAACTTCTTCCTCGATAGTGCCGGCCCCATGGCGATGCACAAGGTTTCGTTCGATGCGGCATTCGATGCACGCACGGAAGATCCGCCTGCGGTACCATGGCATTCAGCTTGAGTCCATAGCCCTTCTTGCCATCGTGTTGTTCGTGAATGGAGCTCGATCGCGCTCGATCGTATCTCTGCATGATCTAGTCCCTCGTGGACTCGCGTGTGTCGACTTGCGTGAACCATTCCACCACGATCCGCATCGTATCGCCGCTGGTGACATCTTCTTGCGTCCCGATCACCATGGTATGAACTCGTGCTGCGATATCTTCGTGGACTCGCTTGACACATCGAACGGGCGCCTGCCATACGCCGATCTGACCGCTCGCTGGCGATCGACCTTACGTCCACTCATCTCGGGTGCTTTCGGGTGAAGCCTAGCTCTGGAGCGATCCGCCGTCGCGGCTCCTGCAGAAGTCCCCGGCTTGGCGAGGTGGTGCACCGTTATGCACGGATCACGAGACTTTGCTACGGTGCAATTTCCACGTGCGTAAGCTTTCCTCGCGCCTTCGAATAGCAACAACGTGGCATATTCTTGAGTATCTGCCTCTGCGTCCTCTTGCCCGTGCGAGGCCTTAACACCAACCGCGCTGCGGGTTATGCCATGTAGTTCCTCAGTCAGATGCTTCACCAGATGAGTGTCGTGTGCCTCGGCTCGCCTTAAGTCCTTGGCACCGTGCAAGATGAGTCAACACCATCGGAATAAAGAACCCACGGAGCGACGCAGTCCTACTCCTGTCTCTGCAGAGTCCATGTCCTTGACCTGCATGCAAGAAAGCTCGACCTCGCTCCGTATTCTATCTTCATGCCAACTCCGCCGTGCGGCTTGGGTACATCTACCCCGAGTTGCTCCGCTCCTCGATTTGCATTGCGTTAATGGTGGCCCTCACGCCCATCATTCCACGGGTCAGCCCTCTGTTGAGTCCGATCTCCCTATTGGCTCCAAGTGTGCCTTCACTCTGTGTTGCCTTGGGTCGCTCCTCCACTTGATCTCATTGTCGTCCACCAAGCGCATCACCACTTGCAGATCGTCGGCGACTCCTCGCGCTTACTCGATCTATCGAGCTTTGTCTTGAGGTACTCCTCGGCCGGTGCGATTCATTGCACGTGATTCTCCTCTGGAGAAGCGGGACTTATCCCTCACTGGATATACGCTCGTTGGAGCAACTTCTCTCTTCGCGTCTTTTTATCCCGAAGTTTTGGAGACCACCGTCCCCTTGGACTACTCAGTCTTTCTTTGAACAACTTTGTGCGAATTTTGCCTCTGCGAATGCACTTGCTAGATGCGACACGCCGTCAATCTGACTTGCACCCCTCTGGGTCTAGCAACATCTTTGAACTGCTGCACGCCTTGACCTCTCGCGAAAGTATCTTGCACAGAAGAGAGTTTGATGCTCCGTGGCGCCGACCTTGATGCGCCAGGATAACCACGAACAATCCATCGCCGCGTACAAGGCCTTGCGTGAGTGTCGAATTCCTTGAGTTTACAACTCCCTCACCTCTGTGAGCTTTGCAGACTCTTTCGATCGTTGAACAACCCACTCCACCTTGCGGTCGTCCTTTGCCAAGCACTCCGCTTGCCTCGAGCGTCAGTTTGGGTGCCAACGTCGAGCCACTGCTCGAACTCAGCCATCCCGCCCTTTGTGCGCTACGTAATTCTTCTTAGCTTGTTGTCCTCGTGGTGCCTCTTGCGCGAAGGGTTGGCCATTCTTCTGAATGTCATTCTCGGATGCCCGCTCCTCTGAGCGACTCCTTCCCTTACAAATCCAAGTCCGTTTCCCAAACGGTCGCGCGTGTTGGCTGCCCTACTTGATCCGCTGGAGTCCCCACATTTTGCATGCGAAGTGTTTCTAAGTGGGCTTGTCGCTCGATACCATCTGTCGCGGACTTAATTTGGTTTTGCCTAAGCCGTGCGGCACCATTGCGTGTCAATCCGAAAATTCGACCTCCACGACCTCCACGATCCCTTAGGACTGCAAAGAGAAAGCGAACAAGCGCTTGCGGGATCCACAAGCCACTCTTTCAGCAAACACTTTATAAACAATGTAAATTCCAACCATGGACATCACAAACTCAGAATGGTTGCACAACAAAGGTATAAGATTGGTCCACTACAGACCGAACATCTAGTACAAGTGTCCACATGATACAAACTTTCTGTACAAGCCGACAATGGCTGCCAAACTCACTCAAATGGGACGTTTCGTCTTTGGCGAGCCCTTTACAAACTTTCCAAGTTAGAACAAACTAAAAAGGGACACGGACATGCATAAGCATTACACCGAACAAGCTATTTACAAAATGTCCGTGACAGTACGTACCTGGTACTTATAGGCCAGGCTTATTCTTTACTCTCAGACATGGAAATATTATAGAATAGTGGAATCTTGCATCTAAACCCGTTCCAGATGGATCAATCTGTGACTGTTTGGTAAGGCTGCAGATTGTTTGTCTAATATTGAAGTAACTGCTCATTTTGGTTCGTTGTGAAACGATAAGATGATCACTTTCAGATCCAACGTAATTGTACACAAGGTTTTGATTATGGTGAACAAATAGTTGATTAAATTATATATGTTTCCCCTTTATTGTCTGTACTATCACAAACTTTACCTATGTCAGTGTTTTTTCTCCTGTTTAACTTGGAGCTGATTTTTCTAGCTTCAAACTTAAGTGACGTTTATAATGGAACCTACTTTCTCCTATTTGCAGAATGAGTTAGAGCTAGATGGAGCTCGGGTTATGGGAATAGATGGATCTAGTCAAATTATAATGGTTTCCGGAAAGGCCCCTGGAATTGAGCGAGAGCATGTTCTTAGCAAGGTACTTCTTGACTTCCTAGACATACATCAGAAATAGAACCACTAGTTCTTCTTCTTTTTTTTTTTCTGGCTCATTGAAGGGAAATGCTTTATTTCTTTGTGCAGATTAGCTTGCTAAGTCAGAATGAGGTAGATACAATACAGCTTCCTCCTAATACTAAAGCTATAAGGGATCTTACAATCCTTCCTGATGGACTTGCACTTCTCGCATCACTGGGCAAGAAATTATTACTTTTCAGGTTCATGTGCTTTCTGTTTGGCAGTCTGTTACCAAAGTGCTTAACCAACATCTCTTCACAAAGTCAATTTACATTATTGGTTGTGTTTTGTATTCAGCATGAGGAGCAATAATCTTGTCCTCAAGTATGACTTACCGGTAACTCTTTGACCTCAGGACTCATAAGTTTTTGTAATTATTTGCAATATTTAATTATCTTGACATGAAATGCCTGCTAGATATATATGTCATTTTTGTGAATACAGATAATCGAATCTAGAATTCTTACAATGCTCTGCTTGAAAGAGGGACTATCTTAGCATGTATCAACTTTATGCTAGAGTAGTGTTTGCACATCCTTAGGTTGTGCCGTTATCAGGAATCTCGTGTCTAATTTGCAAGTGCTTTCTCTTTGTACGTCAGAGGGGTAACATTTTTTTTAGAGTTTGTGTACTCTTTCTTTATAGCTGCTACGGCCCTTCCTTGTATGTTCGCTAAATCATCCACTTGTTCTGTTTCTTCCTCTGTGCTAATTGTTAACTTTTGTTAGCATATATAGATAGAGTGCATAAGTTTGTTCAATATGTGTAAGGCTTTTGATATTTATTCCCTGCTGTTATGGTTCAAATGTTTAATCGTAAATAGTCTTTGAGGTCTAGGATAAATAGAAGTTAGAAAACTTTGATAAGGATTTAGAGACTAAAATTGTGAAATAACTCAGGAGCGTCACTTGGTTTCCAAAGGTTATGGGTGATTAGTAAATATTATATTTGTAAATGCGGACAACATACATCCAAGGGTTGGAATGTGCCTAGTTGTGGTTTCCATAACATGATCAATCATAGTTAATAGGGTATAAAACAGCTTCAGAACGTCCAAGAGTCTTTCTTGTCCTACTGCAGCCTCTTAGATTGAACTTCGGCAATGCCTTCAAGTTTACTGATTGGTTTTATTACCACTTTTAGGAGGAAAATTAGATGATACTTTTTCAATAAAAAACATCTCGTTTTCTTTTCATACTTACAAAACAATATTGATATTTGTAGGCTCCTGCCTGGTCGTGCTCGGGAGACAACAGCAACACACATTATGTTTATACTGGATTGCAGGTTTAGTTGACCGATATCTTTTTCCTTTATTTTTTTCATTAAGATTCAGTGAGGTTGCTAGGAAGCTCTCATTTTATCATTGGTAATGCATTAAGATGAAGTCTCATAAGGTGTTTTTTTCCTCGTAGTGACAGAATGGCATGCTATTAGTCTTTGATATTCGTCAAACAGCAGTACCCATGCAAGTAATGGAGGGCTTGACTGGGCACCCAGTTCATACTGTTCATTCTGTTGCGCTAAGTGATGGAGGGAGCAGAGTTCTTACTGCTTCTTCTTCAGGCCCTTGTGTTTGGGAAGTTGGCTCTAGCTGTGGAAGGTTGGTTGCAAAAACACTTATTTTGTACATCTAATGATTCACTTCAGTCTCCAGATTCTTCTTGAAGGCTGACACCCACCCAATGTTTTAGTTTTGAAGTTTGCTCTCCCTTGTTTTCGCTGATCAAACATTTAATCTTCATTGCAGGCCATTTTTGATACCAGAAATGGAAAATCAAGGAGTATGCATATCACTTGCCTGTTGTGGTTCTCTTGATAGCATAGTGGCTTCATTTCGGCAGAAAGTTGAGCTGTTCAATGATAGCATGACTTCTCAAATTCCAATGTCACCGTCGCCCATTCTTTCTACTACAGGAAAAATAGGTTCTCATGTTCTCATCACAGGGGCGGACGGATTATACTTTCAGAGTCAAGAGGTTGGTAAGAGCATTGTCAGTGAACTTCGAATGCCCAAATCTGCCATCTTATGCACAGAAGGGGATAACTCATTGTTTGCTTATGGGGATGAATCATCTCATGGGGTGCACATTTGGGGCTTACCCTCTTTCAGAACGTATGCGAAGCTCAAGCCACATCAGCAACCTATTCTTGATTTAAGGTATGATCGAAGATCCACAGGCCCTGGCTTCCTCGGTTGCATTAGTGAGGATAGATTGCAAGTTTTTAGTTGTTTCTAGTCTGTGAATTGACCTTTTCACTCCTCAAATTTAGGCTTAGAAATACCGGTTAGAATAGATAGATATCCAATGAACATGGTAGTCTGTAACGTGAGAAGATGCATTTTTTGAATGCGACGGATGATTCTGTAGAACACTGTTGTATATCAGAGGGGCTCCAAGTGTTGTGGTACTGTTGACCAAATGCCTATTACAGCATCTTACTTCATGTTCACAGGCCTGTTTGGCTAATTTGTTGGCAGGGACTCCATTAATCCAGTCTAATGTTTCTATTAGAAGTATGCTAACCCGGTAATCCATAGATTTTATTGCAGCAAGTCAGATTGTCACCTCAAAATTCCAAACACCTTTGTTTTAATGTCCAGTTATTTAGGTCATATTTTAACACATCGATTTAGATTCCGTACGCCAGGCCTATTTACTATTTCGGTATTTATGACTTGGCAAGGATAAAATGCTTGGGAAAATAAAAGAAAAACCAAGAGAATGTGTTTTTACGATAAGAGTTTTTCAAAAAATTTTAAAAACTAACTAATAACTGAAATTTTCATAGGCAATAATAGACTAATTTAAATTAGTTTTTTAATAACCATTGGGCCTCATAGCTGTCTTCGGCCATCCATCCCCGGAAAACGTGGTGGATCGGCCCACCCGAGACTCACTTCCTGGGCTAAAGAGCAATATTTTGCCACCTGTTTAGTGTTGCCGATCAAATTCTACGTGCTTTCATGATTGGAGGCTGCCTTGGTGGGCTCCGTTGGCTTCCCCAAAAAGAAGGCGGGTATTCAAGGGGTAAGAACCGTCTAATTATTTGGATTCGGGCCATCTTTTTCCTTTTTGTTCTCATTTTCTCGCGCGATGGAAAACAAACCGGACAGATGAACCTCGGTCTCATGGAAACGCCCAAATCGATTGCCTGTTTCCGAAGCTGGGGTTGAGGAAAGATAACGAAGAGGAGGAGCGGCAGAGGAAGGAGATGGAGACGGTGAAGAATCTTCTGAGGCCGAAGCCCAATCCCCAGCAGCAGCTCCGCGAATGGCAGCGCCGCCTCCGCCAAGAGTGCCGCAACATCGAACGCCAGATCCGAGGCATCGTATCCTCCATCTCTGCCCCCTTTCTTTCTCATATTGATAATTATAATCTCCAAAAATAATTTATTCTTGTTATTTGGTCGATTGATCTTGTAGACGTGCAGAGGGAGGAGAAGAACGTGCAGAAGGCGATTAAGGATGCCGCGAAAAGGAATGACATGGCTTCGGCGAAGGTCGGATCAACTCCCATAATCCCTCCCTCTCTCTTGATGTAGGTCCTTGGATTCTATTGAGGAATCGGCTCGTTAATTATAGTGAGAATTTTGGTACTCACAATAGCTGAGTCAATTGTCCGATCTAATGATGCTGATCATGTTTCTTATATCTTATCAAGAAACGCGGCCTAATTCTGCCGAGAGATTTCTCACTACTTGTGGGAAGAATCAGCATGATTTGAACTAATTGAGAATTTCTTATGAAACTTATTGATTGGGCAGTTGATTGTGGCTTCTTTGTTTCTGACATCGTGAGCATGCAATGGAAATAGTTGGTACCTGTTGTGTGCAACTTATAGGGTTCATTAGCAACTTACTCCATTACTTTGTTTTTTTTGTTACAGTTGTAGAAGGCTATTTTTTTCTTGATTATTAGAAATAGTATGCTTTGATAAAATTAATTGATTTTTTAAGCTTTAGAGTGGATTTATTTGAAAAGAAGATATGCTCCAAATTTTCTTCATCTAGATCGGTAGATATGGGTTATCAGAATTTTACTGTTGATATCTAGATCCATGGGGATTTAATGCAACATACTTATGGATGGCCAGCAGCATATGGTACATGTAAATTGGTGTTTGTGTTTTTCGCTTGTCACCTGGTTTCTTGCTTTTCTCAGACATCCTCCTCCCACTTTGACAAGGTTATTAGATGGGACCCTAGAATATCCATATCCTAATTATTTTACAAATCTGGCTATTTAATAGCACCTTTTGATTTATGTGGGAATAAATTGATGTCTAAGATCACCTTTGTCTTTTCTTCCACATGGTCTATGATTTTGTACCCAAGTATTTAAGGTGAAATGTCTATTGAACACGTGACATGATGACCTTTCATCCCAAAGACCAACTAATCTGGTTTTCTTGTAGTTATCACAGAAGAATTAGAACTTCCTTATTAAGGTTTAGCTGTTGGATATTTGTTTAAGGAGATAAAAAGGCAACAAATTATGATTGTCCATCCCAAAGACCAACTAATCTGGTTTCCTTGTAGTTATCACAGAAGAATAAGAACTTGCTTATTAAGGTTTAGCTGTTGGATATTTGTTTAAGGAGATAAAAAAGGGAATAAATTATGATTGTCTCATAAATTTCCAGGCTGATTCAGACTAAAGTTTTAAATTTCTTTTAATAAGACAGACCACTTTCTGCTATCTAATTTGTGTGTACTAGGACATATGCTTCAGAGCTTCCATATGAACATTGACAAATGTCAATTTTGTAAGATACTTTTATAAGCATGATTAATGTTTCACTTTGTTGTTTTCTTGTCGATTGGTTATATTATTTTTTAGCAGCCAAGTTGTTCTGCCACTGATAAGCACCATTGTCGTCTTATGCAGTCTCTCGCTAAGGAAATTGTGAGATCAAAACAAGCTGTGAACCGCCTTTATGAAAATAAGGCACAATTGAATTCAGTCTCGATGCACCTTGGTGAACTAGTTGGTATGGTCAATGGACAACAGTAGCCTCTTTGTACATTTACGTTTGAGTACTTTCATTTTAATGCTTACCATGCCAATAAAAAATGTGGCCTATTTTCAAGTTTCTATCCGAGCAACAGAGTGGAGCAGTTTTTATGTTCAATGACATTCCTCCTATAAAACATGGATAGGGATATGAGAGAGTGATATAACACAATACCTATATGCTGATATATCAAAACATGAGAAAATGTAATATGGCCTTGGAGATGGCAATAGAAATATGACAATAATATTACATATGACAAAGTTTGACATTGATATATACTAATTAGGATACTTCATGATTCATAGTAAATAAACAATTAATTAATTAATTAGCATCTGTCATGAAAGATATTTCTTTTAATAGCATGGTATATTAACAATATAGAGAAGATATTTCTTTTAATAGCAAGAACTTCCAAGTTCCAATAAATAATGTTAAATTATTCTATTAGTTTATCTAGGATTGAACCATGTAAGAATTTGTTCCACAGTGAGTAAATTTTTTTTCAAGATATTTGTCATAACTTATGGGATCATTGGAAGGCAGCTTATGGGAAATTTATTTTCTGCATTTCTTTTATCACTATTCTCACATCTGACCAACAATAATGCCCTTTTGTTTTCCTAGAAAAATAATAGATGTCTGCTGTTGGTTTCAGCAACAGCCAGGACTGTTGGCCATCTATCCAAGAGTTCTGAGGTTATGAAGCTTGTGAATAGTCTGATGAAGGCTCCTGAAGTTGCTGTTACAATGCAAGAATTTAGCAAAGAAATGACAAAGGTATTCGTTTTGATGATATATCTTTTGTTGGCCCTAACTAATTTTAAGAAATATATTAATCCAAATGAATGACATGTAGGTTTACTTTAAATGTTTGGATATTTGAACTTGGCATATGCTTGGTGCATCATTATTTATTATCACAAACTGTTTAATATTTAAGTTTGATGCAACACTGAACATTCTTGATCCCTTGTATATTGATCAGAACATGACTGCTTGTCACTAGAGAGCCTTTTTTCCTACATTGTTATATCATTTCTGATTAGTTTATTTTCTATGTTTGTTTAAGGATCTTGTTAGTACTGTCTTGAAGGTGATCTGTTTTGTTGCTTTCTTACTGCCTCACCCAACATATTTTTTATAATCTTTGATGTACTGGACTGTGTGGACTTATTTTTTTTTTTCCTTTTTACTCTTTATTTGCGTGACTGTCTTTCATATTTATAATACATATTATTAAGTTGAAGGTAAGCTATCATGGTTTACTTGCCATTATGAGGGATCTTACTTCTTTTACTTTTAGGATAAATCAAAGCAGTGATCACAATGAGAATGTAACTGAGTTTGGTTTTTTTTTCTAGTTCCCCATGTGATTAAGCTTTCTTTGGATGTATGATTTCTTCCTTTACAATGTTGACCTGAAATTATGATTGTACATGCACCAGAAGTTTGTTTCTTCTCCAAGAAGTATCAACTAGACTAATGCTGATATTGCCTATAGTTCAATGAAATGCAGAACTGTATCGTTACTGAAATAACCACATTAGGAATATGGGCATTCCTTAATATAGGATGCTTGGTTGACAGATATGTGGACTTGGGAGATAATGATAGAGATCTCTGATCTCGTGCAATTTTGTTTCATATCTTAGAGCCATATTATTTACCTTAGTAGAAGTGTGAAAATAATTCAGTGTACTGCAGTATATGTGTGTTCTGTTAGGTTCAACATGTTGGCATTGCAACCAATATATGCACTTGATTCCATCAATAGATTAGATCGTGCTTCACTTCTACTAGTCGATGTCCGTCGGATCATTCTGTTTTTCATAGTAGTTGGGTGGCTACTGATGTTATCCACTTGCATTGCACTCATCTACATATTTTTGGTATTTAGGCTGGGGTGATTGAAGAAATGGTGAATGATGCTGTTGATACAGCCTTGGACTCAGAGGACATTGAAGAGGAAATAGAAGAGGAAGTGGACAAAGTGCTTGCTGCAATAGCAGGTGAAACTGTGTCACAGCTACCGGATGCTGTGAGGAAGGAGAAGATTCAACAACCTTCAGCTAGTGTGGATGTTGAAGAGGTATGCATCAACCGAGTAGTTTTTAAATGTCATTCATAAGGGCTGAAATTTCACTTTGCATAAATTTGCAGCGAGAAGCGGTTGCCGAGGGTGCAGAGGATGAAGACCTAGATGAGATAAGGGAACGACTTGCTAGGGTGAGGTCATAGGTGGCCCCATTGCCTGCTTATTTAATATATTGGAATGCACATGCACGAGGTACCGAGTAACTACAGCAATATATCACATTATCATGTACCCTAAAAGTTGTACTTACCTTGTAGATACGGCTTTGACTCTCTAAGCAGTATCCAACACAATAAATTCTTGACATCCACACTTCTGACATTCTGATTAACAACTTATATGAACATTGTGTTCATCCATATTCACACTTTTTTCAAGTCGGTTAATATTGTTATGATGCTGTGTCGATTCCACTTGTATTGAGAAGGATCAGTCTGGTGCATGTAGTAAAACCTTTTTGTGTGTTGGCTGCATGGAGCAATCAATTTGCGATCGATATCTTATATGATTTAAAGCTTTAGCTTTTCTTCCCAGTTGCATATTTCCATATCAATTATAAATGTCTGCAACTATAAGACTAGTTCATTGCTGATTCTTAGAAATGACAACAGGCTGGTCCAGTCTTGAATTTATAGTATTTCCTATGTTTCTAAGATATTTGCAGGAGTTTTCATTCGACAGAGCATTGATCAAGGATCCAAATCTGCTATTCTGATGTATGGTACTCTCCATATATCACCTCAATCTCCTATATCTCAATATGGAATTTGGTTGATTCTTCTGCAGGCTTTCAATATATTTCAGCTCTCAATACAATGAATATCCTCATGGTAGAAAGAACAAGTTGAATTCTACCAATGAACACTAGACTTTTCGGGAGATCTCCAAATCACTGGTATGATTATTGGAATCGTGAGCATCAGTACGTAGGTTCCAGATCCAAATGGTTGTATTAGAGCCGTTTGCTGGATTTCTTGAGAAATGGTCATCTATAAGAATTTACATTTCTTGTTTCGACGAACGAATAATCATAAAATCCTCTTTCCGGACGATACATAAACAGAGACCCACCAACAGTCAAGTTTTTAGTGAACTTGTGCAAGATAATTATTTTCTTTATGTTATGATTAGTCACTTGCTTTCCCATCCCCCATCAACTGAATATGGTTGGCCTTAAATAGTCTGAGCAAACAAAGGGTCTACTTGATGCAGCTTCCATCTCTAATATTCAGTTTACGTGGTTGACCTTGAAGTCAACGTATGCAACTGAGAGGCTTCTCTTTGCTTCTACGCTTCTTGAAATTTAATATTTTGTTGGCATGCAAAGCATCTTATCACATACAAAATAAGAGCTAAAACGTGCCTCTTATCACAAGGCATGTTCTCAAGCTCTGGCAGTATATAGTACGGTTGATGTTGTATTTTGGTCGTAGCTCTACGCATAGCATGATACAAATAGTCAACATCTTATTTCGTAGGACTGCTTGGGAAAGAAAAAAAAAAGGTCAAAGTCAAAGCCTGCCCAATACAATCATCTGCTGTGGCCGATGGATCGTTATGGTGACACTGTTTGATTCAAGAATTTTTGGAGTATATGTGACTGTGTCAAAGCCCATCCATGTTTTACATTACTTTTTGTGCTTGTGTTACCTCCCCAGCATTCAAAACAATAATATAGTGTTGGGTGCTCGTTTATGATGTTGAATTCCCCTGCTTTTGCGGGTACGAAAACGTCGTCGTCCTCCCCATCTCGTAATCATGGAGTAAATTAGTCAAACATCTCCTGTTCTATTCTGTTGACGTTGTCTTCCTCATTAAATACTCTGTCTTCACAGTTAGCTGTCTTAAGCGTCGTGCTGCTTCCAGGAGAGAGTCGGGAGAGGAAATCGACAAGGGAGAAGAGAACATGGGACGTGGGATCTGCAGGAACAAGTCAAATCCCATTTGATCAATTATTTGCAGGCCAGGTTTGTCTTCTCGAATACCCTCCAAAAAAAAACAAAAAAAACAAAGTAATTAAACGTGTGGACTTGGTGGATAAATGACAGATTCCATCGGAAGAATTTTAAGCGACCCCAGTCACCGACGATTTTTTTTTTTAATGGAAAAGCATACTGTCGTTTAAGACCATTCACTGTGGAATCCATTTTCTCATGGTCACGGGAGAAGAGACAAAGACCAGCTTTTGTGCACAACAAAGCATAAACTATTCCATTTTAAGACGACAGAAAATATTTTGATAATTAATCCTTGATTGGATACATATAGTGTTAACATAAAAAAAATTGAATCATTTCTCTTATTATGCAATGATGTGGGAGAGATTATGATCTATCAACTCGGACGGATAACAGTTTCAGTCATTCGATTGATCTTATCAATCTTTGTGAATCACAATTCATACAAAGTCATTCGAGCTTATTTTTTTTTTATTTTTGGAGAGATCTACGATACGTTAATATCATCGTGGATGACCTGCATACAAATCCGTTAATATATAAGTCCACTCAATCAATTAAAAAATTTAATTTTGTTTCTAAACCTCAAAACTTAAACTAACGATGTGAAACCTCATACCCCCCAAAATATCAAGTAAACTAACTTGAGTAATTATTATCTCCAAAACCTCATCCATATCAAAACTAAAACCTCCCTTTATCAAACTAGCGTCTCATGGGGATGCTTAATGGGAAAAACAAAAATAAAAAATGAATAACTAAAAAAATAAAAAAAAAAAATAAAATAAAAATTAAAGGCCCGACAGCGGTAGATGATGTAAACAATCAAAGATAAGGAATAAATTTTGTTCTCTTTTCTCGTTCATTATATTTATTTTTTCGCCTGCAATCTCGTTTCCTAAAGAACTGTTTTCGCCTCTCACTTCACCAGGAGCGGCGCAATGCCTAACGATGGATGCGGAGATAACGGCGTTAGCGCCGGCACGTCGAATAACCCCGCCGCATCCGCCTCCACGAAGTCCCACATGCTGCTCCAGCTTGACGGCGTCAGTGGAAACGCCGATGGAACAGACTCCGGCTCGACGACCTCAGCCTCCGGCGACCTCTCTTTCTTGATCTCTCTCGGCCCCACGGCCACCTCCTCAACCTCCCTCTTCCTTTTCCCAGTGGCTGCCGACTGCGGCGCAGGAGGGGGAGGGGCAGGGACCAGGTGGCGGGAGCTTCCGACCTCGTTGGGGAAGTTGAGGATGGCCTTGCGGCCGCGCATCTGGAAGGCGGCGCGGTCGTACGCTCGCGCGGCCTCCACGGCGGTGTCGAAGGTCCCCAGCCAGATTCTGCACCCCCGGCGGTTGGGGTCGCGGATCTCCGCCGCGAACTTCCCCCACGGCCGCTGCCGGACGCCGCGGTACCGCCGTGCGTCATCTCGAGCCACCAGCGGCCTCTCCTCCTCCACCCTGTCGAAGCCAAGCTCAGAGGCGAGGGCGACGGTGAGGGAGGACAGTCGGTCGGGGCCAGCGGAGCCGAAGCTGATCATGGGGGCGGCAGGCTCGGGGAAGCGGTATCCGTCGTGGTGGTGGTCGTGGCTGCCGTTGGGTAGCGGCGGGGGAAGGACAACTGACGGGGGCGTCGGAGGAAGGTCAGCGAGGAGGTGATGGCGGATGAAGTCGAGGGTGAGGTTGCCGTCGCCGCGGCCGATCAATGACGCCATGAGCGCAAGAAGGCAGCAAAGAGCAGGAGAGAGAGAGAGAGAGAGAGAGAGAGATGGGTGGTGGAAAGAGGGTGGTTGTCTCCTCCATATTTATAGCCGTGAGTGAATGAAAAGGGAATAAAGGACAAGAAGTATGATGCAGACATCAAGAAACGGAGTCAGGAAGAAGGGGGAATCGGGGAAAGGCCAACTGAAAAGACACGTCAAATTAATAAGAGAAAAAGGATAAAAAAAAATAGCCTGCGTGGAAAGTCTCCATCCGATTGATTAATAAATTATCATATAAGTGATACGTCTCAAATTGAATCTGTGTTAACGTTATATACGTTATTTAATATAATAATATTTTTTAATTATAATATAATCGAAAAACTTGATGACGTAACAAAGGTGACAACGAGTAAAACGTATGGAGCGATTGAGCCGAGTCCAAATAGCATCGTAACATATTTATAAAATTTTCAAAAAACATTTCAAAGCTTCACAAACTAAAAAAGTTGTTCATATACACTAATTATAAGGTTAAATTAGCGATACTGTAAAAAGTGAAGCCATCATCAAAAAATGAGCTGATGTTACCAAAAAAAAAGCCCCCCCTTTATTTTTACGTGGTAAAGTATCTCAATGCACTTCGCACCGTCCCATTACAGGAGGTTATATCCAAAGATTTCATTGGAGGACATATGGTTTGATGTTTTCAATGTGGGTGTTGAGCATTCTACGTGGCATTTAATTAGTCCCCACAGACGTTTAGATCTCGTCAATGCCACAATTCCTAGCTTTTTAAATATGTATGGATTAGGTGACGACAGTGCGACAACTCCCCTTGCCAATTCCAGTCAACAGATTCGGTGTGACACACTCAAGTCAAAAGGTCATTAGAAGAGACCGAAACATTCAATTATGTGGAGCTTAAAATTCGGTCAAAGCTTACTTGATCCGAATCCGCTTCATGACCGCAGCGGGGTTTGACAATTGCCGAGTCAAGCAACGATGAAGGGTTGACCATTAACCTGGTCAGACTTACAATTGCGGCTACACCATCTCGGATCGGCATCAATAGGAGAATCCGACCCATCATTAGATCATGAAGGTCTCATTTTGTTTCTTATTTGCTCTTTCATCACCGATTAATATGGTGAAACGAAAAAGATTAATGTAATTTGTATATGTATATAGAAAGTTGATTTAACTCGCATAAAATAAATCAAGCGTGCAAGAATGAATTATATTCAAATGAAAAGAACAATGCGGTAAGAATCCAAGATCATATCATGTTCATCATAATCTTACAAGTTTAAACTTTTATACTCTATGACATTGGATAAATCTTTTAAGGTGGCATAACTATAGAGCATAAATCTTTTATACTCTATGACATCCAATAAATCTTTTAAGGTACCATTGGTCATGTTGTACGAACAATAGGATGTAGTCACCGTATTTTCTAAGAATTTCTTTTTTTTATTAAAGATCAATAATTGTAATGATCTATTAACTCATCTGGACGATAAAAATTTTAAAGATTATTCAAAGCTATTGTTCTAAAACAATTTTATTGTCAATAAGACCAACAACAATTATAATGATCTATAACCCGATCTTGATGATAAAATTTTTGAAGATTATTCAAACCTACCGGCCAAGGCTAGACTCGTATGACAACTTGTTCTGTCCCTGCAATTTTTTTTTTTTTTTTATTGGTTTCCAATGCAATGTAACGTCTACTTTGCTTTTGAGTTTTATCATCTACCTTCTTCGCAAGGTTGTGTCCACAGTAGTGACTAATTACCATGAATGCACAAAAGACATCATTTGGAAAAGGGTTCACCGTAGCAAAACAGCCGTGTGGGCAGTTATGAATGAAGAAAACAGCAGCTCTCGTCTTTCTCGCACAAGAAGAATGAAAAATGCTGATGTGGGGAGTGAACACAGGAAAAGGAAAAGAAAAATAACATTTTGAGAGTATGTTATTGGTGTGAAGTATTCGGTTCCTTCCTAATCCACTGTTTTCTAGTGGACTGCCCGTGTTGTTGTACTCTTGGAGTGTGGGTTCTGGCCTTTCTTCTCACGTTTGTGTTCTTCCTGTTGTTGCTCATGGTGGTCTTGTTCGTGGAGTTGCTTGCATCTGTTTCCTCGGAAGCATGGCGTGAAACAGCTTGTTCAGCATCGTTTTCACCGGTACCTGCAGATGTAGTAGGCGGAATCACAGACTCGCTGCTGGTTGCTGAGGATATTGCGGGCGGGTTGACGGGCTCAGGAAGAAACATTCCAGGTTGTATGGCGAGATCTTTCCTGGGTTCAATTAAGCCATTGTTGTCCTGCTGCAACTTCAAGAGGGCCTCAAAATGCTGCCTTCTGTTTTTCTCCGACTCTGAAAGCAGCAGCTCATCATCTTCTCCCTTGTCTAATCCTGAAGGACCCTGCAAACCAAAAGTTATCTGAGTTGCTTCTTGTCAATGGGCAATAGAGTTACTTGCAAAATGTTTTCAGTCACATGCAAGAGGAGAGAGAGAGAGAGAGAGGGGAGGGGGTCCTCGTATGATACTTTCTCTTCAGATTTCACAGCAACTTTACACTAGTAACATGAGAAGGAAGATCCACCACCGCCGCCCCTCTCCTACAATCTCCATCCTTGAAGAACTGCCACCAGCACATCTATGCTTATTTCTTGCCTAGCCGCCAAGCCAACTCTCTCTCTCTCTCTCTCACACACACACACAGAGCCAAGTTCATTGTGATGTAAATCTCCATTACTCCTCCCTCATCAAATAGGAGCATACCATCAACAACCTTTCTGCTTTATGCCAAGCTTCACAACCGACGCCATCATCAAAGCACATATATAATATAGATTGCATGTAAAATATACTTTTTTATAACAAAAAAAGGACCTTAACCCCTATAACTTGTGCCAAGACAAATTATGACAGAAATCATTAGGTGAAGCAAGGAGGGATGAATTCGAAAAGCATGAACATGCATTGACTTGTTCATGCCTGATGTTTCTCAACTGAACTCAACCAAGTATCATGTTGAGCCCATAGATGCACGTCATTTCTTTATTTGGCTACAAGTTAAGGCCAAATTGATGCACTTCCCTAAGAGAGTGTTGTTCTGACATATCTTTCCCATAAGAAACCTGTAACTAGTAGCCATTGATTAATCAAACACCATCACTTATTGAATCCCATGACTAAGCTAAAAGATTCACCATATAATGGAGAGGCCTGAAAACATCTTTGCAAAATGTCTCAGTAAATAAACAAAGAAGATATCTCTGCGTATTTCTTTAAAAAACTTAAATTAACCTATTTCCGTGCAAAAGTTAACAAAGTTACTTATATACTATAACTGATGGTGACAAACCAAAGGAACTAAAAGGAGACAGTATAAAGGAATGAAAATAATAGCACATGAACTACAAGTTCTTCAATTCATTCGGGAACTCAATACATACCATGCAAGATGAATCTGATTCCAGATACTCATGAGCATGTTCAATATCTTTCTCATCGAACACCTTGCGACAAACAGGACAATTTCCTTTTTGCTGATCTACACCAATACACATACCTGAACTTGTCAGCGGTTCTTTGTTATTAGAAATTAAGAACTAGTAGGGGAAAAAGACATAATGGTTATTTGCTCGAGTTTACATAGTAGTAGCCAGATTTGTCACAGCATCTTAGACCAAAAGCACTTTGTTTCTTGGACATAAATCCATTACCATACCCTTCATCTCTGACTCAAAATCTAACTTTATTTTTCTCAACCAACAGAATTAAGAATGTTTGAGATGGACACATTGTAAATGTACAGGACATGACGCATTTGATAGAACCTAACAGATGACGGAAAGAATATTGAATTGTCTAGTAAAAGTTAACCTTACCCTAAAATTTTGTATTCATTACATCAGGAAGAAGTTATCTGATTTTCTTATTGTTCTCACAAAAAGTTAGCCTTACCCTAAAATTTGGTATTCATTACATCAGGAAGAAGATATCTAGTTTTCTTTTTGTTATCACAAATCAAACCATTAAATTAACAAGACAAATTTGAGATGCAAATTCCTTCTATTACAGCCTACAATGATTCAAATCACCAAAAGTTTAATATGTGGGCAGCAAGCACAGTTGCTGAAACTTTGAATATCTAGACTAGTAGTGAGCACAGCTTTGCCGTTTCTTTTTTTATGTATTTTTTTTATAAAAAGAAAGTACCTCTTTTGCTTTCAAGATTAGTAGCTGTGGTTGTCTCAGTTGCTTTGGATTCTTTCTCCTCCTGTACCCATTTCCAAAACCTGATAATGCATTCACTACGACATAAAAGAAAAAAAAATCATCAACCACTAAGTTGATAATAAAAAGATTCAATAATTGCATAACAGGTATCAAATGTAATTTTACCTATGAAAGCAGTGATAGCAAGACATCAATTTCATAAATGGCAAAGAAGAGCCAGTCTTATCTTTGGCAACCAAAGGATACAAACACAAAGGGCAGTTTCCTTCAGGATGGTTCATATTAGAAAGAACCTCCACTGCTTCCTAGTATTCAGCAATCAGTCAGATCAAAGCACATATAAAACTATCTGCATATAATAGAAATCATTACATCAAAACACTTTGAATCTAATCCAATAAATTCAAATCAAATGTCACTGAGAAGAAACATTCAGCAGTAAGATTAAGATTTTATCTAAAGTGATGCGCTTTGGTTGAGTCGAAACCAGGTGGAACCTTCGGTATTAGGGACTGCATAAACAGTCTATGTACGAACTCTCCAACACAAACAAAATTAAAATTTTAATTCATACATAAAAAAACTACATGTAAATTAACATGGCCTTTCAAATCCAGACAAACATGGACATATTGTAAGGAGCATATTGACACGTAAACATGAGAACCAGCCTTGGTACAGCGTAAAATTGTGGAAACAATCTCCCTGCATATAGGATGCTTACATCGAATCATCCCCACAACATGCAGTGTGGGAAATCTTGCACTAGGCAACACCTTCCTATTGATTAATAGATATAGTAAAGGGCGCCTCATAAGTTGCATTGCTTTACATGGATTTAATGACTGAATTGACCAAAAATATAAAATGAGTTCCATCTTGCAATTCTGTTTGTGAACAAAAATACCAGAAACTAGATGGTTTAAGCTAATAATGAAAATTGAGACCTTTAACACAACTTGAAGACCCTTATTGAGTCTACCAGTCTCGGATCCAATTTTCCTAACTGTATGCTATAAGTTTGAAATAGCAACATAATATTATGATCAGCCTCATCTTCCTAGTTGACCAGTGACTGCTTTAGTTTCGACAGATTCACATACTTTGCACTAGAAAATGTAGCACAAGAGATTCCTGCTTAAAGCAATGCCAATTGGCACATTCCACAAACCGAGCCATGACAATGACTTAAAATTAACACCCCAAAGTACAAAAATAAAAAAAGAGTATGCATCCACGATCCATCTGCACATCAGAAAATTCAGTTTTTACAAGTTCAAAAACACATTGAAAAGACAGTTACAAAACTACCTCACAAAGGGTTACAATCATCAAGCAAGACGATAACTCCAATGCTTTACTCTGTATGGTAGCAATTAAATATGTTTGTCGACTTTCATCAAGGCCCTTCGCTTCCACAATGTACACACGAGGAGGTGTGCTTGGATACTGCACTCCCAATTAAGAAGAAAAGGAGATTGAGTGCATTATATGCTAAAAGAAGCAGTTAACTGATCAATCATAGTTAATACTTGCATGTGGATTAATCAAGAAGTATGTTTCATCCATTCTTTTTGGTAAAGATTAATTCTTAAAGTTTCAAGTGAATATCAAGTTTCATATTGGAAGACATAATTAAACCTAAAGTGAGAAAAGAAAAAAAAAACTTAAAAGATCACAAGTGACAAGAGGATCATCATACATGAATACTGTAATAGAAGAAAAATTATCATAACTGGAAACACAACTTTCAATCATAGCATGAATTCACTTTGCGGTGAACTTAGGTTAACAAAAGGAAAACAAAGAAAAATAGAATGTGATGCAAAATTCAATCACAGCATGAATTCACTTTGTGGTGAACTTAGGTTAACAAAAGGGAAACAGAGAAAAAATGAAATGTGATGCAAAAATTCCTAGGATATAGTTCTCCCACATGATTACAAAAAACCTGGACCATATCATAAAAGTAATATGTTTGCTCCTATTGAATCGATTGGCTTTACTTTGTACAACAATCATAAAAGGACCAGACTCATTCAACAAGCAGTTTGTTTCACTGCAAAAAGACCCAAGCTTGAAAAATGAAATAACTGATATCTATAATTTATCAATTCATATTTCAATGCCATGCTGAAGGAGACAACCTTTTCTAAACTGACCAGCGACTGTATGGATATGCTACATATAGGAAATCCTATTAGTTTCACTGTACCTGATTAGATGCTTTTATACCAAGGATGACTTCCACAAACTGCAGCAAATTAAAGGCAAGTATTAGTAATAGTGACTTTCAATATGAGCAAGAAAAGTTTCGATTTGAAATGAAACAGATTACAGATACTGAAACCAAAAAGGTGCTCATAAAGGCATTAACAAGTAGGATTAATCGGCTACTCAAAATGAGTGACTCATACATTAACATAAATCTCCCATGAAAAGATCAGCAAGGCATGACTTGCATGTGATATAACAAAAAATATGGAAACACATCAACAATCCAACTCAGCAAGAGGGCAAAAAGGATTTACAAGGCAAGGAAAAAAAATTGCTCTAGTCAAGAATTGTCATGATGTTATGAGAGCTTCTAGCCATCAAATAGTTAAAAGTGTACAAGAAGCCCAAGAAACTGAAAAGATCTATTTCTATTATCAACATCTCAGCTGATCTTAGAATCTATGGTTGATTTGACTACAAATTAGAAACATCTACAGTAGGTATAATACAAAAGCGAAGGGTTCCCTTCACCCTTAGAACTGAAATCCAGGCTTTTCATTTGAATTCATGATAATTTTATATTCAGATCATTATGCTATATGATCTAGAATGCTAGAATCAGGGTTCCAATCTCATCAATGTTATTTAATTCTATAAAAATAAAACAAATAACAAATAAAATCCGTAGACATTCTTACTCAAGAATCCTTCAAGAAAATCTAAAAACAACAAAACCTTAAACAGTAAACAGCTTTTAGATTCCATTACAATTTTTATAAAGTCAATTAACCATATTTTAATTACACAGTAAAGAAACATATATCATCTAATGTAATCTAGTAAGCAACTAAATTTTCCACTATTTACCTCAATCCAATGAAAGAGGCAACCAATTCCACCCTCAAGTATTATGAACCGAGCTAAGCAACATACCTCATAGCCAAACTGTATCATGTCCTAAAATGTCCAAATATGAGTTCTACTTAACTATGAATTAAACTACAACGTCCTATCCATCCACACTGGAAACTTCAGTTATCAAGAAGGTTCTGCACAGTTCTCTTGAATTATAGGCATGGAGATGTATAGAATTATATACCTTTAAACGCAAATGTGAAAGAAACAATGTAATATAAAGACCACTGTACTGAATATAAACATGACCTACATGCATTGATAATAAGACCATACCTATCTGGTGGCATGTTGTTGACATGAGAAATAAATTTTGACTTGAATGGCTTTGCATCAGACTAGTGTCTTTTAGTGTTGCTTCCTAGTATGAAATTTGGAACAAGAAAAAACTTATAATACTTTGTAATTGGTTCTACCCTACAAAGATACAGGATAAATTTGGTCAAAAAAATGAGGAAGTGTCCCTAATGATTTCATGGCTTAGGACTTTCCATAAATTTAGCAATTCATGCAATTGAAACAAGAATCTGATGAGTTTATCAAGAAGTAAAACCATAAAAATTAACTAAGTTCATGCATGCATTGTCAGAGATTTGTTTCTAGTGAATTCCAGGATGCCCCTCTTTCTGTCCCTTCTTACTCATGCTTAAGAAGAGAAGCCAGCGATTTCCGTAACTCCGGAAGGATCAACAACTTTCTCCGAACCACCCATTCCTCCAGTGAGGGGGAACAGAGTCCCGATCAAAATTGAGCGAAATCGTGACAATAACAAGTCTACGAATAGCCATCGAAGATATATGCAAGAACCACATGGAAAATTACCGACCCCATCTCAAGGAATTAGGAAGAAGGAATACTGCGTTGGTTCCCCGAATGAATATCTGAGGAATAACAGCTCTAGAGGAAGAAGGAGGGTTCACCTGCTGCGACCAATCTTCGGCGGTGCGAGGCCTGATGTGGACGGCAACATGGGGCGGGAAGTCCCGGATCACGATGCAATCGGCGCCATAGACAGCCTGGACGGCCTCCACCTCTAGGCGGACGTCCTCCTCCGCCGCCATCGCGCCGTCCACGGACTCCGCGATGGAGGAGATGTCGTCTCCCTCCTCCGTAGGATGGCTCTTGAACAGAGAGGGAAGAAAGAGGGACTATGGAGGCTCCATTTACGACCCTCGGCAATTCTATAGATCCATGGGCTTGCGGTCGTGGGCGCCGCCTTTGGGCTCACAATAGAAAACACGTGCTAATTACCAAAAGTAGGACGGGTATTTTTTTTATTGGATGAATTCCCCAAAAAGCCCCTCGGCTGCAATTTTTTTCATATTTATCAATTGATGTCGCCCTTTGTTAATACTCTTGTCAAGAGATAATTGTAACTTTCGTCATCTTTGGTGGACTGATTCATAGGATAAAGTGACCTAGTTTTTCGATTATAATATTTTTATTGAGATTATAGTATTTTTCAAAACATTATAAGTCTATTCAAAGATATTATAATTGATGTAGAATTCTCTCTATCTTGATTATTTTTATTCCTAAATCAATAAAGATAATTTTTTGAGATCCTATTTTTATATGTGATTTAGTTGCTATTGAATTTTGAGTCAATTTATCTTTTTTAATATGCTCACAGTGTCTTAGTGGTGGTGTGAAACACACCGTACGTCTACAGTTCACCTTATCAATCGATCTTAGGATATAATCAGATATTACTCCAATTGTGTTATCAAAGGGATAAGGGATTATGGCAAATAGAAGTGCTCTTTGGAAAATATAAAGATTATATAGATTTAAAATTGGTTTAAATAGAGGTGCTCTTTTGATTAAGTATAAATCAAAATTGATTTAAAATTATTATATAGATTAGTAATAGTTACAAATAATGACCGTGTTTATCTTTTCATTGTTTCTTTTTCTGTTTTTTATTTCTTTCTTTCTTTTGTGTTCCCCAACTAATAATTTGGAATTTTCTATATAATGCATTAATTTTCATTTCCTTTCCTTCTTTTGCCTTTTCTAATTGTCAATGACTTAGACATTTCTATATTATAGATTAATATTTGACTGTTTGGATCACTAATCTTTAATTATTTTTTTAACCACTAAATGATACATATCCTTCTTCTTATCAAAAAGATTCATGGGTGCGACTTTTCTGATCATATATTGAGACATCTTCTCAAGGTCATCCCTTAGGTGGGTAAAATTTTGTCATAGGATAGTGACCAACGTGATTACATGTTTTATTTCTATAAAATCCTTTTATTTTTAAAATTATATTTTATTAGATTTCTTGATTAAATTCAATCTAGTACTGGTATATGTTCTACCACCTGCTACCTTCTCTCAAAGGAAATAATTTTTTACATTGTATCTGCATAGGAAGGCCATCTCTCTCTCTCTCTCTCTCTCTCTCTCTCTCTCTCTCTCTCTCTCTCTCTCTCTCTTGCTATCTAACAAAAAAAAAAAGGGCAAATAGAATACTGATATATAAGAAGATCAAGAAATAGAAACGAATGTATTAACAAATACTATAACGTATATATAAGAAATCGAGTCACCAGCAAGTACTAAAATCCATATATCTAAAATTATTTACTATAACGTATTCAAATGCATCTGAGCTTATTAGTCTCTTGACAATTGTCAATGCTAATCCATATTTAAAGTAAAAGCCTCTGGTTAATCCGTCACAGGTCGTTATTGAGCGTATAGGCAATGAGATACATCATGCGTGCTTTGTGGAAGGAAGAAAAAATAAATACTTCTTGGGCTAAGAAATAACACATCCCCAGAATATATACGAAGTCAACATAAACCATTAATAAATTCCACAGCAATTTTTTGGAATGGAGTCAGGAAAGCATAAGATATCGCCTGTTAAGTTTTCGTTGGAATCTAACATATAGCATCTGAATTTGACCACCAATGAAGATTACCGAAATCATGATACAGAAACATCTTAACTTCTAAAAATGTTGGCATGCATAAAAAAAACTACCAGAATTTCACAATCGCTGGGCAGTCTTCTCAGAACATGCTCAATAATAGGTGACTAAATATCTTGGCTTGGTGGGATAAAAGAAACAGCATCTGTAATATTGCACACGAGCTATTGTAAGTTGGCCTTTAATAGTTAATCTAATACAGCAAGGTTCCCAAAGCCGCAAGATTAGAAAAATTAATCAGTACTAGAGGATCTAAAATGGTAATTTAACAAAGCTTGCCACGAGAATTGAAAAAAGGTTATCATGAAGAAATCTAAATATATGGTACAAATGTAATGTAGGGCATGCATGGGACAAACTTCTTGGTTCATCAGACATTAAGCTAAAGCTTCCCTCTTTTAACACAACATTTGCAGTTTGTGACTAGTGATGAAAATTTGTATGCCAAATATATACAACAATAGGTCCGAATAGTTTTCTAATCTTTATCGTCTGTTTGGATATGATGAGCCAACCAACATGAAGAGATGGTACCTTGTGATTGTAATCACAGCCAAAGTAGATCAGCCTGATGCCACTGGCTCCAACATCTCGCACTCAAAATTTGTGTGCTCCAAGAACGGACCCAAACTCACAAGCTTTGGGACCATGATATTGTTCCTAAAAGCACAAACCAGAGGGTTGTCCCACTGCAACAGAGAACCCACAAGATTAGAACGTGCCGTCAATGGAAAAATACGTGCCCATCTCTCCTGGCTGTAGTCCTGCATTGCTGCATCCACTGAGTCCTGCCCACCCCTGATAGCAGCCGCTAATTTTTTGGCCAGAACCACAGAATCTTCTAGTGCACAGCAAGCTCCCTGACCAAGATTGGGAGTCATGGGATGCCATGCATCACCGACCACCACCACCCCATTTGATGAGGCTGACGGGGTAAGACCTGGCCAAAGCCATCGGTCAACCAGCGGAGTCTTGATAACTGAATCATCTGGGGTATTCTGCATGACATCCAGTAGCTCCATAGGCCAGCTTCTTACAAGATTGAGAGCTTCTTGCTTCAGAACAGATGGGTCACTGATCCTTGGCCCTGTTTCAGAACTTACAATGTGAGAATATGTTATTCATTAAATCAAAGAACGCTCACCTATCACAATTCAGATGTCTCATATGAGTACTTTTATTGTTTGTTATAGATTTTCTTCTCTTTTAATTTACTCCATAATTTGATTCAAGGTGTCATATTCTAATATTTCTTGTCAAAAGAAAGTGAAAAGAAATATAGAAAAACCAAAAGCAGTATGACACTAAGATGATGATAACATATAAGGTTCTCAAGAATTAAACCTAATTTAACATGATAATTCGAGATAATGCTAACTCAACCTTATTGAGAAAATATTATGTATAATCAGCAGAAACATATCTTTTCAGAAATCCAAGACAGTCAATCAAGACATAAGAATTTTAGAATTGGAAAGTTGAAGTAAACAAAATGACATAACGAGCAAAGTTTTGCATGCAGACCTGGTGATGTCCTGTTGAAGCAGATAAACCAATAAACTTTAGTGGGAGAAACTGGAACGAAACCAGCACGAAGACCCCTTCCATAGATGTAGTTCACTTTTGCTTTGTATGGGTGGCCACCAGGATATATTCCGAGGCCACGGAAGGCACAATGTCCCACATACTTGGGTTCAGAAAACCCCATCCATTTTGCTACTGGTGAACGGACTCCATCACAGCCAATAACTATCTGTTAAACAACCAAGCACCTGACAATGTTAATATAAAGTGCATACGTCAAATAAGTCTCTGACTTCTCCAAGGAAACAAAATAAATAGACATGATATTGCTTCAATAAATAAGGAACAGAACATTAATATGTACAAAACACATGTGTTTAAAACTAAAGATCAGCTTGCTGAAATTCTGGCAATTATTTTTATACAATTCAAGTGAAAATAATCAGGGAACCAATATTGTCAAGTGTTAACCTCATTTATATTAAATTAGATTCCAATACATTTTACTTTTACTCTATGGGCAGGATACTATAGGAACTGTTATTGTATAGCTGAGAGTACCTTGTATTTTTAAAAACTTGATATTGTGAGTTATTTAATATAAATGAGGTTAACACTTGACAATATTGGTTCTCTGATTATTTTCACTTGACTTGTTTAAAAATAATCTCCAGAATCTCGGCAAGCTAATCTTTATTTTTGTAAAAAAAAAAAAAAATTGGAATCTGCTGCTAATGGAACTGCATCACTTTTCACTGAAATTAGCTTTCCTAGTACGGGTTCTAAACTGATCTCATATCTAAACCATCTGCCACTATTTTTCCATTGTCTTCTGTGACTTTGGATTTAACACATAAAATTCTTATTACTGTTCACAAAGTTGATTCTTTAAAAATATTGACCCTCGGTAATAGTAGAAAAAATTGCAGCTAACCCAACTGATTGAAAGAAATTGCTTGTTTTCCATTGATGGTTGCATGTTTTTAGTATACAATTACAAAGGTCAACAATGATCTACAAGTCTAGTATTCTGTGAACAAACAAGCAAAAGAATAGAAGAAACAACATCAATGACAAACAAAATAGCCATAACACCTGAACCAAGGACAGATAGATCAGAGCAAAAGGCAAAAAGGAGTAACTGTGGTATCCAAATCTAAAAACATAATGGCAGTAATCAACGTATACATAATTTACAAACTACACTGATCAAGTTGGATCTCTTGCATACTAGTGTTATTTTTGTACACTCTTATTAATTTACTACTAGTCGAAGTAATCACAAGTTACATGGACAAAAGGTACTTTAAAGAACTTGTTTTGAATACAAATAAATAAAACTTTTTCACACTTCATTTTAGAGTTTAAAAAAGTACTAGACAAAATGTAAACTTGCAAAACATAATTGTGCTAAAATAACTGTATATAATTATATAGTCAAGACTCAAGAGCCACAATAATACTTCGAATATATTGCATAACATTAACTAAATAACAGAACCAATAATGTGTGCTTATAAAATTCAGTTGGCACTAAATAGAACATTCCAGACAAGTAGAACCAATCCAAAAGGTACATTATGTAGCCAATTAAAATTACATAAAATTCTATGCATCCTTTCCACCGAATTTTGGCCAAGACCAAGTATCGCCTTGCCACAGGAAGAGGCCTGTAGGCCCTTAACCAAGTTGGCATAATATATTCCATTGAACATGATAAACATGCAATGGCAGCTCCACAGGATGACATGGGCAATCCTTGAGGAGAGAGAGCTATTCAGAAAGTTATAAAAAGGTTCATAAGTATGAATAAAGCTAGATGCATAGTTTAGTGATAAACAGTGGGATAGAAGTCCTGGAACATGCATTTTCCCCAAGAATCATTCGAATGAGAAAGGAAGTATATGGTCTGCACATTTGGAGGGAATCTGAACGTATCCACACATTCTGTTTCAACTAAAATATATGACTTCGCAACTTTAAGCATTAGTGACTTTGAAGCTTCTTCAAATCAGAACATTATGCATGAAACCAAGCACTAATCCAATGCAGAACCCTTCTAATTCGAAGGTTTTCAACTATGTACCTTTGCACGTATGCGGCCACCATCTTCAAGTTCGAGCAATGACCCATGATTTCCTTCTTTTATAATGGATTTCAATCTGGACGAGAAGGATATCGTGTTTGGTGGCAATCGGCTAGCTAGAGTCTCGAGCAGCACCCTCCTCTCTACTGCTCGAACTTCCTGCCTGCGTCGACCATCAGACGAGCACCATCAGAACCAAATTCCACAAATTACTGTAACTAGAACAACAGCACAGCCGTTACCCTGGTACTTCTTCTTCAAACACGAACGACCGAAGCTCTCTTCCATCATCCGCTCTCATCACCAGCCTGTATGAAGCTTGCACCATCAACGAGTTCAGACGCAACAACACATCGAAATCAAAGCAATATTTCCCCCCAAAGAAGGCCATCCTTAGGGTTCAAATCGTACCCTTGGATCTGAAGGAACTGAGCCCGAAGTTCGTCAGCGACGCCGATGGAATCCAAGACGCGCCACCCGTTCTTAAAGAGCGTCAGCGAGGTGCCTCCGGCCCGGAGCGATTCTCCTTGTTCCAGCACCACCGAACCAACCCCGAGCCTGCATTAGGATCGGACAATCTCGTAAGCCCACCACTAATCGGAAGGGGGAGGAGACAAAGTACCTGTGGAGGGAGAGAGCGGCGGCAAGGCCGGCGATTCCGGCGCCAACGACGACGATCTCCTCCTCCCGGGTGTTGTCGATTGATGCGACAATCGGGGCCATGGCTCGACAACGAGATGTCGATATCGTCCGGCGGCAACGGCGGAGAGAGGAGGGGAAGGAGGATAAGGGATGAAGACGAATGAGTGAAAAGGAAGAGGGGGAGGTCGTCGCGGCCATGGGAAGTGCGGGCGCCGTTTGGGTGTGCCGAGGCAGCCGAGCGATGGAGAAGTGGAAGGGAATCGTACGAGTGTCACCGGCGCCACTAAAGCTGCAACGAGAGGTGGTGAAGCGTCCGCAACAAACTTGCTCCTCCGCCCGCGCTAGCGTGTTTATACGAAATTACGTATATAACCTTCCAAATGAGTTTGGTATTTATTTCTTTAAATCTAACTTTAGTTTTTCTTTTCTTTGAAAATGTAAAAGTTAATATATATATATATATATATATCATCCTAAAAAATAAGAAACAAGAAAAATCTCCATCATCCAATAACCATTTTATTATTAATTAAAACTTAAAATGATATTACTATTTTTTAGATAATTATATTAAAATAATTTAGGTATTTAACAATAATTTCAACTCAAAGTAACCAATGTTAATCACAATGTAAAGTTTACAACGTGAATATTAACAAAAGGAAAAAACATATAAAAGTTTCCAAGTGGCTCATCATCCTTCATCTTCAACAAATCCCGTGGTTGCAATAGCCTGATCAATCTTCTCCAAAAGGTAATGGTCAAACGACCAAGAACATGAAGTAGAAAGACTATTCAACCAAATAATGCGTAGAATCCATGAACTCAGAGCACCAAATTTGAGTAACCTCTACAGAAGCAACGCAAGTCCTCCCAGGAACGCTGTCAGTCTCATGCTAACGCCATGCACGTAAGCCCCGGAACCGCCATCGGCCGGAGTCGCAGAAGCAGAGGGACTAGGAGATGGCGGCCTCGTCGGGGACGTCGACGAAATTGGCGACGCTGCATTCGGAGGCCGTGCAGGGGACACCGTTGTTAGGGGAGCTGGAGACTGCTGGAGCCAGCGGTGCGGGCGGTGGCGACGTCGCAATGGGGACCAAGGCCGGAGGTGGGGTGGCGAGCGGCGGGGTGGTAACCGGAGGTGGTGTGGAGGGGGATGAGATAGCCGTCGGCGGGGGGACGGTAGCGGGAGGGGGAGACGGTGTGGTTGGAGGCGCGGCGAAGGCTGTCGGGGGAGTGACCATGGTTGGCGGCGCGTTTGAGGGGGAGGAAGCCGGGGATTGGGCGATGCAAGTGGCGAGGAGGCAGAGGGAGATGGCTAGGGCGAGCATAGGCACCTGGGAAGCCATTTCTGTCCTTTCTTCTTCTTTTTATTCTCCTCCTCTCAGTGTGATGATGGCGAAAGGAAGAGCTGATGTGATGAACAAACGGAGTGGTCTTGCGATAATATAGTCAGAGAGAGAGAGAGAGAGAGAGAGAGAGAGAGAGAGAGCTGCAAGGATTTCTGGTGGTGACTTCAGCTTACACATTACTTCCATCCTCCGCATATCCAAACGATTTTGTTCCATAGGTCCATCCGCTGCAAATTTAATGAACCCAATAAGTCACAGAAGGCCTCTACGCTGAAAAATCTGCCATCTTCAGTTCAACTATGAAGCTGACAGGAACTGGATGGATCACGGATATGTCTCTGAACTAAGGACGTCATCAATGCCTTCTTCGTTTACTTCAGTTTAGATGTTAAGCCACGTTCATGTGGAAGTGAATTAAAGTGGCGTGCTCAAGAAAAGAACATTGGTAAAATGATGGTAAAGAGTGTATAGGAACTTGTGTTGCAAGAGAAGCAAAGGTCACCTATCCCCCCTACAAGCCATTGTCGTGAACTGGCAGCATCATTGGAAGAATTCCCGACACGTAAAAGACGACCACTGCAAACAGAGCTAATTAAGAATGACGGATTGTTTCCTTCAACCCAATGCCGCTTTAAAGCCTCTCACCAAAACCACCACGTACGCCGGGCCGTCATTTTGGCTTGGGATGAGCTGATTTGGTATCCGTAGGAAATATCACCAGATGTTTCTTGTTGCAGGACCAACAATTTAGAACACGATCAAAATTAATGGAAACTGATCAATTGTGAAATCGAACTGAATCGAACCAAGGGGTCCGAGATGCTTAGGAAAACAAAAAACAAAAGTTAACCCACAAATGAGTTCGTATGATTATTTTTATTTTTCTCATCCTCCTACCGACCTTAATCGATTGGTTTGGTATTCCTCTCTTTTGCTTTTACCATATATAACTTCCTTTTTTTTCTCTGCTTTTTTTATCGTTCCCTCCTCGACTACTTCACCCTCTCGCCACCTTCTATACTTTCATTAGAATTCTTATATACATGTGGTCACTCGATTTCTCTCGTCTTGTTATTTTATTTTCTCCCAATTGTCAGCCTCCCCTATAACCCTTTCATCCTCTAATTATTTTCTGCCGTTATCATAACTCTCGTTATACCCTCCCCTTCTCTCGCTTTCAAGTAGAGTCCATCCTCAACTTTACCACCACAAACTCTATTCACATAATTATCGTTGTCTACGACTATTTCTACTATTTCTTCCTCTTCTATATGTTCATCACTTTTGTCACTCTCTTTTGCAAATCCAATCATAGTTTTATAATTAAAACTATATGAAATGATTTTAAAATCTTGATTATGTGTGACTAAAACATCTAAGATCTTATATGTACTTTCAGTTGAATCATGCTCCTTTTTTTTTTATTTTACTATCACAACATATAGGTCGAAATCTTGATTTATTATAAGATGGAAACATGCAATTTGATAATTATAATCGTCCGTTGAAAATATTTATGTATGTGAGATAAAAAAAGAAATTAAAAAGATAATCTACGAATGAAAAGAGTCGAATTATATATATATATATATATATATATAATAATTTAATAGTTTGTTTATTTTTAATTGAATTGGTGACATGATGTATGTTGACTCTTACCGATTCGTAACACGTTCGCGTCTCATGTTGTGCCAGGCGGCCACAACCATTTCTCGAGATAAGAAGGGTCCATTTACAATTGAGCAGGCGCAATGTGGGACCGGGTCCGCACTCCCTCTTCGGGCACTGCCCCGGATGAGTTGGCTGGAGAAGCCAGAGGACGCGGCGCCGGGGGCACGGCAGCACTCACGGCAGTTCGGTGCCGAGTGCTTCCGGGGCGTCGAGCTCGCTTTCTATCGGGCGGCCGCCGTGACCCAAGTTACGAGGGCGTGTGAGCCGGGGGCGAAGAACCACTGCGAGGTGGTCCGGGTGCACTACGATCCCCACAACTGCAAGTACCAAAGAGCTCTTTGATGTTTTCCGTGCGCGCTATAATCCTATTATCCTCAATCGCCAGGTGCAATTTTGGATTCCTTTGCGAATTTGTTTAGCGTGCTCCTATTTTTGAATCTTTGCAGTTGTTTTTTTGCTCATTTTTAGGTTTTTTGCAGGTTATTCGTGCGTGATCATTGAGTCAATGTTCTTAGGGTCTAATAACCATTGTACATTAGGTAAGTGCGAGTTATTATCTATTTGATATCAAAATTTCCATTATTTTGTGGATTAAGGTAATTAGGGATTTTAGAATGCGTTTCAAGTGCAAGAAATGTGTTTTGGAACTTCAATTTTAGGATGTCTACTTATTCCTATTCTTCGTGTGCTGCATCTACAAGATCTAATCTCACTTTCTTAATACGTTGCTTTCAGAAGATTAAAGAGTTTTTTTTTTTTTTTGCATCATTTCAGTAGTTTTTTAAGCTTTCCGACAGTTCATACGGAGATGTATTTTACTTGTTCTATACGTTCTGGTGCTATATCTTTAATGATAATCTCATCTTCCACATATTACATCATTGATATGTGCTCAAGTCCAATTGGATTTTGGGTTAATTAATTGAAAACAAATTGACCCAATGATGAATTAGGAACCACTTACTTGCAAAAGCTTAAGCTGATAGGAAAGAGTACAATTCATATGTAAGCTCTGACATCCTTCCTCATGTGCAAGCTAGATGGACACATGGGCTTGAAACCTGGATGCTAGTGCAAAACTAATCTGCAAGCTAAGGCCAATGGGCTCTGTACAAAGACCCGTCTGTCTGTCGGTGAATATTGTATCAAACAATAAAGGAAAAAATAAAAGAGTTAGCATTCGAACTCTCTGCTCCAATACAAGGCAAGAAAATGACTTTGGTAACCTTTTCCCAAAAATTAAGTTGATAGGAACAAGGCCAATTTATATACAAGCAATGACAAGATTCATGTCACTTTGTTGGTTTTTAAATTTAATCAACTAGCAAATATCTAAATTTAAGCATTTACATAGATATAGAGAATCAACAATAGAACCTGAGAAGTAAAGAAGAGTAGTCGAGAGAAGATGGAAAAGTTGAACCCTGTATCCAGCCAGTAAACATTCTTTACCACTGAAAGGACTCTGGGGAACTGCTTGCAGTGGTGAAACATTGGATTATGAATTCTTTAGTGTCCTGTCCTATTACCATTGTGACTATTGAAAAGGAAACAAGGTCTGATAATTAACTTCTTATGACTTTTTTGAAAGATAATGGCTAATCAATTATTTCTTTAGTGGTTCAACAGAAATTATTTGATATAATTACTATTAATCTTTCTAAATTGTTTTTAGGCAGATAGTACCAGCAAAGATTTTTCTTGATTTACATAATTTTGATCTTTTCCCTTGCACTCTAGTTTGTGTTTTTCTACGACTCCTAAAGAAACCACTAGATTAATGGAAAATTTTGGTTAAAGATTTGTATACCAATTTTACATTACTATGAGGTAAACCTTGACCTAACCCCAATGGAAGTTTAGCCAGCATCGCAGTCAAGTGACACAAGGGCCAAATTTGTATTTCCTACCACAGAATTTTCTCAACTTTATCGAGGAAAACCTTTTGGCCTCTCCATGGCCAGCCTTTCAGGAGATTGGCATGTAGCATGTAAGTGTTTTGAGGAAGGGTTCTTTATTAAGGAAGATCGAGATTTCTTACAAGCAAACATCATCGTTATATGTTTCTTTTTGAAGAGAATCTTTGAAATCACTGAGATGATATAAGATAGTGATTTAGTAATTCAAGACTGTAGTTTATTAAGGATGATATGTTGCTTTACTTTGATCAGTGGTACAGTTAAATAAATGTAACCATTATTAAGTTAGCTTCTGGTGAATAATAGATAGCGGTAGTAGAGTAGGGAGTTTAGGTTCATGCCTGTGAAATAACTCATGGATTGCATTGCAAATTCTGGCAGCCCATATTAATAACTTTGCTTTCAACACATTGACAATCTGACATTTGAATCTGCATGCAGGAAAACAAAGTTGTTATGATCTCGAATACACTTCTTCCCGTGAGAACAGGGAAAAGCCGCTATGAAATATTTAGAAAGTAACCAGAAGGTCATGAACAGGAATATCATGATGGTAAGTCTTTCTGCAAGAAACAAAATTTAGAAGTATCATCACGATTCAGGAGTATATTGAGAACAATGGATCCTTTCGTTATAAACAGTCTGCAGCTAGCAGCTGCAATGAACCTATTGGCTGTGATGGCTGAGATGAACCACTACTCCATGAAAATCTGCAAAAACTCTGCTTTCCTCTCGATGACCTGTACAAAGATTTACAGTTCATGGATTCAAGTATTTTCTTGACAATCCTGACTGTGGCATATGTAGCTTCTGATAAAACACATACTGCCCCACTGATGCAATACTTCTGATTTTATATCTCTCCTTAGAGTAGGCGTTTGCAGCTCAGCTGCTCCAAATTAGACAGATGTCTCGTTGCATCTGATATTTTGGCTATTATATATCTCCTATTACTTTATTCTTCATGTGTCAGGATGCCCCCAAATCGACAACCTAATGACCTCGGAATATAGCAAACTATCATGTTCTTGATTCGCTTGTTTAACACGTTAACTTGTACTTCTCAGGTGCTCCTGAGATTTCCTCAAAGTTTATGCTGTCATGAAGACATCATTGCAAGTAAGCGTGCCTTTGTTTACCGGTATCTTTTGACGCATGGGCCTTGCTTTTCTTTCAGCATCTTCATGGCATCTAGCTACCTATTAGCCTCTCCTATGTTATCTTGTAAAATATAGTAACCAAAGATTATTCTTAGATGAGCTAGCATTGAAATGATATTCCAGGTTCTGTTTGGCTATGATGGTGTCTTGTGCTAAAGCATTTGACTTCAGACTAGCTATATGGAATTGTGTTTGGAGAAAATTCTGGTAGTTGCTCAGCAGTCAAATTTAGCAAATAATGAAAAGAAAGAAAAGAAATGGTTTGCATGTGACGTGGTCTAATAATTTGAAGCTAAATGGGACTCAGGAGATTGCAACATTGAAACCTATATAATCATGGTCTTGGGGACATCTTTCTTCCAGTCTGCTGCTTAAGTTATTTCACCAATGGAGTTACATCACTATCATGCTCACCAAAGCCTGTTTAAATCTGGACCACTGCAACAACAAATTGAAATATTTATATTATTTGGGATTGACTAGATGAATCTTCCAGCTAGTGAGTTCTACATAGATGAATATCTTACAGACAAATCAAAAGCATTGAAGTTTCTTTTTCTTATGTGTTCATAGTTTGGATTAAGACCTGCATAAAAGCATCAAATTTGACAGTATTCTCTGGAAGAACAAATTGTGGAGGTCTTCCTACCCCACAACCTCTGCATGCCAACCAAGAAAGTTGGTAGTCAGTGATTACCCACCGACCAGTGAATTCCATGATTGCGCCTAAGGTGAAGCTTTGCTTTCAATCTCTACTGTTGGGTTACCTTTTCGGCTGGGGAGCCTTACTGTGGTCCATAAAAGAGGTCAGTCGATTCAAATCTGTTCTTGTGGAATTTTTTCTGCTTTCCTCAGAATTTTTTGCTTTCTCTGCTCTGATAGAAAGAAATCTTGGTTCAACATTTACCTATGTTCTGCTGTAGATGCCTTCCTGTGGTATATGAAACTTCAAAGTTGCTCTTCCTCTAAGTAAACTATGACCACTGTGATTAATACTTATCAGATGCATTGGTCTTGCATGAGATCAATTTTGCCGTACCATTTGTTGGCTCTTTGCATGTTTTATCTCATCTCAATAGTTTGATCTCTGTTGCACGGGACTGGGCATAGAAGAATATTTCGGGAATAAATGCATGTTGGTTCCAAGTTAGATCTAGATTGGTGAGGGGTGACATTTTCCATCTCTTTGGTGCAAAACACCAGAGTAACATGAGACACTCAGTCAGCCGGTGATAATAATAAAAGGTACAATGATCATGTGCATGTCAGTGGCTACATGACCATTTTCCAGAATCCGAGGAGAGGATTCGAGTCTTGGAAGAAAAATATATTAAATAGGTTATTGCATTTCTCTCCCTTCAAAATTTGATACTAGTGCATTTATACTTGCAGATTTTAGTATATATAAATATAAGCTTTTTAAATGTTAATATGTTCCTAGTAATGAAATGTTGGACGTAGGAGTGAGGTCGCGCATCCGAGATGCTGACACCATGATCGATCCTTCACGACCAGAGTGCATGACGGGGACGGATGTCCACGTCCTTCGCAACCAACCAGTGGCCGCAGGCGCTCCCGCTGCCAGGTACTGCCCCGCTCACAAGCGCTTTCACAGGCGCCACGCCGCCTTGGGGGATGCTGCCTGTTAGGTGGCGCGGCCTCTGGTGAGGGCAACTACTGGCCAAGCAGCGCAAGCTCGCGCAAGGGCTGCAGCAACGCCCGTGGGGCCTGCTGCCGGCCGGGCGAGGATGGTTCTGTGTTGCCGCCATCGGATGCTCTCCGTGGCGTCGTTGATGGGGATGGGACAGAGGGGAAGAAGAAGAATAAGCAGGTGGAAGGAAGACGAGTGAGGACGAGAAAAAAAAGGCGAGAAGGTGAGAAACGAAAATGGATCCATTAATTGGTATCGGTCTAATGGATAATTATGTAAAATATAGGCTATTTATCGAAAAAAACAAGTCCGTTTCGTTTTTTTTAGGTTATTTAAATATCAAAAGATGCCCTCGACATTAATTTTTCATTTGGAATTTGTTGGATGGATGGTCCCTATATGTCTCTTTTGTTTTATTCTAAAACTAAATGAACAAAACAGAGTTCTTTACAAATTTTATATCAATTATTAACATACAATAAAATTTGTGAAATTTCTCAAAATAACCTTACATTAATAAAAAAAATTATAAATAGTAAATTAATATTTTATATTTCTCAAATAAAAGTATAGTAAAAATTTTTTAATCTTGGGTAGAGCTAACAATAGAAAAAATAAACAATCTAATAACCATCCATTCGAGAAAATTCAAATGAAAAAAAGTATAGGGAAAAACTTTTGAGGGGCATTTTAGGTACATCAGATAAGAAGAATTATTGGTTAACAAAAACCCCTAAAACAGTACAGTCTGTGATAAATGCAAAAACTAAATACCTTTATTTTCTGATAAATTACAGTAAAATTCTTAAGTTTGTAGCGACATAAATACTTGCGAAATTTAGAAGGATAAATGCATTAAATCACTGAATTTGCCATCTCAGACTATTGCCACTTGGTCACTGATATAGTTAAATGGAATCAATTTTTAGTTTCTTCTTTCTTCTTTCATTGATTCATCGAGTTAGATGGAATCAAGATGTGGTCTCCCACTCGTGCCGAGATTGTGCTCGGCGTGCCGCTTGGTTTCATTATTTATATTGACCGACCAAGTGAGGCTCTCTTTTTGTTGGTCTCCTGAGCCGTCTCCATCACCCCTTTTTTTTCGTTTGTACAAGAGGTTTGGTGATGATAACGATGTGACCACTTTCGAGCCTGGATCGGGCTCAGCGAACTCAAGCTCGGGAAGACCGACGCGTATTTATACGGCCTTCTTATTTGCAGTTTTCCTTTCTATTTTCCCAAAACTAAGCTATACATTAATTTACAGCCTTTGACCCTTTTTTTTTATCATGAATGGGGCGCATTCTTCCCGATCGGATAACATGCAATGAACACGGTACGTCACAGTAGCCATATCCATGATTGGCAATCCAAAAACTCGAAGGCGCGTTCACGGACGCGTCAGCCTCACGCGGTGTGGTAGAATTCATTAACCCTCTGTTGTGCCTAACCGGGCGTCGCTTAGCTAAAAGACATGAACATAAAAGGCTTACCCAAATTTTTTTCAGGGGTTCAAATAACGGAGTCGTTATACATATATTTTTTTTTTTTTGTAAAAGACAAATTACACGTTACCCTTTCTAATTAGATCCCTTAGAAATCTTAATTCTTAGATTTAAAATTTTTATAATTATGAAAGTAAAATATTTAATCTCATTTATTCTAACATCATCGATTTTACTAACAAAAAAAATACTAATATATCTATATATAATATAAAAATGATGAACAAAAACATAATTTCTATATCCCAAGTGAGGTAGCTCTATAATTATGTTAGCAAGAGGTGAGGCAAAGACCTTCCATCCTACTAACATAGATACAGAGCAATGGTAGAAGACGAAGAGCGACAACAAGAAGTAAGATAAAAAAAGATGAGAAAATGAATAAGGACGATAGTTGCATCGATGCAAATACAGAGTGTCGACACCAATGTAGATATCGAGCGATAAAAAGAAAAAAAAAGATAAGAGATTAATGGGGAAAAAAGATGGGCATTATTATGTCTCAGCATTGGCATTAATGCAAATGCAGAGTGACGTAGAGTAGAGCAGCATCATTTTGCATTTGTATTGACAATCTCATCGTCATTCTCCTTCTTCTTCTCCCAGTGTTTCACCTCTTGCCATTGCTCTTCATCCTCTTCCTCCTCCTTTCCCTTACAAAAGGCCACAAAAATTACTAAACTCTACCTGTAGGACTCCACTTGATCCGTCTCCAAATACATCCTTATATCATTCTCGTCAATCATTATATAATTTTTTTCGATCATAATTACATGTAGCACATGATGATACCATCATCCACTACAATTATAATAGTCAACTAAGAAAAAAAAACATAGTTAAAATATTAAAATTATTTTTTTATTATTTTCGTATCATTTATATATTTGTTATTATTATATTTTTCACCAATAAAATCGATGATACTATAATAAATGAAATTAAATATTTTATTTGTATAGTTATTAAGATTTTTAATATATTTTTTTAAGTTTCAAAACAATTAAAGAGGTCGGGGATAGCACGTAATTACTCATTTTTTTAAGTCCCATCGATAAATAAAACAAAATTAACATTAATCGAATCAAATTAAATAAAAGATCCGCCGTCTCGAGAGCGAGGCGAGAGTGGAGAGAGGGAGAGAAGAAACGCGCCCTCTCCGCTTCTCTCCACAGATTCATAACCGGAAATATAAGAGCGAGCAGAGCAGCCATCGATTCGCCCCCGATCTCTCCTCCCCTGCTTCTTCCTTTCCCTAATCCAGGCCTCCGAACTCCTCGATCGATTTCGCCGATCCTCCTCCGCTTTCGTTGCCGAGTTCCTGACCGAAAACTAAGGAGAAATAGATTGGCCTTGAGCGGATGGATTCGTGGACACACTGGCTCCATGAAGGGGGTTCCGCGTGAGCCGGGCCGTGGTCGAGATGCGAGTGGTCGACGGGAAGGGCGGGCTGTTGGTGGCGGTGAGAAGGTTGTCGCAGTGGCCGGCTCGAGGGAGCGGGTGCCATTCCTCGCACGGTATGCCATCCCTCGTCTCGTCTCTGCTCGTTAATCGATGCGCTTGTACTTGTGTCGCTGTGAGTTCGGATGACACGAAGCTCGTATGCCCATTCCGTTCGTCTGTCTGCACCTGCGTACTATCTTCAATGATTTCCGACATTTGTACGGCATTTTAAGGTGGATTTAGCGACCGGACGCCTTTTGCATTGCTTTGTATGGAGACTCAGAAATTTGTCCCAAACTATATGTTGTTTTCTACGCTGAATTTTCTTTCATCAGTACTTCTTTCAGGCTAGCTAAAAAATTGGTTAAACGTGTGCAATGCTTTCGAGAAGCCTTTATTTGCTTGATCTGAAACAGTATTTTTCATCTTTGGGAGATTGAAAAGGTGTATAAATTTATATTAGTTACCTTGTGTTTTCTACAGCTGAAGTCGTGACAGGATCAACAGCTTGGCTTGGCAGAGGTCTAGCATGCGTTTGTGCCCAAAGAAGAGAGATTGATGGCCGTCTATTATTAAATTTAACCCCTTCTCAGGTAATTACAACTAGCATTAACAATCAATTTTCTGCATAAAAAAATTTGATGGAACAAAAAGGTTTCCTATTGTATCACAATACTTTGTCATAAAAAATAATGTCACGATTAGGAATGAGTATTATGGCCATTTTTTCGTCTATGGACACAATAGTTGATAAGAAAATTTGATATATGTGTGTGTGCGGGCGCTCATGAACGCAAGCTATTAACAAATAGTGGGCTTTATGGTCTCTTCTCCTTTTATTATTGACTATTGTCAGTAATTCTCTCTCATATTGTCTGAGATACATACACACCTTTGTGTGCATCCATGGCAGTGGAGAGTGATGTGTTGCCTATTTACAGATAAAATTGTTAGTAGCTATCAGGCCTTTTGCACATCTCATCATCTATTCACCTTCAACTAGCTCTTTTAACCTTTTTGATGTGTTTGCAGGAGGAATGTTTGCGGAGGTTACAAAGCCGAATTGTTGTTACTTATGATAGTTCAAAAAAAGAGCATCAGGTACTATAGTAATTATTTTTTTCAATAAGCTATGAACACCACCAATGCCGATCCCGAGCTCAGATCAAAAAAGCGGAGGGTTGCGTTAAGTCACTGACAATCAATGTAAAATTATATTAGATTTCATGAACATAGATCTTAACTAATTATTTCAATGCCGGCAAATGATTCATGTTGCCGACCCCTAATAGTTGAGACTTATGACTTTGTTGTTGTTGTTATTATAACAAGCTAAAAACACAATAATAAGTAAAAAATGAAATGTTATGATATTAGATTTATCTTTTTAAATCTCGAAAAAAGTATTCCAATAGCCTTAAATTTCTTCTCATAATGAATGATCTCTAAACTAGTAATAAATGATCCTTTAAACTAACTACAATTACAGAAACTTTAACTCTAGTTGTGTACAAATAAAAACTCTCAATCTTCTAATACAAATGGTAACAATTTGGTATATGGCTTTGGAAATTTGTACTGCAGATATTATGCCTTTTTACTTAATTTCTAGACTTGTACATAATCTGATATCAACCGCACTATTGTGTTTAACTTGTAAATGGTCAGGTGCTATGGTTTCTAATTTGCCATATTTAAACAATTGTGGCTTGCCTTGAGAGGACAGTTAGTGTTCTTATTAGCTAGCCTTAGTCAATTTCATCTAAGCTCTCAAAGAATTGTCTTTTTGTTTGGTTGATCAGATAATTGAATAACTCTTGCCGCATAGACAAAAACCCAAACTTTTTTCTTATTGCAAGCAAATATGTTAGGAATTTTTACTTATTCCAAGCAAGAAATTGACATTGTTTCTGGATGTTAATATTTTAGCAACTATCTTATAGTCTATCTTTACAATCATGAGACATTGTAGGAAGCACTATGGGCCCTCTGGTATTATGCTTATCCTGGAGTTGAACTCCATGGTCTCATATCTAACCAGTGGAAGGAAATGGGATGGCAGGGAAAAGATCCATCAACTGATTTCAGGTACCGATATTTGTGTTACCTATTTAATAGCTGTCTTGCTTAGTTAACTACCTACATCTAATTTTATAATTTCAAGTGATTTTTGGTTTTTGTGCCACAGAGGAGGTGGTTTCATATCTTTGGAAAATCTATTATTCTTTGCCAAAACCTATCCTGTAAGTCCCATTTTGTTCCCAAAGCAAAAAAAATCACAAAGTATATTTTGCATAAGAAGAAAACCATTTTTTGTTTGCAAACAATAATTTCAGCACTTGATGCCAAATAAATAGTTCAATATTTTCTGACAAAATTTTGCATATTATGTTTGTTGTTGAAGTTTAAAGGTGTCTTTTAACCCAGAGTTGTGGATAATTAGCATCTTGGCATGACAAGTTGTGGTCCACTGAAAAGACTTCTACTAGTTATCACAATAGTTTGCAGATGACTGCTTGTTGTCTTTGATGCAACTTGCCATTATAGTTCTCACCTTTTCTTGATGGCTTCTCTATCTGTCATCTTTGGTTAACAAGTCTCTCTGCAGAAATCCTTCCATGCTCTTCTCAGAAAGCAAGAGGGTGTCAGAGCCATGTGGGAATATCCATTTTCTGTAGCTGGTGTAAATATTACATTCATGCTCATACAGATGTTTGATCTTCAAGCTGGTTTGTACTCTCTTGATTGCAATTAGTTAACGAAGGCCTTTAATTAAAATTTTGTAGTTATTTCCACAAATTTAACATTTAGATTAAATGGTCTATAAGGTTTCTTGTAATCGTTTATCTATCCTGTTAGGATCATAGCTGCACCGTTAACTAGTTAGTAACTAATATGTTGTTGACTTTAGGAAGACCAAGGTCGATGGTTGGAGCAATTTTCCTAAAGCTACTTTTAGGTATGTTTCGAGATTTATCCCTGTAACAAGTTCTTTGCAGAGATGTATTTTGGCATTTGACAAAATAATTTGTCACAATATGCTTCAGAAAATGAGCGAGCTTTTGACATGTTGTACTGCATAACTTTCAAGATGATGGATCAGCAATGGCTTGCCATGCATGCCTCCTACATGGATTTCAATGTACGCCGCTCTCACCATCCCTTTGAGTTCTTCTTCCTTTTTTGTGCAAACAATTTGTTCTATTAATTTTTGCTGGCCCCCTCCAGCTGGTCATGAAGTCAACGCGTCGTCAACTTGAACGAGAGCTCCTCTTGGAAGACACCCAAAGGATCGAGGACATGCCTTCCTACAGACTCCTCAAACGTTAGGAACCATCTAACTCTGTTCTTCACAACGACGAATCAGTTTTTTTGCATGAATTCTCAGAATTTGCCAATTTGTCGATTTTTTCAAGTTGTCTGAATCAAATGTCCAAGTAATTCAGGGCAATGTCAGCCGTGGAGAATGAGTCTAGGGCATTTGCATACGTTTCTATTGAACCCAGAATGCCAAAGACTTGCCATCCAAAAGAACATTGATTCAGAGTGACTTCTCTAGTTCGATGTGTGTCACTGCTCTTCAAACAGGTAATGGTGGTCTCTCTCATCCTTCTCCATCGCCAATTCCATGGCAGAAGCGGTGAAAGCAGTGCATTTAACGGACATGTTCGAGCATACCGGAATTATGCCATTCTTCATTTTAAACTTATTAATAAATTTTTTTATGCTTAATTACTCATCTCGTTGGTACAGTGACAGACGTTCGATAGTTCCACCTGAAAGAAAGCACATGCGGTGATGGAAGCCACCGTTTTTAGGTTATTAGGCCAATCAAGAATTGGGTTTAAGTTGAGTTTGGATTAAAATGTCGGTACTAAATGATGATTATAGTGGATAGAGTTTTTTTGTGCATCGATGTTTAATCTGCATTTGATATTGTTTCATTAAGTTCGGAATTGGCTTGGATATCTAAATAATTAGTCAGGCTCGAATAGGTTCGACTCGGTCGTAGGCATGTAGAGTTGGAGCTCGACTTGTTCAGTGGACAAAGAAGTCGGCGTTGACAACAAGCCGAGTCGCGTTTGAAGCACGGCGCCGAATTTGACTTTTAGTTGGCGTTTGGTTCCGGTTCATCTAAGTGGGCCCTTCCTCTTGTTTGAGTGTTGATCCGACTATCTCTTCTAGTATCGGGAAACATAAGAAATTCAATTTGCTTTTCACCTATAGATCGTTTACGTCTGTCGTTGTGTTAAGATTGCATGCTAATATATCATATGGGTATACTTTTCTAACCTAATTGAAACAACCTGTTTCTTTTTCGAATTTAATTAAATGGGTCAAACCAGTCAGCCGGATTTAGTCAACCCTCCCTCCTCCTTGGGATTCTAACCCAAGTACTCTTTTGGTTTTAGTTGGTCGACGAAACGGTGAGGCAGTCAACTTACCCACCATGTCTGGTTTAAATTATCTTCGTCATATAACTAGTAACATAGTATTAATTATAACGCAGCGTTTTAGTATAGTTTTGAGTAGAAATTAACCTCTCAAAAATAAAGTTAATGCTCTCAGCCTAGTTGGCAGCTGACGTGGAACGACATTTCTGTCCAGGAATCTTCCGCACCTCCACGAGGACCGCGGCTTCTTCGTGGTCTCGTATCATCTTGCATCGATTCATCATCCAGGTAAAACTAGTCACGCGTCCCGATATGCGTTCCTTTGATCGGGTCTGATTCGTGCTAATGGTAAATCCTGTCTGAGATAGCCAGTTGGATCGTCAGAAGTTTTCCTGGCGTCACTCTTCGAAGAGGAGTTCGCCGTCTCGAGTATCTTCGGTCCCTCCCTCCAAGTGCAATAAGAAAGACTTTGGTTGTTGCCCCCGAAATCTCCCAAAATCCCAAGCGCCATGGCGACCTACGGCGCGGTGCTCCGACGCTTCGCGGCCGTCGTCGAGCGCGCCCGTGCCCACGCCAGATCCACCCGCAAGGCCCTCGCCCGCTTCGCCCGCCCCCAGTCCTTCGCCGCGCCGCCCGACGCCGAGGCCGCTGCCGTTCGCGCCGTCCGCAACCTCGCCTCCTTCCGCCTCTACTACACCCTCCTCCTCTGGGTCCTTCTCCTGGCGTCCCTCTTCCCCCGCCGGCGCGCCACCATGCTCTTCCTCATGGCCGCCTCCAAGGTCGCCCTCTGCTACGGCGCCCTCCTCAAGGCCTTCCCCACCTCCGCTCTCCTCCGCAGGGTCATCGACCGCAGGCTCGTGGTGGCGCTCGCTCTCGCCGTCATCCTCATCGAGCTCGCTCTGACCCGGGCCCTGCCGCAGCTGCTACTCGCCGTGGGTATCGGGTTGCCCATCATTCTGCTCCACGCGGTTTTCCGGGTGAGGGACGATCTGCTCGAGGACGGAGACGAGAAGGCAGCCGCGGCAGGCGCCGCAGGCGAGTTGGGTTCCGTCTTGGAGAAAAAGGAGGATCTTGAATTGGGATCTCAATAGTTAGCAGAGTCATATAATTTTCTTTCATCTAAGCGGACATTTTGTTGCTTCTTCTCGTCGAGAAAAATCACACCTTTAAAATGTAAAGCATCGAGATGTAAACAATGGCTGTTAATGTGGATGGCTCACTGTCTCATTGCAATGTTCTCTTCCGGAAACCGAGTTGCAGAGACAGTTACAACATGTTATGCTTCTGAACATTCAGGAACTCGAAATTTTGTGATGAAGAAGAGGAACAGATGGCGGTGGATTGGCAGTATAGTTGCTCGCTTTTTGATTTCAGAATCCAACTGAGTGTCTACTGATGCAATGGACAAGCTTACAAGGGTTGAAGAACAACCAGAATCTAGCAGAGATGGCAAAGTTTGCATTGTACAAGGTGGTATGGAGCAGTGGATGTGTCATGTACATGAACACGAGTTCAAAGAACACAGATAAAAACACTGCAGTCTGGTTCTTGTTCTTCATCAGCTTTTGACTCAGATTCCCTTCTTGTCTGAGGATCCTCTTCTCTTATTTGGATCTTTTTTTCCAAAAATGAAAGGTGTAGAAATCACCCCTCACATCGAGGTTCAGTAAGAAGAATGAATTGAGGGGTCATTCCTCTCTCCATACATGAGAATATTTACCCGTTGAGCAGACTGGGCTAGTCAGTGCTCGTAACCTTAATGCTTTCTTGATAAATATGAAAGTCTATAATCCAAAAATTCCTTCAATTAAATGTGGATATTTCTGATTACATTAAGGATCATCCACGGTGGTCGGTGTGGATTCCTCTTTAAAGAACCCAAAACAACTAATGAATCAATTTTAATATGGATTTTTTTTTTTTTTGACACACCACTTGCTTTTGCGGCCTTTAATCCCTCCAAACATATAAATAACCTTCGCCCCATAATAGAGTACACATTTACCGTCTTCATACATGCACTCAACAGTCAAAAGTATTAATTGTATCCGTTCTTAAAATAAAATGATCCCCATTCCTCTTTTAAGTTCCAACAATCATTATAATTTAATTTAATCCAATTCAAATTTAGGTTTTTCCTACTTAATTCTCAATCAGCATACCTCCTTATCTCATCAAACACAAAGATTTATTGCTGGATTATAGAAATAATAATTTTATAGAATACTTCTTTTTTTATTTTTATTTTAAAAAGAAAGTATACTAATTTAAAAATCTCTTAAAACACTTCATGTTTATCGGAGCATATTACATACCACAGTTCTGGGGGCCAATCTTCTCTTCAAATAAGTAAATTTTTAGAAGATTTAACCTGATTAGTTAATCAATGAATACTACTATTATCTTCCTGATATACATGAGTAAATTTAGATGAACCTTGTAATTAAATAAAAAGTATTTTACTTTCTTATCATCTTTATGCATGTCAAAAAAAAAATTTCAAACAAATATTAGATAATGTGATCTTATTTAATTGAATAAGGTAGATTATAGATATGTTTAGATTTTAATTTAATTATTTACTAATAGAAATTATTGAACTAGGAAGTGTCTTATATGATTTGATGATATCGAATGGTAGGCATCTCTAATTTTTAATTTATGACTATTTGATTTTAAATTTTAGTATTAAATTTATTTTGTATAATAGTATAATTATAATTTTACGTTAACAATTGGTATTAGAACCATATTTAAAATCAAAATATCTATTTCATAATTCTGGTGTGCTTGTGTTTAAATCTATTTATGAGTATCCTTCCGTTATGAAAGGATTTTTTGTGTGTGTGTTATGTATTTCGATCGCGTGGTGTGTGCAGTATTCATCCATAGTCGCCTGTGTGCGGGTAACGAAGTTTTCTGCTCACGCAGATGAAGCCGTAGATGATAGAGTGTTGCCTGGTTTTGATCGACGCGCTACCGTGGGCTATCGGTGGTAGCATTGTGGAGGGCAACGACCCACCGTGGTCGTCGGCCCTACTGTAGGCAGCGGCGTGCATAATCACTGGATGTGTGGGCGTCGCAGTAGAGGGTGGCTTGCGACAGGAAAGGAGTTGTCGCGGACCACGGCAGAAGGATCGCCACGAACACTGGGTCACGGCAATGAGACTTGGCGGCATGCTTGCCAGCGGTCGAGGTTGGTGGCTAGAGGCGTTGGTTTTGGCCACTTGGGTCGAGGCATCGTGACATGGAAGGTCCTGGCGGCAAAGTTCGTCGTCGGTCTGTCCTCGACCGTGTGCTTGGCCGCAATTGGTGTCAAAAGAGTCGTCGGAGGCTGTGCGATTTGGGTGGTTCGCAGCGGCGTAGGCGCGATGGCGGAAGGCATAGCGATATAGGGTGCTGGCGAGCGACAAACGGCGACGATATAGCAATGGCGTCGTGGGATAGGTGTCGCGACAGTGTTTGCAGGCCACGACTGACATTGACAGGACACTGGAGGCCACGCTTCACAGCGGTGCAGACGGCCGTCATGAGGAGGCCGCGCGTCGATCGTGCACCGCAGAGAAGCCGAGCGGACGAACCGACCGCGGGGAAGGGGGCAAGGGATTTTGGTCAAAATCAAGCTGGACCAAATCTTTCCCCGAATATGATTTTGACCAAGTTAGATTTTGACCTCGATCAAAATCCAATTTTGACCAATGCTACCTGGTCAAATATAGATTTTGTCTATGGTTTGGAGCCCTAATTTTGGCCGAATCTAGATTTTGACATTCATCAACCTTAATTTTGACTAAATCCTATTTTGACCAGATCCAAGTTTGATTGATTGCACTGGCTGCTGGACCTAATTTTGGGTGGCCTAATGCTGGGTTGTCCAATTTGTTGTGCCTTAGTTTGGACGGTCCAATTAAATAAGACTAATTGACCCATTTGGATTTTTCACATAATTAATTAAAAAATTATAATAACTTCTTGAAATGATAATAACTTCACGCCTGAAATCTGAACACTCCATAGATGTGTTTCTCACCAGTCCTACATGTTTGGTCCACATTATTGCAGCTTAAATCATTTGTTTATCTTATTCCTTCATTGTCTCGGAACCTAATGTTTGCACAACGAAACAAACATGTACCACAGTTTACTGCAAACTCTCACACCTCTCTTTACAAATGTGGGTGCTGATCCAGTATTGAGACTGCTCGAGGAACATCCTGTTGATCACGGAGGCATTTATTGGGAGCTTAACGAGTGTCTGAGACAAACCGTGTTGTATGTTCAGGAGCTTGTCTGAGACAACTCCTTTTTGTTGTTTTGTCACTTGTGAGATCCAACCGAACATGTTTCTTCTTCCTCATCCGCACTGATATTTCAGTTTTTTGAGGAGAAAATTTTGTTCTTCGATCTAGATGTACCTTCATAAGAATTTGTTTCTTGTTTCCAGCACTGTTCTTTGTCAAACTTTTTTGTCTCATGCTTTTGTGCAACTACAGCAGCCAATGGTGCGGTTTTCTTTTTACTTGTCATTCAAAATCTGCTCTTTATATTTAATTGGAAATATAAAGGCTGTTTAACTGAGGCAATTTAGCATAATCTGGTCTGTCACCAACATGATATCAAGAAGAGAACATGGCCGGGAAATGGCATACTGAGGATACCCAGCTACTGTTCATGGAAAAGCCATCAAGGTCGATATAATCTCGCTAACGCTATTATTCCTTGGTAATTACTGTGCAAAACCATCAGGTTAATTGAACATGGGCTGTCGAGCTCACCTAACAATTCTTTTTTGGCACAAAAGCTCACCTAATATTATAGAACACCTGAAAAGTACCTCAGGTGGTATGCTTCACAAGCCACAGGTTTCTTGAGGATGCCTTTCAGCCAATCTAATCCCACACTCCACAGGTGGACTTGGATGCTTCGTTCATTTGCCCAAACCCACACTCCACATGCATAACAGAGTATGGAAACAATCAAAGAATAAATAAGTTGGTGGTGGACATGATTCGTATGATTCATGGGACAGTGGTATCCAGTTTGCAAGACACACTGTTGCACTGATGATCATCTCAACCTAAGGCACGGCAATGAGTGGATTGTGTGTGCATGACATTGATGGGATTCTAGCACTGCTACTTGCACTTCTTGGACCACATCTTTGCTGTCGCTTCAGATTTGGACGCCGGTGTTTGTCCCAATATGTGGCAGAGGGAGGACCATTTGAAGGCCTTGATGTTGTTCCAAGCATCTCATTTCATACAAACCTTTACAGTAGACTGCAAAGTCTAATATTATTAGAGATGTAATGGCTTCAGGACTTATTTTGTTCAAATCATTACAAGTAATGCCAAGATGAAGAGATGTTGCTTGCGTCCACTGATCAAATTGAGCTCTCGAAGCAAAGGGATGACTCAACACAAGCTGAGATTGAGAAATTGATAGAACAAAAAAAAAAAAAAAACCGGATATCTACAAAGCCACAACATCAATATAGATGAGTCTCAATAGACATTATATTAGTTTGTGCACTCCTAGATGGTTAATAGGTCTCATGTTCAAGTTCATGTGATAATATTTATTTGTTATTTAATATAATAAAAAAAACAAATATTTTGAAAATATCAATGCAGAAACAAAGCTTGATGACCTAGAAATATAAATGAACAGCTCAAGTGACCATCAATGCTATATTATCATTTCAAATTAATTATTATATATCATAAATTAATTTATTATATATATATATTCCTGCAAAACCTAAGTCCTTACCTATATATGCTACTCTAATTAATCTTCCTTAATTGATTTCTTCTGGACTGATGAAGGTATTTGAAGAAAAATATAGGTTTTTTATACTTGAAATATTTTATTTGATTCAAACAAACAACTAACAACTATGATAAGCAATGGCTAATGATATACACACAATTTTCAAAATTGAATTTGCACCCTTTGCATTTAATCTTCATTGGTTGTTGTTAATCGAAACTCTAATTGATATTAATGTATTTTAGAACTTTTTAAGATGTTAAGAATATGTTTTACAATGGCTTCTCCTTATATCAGTTGCATTAGTGAAATAGAACATATGGGAGATGCAAGTTTTCTTAGTGGGCTCCTCAAAATATAAATATGCCATTGCTTTCTCCTTAGTTTGAGACTTTAGCTTTTTAGAAATGTGAAATTAATTTCACTGAGTAAAACTAGTTAAAATGGCTGAAGTTAGGTTAAGTGTCCTCTCCAATGATTGCATGTATTGAATAATAATAGTAAGAAGATAAGATGATGCAAATCAAAAATATAATTGGAGAGGCTAACACATAATAATTATATGTCAACTACTTGTGATAATATTAATGAATCATGAATCACTAATGTCAAAAAGAATAGTAAGAGAACTAGATTAGAAAAAAACCAAAAAAGAGAAAAAAAAACAGTTTCCATGGATTAACCATGTTAAGAAAGACTTGAATTAGTGCCAAGTTTAACTTTGTGGTCAACTCAGTTGAAGTTAGATATACATGTCTTTCCAATTGTACACCTTCAATGCTTCTTAACATTTTTCTCATGGATTTATACATAATATTAAAAAAACTTTTTTTTTTTTTGCTAGAGAAGCAATTGATAACAAGATTAGTGCACAAACTACATCAACATAGATCATAGGGAGGGAATCTAGACAACTAAATGCATTCTAAAGGATTTCACTCACTACTCAATGTTTGTATATTTGTTGAGTGAAAAAGCTTTCGAAATTAAGAAGACAAATCAAACATTAATAATTAACGAACATATCAAAAAGTCAATATAATATCTAATTATAAGTTCTCTTAAGTTAAATCTGACTTAAGTACAAATCCTCTTACACAAATTTCAAACATTTTTTATTTTTTCTCTAAATTTCTTTAGAATTAATTTCTCACATCTTATTTTGTATTAAAATTTTAAAATATATAAGATATTTTAGAATAAACAAATAATTCCAAATCACAAAAAGAAATTTCCATTTGAATTTCTAATTCGTCAAGGAAACGGAATCCTAAAAACACGACTTCCCCTCTCTCTCTCTCTCTCTCTCTCTCTCTCTCTCTCTCTCTCTCTCTCTCTCCATATATACATATATAATGAGTTGGAGTTCTCTCTCTCCACCCATCAGCTCTGCAAGGAGAGACAGCAATGGCAGAGCTGGGGGAGGAGCCCCACGCCATCCCGCGAGTGGTCGCCGTCCTGTCCACCATCCTCGAGAGGCTCGCGGAGCGCAACGACGCCGTCCACCGGCCCCTCGCGCTGCACCACCGCGCCTCGGCCTTCCACGGGCTGACGAAGCCGACCATATCGGTGCGCAGCTACCTGGAGCGCATCTTCCGGTACGCCAACTGCAGCCCCTCCTGCTACGTCGTCGCCTACATCTACCTCGACCGCTTCCTGTGGCGCCACCCCACCGTGTTCCTCGACTCCTTCAACGTCCACCGCTTCCTCATCACCAGCGTCCTCACCGCCGTCAAGTTCATGGATGACATGTAAGTCAACTGCTACTCTATCCGCGCTTCGATTTCCGCTGAAGCTATTAAGTTATTGGAATTAATTCCTTCCTGTTGTTTCTTCTTCATATCATCTTTCCTCAGCTTGCTAACTTCTTAGACTCGGTCGTGAATTAGGAAAAGAGGCTTTCTTGTTCTATAATTCCTGCCTTCTTCTTGCGGGAATTACATTTTCTTTCCTCGTGATGCAAACGCAGACAGACATGCTTTCCCCTCAAATCTTGATCCAATTCTTGATCTTTTTTATCTTTTTAGAGAGAGACTGTGAAATATCAGATTTCTTTGGTTGCCTCTTCTCTCTCTGCCCACCTCCCAGATGAGATCGAGTAGCGGAAAGGATCCATCTTTTGTTCCATGCTTTGGTCACTTGGAAAAGAAATCTCCTGTTCCTAACAGAATCATATGTGCCGCAAGATAGTTTAATTGGCATGTAGATCCAAATTCTCTGTGCTTGACAATTAAGATCAATATCTGTTGATAGATTTGGACAGATGATAGATTCTTTCTCATGCCAAGATGAATTGGCCAGCAAATGAAATGTGAAGTTGGCACAAATCATTTAAGTCATTCGGCAGAAAGGCATGTGCATATAATTGCACTCTTTTACAGTTGTGCAAAGAGTCAATTAGATGGGGGTTTGGTGGGTTTAGATGGCATCCTATAACTGCAAATAAACCACGCATCCATCTCATACGATTACATAAAGAAGGAGATATTGGCAAGGCCACTGCCATGTTTTATTATTGGTACACTGTCACATCTTTATTTTGATGTTGACCAGAAGGAAAAAAATAAGAACAGAAGTCATGTAAACCAGTTCACAATGTTTTCCAGCGTTTTATGGTGACATCCTACCTTAATCCTCATGTTGACAGTCGTGTGAGTCCCTATAAAGGATATTTATTTGTTGATAATTTTTCCAAGAAAATATGGTTTACACGTCAATTTGTCGCTGATGTTTTGTTCATACAGATACTACAACAATGCATACTTTGCAAAGGTGGGGGGGATCAGCTTGATGGAGATGAACTACCTGGAAGTGGATTTCTTGTTTGGGGTAGGCTTCGAGTTGAATGTAACCCCTGTCATCTTCAGCTCCTACTGCTCAACACTTCAGAGGGAGATGTACTTGGAATCACCTGCTTCTCCTCCAAGGTTGCACTGCTGCTTGACAGAAGAAGAATCCAGCAGCTGCCAGCAGAAGCAGCAGCTTGCTGTCTGAGGGCTGTCTTTTGGTACATAAACATAGATCAGCGTGTAGTTAGATGCATGATGGACAGGTTGATACCACCGCTTCCTCTACTTTTGGTTTCCATGGACTCCAACCTCTGGGCATGTGACAGTCATTTTTATCCTTCTCTTTTTCTGTAGGTTTCTTATCTGGTAAATGGTTGTGTACAGAATTGGATTCTCAGTATGCCAGTTGAGGTCTTCGTTTGGTTACTGGTTCATGTTCAGTGAACGCTTTGTGCCAACCACTGCTACAATGGTAATAATAGTTTGAGATCTGGAATGGGTACGCTATGGTGTATTATATTCATGGTAGGCATAGGTTCTTGGGGAAGGAACAATATGAGTGGGATCCTGGAAAAGCCATTGGCATGTTTGGCATGATATGGAGAGGGAGAGAGAGAGAGAGAGAGAGAGAGGGATTGTCCTGCTAATTAGTTTGTGAAGGCAGCACTTTGCAGCTACAATAACTACTACAAAAGTGCACACAGGCCATTTGGAGAGAACGTGGTGTTGGAACTTTGGCTTGGCACTTTCTAAAGTAACCAAGGAAAGCAGCTGGCCATTGGAAGGCCATGTGAGCCTTCCTCTCTCCTCATGCATCCCCCACATGGCCCTCACCCTGTCCTCGCTCTCTCTCTCTCTCTCTCTCTCTCTCTCTCTCTGCATCTGGCTATTGGAAATTTATTATTTAGGCTTTTGGCACTCAACTTTGCGAGATTTTTTTTGGCAAGCCGAATCACACAACCAACACCAGAGGAAACTGTGTATAACAGAGATCAAAATTTTACAAGTTTTAGCTGACATATGACAAGTGAGTCGAGTTAGAAGGTGTCATTGATATATGTAATGTTAAGTGTGATGGTTTTGAAACAAAAAAAAAAAAAGAGAGGATGAATTCGTTGGTACTTATTGTCATTACTCAGCGAGCTGAATTATTCGGCTCCCTTAAATAATATTCTCAAATTGGGTTGGGTTGACAACAACTCAAAATGAGGTTACCGGGATATATATATTAGACTAGAATTAAAATACCATGTAAATACATGACAATGTATGAATTAGTTTCGTGATGATCATAAGGAGTTTCTGGTGATACGTCATGCCCATCTTAGACGTTCAATCTGACTTTTCGACTCTCCTTTTTCAAGGTGTAAAAATAAATTTGATAAGTCAGCTTGTCACTAATAAGATTATCTTGCTTCAACTTGGTATTTACGATAGCATCCCCGTGGGGGCATGACACGCTCCTCCCTTAACCTTGACGACACTATTCCATTCCTCTTTATTCCAATAAAGAAGAATTCTGTAATTACTGAGGATAAAATCAACAAAATGGGAATACAACATTTGTCCCATGAGATATAGTTCTGCATCGTTTAACAGTCGCGAAGGAGTGTGACTCCGTCCCATCAAACAAAATGAAGTAGGTGACAAATATAAGCTTTCAGAACTCAATTACCACCAATTAATTTATTGCTGCTGTTGTGTAAGTCCTTATAAAAGGACTAACACAAGCATCACCTTGTTGCCACAAACTCAATTTTAGTAACATATAACGGAGAAACAAAATGTAAAATATTGCTCTGCATTTAAATGTTCAGGCTAACTTGCAGAGGTGCTTTTGACATTGGTGTATTGATCAATGTTCCTGCAAACTAGAAAAAAATGGTTTTTTTCCACCAAATCGATTGATTGATTTTAGTAGAATCAAAGTGCATTTCCTATGCTTCCCAGCCCCTCAGGAGAGTTGCACGAGCAACCCTATTTACTCCCAGGGTAAATGCTCCCATGCGGAGGTTGCAGTCATGGGTCTTGCACATTGCCTTGATATTGTTGAAAGCACTCCTCATGTACTTGTGAAGCTCCATGTTCACCTTGTCTTCATCCCACATGAATCCTTGGATGTTCTACCAAGTTCGTAGAGACAAAGGAAATGATGAGCTCAATGTTGCATGTATTGGAAAGACTCGGGGTAATGTGATGGAGTACCTGAACCCACTCGAAGTAGCTGACAGTTACACCCCCAGCATTTGCATAAATGTCAGGTAGTACTGGAATGCCCTTTTTGGCAAAAATCTATGCCCAAAAAACAAATAGGAATCAGGTTAACCGTCAACCTAGTCTCCTGCCTAGCACACAGGTTCCTCAAAAATCACATTGCTATTTGGTATGTCACATAACATTAGATTTGCTCACTCCAAGAGAACTAACTAAATTATGCTGAAAATTGACAACACACTGTACCTCATCTGCTTCAGGATCAGTTGGATGATTAGCAGCTTCAACAATGTATTTAGCCTTCACATTGGCAGCATTATCCCTACGAATATATCAAATAATTTCTGAATGAATACCTAGTAATAGATCACCTTATTTAAACATTAAATGACAAGGACAAAGAAATGAATTTAAGAAAACCACCAGACTTCTATAATAGAAAGAAGGATAAACTAGGTCCAATTGTATTCACAAATTTTGGTCCAATGACACACGATCCATGAACAAAAAATTCACTTGCTGCTGCCCTCTGGATGAGAAGATCAATGACTTGTAACATGTATCAGGAAACATAAGTGGAAGAAGGAAAGAAAATTAGCTGCCTACAAATGCTCATGAACTTAATAAAGCTTTGAGCCTCTGATAATATTTAACCAATTATGCTTGTTATGCTTGCCTTAAAGCAAAAGATTGATGTTGTGTGTGTGTGTGTGTGCCTAAACTTGAAAATCGCTCGACTCAAACATTGTGAGCCTATTGATGAGAATTTAGGATGATAAAGGACAGATTCTGGAAGTGGTAGGGTAACTAAGAAGAATAAAATAAAACTATAAGCAGAGGAAATGCAATAAAAACCTGTTCAGTACACCACCCAAGGCACTAGGAATGAGAACATCACACTCATGCACAAGCAACTCATCCTTATCCAGTGGATCTGCCCCTTTGAAGTCCTTCACAGCACCACCCTCACTTCTATGCTTAATCAAAGCAGGAATGTCTATGCCATTAGGATTTTTGATAGCACCTGTAATATCTCCAATTGCAATCACCTTGCCCCCTTCCTCGTGAAGGATTCGTGCAGCCCATGAGCCAACATTTCCAAAACCCTGAATATTTAAAGGATCGAATCACCTTGACATGCTTTTCAATGGCAGACACATAAATAGCATGGACATGTTTCGGTCTAGATTCATCCTAGCTACTGTTTTCCTGTTCTATTAGACAAGATAATAAGAATCTGACATCGGATTCACCTGGATAACAAAGGTCGATCCTGAAATAGATTTCCCATGTTCAGCCAATAGAGACTTAGTCGCATATATGACACCTCGTCCTGTGGCAGCTTCCCTTCCCAAGGATCCACCAAGATCCTACAATGGCACATGCATAAGGACACATTAGCCGAAAGACTGGAATTTCAACAAGTATCAAAGACCAATATTAATTAGCTTTACTTACTATTGGCTTTCCTGTCACAATAGCTGGTGAGTGTCCATGGAACTTGGAGTACTCGTCTAGGATCCAAGCCATCGTCTGCCCAAAAGCAACAAAGCCAAAAATATCAACATCTTGTAACAAATGTACAAACCAGATCCATTTTTCTTTGAGGACGGAAAGCAGCTCTACTTGTTTACAGATAATAAAATATCAAAACATAAAATGAGTACCTGGGCATTTGTTCCCATGTCGGGTGCTGGAACATCTGTATGAATTCCAATAAGGTCATGAATCTTCTGTGTGAAGACACGAGTCAGGCGTTCCAGCTCACTCTTACTTAGTTCACTTGGGGAACATCCAATTCCACCCTTCGCTCCACCATATGGTATGTCTGCTACAGCTGTCTTCCATGTCATGAGTTGAGCCAGAGCATTTACCTCATCAGGGTCAACCTTTCAAGAGAGTCACAAAGCAAATTTGAGAATGGCAGAAGCAACCTAAGAAATACTCCATTAGAAAACACACTAATAAAATGACTCATGGTGAAAAAGTGGATCTAGAGTTAACTGCTCATAGCAGGAGTGGCCGACAGCACTAACAAACACCATTTAATGTCCGTACTCACACTTGAGTTACAAGAGGCACAGGAATCAATCATGAATTTCCTCTTGGACTAGTTATTATCCACAAAGGTGAGAACATTTTCTTTAATTAATGCTCGGTAAAACAGAGAGGGAAAGAGAACCGAGGACTGACACATCAATATGCAACAAGGCTATAAAGTAAGGAGGAGAAACACTGAAGTTGACTAACAAAGTCGGCTTGGAAAAGTAATAATTGCAACTTCAATAGTGTTGCACAAAATCAAAGAATTAATTTTTCCAGCCCAACCCCTATGTTTAACTTCTAGTATAATATGGAAGGGGAATGGGTCTAGCTGGCACAAGCCAGATGTGGAAAGGTGCTACAGTTCAGCAGGGAATCTCACACCTACACCATGCCAGAATGACAGAGCAGAATTTCAAAACTCCCGCCAGACTCGAAAGCATGGTCTAAATATTAGATCAACAGAAAGCCAAAATCAGGAACCTAAACAGTCTAATGCAGTTGTTCTAAATCCCAGAAGCCTTTGGATCTTGATATCCTCTGCATCGTTGTGATTGGCACCCAGCAAAACATGCATTACTCGATGAAAATTAGCAGAGATAGCATGAAATTTTATTGTTGGCCTTCCTATTGTTTGTGGCTGTGGCATGTGGTGTAATGTGTTCGACTCATCCTAAACGGACTGATAGACATAAGTAATAAGCTTATAAAGTCTAATCAAGTCAGAGAATTTGTTCACTGTAACTTTTTTGTAGAAGTCCAGGAACTCACACTTCCTAATTAGATACTCTCCCTGAAAGACTTTAAATACAACCAACTCAACCCGAGTTTCCTCGCTGTCCATGATTTTTAACATTAGATGTCAATATATAGGCATGAAACACTTCCCAGTCACCAGCAAATGCTCGAAGGAAACAACCATACTAAGGTCTCATCCAACTGGAGTCATCCATCATCCACAATGCCAATCAACTACCCCAAAACAAAAATTGATGGGTCATAAGATATCAAGTAGCAGCTCATCAACCATGGGTTGGTTTTTGATATGCAGCATTTATCTAGTCTTAATAAGTTATTAAAGAACACTGACAAGTGCATAATCAACAAGTGAAGTCTACTGGAAATGCTCGGTACAGTAAGTTATTGCCAAGAACCAAGCAACCTGACATACTAATTCGCCTAACCTAAAGAAGAAAAAAGATCATCCAACAAATCCCAAGATCAACCAGAAAAAAAAACAAGAAAGACAGCAAGAGAAGTCAAGATTAACTACTTCAAAGCAAACATCAACGATCTTTTGATCAAGCATGCATCTTGAACAGGTACCAAATTCGAAGATGCTATGCAGTTTTCGTCATCTTAAGCAACAGCAAGACTACGTACGTTCTTATCGTGTCTAATTCTTCCAAGAAGTAAGCAATCTAAAACGAATAGCCTAGTGAATCGAACACGCAAAGACCAACGGAGATGCTTGATTCAGGCCACAAAAACTCACCTCGTGGTGATACCGAATCCCTCCCTTCATCGGCCCACGGGCATTGTCATGCTGGACTCTAAACCCAACGTACGACGCCAAGGTGCCATCATCCTTGGGGATCGTGCACTCCACCTGCAAAACACACCGCCCGGCACACGATCAACACCAAAGAGCTGAACCCAGCTACCAAAAGAGAGGGTCAAGACACCGGTCCCCGCCCATACCTTGATCTCTCTGAAGGGGATCAACAGGCTCTTCTCCAGCTTGGAATCGAGGCCGAGGATCCGGGCGGCCTGCCGGAAATTGCGGCTCGTGGCGGCGAGGGCGTTCATGGCGACCGGGGACGTCAAAGAAATCCTTCTGCGAGGAGAGATGGAGACGGTTGTGGTGGGGGATCGGGGAGACGGAGGAGGGTATTAATAGGGCGAAGAGGAGGGTGATTGATTACATTGGAATTGGGATTAGAATAGTATGACAGATTTGGTTAAACGGGAGGGAGGGGGGAATGAAGAGGGAGATGGATGGAGCGATACGGAACGGGAACGACACATGTCGGAGTAAGAATAATAAAAAAAAAGGGCCTTTATAATTAAAATTTAATGTACAACTCTATATTTTTGAAGAAAATATGATATGCATATATTTTCCCTTTTTAAATTATTTTTTTGGTCAAAAGAGAGAAAATTTATAAATCAAAACTTAACATCAATTTCTTTTATTTTATTTTCGATATTGTGGAGGGTTGGACTTGTAGTCCTTAAAAGTAAATATAACCTTTGGACTTTACATTAATTTTAACATTAAAGCACACCGAGTTGGAGTTTTTTTTCGGATTACCGCTTTTGCTACTCGTACGAAGACGTCGCCTCGGGCCAAACGGTGAGGTGGACGAAACGGGTACGCAACGGATGGGGATGGGAAACGTTTTAGTTCTTGACCTTTTGGCAAAAGCGTTGAGCAACAACAGAGGTGTGTTGACGTGCAAGAGAAGAAGGAAGAATACGCAAATAAACCTTTTTTCACCTCCGTTCTTTTGCACGCTGGTGGTGACTCGAGCGACGACTAGAGGATGATCAAATCGGCTCGTTCCGAATTGGAGGGTGATGCAAGCTAGGAATTGGAAAGTCGTTTAAGTGATTAAAAGATAATGCCATGTGATCAAGTGATTAAAGACCCATAAAAACACTGGCTCATTATTTAGGAAGTATTATATAATGCCTTGATTAGGTTGGCTCGCTTCCTAACAATTAAAAAAATCCAACATGATATTATTTTTTAAAAAAATAAAAAAACACCAGAGGTCGGCGGAGAAGTTGGGAATTGACAGCGGATGCGCATTTGGCGTGGTTGATTCGCCGTGGTCTCGATAAGGACAGCGGCCGCCAGCGTGATAAGAAACAGCGCCACGTGGTTCCCGCTATGTTGGCGATGACGTGGGTGGATGGACGCGGCGACCGGGCTGAGCTGTTCAAGATAAGCATGGTCCGCTCTCCGCGTCCGTGCTTACGTCACGTGGAACGCCGTGGAAAGCAGCGAGATTTTGAATTCGGGAACGTCTCCTTAAATATCGGTCGGATATACTCGAGGACTTCAAATTCGAGATAATGGATGAATGAGGAATGCATGATACTGCTTAAAAATGATTATTTTCTTAACATTTTCCAGAATATGACCAATGTAGGCAACAAAAAGCAAAACAAAAAGGGAAGGAAAAAAAACTCGTGCAAAGTAGATAGAGCTCGATTGATATGCTTGTTGTACCCGCGAATGGATGTTGCATAGTAATGCAATTTACATAGGGCTCGTGTAATGTTTGCTTAAACAAACGCGTGGGCAATGCATGTTTAATCAATTCAGCTACAACTTGATTGATACGCTCGTTTAATGCATGTTTCTGATTGGGTTGGTCAAATGATGAAGCCACAAAAAGAGGACATGTGATGACACAAAGCCAAAGATGAGGAAGCCACCAAGAAGAAGAAGAGGGCGGCATGTGTTTGTTGCCAGGAATTCAGCTCCATTTCCGTGGAGTTGTTCCCTTGCAGCTTAAGTTTCTTGCACTAGGCTCCACCTTGAAGTACTGGTATTTTAATTGACCGGTCAAAATCTTGACATAGTCGAATCTGAATCATAACTTCATGTTACATGCTGTGTCATGATACAACATATCAAACAAACATATCAACAAGGTTGAGGAATCATTTCAAGCAAAGTGTTTTATCTCAACAACCACGGCACCTTGAGAATTGGATACCAATTTGGCTAACGCTACATCTACCCTCTTGAGGGTTGACAACTCTTAACTTGAAATAATGACTAATAAGATCTAAGCTTCAGTACGACCATCCGTGTCAGTATGCTATGAGAACCTTCCAGGTGGAAGGAAGTTTGAGAGTGAAAAACCCACAAGCCACAGACTTCATCAGTAAAGAAAACTGAAGCAGCAACGCATCCTAGAAAGTGCTTTGTAGTTTCTTCCAAGCCATCAATACCATGAAATAGTGTGTTATGTAAGCTATGCTCCATATCAGGATATAGGCCCTGTCCACCAAAACCATATAGGGTAAATGAACTGGTATTAGCCTAATCTATGCAAGTGGCAGGAAAAAAAATCTGAAATAAGTCTGCCCATCATGAGCTATATGTTCCAATTCATGCAACCGAAAATGTGATCCTAGAAAATAAGTTTCCCCCATTGTTTCAGAAAAACCTTAACTTTAGATGTGATTCTCAGTGGTGTCAATGCGTGATCGTGTAATAAATAGATATAAAAATGATAAAGCCAAGCAACAAGACAAAATGCTGGATATAAACTGCACATAAATCAAACAAGTTAACTAATCTACAGATGGATTAAAACTTCACCATATAGCACAACCAGACCCCATCCCATGCCCTAATCCAATCAACTTCCACATATATATAAAGTAATCCTGGTCATCCATATCAATAACAAGCCATAAAAGAAAAAAAATTGATAGAACTATGTTTTTACAGGAAAATAGTTGTCTATTAGACTAGCATTATTAAATCACAAACAACAACATTTCATATTAACTTGTCTGTAGGATATTCATCTGAATCCCTGCTTTTGACATGAACTTCTAAGAATAAATCCTATGCTCTGCACACAGTTAAAACAATGCTTTGGACTTGTTCAGGAGGCAAAAGGAAACCAATCTTGTTTCTCTAAATATATGTAGGAAGGTATTCCAAAAGGATAACTTACCAACAACATTTGAAATATATATATATATATGTTAAAGGCTCCAGGAGCATCAAAATGCCAATATACCTTAAAGCCTAAGCAATAGGCACAGACAAGCAGCTCTGAGTAATGCCATAGGCCATAAGTATTCATGACAAATTATTTTAGACATAGCAGAACTAAGATGTAAATGTTATTAACTAATATCAAACAATTGAAAAATATTTTCGCACATTAGCTCAAAAAATTAAAGTGTAATGTCTAGTTCTAGATGCAGCATGGATAAAGCAAAAGTATGACAGCAGCAAAAGACAAAATAACATCGATAACTGGAAGGAAGAAAATGAAGAATACAAAAGATGTATGTTGAAACAAATAAAGGAAGAATGAAGATGAAATGGAGGAACTCAATCTAAAGCATTGAGTATAATCAAAGAATCAAAATAAGGCAGTCGCATGAATGTAGCTAGAGAATGCCTACATGGAAGCAAACCTGATTATTTTCTTCTAGGAATGATTTGGCCCTTTCAATCTTCTTTCCTGCAATTTATAAAGGACTTGTGATTACTTGTTATGCATTAAATATCATATAGATGGATAATATATACTTTCTATAAGCACCATGATTCTATATATCAAGGAAAAGAATCACAAAGTATTAATTAAGTACTAAAGCTAAGGCTTTTTAAGACAGTTAAGTTAAAATGGCAATGGGTTGAGACAAAATATAGGATACTAATGTCATTACTCAAGTGGCTTTTATAAACCTTAGCACATCGCTGAAATGCTTAACCCGAAGATTTTGGTGCTCACTATATAACACATACCTACATCGCCACTAATTCCTACTTTTCCAACATGGTTTTCTAACAGTGTCATAATCTCTCCACTCAAGTTCTTAAGCCGAAGATATCACTACTTAACCATGTAAGTCATTTATGCCAACCCACCTATTTGTAGTCATTTACTATGAGACTGGGGCATCATACTTAATCAAGTTTCTCTACAATGTTTTCCTTCTGAATATGGATGCAAGTTTATACTTTAAAAAAAAGGCTGGAATAGAAGGCCTTATAGATTTCTTAAGTCAAGTCAGACTAACCTAATTAATACATCAGAAGTCTGCAAATCAATTAACTATATAGCTTCACATTATCAAAGTTCCATCGAGGTCCAGTTGTTGGCTTATAAGAGGAGCAGTTTCATAGCTGGTTCCCTGACAGCTCAACATATTGGATATGTCAAGTTATAAGAGAACTCATGTGTCACCCTATCAAATCAAAGACGATGGCAAATTTACACCAAATCTAACAGAAAAATGACAGAGATAATTCATGCATTCACCTCTTGGATGCATGTTTTACTGGACCGACATTATGATTCTAGAGCCATATCACCTGTCAAATAAAATTTAATTATTGATTACCTGGTCCCAAATATCATGTTAATCAGGAACATGAATAATAATGTTAATAAATGTATGGTATAGGCAAACCAAATGATATAAATGAGAAAATTGCTAATATGATCAAGGCATTCTAGATAGTAGTAAACATACTTTCTCTTCCTACGATCTCCCATGGTATTTCTGATGTCACTCTTTGGGATAGTAGATCCAGGTTGTCCCACAAACTGCATTGGAGAGAGTGCTGAGGCAGCAGAAGTCATAGGTGGCATTGATGGAAGTGGAGGTGGAGCTGCATTTGGAATCGACGCTGCAGCCGGAAGAGGAGCTGAAGCTGGAACTGAAGGAGGTTCAGGAAGAGAACGCGGTAGAATGTGCTTCAATCTGTTGTTCCTGTAGTTCTTCCAGAAATAGTACTGTTGCCGATGAGCCAACTCCTATGTGAAATGTTGCAGAGAATTGTTAGTAATCTACGAAAACTAAAATCATCACATGGATGAGAACTCAGAAAAGCATTCTTCACAAAAAAAATTTCAGATTGACTTGAAACCTCAAGAAGGTAGGTTAGGATTTGCAACAGGAAAAAACTAAGATGGCACTAAGAAGATTATAAATTGGATCCACCAAATTTTTTCTTAACAATCTCAGCAAGCTATTTTCAAGGATAAGTAAGATTTACCATTCTATATAATCCAATATGCATGTTGAACCATGACCATTTAGACAGCAAACAAATCTGTGAAGTTGTCAAAACAGCATACACCATTTACCAAATACCCATGTTTCACTTAATTTATGTTTTATCATAAAACTAAGTAAAGTAGCTAATCACAATCATAAACAAAAAAATTGAAGATAACCATTTTCATTCAGATTCAAATTCCTAGTTATTAGAGGCCCTTCAGTCATTATGCATTGTTCATCTTCCTCAAATGATAATAAGCAGTTCAAGTTAATGTGACAATAGAAAACATATGATACTTAAAATATCACAAAACAGAAGCATTGGAAAGAAGGTAACAACCAGTAGCTAGTCGAAAGATTATTTTCATCCTAACAAATGAATATCCAAAATACATCCAGACAAAAACCATAACTTTTCCTTCCTTGTAACCAGTCATAAAAAGCATAATAGCATAAGAGCCTAATATTAAAACAAAGAAACTAAGAACCTTATATTTATCATACAGAAAAAATAAATAAAAAAAGATCATTCACAATGATCGCATGCTGGTAAGATTACCTTGCTACCAGGATGTGCCATTGCATTCCGAAAGTTAGCATTTTGGAGAAGCTCAAGAAAGAAAAGGCAATGAGGATACCTGTGAACAAAACAAGGCATCAGTTAGTGACACCGAACAAGGAAATATTTCTTGTGTAATCATCTTTGAAGAAGATATCCATTAGCATACATCAAGATGAATTTATGGTGATCATCATGTCACTTTTTAGCTTCACTCACATTATGAACTTTATGTACTCAGGCCTTTGCCAATATTTTAGATATTTTAAGTATCCGATGAAGGCCTCATCCTCAAAATAGCGATTTTGAGCAAGATCTGTTTGGAGCAAAATAAGGAAATACATCATGTGAGATAAAGTAATGTAGAACACCACACGAAGAGTAATATTAATAGATTGCTTATTTCCAAATTCATCTTTTTTTTATAAACAAAAAAAATCATCAAGCTAACATATCAAAGAACCTAAGGCAGAAACTTAGTGCTGTTTTTTTATAAAGAAATTATCTGTCAAGTGGTTATTATAAGAACAAATACAATCCTGAATGCCTGTTTTAGAACGAGACACCCATTTTTAAGATAGATTGATCAGAATATGACCCTCATCAGACAGAAAATGATTAGGTTTTTCTCCCAAGTTACACGCAACAAAAGCAGCAATGGTTTCGTAAACAATAATTTTAACATGCACTTAAGGAGCTGTTAAATTCTACAGGACTGAAACCCTCTGTCGTCTCTTGAGATTCAAATTAAATAGAAAAAGAAATTTTCACCGTCAAGACTTTCCAAAGAAGAAATAAGAGGGACAAAGATCACTCATCATACTGAATTTGGCTACAAATACACAGACCTTAAATATCAGATATTTAAGAGTTACGAACGCAAGTAATTTAGTGTATTTTCCATCATTCAACCTGGAACGACAGGAGTGCCACAATCTCACAAGATCCAGTTACAGTTGTACACGAGCAAACCATTTCTGCATAAATAGTTCTCAAAAGACGGACACAAGCTTTCTAGATTCATGGAGTCATATAGAAATGCGACAGACTACCCCTTTTCTGTCGCACAGTAACTCACAGTGGATGTAAGTCGGGTTGGCGAGACATTGAACGAACTCCAGCTCGAGAAGAAATCGTTGGCGGCCATCGTCAGGGTCCTTGTAAGGGTTCTTAGATCTGTACAGAAACACCTCATAAGGATGAAAGAACAAGGAGCAAACAGAAACGTACGATCTAAAAAAACCAGCTCCCGAGCAAGAGAGAGACAAGAGGTCAGGGGAAGAAGCATTTACGAAGTTTGGGATTCGGCGGGACGATCCGCGTCGTCTCTGACGGAAGCCATCACAGCAACCCTAAGGCGCCAAGAGTTAGGGTAGAGGGAAAAAGACTTCAATGGAATCGATTAGACTGAGAACACGGTAGAATCCAATTGGGCTGCATCGGACCGGCTTGTATGCTCTTTAAACGGGTCAGGCTGTAGAGTTCAATATGGCCTGTTTGTAAGGGCAAATTCCCAATCTTAAAACATTTTTAAGGATAAATCCTTCGTACAATTACAAACCAACTTACTTTTTACAGCCGCCTCTTTATTATTTTATTAGTAATAATCCTTTTAAATAATATTAAATATTATTTTATTATTTACAGTTTTAATATTACTGATTTTCTTTCTTCTGCGTAACCTCTAATTTTATCATCATTTGTTTTGGATCCAACTCATTACCTAAGAAAGAATAAGAAGAATGGAAGAAGAAGGATAAGGATACGAGGAGGAAGAGGGAGCGAAAAAAAAAAGAAAGGAGAAGGAACAAGAGAGTACTTTCATTTATACTTATAAAAAAAGTACTTTCATTTATACTTAATAGAGATAGTTTAAAAATATTAATATTTTTAAAATATAATTGTTAATAATAAAAAAATATAAATATTAATCTATAGTGGCAAGGAGTTTATTCTTATCATTAATTAAAAATTGATGACACTTTGTCCCCAAATTAAGCTTCTAGGTAATTTATATAAGATATTTTATTTTTAAAAAATTATTATTGGGTATTTATTCAACAAAGCACATCTTATTGATTTTTACCTATGGGATCCTTTTTTGTATGAAAATGATCCTGTGTCCTCTGCCAATTGCCTCCATCATCTCCTATTCTTTTCCTCTTTTCCCTTCCTTCTTTTTTTTTTTCCTCCTATTATATCCATCTTTTTTTTTTCATTGGGTTATTTTTTCCTCTTCTCTTTTCCCTGGGAGGAAGAAAAAAAAAATAATAGGAAAAGACAAGTGGAGAGCATAGATGGAGGAATGGCGATGGGTGAGGAGGGTAGAGAGAGAAAATAGGTGGTGAGGAAAGATAAATAGAGAGAAAATAAGAAGAAGGAGAGGCAACAACAACGATGGGAGGATGGAGAGAAGGCAACGGGCAACATTAGTCTTGGTGGGAGTAAGGGCTAAGGGATATATTAATTTGAGCGATGAAAAAAGATACCGTAAATAAAAATTAATTATGGAGGTATTATTAATTAGAAGCATAGCAGCAAAAGTTTATTTTGGTAATATGCTTATCTATATGTGCATGTAACTAAGGTAAATGTAAAAGTTTGTTATTCACAACCTTTTTTCTTATTGATATTTTTTTTAAAATAATTAAAATTTATTTTATTATATATAACCAACCTAGTATTATCATTTTTATATTTTTTTATTCTCTAATATCCTTTATTTTATCCTTGTTGTTGATGTTGCTATTTGTCAACATCGTCATTACATATATTATTATTATCGATCATATTTATTACGGATGTCACTCTCCATCTCCTATTTATTATTTTACTTGATAATATCGATATTTATGTGATAATTTTTCAATACTTATCATAGGTGTGGCTGAATGTGATATCACTTTTATGTGATCCCTTTGCTCTATTGATTTTTTTTTTTTTTATGATATGGAGGAAGAAGAAAAAGAATAAAAGGAAGAATAAGAAAGGAGAAGAAGTGGAGGAATAATAAGATGAGAGGAGACGAATGATATTTTCGTTCATTTCAAAGGGATTGCTTAAAAATATTTTAAAAAATTAAATAAAATTATAAATTATAAAGAGGGTTGCAAATTCTAATATCTTAAATGTAAAGACGTAGAAATTATACATGTACAAGCAGCGCAAAAGCACGTACGTCTTCCCTCGGAGGAAACGACGATGTGAGAAACGCCATAGGCGAACGGTCAAGATGCAATCACTCACGTTCGGGAATCCTAACCAATGACGTTCCCAACCTTTCTTGTCCCCTCTTTTAATCACACTCTGACGAACGGTCGAGATGCGATCTATCGGGTTCGGGACTCCTAAATGGCAACGGCTCCTATGTTTACATTTCTACCCCTCAAGGGTGAACGGGCAGGATGGAATCAATCGAGTTCGCGAATCCTGACGGCCGACGAGTCCTTATAATTACATTTCTACCTCCTAGCCATCCTTCTTCCTCGCTCGCTCTTCGATCCCAAAGAAGCGAGCGCGCTCCTTCCTCTCTCTCTTCTCCCCTCGGAGGGGAATAGGCCACAGTAATTTTTCTTCAGATCCTGGTTCCTACGCCGAATTCGTTGTCGTTATTCTTGAAATCGAGGTTCCTTTGGCCCCAGATTTGGCGATTCTTCTGGATTTCAGGGTTTCCGTTTGGTTCCTTTGCGGAAAGGCGCGGTGAATCTGTTTCGAGCTAGGTTCGGGGGAGACGGTAGAGTGGATCGTAGAGAGGAGGGAGATATGTATAGAGAGAGGGGAGGGAGCGGGTCGAAGGTGGAGATTGGAGCCGTTGATCGGAAGCGGATCAACGATGCCCTCGACAAGCATATGGAGAAGTCTCCGCCATCGGCTTCGAGGGGTTTGAACAGCAAGGAGAAGGATAGGCTGTCGGTGCCGTCCACCTCCACCGGGAAGCAGCCTGAGCACCGGTCCTTGTCCAAGAACAAATGCTCAGATGGTGAAATTTCATTGTCTCTCTATTCTTTATTTTGTTTTGTTGTTTCTATTTAGGGATTTGTTTTGGAGCTGTGGACGACAAATAGTGACTTAAAAGACCTTTCGTATATGGATTTCTCGTCTTGATTATGTTTTTCTTTTATCTCAAGATCTGTTTTGGTTCGTAAATTGCTTATTATAACCACGTATGCAATTCAAATATAGGGTTTGTGTTTGGGAAAGATAAATTGCACATATAGTACCATTCTCCCTCCAAAATAGAAGAAAAAGAAGGGTAACATAAAAGGTCGGTTCAGTAAATATGATAAGTGGAAACATAATCTAGTAGTCCATTCTTGAGGAGCAGGTGGCAATCAATTTTTGGTACATGGAGTAGATGTCCCTAAGAAGTCTGTCGTGATTTTATTTCATGAACAGGTTACATGGAACCTATCTTGAGTTTTTGGGGTAGTTCATATCCCAGGATCCCTATATTCCTGATTTAGGTTTGTTATGGAGCTCTCTTTGCAGGTTGAAAAGTCAGTCGTGCAGTTTTTTTCATGATGAAGGCATTAGTTTCTGGATTTTTCATGCATTTCACAGCTAAAATTTGATTGTAGATTTCACCTTTTCCTTCCTCGTCTATGCCATTCTCTTATGAAGGGACATTTTTTGTAGCTCACCAAGATGTTAGCTGATTATCCCTTAGTGTGAGCTTCATAGTCAATCCATTGATTGGCACAATACATATTGCTAATTATTTGTAGAGATTTTACCACTGCATTTCTGGAATTATTCCTGACTGGAACATCTGGTGTGCTGAATTTTATGAGACTCTTAGGAATATTATTGGATGTTTCTTCAGCTTGTTGGTTAGCCATATTCAGCTTTACAAACTTCGTAGTCAGTGGGTGTTTTCTCTTTATTTGAAAGGAAGAAGACAAGGAGTGGATTGTGAAAACAATTGCTTCCCTAATCTTGAATTCACTAGGGAACTTGCTTGGTTCTCAAGATTAACTTTTTGTTTCTGATCTGTTATCAGATTGCACGATATTTAAATTTACCTAGGTGGCTTGAATTATTTGTACAGTCTAAGGTAGTTGTCATATGAGCAGGTCATTGTATTAAGACTGAAATAGTACTATATATCTTGTCAATACTCTAACTTCTGTTTTGGTTTTGATAGGCAGTGATAGATCTGAATTTAATTTTACAATGAAGAAGACGTGTAAGTACAGGAAATTGATGCTAAGTATGTCAAGATCAGTGAGCTGGAGTTGGTGCGCAGATGTGTTACTGTTCCTCAATAGCAGCACGAGTTCTGCATTCTTGGATGTCTCCATCATTTCCTTAGACATCTCTAATAGACTTAGTTAACCTCTCATTTAGTTATGATGATTGTCTTATTGTTTGTGGATATACTGATGCTTCCATTATATTCAATATTCCTCCCCTTCTTTCTCCTTGCATATACCAGTTTCATTTTATCTAATGTTAATTTAGCATGATTCTAGGTTTCATCATCTTTTTTTCTTACTAATGTTTATTATTCTTGTATGATTTTTGGCATATTGGTGCGAATAGGCCTTTTTAACTTTTGCTATATCGGGTGATACAGAAGAATCAGAAACAGATAGTGAAGAGTCAGATGTTAGTGGTTCTGACATGGAAGATACATCTTGGATTTCATGGTTCTGTAACCTAAGGGGGAACGAGTTTTTCTGCGAAGTTGATGAAGAGTACATACAAGATGATTTTAACCTATGCGGGCTAAGCAGTCAAGTCCCATATTATGATTATGCTCTCGATCTGATTCTGGATGTTGAGTCTTCTAATGGTAAGCATGATTACCTTTACGTTTGTGGGACTTGCCTATTTGGATACCATTTTATTTTACTCTTATTACCGATAGTTAATGCACAATTGATAGTTTCAATATTTTGAATCCTAATTATTTTCTGTTCTTTGGGTAGTTATGGATCACTTCTCTATGAAATTACAGTAGTTAGGCTGGTCATCATTTTCTTTATTGTTGAGCATTATCTGCAGTGTTTAAGTTCATGTTTCCTTCTTTTTATTGGTTTATTAAGTCTCCATATCCTAAGTTCTCTAGAGTTTTAGCACACAAATTTAGGAGAAAGTTCAGAAAGGAAGCATGTACAATCATCTTAAGTATGAACGTCGTTTCTATTTTTTCGAATTCTTGGATATTAACATATCCTTTTAAACATAAATTCTTGCTAACAAACAAGTAATGAACAAACTTGAGAAGTTGAGATAACTTTACTAGGCTCTGCACATAGTATTATGGAACAGTATGCCAACAATATTTTTATTTCTTTTTAAGACAGCAAATATCCTTTATTGGGACACTTCTTTCTTTTTTTCAAAGAATACCATAATGTTAAGGACAAATGTGTTTGTGTACAATGATTTCTTTAAACACTAATTACCTGTACTTAAGATATATTCTATTTCGATTGTTTCTAATAGACAACTATCTAATGCATTTTGATTAAGCATTGTGTGTATGTAATTGTATGGGCTAACTACAGATTATCCCCTATAATTAGCTATCTTTAGCATCTCGGTCTCTATACTTTCAAAAATTACAATGAGATCTCTATATTGATAAAAGTTTTTTAATCCCGTTTCTCCTCACGCTGTCGACTCTGTTGATAAAATACTGTAGGATTTACCATTGAGCATATGCGGTATTTCCGTTGGCAAAGTCGACACTGTGAGGAGAAACGGGGTTAAATATTTCACTTTTTGAAATATACGGATCCTAATGTAACTTTTGAAAATATAAGAGTCGGGATGCCAAAAGTAGCTAATTATAGGACGTAATCTGTAACTAGCCCGTGATTGTCTTTTACACTGTTTATGCATCTTTAACTTTTGCTGTTGCTGAATTTTGATTTCTTGGGTTCTCATGATAAAGCACTGTTACATGTGTTTTGCCAATTCTACTCACGGTTTTAGCTCCAGCTGAGACTTCATAATTTTGTGGTGCATAGACATCTCCAAGAGCTATTTTGAGGTTCATGAAATTTTGCTCTTTAGTTGAAGACTTCATTTCAATCATGATATATGCTAATAATAGATAATTTCTGACTCCTTTTTTGCAGAAGGCAAAAGAGGTAATATAATTATTTGAAGAATTAAAACTTATTTACAAAAGTAGTATTTCAGAGAAGAAACAAGAGAGAATATATCATGTACAATTGTACACGGAGTTTAGCAAGACAAAATCATGCTTGTGTGGCAACTACAAAACCTCCATCATCAACATAGCTAGACTATGATCCTGATCCTTTATTGGATTCCCATGGCACTGCATTCTTAAGAAGCCTATATTTTCTTTCAAGGTAGCAGGATCCTTCCATCATGGAGCCATCTGATCCTGTCTTCAGTTCTTTACCCTATTTTCACTTGATATACTTTGGAAACTTTCAAACTGTTACTGTTGTAGGTCTAAGAAGCAGACAATTTGGAAGAGATAAAAAAGTTAGTCACTGGTCTCCGGACTAAAGAAAGAATATAAAGGACCACAATTTGAAACAAATTTAAGTAGTCTATTATATGTGAATATTTTGAAAGTATTGAAAATTTTGATCATGTTACAAATGAGTGGTTAAGTTATTAAACCTCCATAAATTTCTGTCACCTAATCTGCTTTAGAGATTTCTTACCCATTCTTTACTTGCTATCAATCAATCAATCAATCAAATCAGTATGATCAAAGATGACGACCTGTTGATGTAAACCCACTGCAGATAATTTGAGAGAGAGAGAGAGAGAGAGAGAAGTGGAGGGCTCATGGACTTCTGGTGTCTAGACTATTTAAATAATATCGAGGACTACAAATGTAAACAGGTGATGGAAATATAGTTTATGGAAGTATAAACAGGTGATGAATATATAGTTTATGAAAGTAATTGTATTAGAAAGGAGAGGCTGTGTATAGAAACCCTAACTAAATGATAGATGATTAGTAACTTTTTGTCATGATTACCTAGGTTAAGTTTTGAAACACTGAATGATGGATGATCAGCAAGTTATCTGACAAAACTAAACTCCCTCCTCTTCACATATTTTATGTTTTTTTTTTTTGTATAAATGAAATTAAAGATATTATATCAGTCTGTTCTTTTCCCTTTTTCCCTTTTATTTATGGTGTACTTTGAGATTTTTCATGGGGTAAAAAAAAAAACCACAGCTTACATGTACACAATTCGTACAATCATGCATCAAACAACATCTCAAAACAGAGTAATAAGGCATAGTGGCAAAGGAGATGTATCGTGACTGCAAGAGCTGTAGAATTCTGATTCTCTCAAGTCCAAAAGAGTTGCTAGTTTTAGGTACTCATACCTATATGGATTTAGTAGTAGAGATGATGGCTACAAAATCAACTTGTTCAGGAGTAACATATGTGAATCAACATTATATCATCTAGGTCAATCCGTCAATGACGAGTTTCTTCTTTGGGAGATTGACAATGAGGAACCACTTGTAGTAGATTGGCTGTGGGTGAGGTTGAGGGATGATGCAAGGCATGCAGTGGCCAGCCTCCAAGCCAAAAAATGACACTCATTGATCTCCAAATTTGTTGAGTAGAAGGAATTCCAGAGAAGCTTCTAATTTACTTTGCATTTGGCATTCTTTGTGCCACAAACTGCTGCACTCCCTTGATAGACATATATGAAAGAATGCTGTAATTGATGATCTTTGGAGGCTAAAAAGAAGTCAAGAAAAGAAAAGGGTGCTGAAAGTTGTATATATGAGAATGAAATCTTTTATAGCTTGCTCTTTGCATTGAACTCTATGCACTTTTTTTATTGGCTGATAAAATCAATACTTTGTATTTCTTGTGTGGGAAATGGAAGTCAGGAAATCTTAATGGGTTTTTCAATTGGGCAGGAGACATGTTCACTGAGGAACAAAATGAGTTAGTTGAATCAGCAGCAGAGATGCTGTATGGTTTGATTCATGTTCGATACATATTGACCAGTCGAGGGATGGCTGCAATGGTAAAATCTTATCCTCTCTGTTTTTTAATTTCTGAATTGCTCATCAATGACATTTTGTACTGACATGTTCTGTAGCTTGAGAAATTCAAGAACTATGACTTTGGAAGGTGTCCTCGAGTTTACTGTAGTGGCCAGCCCTGTCTTCCTGTTGGGCAATCAGATATTCCTCGATCAAGTACTGTGAAAATATATTGTCCCAAATGTGAAGATATATACTATCCACGATCAAAGTACCAAGGCAGTATCCTTTTTCCCCTTAGTTATTCTTCAAAAGTATGATTGACTTATGAAAACATTCTTAAATAGTATATGCGTTTTGATAAGCTGCTTTTCCAACATGATTCATGCCTGTCTGCAATCTATTATGCGTTCTTGATCTTGGTCTTGGAACACTATTTTGCCAAAGCACTATCTAGTTTAATGACACATGAATTATATTTCTGTGGCAAAGCTAATCATGTGCATCTAAGTTCTGCTCAAGCTGTTTTGTGTGCTGTCCCAAACCTAACGAAGTTATTTTGTTTTTACTTGATTAAGAAAAGGATTTACTCTAGCTGCATGGATACCTTTTTTCTGTCTATTGCAATTTGCTTGACCATGCTTAGATATCGATGGAGCCTACTTTGGGACAACATTTCCTCACCTGTTTTTGATGACATATGGGCACCTCAAGCCACAAAAGCCATCACAACAGTATGTTCCCAGGGTGTTTGGCTTTAAAGTTCACAAACCATGACAATGGAGGTTGAGCCACCAGGATGAACAGAATTCTGTTGCTTCTGGAGGTGTTATCATAATGCAGCAAGTGTCAAGCTGCTTTAATTATTGAGAAAAAAGAATCTATAATGAGTTGTCCTATTTTGCAAGTTGTTTTTATATTAATCTTATAATTACTGAGCAAGTGTAACTTTTCATGGTTGATTATTAATTTCCATGCTTCATTTTGCCAGGTTAGTGGCTTTTGCACCCTTTTTTTCTCTATCTTTTGGTTTTCAGCAATAATTTGGTGAAAGATTTAATAACTAGATGGATTACTTACATGATATCTGACAGTAATGATTTTGAAGATTTCTGTGCGTACAGATGTATGCGTTGCACTCATATAATCTGGAAATGGAGGAAGTTACTTTGCTTTTATTGATGTATGCTTAATGCATCTCTTTTTTAGAGTGCTTTATGTGGTAACAGTTCTGCAGTTATTGGTCAGCTCATACGATTTTTATGCTTTGGGAAGTATATTAAGGTCATAAAGCCTTCAAACGCTTTATGTTTTTCCTTCTATCATTGGATATTCAAAGGTTTTATAGTAGATCTCACCAAAAGGGGACAAAAGCATGGACTTGGGTGATGGTATCCTAATTTCAATGTTCCTGATTGTTTGTTCTCGTTTCATTTAAGGACCTAATGGTGTAAGCATGGAGGCTGGACCAAGTCATTTGACACACAGCAACAGGACCGTCAAAATAGGATGCTGTTGTAAGAAGGGGATGATTTAGAGGTCAGGCTTGTTTGGCATGTGTCTTGTTTTGTCAACGAGACCATGACATTAATTTATTTCACATCCTCCATCATAATGCTTGTTTCTTTGCAATGAATGCCTGCCCTAAATATTTTTCATCTTACTGGGAAAAAAATTCTCAGTAAATGCTAAATCTATATTTTCCTTCAAAGAAATTACTTATGTCATGTGGATCCTATGTCATAAAAGAACAGCTTTATCAAGTGAAAACAAGAGGTCCATGGACTACTTTGCAAACATAAGAGTGGGACAGTATGAGATCAGCTAGGTTTAAACATGATACATGCCAATAGAAAATGACAACCATCTTAGCTGTCTCGTAAAATGTTTCTCAATTTACATATGAATACCAGTGAGATCAACAATGAAATAAAAAAGAAATTAAGAATTGATGTTGGACAGGAACTAATCAGCACAGGAAGGTGAGGAGAGAAGTGCTCTTGCGTTTTCCATGGCTCTTCTTCAGTAGAATTGATCTCCCTGTTTCCTCAATTGACCACAAGGAGGCTCATCACATTTATACGAGAGAGGGTAAAACTTCTGTTATCTCTCTTTTGCACGAGCAACGAGAAGATTTCTCTCTTCATGAAACATACCTCCTCTTGGTAGTGAATCACTTCTCTTGCTGTTTTTTTTCCCCTTAAAATTACAAACCAGATATATATAAGTATATTACTAGCATTTTTGTTCTTTTATCATCTTCAACAATTAGTTTTTGTGACAATATTAATGAAACAATACTGAATGCTAAAAGAAATGGATAGGAGGGAGTTCTTTGTATGCACAATCATGATTACTGCATCATATTATTTCTTGAGTACTAAGGCCTCATCATATTCTTGTTGTTCTGTGGTTATCAGATCCCCCATGTCCTCCTGATGAGAAGATGCAATGGCTTTACCTGCATATGGAGCCGTGTCTTAAATCTGGACTTACCTTATTAGTTGTTTATCCATGAATAACAACCTAGCGGGGGGCCAAGAAAAGGACATGGAGCATTTGCTTGCTGCAAACTCTAACACCGGCCGCAATTGCTAATTTAGGTACTAGCAATGATTTTACAAGCCAAGTACAAAACACAGACTTCAATTTGGGAAGAGCTCCAAGGTCTCACTACAAATAAAGTAGAATTGAAATAAAAAGGAAAATAAAATAAGAACAATTAGAAAAGAGGGGGGAGAGAGAGAGAGATAAAATGGATGGAGAGTCGCATCATTCAATCATGAAGCTATCTGACAAAATGCTCACATAAAAAATGCTTGGATGACCGACGACCATTCTCACGTTGACACCATCACACACCCTGACCCTGCCTTCTCTTCCTTTCCTTCATATTTGGTTGCAATAAGGAGAAAAGTGACGAGAGACCAAGGAACTCTTTTCGCCGCTCTCTCTCTCTCCCTCCATGTGATGAGGCAGCAGTCGCAGCTACCGCACCGGCCACCGCCCTTGTCTCGATAAATGCATCATAAGAGATCGGAATCCGAGATCGGAAAGGAAACCCACGCTCCCTCTTCCTCTTCCGGTTTCCATCCGCGTCCTCCTCCTCTCCTCCCTCTCTTCCACCCTTCCTCCCCCAACCCTAACCCTAATCTCGATTCCCCCCATGGCTTCTCCGTCCCCCACAAGCGGCCCATTATGAACCCTCCCGGCGCCGCCGAACCCTCGCCCTCGCCCTCCGCCATCGCGACCTCCCCCGCCCCAGTCCCCCGGCGCCTCGCACCCTCCGCAGCTGCAGCCCGCTCCGCGGCCCGCCACATCCTCCGCCGGCTCCACCTCCGCCTCCGTCTCTTCCTCCTCCTCTCCTTCCCCTCCCTCTACCTCCTCATCACGTCCTCCGGTGACGCCGCCCCCGATCGCTCCTTCCTCCTCGACTTCTTCTCCGCGGTCGCCTTCTCATCCGTCCTCCTCCTCGTCCTCTGCGTCTCACTCAACGTCCTACCCCTTCCTTCCTTCCGTCTCCTCTTCTCCCGCTCCTCCGCCCTCCTTCTGCCACGTCACCACCTCCCACGCCGCACGAGCCCCGTCCTCTGGTCCATTGGCAGCTCCTCCTCCCCCGACAAGCCCAAGGTCGACCGCCGCCCGGCCTCGGGGTCTGACGTTCAGGTCTACAGCAATGGGGATATCTTCGAGGGCGAGTTCCATCGGGGCAAGTGCTCGGGGAGCGGGGTGTACTATTACTATATGAGCGGCAGGTTCGAGGGCGATTGGGTCGACGGGAAGTACGATGGGTATGGGGTGGAGACCTGGGCCCGAGGGAGCCGATATAGGGGTCAATACCGGCAGGGACTCCGGCATGGGTTCGGGGTGTATAGGTTCTACACGGGTGATGTGTATGCAGGGGAGTGGTCGAACGGGCAGAGCCATGGATGCGGGGTGCATACATGCGAGGATGGAAGCCGATATGTTGGGGAGTTCAAGTGGGGGGTGAAGCATGGGCTTGGCCACTACCATTTCAGGTGCAAACTTGAGGATTTCTGTTCTGAGTTCTTGATTATCTATTATTTATGCTGAAATTTCTTTTATCTTCATTGTGGAATTTATACTTATGTTGGATTGCATGGATTTGATGGTTTAAAGATACACATTATCTTACAGTGATTCTTCACAAATTTAGACATCATGTAGTTAAATGGTGTAATGAAATGTAAATGGATTTGCCTCTCTGCTTTACTTCACTCGTTTACTTCATATGACGCTCTATCCTTCTTCTGTAACCTGGGTTAAGAATTGGCAGTGAACCCTTAATTTTTGTTGTTTACATGTCTTTGTAATCTTTGAACTTTAGTGTGATAAATTTCATTTGGGTTTCTGTTCTTCATACTGGTTGGTGACTATGTTCACTTTTGATTATTGCTTCATTTGTTTTTGCAAATTGCCATTTGCAAAAATGACGATTCCTTAGTTATGTTGATAATGGTCTAATCATATGACCAACCTACATGACATTATTGGATGTGGATTTTACATTCACAGTTATATCTGGATGCCTTTTGTTTGTCACTTCCCTTTTTTGGTTGCTGCTCTGTTTGTGGAAAGTGAAGAACATGTGATGATACATTGATTTATTTTCATTAATTGGTTACTACATTGATTTCTTTCCATCAATTGTTTGAAGGTCTTTATGAGATCTTTCTCCTAATTGTGACAAATTGTTCTCTACCTTTTTTCCTAGCACATTCAATGTCTCAAGATAATAGCAAAGTTATTCTGGCATAGATGGGTATGATCATGAAAGACTAGGCAGGTCTCAAGTAATCTTAGTAGGTTCTGATAAATGTATTTCCTATCTTTTGTGTAACCTTTGCTTACAGCTGTAAATTTTTTCTTTAATTTTTATTTCATTTACAAAAAAATTACAAGCATGACCGTAATTTGTTCTTTTATTTCTTGTGACCATGTAGAAGCAAAGAAATTGCATTGGAAAATCATAATTAGTCTTGTGACTTGCGCAAGCACTGTTGCACCATTGTTGTCCAAAATGCTGGAGCTAAAATTAGCATTCCTACATTATTCTATTTATATATTCAAGTCAATGCTTACCAACCCTGATTTCATGATTTCCCCCATTCACACCCCTAAGGTCTTTGTTTGGATATACTTACCAATGTTTTCTAGAGTGTTATGTGACACGTAGAGTTCTTATTAGCCTTTCCTATAAGGCAGACCTCCATGGTTTAATTCGTATCTTTCGCAGTCGTATTATTTGCAGGCTGACTTAGTGTTGGTCTTTAGTTTTTATTTTACTATTTTTTGCTTGAACAAGTCTTGATGTTTCCTGGCTTCTAAAGTATACTTATATCTTTCACTTTCTGCCTAGCAGTAACTCATCTCAGCTGCTTGACTTGTGATTCCAGCAAGAGAAGCCTATTTTGCCTTATAGATATGCTGATATCACATTTTCCAATTAATATTAATTTTACTTTTAAAATTCCTACAATATAATGTAAATCAAGCATATTGTCTTGTGGTTCATGTTCTGCTTGTGTACATCTAACTATCATCTTTATGTCATTGCAGATGTTGTATACTCTGGCATGTAAGCTTTCAACTTGTAATACTGTAATTGTTATATCTTAATGATTTACAAATTTGTTATGTCCTGGCTCTTTGGAGTTGTTGAGATATTTAAAGGTTCTTCTTGTGCTGATTTGCTTATGTAGTGATCTTCTTATTCTTGTGTTTCGGTATTTATTTGTCAAATATGGTAGCCGTAAGTTGTGGTCAAAATCAACTGGCCTCCAATTCCTTTTTATGCTTCCTTTGTTCAGTTAGTAACTGCAGAAAACTATTAGCATCTTTCCTGCTGCACACGGACAGACCATTGTAGTACAAACACATTTACAAATAATATTATCTGTGATGTGCGTCTAATCATTGTTATCTACGATCCGATGCCTCATTCTTTACCAAATTGTGGGATTGATTTTGCACTAACCTTTTGAAGGAATGGAGACACGTATGCTGGGGAATACTTTGCAGACAAGATGCATGGATTTGGGGTGTATCGTTTTGCAAATGGGCATAGATATGAAGGTGCCTGGCATGAGGGCAGGAGACAGGGCTTGGGAATGTACACATTCCGAAATGGGGAGACACAGTCAGGTCACTGGCAAAATGGTGTCCTTGATACTTTGAGCACACAGAGCATTAATCTCGCATCGCCAGTTGCTGTAAACCATTCAAAAGTTTTGAATGCAGTCCAGGTAAATGGGCTTTATTTCTTTCCAGCAAACAATATCTGAGCTCATTTTTCCTCTAGCAACATAGATTGGACGTATCATCCATCCTTTACAGGTCAGGTTTACATGTTTTGATTCGCTTGCATCCTCAGGAAGCTCGAAGAGCAGCAGAAAAAGCCTACGATGTGCCTAGGGTTGATGACAGGGTGAACAGGGCTGTTGCTGCAGCAAATAAGTCAGCCAATGCAGCTAGGGTCGCTGCAGTAAAAGCTGTTCAAAATCGCATCCCTGACAATGGTGATGACGTACGAAACCACATTGTGTGAAACACATTTGATTCAAATTTGGACAAATAAGTCTGAAGAATTGCAAGTGTCTACTTGGGACACTTAGCGGATGTCCCGAAGTGAGCATCGATAAGAAACTTCAGCATCATCCATGCAGCATATTGTGTTCTTCGTCTTCCCTCGTTTCTCTTCTCTTTCCACTGCTATGCTTCAACTGACCTCACTGTGAGCTACTTTCAGTTGTCGAAGATAACTGATAGACGACTCAGATTTCAGATTTCTTTTGCCTTTTCGCTTGCGCCATGTAGGACGTGAATGTGATGACTGTTCATCACAACACGGAATCGGTGGATTATGTTTTGGTCTGTGTATAGAGTTGTGTGTCCGGCTGTGGAGGCTAGAGATCAATTGGTTGTCTGCGAAACCCTGTCAACTTTATGGATATCTTCAGATCACGAGATGTCTTTTTTGTCTGTACCTAATTGCCTATGTATGGTGATTTGTCAGGCTATGTTATGCACAATGCTAAGCTAAACGAACACATACATCGGAGGTGCGATGGATCGAATTCATTCTGAATGAAAGAAGCTTCTTGATCGGTTATCCTAAAGGCATAATTTGGAGTTAGATGCAGAGAAGGTATAGAGCTGCGGATGATCAATGAACACATAGAGACTCGGAGCATCTTTTATATTTGAACACCATCTTCTTTACTTGGTTCAAGTCGAAACTAAGATCTTCAACTCAGTAGAATCCAGTTGATCAAATTAAAGCTGAGCAGACCAGCAAAGGGAAGATGCTGCCGCAATCCCTGATCCCTGCAGTTGGATTCTCTGTCGAAATCTGGATTTCCCAACCGCAAATCTCACCTCAGATTTCTTCGCCTAAGTTCCGCATTGATATGGCATCAAATCCACTGGGAAGTGAAATGAACGGAACAAAAATTATTGAAGCCTCATATTACTTTTCCTCCCTTTGAAGGCGAAGGCATCAGATACAAGCAGTAACAACAACAACAGTAGGAAAGCAAAGAAACACTTCCTTCAGACCCAGACAAAAATTGGCGGTATAAAAACCTCAACTCATCACCCTTCACAAGCATTAGAGCTCCCCCTTCTCTTGCTCTTCCCGGACTTTAGCTTCGCACAACGACTACAGCTTCTGATGCATCGTTGCGATCACCCAGCAACCACAGTGCCGGCTCCGACATGGATTTTCTCAGACTTGGCACCGCCGCCGCCGGTGATCTTCCTCTGCTGTTCCTTCCTCGAGCTGGCGGCCTTTATGGACACCTTCCAGCTCTTCTCCTTGGCCTCGTCGATCTCGATCTGCTCCTGCCGGCACTCCTCGCTGCAGAACGGCATGTCCCCTCTGCAATGCACCACTATCATCAATACAACCGCAGGGTCTTCCAAGTGACTCAATGAGTGGGTCAGGAGGAGCTAAACCTGTACATGAAGATATCGCGGTTGCGGCCAAGGGGCTTCCTGCAGAGGGAGCAGGAGTCCAGGAAGTGGCGCGGCTCGTCGTCTTCTTCGTCGTCCAAGCCATCGAAGAACAGACTTCTCGGCCTCAAAGCGGACAGGGATCCCAACATGGCGCTCCCGTAGCAAGAGGGTGGAGGTGAAGCTACGCAGGGGGAACAGCCAGAGAAACCTGCTTGGATTTCGACCGTGCTTAATGATCCATCAGAGGAGGAGGAGGAGGAAAAGGAAGAGGAGCTCATGAGCTCGAATTCTGCAAGGATGTAGTGACGGATGGGCAGAGAGGGGGTTAGGGGATCTGTTTCTGAAGGGAGAAGGAGAAGGTTGGTGTATAAAGAAGTGGTGGAAGGTACAACATTGATGGGGTGGGTGGTGTTGTGGAGAGAGAGAGAGAGGAACAGATGGCTGCCAAACCGCGACTGGTCGCGGGATCCACGCCAACAAACCATTGGAAATGCTTGCCTGGGCTGCCGTCTGTGAGTTTGATTCGGTGTGGTTGATACGATAATATATGCATGTAGCGATCGAGCAGTTCAGTGTCATAACATTATTCCCTCCAAACCCTGAACACTTCTAATGCTAATGGAACGCAGTGACGTCGCCGTAGTTAAAGCCAGTCGATCCTCCGACATCTTTGCTCTTCCTGCCTCTTTCACCGGTAACCGCCTTAGTTTCGGTGGCGTGCCTGAGATGTGGCAGCTCAGCTCCTGGAACTCGAGATCGCCGCTTCTTCCTCCAAAGTAGTAGGAAAAATAATAGTTACGAAGAAACGAAGCGTTGTTGTGTGGGCGGTGGAGACGCCGAGACCACGATTAAAAGTTGGGCAAAATTATTAGAATAATAATAATTATTATTATAGTTATCTAAAAAAATCTTTACTTTTTTATTTGTTCGTGGAGAGCTCCCTCTTTTTGTTTAATTCTTAAAAAATATATTTAAAAAAATGAGATTATCTTGACGCTACCTTGCCCTCGACCCCACCTTGCTCATAACGTTAGTTTTGTGCTTGTGTTTTTATTCATCGCCTTGCCCTTACTCTCGCCCTCAATTTATTTTTTATTATCATAATACATCTAAGGTCATGTTGCCTCCTTCATGCTTGTGCTCTCGTTCATCTCATCCACCATCTTCGTCCTATATTTGTCATTGTTGTCACAGTACACTAAGATTGTGTTGCTCTTAAGACTTCCCTCCCTTAATTCCTCCGATGTAGACATGAACAAGGGAGTCAGAGGAGAGAGGTCTCAGGGGTCTCAAAGGTTGTCATCATGGAGATCATTGCATTTGTTGTAGAGGTGGTCATCGTGGGTGTCATCGTAGTGAGAGTCATTACCATGACAAAGCAAAACAGAGATGACGCAACGGTAATATCATCGTGGTGGTGATTCTCATAATGCGATGAAGATAGTCCACAACGAGACCATGACTGAACGAAGGTCAGGAGTTAAATAGTAAAGATAATCTACTATATATTAGGGATGGGTATACTTAGGTACTAGTCACAAGTGGTTAGGAGAACCATATTTCATGATCTAGAGAATATATTATATTTTGGTTCTAGTTGACATAGTAAATTCAGTAAGATAATTTTTTTTTAGAAGTAAATTGGTACCCATGTGTCAAAGTTTTGATTAAAGACATATGTCTTTTCCTGTCAATCCCTTAGCATAGCAAAATCCAAACACTTTAATCATTTGCGTTTGACCGGTGGAATAGAGATGTAGAAACTCAATTATTAATAACTCTTCTGTGACAACAAGAATATTCATAGTAATTTTGCATATCTTTTTGAAATTTTAATTTAAATGAACAAGGATTCAATGACGCAAATTTAAGCCAAGAAGAGCCCATCGTATTATCAATTAAGACATTTCTAATGAAGCCGTTAACCAAAACAATAATTGATGGTCCAATAAACCATATTGCTTCCTCATGTATAATATACGCATACATTTGTTTAGGGTGGAGAAGAGCACATGATGTTCAGCGAGTGTGCCTCCTTTAGGTAGCAATCGATATAAAGAATAATGTGTGTGTAAGGTTTGTCTAAAGCCAAACAGAATATTTCCTATTGAATTGTTTGATTGATTTGGTGTCCATGTAACTCTTGTCAATTTATAATGTGAGAGAATCTGAGGTTGAGTTCTATTGTGATATTTTACATGTATTTCTGTACTTCAAAGAAAAAACTTTTCATAATCTTTTTTGTTTGCTAAAACTAGTGGGATAATATGAAGAAGAAAGAAAAACGAAGGAAAATTTGAAGGTGTGGTGATACTGAGAAGGGAATTTGTCAAACATCAAAATAAGTATTTCTCAACTTAAAACAAGTTTGCATAAATAAAGGAAAAAACAACATCTTTATTACAAGCATACACATTATAATCTCGATGTAGATTGTTTAGATCTAAGCTTTTGTTAACACCTTGCGCAATCACATGATGTCTGCCAATGTGGAACATGTCTCGATACACTTCACCCTTGAAATAATAAGTCTTTATTTCTTCCTACTCTTTTATATCATATAATACATAGATATATATGTATTATGATGAACACCCAAGAATTAATGTAATGTAGCAGGAACAAAGTGGTACTCTAATTAAACATTTGTGAGGTGTCTCCTTGTGGAGATCAGCTTCTTGTTTCCTCTGAGTCTACTCCAATGTTCCACCTTATAATTTAATGTGATGATAAAGTTATTTAATTCTTGTTAGTGTCAATAACAAGTCCAATGAAACCCATGCTACGGTTTACATGGTTTTCCTGGATGCTGTCAAGCTGAAACTCTAATGATTTGTGATATGACACGCAAGCCATGAGCGTATTACATACTGATTGATACTAATGCTATTGCTATTGCTTAAGTTGGATGTGTCATGTCGACCCCCTATAACAACAGAGTTAGAATTTGTTAATTAGATTATGAATCACCTTAGATATGAACATCATAACCACTGCTGCATGAAACAAATAACATCTCATAAACCATAGGCAGAGGACTCATATTTTGATGACCTAAAGTTTTGACAAACAACTACATAGACAAACATCAACAAATGATATAACAGAGTTACTATAGCATGCACAGAAAAGAAAAATTAAAATCATGCGATGGTGTGTTATGACAAGACATGCAAACCATGAGCGTATCACATACTGATCGATACCAATGCCACTGCTATTACTTAAGTTGGATGAGTCATGTCGACCCCCTCTAACAAAGAGTCATCATAGCTTCCTTTTGTATTTTGCCACGGTCACTACCATCATCACGTATAGCTTGTCAAACATGTTATCAATGGCGCGAAAGTACGAAGTCCTCCATGTCTGTTGCAACAGAAGGCTTCCACAAATCGCCCAAAATCCGATAATAAATCCTAGCGTGATGCTCGTGTATAACCAAAGTGTTTCCATTCTGCTCTTAGAAGAATCTTCATTTTGCTCTTCTTCGCCAGCCTTCGCTATATTCAGCGTACAATTTTTTGTGAGAGGAGGGCCACAAAGATTTGGATTGCCAGCATAGATAGATGAATCAGTAAAAGTTTGCAACTGATTGCCATTGGGAATCCTTCCTGAAAGATTGTTATATGATAAGTTCAAATGGTTCAGGAAATTCAAGGCTGCCAAATCGGAAGGAATTGCACCCGATAGATTATTTCTTGATAGATCGAGAACTTCTAGTTGTTTCATTCGGCCAATGCTCCATGGTATCTGACCTATAAGGTAATTTTTGGACAGATTTAAGCTCCGTAATCCATGCAAATTCCCTAACTCTTCGGGGATGTTTCCAGATAAGTAATTGTTGGAGAGATCTATAAGTGTATCCATTGAAAGTTGTCTGGTGGTATACTCGAGTTCACTTCCTTTTATGAAGAGCCACATATCTTCCACATAGAGACTATCATTGTTGAAGTAACAACACTGATACGTAGGAGCGCTTTTTAATGCATTGAAGTCCCCAAAGCTCTGTGGTATCGTTCCTGAAAGATTGTTGTTGGAGAGATCCAAGATGCGAAGAGATGGTAGAGAAGATAATTGAGGAATGCTACCGGTGAATGCATTCGAGCGTAAGCTAAGTGTCTTCAGGTACAATAGGCTTTCTCCAATCCAAGTTGGTATATTCCCGATGAAGTTGTTGTGGCCCAAGTCGAGAGTAGCTAGCTCTGTGCAACTCTTTAAACAATGAGGAATCTGCCCGGATAAATTATTATGACTCAAGTGCAGTGACTCTAGCATTTGCAAATTACAGAGCGAATCAGGGACTCCACCGACTAATTTGTTGCTTGATAAGTCTAAAAGAAGTAAATTTGAGGAAGTTTTCCAGCAATTAGGAATCACTCTTGACAAATTATTTTCGTAAAGCTGAAGCCCTTCCAAATTCCTCAATTGACAATAAGAGAAAGGAATCTCACCACTCATATTATTCATAGATAGATCGAACCATTGTAAGCTTGGCATAGTATTTGTGATTCTTGGTGAAAGATTCCCTGAGAACGAGTTATTTGAAAGATATAAATATTTTAATTTTGGAAAGAATTGTGGCACCTCACCGGTAATCTTGTTGTCGGAGAGATACAAATATCGGAGACCGGAAGGAAGCCAATTGGGAAACGCTTCTTTGATACCTGCATTTGATAAATATAATTCATCAAGAGTGGGTTGTGTTCGGAGCCACTTCGGAAAATGAGGCTTGGGCAATATTTGACAGAATCCCATATAAAGTCCGTTAAGCTGAAAGGGAGGGATCCAATCATCGCTTTTGTTCAAGTATATAGAGTTGTATGAAATGTCCAAAGATTTCAAACTTGATAGATTAGCAAGGTCGTCCTCCGATAAGCTCAATGAGTTATTGTAGAGATCCAAATCTCTAAGGCCCTTCAACCGTTTGATACTTTCCGGAAACATCCCATTCAAATTATTGGATCCTAAATCCAAAGATCGCAGCATAGAGAGGTTTCCAAGAGACGCAGGCAATGATCCATGGAGAGAGTTGTAAGAAAGATCCAAATACTCAAGACTAGAAGGAAGCCTATCGAAAAACATGTCTTTGATACCTGCACTTGACAATTGTAGTTGACGAAGAGTCGTCTGTGTTCGGAGCCATTGTGGAAATTGCGGCGTGGGCCCTATTTGGCAGAAATCCATGGAGAGGCTTTGAAGCTGAAAAGGAGGGATCCAATCATCGCTTTTGTTCAATTCAATGAAGTTGTACGAAATGTCCAAATATTCCAAACTCGATAGATTAGCCAGGTCGTCCTCCGATAAGCTCAACGAGTTCTCGTGGAGATCCAAATCAACAAGGCTCTTCAGTTGTCCGATTCCTTTCGAAATCGTCCCATTCAAATCATTGGAACCTAAAGACAAATGTTGCAGCAATGATAGATTCCCGATAGATGCAGGCACTGATCCACAGAGGGAGTTGGAAGAAAGATCAAGAGATTTGAGATTCTTGATGTTCCCTAGCCAATCCGGAAAGGAACCACTCAGCTGGGTGCCGCTGAGGTCCAATTCCTCCATGCTATTCCTAAGACATCCAGAGAAAACCATTTCTAGATTGGCAAGCACATCATTGATAGGCACAGAGCTTAGGCAGAGAATTTGAAGCTTGCAGAGGTTGGATATATGAGTTACTTGCATGAAGCCATCTTGGAACACACTCCCAGACAAGTCGAGTGCCTTGAGAGACGTCAACTTCGTAACAGAATCAGGAAAGAATCCATGTAGGTCATTCCCACCAAGATAGAGGAACTCGAGGCTAGTAATATTGAACACCCAATCTGGTATGGTGGAGTTTATATAATTGCCTCGTAAATCAAGAGTGGTGAGAGATGTGAAGTTGACATGAGACAGCGAACGTGGAAAGGTCCCCAAGTCACAAGAAATTAGTTCAATCTCTTGAACATGTGGTAACGCGTTCAAATCTTGTAACCAGTTGGCCGCATTTGTAAAACTAACCCAAGTCATGTTAAGGTGCCGAAGGGAAGTGAGCAGAGAGATCCATCCAGAGTTCTCAAGGGAAAGGCAGAAGGAGCCACCACCTTCATCATCCCAATAGCAGTTATAAGAAAGGTCGAGGTGCTGCAAAGTGGATAGATTTCCGAGCTGGGCAGGTACTCTACCCATGAAACCTGCACCTGAGAGGTTAAGATATGTTAGTCTTCTGAAAGCTCCCAAGAACTTGGGGATAGGTTTGTGCATAAAATAGTTGCCGCTGAGGTCCAGGCGATTCAGTTGTTGGAGAGAAGGCAGCGATGGAGTTATGTCACCACGCAGTGCCCATTTGCATCCTGGATCATCATCCGACAAGTAGTACACCTCCTGATGAGAGCAGTCCTCATATGGATCCATTCGACGGCTATTTCGAAGATCCAGCTTGATAACATGACCAGAGATGTTGCTACAGCCGACTCCCTCCCACGCACAACAGTCCTCCCCGACCCAGGAAGAGAGCCGATTGGAAGGATCATGAAGCCCACGCTTGAAGTCGATGAGGGCTTTCCTCTCGGTCTCTCGGCAGCCATGAGAAATCCCAAGCTTAATGCTCAGAACAGCAAGAGAAAAGGTGAGGACGAGAAGAGGGGTTCTCCCACCCATGTTTAACGGTGAGCTCTACCCCTAAAGCCGGCAGCACTCATATGTGTATATAAGCTCATATTTGCCTAACGCATGCGTGAGTGCCCCCCGTCAGAGGAGAATCAGGCGGGAACTCTTGGATGAGGCTGAACGCTCCACGCGAAGATGTGTCCACCAAAATTGTCACTAGTCAAAGTCAAGCAACATGGAAACAAGTCAATGCCCAAAACAAATTGGAAACTCACGTATGATGGAGGCTTTTCCATAACTTAATTTCCACCATAGGTGTCGCATTCCTGATCGGAATCCTAATCTACTACTGGTCAAACCATTGCAGGAATGATGTATTTATTATACATCAGACAGTATCACTAATCGAGCTTAACCACATATATAAGCAGACTTCCAAACGGTATGATTGGAGATTGCTGGTGGAAGTAAAAAACCCTCATCAGTGTAGCATGAAATTTATGGCAAAATAGCACTTTTTTGGTCTCATCTATGTACTGATTCTTAAATTGCGCATCAATATGTCACACATATTGTTGGAAATTATATATGGAGTGATTGTTCTCATATATTACATCAGCATCAATCATTAACCAGAGAGGTTGAGTGACAAACTTACCTTCAATCAAGTTCAATCCTAACATATGTGTATAAATATATCCATTTTTCTATTATCAAATAATAGGAAAGTAATAATTGTCTGAGTTATGGAGGTGCACTTAATTACTCCTATGCGTTTTTTTTTCAACTTTTTTTATTTATGGAGATGACATATACTTATCTTTTGAATGAATGGATCTCTTCTAGATAATAATAGGTATTAATTATTAATATACTATTGAAGATGGTAAAATTATACTGTTTTGTATTAATTATACTTGTCTAAGATATCTTCTACACACTTCTTCTTGTTAATTATATTAGCTCTAAAATACTTTTCAAATAGATTATTAAGCAAGCATTTAATTTTCTTATCCTTTTTTTTATCAACTATCCCATGATTTTTTGAGCATGAAATTTATAGTAAAAATAGGGAAGACCTTTCATATATAATCGGGTGTCATGTCAAACAATTTATTCATCGAAGTGACTAAAGAAAGCTACTCTGAATCGTTATCGTTTACTTGACTTAACGATTTATCTAATTCTTAAATTAAGGAAACAAAGAAAAGTCATTCAAATCATTATCATTTACTTGACTCTATTAATGTGTTGATTCATTCAATTGGGTATAATTTATAATCAAAAGTTAGTTATTAAATTAGTAGCTAAAAGAAGTAATCATAGTGTTGATTTTGGAGCATTAATCTCTATTTTAATATATTAAGGATATCAGCTTATCTCATGTTGATTGCTATAAGGACATTTTGTTGTGTTAAACAATCTATTTATTGAAGGCAATCAAAGATCGCTATCGTTTACTTAACCCAATGATTTGTCTAATTCTTGAATGGAGGAAATAAAAAAAAGTCACTTAAATCATTGTCATTTACTTGACTCTACTAATATGTTGAATCATTTAATTAAGTTGAGAATTTATCATCAAAGTTTGGTTACTAAATCAGTGACTAACAAAAGCAATCAAATACTCAAGATTGTTGATTTTGGATCATTAATCTCTATTTCAATATATTAAGGATATCAACCTGTTAGGGGAAACAACTTTTTACCGTGACCCCGGGGCGCGTGGCGCGAAATCCAGCGGAAGTGCGTCTCGGTGTAGTTACGGCCGTCGATGGCTCCACCTCGCGCCGTCGAGCTCTCGAAAAGCGGTGCGCTCCTCGGCCAGTGCAGTCCTGCAGCAAGGCGGGTGGATGCTCGCCCCAAACCCCTCGGCCCAAATCGATGTCGGCTCGGCCGGAGTTCCTCGAGAGAGGGAATTGCGGGTGTCAAGTCTACTCACCTCCGGTGTTTATGGGAAGAAGAAGAAGATGAAGATCATGATCCGGCCTAGATCTCCCCTCTCTCTGTCCTACATTGGGTTAAATAGGTTGGGCGGAGGAGTGCTTCGGCGTACGTAAGTGGTGTATGCAGGTCGACCACGCAGTCGGTGCCGTGGTCAGTGGCGGGTAGTTGGGGCGTCTTGAGGAGAAGCGGCGTCGGGCTGTCACATCATGGGTGGTTGGAGCGCGGGAGGCGATGGCGTCGGCCGGTTATGCGACGAGAAGACCAGTGTCTCGTCATACTTAATATCCTTATCACTACCCCCTCAAAAGCCACTCTGCGGGGCAATTTGGGGTGGTGCTGGAAGAACGATTGCCGGCGAGATCTCGGACGAAGTTCCGTGTTGTGTCATGATTGACCAAGGTCGCTGCGAGTGCGGGGTCGGCGCGCTCAAGACCAGAAAGCCATAGTCGCGAACCGTCGTTCGGGATATAGTGCCGAGCCACCGCTTCAAGGCCTAAGATGCGATGATCGAGCCGTCGCTCAAGATCATGTACCGAACTACCGTTCGGGATGAAGAAGTCGAGGAACCTCAAGACCCAGCCGTTGTCACCGAACCGTCGTTCGGGATATAGTGCCGAGCCACGCTCAAGGCCTAAGATGCCGATGATCGGCCGTCGCTCAAGATCATGTACCGAACTACCGTTCGGGATGAAGTCGAGGAACCTCAAGACCCGGCCGTTGTCACCGCGTCGTTCGGGATATAGTGCCGAACCACCGCTCAAGGCCTAAGATGCGATGATCGAGCCGTCGCTCAAGATCATGTCCCGAACTACCGTTCGGGATAAAGTCGAGAGCGCGAGTTCCGTTTGCCGAGCCGGCGTCCGTGTCGAGATTGAGACTGCGAGTGGGCGATTGAACGATGGGTGAGCAGCGCTCGAGGTAAGGCGGCGATGTCAAGTCTCTACCGACCCGTCGTTGGGTACTAGGGTCGAGTCACGCGCACGACTTGCAAAATCGTGATAAGCGAACTGCCGTTCGGAAGGTGTGTGGCGAGTGCCGCTCAAGGCACGAAGTCGAGTAGCGAACTGCCGTTCGGGATGTGTGTGTGGCGGCTGCGCTCGGGGCCCATAGAACGAGAATAGCGAACTGCCGTTCGGGATAAAGAAGTCGAGAGGCGCGATTCTCCTTGCCAAGCCGGCGTCAGGAAGGCGGGAGTTGAGACACGTCGAGTCCTTCACCTTGCCGACCCGTCATTTTGGTACAAGGGGTCGAGTCACGCACGACACGAGGAGCATAGTGGCGAACCGTCGTTGGGATAAAGGGTCGAGGAGGCGCGATTCTCCTTGCCAAGCCGGCGTCGGAAGGCGGGAGTTGAGACCGCGTCAGTCCTTCACCTTGCCGACCCGTCATTTTTGGTACAAGGGTCGAGTCACGCACACGACACGAGGAACATAATGGCGAACCGTCGTTCGGGATAAGGGTCGAGAGGCGCGATTCTCCTTGCCAAGCCGACGTCCAGGAAGGCGGGAGTTGAGACACGTCAGTCCTTCACGCTGCCCGACCCGTCATTTTGGTACAAGGGTCGAGGTCACGCCTACGACCTAAGGAACCATAATGGCGAACCTGCGTTCGGGGAGAGTGGCAGCCTGCTCAAGGCCACGAATACCGATGGTCGAGCAACCGCTCAAGACCTAGAAGACCAGAATAGCCGAACCTCCGTTCGAGATGGGGCCGAGGCTCGCTCGGGCCTAGAAAACGGAATAGCCGAACCTCCGTTCGGGATGGGGCGAGCTCCGCTCGAGCCTAGAAAACCAGAATAGCGAACCTCCGTTCGGGATGAGCGAGCTCGCTCAGGCCTAGAAAACCAGAATAGTCGAGCAACCACTCAAGACCTAGAAAACCGAACGCCGCGTGCGCCGGCGGCTCGCGATAGTGCGATTCTTTGGAATCGAACGGCGTGCGGGATAAGTTTTTACAGGGGGTGTACCGTCGGCTCTTCATCAATATGATCTCTGCCGATGTGATGCGATTGGGCGATGTGGCGGTGTCATCTTTGTCGCCTTTGCCTCGGGAGGCGAAAGGTCGAGTTCCCCTTTTTCTATAAATAGGGAGCCCGCGTCTCTCTACCACTTTATCGGTGGAGCTTTCTTCTCTTGTCTGCCGTCGTCTTCCTTCAAGTATTCTCCATAGGCTCGGTGCCTTTTAGCTTCTTCCGGGCTTTCTTCCTTTATAGGTTAGTGTGCGATGGGTCTTCCTTCCACTTCCTCTTCTTACCTTCCTCCTCCTCCTCCCCATCGATTTACAACCCGTGTCGCCGCTCTCCCTTCGTCTCCTCCTTCGGCCCTTCCTCGGATCAGGCGGCGCGTGAGTTAGAGGCCTTGATGTGGCGCGCGACCAAGACTGTCTTGGGCGAGCGCATGGTGGGGATTCTCCGTGGCGCTACGGCATCCGGAGGAGTTCAACCTCTGGCGAAGCGGGACAGCGGGCTTTGACCGGTTCCCAAGGGCTTTGCCACTGTCGCCCGATGCCCTAGAGGCGGGCTGCGCCTTCCCCTGCACCGATCATCGTATCCTCTGCATCTCCTGTGGCGTATTTCGCCTTCCCGGATAACCCCCAACTCTTGGCGGTACACGGTGGTTTTTGCGGGGAATGCCACTACGCCAACATCGCCCGACCAACCTTTTCCTCTGCTTCGCCTCTTCAAGGGGTGGGGGCTACTTCACAACGCCACGACCAGGGTTCGGTTGGCGCCCCACCAATAACAAAGGTGGAAGAGGCGCTTCTTTTGTCGATGCGGCGGTGGGGTTTGAGGTTCGGTGGTCGTCAGGACCATCGATAACGCTGCCCGGCGAGTGCCGAGAGCGTGCTCACCTCGGCGGTGAGGTAATCCTCCCTTCCTCGCAAAGCCATCCGCAATATGTCGGGCGGTGGCTGGTGGAGGCGGGTGATCCGCGCTCTCGGGGTAGGTGTCGTTGTCTAGCTTCCTTTTAGGTTGCTGCCATACTCTATCTTCGACATATCTGCGCCTTTTTGCGAGGATGGTGAACTGCGATCCTTCCACGACTCGGGTGCTCAGGGGACCATCTCGCGCTCTCGGCGGTCTCCAGCGGGCGGGGTGGCTCCCAGCGCACCGCCGATGAGGCGTCCCAAGAAGAGGCGCAAAGGCCAAGGAGGTGGTGGACACTGGAGAGCGCCGATGGCGTGCCGGCCAGGCGTGAACAACGGGCGCCACCACTCCTGCCGAGTGGTCCCGGCCGAGCGGCCGGGAAGGGCCGGCGTCCTCCATCCATGCGGGACTGTGTGCGGGTCACGTCGGGAAGGATCAGCCATTCCTTTCCCGAATGATGGGGAGGTCGCCGGGGCAGCGGGCGACCCTCTCGTGGCCGGTGGCATGAGTGCATCGGGGACAAGGTGTGGAGTCGGGAGAGCCCTCGGCCCACTACCTCGGCGCTCCATCCCGACATGGCTCGGGACCTATACACGCTCCTCAGCGCTGCTAAGTCCGCCAAGTCGGCGTTGTGGGTAAGCGCCATTTTGCTTATATCCTCTTGGTGAGCTCTGTTCATCATCGAGTTTTTCTTGTGCAGAATCTCACTACACCACTGCCCTCCTCGGCCGGGTGCACGACTCGGTCGTTTGGTCTGACTTTGGTGGCGCAACTTGGAGTTGCGCCGCCCGGCTCGAGGCGGCGAGCGGTCGGGACCGAGGCGGTTCTTCTTGCCGGCGGCGGCGCGGACATGGCGCGGAAGTCGCTCGTCGACCGCCGAGCTCGAGGCCGCCTCAGCGGAGGCCGGGCTGCGAAGCTCCTCCGGCGGCGGAGAACCGCCTCCGGATGGAGAGGCCTCGGGGTTGGCTGCCAAGCGACCTCGAGGAGGCGGCTGAGCCGCCGAAGCCCTTGCGCGGTGGAAGAGTCGGCGAAGGACCGGGAAGCGATCGCGCATACAAGAAGTCGGAGGGCTTCCTCCTCGGCACTGGCCGGACGGGCGGGTGTCGTCTGCAGTGGGTACAAAGTTGCCTGGCCGGTTCGAGCATGTCCTCCGGGCTCGATGGTGAGAGGATCGCCGTGTCATGCCCGAGATCGGGAGTCGACATGCTGGCGAGTTCCCTTCGGCGGCAGCCTTCACGAGCTGCGGCACGAAGACTTCTTTTCTTCTTTTGGAGGGCTTTCCCTTGCTTTTGTAATGCTACTTCCCCACTTAGGGGCACATTTTGTAATCAAAACTCTTTTGGCAATACAAATATGTTTTCTTCATACATTCTCAGACTTCCTTGAATGTCACGAGTTTGACATCGATTTACCTCCGTTTTGTCCTTAGACAAAATATTTCTGAGTTGTGGGCGTTCCAAGTCCTCGGAGGCTGCTTTGATCATAGTCGCGGCCGGGCGTTCGGTCGGACTACCTTGGATTACTCGGTAGGGGCCTTCCCACTTAGGTGCAAGCTTGCCCCTTGAGTGGCGGGGTCGCTTACTTACGCCTTGCGTGGGACTAAGTCGCCCATCCAGAAATTCGGCGCACCCTCTTGTTGTAACTCCTGGCTACATACATTTATGCCGGCATTTTTACGTGTCGCGTTGGCCTGCGTTCTTCCAGCAGTCTAGGCCAGCCAGAACTCCTTGGGCGAGGTGGATTCCTCATGGTTCTCCACCGGAATGTTGGGATGATCACTCGGCGGTAGGGCGCTTCCACGCCCGAATGCAAGGCTGTAGGGGACTCGCGGCGTCTTGAGTGATCGCGAGGACCATAGGATGTTCGGGAGCTCGTCGACCCGGCTCGTCCGGGCTTCCAAGTCCTTTTCTAAGTCCATCCGGGATAGATCGGTTGGTTACCTCGGCAAGCCCGTTGGTGCGGGGTGGGCCACCGAGCTAAACCTCATTTGGATGTGATAGGTCGCCGAACTCCAGGAACCGAGTCTTGTGGCGGAGGTGCCGTTATCGATGATGATAACGTTGGGCGAACGAATCGGGTCACGATGTTCTTCCATCTGACTGTTCGACCCGTTCGTGTAATGGTTGCCGAGGGCTCGGCCTCCACCCACTTGGTGAAGTAATCTATTCCCACAATAATATGTCTCCATTGGCCGGACGGGGAAACGGCCCAAGAGGTCCATTCCCCATTTGGCGAAGGGCGAGCGCGATCCATGGAGGCGGCGGGACGCGAGGCTGCGGGGCTCGGGCACTGGCGGCAAGTGTCGCACCGCCGCGCGAAAGCCTTGGCGTCTCGGTGCAGCGTAGGCGATAACCACTGGCGCGCTTTGAAGGCCAAAGTTCGGCCGCCCATGTGCTCCCCACAAATCCCGCCGTGGACCTCGGCGAGAATCGGTCCGCCTCTTCGGGATCTAAGCATCGTAGTAGGGGTGGGAAAAGACCTTTGTAAGTCGGTCGCCCGATTTCCACGATACCACGCTGAGTTGGCGGAGGCGCGTGCCTTGCCCTCATCGGTGGCGGGGATCCTCGCGTTTGTACTTGGTACTTCCTGGATCACGTTGGTGGGGTGGTCGGGACTCGGGATCCCGATCTCCATGATGGTCACCGGCCGGTGTGTCGACTCCTCGACCTCGGGATGTCCCTGCGGATCGGCTCCGAGGCGGTTTGAGCTGATGCGCGCTGGCTCGTTAGGACACAGGCACCTGGGCCAGTGAAGCGGGAAAGTTAGAGGTTTGGGCTTTTACCTCGGTCGGTATCCGGACATGGTCGAGTCGCGCGATACTCTCCACCAACTTGCTCGGCGACAAGTTGGGAATCCGTGAGAATGTGGATTGCTCCTAGTTGCATCTCGGCGTAAGCGGAGGCACATAGCGGCGCCTCGTATTCGGCCTCGTTGTTTGTGGCGGGAAGCGAGCGGAGAGCGGCTCGAAAGCGTGTCGTCGGGGTCCTCAAAATGAGTCGTGCGCCGGCTCACAGGGCTGGAAGACCCATCCACGTCACGGCATCGGTCTCGGTGGATTGGCTCAACGCCTTACGCTTCGGTGGTGTCAACTCCGAGATGAAATCGGCCAAGGCACAGGCCTTGATGGCATCCTCGGCTTGTAGCGGTCGAACTCGGATAGCTCCACCGACCACTTTAGGAGACGCCCGCTCGTCAAACTTAGAAAGAACTTGGCGCGAGGGTTGGTCGTCGATTACCTCAATCGTATGGGCTTGGAAGTAAGGCGTAGCTTCGAGCCGCTAGAATGAGTGCCATTGCCAGCCTTTCAATGGGAGGTTAGCGCTGCTCCGGCCCACGGTGCACATGGCTGGTGTAGTAAAACGGGTGTTGCGCTTCGGAGGCTTCTTTCACAAGCACCGAGCTTACTGCATGCTGGGATGCTGCCAGATAGAGGTGAGTTTTCTAGGCGGACAGGGTAAGTCGGGGTAGCTCGGAGAGGTGCTGCTTCAGGGCGGCGAAGGCTTTCTCGCACTCTGCCGTCCATTGAAAGTTCTTCGGGTCTTTGAGGACTCGGAAGAAAGGGAGGCACTTATCTCCCGACCGGGATAGAAACCGGGATAGAGCCGCTATCCTTCCGTTAAGGCATTGAAGCTCCTTAACGGTGCTTGGAGATCTCATGTCGGTGAGAGCTCGGATCTTCTCGGGGTTGGCATCAATTCCTCTCTCGTGTATGATGAACCGAGGAACTTGCCCGATGTCACGCAGAAGGCGCACTTGGCGGGTTGAGCGCATCCCATACCTTCTCGGTGTGGCGAAGGTTTCCCGCAAGTCGTCAAGGTGTGCAGCCCATGCGACTTTTCACGATCATGTCGTCCACATAGACCTCCATATTTCGCCCTATTTGCCGGCGAACACCTTATTCACCATCCTTTGGTAGGTGGCGCTGCATTCTTTAACCGAATGGCATAACTTTGTAGAAGTAGGCTCACAGGGTGTGTGGAAAGGCTGTATGTTGCGATCCTCGGGGCCATCGGATCTGGTTTATGCAGTAGGCGTCCATGAAGGAGAAAGCAGGCGTACCAGGTTGAGTCGACCGGTTAGTCGATCCTTGGTAGAGGAAGCAATCCTTGGGCGGGCCCGATTTAGATCGGTGTAGTCAACGCACATCCTCCGGCTTCCATTAGGTTTCTTGGCGAGGACTACATTGGGCAGCCAGCGAGGAACCGGACCTCCTTAATGAAGTCGACGCCAGAGCCTATCAACTTCATACGCACGGCTTGTTGGCGCTCGAGGGGGCGAGGCGGTCTTTGTCTCACCGTGGCGGTCGAGAGATATGTAGGTGGTGTTGGGAGACCTGAGTCGATTCGGAGGTCGGCGGTATCGAGCAAAGACATGGCGCTTTCTGGAGAGGCGATGAGTTGCGCCCGCTCTTGATCACCCAGTCCGGGCCAATCCCGGTATCCGTCGGGGCGGTCATCTTGCGTGGAATATTAACGCCGGGTTTGTTGGCTCGGGATGCTCGGTGGCGCTGCGCCCACCGTGGTCTTCGAGGCGGTTCGGCCTTTTCCTCTTACCGGGTCAAGTAACACCGCTGGACTCTTGAGGTCTCCCGCACCTCCCGACTCCGGCGGTAGGGAACTTGATGTCCGGTGGTATGTGGGACGAACGGCCCTTAGCCGGATTGAGGTGGGTCGGCCCGGGATGGCGTTATGCAGCGATGGGAGAGTCGACCACGGAAAAGTTACCGGCCGAGTTTTGGCCTTGAGTCGCCAGGGTCAATGGTAGGAATTCTTGCACCCGCGCGGCGAGATCGAGTCGCCCGATGGCCGGTGGCGCCGAGTGCAAAGGCTTTAGGGCTTCCTTGGCAGCCCGGCTTGAAGGCCTCGAAGTAGAGGATGTCGGCGGAGCTGCCGATGTCGACCATGATCCGCCGGACTGTGCGTTGGCAATTCGGGCCGACACCACCACGAGCATCGTCATGCTCTGTTGCTCCCTTATCCCCGAGAATGTGATCTCGGCTCGGAGGAGGGTGGTATTCCCGGTCGCGGCGGCTTCGGGCATAAGCCCTTGGCCCGGCGCTATGTCCCCCGGCGGGTCCCGGTGATTACATCGATATGTTGCTCGACCGGGCCTTCGGGGCGTAGGGATGGTGCCCGCGGATGCTGGAGGTATTGATCGAGGTGACCTCTTCGGATCAGCTCTTCAATTTGTCGCTTCAGCTCGTGGCATTGCTCCGTGTCGTGCCCGTTTTGCCGATGAAAGCGGCAATATCGGGAGCTATCGGCCAGCTGTCGCCGGCTTTTCATTTGAGGTGGCGGCCTGAGCATTCCTCGCTCCTTAATCTGGAGGAATATTTGCGTCCGAGATGCCTTCAAGGGGGGAGGTGGCGGCTCAGCCGCGTATGGATCGGGGCGGCCCATGCGGCGCCCTTGGTGCGAGGACTCCGCCAGTGCCGATCCCGTCGGGATGGGTAAGTGCCCCCTCGGTCGTTCTTCCTTCCTTCCCGACATCCAGGACACGGCCGCCACGAACTGACTTGCTCGCTGAAATATTTCTGAGATGGACATGGGGGGTCGCTCCACCAAGGAGCAGGAGAACGTCGACGGTCGCAGCCTCATCATGAATGCTGCACCAATAGCGGCGGGTGAGCATCCGATAACTCCGTACCTCGTGGTGAACCTTCGCACGAAGTGGGAGAGGGTTCGTCCTCCATACGCTTCAAACCCGGGAGGAGGCGCGGAAGGCTTCGAGTGGCGCAAATGCGCCAAAAGCGTGGCTCGAAGTCCTTGGCGAGCTGTTCGAAGGATGTCACCGACCGCTTTTCAGATCTTGTACCATGCGGGCGGATCGCTCAGCGTGGTGGGAGCATACGCACATCAAGGCGTCAGAAGTTCCATATAGGGCCATTTGAGCCGGAAGGCGGCGTGATCGGTGGATCAGACCCCATCATAGAAGTCGATGGAGAGGCGGAAGTTCAGGGCCTTTGGGTATTCCGTATGTATCGTCGTGACGGGGACTCCGGTGGGACACTTCCCTCTGTTCTTCTTTGGACTTCGGACGTCCCTTTGCACCTCCTCAAGCGTGTATGCGATGGGACGGATCCCGAGCCGAAAGCAGGTCCGTCAGTGCGAAGCCTCGAGTTGACGGGGCGTCAAGTTTTCAAGAGCACAGGTTCGTCTTTGAACCGGCGGGAGGCTGGAGAAGATAGTGCAGCGGCATCGCCTCATGATCTTTGGGGAGAGGTTCCGGCGTTTGAAGGGTCGGCTCTGCGCCTCACTGGAGCGGCGAGGAGGGCGGCACTGGGCAGTGCTGCGGTCGGACACATTGGGAGAGGTCACGAAAAGGCCTCCAGTAGCAGTGGGAAGCGGTGGAACACGACTAGGCGGGTAGAGCGGCGTCGCTAAATATGTTCCAATAGCGATCTATAGTTGCGCGGTATCGTCCTCCCGGGGTTGGTGCGGGACCTCGTAGCAGTGCGGCCGGAAAGCGATCTTTCGTCCATGTGCGTTTAGGGGCGGAGCGGGTAGTTTTCCAGAGGCCCTCCTTCTAGCGCCAATCTGTTAGAAACAACTTTTATCGTGACCGGGGCACGTGGCGAAAATCCGGAGCCAGAAGTCGTCTCGGTGTGGTTCGGGCCGTCGATGGCTCCTGCTCGCGCCGTCGAGCTCTCGAAAAGCGGCTGCGCTCCTCGGCCTTGAGGGCGAGTCTGCGGCAAATGGTCGGATGCTCCACTTGAGCCCCTCGGCCAGAAATCGATGTCGGCTGTCGGCGGAGTTCCTCGAGAGGAATTGCGGGGTGTCAGAGTCTACTCACCTCCCGGAGTGTTTATGGGAAGAAGAAGAAGATGAAGATCATGATCAGTCAGATCCCCTCTCTCTGTCCTACATTGGGTTAAATAGGTTGGGCGGAGGAGAGTGCCAGCCCATGCGTAAGTGGTGTGCAGGTGCGACCACGCAGTCGGTGCCGTGGTCGGTGGGCGGGTAGTTGGGGCGATGCTGAGGAGAAGCGACGTCGGGCTGTCACATCATGGGTGGTTGGAGCGCAGGAGGGGCGATGACGTCAGCCAGTTGTACGACAGAAGACCAGGTGTCTCGTCATACTTAATATCCTTATCACAACCTATCTCAAGTTAATTACTATTAAGGATATCGTGTCATGTTGAACAATCCATTCATCAAAAACAACTAAAGAAAGCTATTCTGAATCACTATCATTTACTTAGATGCAACAATTTGTATAATTCACGATCCAAGGAAATAAAGAAGTGACTCAACTCATTGTCATTTACTTGACTTCACTAATGTGTTGAATCATTCAATTGAGCCAATAATTTATCATCAAAGATTAGAGATTGAATCAGTAGCTAACAGAAGCAATCAAATACTCAAGAGTGTTGATTTTAAAGCATCAATCTCTAATGCAATGTATTAAGGACATCAATTTGTCTCAAGTTAATTGCTATTAAGGATATTGTGTCGTGTCAAACAATCCATTCATCATCGAAAGCAACCAAAGAAAACTACTCTAAATCACTATCGTTTACTTGACCTAGTGATTTGTTCAATTCTTGAATGGAGAAAATAAAGAAAAGTCATTCAAATCATTGTCATTTACTTGACTCTACTAATGTGTTGAATCTTTCAACGAGTCGAGAATTTTTAATCAAAGGTTGGTGATTGATTTAGCAATCAAATATTTAGGAGTATTGATTTTGGAACAATAATCTCTATTGCAATGTACTAAAGACATCGTGTGGTGTCAAACAATTCATTCACCAAAGGCAATCAAAGAAAACTAATACGAATCACCGTCGTTTTCTTGACCCAGCAATGTGTCTCATTCTTGAACAAAGAAAATAAAGAAAAATCACTAATATCATTATCATTTACTTGATTTCATTAATTTATTTGAATCATTAAATTAAGCTGAGAATTTATCATAAAAGATTGATGATTAAATATCATTCAATTGAGCCAAGAATTTATTATAAAAGTTTGGTGATTGAATCAGTGGCTAACAGAAGCAATCAAATACTCAACAATGTTGATTTTGGAGCATTAACCTCTATTGTAATATATTAAGAACATCAACTTATCTCAAGTTAATTTCTATTAAGGATATCATGTTGTGTCAAACAATTTATTCAATGAAAATAATCAAAAAAAGCTACTCCGAATTACCATCGTTTACTTGACCAAACAATTTGTCTAATTCTTGAATAGAGGAAATAAAGAAAAGTCATTCAAATTATTATCATTTACTTTACTCTACTGTATTGTATCATTCAATTGAACTGATATGTGTCATCAAAGATTTGTGACTGGACTAGTATGTAGTCAAATACCTAAGAGTGTTAATTTTAAAGTATTAATCTATTTTGTAATATATTAAAAATATCATTTTATCTCTAGTTAATTGCTATTAAGTGATATAAATTTTAATTTTGTTGCTACAATAGCCATTGTGACTTATTTGATCCTCAATGGTTTCTCTGTATACAACCACATGTAAGTGCATCAAGTTCTAAATACAACACAACAACAAGCCCTTCCATTGTTGCAACTGATTAGTTATAGAGTATTGACATGTTCATTGTACGCTTGCATCCAACATCCAAAGTAAGATTATTGCTATTTCGGATAAGAAAACCAGGCTCTCGTGCAGCATCCATATTATTAGAGACATTATAATTGAGCTGATGCCAATTCTCAAAGGGAGGATATCATTTTACATATAATTGACATATCTGTTTGGATCCTTCAGACAAATCATCCCTTGTATAATAGTAAGATTGAAACTAGAATCACATAGCCACATGTGAGAGGATAGAGAGGGTATCCAACTTATGTGTGTGTGTGTGAAAATTTTCTATGATTGTTTAGCCAATCAGTCACCTGATTAGCTTTCAATTATAATGAAAAGGAATTATTGTAATAGATTTTTCAAGAAGTAATTATGGATTTAGTGATAATGATTATGCTAAAAAGATTTGAATAATCTTAATTTAAGCAAAGATGTCGATTTTTACATTTGACAAAAAAAAATTCCATACGATTGATCCTGAATAATTAAAACATTATGATTTTTAATTATAATTGGAGAAAACTTTATAATTGCATATCACCCTGTCAGCATGATTGCAATACTTGTTATCTCTCGATTGCAAGTCCTGGCCATAACCAGAGGAGGAAAAGCTACATCGAAGACAAATAATTAGCTTCTCCGAATTCCTATTTTGATCATGTTTAACCATGGCACATAACAGGCTACGTTGCTGCAGACTGCTTAGCGACTTCACCAGTACGACGAGAGCTCGCTTCAATTGGAAGCCATGACAAGTACAGTTCAAGTTCCATTATTTCATCCTGCAATGATCAGGCACATCATTCTAATAATGTTTTCTGTAATTTCCTTCTCCCACAAAAAATTATTGGATTTGCACCTCTTTCCTCCTGTTCAATCATGAGCCAAGAGGATCATATCTCCAGGGATAAATGCCAATACTCAACCAACCTGTTCAATCATGCACTATGAACACCGACACCAATCTGGGCTTCAACCTTTGCTGGGTGAAGTCCGCGAGTCCTTTTTGGACCAGCCTTCGATCAATGTGGTCAACAGCAACTATGTCAGTAACAGAGTTGTCGTGTAAAAGGCAAACCCAGTGCTAACGAAATACTTGGTAACTTCATTCCCGTCAGGGACAGAAAGAACCCCTCTGCAATGGTGGCAACTATGTGCAGGCAAAACACCCATTTGCCCTGTAGTTGCTATGACGACAATGCAGCTTGAGATCAATGTGCACTCAAAATTGGCCAGCACCAGGCAACATTACCGTGTAAGCCCAGCTTTTGCTGGCACAAGTTAGAAACAACAATGAATGCAATCCTCGGTTCCCACTTGCCAATCATCAGCTGGTAGTCAGTTTGTTGTCATGAAACAATTATATTCATTAACTTCATGGAATCAAACCACTAATACGCACTGCATTGCCTTGAAAGCCAAAATGGCCATGACCAAGAAAGCTTTTCCAGGTATTAGATAGACTAAACTGACATAGCACTGTCAGATTTAATTCCTACATAGGAACATTTTTTAAAAGAATGTGAGTCAACTATCATCTGAAGAATCTCTTTTAAATCCTTGGATAATATTTCAAATGCTTAATAAAAGATTGCTTAACTTGGTTAGCCGAAACTATCATGCTTATAGTCCATCAAGAAAATGCTGTCTCATGATTAACTGACACATTAACCTAATAGATTTGAACCATAGATCCAAAATGCCTATGCCTAAGCTAATGATAAGAGACTCATCTGCTCCTACAAATTAACTTACTGCTTCCCTGCTGCTTCCCTGATTTAAGGATTGATATCCTCTACAAATATGATAAAGAGTTGGCTCTTCTTCGGATAATTCTAAAGATAGTCTCTTCTCTTAGTGCTCGAAAAGCAAAAGGTCCTAACCATGATTGAAAAACCTTTTAATGTTATCCCATTTCAGATATATGAATGCATTTTTAAGTTCAGATAAGTTTATTTTCCTTTCTATGATCCACTAGCCTGTGATTACAATTAATGACAAGATTTGGAATTTTTAAGTTTCCTGATTCACCAAATATCCACATCTGATTTGTAGAAAAGGTCCAATTTTCCATACATATATACATAACAAACATTATATATATATATATATATATATTAGAACATAAAATAAATGATCAAGAAAGCATCAGCATAAATCATTAGGTGATGAAAAGGTTTAAGTACTCTTCCAGCTCATCTATTTGTTGCATTGTGCATCATCTTTGTTCCAATGCTTCCTACATCCCCATTAAAGAAAAAGGGAATTGCCCAAGTGTTGACCAATATTTGATGATTCAAGTGGTATCCAAAATAGTTTAGGTGAGGGATCAGCTAATACACCAACTTGGTCAAAGCTTTGAATAGATCAGAGAGTATGACAAGTTTCTTATGTATGGGTTAGGAATTGGAATGATGCTAGAAGTAGTGGGGAAGAAAACTTAGCACCAAAGAGAACCTTGAGATGCTTATCATGGATTAGGAATGTTGACCACCACCATTTTTATTTCCTGCAGATCAACAGGCATACCCAAGTCAAATGTTTATGACACTGAGCTTCTGTGTAAACTTGAGACAACTCTACTACTCTTCTATGCATGTCATGTTTCACTTCTCGCATTCTTTTTCTGTGTGGTTAAAAGCTTTATAAGTACATCCGAAGCAAGCATTGGATTCAGCCGTGGTATCAAGTTTTGTAGTTGGGTATATATGAGGCATCAGAAGAGGCTCGAAAAGAAATGATATCACATTATTTAATTATGGTTCTGACCAATCTATAGTCTTCTTATAAAAAAGATTTGACATTCCTCAATTGCTCCCATGACTTCATGATTTCTGTAAATCACATAATTAAAGAATATTTGACCCTTTCATAAACAAAGGGTGATCGGTAGTTCTAAAAGTTTAAGATGATCAATATACAGAATCCCAGTTGGAGCAGTAAAGAAGCAAATTAGGGTGCAGGCATGGATGCATGCGTGGGTTTCCTAACGACATACAACTCCCCGTTAAGTATACAAAGACGAGTTGAGGCTAATGACGGCATCCATCATGTCCGCAAACCGAGCGAGAGCATAATTTTGCGGTCAGCTCTCTGTCTTGCTTATGCAGAGGTTTTTATCTTAATTTTGTTAAAATAATGAGAATAGGGATTCAAGTATGAAATATATTGGTTTCTAAGATGAAAACCTCTACATAAGGTGTATATAAGTATTGCTTTTTTTTATTTAATTGATTTTTGCATTAAAATGTTAAGTAAAATTATAGAATTTATTATTAGTTTAAAAAATAAAAAAAAGTTTACTCACACATTGATTAAAATATGATATCTATTACTTATACAACAATATACTAACCAACTCGAATACTCAACAGAAATACGATATGATTTATTATTTTATGTATCACTATAATCACATTCTCTTTGAGTAAAATATAAATATTTCATTGATCAATTTTAATTTTTAGTAATATATAATTAATATTATTGTGTTATATTTTATTATATTTTGAATAATTATATATTTTTATTTTTTAAATTAGATAAACAATTATTTATTAGTAAACTTATAATATATAATATTAATTTGAACCTTTTTGGATTAACAGATCAAATCGATTCAATTGGAGGAAGAAAGGGGAAGTTCTCTTTAAAAATAAAAAAAAGTGTTCAATTGATCGGTTTAATTTATCTGTTCAATAATTTAAAAAATAATTTTTAAAAAATGTATATTAAACCACGATGCTTACATATGAACTCCAACCTATTATCGATTTCATTTCCATATTATGGGCCACTTGGATTTCGGCCGTGCTTAAAGATCCATCGGAGGAGGAAAAGGAAGAGGAGCCCATGAGCTCGAATTTTGCAAGGATATAGTGATAGATGGGCAGAAAGTGGGGTTAGGGGATCTGTTTCTGAAGGGAGAAGGAGAAGGTTGGTGTATAAAGAAGTGGTGGAAGGTACAACATTGATGGGGTGGGTGGCGTTGTGGAGAGAGAGAGAGAGAGAGAGAGAGAGAGAGGAAGAGGTGGCTTCCAAACCGCGACCGGTCGCGGGATCCATGCCAACAAACCATTGGAAAAGCTTGCCTGGTCTGCCCTCTGTGGTTGATGCGATAATATATGCATGTGGCGATCGAGCGGTTCAGTGTCATAACATTCTTCCCTCCAAACCCTGAACACATCTAATGCTAAACGTCGCCGTAGTTAAAGCCAGTCGATCCTCCGACATCTTTGCTCTTCCTTCCTCTTTCACCGGTAAACGTCTTAGTTTACGTGGCGTGCCTGAGATGTTGCAGCTCAGCTCCTTGAACTTGAGATCGCCGCTTCTTCCTCCAAAGTAGTAGGAATAAAAGTAGTTCGGAGAAACGAAGCGTTGTTGTATGGACGGTGCAGACGTCGAGACCACGATTAAAAAGTTGGGCAAAATTATTTGTATTATTATAATAATTATTATGTATTCTCTAAAAAAATCTTTAGTTTTCTATTTTTTCTTCGAGATCTCCCTCTTTTTGCTTAAGTCTCGTAAAATATTTTTTATCTTTTAAAAGACGATATTATCTTGGCCCCACCTCTTGCTCTCAATACTAGTTTTGTGCTTATCTTGATTCTTATTCTCGCTCTTACCATTGTCCTTCATTGTTATTGTGCATCCAAGACTACATTACCTCGAGAAAGCTCCAAGCTCGTGCCCCCATCCACTATCTCTACTCTAATCCTTGTCTGTCATTTTTATCATAATATACTAAATTTGTGCTATCCTCTTAAGACCTCCCTATCTCGACACTCCTGATAAAAACATGAACAAGGAAATTAAGGGAGAGGGAGATCCTAGGGGTCTCGGAGATTATCATCATTTGCTGTGGAGGTGATCGTTACGAGAATCGATGGGAGTTATTGTTGTGACAAAGCAAAACAGAGGTGGTGCAATAGTAACATCATCGTGATGGTAATTCCCATAATATGGTGAGGACAAACCACAATGAGATCGTGACAGAGTTATTGTAAACGATAAAATAATAAAAATAATCTATAGGGGTGGATAAATTCAGGTATTAGTCACAAGTAGTTAGAAGAACAATATTGCACGATCTAGAAAATATATTATATTCTAATTCAGCTGGCATAGTAAATTCAGTAAATTAGTTTTTATTTTTTAATCAAATTGGTACTCCTGTATCAAAGTTTTGATTAAAGACAGACATCTTTTCCTATCAATCCCTTATTATAGCAAAATCCAAAAACTTTAATCATTTGCGTTTGACCGGTGGAATAGAGATGTAGAAACTCAATTATTAATAACTCTTCTGTGACAATAAGAATATTCATATTAATTTTGCATATCTTTTTGAAGTTTTAATTTAAATGAACGTGGATTCAATGATGCAAATTTAAGCCAAGAAGAGCCCATTGTATCATCAATTAAGACATTACTAATGAAGGCGTTAACCAAAACAATAATCGATGGTCCAATAAACCACATTACTTCCTCCTTATGTATAATATACGTATATTATTGTTTAGGGTGAAGAAGATCATATGATGTTCAGAGAGTGTGCCTCCTTTAGGTAGCAATCGATACATAGAATAATGCGTGTACTGTTTGTCTAAAGCCAAACAGAATATTTCCTATTGAATTGTTTGATTGATTTGGTGTCCATGTTACTCTTGTCAATTTATAATGTGATATAATCTGAGGTTGAGTTCTTTAGTGATATTGTGATATTTTACTTGTATTTCTGTACTTAAAAGAAAAAACTTTTCATAATCTTTTTCGTTTGCTACAACTAATGGGATTAATATCAAGAAGAAAGAAAAAAGAAGGAAAAATTGAAGGTGTGGTGATACTGAGAAGGGAATTTGTCAAACATCAAAATAAGTGTTTCTCAACTTAAAACAAGTTTGCATAAATAAAGAAAAAACACATCTTTATTACAAGCATACACATTATAACCTCAATGTAGATTGTTTAGATCTAAGCTTTTGTCAACACCTTGCGCAATCACATGATGTCCGCCAATGTGGAACATCTCTCAACAGACTTCACCCTTGAAATAATAACTCTTTATTTCTTCCTACGCTTTTATATTATATAATACATAGAGAGATAGATAGATATACATATGTATTATGATGAGCACCCTAGAATTAATGTAATGTAGCAGGAACAAAGTGGTGCTCTAATTAAACTTTTGTGAGGTGTCTCCATGTGGAGATCAGCTTCTTGTTTCCTCGATTCTGCTCCAATGATCCATCTTATAACTTAATGTGATAATAAAGTAATTTACTTCTCATTAGTACCAAGCTAAAACTATAATGATTTGTATAGGAGAAAATGCCCTCACGAGCTAAAATCATGTGACGGTGTGTTGTGATAAGATATGCAAACCGTGAGCGAATTACATACTGATTGATACTAATGTTATTGCTATTGCTATTGCTCTAAGTAGGATGAGTCATGTTCGACCCCCTATAACAATAGAGTTAGAATTTGTTAATTAGATTATGAATCACCTTATGAGCATAGAAATGAACACCATAACCATTGTTGTATGAAGTAAATAATTGCTCATAAACCATAGGCAGAGAACTCATATTTTGATGACCTTAAGTTTTGACAAACAACTACATAGACAAACATCAACAAATCATATAATAGAATCACTATAGCACGTACAAAAAGGAAAAATTAAAATCATGTGAAGGTGTGTTATGACAAGACAAGCAAACCATGAGCCTCTTACATACTGATCGATACTAAGTTGGATGAGTCATGTCGACCGTCTCTAATAACAGTCACCATAGTTTCCTTTTGTATTTTGCCATGGTCACTAACATCATCACGTATAGCTTGTCAAACATGCTATCAATGGCGTGGAAGTACATGATCCTCCATGTCCGTAGCAACAAAAGGCTTCCACAAATCATCCAAAATCCGATAATAAATCCTAGCGTGATGCTCGTGTATAACCAAAGTGTTTCCATTCTGCTCTTAGAAGAATCTTTATTTTGCACTTCTTCATCAGCCTTCATTATATTCATTGTACAATTTTTTGTAAGAGGAGGTCCGCATAGATTTGAATTGCCAGCATAGACAGATGGATCATTTAAAGTTTGCAATTGGCTCCCAGTGGGGATTTTACCCGAGAGATTATTATACGACAAGTTCAAATCATTCAAGAAATTTAAAGCTGCCAAGGTCGAAGGAATTGTACCCGAGAGATTGTTTCTTGAGAGGTCGAGGATTTCTAGCTGTTGCATTCCATCAATGTTGCTTGGTATCTCCCCTGTTAGGTAATTCCCAGATAGATTTAAGCTCCGCAGGCCATGCAAATTTCCCAACTCTCTAGGGATGCAACCGGACAAACCATTGTTGGAGAGATCAATAACTGTATCGATTGAAAGTAGCATGGTGTTGAATTCAAGTTCACTTCCTTTTGTGAAGAGCCACATGTAATCCTCATAGTAAATATTATGAAAGTACAAACCCTTTGAAGGAGAGCCTTTCAATGCACTAAAATTGCCAAAGCTGTTTGGTATTATTCCCAAAAGATGATTATTTGAGAGATCCACTATCTGAAGAGATGTAAGATGGGATAATTGAGGAATGCTACCGGTAAAGGCATTCGAGCGTAGGTTGAGAGTCCTTAAGTACGGTAAACTTCCAATCCAATTTGGTATATTACCGACGAATTTGTTGTGGGCCAGATCAAGAGTAACTAATCCGGTAAACTTTCTGAAAGAAAGAGGGATTTGTCCTAGAAAATTATTGTGGTTCAAATGTAGAGACTGTAGACTTCGTAAACTGCAGAGGGAGTCAGGAAGTTCTCCTTGTAATTTGTTGCTTGATAAGTCTAAGATAACTAAGCTTGAAGAATTTTTCCAGCAATTAGGAAGCTCCCCTGACAAATTATTTTTAGAAAGCCTAAGCACTACCAAAGATTTGATTTGACAATAAGAGAAGGGGATGCCACCACTCATATTATTCGTAGATAGATCGAACCATCGTAAAGTTGGCATTGTGTTTGAGATTTTTGGAAAGAATTGTGGCACCTCACCCGTAATCTTGTTGTTGGAGAGATCCAAATATCTGAGACTTGGCATCATATTTAATATGTTTCGAGGAAGATACCCTGATAACGAGTTATTGCTGAGATCCAACATAGTTAGATTTGAAAAATAATATGGTACATCACCGCCAATCATATTATTGGAGAGATCCAAATACTCGAGACCGGATGGAAGCCAGTTGGGAATCGTTTCTTTGATACCTGCATTTGATAAATCTAATTCATCAAGAGTGGTTTGTGTTCGGAGCCATTTCGGAAATTGGGGCATGGGTAGTATTTGGCAGAATTCCATCAAAAGGGTATTAAGCTGAAAGGGAGGGATCCAATCATCGCTTTTGTTCAAGTATATAGAGTTGTAAGAAATGACCAAATATTTCAAACTTGATAGATTAGCAAGGTCGTCCTCCGATAAGCTCAATGAGTTATTGTAGAGATCCAAATGGACGAGGCTCTTCAACCGTTTGATGCCTTCTGGAAACATCCCATTCAAATAATTGGATTCTAAATCCAAATATTGTAGCATAGAGAGGTTTCCAAGAGATGCGAGTAATGATCCATGAAGAGAGTTGCAAGAAAGATCCAAATGCTCGAGACTAGAAGGAAGCCCATCGAGAATCATATCTTTTACTTCTACAAGTGAAAATATAAAGCATGAAGGCATATTTGTGTTTGGAGTCATTTTGAAAATTAGAGTATTTAAAAAAATAATAATAAAGAGCTTGAAGCTATAGATAAATCAAATAATAGTACGCTTAGCATTGTGTTTGACATTCTTGGATGAAAATGCCCTAAGAAGAAGTTATTTGAGAGAAATAAATACCTCAGTTTTGGAAAGAATTATGGTATCTCACCTGTAATCTTGTTGTTGGAGAGAGACAAATATTTGAGTCTTGGCATCATATTTAATATTTTTGGAGGAAGATATCCTGACAAAGAGTTATTGCTGAGATCCAAGCTAATTAGATTTGGAAAATATTGTCGTACATCACAGGTGATCTCATTATTGGAGAGATACAAATGCTCAAGACTAGAAGGAAGCCAGTTGGGAAGCGTTTCTTTGATGCCTGCACTTGACATTTGTAGTCGACGAAGAATCGTTTGTGTTCGGAGCCATTTTGGAAATTGGGGCGTTGGCCCTATTTGGCAGAAATCCATGGAGAGGCTTTGAAGCTGAAAAGGAGGGATCCAATCATCGCTTTTGTTCAAGTATATAGAGTTGTATGAAATGTCCAAATATTCCAAACTCGATAGATTAGCCAGGTCGTCCTCCGATAAGCTCAACGAGTTATTGTAGAGATTCAAATCAACAAGGCTCTTCAGTTGTCCGATTCCTTTCGAAATCGTCCCATTCAAATCATTGGAATACAAAACTAAATGTTGCAGCAATGATAGATTCCCGATAGATGCAGGCACTGATCCACAGAGAGAGTTGGAAGAAAGATCAAGAGATTTGAGATTCTTGATGTTCCCTAGCCAATCCGGAAAGGAACCACTCAGCTGGGTGCGTCCGAGGTACAATTCCTCTATTGTATTCCTAAGACATCCAGAGAAAACCATTTCTAAATTGGCAAGCACATCGTTAATAGGCACATAGCGTAGGTTGAGAATTTGGAGCTTGCAGAGGTTGGATACATGACCTACTTGCATGAAGCCATCTTGGAGCTCACTCCCAGACAAGTCGAGTGCCTTGAGAGACGTCAACTTCGTAACAGAATCAGGAAAGAATCCGTATAGGTCATTCCCACCAAGATAGAGGAACTCGAGGCTAGTAATATTGAACACCCAATCTGGTATGGTGGAGTTTATATAATTGCCTCGTAAATCAAGAGTGGTGAGAGATGTGAAGTTGACATGAGACGGCGAACGTGGAAAAGTCCCTAAGTCACAACCTCTTAATTCAATCTCTTGGACATGTGGTAACGCGTTCAAATCTTGTAACCAGTTGGCCGCATTTGTAAAACGGACACGAGTCATGTTAAGATGCCGAAGAGAAGTGAGCAGAGAAATCCATCCAGAATTCTCAAGGTACAAGCAGGAGAAGCCATCACCTTCATCATCCCAGTGGCAGTTATAAGAAAGGTCGAGGTGCTGCAAAGTGGATAGATTTCCGAGCTGGTCAGGTACTCTACCCATGAAGCCTGCACCTGAGAGGTTAAGATATGTTAGTCTTCTGAAAGCTCCCAGGAACTTGGGGATAGGTTTGTGCATAAAATAGTTGCCGCTGAGGTCCAGGCGATTAAGTTGTTGGAGAGAACGCAGCGATGGAGTTATGCCACCACGCAGTGCCCATTTGCATCCTGGATCATCATCCGACAAGTCGTACACCACCTGATGAGTGCAGTCCTCGATTAGATACGTCCGACGGGTATTTCGAAGATCCAGCTTGATAACATGACCAGAGATGTTGCTGCAGCCAACTCCTTCCCACGCACAACAGTCCTCCCCGACCCAGGAAGAGAGCCGATCGGAAGGATCATGAAGTCCACGCTTGAAGTCGATGAGGGCTTTCCTCTCCGTCTCTCGGCAGCCATGAGAAATCCCAAGCTCAATAATGCTCAGAACAGCAAGAGAAAAGGTGAGGACAAGAAGAGGGGTTCTCCCGCCCATGTTTAATGATGAGCTCTACCCCTAAAGCCGGCAGCTCTGATATGTTTATATAAGCTAATGTTTGCCCAACACATGCTTGAGTGCCCCCCGTTAGAGGAGAAAGTTGTCAAGAGGGAACTCCTGGATGAGGTTGAACGCTCCACACGAAGATGTGTCCAACAAAATTGTCACTAGTCAAAGTCAAGCAACATAGAATCAAGTCAATGTCCGAAACAAGGTGGACGCTTTTCCATAGCTTAATTTCCATCACAGATGTCATCATAATCCTAATCTACCTGTCAAAGCAATGCATTTATTATGCATCAGATCACATTGCTAACCGAGCTTGATCGCAGGTTTAAGCAGATATCTAATGGTATGATCGGAGATTGTTGATGGAAGTTAAAATCCCTCGTCAATGTACCATGATTCTTATATTGCAAAGTGCGTCAATTATTAATTTTTATTTCTAGTAGAAACTTTGTGTTCTCACATTGTTATAAGTACGATACCTTGGGCACACCTTTCAACCCTTCTGCTGTCTTTTTCTGATTCAATGAAAGTTGTCTTTCTTTAAAAAGAAGAATTTCAAAGAAATTAAGAAATTTACCAAGATTTATGATAAATATTTGAAATATCATACATATTGTTGGAAATTATACGTAGAGCGATTATTTCTACATCTTACATCAACATCAATCGTTAACCAAAGGAGGTAGATTGACGAACTTATCTTCAATCAAGTTCAATCCCAACAGATGTGTATAAATATATTTATTTTTTTATTATCAAATAATAGGAAAATAATAATTATATGTAATTATGGAGGTGCACTTAATTACTCGTTTGTGCTTTTTTATTTTTTTTGTTTTATGAAGATGGCATATATGTATCTTTTGAATGAATGGATTTCTGTTAGACAATAGGACGTTGGAGATGACTTATTATTTATAATAATAAGTATTAATTATTAATATACTGATGAAGATGGTATTGTTATTGTCTAAGAGATGTGTTAATTAACTCCAACGGATACATTTTACACTGTTCTCTATTAATTATAGTTGTCTAAGATATCTTCTAGGCACTTGTCTTCTTATTAATTGTATTAGTTCTAAAATATTTTTCAAATGGATTAGTAGTTAAGCATTTAAATTACTTATCTTTTTTTTTATCAATTATCCTATGATCTTTTTGTGGCATTGAAATTTACAGTAAAATTAGGAAACACCTTTCATCTACTATCAGATGTCATGTCGAACAATGCATTCATGAAAAGTAATCAAAAAAACTATTCTGAATTGTTATCATTTACTTGACATAATAATTTATCTAATTTTAAATTAAAAAAAAATAAAAAAATCACTCAAATCATTTAATTATGTTGAATCATTCAATTTGAATCGAGAATTTATAATCAAAAAATTAGTTATTGAACTAGTGACTAAAAAAAGTAATCACATATTTAGGAATATTGATTTTGGAGCATTAATCTACGTTCAACAATAAGATGTGTCCAACGAAATTGTCACTAGTCAAAGTCAAGCAACACGGAAACAAGTCAATGTCCAATATAAATTTGAAACTCATGGTGGAGACTTTTCCATTGCATACTTTCCACCACAGTGTCGCATTCATAATCCTAATCATAATACCTAATCTATCAGTCGAACCTTCGGGGAAATGATATATTTATTATACAAACAAGCTTGACCGTAGATATAAACATCCAACGGTCTGATTGAAGATTGGTGGTGAAAGTTAAAAGCCCTCGTTCCCTTCAATTGACAAAGTAGCATGGGAAAAAGATAATATAGCATGGGAAAAAGATGAGAGAGACACTACAACATGTTTCATATAAGAAAGCCAGCCATGATTGTGAACGGAATCAAAGAAAAACGCTACCAAAATCGCTATTATTTCCTTAACCCAATTAATAATTTAACTACTTTTTGAAAAGAGTAACCAATGAATAAAAAATTTACTAAAAGTCATTCTCGTTTACTTGACTCGATAATAATTTGGTTATTTTTTTTAAAAAAATAACCAATGAATAAAAAAAGTAATTATTTGACCCAATAATTATTATTATATTTAGTCTTCCTAAGAAGTGGGGTAATTTGTCAACAAAAATTGACCTGATAATTATTTTGTTTAATCTAAGTGGAAAGTTGACGTCTACCCAAGTCATGCTTAATCGATTATCATAGAAAGAAAGAAGAATCCAAATAATAATAATGTATATTATTATTGTATATAGCCAAATAATAATGTAAGTATAATGGTGTTTGAAATATTTATAGTATAATTTTTTACCCAAGTCATGCTTAACCTGATTGTATATAGCCAAATAATAATGTAAGTATAATGGTGTTTGAAATATTTATAGTATAATTTTTTAAGAAAAGACAAATAATAATTATAAAAATATAATAAAGAGTGTACCTTGCTCAGGTTATTATAGAACTCATGAGATCAATTCTCTTTTCACCTAGCTATGTACTTTAAAATTCTAAATAAAAATAGCTAACCAATTTGTAGCTCTATCATATCATGAATCAACTTCTTTGTGTTTCCCAACAGAATTAAAATGCATTCGTTCGGACCCGAGAAATATTATAGAATGTGATTACTCTTCTGTTTATGTTTCCATCAAAACAATCAAGATTTAGACCCTGAACATTATAACATCTTCCATGAAATTTCCGTACTTAAAACATTATGGTGGTTTATAGCGACCTACGGTAACTCTCCAACTTTTTTTATTTGAGCTTGGGACATGCATTAGCACTATTAGTATAAAATATTTCATTTCAAACTTAGCATCATCATCATCATCATCAGTTTTAAGTAAAAATAATTACGAAAATCTAAAAGAAAAGTGACATAAAACATGGTTTTACATTTGCTTTAATTGATTTAGCACAAACCTTCATCTTTTCTTTCTGAGTTTGGGATGATTATTAGTGGTTTTAACATAATATTTCTTTTAAAATCTGATAAAACTATAGTTTTATGTTGACTATCGACCCTTCAAAATTTTCTTTCGAGCTTAAAACAAACATTAGTGGTGTTAGTACAATGTTTTTCATATTAAACTAATTATTATGATTATTATTTTCGGCTTTAGGCAAAACTGATTACCAAAATCTAAAGGAAAAGCGACATAAAAGTAAAACCAACTCAAAATAATGTTCAAATACTTACACCATTTAAGAAAAGAAAATACCGCTAATGTCTGTTAAGTTAGAAGAAAAGGAGGACAAGCTCCATCGTAAAGGGAACATTACCTACCTTGAATGCTCAAGAAGCTTGTACAGATGTATATTGCTTATATTTGGTTATGTTGCCATCACAATGGAAGGTTCCAGGCATGGGGCATATGAATTTGGGCCATCTCTTCGGCGAGTTGGTACATGATGTGTCATCGTGGCAAAGTACCCGAATTTGTTCTCAAACATGTTATCTAATCTGTGAAATAGCTTATAACGATATCTTATTTCTACAGATTCTGAGCTCCAATCTTGATGTGGGCAATCAAGGCGACATGACGCAAGCCGCATCACCCCTTTCCAGCTGATGTCCCTCGGTCGGTGCGTGACCAATTGTAGCCCACGTTGACTTCAGCATCTGACAATGCCCGGTCGTCACCGTCCACGCAATCGTCTGAGCACGTCATCATCCAGCAAGCCGACTGGATGATACTGCGTCTTCACCAACAATCGCCAAGCCTATATAAACGCAAGCCGACTCTAGTATCGGGGGTCACTCTCTCTTCTTCTGCACTAGCAAACACCCTCTAAAGGTAATCTTGACTGACTTGGTCGTCGGAGGGGTCGGACGGATTTCTCCCGACCCGACCTGTGTGCAGGAACAAAGACGGAGTGCTTTTCATAGAGCTCAATCCAGGCCCCTCTTGCCGGCCGACAGACGTCGTCCCCGACACCTCAAGACCAGCTTCCTCGGTCGCCCCAACAGACTCGCAGGTCGGACAAAAGGATCCCCTCCCATTAGGACCCGAACCAAACCGCGTCGGCCCCGAAGCCACGGTGCGAAGTTGTATACACTAACAGAATGGTGCTAGAAGGAGGGTGGCGGATGTCGAGGGATTACCCGACTGACCGAGACGAGCACTTGGACGAGGGGCTTCATCCGAGGGGGGCCTCCGCAGAAGCCTCCCTCCCCGGTGAACCAAGGATGGATGACCCCATCGCAACCTCAGAGCGCTATTGGCGCTTGTTCAATGACCCGGGTCTGCTCCCGCCCGAAGGTGCCCCAGACGCCTCTTCACCTATGACTGCTGAGGCCTTCCAGGACCTCACTCACCAGGTCCAAGCCCTGGCGGAGATGGTACACACCATCATCCCGTTCATCTCTCGATCAACAAACCCACCAGCGGCCCAGCCGCACTAGCAGTCGGAGCCGCCCGCCCAGACTCACATGACACCCCCCACGCTCCTTGTCTCGCCCTCGGCTCGTCGGGTCCCGGGCAGGCAACGGGCTGCGAAAAACCCGATCGGTCGACCCAAGCCCGAGGTGGTATCTTTGGACTCGACTGACTCTTTCCGAGCCCAGCTTCGTTCTGTCAGTCAGCGGCTCGACGAAGTGCAAAGGGAGATTCGCGAGTCAAAGGAGGAGCAAGGGGAAGATACCCACCGGGGGTCCCCATTCGTGATCGAGATACAAGAGCAACCGGTGCCCCCGAACTTCCAACTCCCCTCCATTGATGCATATGACAGCGCCACCGATCCAGTGGATCATGTCACTACTTTCCGAGCTCAGATGGAACTGTATGGAACTTTGGATGTGCTGATGTGTCGGGCGTTCCCCACGACATTAAGGGGACCCGCCTGCGCTTGGTATAGCGCTCTGAAAGGCGGGACAATCGCCTCTTTCGAACAACTCGCTAAGGAATTTGAGCTCCACTTCCTAGCATACACCCGAACGAAGCCTTCCGTCGCCCTCCTCCTCGGGCTGAATCAAAAGGAGGACGAACCTCTCTCCCATTTCGTGAATCGTTTCACCACAGAAATACGGGGGCTATCGGACGCTCACCCTTCTTTATTGATGCAGGCATTTATGGTGGGGCTGCGCCCCTCGAGATTTTTCTGGTCTCTCATTGAGTGACCCCCCAGCTCAGTGACGAAAATGCTTTAGCGAGCCAACCAATACATCTCGGCGGAAGCCTGGATGTCCGGGAGGCGAGAAAAGCAGAAGAGGGGACGGCCGGAACCTCCACGTGGGCAGCAACCCGTGCAGGTTGGATTGGCCCGACCCTTTCGCGTCAAGACCTCCGCTTCCCACCTTGGGTACATCTCAGACATGAATATTTCTCCAAATAAAGGAGAAGGGGTTGCTCAGAACCCCCCACTCGATGAAAAGTCCGCGGGAGCTGGCGGACCGAACTCAGTATTGCCGTTTCCATCGGTAGAATGGGCACGATACCGAGGAATGCCACGAGCTGAAGCAACAGATCGAGGAACTAATTCGGAGGGGACACTTGGGCCGGTATCTTCGGCAAAATGAGAAATCTTCCCCTCATCCTGAGGGTCCTGTTAAGTGACATATCAACATGATCGTAGGCGGTCCGGCCTCCGGAGGAAGCAGCATGTCCGGGCATAAGGCGTACGCCCACGCTGCTGCAACCGAAGGGCACAGACATGCTCCCGAGCCGAAAATCACATTCCCAGCTAAGGGGACTGGCCAACCCGAACATGACGACGCACTTGTGGTATATGTCAGGATTGCAAACGCACAAGTGAAGAGGATCATGATCGACACCGGGAGCTCGGCCGATGTGCTCTACCTGGATGCTTTCCAGAAGCTCAGGCTGCCCGGGGACACCATGGAGCCGATGCATTCAACACTCACTGGGTTTACCGGTAACTCGGTCTCGCCACTAGGTGCGGTCACCCTGCCCTTGACCCTTGGGGATGCGTCGAAGTCAAAGACGGTGATGGCAACCTTCCTAGTGGTCGACCTCCCTACCACGTACAATACGATCCTGGGGCAACCCACCCTCAATAAAATCAGGGCGGTCATCTCTACTTACCATCGAACCTTGAAGTTTTCAACCCGCGCCTGGGTCGGGGATGTTCGGGGAAGCCCCCGCGAGTCCAGGCAATGCTACTTGACGACGGTTTCCCTGCACAAGAGGGCGAGGCTCGAACAGCCCCTGGACGATCCTAGGGAAGCAAAGAGGCCAGCCCAACGCCCCGAGCCGACGAGATCCACCATCGATGTGCCTCTGCAAGAGAGTCGCCCTGATCGGACGATCAAAGTCGGCTCAGAACTTGCCGAGCAGGAGCGGGCTTAGCTCATCAACCTTCTCCAGGAAAATACCGATGTCTTCGCTTGGTCGCCAACCGACATGCCAGGCGTCGACCCTGAGGTATCCCAGCACCATCTATGCATCTCCCCCACCGCGCGTTCGGTGAAGCAGAGACCTCGGTGACTCACTCTCGAATGGCAGCTCGCCGTTCGAGAAGAGGTGGAGCGACTTTTGGCGATGGACTTTATCGAGGAGGTCAAGTACCCACGGTGGTTATCAAATATAGTCCTCGTAAAGAAATCTAATGGGAGCTGGAGGATGTGCGTTGACTATACCGATCTCAACCATGCATGCCCAAAGGATTGCTACCCCCACCCAAGGATCGACGAGTTGGTCGACGTAACCGCCGGACATGCTCGTTTCTCATTTATGGATGCCTTCTCCGGCTAGATCAAGATGGCGCCCGAGGACCAAGAACACAGCTTTCCTCACTAATCAGGGGGTCTACTTCTATAAGGTCATGCCGTTCGGGCTAAAGAACGTCGGGGTCGCCTATCAGAGAAATGTGAATAGGATGTTCACCCATCAAATAGGGCGAAACATGGAGGTCTATGTCGATGACATGATCGTGAAAAGTCGCACAGGCCCGACCCACCTGACTGATCTGGCCGAGACGTTCGCCACACTAAGGAAGTATGACATGCGCCTCAACCCTGCCAAATGCGCTTTTGGTGTCAGTTCAGGCAGATTCCTCGGGTTCATTGTGCATGAAAGGGGAATCGATGCGAACCCAGAGAAGGTCCAGGCAATTATTGACATGCAAGCACCTCGGACGGTCAAGGATCTCCAGCGCCTTAACGGGAGGCTCGTTGCCCTGTCTCGGTTCCTGTCCCGATCAAGAGACCGATGCCTCCCCTTCTTCCGAGTCTTGAAGGATCCGAGGAACTTCGAGTGGACGACGAAATGTGAAGAAGCCTTTCTGCACTTGAAGCGACATCTGGCCACCCTCCCTCGCCTTACATCGGTCTCCCCCCGGGAGAAGCTCGGCATCTACCTGGCTACCTCCCAGCATGCGGTGAGTTCCATATTAATCAAGGAGGCCTCCGAGGAACAGCAGCCGGTCTATTATACCAGTCAGGTCCTTAGAGGGCCTGAGGAGCGTTATCCGCCCATCAAGAAGCTGGCACTAGCACTCATGTTGATGGTCCGGAAGCTACGCCCATACTTTCAAACTCACCCGATCGAGGTAATCACCGACCAAACATTCTGATAGGTTTTATTGAAGTTTGATGTGGTAGGTCGCCTCCTCAAATGGTCGGTGGAGCTAGCCGAGTTCGACTTGCAATACAAGCCGAGAACCGCCATCAAAGCGCAGGCGGTGGCCTACTTCATCTCGAAATTGACTCGACCTGAGGAGGGAGGTCCCAAATAGGTCGAAGCAGAATGGGTTTTGACGTGAATGGGTCATCTGGCTCAAAGGGCGCGGGAGCTGGGCTGGTCTTGGAAGCTCCCGATGGGCGCTCGTTTGAGCGCTCCTTCCGCTTCGGCTTCGAGGCCACCAACAACGAGGCAGAATACGAGGCGCTCCTAGCAAGCCTCAGATTGGTTGTCGAGATACAGGTGGATGCCGTACGAGTCCTCACCGACTCGTAGCTCATTGCCGAGCAACTTAGCGGGGGGTACGAAGCTCAGGACCCAACCATGTCGAAGTACCTGGCGGAGGTGAGGGCCCTCACCACCAACTTTTCCTACTTCACATTATCTAGAGTGCCAAGAAGCCAGAATGAGCGAGCGGACATATTAGCGAGGTTGGCTTCCAGATCGACCCCCGAAGAGGAGCTCGAGGTGGAGGAACTTCCCTCCCGTGCCATTGCCACCATCGCGGTGGTCGAGCCCGGCTCCCCAACGACGTGGGTTCAAGAAATGTTGCAGTATAAGCGGGACGGCACGCTTCCCGCTGACGAAGTCGCGACCCGATGTCTACATTGTACTCAGGCCTGGTACAGCGTGATCGTCGGTCGACTATATAGGAGGTCGTTCTCACGCCCTCTTCTACGCTGTTTGGACCCCGACGAGGCTCAGTCAGTTCTTGCCGAGGTCCATGACGGGATTTGCATGGAGCACATCGACGGTCGTACCTTGGCGTTCATGGTACTCTATCAGGGCTATTACTGGCCCACTCTATACCGTGACGCAAGGGCCTACGTATGACGGTGCGATGCGTGTCAGTGACACACACGAGCCCCTCAGCACCTGGCAGTCCCACTCACCCTCTTGGATTACGCATGGCCCTTCGCGCAGTGGGGAATGGACCTCCTCGGGCCTTTTCCCCTGGCTTCGGGGCAACGAAGATACATCATTGTCGGCGTGGACTACTTCACCAAGTGGGTTGAGGCGGAGCCTCTGGCGGAGATCACAGAGCGTCAAGTTGAGCGGTTTGTATGGAGGAAAATTGTGACCCGATTCGGCTTGCCTAAGGTCATTGTCACCGACAACGAACTCAGTTCACCAACGCCTGATTTAGGGAATTTTACGCGACTTACTAGATACAGCTAAGATTCAGATCAGTGACCCATCCCCAAACCAACGGCCTGGCGAAAGTGACCAATTGGTCGATCCTGGATGGACTTAGGAAGAGGACCCTCGCGGCCTGATCCAGCTGGGTCGATGAGCTACCGAGCATCCTATGGTCCTTACGGACCACACCTAAAATCGCAACCGGTGAATCTCCTTATAGTTTGGCATTCGGCACCGAGGCCATCCTACCGGCCGAGGTGGTCATCCTCACCCCTCGGGTAGAAGCCTTTAAGGAGACAACGTCGGCCAACGGGATCCGAGCCGGATTAGACGTGCTCAAAGAATGCAGAGCCGACGCACACCTGAAAACCCTTTCCTATAAAAGGGCTGTCGCCCGGAGCTACAATAAAGGTGTGCGCCCTCAGCCCATCGGATTGGGTGACTTGGTTTTACGCAAGGCCGAAGTAAGCGACCCGACCCGAACACGCGGTAAGCTAGCCCCCAAATGGGAAGGACCTTACCGCGTTGTCAAGATCATCCGAGCGGATACGTTCCGACTCGTGACGATGTCAGGTCGCCACTTACCAAGAACATGGAATATCCAGAATGTCAAAAAATATTTCATGTAAAAGTCGTAGCAAAGCAAGATGAACGATAGTAAAAAGAGAACTTTGTTCAGTAAGAATCTGGTTACAAGACTCGACCGACTTACAGACCGACCAGACCCTTAGAAAAGATTACAAAAAACGATAAAACAAAGGACCATTCTTAAGTCTTTGGGGACTCCAAGTTGTCATCGAAGGGAACGTCCTCGGGCATGTTCACCTCTAGGTCCTCAGGATGGGAGGTGAAAGGATCCTCCTCGACCTCGAGGTCAGGATGGCGTGCTCGGAAGCGAGCCAGGGCGATTCGATATTTGTATTCATAGGATACCTACCCCGTCCGAGTCAACCCGAGTTGGAACCCCTCAAACTTCTTGTAAGCCTCGAGTAGTTCTTTGTCCTTCTCTGGTCAGAGGCGGCTCTCTTCAGCAAGAGCCTCGGAAGCAGTCTTCACCGCGGCCTTTGTTGCCTCTAGTTGCTTGGACTGGGTGGTCGTCTCCATTCGCAGCAAATGGAGCTAAGTCCGGTCCACCCGCAGCCTCGCCTGGAGCCCATCGTTTGCCTCACTCACCGCTCTGAGCTCGGACGTGAGGCGAGCCACTTTTGCGTCCAGATCGGAAGCCCGCTTCTCGGCGACAACAACCGCCTCGGGACTAGCCCCGGCCTGGATCTCCTCAACTTGCCAACGCAACTCGGAGTTGCACTCACTCAGCCCCCCGAGAACCCGACCGGCGTCACGCACCCGATCCATCAAGGTGGTCATGAGGTGCAGGCCCTGCAGAAAAACAAGGAGGTCAGAATGGATGCCGCTGAAGGAATATTAAGAAACAAGAGGTACGATACTTACCCACATCAACGACTTAGCTGACTTTCCGAGAAGAGCCTCCGAGGGTAGGGTGTACAAATCCCGAGCCATGTCGGGATAGAGGGCGCCTTGGAGGTATGTGGCTGAGGAATCTCCTTCGGTCCACGCTCTGTCCCCTCGGGACAGGCCTTCCCAACGGACGACCAGTGGGTCGCTCGCCTCCCCTATTGGGAGCTTGCCCATCACCCGAGATAGGAAGGGCTCATCCCTGCCCGGAGGAAGGCAGCATAGATCCCTCATTGCGGGAGGACGAAGGTCCTTCCCTATCACCTCCCGACTGGGCCCAGCCTCGCCTTGCTATGGGCCCACCCGGCTCGCTTGCTCCACGGCCGCACCTCTCGGTCACGCCGTGGCCTCCTCGGACCCCTTAGAAGCCGCGATCTTGGCCTTCTTTCTCGGACGACCGGCTTCAACCTCCAACGGAGTGTCCTTCGTGCCAGGCCTCGGATCAGACACTGGGAGTGGAGAGGAAGTCGCCGAAGCCCATCCGTCGCGGAGAGATCGGAGATTCACCATGTTTGCAGGAAACCAAGCGGTGGTTAGAATTTAGGGTTATACGCGACACCTATAGACCAAACGTCATGGACCTACCCAGAGGCGACGGACTGAGACCCACCTCGACCAGCTATCGCTCGATCATGTTTTGAATGGCTTGCGAGGAGGGAAGAATTTCCTTAAGCCTCCTCAGATCCTCGTGCTCTTGGTCGCTCAAGCTGGGGGCCGTGTTGTCGATGGCTCTCGCGGACCATCGGACCTCAAAACCCCAGTCCCTCTCACAACAGATGTAGAAGAACCACCCCTTCCACCCTTTGTTACTGGAAGGGGCCCCGTCGACCCGGAAGCCCACTCGGGCAGATAGGAAGTAACCCCCCGACCCTTTGGAAAGGCGGAAACAAGACAGAAAGAGGTTTCGAGTCGAGGCGATGTTGGCGTAATGGTATTCCCCTAGGAATGCCACCAGGTAGCGCCAGGAGTTCAGCGCCACCTGTGACGGTGAGATCCGCCACCAGGAGATGCAAACAATGATGATAGGGTGAAGAGGAAGGTGCAACCCCGCCTCGAGGGTGTCAAGGGTCAGTGCGAAACCCTTAGGGATTGGGTCATAAGCCCGTTGCCTTGGCTCAGGGCCTAGGAGGACATAATCCTCCGGGATGCTATAGCGCTCCCGAAGTTTTCTCAGGGACGACCCGCTCACAGTGGAGTCGAGGTCGTGCAGCCACATCAAGGCCTCAAGGGCCCGCGTCGCTTCCCCATCGGAAGACTGATTAGGGGACGGAAGAGGCAGTGCCTCATTGGCGTTACCGGAGGATGAAGAGGAAGAAGAAGAGGAGGAAGCCATTCTTACTGAGCTCGGGGGGGGAATGGTAGAGAGGCCGACTTGAAGGAGATGGAGGATGCTGAAGTCAAGGAAGGCGACCGGAAAGGAGGAACGATGAGACCCGGGACGGAAAACTCAAGCAGCAAGAAATGATAAGGAAGCCGGACACACGCTATTTAAGGGCAAAATCCCACCAAAAGCAGCGCCCCTTCGTCTCCCGAAGTGGGCGACAGCCCACTGCCGTGCCTGCCCTCCAGCCACGTCGCATCGGGGAGGCCAAAGGATGCTCCACCATAAATGAGGGTATGACGTGGCGACCCCGGGGCAGGCAAACCAAGCGATAGGGCACAGGCGCCTCGACCTTGATGCCTGATGCGAGGGACCGGTCCCCGAAGTGACACACGAGTAAGGAAGTCCTCAGTCGTCTGCATCAGACAAGTTGGGATAAAGGGACGTCTCCACACCAAGTAGTACCTCGGCTGCCGACTGCCCGAGTACCTCTCTGCGCAGCCCGCCTACCTGAGCACGTACCTCGGTTGTCGACTGCCCGAGTACCTCTCTACGTAGCCCGCCTGCCTGAGCACGTACCTCAGCTGCCGACTGCCCGAGTACCTCTCTGCGTAGCCCGCCTGCCTGAGCACGTACATCGGTTGCCGACTGCCCGAGTACCTCTGTAGCTCGCCGCTGAGCACGTACCTCGCTTGTCATCGCGAATACGTCTGCGTAGCCGCCCGCCGAGCACGCATCAATCGCCGATCGCCCAAGTACCTCTGCAGCCCACCGCCGAGCACGCATTCTACCGCCGATCGCCCGAGTACCTCTTTGTGCAGCCCGCTTGCTTGAGAATGCACCTCGTTCATCGGCTGCTCGAATGTGCCTCCACGCACCATCCCGCTTCCTCGGCGTACGCCTCGACCACGGCCCGATCACCCGAGCCGTGCCCCTTGGTCATGGTCTCCCAATGATTCCCACAACTCAAAGCCAAGCCCCAAACTCCCTAATGCGGGACGGTGCGTGGCTTTCTTCGGGGGGGAGAATGATATGGGCAATAAAGGCGACATGACATAAGCCGCGTCACCCCTTTCCTGCTGACGTCCCTCGGCCGGTGCGCGACCAACTGTAGCCCACGTTGACTTCAGCATTTGACAGCGCCCGGTCACCACCATCCACGCAATCGCCTGAGTACGTCACCATCCAGCAGGAGCCAGATCCTATAAGAGCTGTCAGACGCTATCAGAAGGTATGACGCTATGTCTTCACCAACAATCGTCGGGCCTATATAAACCCAAGCCGACTCTAGTATCGGGGGTCGCTCTCTCTTCTTCTGCACTAGCAAACACCCTCCAAAGGTAATTTTGACTGACTTGATCGTCGGAGGGGTCGGACGGATTTCTCCCGACCCGACCTGTGTATAGGAACAAAGACGGAGCGCTTTTCATAGAGCTTGATCCAAGCCCCTCTTGTCGGCTGGCAGATGTCGTCCCCGACACCTCAAGACCAGCTTCCTCGATCGTCCCGATAGACTCGCAGGTCGGACAGAAGGTTCCCCTTCCATCCGGACCCGAACCAAACCGCGTCGACCCCGAGGCCACGGTGAGAAGTTGTATACACTAACAAATCTTGTTCACAATTTGTTCAAACTCTCGAAGGTTATACAAATGCAGACCGATGAGTCGAATCTTGAAATCGAATCCGATAAAAACAGACTGATGAGTCCAAACTCGAAAAGCCCAAATCGCATCCGATAAAACCCGAGCCTGTACCTCACGGTCGAATCAAGATGAAGCCCAAATAATCTCTTGGGTTGAATTCCGGCCCAAACGGGCGAGGAAGATCGAGCGAACCCACCTTGGTCGCCGGCACCCCCGTCGAAGCTGTCGCCGCCGATGAGAGGGCCGCTGTCGCAGCTCCTCCTCATCTACGTGATGTTTTCTTCGCTGCTGCTCTCGTCTTCTTCGGAGTCTGTGGCCGTCACCGGAGGCGACGCGAGCAGCAGCAGGAGCTCCGGTGCGAGATTGGAATGGCAGATCCTTACCAAGAGTAATTTCTCCTCTCGGATCCGTCTCCATCCCCAGATCCTCCTCATGGTTACCGTCCCTCGTACGCCGCTTCCCTTTCTTGATTATCCTTTTCTCTTGATGCTCGCGTATTGCTAGATCGATCAAGAATATGGATTTTAGGTGAATCGCGAGGTCCATATCAATCTTGATTGCTGGTAATTTGCGAACGCGTTTTCTTTTCTTTATTTACTTTTTTCCTTAACGCTCGCGTACTGCGAGATCCATCAAGAAGACGGTTTTTAGGTGAATGATGAGGTGCATTCCATTCTTGATTACCGGTACATTGAAAAAGATGTTTTCTGTTTTTTCGATCATGGGTTTGCTGGAACTAATTTTGCTCTGGTTGTCTTTCTGACCCTACTTGATGTTTGATCGTATTGCTTCGATTATTCCCATTCAAACCGTTTGACGTATGATAATAGAAACTTTTTTCTTGGGGATGAATCACGGAAGTCGAAGGATCTTCGACCTTTTGTTCCTCTAGGATTTGGATTGCTTTGTTCGTAAGATTTTCCTTATTATATTCGATGATTAGAAGACGGCGACTTTCTTTTCCCTGCCATGGACCTTAAATGCATATTCCATGTTAGTTGTAAAATTTTACTTTTCTGGCACTTTGCGACATGCATTATTATGCAGCTTGGAATTCTGTTCACATGAATCATTTTATCGAATGGGAAGCAGAGAGGGCTTTACCAACGTGAAATGTAATTGGTTAATTGGTTGTAGATCGACAGTTACGATACATCCTTGTGCTTTCCTTGGTCGGTCTCAGTAATTCTGCTCCAACAAAGCAAAGAGTTTGACCTATGTTGGTGAGACTAAAAGTTATCTGGTAAGAATATTATTAATATTCATCTGCCCTTGCCTCTTTAGTAGTAGACGTTGAGATAAACAATTAAAATTCAATAGATGAAAATTCCTTTTAAAATGGGATAAAAGCTATTTATGTGGTTCCACATTGATAAGAGTATATGTGAGGGTTTTTGTTGAGAAATGTATGTTGTGATTTCATGGTAGTGAACCTTATGAGTAAATTTCAATTTATTTTCTCTTTGGTCAGGTTATTTTGTATATTTTATAAAGGGTAGGTGACGATGGTGGAATTCGATCCCAGGACTTTATGATAAACTATCAAAGTCTTTACCAACTAACATAGGTTATTGTTGATAAGAAGATTAGTATTTGTATTCTTTGGTATCAGAGCTTTTCTACTTTTGGTCCCTCTTATCAAATTTAATATGTTGCTTTTTGCCTAAACTGAGACTTCATAGGATCTCTGGCTCTTGATGTCCTAATCCTTCTTCTTTGAGCCTTTCGTTTTGGATAGTGTGTGTGTGTGTGCATGCCTTGTGTGACCACGTGTATGCATGTGGATGTGTCTATGGATGTGTGATGTGCACTTGATACCATCCATTTCCTATTTTGCAAATTGTTTCAATATGACATGTGGTGATTAATGGTTGGTAAATTTATTAAGTGTGCATCATGTTAACATTACTTAAATTAATGATAATTTTATCTCCATGAAATTACTGATTCTCCTTGTTGCAACCGTGTGACTTCCTGTTCATCATTGTTTTCAAAATCACTATTAAATAGCTTGACATTGGGCAAGACACTTAGATCTATGTTTTATGTGTCTGGTAGGCAAGATTAACAAATATCGAAACATATAGCAGTTGTTCTTGAGAATTCTTGGCTTAAGATAGGTGTTCATGATTTCCTGTAATTGAAAAGCAGATGCTGTTCAAAGGACTAACTTATTCTTTCTCCTGTTCAAAGGAAGCTTCCACTTGATAGTGTTGTAAGATTTGCTTCTTCTTCAGGGGATTAGATGCCTCCCAAGAATGCTTAACCTATCTGCAGGGTGCTCGATATTCTTAATGCACTTTGGGTTCCAAGTTTGATAATCGTTCTAAATTTTTCTGCAGGGCATGGGGAATCATGATCTCTAACGAAGGAAGTGGCACATTTGGTGGCTAGTGATCAGGACAAACTTGACTTTCTAAAATTAATGGCCATCTCTAATGACTCTGTAAAACGAGTTCTCCCTATCCTTTAAGAACTCTAGCTCCCTTTGGCTTCATAATTTGAAGGTCAAATACGGAAACCTCCACCCTTCGGAATACATTTACTGTCAAGAAACTTTCTTGGTCCCATAGGAACATTGATCATCTTATAGTGATATCAAAGGTGGGTTTAGGAAGATGATTGGTAGCAGCAAGAACAATAGCATTTGGATGGACCCATGGATTAAAAGTTTTTCCCTCAAGTTTTGGCCAACCTTTGTAAACATTGAGGAAATCTTTAATTTTGGTCTTGTGGTTGATCTTTTGGTTTCTAATCGCTTGAATGTTGTTTTGTTTGAGCGGCTCTTTCACAGTTCTCTGATTGAATGGATATTTAGAATACATATTTCTAACAACCCAATCCCCTAGGCTTGTTGTCTACTAATGATATCTATCGATATATTAAATCAGATTCTAAGGAGGAGGTTTGGCAGGGCTAGGAGGTGATATGGCTCCTTACTATCTCTCCTAAAGTTAAACCGAAGCTCTCCTAGAACCGATTACGCATCTCTGGCCTCTTTGCACATATTCTACACCACCAGCAAGATAATTGCTTTGCCCGTCACCTTTCGGTAGATATCTCCCTATATATTTTCCTAGAATACACTTCAGCTCTCTTTTTGGAATCTGCTCCAGGTCAAACTGAAATTTGTTTCAAGTTCTTAGATGCATGGGCTTATCTCGGCTTCACGAGGGAAATGGTCATGACAAACAAATCTCTAGAACGATCTTAAGTCTCATTTCCTATTCTTTTTTGTTGTCTTTGGCTCAATCGGAATGAGGTCAGATTCCGTAACTGTCATGCCAAACCTCCTACCTTAGTCTCCAGGGTGATTGCCCTCATGAATGTAATTCCTGAATCATATCCTTCGCCTGAGAGAACTAGGAATATATGCTCTATGTATCCTCAACCAGGGAATGGGATCTACAGCTACATATTACAATGTGATAAATCTTTTACTCCGCTTCGAATTTTCTGCAGTAACCAGCTTTATCTACCTCTTTGCTGCAAACTCATCGCTTGCTGTGGGCTGATCGAATCCCCCAATGGCAGAGGCTCTCTTTGTCCTGGAGGCGCTCAAACATACAGAGGCACTAATATCTATTGTTAACAGTGCCAAGGAAATCCCTTTGTTGCTTACTATCATTATTTCTGATGTAAAGTTTTTGATGGCCAAACTTCAAATCAGTGCTCACAGTTTTATCCCCAGGGCTCTCAACAGCAAAGTTCATCAGCTTGTTGCTTTTCTAAGAACCAATGGGTTCTCATATTTTTTATAAAGTGGGTGATTTTGATATATCATCTAATCCTCTTGTTATCTTTCTTTAATTCCGATTAAAGTTGTTGGTGTTTAAAAGAAATTTCAATTCTCTAATGTGACGGTTCATTCTCTTTTACTGAACTTTCCGTAGGTATTGGGTTTTGCTTCCACTCGCCTTCCAACTCCATCATTGTTGTGGGTAGCTTCCCTTACAAGGTGCACAATCCATTGATGAAAGGGCTCCGGCATGCTCAAGTACTACAAATAACTAGCCTAAAGATTCAATCGGACTCTCAATCACTCATTTCGATCACCAATGGTACCAAGGAACCCTCTTGGTATCTTACACCCATAACTATTGAGATTAAGTTGAGGATGGACAATTTACACTTTGTTGATCTCAATTATGTACCAAGATCCTTAAACTACAAAAAGTATCAATTAACTCTTTTTGGGTAGAACCCGTGGGTTCTCACATTGTTGGAAGCTGGATAACTTAAGCTGGATAACTTAGGCACACCGTCCAACCCTTTTGCTGTCTTTTTCTGATTCAATGAAATTACCTTTCTTAAAAAAATAATTTCAAAGAAGTCAAAAAATTCACCAAGATTTATGAAAAATATTTGAAATGCCATTCATGTTAGAATTTGTATATGGAGTAGTTGTTTCCACTTCTTACATTGACATCAATCATTAACTTGAGGATGTAGAGATTTAGAGATAGTTTGAAATAATTATAGCACATGTTATATAGAGATTTAAAAGTTGATCTATAAATCAATATATAAGGAAGTTTGGATCTTCAAATCAATATATAAGGAAGTTTGCTGATACTCATCATCACATGGATTGAATTATTGGATCGGTGAATTTATTTTCAATCAATTCAATCCCCAAAGATGTGTATAACTATACCAAACAATAGGAAAGTAATAATTATTTGCAGTTATACGCTTAATTACTCGTATTTTTTTTCTTTTTATTTTTTTTTATGAAGATGGTATATAATCATTTCAATGAATTGATTTCTCCTAGACAATACAATTTTGGAGATGATTTTTTGTTTGCGTTAATAGGTATTAATGATTAATATACTATTGAAGATGGTTTTGTTAGTCTAGAAGACGTATTAATTAACTCCAACATATACAAATTATATTTATCATGTATTAATTATATTTGCCTAAGATTTCTCCAAGACACTTGTCTTGTTATTAATATAAATTGAAGATGGCGTGGTGAGCTTCCCTTATTTGTATCAATTTTAAAGCATTTCTCAAATGGATTATTAAACAAGCATTTAAATCATTTCTCCATCAACTACTATATTTTTTATGTAGTGCAAAATTTATAACAAAAACAAGAAAGATCTTCCGTATATAATCGGGTGTTATGTCAAACAATCAATTTACTAAAGACGTAACTAAAGAAAGTTGCCTCTAATCATCATTTATTTGACCTAATGATTTATCTTATTCTTGAATAGAGAAAATAAAAAAAGTTATTTAATCATTATCATTTACTTACTAATGTACTATTGAATTATTTTAATTGAACTAAGAATTTAACATAAAGGTTGGCTATGACTATTGAACACCATAACCACTGCTGCATGAAACTAATAATATCTTATAAACCATAGGTAGAGGACTCATATTTTGATGACCTAAAGTTTTGACAAACAACTACGTAGACAAACATCAACAGATGATATAACAGAGTCACTATAGCATAAACAGAAAGGAAAAATTAAAATCATGCAATGGTCTGTTATGACAAGACACGCAAACCAAGAGCGTATCACATACTGATCGATACCAATGCCATTGCTATTACTTAAGTTGGATGAGTCATGTCGACCCCCTCTAACAAAGAGTCATCATAACTTCCTTTTGTATTTTGCCACGGTCACTACCATCATCACGTATAGCTTGTCAAACATGTTATCAATGGCGCGGAAGTACGAAGTCCTCCATGTCTGTTGCAACAGAAGGCTTCCACAAGTCGCCCAAAATCCGATAATAAATCCTAACGTGATGCTCGTGTATAACCAAAGTGTTTCCATTCTGCTTTTAGAAGAATCTTCACTTTGCTCTTCTTTGTTAGCCTTCGCTATATTTACCGTACAATTTTTGATGAGAGGAGGGCCACAAAGATTTGGATTGCCAGCATAGATAGAAGGATCAATAAAAGTTTGCAACTGGTTGCCATTGGGAATCCTTCCTGAAAGATTGTTATATGATAAATTCAAATGGTCCAGGAAATTCAAGGCTGCCAAATCGGAAGGAATTGCACCCGATAGATTATTTCTTGATAGATCGAGAACTTCTAGTTGTTTCATTCCGCCAATGCTCCATGGTATCTGACCTATAAGGTAATTTTTGGACAGATTTAAGCTCCGCAATCCATGCAAATTCCCCAATTCTTCAGGGATGTTTCCAGATAAGTAATTGTTGGAGAGATCAATAAGTGTATCCATTGAAAGTTGTCTGATGGTGGTATACTTGATTTCACTTCCTTTTATGAAGAGCCACATATCTTCCACATAGAGACTATTATTGTTGAAGTAACAACACTGATACGTAGGAGCGCTTTTTAATGCACTGAAGTCCCCAAAGCTCTGTGGTATCATTCCTGAAAGATTGTTGTTGGAGAGATCTAAGATACGAAGAGATGGTAGAGAAGATAATCGAGGAATACTGCCGTTGAAGGCATTGGAGCGTAAGTTAAGTGTCTTCAGGGACAACAGGCTTTCTCCAATCCAAGTTGGTATGTTCCCAATAAAATTGTTGTGGCCCAGGTCGAGAGTAGCTAGTTCTGTGCAACTCTTTAAACAAAGAGGAATCGGCCCAGATAAATTATTGTGACTCAAGTGCAATGACTCTAGCGTTTGCAAATTACAAAGCGAATCAGGGACTCCACCTACTAATTTGTTGCTTGATAAGTCTAAAAGAAGTAAATTTGAGGAATCTTTCCAGCAATTAGGAACCACTCCTGACAAATTATTTTCGTAAAGCTGAAGCCCTTCCAAATACCTCAATTGACAATAAGAGAAAGGAATCTCACCACTCATATTATTCATAGATAGATCGAACCATTGTAAGCTTGGCATAGTATTTGTGATTCTCGGTGAAAGATTCCCTGAGAACGAGTTATTTGAAAGAAATAAATATTTTAATTTTGGAAAGAATTGTGGTATCTCACCATCAATCATATTATTGGAGAGATCCAAATACTCGAGACCGGATGGAAGCCAGTTGGGAATCGTTTCTTTGATACCTGCATTTGATAAATCTAATTCATCAAGAGTGGTTTGTGTTCGGAGCCATTTCGGAAATTGGGGCATGGGTAGTATTTGGCAGAATTCCATGAAAAGGGTATTAAGCTGAAAGGGAGGGATCCAATCATCGCTTTTGTTCAAGTATATAGAGTTGTATGAAATGACCAAATATTTCAAACTTGATAGATTAGCAAGGTCGTCCTCCGATAAGCTCAATGAGTTATTGTAGAGATCCAAATCTCTAAGGCCCTTCAACCGTTTGATGCTTTCTGGAAACATCCCATTCAAATTATTGGATCCTAAGATCCAAATACCGGAGACTAGAAGGAAGCCTATCGAAAAACATGTCTTTGATACCTGCACCTGACAAATATAGTTGACGAAGAGCGGTTTGTGTTTGGAGCCATTTTGGAAATTGGGGCGTGGGCCCTATTTGGCAGAAATCCATGGAGAGGCTTTGAAGCTGAAAAGGAGGGATCCAGTCATCGCTTTTGTTCAATTCAATGAAGTTGTACGAAATATCCAAATATTTCAAACTCGACAGATTAGCCAGGTCGTCCTCCGATAAGCTCAACGAGTAACTACTGAGATCCAAATAGGCAAGGCTCTTCAGTTGTCCGATGCCTTTCGAAATCGTCCCATTCAAATCATTGGAATATAAAACTAAATGTTGCAGCAATGATAGATTCCCGATAGATGCAGGCACTGATCCACAGAGGGAGTTGGAAGAAAGATCAAGAGATTTGAGATTCTTGATGTTCCCTAGCCAATCTGGTATGGTGGAGTTTATATCATTGTATCCTAAATCAAGAGTGGTGAGAGATGTGAAGTTGACATGAGACAGCGAACGTGGAAAGGTCCCCAAGTCACAAGAACTTAGTTCAATCTCTTGTATATGTGGTAGTGCATTCAAATCTTGGAACCAGTTGGCCGCATTTGTAAAATCGACCCAAGTCATGTTAAGATGCCGAAGGGAAGTGAGCAGAGAGATCCATCCAGAATTCTCAAGGTACAAGCAGGAGAAGCCATCACCTTCATCATCCCAGTGGCAGTTATAAGAAAGGTCGAGGTGCTGCAAAGTGGATAGATTTCCGAGCTGGTCAGGTACTCTACCCATGAAGCCTGCACCTGAGAGGTTAAGATATGTTAGTCTTCTGAAAGCTCCCAAGAACTTGGGGATGGGTTTATGCATAAAATAGTTGCCGCTGAGGTCCAGGCGATTCAGTTGTTGGAGAGAACGCAGCGATGGAGTTATGTCACCACGCAGTGCCCGTTTGCATCCTGGATCATCATCCAACCAGTAGTACACCTCCTGATAAGAGCAGTCCTCGTATAGATCCATTCGACGGCTATTTCGAAGATCCAGCTTGATAACATGACCAGAGATGTTGCTGCAGCCGACTCCTTCCCACGCACAACAGTCCTCCCCGACCCAGGAAGAGAGCCGATCGGAAGGATCATGAAGCCCACGCTTGAAGTCGATGAGGGCTTTCCTCTCGGTCTCTCGGCAGCCATGAGAAATCCCAAGCTTAATGCGTAGAACAGCAAGAAAAGGTGAGGACGAGAAGAGGGGTTCTCCCACCCATGTTTAACGGTGAGCTCTACCCCTAAAGCCGGCAGCACTCATATGTGTATATAAGCTCATATTTGCCTAACGCATGCGTGAGTGCCCCCCGTCAGAGGAGAATCAGGAGGGAACTCTTGGATGAGACTGAACGCTCCACGCGAAGATGTGTCCACCAAAATTGTCACTAGTCAAAGTCAAGCAACATGGAAACAAGTCAATGCCCAAAACAAATTGGAAACTCACGTATGATGGAGGCTTTTCCATAACTTAATTTCCACCATAGGTGTCGCATTCCTGATCGGAATCCTAATCTACTACTGGTCAAATCATTACAGGAATGATGTATTTATTATACGTCAGACAGTATCACTAATCGAGCTTAACCACATATATAAGCAGACATCCAAACGGTATGATTGGAGATTGGTGGTGGAAGTAAAAAACCCTCATCAGTGTAGCATGAAATTTATGGCAAAATAGCACTTTTTTGGTCTCATCTATGTACTATGATTCTTAAATTGCGCATCAATATGTCACACATATTGTTGGAAATTATATATGGAGTGATTGTTTCCATATCTTACATCGACATCAATCATTAACTAGAGGAGGTAGACTGACGAACTTATCTTCAATCAAGTTCAATCTTAACATATGTGTATAAATATATCCATTTTTCTATTATCAAATAATAGGAAAGTAATAATTGTCTGAGTTATGGAGGTGCACTTAATTACTCGTATGCGTTTTTTCATTTTTTTTATTTACGGAGATGACATATACTTATCTTTTGAATGAATGGATCTCTTCTAGATAATAATAAGTATTAATTATTAATATACTATTGAAGATGGTAAAATATACTGTTTTGTATTAATTATACTTGTCTAAGATATCTTCTACACACTTCTTCTTATTAATTATATTAGCTCTAAAATACTTTTCAAATAGATTATTAAGCAAACATTTAATTTTCTTATCCTTTTTTTATCAACTATCCCATGATTTTTTTGGCATGAAATTTATAGTAAAAATAGGGAAGACCTTCATATATAATCGGATGTCATGTCAAACAATCCATTCATTGAAGTGACTAAAGAAAGCTACTCTAAATCATTATCGTTTACTTGACTTAACGATTAATCTAATTCTTAAATTAAGAAAATGAAGAAAAGTCATTCAAATCATTATCATTTACTTGACTCTACTAATGTGTTGATTCATTCAATTGGGTATAATTTATAATCAAAAGTTAGTTATTGAATTAGTAGCTAAAAGAAGTAATCATAGTGTTTATTTTGGAGCACTAATCTCTATTTTAATATATTAAGGATATCAGCTTATCTTATGTTAATTGCTATTAAGGACATCTTGTTGTGTTAAACAATTTATTTATTGAAGACAATCAAAGATCGCTATCATTTATTTATCCCAATAATTTGTCTAATTTTTGAATGGAGGAAATAAAGAAAAGTCACTCAAATCATTGTCATTTACTTGACTCTTAATATGTTGAATCATTCAATTAAGTTGAGAATTTATCATCAAAGTTTGGTTACTAAATCAGTGACTAACAAAAGCAATCAAATACTCAAGATTGTTGATTTTGGATCATTAATCTCTATTTCAATATATTAAGGATATCAGCCTATCTCAAGTTAATTACTATTAAGGATATCGTGCCATGTTAAACAATCCATTCACTGAAAACAACCAAAGAAAGCTACTCTGAATCACTATCATTTACTTAGATGCAACGATTTGTATAATTCACGATCCAAGGAAACAAAGAAAAGTCACTCAACTCATTGTCATTTACTTGACTTCACTAATGTGTTGAATCATTCAATTGAGCCAATAATTTATCATCAAAGATTGGAGATTGAATCAGTGGCTAACAAAAGCAATCAAGTACTCAGGCGTGTTGATTTTAAAGCATCAATCTCTAATGCAATGTATTAAGGACATCGATTTGTCTCAAATTAAATGCTATTAAGGATATTGTGTCGTGTCAAACAATCCATTCATCGAAGGCATCCAAAGAAAACACTTTAAATCACTATCATTTACTTGACCTAGTGATTTGTTCAATTCTTGAATTGAGAAAAATAAAGAAAAGTCATTCAAATCATTGTCATTTACTTGACTCTACTAATGTGTTGAATCTTTCAATGAGTCGAGAATTTTTAATCAAAGGTTGGTGATTGATTTAGCAATCAAATATTTAGGAGTATTGATTTTGGAACAATAATCTCTATTGCAATGTACTAAAGACATCGTGTGGTGTCAAACAATTCATTCACCAAAGGTAATCAAAGAAAACTAATACGAATCACCATCGTTTACTTGTCCCAGCAATTTGTCCCATTCTTGAACAAAGAAAATAAAAAAAAATCACTCAAATCATTATCATTTACTTGATTTCATTAATGAATTTGAATCATTAAATTAAGCTGAGAATTTATCATAAATGATTGATGATTAAATATCATTCAATTGAGCTAAGAATTTATTATAAAAGATTGGTGATTGAATCAGTGGCTAATAAAAGAAATCAAATACTCAACAATGTTGATTTTGGAGCATTAACCTCTACTATAATGTATTAAGAACATCAACTTATCTCAAGTTAATTGCTATTAAGAATATCATGTTGTGTCAAACAATTTATTCATTGAAGATAATCAAAGAAAGCTACTTCATTTACTTGATCAAATAATTTGTCTAATTCTTGAATAGAGAAAATAAAGAAAAGTCATTCAAATCATTGTCATTTACTTTACTCTACTGTATTGTATCATTCAATTGAACTGATAATGTGTCATCAAAGATTAGTGACTGGACTAGTATCTAGTCAAATACCTAAGAGTGTTAATTTTGAAGCATTAATCTATTTTGTAATATATTAAAAATATAATTTTATCTCTGGTTAATTGCTATTAAGTGATATAAATTTTAATTTTATTGCTACAATAGCCATTGCGACTTATTTGATCCTTGGTTTCTCTGTATACAACCACATGTAAGTGCATCAAGTTCTAAATACAACACAATAACAAGCCCTTCCATCGTTTCAATTGATTAGTTATAGAGTATTGACATGTTCATTGTACGCTTGCATCCAACATCCAAAGTAAAATTATTGCTATTACGGATAAGAAAACCAGGCTCTTATCTATATTACTAGAGACATTATAATTGAGCTAATATCAATTCTCAAAAGGAGGATATCATTTTACATATAATTGACATATCTGTTTGGATCCTTCAGACAAATCATCCCTTGTATAATAGTAAGATTGAAACTAGAATCACATAGCAACATGTGAGAGGATAGAAAGGGTATCCAACTTATGTGTGTGAATGTGTGAAAATTTTCTATGATTGTTTAGCCAATCAGTCAACTGATTAGCTTTCAATTATAATGAAAAGGAATTATTGTAATAGATTTTTCAAGAAGTAGTTGTGGATTTAGTGATAATGATTATGCTAAAAAGATTTGAATAATCTTAATTTAAGCAAAGATGTCGATTTTTACATTTGACAAAAAAAAAATCCATACGATTGATCCTAAATAATTAAAACATTATGATTTTTAAGTATAATTGGAGAAAACTTTATAATTGCATATCACCCTGTCAGCATGATTGCAATACTTGTTATCTCTCGATTGCAAGTCCTGGCCATAACCAGAGGAGGAAAAGCTATATCGAAGACAAATAATTAGCTTCTCCGAATTCCTATTTTGATCATGTTTAACCATGGCACATAACAGGCTACGTTGCTGCAGACTGCTTAGCGACTTCACCAGTACGACGAGAGCTCGCTTCAATTGGAAGCCATGACAAGTACACTTCAAGTTCCATAATTTCATCCTGCAATGATCAGGCACATCATTCTAATAATGTTTTCTGTAATTTCCTTCTCCCACAAAAAATTATTGGATTTGCACCTCATTCCTCCTGTTCAATCATGAGCCAAGAGGATCATATCTCCAGGGATAAATGCCAATACTCAACCAACCTGTTCCATCATGCACTATGAACACCGACACCAATCTGGGCTTCAACCTTTGCTGGGTGAAGTCCGCGAGTCCTTTTTGGACCAGCCTTCGATCAATGTGGTCACAGCAACTATGTCAGTAACAGAGTTGTCGTGTAAAAGCAAACCCAGTGCTGACGAAATACTTGGTAACTTCATTCCCGTCAGGGACAGAAAGAACCCCTCTGCAATGGTGGCAACTATGTGCAGGCAAAACACCCATTTGCCCTGTAGTTGCTATGACGACAATGCAGCTTGAGATCAATGTGCACTCAAAATTGGCCAGCACCAGGCAACATTACCGTGTAAGCCCAGCTTTTGCTGGCCGGCACAAGTTAGAAACAACAATGAATGCAATCCTCGGTTCCCACTTGCCGATCATCGGCTGGTAGTCAGTTTGTTGTCATGAAACAATTATATTCATTAACTTCATGGAATCAAACCACTAATACGCACTGCATTGGCTTGAAAGCCAAAATGGCCATGACCAAGAAAGCTTTTTCAGGTATTAGATAGACTAAACTGACATACCACTGTCAGATTTAATTCCTACATAGGAACATTTTTTAAAAGAATGTGAGTCAACTATCATCTGAAGAATCTCTTTTAAATCCTTGGATAATATTTCAAATGCTTAATAAAAGATTGCTTAACTTGGTTAGCCGAAACTATCATGCTTATAGTCCATCAAGAAAATGCTGTCTCATGATTAACTGACACATTAACCTAATAGATTTGAACCATAGATCCAAAATGCCTATGCCTATGCCTAAGCTAATGATAAGAGACTCATCTGCTCCTACAAATTAACTTACTGCTTCTCTGCTTCTTCCCTGATTTGAAAATTGATATCCTCTACAAATACGATTAAGAGTTGGTGCCTCTTCGGATAATTCTGAAGACAATCTCTTCTCTTAGTACTCGAAAAGCAAAAGGTTCTATCCATGATTGAAAAACCTTTTAATGTTATTCCATTTCAGATATATGAATGCATTTTAAGTTCAGATAAGTTTATTTTCCTTTATATGTTCTAATCGACTCTCTACTAGCCTGTGATTACAATTATTGACCATATTTGCAATCTTCAAGTTTTCTTACTCACCAAATATTCAGGAGGTCCAATTTCTCTTACATACATACATACATAGAATGTAAAATGAATGATCAAGAAAGCATCAGCATAAATCATTAGCTGATGAAAAAGTTCAAGTACTCTTCCAGCTCATCTATTTGTTGCATTGTGCACCATCTTTGTTTCAATGCTTCCTACATCCCCATTAAAGAAAAAGGGGAATTGCCCAAGTATTGACCAATATTTGGTGATTCAAGTGGTATCCAAAATAGTTTAGGTGAGGGATCAGCTAATGCACCAACTTGGTCAAAGCTTTGAATAGATCAGAGAGTATGACAAGTTTCTTATGTATGGGTTAGGAATTGGAATGATGCCACAAGTAGTGGGGAAGAAAACTTAGCACCAAAGAGAACCTTGAGATGCTAATCGTGGATTAGGAATGTTGACCACCACCATTTTTATTTCCTGCAGGTCAACAGCCATACCCAAGTCAAATGTTTCTGAAACTGCGCTTCTGTGTAAACTTGAGACAACTCTATTACTCTTCTATGCATGTCATGTTTCACTTCTCCCGGTCTTTTTCTGCGTGGTTAAAAGCTTTATAAGTACATCCGAAGCAGGCATTGGATTCAGCTGTGGTATCAAGTTTTGTTGTTGGGTATATATGAGGCATCAGAAGAGGCTCAAAAAGAAACGAGATCACAATTCTTTAATTATGGTTCTGACCAATCTATAGTCTTCTTATAAAAAAAGATTTGACATTCCTCAATTGCTCCCATGACTTCATGATTTGTGTAAATCACATAATTAAAGAATATTTGACCCTTTCGTAAACAAAGGGTGATCGGTAGTTCTAAAAGTTTAAGATGATCAATATACAGAATCCTAGTTGGAGCAGTAAAGAAGCAAATTAGGGTGCAGGCATGCATGCATGCGTGCGTGGGTTTCCTAACGACATACAACTCCCCGTTAAGTATACAAAGACGAGTTGAGGCTAATGACGGCATCCATCATGCCCGCAAACCGAGCGAGAGCATGGTTTTGCGGTCACTCTCTATCATACTGTGTACATGCTTGGACAAGAAGCAGGATGCAGAAGGAAGATGGAGCAATTCAAACAATGGCGTGTGATAACATGAAGAATCTTTCAGTAGCATTCATCGCTAATGGATTCACGATACCAAGCATGCATAACTTATTTCTTGAAGCATTACGAACTTGCGAGGCTTCTTCTCTTGCTTGCTATGACTTGCCATCTCTTTATTTATAATTCTCAGTCCGGAGGCCGGCAAACAAGTCATTTTGTCTTGGTTCTTATGTGGAGGGGAGAGAGAGAGAGAGAGAGAGTGCGCGCCTTTGTCTCATCAGCCATGCATGGAGTTAGATTAACGCGGAAAATACGCAATAGTTTTCAGAAAAGAAACCTTAATAGTCTTAGAGAATGAGCGCTATATATATTTAGCATGAATTTGTTAGAGAAATTGATGCTTGTGTAGAGGTTTTTATCTTAATTCTGTTAAAATAATGAGAATAGGGATTCAAGTATGAAATATATTGGTTTCTAATATGAAAATTTCTACATAAGGTGTATATAAATATTACTTATATTTAATTGATTTTGTATTAAAATTTTAATTAAAATAATAGGATATATTATTATGTAAAAAAAATACTCACACAATGATTCAAATCTGAGATTTATTAATTATAAATAATACACTGATCAACTTGAATGTCTCAAAGAAACATGATTTATTATTTTACGTGTCACTATAATCACATTCGCTTTGATTAATATTTAAATATTTTATTGATCTATTTTAATTTTATTAATATATAATTAATATTATTGTGTTATGTTTTATTGTATTTTAAATAATTATATATTAATATAAAATATTATTTATTATTAAACTTATAATATATAATATTAATTTTAATCGGTTTGGAATAATAGATTAAATCGATTCAATTGGAGGAAGAAAGGGGAAGTTTCCTTTAAAAAATTTTTAAAAAAAGTGTTCAATTGGTCGGTTCAAGTTATCTATTCGATATCTTTTAAAAAATAAGTTTTTAAAATTATATTAAATCACGATGCTTACTCGAGCTTATTATCAATTCCAATTCCATATTATGAAGCCACTTTCGTCACCAAGAAAAGGAAAGCAATATAATAAAAAAATTAAATAGAAAGTCGATCTATACGATATATGCTTATATATACATGAGCTCACATACAAAGCTTTGCTTCTCCCGTTAACGCGATGGACTCGCTCCCTCCTCAGCCCCCTGCCAATTCATCTTCTGTATCCCTCAGCGTGAGCCTGATAATAATCGCCGCCATCATTGTCTTCGTCGTGCTCGCCTCCTTCTCGATCCGCCTTTTCCTTCGCTTCCTCTCCTGCCGCCGCCGCTCCCCTGTCGCCGCCTTGCCTTTGCCGCTCGACCGTTCCTGGTCCACCTCCTCAGCCGCCGCCGCCAACTTTGTACCCTTCGACCAGCAGAAGGCCAACTCGCTCCCTGTCTACTCGCTAGCCGCCAGCCCCAAGTCCTCGCCGGACTGCGCCGTCTGCCTCTCCCCTCTCCGCCGCCACGATGAGCTCCGTCTCCTGCCTGCCTGTCGCCACGCCTTCCACTCCTCCTGCATCGGCCCCTGGCTCCAGACCACTCCTTCTTGCCCCCTCTGCCGCGCTTCCGTTTCCCTTCCCGCCTCGCTACTTCCAGCGCTGCCGTCGGCGGTGCCGCCACTCTCCGACGAACCTGACTCCTCGAGATTAGGCAGCTTCCGGATCGAGATAGGAAGCGTCAGCCGCCGGATGACACCGTCGGGGGAGTTATCGAGAAATCCTCCGCCACTGCCAGCTCCGCTTCCGTCGTCCCTGAGGACGTACTCGATAGGGTCGTCGTTCCAGTACCTGGTGGACGAGGAGGTAGAGGCGGTGGTGGCGAGGATCACGCGACGGACGGAGAAGGTGGAGAAGCGGGGGGATGCCAACACCAGCACCGAAGTCGATGAGGCTACGGTGCCACCGGGGGATACGGTGCCCGAGTCGGCGGGGGGTGGGCCAAGGCTGCCGAAGGAGTACGTCGATCGGCTGTCCTCCTCGGCGTCCTCATCCTTCTCGTCTCTACGCTTCTCCAACAGTTGGAGCCACCGTTACGACGGCGACGGGGTACGGAACTCATGGGATTTGGAGGGTTCCGCGTGGCGAGAGGCGGAGGAGAGCGGCCTTCATGACTTCTTCCATTGGCTGATGGGCGCATAGGGCCCTTCTTCCGACATCATCGCATTACATTTACCGGAATACCCAAGCTACCTTTCCAACAATTACCATCCCGGCAGCAATTCCTCATCCATCTCCGGGATCGGACGGCCAAGAGCTGACATCTCGTGGTGAGACCCACACTTTGTTTCAGAAAACAAAGCGGACGTGATTTCCTCGGAAATTAATTAGCAGTAACGTGTGGTACATTGGATTCTTAGCGTTTGTTTGTCTTTGGTTGGAGTTGGTGATGAGGGGAAGGAGGCAATAACAGCTGCACCGCTGCCATGAATACCTGCTTCATTGCACGGCCACCTGCACCCCATTTTAAGTTGAACACGTATGTTCATGTCTGTGTGCGTTGATGGTGCAGGTGGAGGAGTTGTTCCCTCTCTCTCTCTTAGATGGTATGATTTCCACTGTGACAAAAGAAAAAGATAGTAAATAGTTGAAACTATCATGTATTGCTGTTTCATATAAAAATATATATATGTTTCATGTGTTGTTAACAGTGCTGTATACATTGAATTGTACACTAAGTTACACATATTTGGATGGTCATGTAACCCAGAGAAGATGTGCTTTTAAAGCATGCATGGCTTTCTTGTAGTCAAGTCAAGCTACAAAACTAAAACCGGACGTGATAAGCATTGACGTACGCCAACGCGGCGAATGCGTGTACAACATCATTTCCTCTCAATTGCCGATCCCACTGCCGTATCTTGTTATTGAATCGTGTATTTGATACACATCTAAAAACCATAAGTCAAGTCGTCGTCGGGGTCTTCCTTCTACTATATAATATGGATACAAGGCGACAAGATCTTATCCATTTTTCTGACAACAGACCAGTAGAGACACCATGTGGATTCCCTCAATCTATTGGCTGATTGGTCTTGATAAGTCAAGTTTATATGGTTGAATACTTTCATATGGAGTGAAGCTAAATTATACACAAATACATGACCAACCATGTATGGCCTTCAACGTTTGTCTCTCCTTTCTCTGGGTTTCACAGCTCAAACCCTCTCGATATTTAAGGGGGAATTACAACTAGCAGTCAAAATTATAACGTTATCTGGAATTTACAAGTCTTTTGGAAACTTGACTTGGCATAATAACCATACGCATTGATTGTTCTCATACAGCTAAGAATAATCAAGCTACAAGTGGTTCATAAACATGAGAATTTTAGATATACAACACGCTCATATATAGAGTTGCACCTTTTTTTCTCAGAAGGATTGGCTAAAAAGCCAGGAGCATTAAGATGGCTTCTGTTTATTGCTCAGCAACTTGTTTCATTGCATGCTCTACCTACCTGTTTTAGCCAAGCAGGTCTGACTCTGAAGCCGAAGAACTGGTGAGCTTATTTGAGCTGCCAAGGATTCTGTTGAAACTGGATGAAGATCTAAAGCCCGTCTCCTTCCTGTGACGGTTGATAAGGCTGTTGAAGGACTGTCCCATCTACTCTTATGGCAATTGTTGAGGGACAGATAGAGTGGTGTCATGCCTGTGCAGTATGGTGCAAGCGTGTAAAGATTAGTATTGTCAAGCTTTCAGCTTATAGGGCACGAAGAGATCCTGTGTTGCTTAATGTAGTGCCCAACGTGCTATAAGATGGTTCATAACCATTACATGTTGGAGATCTTAACTTGGCTCTTTACAGTGTCAGTCGGGTTCCATTTTGAAGAAGAAGAAGAAAAGTACAACTACTATGAAATTTTTGTCTACCAATTCGTCAACAGATTTGTAATTTATCTGGATCGGCAAAGAGAACTATATCAACATGTTATCTACATATTAATGCGTGTTAACATTTGGCAAAATCGATGTAAAACACATCTTAATCCGCATCGATCTTTACTGAGAAACATGTTTTGGCAACCATCGGTTTCTAGAATTAAAGATGTATAGTGGTGTAAGAGTCTATGAACTGGTGGTGTTGTGAAATACTACATCAACATACCTAACTAGTTTGTGAAGTTAATTCAACTATGTTAGCCTGGACTGGCTTATCTTCTTGTTTCAAGAGGTATGGATGAGTTTGAGGTGATTTTATAAGTTGAAAGATTTGGAGTCTCCTCACTGTAATCCCCTTCTTTGTTTCTTCTTGGATTCAGTTTTTATTTGTCTGCTCTTTCTTCCCCATATCTTCCTTTCTCCCAGTCCAATGTTTATGTTAATGATATTTATAGTTCTTGAGAAGAAGATTTTGAATAGAAACCTGCTGCTTGAGGTATAATGTTCATGATACTAATGGAAATCACAGACTACTACTTGATGGCTCCTCCCCGAGTAATATAGATAAATGTAAGGCAATGATAAGGCAATCTTCTCTAATATTGGCCACTTACATGTTGTCAACCTCGTGGCCAGTATTGAGCCATTGTCTTCTTTCTATTTCTTTCAATAATCTAACAAAAAATTCCTTGCATTTAATATGCCTATATTGTATGTTAAATGAAAATTTCAGATGCGATTGTTCAAAGTAAAGTCTACTTTTAAGCAATTTTGACCAGCAAATAAGAAGATAGATTGATCTAAAGCAAATTCCTGAGAATTTAGGCCTACTTTTAATTTACAGGGATAGAATATGTTGTGTTCAGAGTATCAAGAATTTTTATTAATGTTTTCTTAACGTAAATGCAAAATAGTTTTTTTTTTTGGGGTATGGAAATTGGTAATGGCAAACTCTGTAATTTGTGGTGATTGTTGGGGTCAACACCGTCATCTTAACCTGCCGAGTTCGGGCGATTTCCGCGGCGTGTCGTGCCACATCACCGGCCCTCCGGCGGACGCGTGCCGGCGGTGGCGATGCGAGCCTAGACTGGTCCTTGGGAGCTCGCCGGAAAAGCCGAACTCCGCCACCCGAGACCGCCTCCTCCTGGAGCTCGCCGCCGCCAGCGGACTAAAGCACATGGCGAAACCGGCGAGGCCGCTTCCGTGGTGATGGTGGTGGTCGGCGGTGGCCCACATCATCGAGGACGGCTGTGGGCGCCACGGCCCCCACGGTGGCTCGGCGTCGCACCCGCCTCGGGATCTCTCCGGCGACATGCCCCAGTCCCGTCCCGGCTCGGCGGCGTCGTCCGCGAAGGATATGCACGAGGTCATCTTCCTCCGACGGCCATGCAGGAGTGCCGAGAGCCAAGAGCTGGATCGCTGAGCCCTCCTTTCCAGGTTCCCATGTCCGCGGCGGCCGAAGAGGGCGGAGAGGAAGGAGGCCCGCCGGGAGCCACCTGCGGCAGAGCGGGGGACGTAAGGGGAGACGGAGCGTGGGAAGGGGAGAGGAGGAGGTGACGGGGTTTGTGTGGTGGCCTTCCGGTCATCCGGTGATGGGGCGGTCGCGGCGTCGAGGGCGAGGAGGCGCTCGCGGAGGCAGGGGGCGCAGACGCCGACGCCGTCATCTAACGGGTGCCGCGTGCACTTCATCTCCGTCTCGTCACCGTCATCCAACAGAAGAAGAAGAAGAAGAAGAAGAAGAAGAGATCGAATATAATACGAGCTGTTGATGCTGTGTGGTGGATCAAATCAACGTGTTATGATGGCTTCGCTGCTGCTGCTGCTACTACGCTAATTGGATTATATTTATTTGGAACCAAAGGCAAAAAAGGGTTTGAATTGTTCGCTGGGGAAGAAACAGACGATTTGGCATCGAGTCAAGGCAACAAAATCGGACTTTTTCCCGGTTCGATGAGTTCGACCCGAAACTTCTCAACTTGACTGACTTCAAATTTGGAGTAATGTCGGGTATCAAGCTTCTCAACTTGACCACTTCAGCCCCCATCTCTGTGAATTCTGCACACATCACGCGGCAAATAGAATGAAAATATGGGAAATATATTTATATATCTGATCAATTAAGGAATATTTCCATATGGGTCTTGAAATTTTGGGCCATTGATATATTTGAACAGCGATGAGTCAAGGATCTATAATTAAATGCAGTCAAAGAAAGAGACAAATAGGAATATAATATGATTGTTTCACTCAAAATTTGATCTTTTTGTCCTCTTATACTGCGGTCAAACACAACTGGTCGAACGGTTGAGTTGGTTCCCGTTGTTTCACCAAGAGGATCGACTTAACTCACGACCTAAACACACTTCAATCGAGTTTGACAGTAAACAAGGAGTGTGGGCGGGTTAATAATGCTTATGTGAATCACACAAACATATCAGAAGAAAAGCCAATCATACAGAGCCTGCCATCGGCGTAAGTCTCACGGATCGAGATGAACACGGTTGACGAAGTTTGCTTTTACTTCCCTGAGATTGGCTCGACTACTGGGATGCACATGATGAGCTGACGAAGACGAAGCCTTGGAAGGCACACAGAAGAGTCGTCGATGATTTCGGAGCTGCAGAACATATACGCTACTGAGGCCATAACTTCCAAACTGCGATCTAGTCTTTGTGCTTCAAATTTCCATGGCGACTTGCATCAGCTCTGCTGTCGGATTTGTAATGCAGGTAGTTGTGTACATTAATCCTCCTCGGTTCTCTAGAACACCAAATCATTATTTCTTCAAGGCATAACGCGGATTTGGCAAGAAAGACTTCGACCTGTATGATTTGTCGGGAGAGATTCAAGATGATGTTTTACATGTAACTGTTGGGCTGATAGTCCAGTTCAACCCATATGGACATTAACAATCCATCGCCCTCCTCTTATTAATCATAATTAAACCTAAAATCTAATTATATATAGGGGCTAATGGTGGTTACGAAATTAGGAGATTAAGATCGCAGCAAATGACAGAATCTTCGCAGCAGCTTTGGGGATTCAAAGAGAAGAGAAAAGGGTAGAAAAACAAGAGAAAAAGAAAGGGAAAAAGACAAGGAAAACACAGAAATTGTTCTCACTCATCCAAACAGTTTCTTTTCTCAGGTTAGATCAGATCTTCAGTGAATTCTTCTGTGTTTGCTTGAGGAGGTTTTGGATATTGTGCACAGTGACGTGATCCTTGTATCCCAGTTATTCTCTTGTGATTGTTGCTTGGGTTTTGGGCAAGAGATTCGAGAATTGTACATTCATTATTTTTATAGTGAATTTTCTCTGGTTTGTCCCGTGGTTTTTACCCTTCACGTTGAAGGGGTTTTCCACGTAAATCTTGATATTTTATTTGATTGTGATTTCTGTTTAATTTTGCTATGTGCTACGGTCTGCTAATATTTGTTCATATACAAAAGTTATTGTTTATTGTCTATCCTTTCATTTTTTTTTTCATCAACTGGTATCAGAGCAAGGTTTTGGTGATTTAATTTTTGTGTTTGAACATGGAGGCTGGTAATGTTTCTCGCATGATTAGTTTGAACGGAAATAATTGGATGATATGGAAACCAAGAATGGAAGATCTCTTGTATTGTAAAGATTTGTATGGACCTTTGCAAGGAGATAGTGAAAAACTCATAACTATGACAGATGATGAGTGGAAGAGATTAGATCGAAAAACGGTTGGGTTCATTCGACAGTGGCTCGATGATAGTGTCTTTCACCATGTTTCTACTGAAAGTTCTGCATATTCTCTTTGGAAAAAGTTAAAAGGTCTCTATGAAAGAAAAACAGTTGGCAACAAAGCTTTTTTGATCAGAAAACTTGTGAACCTAAAATATAAAGATGGTGCTTCTATTGCTGAGCATTTGAATGAAATACAGAGTATTACTAACCAGTTATCTTCTATGAAAATGTCTCATTATTGTTACTTCATTACTAGATAGAAACTGAACACCCTCGGTAATTTCTGGTCGGCGCCAGATGGTATTGTTGTTGTGGGAAAGCGACTTTACCGTGACCCCGGCGCGCGGCGTGGAACCCGGAGCCGGGGTCGCCTCGGTTCGGGCCCGTCGATGGCTCCCGCCTCCCGCCTCCGACCCTCCGAAAGGCGACTCCGTGCTCAAGTCGTCGAACGAGACTGCAGCAAGGCGGGTCGGATGCTCCGCCCACCCTCCGACGCCCGCCTCCGCCGGCTTCACGAGCTCCCAAATGTGTCAGGTGTTCGAGTCTACTCACCTCTCAGTGTTCCTCCTCTTGCCTGCCTTACCCATTCGGCTTAAATAGGTTTGACGGATGGCATGCTTCCGCGTCTGCGGGTGGCGACGGCTCGACTCGCAGCCGGTGCCGTGGTCAACTTGGCGGGTAGTTGGGGCGATGCAGAGGAGAAGCGACGGGCGATCAAATCGAGGAGTAATGGAGCACGGAGGGGCGATGACGTCATCCAGGTGTACGACCCAGGACCAAGTGTCACGTCATACTCAATACCCCTAACATTACCCCCCCCCCCTCAAAAAGCCACTCCTGCGGGACGGGCTTTGAGGGTTGAGGTGGTGCTTGAGAAACCCGCTGGTGAGATCTCGGTGGAGGTTCCGCCGTGTCGATCATAATTGACCGAGTCCTCGCAGATAAGGGGTCGAGACCGCCAAGACCGAAAACCGGCGATCGAGGAAGCTCGAGACCATGTGACCGAACCGCCGTTCGGGATAAAGCCGAGGAGCCTCAAGACCCGAAAACCATAGTGACCGAACCGCTGCTCGGGATATAGGCCGAGCCGCCGCCAAGGCCTAGAAAGCCGGTGGTCCGCCAAGACCATGTAACCGACCGCCGTCGGGATAAAGGATCGAGGCGGCGCTCAATCCCCGTTGCCAATCCGCTGCTCGCAATCGAGGTCGAGACCCGCGCGCAAGGCCTAAAAGCATCGTCGAACCGCCGTCGATGAAGATCGGCGACGCCAATCCCCATTGCCAATCCGTCGTCGAATCGGTGAGACCAGGTCGACGAGGAACCTCGAGACTAACCGAACCGCCGTTCGGGGTATAGGGCAGCGGCGCCGCCAACCCGCCGTAATTAAGGGTCGAGGTCCGCATAAGACCTGAAAACCATTATAACCGAACCGCCGTTCGGGATATAGGGCCGAGCCGCCGCTCTGACCAGAGAACGATGGTCGAGCCGCCAAGACTGGAAAACCGATATCGCGAACCGCCGTCGGATGAAGATCGAGGCGACGCCAATCCTCGCCAATCCGTCGTCCGGTAATCAGGGGTCGAGACCCGCGCAAGGCCCTGAAACCGATGGTCGAGGAACCTCGAGACCATGTAACCGAACCGTCGTTCGGGGTATAGGTCAGGCGATGTTCAACTCCTTGTTGCCGACCTGTCGTCTGGTAATAAGGGGTTGAGGTCCGCACAAGACCTGAAAAACCATAATAACCGAACCGCCATTTGGGATATAGGGCCGAGCCGCCGCTCAAGGCCTAGAACACCCGTGGTCGAGCCGCCGCTCAAGACCTGGAAAATCGATATCGCCGAACTGCCGTTCGGGATATAGGGCCGAGTCGCCGCTCTGGACCCAGGAAACCCGTGGTCGAGCCGCCGCTCAAGACCTGGAAAACCGATATCGCCGAACCGCCGTTCGGGATATAGGGCCGAGCCGCCGCTCTGGACCCAGAGAACCAGTGGTCGAGCCGCCGCTCAAGACCTGGAAAATCGATATCGCCGAACCGTCGTTCGGGATGAAGATCGAGGCGACGCTCAATCCCCCGTTGCCAATCCGTCGTCCGGTAATCAGGGGTCGAGACCCGCGCAAGGCCCTGAAACCGATGGTCGAGGAACCTCGAGACCATGTAACCGAACCGCCGTTCGGGGTATAGGGCAGGCGATGTTCAACTCCCCGCCGACCCGCCGTTGCGTAATAAGGGTCGAGGTCCGCATAAGACCCGAAAACCATAATAACCGCCATTCGAGATATAGGCGGGTCGAGCCGCCGCCAAGGCCTAGAATACCCGTGGTCGAGCCGCCAAGACCGAAAATCGATATCGCCGCCGATATAGGCCGAGCCGCCGCCCGACCGTGGTCGAGCCGCCGAGCCGCCAAGACTCGAAAACCGATATCGCCAACCGCTCGGGATATAGGGCCGAGCCGCCGCTTTGGACCTGTGAAAACCGAGGTCCACAAGACCTGAAACCGATATCGCCGAACCGCCGTCGATATAGGCCGAGCCGCCGCCAAGGCCTAGAACACCGGTGGTCGAGCCGCCAAGACTGGAAAATCGAACCGCCGCTGCGCCGAAAAACGGGCCCGCGATAGTGCGTTGCCGGAATCGAGGAGTCGGGCGGCCGGGTAAGTTTCTTACCCGGTGGTGGACACGTCACCTCTTCATTAATTTGACGCGCGCTCGACGCCTACGCGATGCTATTGGGCGGTATGTGCGGCGTCATGCTGTCGCTTACCTTGGGAGGCGAAAGGTCGAGGCCCCCCTTTCTATAAATAGCGAGCTCCGCGACACTCAATCACTTTTTATCGGAGTTTTTCCTCTCGAGTCCCGCCGCTGCCTTCCTTGAGTTTTCTCCCTTGGCTCGGTGTCCTTTGACTCCTCCAATGATTCCTTCCATCAGGTTAGTGCATGATGGCTCTTCCTTCCACCTCCTCCTCATCCGCTTCTTCCTCTTCCTCCCCTCTGTCACAACCCGTGTCGCCGCTCTCCTCATCTCCTCCTTCCAGCTCTTCCTCGGAAGCGGCGCGCGCGCTAGAGGCCATAATGTGGCCGCACGACCAGTGATTCCACCGGATGAGCGCATGGTAGGGATTCTCCGCGGCATGCATCCCGAAGAATATAGCCTTCGCCCCGGCCGGGCAGCGGGCTCGACCCTGCCTTCCTAGGGCTTTGCCTCGACCGCCGATGCCTTAGAGGCCGGCCCGCCTTCCCCGCACTCCAATCATAGTATCCTGCATATCCTTGTGGCGATCTCGCTTCACAAATAACCCCAAACTCTTGGCGGTATCCGTGGCTTTCCGGGGAATGCCATTACGCCAACATCGCCCGACCCGCAACCTCTTTCTCTCCCGTTTCCGCTTTTCAAGGGGTCGGGGGGATACTTCCTTGCCGCCCGGACAGGGTTCCGGGTTAGCGGTGCCCCCACCAATAACAAAGGGTGGAAGAGGCGCTTCTTCTTCATCCACCGGGGTTTCGGGTTCGTGGTCGCTGGCGACCATTGATAACACCGCCTCGAAACTCAATGCCGAGGAGCGTGCACCTCGAGCGTTAAGGGTAATCCTCCTTCCTCGCAAGCCATCCGCAACATGTCGAGAAGTGGCTTGTGGAGGCGGACTAAGTCCGCGCCACGGGTAGGCTATTGTTGTTTCGCCTTTGGGCTTGCTGCCACACTCTAGTTTCTAACTCATCCTTGTTTTTTTTGCAGAGATGGTGAACTCGCGGTCCTTCCATGATTCGGCGCCCGACAGACCGCCTCCGCGCTCTCCGGCGGTTCCTAAGCGGGCGGCGGCTCGCGCACTACCGAGGAGGGGCGCCAAAGAAGAGGCCAAGGCCTGTGACGTGGTGGACTGGAGGTGCCCGTGGCTCCATCCGCCGAGACGACCGAACGACCGGCGCTTCCGCCCCGCCGAGCGCTGGCCCAGCTGGGACGACCGAAGGGTCAGCCCTCCGGCCATGAAGGACTTATGCCGAGTCACGCCGGGAAGGATCAGCCATTCCTTTCCGTGATGGGCGAGGTCCTTCCGGGCGCTGAGCGACCCTCTGGTGGCCCGGTGGCATGGTCTGTCCCGAGGGGACAAGGTGTGGGTCGGGGGAGAGCCCTCGGCCAGCTACCTCCGGGGGGCGCTCCATCCCGACATAGCTCGGGACCTGTACACGCTCCCTTCGGATGCACTCATCGCCAAGTCAGCCAAGTCGGTGTTGTGGGTAAGCACCGTCTTGCGTGTATTCTCTTGGCTAAGCACTGTTTATCATTTTCAGCCTTTCCTTTCTATGCAGAATCTCCACTACACCACGGCCCTCATCGACCGGGTGCACGACGCCGGTCGGTTGGTGGGCGGTCTGGGTGAGAGCAACCTCGAGTTGCGCCGCCAGCTTGAAGAGGCCCGAGCGGGTCCGACCGAGGCGTTGCGCCGAGAGCGCGGCGGCCGACATGGGCGCGGAAATCACGCTACCGACCGCCGAGCTCGAGGCACGGCCGGAGGCCAACCGCAGAAGCTTCTCCTGACGGAGAAGCCGAGAACCGCCCGCACCAAGGAGGCCTCGAGTTGGCCGCCAAGCCGACTTCGAGAGAGGCCGAGGTGAAGGCCGCCCAGAGGCTCTTGCCGCGGAAGGCAGCCGAGAGGGACCGGAGGCGGCCGAGGCTTATAAGAAGTCGAGGGCTTCCTCCTGGGCTGGACCGGACGGCAGGGTATCATACGAGTATGGGTAAGTTGCCCTCGGCCCGCCTCCGAGCGTGCCTCCAGTGCTCGGCCGAGGAGGATCCTTCACCTCCCGCCCGAGGACGAGGGGTTAACATGCCCTACGAGGTTCCTTCGACGACAGCCTTCCTGAGCCGCGCTTAAGGAGTTTTTCTTCTTTTTGGAGGGCCTTCCTCGCCTTTGTAATCCTTCTTCCCCTCTAGGGGCCTGCTTTGTACTCCAAATCTTTTGGTAATACAATTCCCTTTTTATGGCAATACGATTTCCAACTTCATTTCCAATAGCTTCGAGTCAAATATTGGCCTGCTTCGTTTGGTCCTTAAACAAAGTACTTAAGGTTCGGACGTTCTAGGTCCTCGAATTGCTGCCCTGGCCATAGTCGCGAGTCGAACGCTCCTGGTCGGACAACTTTGATTACGCAGGTGAGCCTTCCCACTTAGGTGCAAGCTTGCCCCTTGAGTTGGCGGGGTCGCTTACTTCCGCCTTGCGTAATACTAGATCTCCCATCCCGAGAGGTCGAGGGCGCACCTTCTTGTTATAACTTCTGGCGACACTCCTGTTGTACTCCAGCATCTTTACGTACGCGTTGGCCCTGCGTTCTTCTAGCAGGTCTAGGCTAGCTCGAACTCCCTGGGCCGAGGTGGATTCCTCATAGTTCTCCACCCGGAATGTTGGAATGACCAACTCGGCTGGTAGGACTACTGCCACGCCGAATGCCAGTCAGAGGGGACTCGCCTGCCGCCTTCGGTAGTCCGCAAAGACCATAGGATGTTCGGAGCTCGCCGACCCACCGATCGGGCTTCCAAAGTCCTTTTCCTAAGTCCATCCAGATAGACGGCTGGTCACCTCGCAAGCCCGCTGGTCCGTGGGCCACCGAGCTAAACCTCAATCGATTTGATAAGTCGCGCAGAACTCCGTAAACCGAGTGCCGGGCGACCGGGTTCCGTTATCGCGATGATAACGCTGGGCAGACGAATCGGGTCACGATGTTCTTCCATACGAATCGCTCGACCCGCTCGCCGTAATGGTTGCCGAGGCTCGCTTCCACCCACTTAGTGAAATAATCTATCCCCACGATGATATATCTCCGCCGCCGGACGCCGGGGAACAAAAGGTCCATTCCCATTGAGCGAAGGGCCAAGCGCAATCCATGGAGGTGAGCGGACCGCAGGAGCCGCGAGGCGCGGCCTAGCGCCGCAAGTGTCGCACCGCCGCACGAAAGCCTTGGCGCCTTGGCAACGAGGCCGCAGTAGCCCCGCGCAGTATTTTGAAGGCCAAAGTTCGGCCGCCATGTGCTCCCCACAAGTCCCGCTGCGTGAACCTCGGCGAGAATCACTTCCGCCTCATCGGATCTAAACATCGCAGTAGGGGATGGGAAAACGACCTTTGTAGAGCCGGCGCCGATCTCGCAGCACCACGCCTGGTTCGGCGGAGTCGCCGTGCCTTAACCTCATCCTCGTGCAGATCCCATCGCGCTTTATACTTCAAAGACTTCCCGAATCCACGAGGTGGAGAGGTCGACTCGGGTCCCCTATCTCCATGATGGCCACCGATCGTGTGCGAGCTCTTCGACTCGGATGTTCCTCCGGATCGGCTCCCGAGGCTAATTTCGCGAGCTGGTCCGCCCGCCGCTTTGGGACCCGCACCGGACAGAGTGAAACGAGGAAAGTTAGAGGTTTGGGCTTTTACCTTGGTCGTATTTGGACATGGTCGAATCCGCGCCGATACTCTCCGCCAACTTGTTCGGCGACTAGTTGGAATCCGTGAGAACATGGATCGCTCTCACCGCATCTCTACGCCAAAGCGAGGCTCGCCAAAAGCGCTCGTATTCCGCCTCATTGTTCATGGCCTCAAACCGGCGAGGGAACGCCGAAAGCGTGTCCGCCGGAGTCCTCTAGAATGAGTCCGCCACGCACTCGAGCCGAAGACCCATCCACGCAGTGGTCCGGGCCTGGTGGATTTGCTCAACGCACTCGCTTTCCGATCGTGTCAACTCCGAGATGAAATCGCCAAGGCCCGGGCCTTGATGGCTCGTTCTCGCTTGTAGGAGAGGTCGAACTCGATAGCTCCACCGACCATTTTAGAAGACGCCCGCTACGTCAAACTTAGAAAGAACTTGACGCAGGGGTTGGTCGGTCATTACCTCAATCGTATGGGCTTGAAAGTAGGGGCGTAGCTTCCGAGCCGCTAGGACAAGTGCCAATGCCAACCTTTCAATGGGAGGATAGCGCTGCTCCGGCCCGTGCAACACATGACTGGTGTAATAGACCGGATGTGTAGCGTCGGGAGCTTCCTTCATCAAGATCGAGCCATCGCATGCCGGATGCCGCCGTAGAGTTTAAGTTTCTCCGGTGTAGACACCGAGGTAAGGCGGGGGAGCTCGGACAAGTGCTGCTTCAGGCGTGTGAAAGCTTCCTCGCATTCTGCCGTCCACCGGAAGTTCTTCGGATCTTTGAGGACTCTGAAGAAAGGAAGGCACTTATCTCCCGACCGGGACAAAAACCGGGACAGAGCCGCTATCCTTCCGTTAAGGCATTGAAGCTCCTTTACTGTTCTTGGAGATCTCATGTCGGCGAGAGCTCGGATCTTCTCGGGGTTGGCATCAATTCCTCTCTCGTGTATGATGAATCCGAGGGTTGGCATCAATTCCTCGATGGTCGCAGCCCCATCATAAACGCCTGCATCAACGATGATGGGTGAGCATCCGATAACTCCCGTACCTCCGTGATAAACCTTCGCACAAAGTGGGCGAGGGGTTCGTCCTCTTTTTGTTTCAAACCCAGGAGGAGTGCGACAGAAGGCTTTGGTCGCGCAAACGCCAAAAAATGTAGCTCGAAGTCCTTGGCGAGCTGTTCAAAGGATGTTACCGTCCCGCTTTTTAAGGTGCTGTACCACGTACGAGCGGATCCTTTCAACGTGGTGGGGAACGCACGGCACATCAAGGCGTCCGAGGTTCCATATAGGGCCATCTGAGCCCGGAAAGCGGCGACGTGGTCCGCTGGATCGCTGACTCCATCATAAAGGTCGATGGAGGGGAGACGGAAGTTCAAGGGCACCGGGTATTCCCGTATATCGCTGGCGAACGGGGACTCCCAGTGGGACGCTTCCCTCTGCTCTTCTTTGGACTTACGGACGTCCCTTTGCACCTCATCGGTGGGCAATGGAACGGATTTGAGCCCGAAATAAATGTTGAATCGAGGACACCGCCTCGGGTTCGGGGACGTCGGGTTTTGAGCCGGGTTCCCCGAACCGGTGGGAGGCTAGGGGCAGATGGTGCCGGTGGGAATGCCTCATGATGCCGGGGAGGTTCCGGCCTTTGGAGGTCGGCTCTGCCGCCTCAAGTAAGCGGGGAGGACGGCTGACAGATACTTGTGAGGGTTCGGACCTGTTGAGAAAGGTCCTGAAAAGCCTCCGCCGTGACGGGGGGAAGAAGGGGGGGGACCCGACTCGGCGGGTGGAGTCCGGCGTCGCTAAATATACTCCAGTAGCGATCTGCGGTCGCGGCAGGATCGTCCCTCCAGGGTTCGGAGGTCTGTGGGACCTCCGCCGAGGTGCCAGCCGGAAGCGACCTTTCGTCCATGTGTCGTTAAAGGTGGGGCAGGTAGACCCTCGACAGAAGGCCCTCCTTCTAGCGCCAATCTGTTGTGGGAAACAGCTTTTTACCGTGACCCCGGGGCGTGCGGCGAATCGGAAGGCCGGAAGTCGTCTCGGTATGGTTTGGGCCGTCGATGGCTCCTGCTCCCGCCTCAGGCCCCTCGAAGCGCAGCTCCGGCGCTCAGTCATCGAGAGCGAGACTGCGGCAAGGTGGGTCGGATGCTCCGCCCGATCCTCAAGCGCCCAAGTCGATCCTTGGCGTCGTAGAGCTCCCAGAAATGTCAAGGTGTTGAGTCTACTCACCTCTCGAGTGTTCCTCCTCTTGCTGTCTTACCCATTCGGCTTAAATAGGTGGACGGATGGCATGCTTACATTGCGTCTGCGGGTGGCGTCTGGGCACGACCTCGCGTCGCAGTAATGGTCAACTTGGCGGGTAGTTGGGGCGATGCAGAGGAGAAGCGACGTTGGGCGATCAAATCGTAGGAGTAATGGAGCGCAGGAGGGGCGATGACGTCATCCGGGTGTACGACCCAAGACCAGGTGTCACGTCATACTTAATACCCCTAACAGTTACCATGAGTCAAGTAACAAGTAGTTTGTTAAATGAGGAGTTGAGAAGAAAGAACTCAGCAGTATCTCAGATTGATTCACATGCACTTATCTCAGAGAACAAAGGAAGGTCAAGGTCTAAAGATAGAAGCAGTTCATGTATAAGTAGAAGCAAGTCAAGATCAAGAAAAGATATTGTTTGCTATAACTGTGGTGAGAAAGGACATTATAAGAATCAGTGTAAGCATCCTAAGAAGAGCAAGAAAAAAGGAAAAGAAGTGGAGTCTACATAGTCAAAAGAGAATACCACAGCTACAGTGCAGGTTGGTAATTATTTAATTTTGTCCCTTTCTGATGATATTTTTTCTTGTGTGTGTCAGGATCTCGAGTGGATAATTGACATAGGAGCTTCTTATCATGCTACACCACGGAGGGAGTTTTTTGCTACCTACAGGTCTGAAAATTTTGGTATTGTCAAGATGGGTAACCATGGCACAACAGACATCATTGGCATGGGTGACATCCACATAAAGACCAACCTTGGATGCAATTTGGTACTTAAGGATGTGAGGCATGTGGTTGACTTGAGGCTGAATCTAATTTCAGTTGGAAGATTAGATGATAAAGACTATGATAGCAGGTTTCACAGAGGGCAATGGAAACTCAGTAAGGGTTCTCTTATTATAGCTAGTGGAAAGAAATGTTATACTTTGTATAGGTTGCAGGCCAAAGCATGTGGTGAACAGTTAAATGCTATAGAGAAAGACTTCAGCATGAAGTTGTGGTATAGGCGATTGGGACACATGAGCGAGAAGGAACTACAAGCTCTTTCCAAGAGAGAGGTATTGCTTGACCTCAGAGGTATACGTTTGAACCCTTGTATTGATTGTTTGACTGGTAAACAACATAGAGTTTCTTTTGCTAGTCCTGCTTTGTCTAGAAAAATGCATGCCTTGGACCGTGTTTATACAGATGTATGTGGTCCTTTGAGGACGAAAACTCATAATAGTTCTACTAATGTTCCTGGCATCCGTGGTGCACTTTACTTTGTTACTTTTATAAATGACTTTTCCAGGAAAGTTTGGGCCTATGCTTTAAAGACCAAGGATCATGTTATTGGTATCTTCAAAAAGTTTCATGCCAAAGTTGAAAGGGAGACAGAAAGACAATTGAAATGCATAAGATCAGATAATGGTGGTGAGTATACAGGATTGTTTGATGATTATTGTAGGTCACATGGCATCCAGCATGAGATGACAGTTCCTGGTACACCTCAGCATAATGCAATTACAGAGAGGATGAACCACACCATCATGGAAAAGATCAGATATATGCTTTCACAGGCAAAGCTACCCAAAAAGTTTTGGGATGAGGCTTTGAGGACTGCAGTTGATGTGATTAACTTATCTCCTGTCTGACCCTAGATGCTGATGTTGCAGAGCATGTTTGGTCAAGGAAAGATGTTTCCTATAAGCATTTGAGAGTGTTTGGTTGTCGTGCATTTGCATACGTTCCAGACAATGAAAGGTCTAAGCTGGATGGTAAGACAAAAGAATGTATTTTTCTTGGCTACTCACATGATCAATTTGGTTACAGGCTTTGGGATCCAGAAAAGCAGAAGGTGTTTAGAAGCAAAAATGTGGTCTTCTTTGAGGATCAAACCCTTGAGGATTTGAAGGAGGCACCAGCCAAGACTTCTGCAGAAGGATTAGCAGATTGTGACCCAGTTGTTCCTCCAGTATATCAGGGTGATGGGGGAGATGTGCAGGAAGATGGTGTAGAGCCAGATATTAATCTACCTGCAAGACATGTTGAGCAAGAAGAAGTTGAAGAGTAGCTTCTCGCAGAACCTTAATTGAGAAGATCTTCTAGACAACGTCAGCCTTCCAAAAGATACTCTGCAGATGAGTATGTGATGCTTACTGATGCAGGTGAACTAGAGAGTTACCAGGAAGCAGTTGAAAGTGAGCAGAAAAAAATATGGCTAGTTGCTATGCAGGAAGAGATGGATGCTCTACAAAAGAATCATACATATGATTTGGTGCAACTTCCACAGGGAATGAAGGCCTTAAAGAACAAGTGGATTTTCAGGTTGAAGACTCAAGAATATTGTTCTCAACCAAAGTACAAAGCCAGATTGGTTGTGAAAGGCTTTGGTCAAAAGAAAGGTATTGACTTTGAAGAGATTTTTTCTCCTATGGTTAAAATTTGTTCTATTTGTGTTGCTCTAGGTATTGCTGCTAGCCAGGACTTGGAGGTGGAGCAGTTAGATGTGAAGACAGCTTTCCTTCATGGTGATTTGGAGGAGGAAATTTATATGGAGCAACCAGAATGTTTCATTGTTGTTTGCAAGTTAAAAAAGAGTTTGTATAGATTGAAGCAAGCTCCAAGACAGTGGTACAAAAAGTTTGATTCATTTATGATTGAAAATGGATACAAAAGAACGGCTTCAGATCATTGTGTACATCAAATGGTTTGGTGAGGATTTTATTATTCTCTTACTTTATGTTGATGATATGCTTATCTTTGGGAAAGATATGCATACAATTGATAGGTTGAAGAAGGAACTGAGTGAGTCCTTTGCAATGAAGGACATGGGGCTAGCAAAGCAAATACCGGGCATGCAGATTTCTCGTGACAGGAAAAATAATAAGATTTGGTTGTCACAGGAGAAATACATCAAGAAGGTATTAGAAAGATTTAGTATGAGCAATGCAAAGCCAGTTGGTTCTCCTCTTTTAGGTCACTTCAAGTTGTGCTCAGAACAGAGTCCGTCAAGTGATGAAGAGAAGGAGAAAATGCAAAAGGTTTCTTATGCTTCAGCAGTTGGAAGTTTAATGTATGCAATGGTATGTACAAGGCCGGACATCGCATATGCAGTGGGTGTTACTAGTAGATTTCTTGTAAATCCAGGCAAGGAGCACTGGGTAGTAGTGAAGTGGATTTTGAGATATCTCAGAGGAAGCTCTAAGGTTTGTTTAAGCTTTGGAGGTGGATCACTTGTGCTAACGGGTTACACAGATGCAGATATGACTAGAGATATTGATACAAGGAAATCCACATCAGGTTTTATACTTCCTTTTGCAGGCGGAGCTGTGTCATGGCAATCCAGATTGCAAAGGTGTATTGCTCTCTCCACCACAGAGGCAGAATATATTGCTGCTACAAAGGTTTGTAAAGAAATGTTATGGATGAAAGAATTCTTACAAGAATTGAGGCTAAAACAACAAAATTATATGGTGTATTGTGACAATCAGAGTGCCATCCATTTATGTAAGAACCCAGTTTTTCATTCCAAGTCAAAGCATATAGATGTCAGATATCACTGGATTCGAAATGTACTTGAAGAAAAACAGTTGCTACTTCAGAAAATTCATACAGATGATAATGGAGCAGACATGTTGACAAAAATTTTACCAAAAGAGAGACAGGAGATGTACCGACAGTTGGTCGACATGGATTTACACTGAGTCATGGGACAGCCTCCCTTATGGGCTGAAGGGGGAGGTTGTTGGGCTGAGAGCCCAGTTCAGCCCATATAGGGCATTAGCAGCCCATAGCCCTCCTCTTGTTAACCATGACTTAACCTAAAACCTAATTATATATAGGGGCTAATGGTGGCTGCGAAATTAGGAGATTAAGATCGCAACAAAGGGCAGAATCTTCGCAGCAGCTTTGGGGATTCAAAGAGAAGAGAAAATGGCAGAAAAATAAGAGAAAAAGAAAGGGAAGAAGACAAGGAAAACACAGAAATTGTTCTCACTCATCCAAACAGTTTCTTTTCTCAGGTTAGATCAGATCTTCAGTGAATTCTTCTGTAATTGCTTGAGGAGGTTTTGGATATTGTGCACAGTGACGTGATCCTTGTATCTCAGTTATTCTCTTGTGATTGTTGCTTGGGTTTTGGATAAGAGATTCGAGAATTGTATATTCATTATTTTTATAGTGAATTTTCTCTGGTTTGTCCCGTGGTTTTTACCCTTGATAGGGGTATTAAGTATGACGAGACACCTGGTCTTCTATCGTACAACTGGATGACGTCATCACCCCTCCTGCGCTCCCATCCGCCCACGATGTGACAGCCCGACGTCGCTTCTCCTCAGCATCGCCCCAACTACCCGCCAAGCTGACCACGGCACCGACCTGCGAGGTCAGGCCCGTACGCCACCTGCAGACAGTCGGAAGCATGCCCTCCGTCCGACCTATTTAACCCGAACAGAGGACTGGAGGGGGAGGGCTCTCTGATCTTACTTTTCTCTCCAGAGGACTTTCTGGATCTCTGATCTCTCTCCGCTGGGAGACCCTTTCTTTCCATGAACACTCCGAGAGGTGAGTAGACTCGCACACCCCCGCAACTCTCTCTGGGGAACTCCGGCCGACGGGCCCGCACTGACTTGGGCGTCGGAGGGGTCGGGCGGAGCATCCGACCCGCCTTGCTGCAGGTCTCATCCTCGACGACCGGAGCGCGCAGCCGCCTTTCGGAGAGCTCGACGGGCGCGAGCAGGAGCCATCGACGGGCCCGAACTGCATCGAGACGCACTTCGCTTCGGATTTCGCGCGGCGCCCGGGTCACGGTAAAAGTTGTTTTCCAACAGATTGGCGCTAGAAGGAGGGCCTCTGTCAAGGCGACTACCGATCCGCCCTTAACGACATGGACGAAAGGTCGCTTCCGGCCGCACTCGGCGAGGTCCCGCACTCCGAACCCCGAGGGACGATCCCGCCGCAACTATAGATCGCTATTGGAATATATTTAGCGACGCCGGCTCTACCCGCCAAGTCGGATTCCGCTTTCCCACCGTCACGGTGGAGGCTTTCAGACCTTTTCCCAACAGTGTCCGACTCGCAAGCATCGCCTGTGCCGCCCTCCTCGCCTACTTCAGAGGCGCAGAGCCGACCCTCCAAGGGCCGGAACCTCTTCCCAGATCATGAGGCGATACCGCCACCATCTTCTCCGCCTCCCGCCGGTTCGTGACGGAACCCTGCTCCGAAACTGGACGCCCCGCCCGAACTCGAGGCGGTATCTTCGCACTCGACGACTGCTTTCGCTCAGATCCGGCCCATCGCACGCCGGAGGAGGTGCAAAGGACGCCCGCAAGTCCAAAGAAGAGCAGAGGGAAGTGTCCCACTGGAGTCCCCGTCGCCAATGACATACACGGGAATACCTGCCCTTGAACTTCCGCCTCTCCATCGACCTTTATGATGGAGTCGTGATCCACCCGATCACGCCGCCGCCTTCCGGCTCAAATGGCCCTATATGGAACCTCGGACGCCTTGATGTGCATGCGCTCTACCACGCTGAAAGGATCCGCCTGCAGACGTGGTACGGTACCTTAAAAGCCGGTCGATAACATCCTTTGAGCAGCCGCCAAGGACTTCGAGCCACGCTTTTTGGCGCTTGCGCGACCAAAGCCCTCTCGCCGCGCTCCTCCCGGGTTTGAAGCGTATGAGGACGAACCCCTCTCCCACTTCGCGCGCGAAGGTTCACCACGGAGGTACGGGAGTTGTCGGATGCTCACCCATCGCTATTGGTGCAGCATTCATGATGGGGCTCCGACCGCCGAGGTTTTGGTCCTGGTGGAGCGACTTCACGCCCATCGCGAGATGTTTCATGAGCGAAGTCAAGACGGGCGCCGAGTCCGGATGTCGGGAAGGAAGGAAGAACGACCGAGGGGGCATCCTACTCCATCCCGATCGACCGACAACCAGCGGAGTCCCCGCACCGAGGGCGCCGCATGGGCCGCTCGACCCATACGCGCCGAGCCGCCACCTCCTCAAGGCGCCTCGACGCAAATATTCCTCCGCATCAAGGAGCTGGGAATGCTTAGGCCGCCACCCCGCATGAAGGGCCGACGATACCGGCCGATAGCACCTATTGCCGCTTCCATCGCAAAACGGACATGACACGGAGCAATGCTACGAGTCAAGCGATAAATCAAGAGTCGATCCAAGAGGTCACTCGATCAATACCTCCAAAGATCCGCGGCACCATCCTCGCGCTCAAGGCGTCTTGGCCGAACAACATATCGACGTGATCACCGGGACCCGCCACCGAGGACATAGCGCCGGGGCCGGCGGGCTTACGCCCGAGCCGCCGCGATCGGGAGTATCACCTCCTCCGAGCCGAGATCACATTCTCGGATATGGGAGCAACAGAGCATGACGATGCGCCGTGGTGTCGCCCGAATTGCCAACGCACGTTCGACGGATTATGGTCGACATCGCAGCTACCGACATCCTCTACTTCGAGGCTTTCCGGTTGGGGTTGCCGGAAGCCCTGGCTTTGCACCGGCGCCACCGCTTCACCGGCGACTGATCTCGCCGAGGGGTGCAAGACCTACCATTGACCCTCGGGATTCTCTCAAGGCCAAAACTCGCTGTAACCTTTCCGTGGTCGACCTCCTACCGCTGCATAATGCCATCCTCGGGCCGACCCACCCTCAACAAAGCTAAGGGCCGTTTATCCACATACCACCGGACGCCGGGTTCCCACCACCACGAGTCGGGAGGTTCGGGAGATCCTCAGAGTCCGTGACGGTGTTATTTGACGGCGACCTCCCCGGTAAGAGGAAAAGGCCGAACCGCCTCAAGACCCGCGGACGCAGCTACCGACCGAGCATCCCGAGCCGAACGAAACTTGCGCTAATATCTCACGCAAGATGACCGCCCCGACGGATACGGGATTGGCCCGACTGGTGATCAAGAGCGGCGCAGCTCATCGCCTCTCCAGAAAGCGCCGACGTTCGCCGATACCGCCGACTCCCGAATCGACCGAGGTCTCCCAACACCACCTACACATCTCTCGATCGCCGCCTGCGAGACAGAGACCTCGCCTCCCTCGAGCGCCAACAAGCTGCGGCGTATGAAGTCGATGTGCTCTTGGCGTCCGACTTCATCGAGGAGGTCCGGTACTTCGCTGGTCAGCCCAATGTAGTCCTCGCCAAGAAGCCTAATGGAAGCCGGAGGATGTGTGTTGACTACACCGATCTAAATCGTGCCCGGCGATTGCTTCCTACCTAGATCGACTAACCGTCGACTCAACCTGGTACGCCCGCTTCTCCTTCATGGACGCTACTCCTAAGCATAACCAGATCCGGATGGCCCCGAGGATCGGCAACATACGCCTTCCACACACCCCAAGGAGCCTACTTCTACAAAGTTATGCCATTCGGCTAAAGAACGCAGCGCCACCTACCAAAGGATGGTGAATAAGGTGTTTGCCCGCAAATAGGGCGAAACATGGAGGTCTACGTTGACGATATGATCGTGAAAAGCCGCAGGCTGCACATCTTGACGACTGGCGGAAACCTTCGCCACACCGAGAAGGTATGGGATGCGCCTAATCCGCCAAGTGCGCTTCGGCGTGACATCGGGCAAGTTCCTCGGTTCATCATACACGAGAGGAATTGATGCCAACCTCGAGAAGATCCGAGCTCACCGACATGAGATCTCCGAGTACGCTTAAGGAGCTTCAATGCCTTAACGGAAGGATAGCGGCTCTGTCCCGGTTTCCGTCCCGGCCGAGATAAGTGCATCCTTTCTTCCGAGTCCTCAAGGACCCAAGAACTTCCAATGGACGGCAGAGTGCGAGGAAGCCTTTGCAGCTCAAGCAAGACTTATCCGAGCTACCCCGACTTACCTCGATTCGCGCCGTAAAAACTTACCTCTACCGCGGCCTCTCAAAGATGCAAAGTGAGCTCGGTGCTTGTGAAAGAAGCCCCGATGCGCAACACCCGATTTATTACACCACCATGTGTCGTGGCCGGAGCCGCTTATCCTCCCATTGAAAGGTCGGGCATTGGCACTCATTCTAGCGGCCCTGGTTACGCCCTACTTCCAAGCCCATACGATTGAGGTATTGACCGACCAACCTCGGCCAAGTTCTTTCTAAGTTTGACGAGCAGGCGCCTCCTAAAGTGGTCGGTGGAGCTATCCGAGTTCGACCGCTACAAGCCGAGAATGCCATCAAGGCCTGTGCCTTGGCCGATTTCATCTCGGAGTTGACACCACCGAAGCGTAGCGCTGAGCAAATCCACCGAGACGGATGTCGACGTGGATGGGTCTTCCGGCCCAGGAGCCGCGCACGACTCATTCTAGAGGATCCCGACGACACGCCGAGCCGCCTCCGCTGGTTTCGCGCCACAAACAATGAGGCCGAATACGAGGCGCTGCTGGCAGCCTCCGCTTTGCGCCGACATGCAACTAGGAGCAATCCACATTCTCACGACTCACTTGTGGCCGAACAAGTTGGCGAGAGTATCGCGCGCGGACTCGACCATGTCCAGATACTCCGACCGAGGTAAAAGCCCAAACTTCTAACTTTCCCCCAAAGCTCCAGGTGCCTGTGTCCCGTAACGAGCGCGGACCACTACGAAGTTGGCCTGGAGCCGATCCGCAGGAACATCCCGAGGTCGAAGAGTCCGACACACCTGGCCGGTGGCCATCATGGAGATCGGGATCCCGAGTCCCGACCACCCCACCTACATGGATTCAGGAAGCATCAAGTACAACGCGAGGATCCCGCCAATGGATGAGGTCAGGCACGGCGCTCGCCAACTCAGCGTGGCATCGCGAAATCGGCGAACCGACTCTACAAAAGGTCGCTTTTCCCACCCCTACTACGATGCTTAGATCCCGGCGAGGCGGAAGTAATTCTCGCCGAGGTGCACGCGGATTTGTGGGGAGCACATGGGCGCCGAACTTTGGCCTTCAAAATATCGCGCAGTATTACATCGCCTACGCCGCACCGAGACGCCAAGGCTTTCGTGCGGCGGCGACACTTGCCGCGCACAGTTCGCGCTCGCAGCCTCCTCGCGTCCCGCCGCTTCCATGGATTGCGCCGCCCTTCGCCAATGGGGAATGGACCTCTTGGGGCCGTTTCCCCGTCCGGCCACGGAGACACATCATCGTGGCGATAGATTATTTCACCAAGTGGGTGGAAGCCGAGCCCTCGCAACCATTACACCAACGGGTCGAATTCAGATGGAAGAACAGCGTGACCCGATTCGGTTTGCCCAACGTTATCATCGATAACGGACCCGTCGCCACAAGACTCGGTTCTGAGTTCGCGCGACTTATCACATCCACTGAGGTTTAGCTCTGGCCCACCCCTGCACCAACGGGCTTGCCGAGGTGACCAACCGATCTATCCCGGATGGACTTAGGAAAAGGACTTTGACGACGAGCCGGGTCGACGAGCTCCCGAACATCCCGTGGTCTCGCGGATCGCCCCAAGACGGCCGGCGAGTCCCCTACGCCCTGCATTCGGCGTGGAAGGCCTACCACCGAGTTGGTCATTCCAACATACCGGTGGAGAACTATGAGGAATCCACCTCGCCCAGTGGAGTTCGGGCCGCCTAGACTCGCTAGAAGAACGCAGGCCAACGCAAGACGCCAAAACACCGGCGCATAAATGTAAGTGTTGCCGGAGTTACAACAAGAGGGTGCGCCGACTTCTGGATGGGCGACTTAGTCCTACGCAAGGCGTAAGCGACCCGCCACTCAAGGGGCAAGCTTGCACCTAAGTGGGAAGGCCCCTACCGAGTAATCAAGGTAGTCCGACCGAACGCTCCGGCCGCGACTATGACCGGCAGCAGCCTTCGAGAACTTGGAACGCCCGTAACCTCAAGAAATATTTTGTTTGAGGACAAACGGAAGTAAATCAATGCCGACTGTGCCATTGGAAAGAAGTCGGAGATTGTATGGAGAAAGCAAATTTGTATTACCAAAAAAGTTTTGGATTACAAAATGGGCCCCTAGTGGGGAAGAAGTGTTACAAAAAACGAGGGAAAGCCCTCCAAAAAGAAGAGGTCTTCAGGCCGCAGCTTCGGGAAGGTCGCCGTCCGAAGGAACCTCGCCAGCATGTCGACTCCCGATCCTCGGCATGAGACGGCGATTCTCTCGACCATTGAGCTCGAGGACATGCTCGAACCGCCAGTGGCAACTTTGTACCCATACTGCACGATACACGCCCGGGCCCAGCCGAGGAGGAAGCCCTCCGACTTCTTGTAAGCGCCGATCGCTTCCCGGCCCTTCTCGCCGACTCCTTCCGCCGCGGCAAGGGCTTTCGGCGGCTCGGCCTCCCTTCGAGGTCGGCTTGGCGCTAATCCAAGCCTCCTCCATCCGGAGGCGGTTCTCCGCCGACGTCCGGAGGAGCTTCTGCTGCCCGGCCTCTGCCGCCGGGCCGGCCTCGAGCGCGGAGGTCAGACGCGCAACTTCCGCGCCCATGTCCGCCACGCCACGCCAAGAAGAACCGCCGTCCCGACTCCCGCTGGCTTCCTCGAGTCGGCGCAACCTGTTGCGCCGCCTGTGCCATGCACCAAGCGGCCGGAGTCATGCACCCGGTCGAGGAGGGCCGTGGTGTAGTGGAGATTCTGCGCAAGGAAAAAGAACGTTGAAAGTGATGAACATAGCTCAGCCAAGAGAATACACGCAAACGGTGCTTACCCACAACACCGACTTGGCGGACTTGGCGAGCAGCGCTTCCGAGGGGAGCGTGTATAGATCCCGAGCCATGTCGGGATGGAGCGCCGAGGTAGCTGGCCGAGGGCTCTCCCCGACCCACACCTTGTCCCCGACAAACCATGCCACCGGCCACGAGAGGGTCGCCCGCTGCCCCCGGGACCTCCCCATCATTCGGGAAAGGAACGCCGATCCTTCCCTCGACGTGACGACAGTGTCCTGCATGGCAGAGGACGCTGGCCCTTCCCGGCCGCTCGGCTGGGACCAAGACTCGGCAGAGTGGTGGCGCCGGCCGCTCGTCGCCGGCCGACATACCGGCCGCGCTCTGTGTCCACCACGCCCTGGCCTTCGCCTTTCTTGGGACGCCTCATCGGCGATGCTGGGAGCCACCCCCCGCCCGCTTAGAGACCGCCGGAGAGCGCGGAGATGGTCCCCTCGGAGCACCCGAGTCGTGGAAGGACCGCAGGTTCACCATCCCTGCAAAAAAGCGACAGAGATGTCAGAAGATAGAGTTGGCAGCAATCTAAAAGGAGGCGAGACAACGACGGCCTACCCCGAGAGCGCGGACTTAGTCCGGCCTCCACCACCACCGCCCGACATATTGCGGATGGCTTGCGAGGAAGGGAGGATTACCTCACCGCCGAGGTGAGCGCGCTCGACACTCGGGCCGGGCAGTTATCGATGGTCCTGACGACCACCGAACCCCAAAACCCCACCCATTTGGCATCGACAAAAAGAAGCGCCTCTTCCACCCTTTGTTATTGGTGGGGCGCCGCTTAACCCTAACCCCGGTCGGCGTTGTGAAGTATCCCCGACCCTTGAAGAGGCGAAAGCAGGAGAGGAAAAGGTTGGGGTCGGGCGATGTTGGCATAATGGCATTCTCAGAAAGCCACCAAATACCGCCAGAGTTGGGAGTTATCCGGGAAGGCGAAATACGCCACAGGAGATGCAGGATACGATGATTGGGTGCGTGGAAGGCGCAGCCGCCTCTAGGGCATCGGCGGTCGTGGCAAAGCCCCGGGAACCGGGTCAAAGCCCGCTGCCCGCTTCAGCGCCAGAGGTTGAATCCTCCGGATGCCGAAGCGCGCACGAGAATCCCCCACCATACGCCGCCCAAGATGGAGTCTTGATCGTGGCGGCCACATTAGGCCTCTAACGCACGCGCCGCTTCCGCATCTGAGGAAGGGCTGGAAGGAGGAGACGAAGGGAGAGCGGCGACGCGGGTTGTAACTGATGGGGAGGAGGAGGAAGAAGTAGAGGAAGAGGAAGTGGAAGGAAGACCCATCGCACACTAACCTAGAATGGAAGAAATCGGCTGGAAGAGGTCAAAAGGCACCGGAGCCTATGGAGAAAACTTGAAGGAAGACGACGGCAGGACAAAAGATGAAAACTCCGCTGATAAAGTGATAGAGAGACGCGAGGCTCCCTATTTATAGAAAAAGGGGGCCTCGACCTTTCGCCTCCCGAGGCAGGCAACAGCATGACACCGCCACATCGCCCAATAGCATCACCTCGGGCAGTTGAAGCGCCGGCATATTAATGAGGAGCTGACGTGTACACCCCCCCCAGGTAAGAAACTTACCCCACACGCCAGCGGCTCCTCGATTCCAGCAACCGCACTATCGCGAGCCGTTTTTCGAAGCGGCACGGCGGTTCGCTTAGGTCTTGAGCGCAAATGACCATCGTATTCGGCCTTGAGCGCCTCGCCCACACATCCCAACGGCGACTTCGGCTATTCTGGTTTTCTAGGTCTCGAGCAGCGGCTCGACCACTGGCATTCTGGGCCTTGAGCGGCGCTTCGGCCCCCCACCCCGAACGGCGATTCGGCTATTCTGGTTTTCTAGGTCTTGAGCAGCACCGACCATCGATCTGGGCCTCGGCGGCTCGGCCACACACACCCCGAACGGCGATTCGGCTATTTTGGTTTTCCAGGTCTGAGCGCCGACCATCGTATTCGGGGCCTAGAGCGGCCGGCCACATACCCAACGCACGGTTCGGCTATTATGGTTTCTCGTGTCGTAGGCGTGACTCGACTTTGTACCAAAACGACGGCCTGAAGGTGGAGGACTCGACGCTGCCTCAACCCCGACTTGGACGTCATTGACAAGGAGAATCGCGCCTCGACTTCTTTATCCCGAACGACGGCTCGCTATTATGGTTTCTCGTGTCGCAGGCGTGACTCGACCCCTTGTACCAAAACGACGGGTGGTAGGAGGACTCGACGCCTCAACCCCGACTTCGGACGTCGGCTTGACAAGGAGAATCGCGCTCTCGACTCTTTTATCCCGAACGACGGTTCGGCTATTATGGTTTCTCGTGTCGTGCGTGACCTCGACCCCTTGTACAAAATGACGGTCGGTAAAGGTGGAGGACTCGACGCCTCAACCCCGACTTCCGGACGTCGGCTTGCATGAGAATCGCGCCTCTCGACCCCCTTTATCCCGGATGAAAGTTCGGCTATTCTGATTTTACGTGCCCGAGCGCAGCTGCCACACACATCCCGAACGGGCGCTTACTCGTTTCCTAGGCTCGAGCGCAGGCCACACACATCCCGAACCCGCAGCTTCGGCCTCATGGTTTTTCGTCGGTGCGTGACTGACCCCTAGTACCCAACGACGGCTCAGAATGGACTTGACGCCGCCCCTTACCTCGAGCGCTCACCCATCGTTCAATCGCCCACGCGCGAGTCTCAACCCCGACACGGACGCCGCTTGGCAACGGAACTCGGGCGTCTCCTCGACCCCATTATCCCGAACGGCAGTTCGGTACATGATCTTGAGCGACGGCTCGATCATCGGCATCCTAGGCCTTGAGCGTGGCTCGCCCTATTTCCAACGACGGTTCGGTGACTATGGCTTTCTGGGTCTTGAGGTTCCTCGACCCCCTTTATCCCGAACGGTGGTTCGGTCACTGGACCTCGAGCTTCCTCGATCTTCGGTTTTTCGGGTCTTGAGCGGCGCCTCGACCCCGTATCCTCCAAAAGACTTCGATCAATCATGACACAACACGGTAAGAACTTCCGCCCGAGATCTCAGTCGGCAACCAGGTTCTTCCGAGCACCACCCCCCAAATTATCCTGCAGGAGTGGCTTTTGAGGGGGGGGGGTAGTGATAGGGGTATTAAGTATGACGAGACACCTGGTCTTCTGCATAACCGATGACGCCATCACCCTCCCGCGCTCCCATCCGCCCACGATGTGACCGACGCCGCTTCTCCTCAAGACGCCCCAACTACCCGCCAAGCGACCACGGCACCGACCGCGAGGTCGCCCGTGACGCCACCTGCAGATGGGCCGGAGCATGCCCTCCGTCTCGACCTATTTAACCCGAGCAGAGGAGGAGGGAGGGCTCTGATCTTACTTTTCTCTCCGCAGGACTTTCTCGATCTCTCGATCTCTCCGCCGAGACTCTTTCTTTCCATGAACACTCCGAGAGGTGAGTAGACTCGCACACCCCCGCAACTCTCTCTGGGGAACTCCGGCCGACGGGCCCGCACTGACTTGGGCGTCGGAGGGGTCGGGCGGAGCATCCGACCCGCCTTGCTGCAGGTCTTGTCCCCGAAGGCCGAGGAACGCGCAGCCGCCTTTCTGTCACGCCAAGCGCCCAAAGAGGGTAGGCAGGGTGAATTCTCAAGGATGTCACGGTGATCACCCCGGAGGGGGTATCACGCCGTGCACCCCAAGAGGGGGTGCGCCCCAAGAGTGGGTAGGCAATGTGCATTTAGTCCCACATTGGTAAGGAAAGGGGAGGTCTTGAGCCTTATAAGCGTTGGCGCTGCACACCCGGCAAGCCGGTTTTGTTGGGAGAGGGTAATGGCCACGTGACAAGTGGTATCAGAGCAACCCCTGGCCTTCACCAATCACCCCAGAGGGTGTCCACGCCGAGCGCCTGCAGGGGTAGGCAGGAGCTGTCCGTGACGAGGACGCCACGAGATTGGGTGGGGAGAATGTCACGGCGCCCAAAGAGGGTAGGCGGTGGTGAATTCTCAAGGATGTCACGGTGATCACCCCAGAGGGGGTATCACGCCGTGCACCCCAGGAGGGGGTGCGCCCAAGAGGGGGTAGGCAAGGTGCATTTAGTCCCACATTGGTAAGGAAAGGGGAGGTCTTGAGCCTTATAAGCGTTGGCGCTGCACACCCGGCAAGCCGGTTTTGTTGGGAGAGGGTAATGGCCACGTGACATTTCGGAGAGCTCGACGGGCGCGAGCAGGAGCCATCGACGGGCCCGAACCGTACCGAGACGACCCCCCGGTTTCCGGATTTCGCGCCGTGCGCCCCGGGGTCACGGTAAAAAGTTGTTTTCCCCTAACAACCCTTCACGTTGAAGGGGTTTTCCACGTAAATCTTGGTATTCTATTTTATTGTGATTTCTATTTAATTTCGTTGTGATACGGTCTGTTAGTATTTGTTCATATACAAAAATTATTATTTATTGTCTATAATTTTATTTTATTTTCCATCAGTAACCACTATGCGAAACACAGACTTCCATCGAAAAAAAAAGAAAAACAAATAGTAGCATGAAAAATCCACCTGTTCATTTTGATGTATATGGTTTTTGTGTTGGTTCGCCGAAAATGGAGGACGACTCACAACCAGAAGAAGTCTAAGCTTCATCAACTTTCACTGAGTCGAGGTCTGTTCGCTCTCCTTCTTGCCAACTTCTTGGAAATGCATATCAAAGCTGATACCTTTCCAGGGTGTAGAGCGACTGCATGGTTGCCTTTAGCAGAGCAGCACTGTGGACCAAATATTTCAAGAAAATAAACATTGTATAAGAGAACAATACCGATGAAACCTGCAATGACATAACCGAATAACCATCAGGCTGAGATCTCAAGGACTTGAAAAGAATAACGACAGCTTAATAATGTCCGAAGAAAATGTAATGCTGGCGAGGAAGCAGAAAAGAATGAGGGCGAGATTCTAGCTATGTAGATCTCATCCAATCACTGATATAACAAGTGCAGCAGTCCATCACATAGCTCAGATAGCAGTTGCTACATGCACAAGTCGATCGAGTACTTTAGATATTTAATGGTAAGAATTTTTTTGCTTATTGCCAAATCACACCCATGAGTTTTTCTCAGGGATTCTGATTTTTAGCTGTGCAAGGCACATTCAACCAACAAATCCCTGTTCTTGCAAACATATATGGTGGATTGAAATGTTCACACTCGGAAAATTTGCATATATTCTCAATATGTATGGTGGATTTTGATCGAGGTTGGGGCTTCTCTGCCTGTAAGAAGAGCTTTGCATAATAGCACCAATCTCAGCTGCAGCTGCTGATCGCTGAACATTTGTTTGGTAATTGATAACCCACATTTACCGAGCTCTACGGCACAACCAATATACTGTAGACATTTACTGGTATACATCGTGCCTACACAACCTGTATCTTTATTTCTTTCACAACCTGTTCTGTCACTGTACCATTAAATCATGTTTTGGTGATGATTTAATGATCAATGTTTGTCGATGTGCAATTCGTAAGCGAATCATGTTTGTTGTAACATCCATTGGAAGGAAATGGCCACAGACTCCGGTGCTTTCTTTCTCCAGCCATTAAATACATCGAAATAAAGGCTCGACGCCTTTGAAAAGAAAAGTCACCACCAATTGGATGCTCTCACCATCCGGTGGGCCCCTTTTCGCCTTCAGTGGGTCACCGCGGGCGTGGAAAAAAAGAGGTAGCTGTACCCGGGCAATGGGTTCCGGATTCTGCGGCGCCGAGTCGACTCGAACCGGCGTGAGCAACCGATCGTCTGAGGCAAGGGACGTTGCTCGGCGCTACCCGCAAATCTACCATCCGCGTGACTGGTTAGAGAATGTGAGACCAGATGAACAATCCAGAAACGCGTAGGAACGGCGTTGCCCCTACCAGTCGTCAATGTCATCGCCCACGACCTAAGGGCGGTATCGTAATTTGAGGCGCAAACAGAGGGCAGTTGAAAGGCGGCCGGTCGGGGGGGATGGGTCTTAAGAAGGCAACCACCCACCGCATCAAGAAGGGAGGAAGGAAGATAGGCAGCAATATTATTATATACAAGAGGCGCAGAAGCGAGGAGGGCGAAGAAGGGATCGTCGACAGGTGGGATTGTGGATCGCGTGGAGGATAGGAAAAGGGGAAGAACGAAAGATCAAGAAAGGAATCCATCCATCGATCTATATATCCGTCGTTGATGGCAGAGACGAGATGAGAAATTAAAGGGGGGAAAGAAAAGGAGGAAGAGAAACAGATCGGAAGGGAGGAAGGCAGCTCCGATCCACATCTTTAGATCCAGGTATTGAAACCTAGTTTATGATCGATCTTTGTGTGCTTTCTTTAGGTTGTGTTGCAACAAGAGTCTGCCCTCCGGAGAGGGGATTAAGATGGTCAAGTAGTGTGGATCTGCCGGGTTTCGTTTCTTGGATGGTCCCCTTCGCTTTTCGGAACAGAGTTTTGGGTTCTTGGTCACAGGGGAGGACAAAGATGTGGTCTCTGGGTTTCGGTCGTGGATCTTGCTGGACGGATTATGCAATCTGCCCGTCGCCGATTTCTTCTTTTAGGGCCCTGGCATGGGCTTGGATCTGCTTGTCTTCGACGTCGCTCTCTTCTTTGGGGATGTACCAGGGACAAAAAGGAGGGACAAGGGCTGTATATTTCGATGATCGGCCGAGACTGGTTCATCTTTTTCTGAGGTTTCATATGGTGTTGATTGACACAGGGTTGGAGAATTTCTGCCAGGTTTTTTTTATTCTTGTGCCTTCTCGTTGCCGTACACCCCACAATCTACCTCTCGCCTAACACGTTTAGGTCGTGACTTTGGCCTGGATCTGCTATCCGTATCATCGTCCTCTTATTTACGGCTGGCCCAACTCAGAGAGCCGGTTATATCTCCGTCGGTCAGCTGAGGTTGGCTTCGTTGGTTGTCGTTGGACTGCCTGTTTACAGGGTTGAAGAATTCCTTCAAGAATCTTTGATTTTTGTTGCTTCTTCCAGCAGATTGTTTCTCTAAGATATATCCTCTCCTTTCCAAGGCAAACTATGTCTTTGTTGGTTCTGCTCGTCTTGATCCAGATGGTCTGTGCTGCTCGTGGACTTCTGGTCGTTTGGGCTTTGGAATTATTGGTCACCTTTTCCCGTTAGCCGTCATTTGCATCCTGTTCTTGCAGATAGTGGTTTTTGTGATCTGGAATTTCTTAATTTGAATGTTAGCCACGATTTACTTGTTTAACGAGGACATCTTTTGGAGGACGATGGTGGTAGGCAGTATACTTGTTCGAGCAGAATTATCATTGCGCATGATCTAGTAGAGATTGGACTAAAATAAAGAATGGGATAGCTGTGCTACCTCCTTTTGTGCCAATTGTCTCCAGCTGTTGTGCAGGAGCCATACTAGACTTTACGTATGTCGTATTGTTGTTTGCATTGCTTGAAGATCTTAGATTGGTGCACTGATAATTTCTCTGAAGGTATTTATTACCTTGAACTGGAACAGGAGGTCCAATAGACTGTTAGCATGATATTCTCAAGCAGTCAGTCTCAACCCTTTGGCTTTTGTGCCATAGAAATTTTCTTTTGGTTGGACAGATCGTACCATCTGAAAGGTTGCCCTGAGATCTATAGGTTCTAACACACGTATGATTTTTTTCTCTCAAAAACTGTTTGCAGCTGCTCTGGATCTGCAAGTTGATTGGTCAATCTATTCTTGATTGTTCTAGAAAAACACATGAGGACTACTGAGTTGGCGATTGGTTTTATCACTTTGTCCACTCAACTTGGGCATCTTATTCTTAAAAATCATTTGATGTTTCTGATGTAGTCAAAAGTGTTTTGGTTCTCAAGATGAGGGTTCTGTCTCTTGTTGTCTGTAATCTTCTGAAACATATAGACTCAATATAAGAATCATTGGGAAATGCTTCTCAGTACAATTCCTATCTAAAAAATTGATGTTTACCTTGCAGATTCAACTGTGTACTTGTTCTGGAGGTCTCATTTCAGAAGTTGAAACCATCAAGGATCAGAATCCTGCAAGAATTTTGGTGGCACATCTTCAGTTGATGATTGTGGCTCTTGTCAGGGAACATGCTGCATGACATAGGGCTTGAAATTCCTGGAGCTAGAGATCCTAACTTGAACTGGATGACAGCTGCTAAGGGTAGGCAGTGGGCTGTAAGACGAGCTAGAACTTCATTTGCTGACGGAAGAAGGAAGAAGCCTGTGGTCAAAAGTTCCAAAGGGAGTGAGGTTACTATGGATAAGGACACCAGGAGAACAACAGACATCCCTGTTTCTGATTCCGAGAAGGTTTGCCTGCATAGCTTTTTAGTGTCCTAGAGTGCCACTTTTTGCCAGAGCTCGTTATTTTGGATTAGTAACAATTTCATTTTCTGGTTGCAGGTCAGTGTAAGTATTCTTGGCCAACACTTTAGTGAATCCCTCGAAATTGTTCCCATAAAGAAGAGGAGATTTCTGTTTGTTAGTTCTCCATCATCGCCACTGCAATCTTCTTATTCAGATGATTCCGATCACCTGTTAGAGAGCCAGCCTGCTTCATACCAGGAGTCTTTAGCATATAACAAACATCATGACAGGAGATTTATTGCTAGCAAAAGAACTAGTTTGAATGATGTAATTGAAGAGGCCACTGATGCTGCAGATTTCTCTGGTATTTCCATATTGGCCACTGCTGCCTGCAACAGTGAAGTGGTGGCTGACACTATACATTCTGGAAGATTAGTTTCAAAAGGAAATTCTTCTAGAGAAGACCATTTGGAAGACACTGATGGTGGTGAATCACATTCCTCATGTAAAGATAAGATGTGGCAACTGCATTCTTTAAAAGATTTGCAAGAAAACCATAATGTCTCTATGGAAAATTGTCTTACTTTCGTTCCTGCTGAAGATGATACAAAGTGTGATGGTTTGCAGAATCAAAAGAACTTCATGGGGTCTCTGCAAAATGTTTCAGATAAAATAAAGTCTTCCACTGGTTCAAGGCTTCACTGGGACCTTAACACTGAAATGGATGCATGGAATAACAATTTTGATGATGTAATTTCCGAGCCACTGGCTACTGACCTTGTAGCTGAAAATGGTAACTCAAATGAGAAGCTGGAAGGCTCAAAAACTTGTGAATGCCAGGTGGAGAATGGAGAAAAATCATGCCCTACAGAACATGGTGAAAGCTTAATGGAGACAGCTGGCATTGCAAAGGATCACTGTGCTTTTGTAGCTGATGAGATATTGGAGAAGCCTGATTTATGTAATGGGCTTTCAGTTTCCAATTATGAGAAAGCAAAGCATTGTCATAGTTCGATTGAAGTGGAGCATGACTTGGATGCTACTGCTGTTTCTTTGGTGAACTTTACTGAAGAAGCAAAGCTCATACACAACCAAGGGAACAACATCTTCATTAATGATAAAGCAAAGGGTAATGCAAGTTCTCGGCTTGAGGGAGAAACTGAACCAATGCTTTCTCATTTGCCTTTTTGTGAGAATGTTAATGGTGACTGTAATACGCATGCATGTAAATTCCATCCAAACATGGTCCAATCAATCAGTAAACCTGTCAGAGATGAAAATGTAAGTATTGATGCATCTAATGCTGATAACAGCTTTGATGATCATTGCCCGGCTAATGCAGGACAGTCTATTCAAATAACCAGCACTCAGATTGAGAAGCATGGACTTCTGAATATTGTAGAAAATGATAATCAGTCTCCTATCCTTGCTGAGAAAGCTACTAGCTTCTTGTTTGATGGAGATATGGGCAGGAATTTGGTGGCAGCATGTGGCACATCTGGTGAAACTGTACATTCTGATGGCTTAGATATCACCAATGGCAACTGTGCTGATAAATCTTCTGGAACACTGTGCATGAGCCCTTCCCTGTTAAATGCTCATCAACGCAAGAGCCCAGGGTCATGTGATCCTAACGAGCTGACTTCTGAAGCCACATGTGCTGTTAAATATGAAGAGACAGCAACAAAAATGAAGGTTGATGATAACAGTGGTTTTGGCGCCAAGGCCTCCGTTCCTGTTTCAGCTGTTGTATCTATGGCCAAAACTAATGCCAGCTTGGTAGATGGTGCTGTGGACACTCAGGAGGCAGAAAAACACATGGATAGCTCTGTAAATTCGCATTGTGACCATAAATCAGATGCATCTCAAGTTGATGGTGTCCAAGTCACTGGACTGGAAAAAGACAACCTTCTGGGAGATGATGATTCTCAATTTGAGGATGGTGAATTTAGAGAAACTGTTCTGCATGACTGGGGAGATGGAATTGATGAAGGGGAATCTGAACATGTGGATTATGGGTCCGAGTCCGACAACAGAGAGAATGATATCTTCGAATCAGATTCTGCATTACCTGCTACTTCTTTCTCATCCGAGAATGTGGCATGCAAAGAGAGCAATATGTCAGATGCTGATGGACCACCTACTGCCAAGGATAGTCAGGTTGCTCTTTCTCAACCCCCATCGAAGTGCTCATCCAAATCAGATGGTTCAGATGCAGTACAAGGGAAGAAAACCATTGGGGTTATTGGTGCAATAGATCACTTTAATCATTTGGCATTAATAAGGAAAAGAAAGCAAAGAAATGTTACTGGTGTATTGGCATCAGGTCCTGGTAGTGATAAGCCAGTGAGATACAATGGATGTCACAATGAAGGTGATAGCACAAGGGAACATTCAACAAGTGAGAGAACAAAATTGTCAGGATGGGATCTGTTGCCTGAAGGCCGTCGGCGTACCGAAGATAGCTTTTTGGACCCTTGTATTGGTTCTGTTAAGCAAGATGAGACTGCCAGTTCCTTAGATGTGTTTGGTGATGATGAATCATCAGTAAGATCTGGCTCCTCATTCAGGGAAGGGTTATCATCTCAGGTTGAGAGGCCAAACTACTCGGACGAGTCATATAGGAAGGATAAATTTTATCCCAGATTAAGCAGGTAATATTATCGTGAGCTTGTCTTTGGGTATATTAACCTTACAAACTTTATAATCATGTCTGGTAATTGCATCTGTTCTGATATCTTCAGGTCGAATAATCATGATAGTCTAGATGCCAAAGCTGAAAAGAATGCTGGTGCTTCTAAATCATCGGGGTGGGGTGGATCATTCCGTCATACCCAAGGGAGGGGCAGGGATAAACATTGGTTTGATTCTTCCAATCGCCATGGCAACAGGCATCACGATTCACCAGGCTACTATGACGCACCCAGTTTTGCTCGACCTGCTTCAAGGAATGCAGCCGCAGCTGCCATTGCCAAGGTAGAGAGTAATGGCTTTGTTGTTGCACCTGATGGTACCTTGGTTAAGGCAGGTGGTGCTGGAACTTCTGGCCGTGTGCTCGGACAATCTGCGAATGCTTCTTTGCAAAGTGCACATCCTTCTCTTTCCAGATGGGGGTCACAGCCTGAGAGAGATCTGGCATGTGGTATGCAGAGAAGACGTAAAAATTCAAGGGAGATGAGTCCTGACAGGCACTTCATTGTTAGTAGGGCCCAGGTTGATAAACATGCTATTGAAATGGTCAGGGATCGGCATTGCAGACGTTGGCTAGATGACATGATAGAATCGTCCGCGGCAGCGGACCATTTATCAGCAAGAGATCGAAGTTTCTCACCATGCGGAGGGCACATTCATCTTTCTCATTCACGTACCAGATCTTCAAGATCTAGAACCCGCTCCCCTCTTCGTTGGGCATCGCCAAGGAGAAGAAATGACATTGGCATGAACGATGTCCCTGTTTCTCGCAGACGCAGCAGGTCTCCGATAGCTAGAATGGAGAGGATGAGGTCACCCCACCCACAACCTACTTTTGAGGAACGCATGATAACTTACGGTTCAGCATCCAGGACCCTTGCTTCATCGTTACATGCTTCAAGATGGGTTGATGAAAGGAAGGATTCATCCAATCATCCAAAGGAACATGAGTACAAGCGATATTCTGGAAGAAGCTCACCTGTGAAGGTGTTTAGAAATCATAGGCTGGATTCCATGGATTCACAAGGAAGACCAAAGCCTGATGATTACTATCATCATCTTCACTCTAGCAGCAACCCAGAATTTGATGGTTTTGGCAGGGGATACAAGTTTGAGGATAGTAATAGTAGAAGAGGCCGTGGCGGCGGCGGCAAATGTGAAGTGCTTCATTCTATGAGGCAGTACAACATTGATAAGAATGAGAAGCGGTTCAGGTAATGTGTTGAGGTTTGCAGGTTCATGATTCTGGGCGCAGACCCGCAGGGTTTCAGCAAAAATAGGGAGCCCAAGAGAACCTTGCAGACGTAGAAAAGAGATGGAAACAATTGGAGCGCAAATGCTGATACCAGTTTCGTGTCATATGGTATCAAAGGTTCAAAGACTGTAAAGCATATACATACTTTGGTCTGCTGTTTTTGTGGGATAACTAAAGAGACTGAACCCATTAATACTTCATTTTTTTTTAGTGAAGCGGTGTCGAGGAGTGCTCTCATATTTATACCTTGTAAAAAGGTTGGTTACATTTTATGTTGAAAGTTAGATTTTTGAGCGGGGGATGCCCTCCCTTTTATAATCCCACTGCAACATAACTGATTACTGAAATTTCATCATGTGCCCATCGTTGGTTAGCCTGCATTTTGAATGTAGCGGCAAAAAATCAATTGAAGTTTCGAACCTGTCTTCTATAGAAATGTGCCACTGGCTTTTGCATTGTTCTCGAGCTCGAGGGCTGCTTGAAGGTTGTCGGGGGAAACTTTTTGTGATTGTGGCTCGAAAGAGCGGCATGAAGGGATTTTTTTTTTTTTTTGTGTGTACGAAATTTGTTTTATAGGGTATTTCATGTGTGGGGTATACCTTCATCGTCCAAATTGCCTGTGTTATGAGCCAGGCACTAATTATATCAATTAGTTGGTAGGTCAAGTCGTCGGTTGTGGGCGCTCTTCCGACAAGTCAGTTGTATTGTACATTGGCCATCTGTTTTTGTTTCTTGGTTATAAATCTCACGATTTTTAGCATCATTAATGCAACATTGTCCATCGAGGCCGACTGTGTGGATTAAGGCCGAGTGCTGATGCCGCGATGGAACATGAATTGTTTCACCAAGAAATACGAATCTGACAGGGAACAAAAGCAACAGAGCAACAACCATTTTAACGTGTCACATAACCGTGACATCCTACACCATTTTCACTGAATCAACTTCAAATTTCTTTCTACCTTGCAAGAACTTTCAACTTCTTTGTGAACATACCAGACGCAGTATTTTATAATTCTAATGTAATGTCCCCATCCAACCACGATGCATGTGAAGGCAGACACAACGGAACCCAACCAATGGCAACGGTAATAACAGCAGTAGCAAGACACCCAGCTATCATCAGTTATCCGTATGTATAAATCAAGCGTAACAATTAAAGGTTCAAATGGAATGGCTTTCCAATCGACACCACCTATTTGGGATAGCCAGCAGGTGAATAAGAGCCAGGTGGAGGATAACCATATGGTTACCCGTAACCATACGGTTGGCCATACCCAACAGGCGGTGGGATAGGCTGATCAATGCGAGACATCTGCTGGAATGGAGGCACTGCCATAACTGGCGGTGGTCCAAACTTACCATCTCTCTTGTCCATCTCTATCTTGTGTTGTGTCTGCAACCACACCAATAAATTTTGTTTGGTGACACTGCCTGATAGGGCAAGGGAGAAATGTAATTGAGATATTTCTGGAGTTTAGTACCTGCATGCATGCACAGACCCTGCAAAGAAAATTGCAAGTGAACGGATGAGATATTTGACATCACTTAACCCTCAACTAAAAAGCATGAGTGAAGGAACCTGGGCCTTACGTCCAGTATACGATGTCAGACATACAGGATAGTATCTGGGAAGCCTCCTGAATCTCCCTACTTCCAACAATCATTGCAACAATGGAAAAGATGCAAGCAACTTGTTGTAGACAAAACATGAATCCCTGCAGTTAATTCCACAGAGCAAAGCACAAGTTAAGATTGCAAAATCTGACTTATGCATAAATATCCAGTGATGGGCCTGAAACAGGCCTCTTTACACCGAATAGCTGAAGAGCCTTATGGACTGGCTGGCTACCAGTCCTTGGTAGAGCTAGATGGAGTATGTAGAGGAAAGAGCCACAGAGATGAAGGGATTACGATAATGCAGTTATCGCATTGAGTTGTCTGTATGTTGAACTCATCTTGGAGAAGGAAGCGAGTTGAAGCAACAGAATTTCCAAAGCACAAGAAGACCTGGAGAGTAAAATACTTCAGCACATTTTAAATCAAGTACCACGTAGGTAACATATAATTGCTATGAAGATAGTTATTAGCAAAAAAATTTGCTACGGAAAGAAAATACAGTATAACAACTTTTGGTTCCCTCTCAAGGAACATACAGATGAACTAGCCTAAGATGCAAATGAAACTAAATCACTAAATCTTATCATATTGTCTGACATATTAAGTCCTTAGGTATGTCACACATACATTGAATGAGATATAATTATCAAATTATATGCAACAGATCAGAAGTGCTGTGAAGTGAAAAGTGCATAATTGAAGAAGGCCATGTTTCAAATTTCTGCAAAGTTACGGCTAAAGCATAACAAATTGCTTTAAATATCTAAGTATAACAAATTGATTTAAATATGTAAGTTGAGAAAAAGAGAACGGTAACACAGCATGTCAAATGAATCAAAATGCACCAAAATCAAACACATCGGTGGCAAATTAGTATAACACATAGGCAGGGTATTTTAACTTACAGGATTAGAAATAAAGGACATTTTCAATTAAGTAAAGAGAAAAGAGGTACGAATGTGCCACATTCGCAAGTCAAGATTAAGAACAAAGCTGAAATGTCATTAAGTAAAGTTATAAAATAACTAAATTTAGAAAATCACAACAATTGAATGAGGCAAGTAAAATATATTTAACCGTTATGGTCGACAAAGAATATTTGACGCCCTGGAGGAAAAAGCAAGCGGACTCTCCACAAACTACTAAACATATGGAAAAATGCTTTAGAGATTCCTTACTTTTATCGAGTCATGAAACAACACTACATTCTGAATAATTCATGTTGACCTTGGAAAGTATTATCGACATATTCTTGAAAGTGACAAAAAGATACACTTTGCTAGCGAAGCGAACCGAAGCAAGTGAAACAGATCACTCATCAGTTATATTCTTTTGCCCAGTTTGGACTAGGTTCCAACTAAATTTTTAAATTGAGTTACAATGGAGGACAAGCATTGGCACCAGAATAAGGATACTCATTTTTATAACTTAGGTTTTAAGTTTTAAGAGTTTGAATCAGGAAACAACTTGCTCAACCTAAGACTTTCCATTGGCAGGAGCCTCATGCACAGAATGCTGTCCTTCACAACCCCCCACCACCCAACCCAACTCCCCCCACCCCCTTCCCTCCTTTTACTGATGTTTCATTAAATGACCAAGGTGTTGGATCAGTCCATGAGGCTCATGAGGAACTTAGTGCATGTTAGCGCTAATGGATGCTGCCAGCTTAGTTTATATCCCTTGTCATGGGAAAATATACAATATATTGAAGTATCAAGTTAACCATTTCACTACCTCAGTGCAAAGGCAGAACTCTGGGCATCGACTTTCTCCGCATTTTCCACTACACGGTATATAACCTGCACAACAGACATACCTGTAAAAGAAAGAAATGTAAACTAAAATTAGTTCTTAAAGTTTGCCAACCAAAATAGTAAAATATTTCAACCGAAATTACCTTGACATGTCATTGTAAAGAGCTCTTTTGCGGAGCATGTAGGAGACACAAGGTCCACTAATAACAGGAAATAGATGCATCAGAGAATAACAATAGTTTCATATTGTAAAATTAACATATGAATATGACACTGATATTCAATTTGAATGCCATTATTTTACGAAAAAAAAAAGCAATAGAGATGCATGTATTATAGTCATCTGACACATGCAAAATTATTATAATAAATGTGTGATGGTGTGATAATCTCATTTCCTTGATCATAAACAAGCTTACATCAAAAGAATCTAGATTTGTCAAGAATTCACCATCTTTTGTTGTGTGACAGATGAGATGACAAACAGATCACACACAAATACTACAATGACAAGCCAAACATGGAAATTCATCACTTTCATCCGTACAGTTCATCTCATACCTAAGATGTTTAAGAATTCTCAACCATCTTGAAAGTGGAAAATCAAATCTAACAATTTCTCATTGCAGCACAAGGTTTACAAATAACTTAGCAGTTATTATATACAAAATGATACTTAAAAAATCATCAACATGTGATTAGTTGCAAGAACAAGCCTAGTTGGACATGCCATTAGTTCCAAAAGATTTGTCATTGAGTTAAATTGAACAATATCCAGCATCAGTGGCATTGTTCAAAAGATTTGAACTCAGAAAATAGTGTCTATGCCTGGATTTCATCTATACTACAGACTACTTCCCTTTTCCTCTCCTAATTTATAAAAGGAACTTCCAAGAGATCATATCAATTGGTGACATTTGATGTCAAGGAACACTGCAATCTAAATTGTCAAAGGAATGGCTGCCAATAGCATTTGTATCATTTAGTCATTTCTCCTTTTTTTTGTTGTAATTTTTTTTCCAGAATTATCTTTCCACTATTTGCTTTTTTTGGCTTTGCCTATGCACTTTACTAACTTGCTTAATGATACTTCATCAACTTTCATCATATTATTATTGGTTTCTAGTCAAAAGACTAGCTCATATCACCAGTTTGCCCTTAGTTACATGCATTATTAAAATGAATCATGCAACTGAATATGTGCAGTATTAAGGGATGAATATGAATATGTAAAAAGGAATTTAAGAATCTATAAAAATGATATTGGGGTTATATTTGTTTGAAGGATGTCAAACACGAGGCACATATGGAAGCACTAAAATTCTAAAATGATATATATCTACATTTAGACCAATTAGGAATAGCAAATTTTGTTGGCTTTCAGAGGGTAAAGATGAATATAAGCAGCATCTGAACTATATCAGAACCAGAAGTTCTCTAATATGTAAAGAGTTGAGGAAGAAGACTCATTTATGTTCTGTTACATTATGTAGCAACATTTTTCTCACCAATTTCTCTAGGTCAAATCTATCCAGTGAGTTTCTTGATTTCTTAATATTATTCTTTCTTTTTTTGTTAGTTTAATGTTTGTTTACTTTGTGCTTTTACTTATTTTGGCCCAGATGCTGATCAAACAAACTGGTCCAGCCCGGTCTTGATGTAAAGTTGATAATTCATCCTCAAGCCAATTCCCTATTTTAGAAGTGTGATTTTAAGATGGTAAAAGGAGGTTGTCCAGCAGAGATGTGCAGCCATACCGTGTGCTCTATTATATGTCATTTCACCAACAAAGATAAGGTCAAATATCCACCAGTGATTTCCCCCTCTTTCAGGACATGTTCAGCACATGATAAGATAAATATTGGTTTCAGACAAGCGTTCATGCAAGCCCATGAACAAAATTGGCTCAGCAAATGGTGCTTTTACTAGTAACTGAACTCTCCATGAGAATCTCGTGGACAAGAGGACAAGTAAATCTCCAAAGTGACCACGAGTACAGCTTCAAAAATTAGATCCTAGGTAAAAGTACATAAAGTTCTTTTAGGGGAAGAATATTTTTATGTTATTACTGTTAATTTAGGAAGTATATTAAGAGAAACAAAAGCATATTCTGGAACTTTTTTATCAAGTTTCTACTGAACTATCACTGTCTCCTATATTAGGTCAAAGCACTCCACATAGACCAATTTTAAGAAGATAGTTCAAGTTGAAGCAAGAATGAGCAAGATATCAGTTTTCTTCAAAAATGAGATGCAAGTTTCCCTTACCATTTATCTCATCTTCTTCTCTCCACCATTATAGTCCAATTTTGAACACTTTCTATATTCTTCTTCTCTATGGTGTCATATCTTTGCCCTTTTGCTATATTACGTATCATGTTTTAATACAAGACTGAGGTTTTTTTCTTTTTTCTTACATTATTGATATAACCTTCCGATAGTGGAATTGCATTAACATGCAGTCACCATGAAACCAAAGCACGCCGAAGAGTAATTAAATATTCAGAACTACATTTTGGTAATTCTATTGAAAGGAAAAGATCATTTCAGCTTCAACCTCACTTCTCATAGAATACCACAGTTATTTTGCACATAAGTTATTCATGAATACTTCTACAAAAACTGAAGTTGCATGATTGCCACAAATGTTTTCTTGCTCCTAAGTAGATGCCGAACAGTGCAGCTAGAAAAATTTAGAGAAAAGCAAATTAGTTGGAACTATGAGGTTTACTTTGATGTTTTTCCGACTTTGGGAGGAAAGTAAATCCCCAGATTGACGTGAGATGATACTTCACCTAAACAATATGATAAAAGAAGTACAATAGAAAGATAAAAAGCCGTCCTGATAGTTAGCATTACACAACAAAAAGGTATCAACTGAAGGACATAACTGCAAGTGGCCATCATTTAGGGGAGGCTAAGGATGTCAGTTTTACACAGAAATAACAGTACTAATGTCATTAATTTAAGGCATAAGATGGAGAAGGACATGAATACGTTCCTTCAAGCCAAGACACTTAAACAAAGTATCTTCAATTTCACAGTGAAAGCGCCACCAACTACGCAATCTTTATGTAGTCTCACATTATACTTTCCCCACCTTTCCGTCTACAATCTAATCTCTGTGCAATAATCGATCTTTTCATTAGATCTTAAGTATGCGTGAGAAGATTCGTGAAAAAGAACACACAAAAATCAAGTTCGTCCGCCATCGACCGCTTTAGGGCACATCAAGATTCCAGTTACCAATGGATAAACACATGAGGTGAGCAAGAAAGTACGGTGGCAAGAAAAGAAACGCCGTTGGATCTATTTGCAACATGGGGGTCAAATTAAAGGCGAATCGGAGGGGTTGAAAAGTCGAGTGCTTACCACCAAAGCGCGAGACAGCAAACTGCGACACGGATCGAGACATATTCGTCAGAGATCTTGAAAGCTAACAAGAAATCAAAGAAGAAGAGGGGCAGAGGGAGGAATCTTACAGGGGAAGTCGGCTTGGATGGTGCTCATGAGATCGGTGTGCCAAAGGTTCCGGTAGCTCTGCCGCAGCTGCATCTTGTCGAGGTACTCCTGCGACGCCATGGCCGCTCGCCGATCGAAAGACGGAAACCTGGCGACAGATCGAGGAGGAGGAGGAGGAGGAAGCAGGCGGCGATCGAGATCTCCGTCCGCGAGTGGAAGCGACGAGCGTGACCGCGTCCAGACGACGACTGAGGAGGTCAAACAAGACTCATCTCTCACACTGCTCTTGCATCTACCGTTCGTATCATCAGATGGACCCCGCGCGGGACCTGCTTACTCGAATGCTGCATCAATGACATGGCAGGTAGGCGAACGTGTAACGTCAACAGAGTGTGAAATCATCTCGAAATACTTAATGGCTGCGGTTCTTTGGGGGAATCCACGGTGGAAAGAAACGGAGGAGAGAAGAAAGAGAAATAATGATTCAATCACAAGGCAATTACTTGAATTCAAGATTTGCCAAACAATAAAATATTATATAAACAGCATTAAGTGAGAAAATAAATATATTTACATATTAAATGTTTAATTCATAATAATGACAAATTCTAGTTAATTAAGAGGGGCATGTATCTTACAATAAATTCCATATGCGAGTGCAAACTTTTCGCATGCAGGAAGGACAGGGGAGGCAGATGCAGTCGGAAGATTAACAGATGCCACACGACTACGACAGATGTTTAATCCATTACGACATTGTAGTTGACTTCGTAGCAGTTTTTGACGTGGGAACTTTGGGCACACGATATTGACGGCCATATGCAGCGTATATGGTCTTATGTAAGCTCCTGTCCATCATATCCTCGGGTCTGCATTATCTTCTCCTTGATGGATCAACCTAACCTCTAACTTTACTATCATCTGATTCATGAGATATATATATATATATATATATATATATATATATATATATGTGGATATGGAAGGAAACTCACCCTATGAATAAAGAGAGCTACTAAGCCCATACAGGGCATCACAAGTCATCATCATGCAAACACAGTTTGTCCAGATCAGAGAGAGTGGGGGAGAGAGAGAGATGTACAATGACAGGGCTATGGCTGAGCCAAGCGCAGAGCTATGCGCATGTAGCAGGCGGCGTGATGCACAGTGAGATCGACTGCATGTAACGTGGGGATGGTAGCTGACAGAGATATCTATCCAAGCCATGGCGTCGCCTGGATGTACAAGCGAAGCCTCTCGCAGCACCAATCTCACGGAGCTATACCTGATAACTTACAAAAACAATTTGATGAGCTTTCCGGAAATGTATACTCTGTTCTACATCATCATTATGTGTTTGCTTAAATGTGGATCAGAGAAGGGAATGGAAGTAGTGAAGGGTGGGGGGCTGGGTCGGGGGCGCGCGCGCGGGAGAGAAAAGACAGAAGGTGACATTACCAAACACAGTTGGATTGTTATATGCTTGGAGACGGAGAAGACAGAGTTAGAGGTCACCCTCACACCCAGTTACCCACTACGATGGGCAGTGCGCTTCTCGGAGACTAGTCCTTTCACCAAAAATATCATTGCGTTCTTCTTGCAGCAGCCCTCCTGTTCTTGAAATCTTATCTTCTCTGTTTTGGAAATAATGGCTCATGCATTCCAACCTTATCCATTTAGTTCTTTTTTTCTCGGATACGGGAAATTCCTGCTAACAAAGAAGCAAAGAGAAGGTGAGGTTTGTTAAAGGGAATGAGCAACAGTAATTGTTCATAGGCGAAATAGATCTTACTTTCAAGGTTTACTTCTCGGCTTTTAGACCTAAAGAGGAGCCGCAAGCAACAATTACGTTCTTTCTGTGGTAGCCTCAGCCCCAAGCTTGTAGGTGATGAGGTGCCAGCAGACTACCTGTAGCTGTGTCACGTATTCTCGGTTACTGGATGGAGAGAGGAACAGTAAATGCTCCACAGGATTCTAACCGGTTGATGTCAGGAGCATATCGATGTGTGTGAAACAAGGATGATGTTTTGTGAGGTTAAGGTTGCGATGATGTTAGCTCGAGCGAGGACAAGAATGACGGGAGTCAAGGTTGGCGCCACAACCGATAGAACCTACGAGTACTTCAGCTGCACAACGGACGGCGAGATGACTCATCTGGACAAGATACTGAACCCGTTGCACGCGACACGTAGCAGCGCCCTCGGTTTCTACCGCTCCTTTATTTCCTCGTCTTCCGGAGGAGGCGATCACCTCCAGACTAAACCTGCTCGAATCAAAATACTTCACTCCCTCCCTCGCGCTGCATCGTCGTCAAATCCAAGAAGCAGAGAGAAAAGGACAGCGAAGGGGACAAGAAATGTGATGGGACTGGTACATGATAATGATATTAGCAGATGTATGTTCATTACAAGATCTTTAGGATGCTAAGCACTTGGACCCGATGAGAGATCACAAGAGAAAAAGGAAGAGAGAAAGTGATAGCCGGCAGTAACTCGTGCCCTTTCGCTGTCACCTTCAAAATTCTCCCAGCGGCTGCAGCCCTCGCCATTATTATATTCCCTTCTCCTCGCCAAGAGCAACACAAACCACACCGGAGAAGGAAGGCTTGGAGAGAGGGGAAGCAGATAGGAGTGGTAGTAGTATAAGGGAAGGATATGGGGAGGGGACGCGTGGAGCTGAAGAGGATCGAGAACAAGATCAACCGGCAGGTGACCTTCTCCAAGCGGAGGAATGGGCTGCTCAAGAAGGCGTACGAGCTGTCCGTCCTCTGCGACGCCGAGGTAGCGCTCATCATCTTCTCCAGCCGTGGCAAGCTCTACGAGTTCGGCAGTGTTGGGTAATCAAACCCACCAACTCTCTCCCCCTCCTACCATACATCGACCTTTCTCTTTGTGATCTGCTCTAAATCATGGATCTGCGCTGGATCTACGACGTGCTTATAGTACTTGTCTAGGTCGATTCTGAAACCTGAGGTTTGGATCCCTTGCCATTTATATGCTAAGGAAGAGAGTAAAAAGTAGTGCGCCTCATTTGCTACTTCATGTCTTTCGCCATTTTGTTAGGGTTAATGATTGATCCCTTTGAATGTTCACTTCCATTGTTTATAGTATCACCTACCGTTGCTTTCTTGACCGACTATGCTTCCACAGTCCCACCGAGATCTCGAATCTCTAAAAACCCTAATCTTAAGATGCTTTAAGTAGATCACAAGACAAAACAACTCCTTTCTATCTTTGTCTATAGACCTTCTGACTCCTCTCGTTTCAGCTTGCTTCTGTCTTTTCTCTATAGATCTGTGTTTCTCTAGACATTCTGGTGTCGAATCTTCGTTTACTTGACGTGCCATGGGTTTAGTCCTCACAGATCTCTTCTCTTTCTTAAGATACCTTGTTCTTTGGTCTGTTCTTCACACCTTTCTTAAGATACCATGAAATGTATTATGTCCCTTCCTCCACAAAACAGAAAGAGACTTCTTACGATCTGCTACAGATAAAATTTACTAGATAGGAGATGGCATAAGACAAACAATCTGTTCAATTTAGTGAAAAGAAAGGCCGAAAAGATCATCCATCAAGGTGTAAAATCTTAATTATCTTTCCAGATCTTGAGCAAGAAGACAACCAAGCATGCTTCTGTGCACATGTAGCCTCAGTTTTGGACCTTCTTATCTATTTTAGGCATGCAGGTTCATTTAAAGGTAAAAAGGGTTCCAATCGAGTATTCTATTTAATGCAGTTGAAAGTTGACTTGCATTATTTCTTCAATTCTTTCTGATAGATATTGACACTGAAAGAGCATTAGGGATTACCAATGTAGGATACTTTGTCACAGATAAAATAGATGCTACTTTCTTTTGGTTGGACATGTTGCATAGATTTGCGCCATAAATAAGATGACATTACTTGAATTATGATGTGTCATATGTTTGGATGAAATGATGCAAACTTTGATAACGAAAAATGAGATTGGATTAAGAACAGCTTTCATGTGCATTAGATCATCAAACTAATGATGTAATTACATGTTCTTATTCTATTAGGGTTGCGTTCTATTAAAATATTATTAATCATGAGGGTTTAGATATTATGATCAAAGTTTACTCAAAATCTATAACTGGGTTCAAGGTTTTCTATGAATCGCTCGCATATCATAACGTAATCTAGTCGATTTGAGGGCAAATGTTATGTTGCATAGGCTTCTTGATCTCCTCCAGTATGAAATATGTGCACGAATAATCTAGGATTTCACTTCTCAAGATGAAATCTAATTCATCCTTAAGTGGCAAGCAGTTATAGATGACATGTTTGTAATTGTTTTCTTGCGAAATCATATATGATTTATTTCACTGCATTTGAAAGGGAATACGGCAAACGTCAAGTTGTTTCTTCATGTAAAACACCCTCATTATAGCTCAAACAATAAAGATGTGCAGTGCTAACCAATATAAGGATGAACAAAAGCAAAGAATATAGACCCTTTTATAACCAATACAGGTGCACGTAATGACTTTTAAGAATTGTTCTTACTTGAACACTTGAAGGAACCCTTTTATGTACAAAATATGGTTCTTATATGCATCAATCAAAGTGCTTGTAAGGTTAGATGATAAGAATACATGGCCAAAGTAATTATACCATTTATCTAACATCTTTTCCTTTGTGAGGCTATCATGAAATCAACTTCACTTATGTGACTATAATCACATACTAATGACACTTTTCATTTGTGACTTGTCTTTAGAACTCAGATATGAAGTACTAATGAATTGCTTATATCATAGAATGAGCAAAACATTGGAGCGATATCAACATTGGTGTTATGCATCCCAAGATCCTAATGTTGTTAATCGCGACAATGCTCAGGTCTGTGTTCTTTCCACTTTCTCACATCCATTCGATCAAGCTTTTTGTGATTTGTTCTTCTCTTGCACTGCCTAGTTGTGAGACAAAATAACTGTGCTTCTGTTAATTCTTTTTTAGCCTTCGTGTTGAATATAATTTGTTTGAAATCTCCCAGATATCACTTGGAAAGAAATCTAATGGGTCAAGTTTTAGAGAAGGTGTTCCATTTGAATTAATTTGGAGTTAAAATTTTTTATATACCCAGATGCTAAATTAATATTCTTACCATTGCTTACAGATAAAACTCTTGTGATCAGTCGGAAATGGCATGATCGTTTTTCTTATATATATATTCAGTCGATATTTGTCATCTGTAAATTCTCATAATATGATATCATATTCGGGTTAATTCGTGCAAGTGTTCATGGTGTACTGTTTATTGAATTCATACAATGTAGGATGTTAAAACTAAGTTTTGCCCTCATATCGATGGCATCTTTATGCGTACCAAGATAAGAAAAGGCACACTTCTTTCACCTTGTCAACAAATCATTATGATTACACTCAGGAAAATATTATACGCCAATGAACAAAAGATACATGTAAGGCCTAAGTGGTAATGTGGAGTGATTGCTCGAGTACTAGCCAATTTTTCTTTTTCCTTTTTATTCTTGTTTTTAGATGTCTATTCTTTCTAATAACCTTTATCCTGGCCGTGGCTTTACACTGACATCACACATTCACAAGAACCCCGCAAGTTTTACATTAGGTTTAGTGAGATGGTTTAGGGTGAAAAGTTTTCTTACACATAAATTCTATGTCACATATATTTTTAATGAGATATGTTTTTGAAATAAGCTTTGTGTGTAAAAATCCAAAAATAACTGACAAGAAGGCCAATGTCAATGGGATTCCTAACTCGGTTCCTTGAAGTTAGAGTGAAACTGACCTGAATAATAGTAAATTAATGAATTTTTATAATAGATTGGGCCAAAAGAATATTCGACAATATGGAGCTTACTATCATTCCTCTCAACCCCCGGGCTTACTATCATTGATGGGCTTAGGTGACTGTCATGTCATTCGGTTGTGAGTTTTTTCGCATGAGGTATCTTCTCCAGAAGTGTCAATCAAGTTATTAGGCTACATATGGCCTCTTATAGGTGGGAGATGTTTAGATCATCGATTAATTATTCGTTGGTCATCGAAAAGATTGTACATTTAGTATGTCTGCTATTTTTTAGTATACTTTGTTTTGAGAAAAAGATGTTGACTTTAGTTCAAAGGTTGCTTATAATCACATTGCAGAGCTGGTGCCAAGAAATGTCCAAGTTGAAGGCAAAGTTCGAGTCCCTCCAACGCTCCCAGAGGTTAACCTTCTTCCTAAAAGAATAGGCAGTATTAGGACAACTGCACCATTTCTTTTCTGTTCAATTATTGCCTCTTTGTGGTCAAGAAAAATAGTAACTTCATTTTATTTGAAGGCATTTGCTGGGGGAAGACCTTGGCCCATTGAGTGTGAAAGAACTGCAACAATTGGAAAGACAACTCGAGTCTGCACTCTCACAAGCCAGGCAAAGAAAGGTGATGCTGAGATTTAGATCTCACTAGCTTTTGTTTCTTGATTCCCAAGCATAAACACTTTGAGTTGCAAAGATTGACACGATATTGTGAATTCATATATATATATATCGAGAGAGAGAGAGAGAGAGAGAGAGAGAGAGAGAGAGAGAGAGAGAGGCTATGGTGGCATATGTAGGGTAGTTTCACCCCTCTGAGTTTGATCATGGCTGTGCTTTTGTACTCTTCTTAAATGGTCAAACGCATGCTTAAGCAATGCTTCTAAAATACAGACTCAGTTGATCCTGGAGCAGATGGAAGAACTTCGGAAGAAAGTAAGCAACGTTCAACCACTAAGCATTTCTTTCAGCTAACTCCTCTTTCTGCATCTTTATCTTGTGCATTTGGCTTTACGTTCTACACGAAAACCAGTTGGACTTTGTGGAAATTAGCTACGATTGTGACCCTATAACATTCATTGTTAGAGAAATATATAAAAATAAACCACCATGACTTATTGTTATATATTTATTGTTCAGCAAGACCTCTTGTCATAATTTTGTGGTATATTATTATAAGGTATTGAATGTCCATTATAGTTCAACAAATGTTTTAATTTTTGGTGCATAAATATTTTGATTCAGCCCTATCAGGTTCAACCTCTGTGCTGCATTCCATATATATATATATATATATATATATATATATATATATATATATATATATATATATATATATATATATATATATATATATTCCATCTGTAGTCCATTCTTATCTTGAATGAATTTGTTGAGCACTTGTCTTTTCAGTAGTCAGTATGGTTTGATTAAGGACCATTAAGAGGCTTGACCAAATTAAATTGCTCTGAAGTCTATATTATGATGATTTCTTGAGGATTATGATGGATTCCAGTCATCATGATTGCTGCGAATAAAGTGTCATCACTTTGTTGCCATAATCTCTTGCGAATATCTTGCATATACTTTTGCATTTTAGATAGCGATTGCTGAAAAGATGGATAAGTGGCCAAAGAAAAGTTCAAGTAAAAGTTACCTGCAACAACTACGATCTTGATGTAGTTAGTGCATGTTAGAAATGATGGATGATCATCTTGTGATGTTCAGATATTTCATGTAATAATCAAGCCTGGCCATATAATTGAAATTAAATTTGCCACAAGAATATAAAAATAATAAAATCTGAAATTATAAACTTTAAGCTAAACAAGTTCATGTAGCTCACTTCTTGTTTTCACATTCTTCAATTAAAGTTGATGAAACTCTGATAACACCTTTTAATTGGTAGTGTATATCACTATCTTGCTAACAATATCTCTTCTTTGGTTTCCCAGCTTTCTTATTAACTTGCAATAAATATGTATTTTTGATGTAGTACTCATTCTTGTTTCTTCGCTTCTTGTGTGTATATATATAAACATAAGGGTCAGGGACAATATTACCAGATGTTTTCAGCTCTAAATCCAATTCCTATGTGCTGTCTATTGTTTGGCAATACATCCTGAGATACCTTGTAAGTTTTGCTGTGTCTATTTATCTGCTGACATCCTTTGTGGCATCTTTGTTATAAGACATCCACTTGAGGTAGGAAAGCAACTTTCCTTCATCTAAGTTATTCTAGGTGATGCTTGATATTTAACTCATCTTCTGGCACCAGCTGATAGAATCATCATAAGAAGCAAGTAAAGCATTTCATTTTGTTTCAATGCTTGTAAATCAAAGAATAATCACACCAAATTTGTGGTGCAGGAGCGCCATCTTGGGGAGATAAACAAGCAGCTTAGGGACCAGGTTTTTTCTTTTGGATCACTGCCACTACTCGATTTATATGAACTTATCATATGTTATCATCTTGTGTTTCCAGATTGAGGTAGAAGGTGCCACCTTGAAAGCCTTTCAAGGCTCATGGTGTTCTGATGCGATGATAGGCAGCAATGCATTTCCTGCACAGCCATCACACTCCGCCGGCATGGACCGCGAACCGATGCTTCGTATAGGGTAGAGCTCGTTGTTCCTTCTTTACATTTATTTATATTAGTTTATCATGCAAATTTAGATCAGTGAGCTACTGCATCACTTGAATTCTCTTGTAACAGGTATCACCAGTTTGTTCCTGCCGATGCTGCGATTCCCAGGAACCCAACTGGGGAGAACAATTTCATTCTGGATTGGGTTCCCTGAAGGATGAAGAAAGAGATGCCTGCAGTCGTCCCCAGCATCTCCATGCATAAGTCTCTCTCTCCTTGTCTGGTTGTTTCCTACGTTTACGTTCTGTATAATACTTGATCAACGTTGAAGCCCTTAACCCTGCATGACGTTGTGTTGTTGGTGTAGAACATCCTGTATTGCTGCTACTGTAAGTTGTCTTTACTGCGTTTGTGAAACTATATATCTAGTGTTTGTGGACGTAGCTGCTTGGGCTAAATATCTGCATGCAATTTCTACGTATTTGTTTACAGCTTGTTTTACCTTACAAACTTGACATTTATCCAAATGAACAGTACATAACATTACTTGAACTAACGATCAATTATTACCAAGGGAGGCCTCAAAACTTCATGCGATGAAGACAGCCTTAATTAGGTCATCAAGAGTGCGACCGAGTCATCATCACATGAGAATAATGATACAAAGAAAAGAAAAGATTGTGAGTTAGCGTGTCGATCACGCAAAAGTAACATCCAAATAATTGAGTTATTATCTGATGCATATCATTCAACTCGCCATCCAAAATATGAATTATGATTTCTGTCACGACCCGAAAGGTCTATGATAAGGAAAAGAACTCATACGTGCTTAAGCTATTGCGAAACGCGCTATTGGGAGTATACGGCGGAACAGCTGGGGATGACACGACACCCGTAAGCGAACACGTGGACGAAGTAATCGATACGTATGACTTCCTACGTCATTGATCACGTCAGAAGCACCTTAGATGCCTTCCCATTATGCGCGTTTGAAAACGAAGGAGCGTTGTCGTGGACGATTCTTCATCATTGCCGTCGTTGACCACAGTGGTACAACTATGACGAAGTCCACTGCGAGTTAATGGTGCAAATGGGGGCAACAGGTTGTAAATAAGTGGATGCGATTACGCCGCTTGGCTTATGCATTAAGGACGCGTCAGGATTTATAGGTTTGTGGCTCCACTGCTTTATCTGGTTGTTAATGGTTTTTCTATTCATATTCGTAACAAACTCCATCCAAATTCCAACAACAACATGATCTATCATCTTAATCGTGTTCTTTGGTGTTAGTGATCCCGAAAGAGATGACGTGGGTCGATGGCGCCATCTGCCGTCACATTGATGGCGTCAACCGCGACGTAGGCATAATATTGCATGAAGACTCGTCGCCTAACGCGTCATTAAGTGCGTGTGTGAGATCAAGTCAAATCTAACGCGGTTACGATTGCATGCCACCCCCACAGGTGGACCGATTCAAACCTGTGACATCGCTGGGCGGCGAGACCACTCACATCCATGATACACTCTCGTCGAGCACATCGTCTCGAAATAATGACGCACGCACCATCCTGCTATCTTCCCTAAAGCACGATCCTCCTGTCCTTACCCATCCCGATCTCCAAAGGGATCGCTCAGCATACATTAATCCGAAGCAATAAAGCTCGTTCTCTCGTTCTTTTTCTTTCAAAAATGACTTGTCACCCCCGCCCCCCACAATTACGGGAAGACACATGCCTGACTACGACGGACATTAATCTCGAGCGGTGCGATCTATTCCTCCTATCCGAACACTTGGTATAGGAAATCATTCCCTATTTATCCTAAAGAGGCTCTAACTTTGATAAATGACGCTCTCACGGTCGTCCTTCTTTGACGTCATATTTAGAGAAATGTACTCGTTAACCCTCAACATTAACATAAATGAGTCCCTGAATAACGTAATGAGCTCTTGGACCGGTCGCTAGTAGTACTTCATCGATCGCTCGGTATAAAGATCAGTCCCAAGGCTTAAAACACAAGCACTTTTACTATCTTCTACCTTCCAATTAATTTTATCATCGAAAGGATTGGATCATAAACATCCCTTTATGCTAATCACTTGTGTAGAAATCTCGACGGAGCTAAGACATCGAGACGACTCCAAAATTCACTTTTAGCGGATAAATAGTGCCTTAAAGACCGTGCGAATCGAACCCACTTCCCTTTGATCTACTCACATGACCTCACCGGTCAACGACATCAACGGCAACAACCCCCCTAAAACTTTTCACAGGTGCTTCAGCCGAGGTTCCAGTTAATTGTGCAGGAGTCAACGTTAGTTCTGTAGGCGGGTAAACATGAAAAGACATAGTGGTTACAACTATTGAGTCGGATTGGAGAAAAGTTTGAATGGGTAATATATATTTTAATTAGCATGATCTAGATGAGATGAGGCATTATTTATATATTTATAGTGGTTTCAAAATCAATAAAATAGTCTCTTTCTGTTGATCATTTTCATCAGTCGACATTTCACCGCCATTGCGTCCTCGACCTCAAGATTCCCTCTTCTCTTCTTCCTCTCAATCTTCTCCCGCTCTTTCTCAACAACATATCTCGGTCTTCTTTCTGTTGTGCTCTCTGTCTTGCTTTGTCTCATGGCAGACCAACTGCTTTCCACTGTCAGCCACCACAGCTCCGTCCCCGACAACTACGTCCGGCCGGAGTCGCAAAGGCCACGCCTCCACGAAGTCGTCCGCGACGCCGACATCCCCACCATCGACCTAGGCTCACTAGACGTGTCCCGGGTCATAGCCCAAGTCGGCGACGCCTGCAGGTCTTTCGGCTTCTTTCAGGTACATGCTCACCTTCTGCAACGCGAGATTAGTCTCATGCTGGATGCTTTGACTAGTCTTCCTTGCTGCCTGTCCACAGGTAGTGAACCATGGAGTTCCGGACGAGCTGATGCTGTCGTTGATGGCAGTGGCTTCGGAGTTCTTCCGCCTCCCTCCCGAAGAGAAAGCGAAGCACTACTCCGATGACCCCGCGAAGAAAATGAGGCTGTCGACGAGCTTCAACATCCGGAAGGAGACGGTCCGCAACTGGAGAGACTATCTACGGCTCCATTGCTATCCGCTCGAGGAATTCGTGCCTGGTTGGCCGTCCAACCCCGCTTCATTTAAGTAAGTCTTCTTCCCACCTCCAACTCTGTCTTCATGTAAGTCTAATATAATATAATATTATATTATATTATATATATATATATATATATATATATAGAATACAGCTTTCTCTCTGGTGTACTTATAAATAGGCTTTACAGTAAGTACAACGTAAAACTGCAATTCACTTGGATGGCGACAGGAAAGATGGGGTTAAGAATATGATTTGACAATGGAGAAGCTTTCGAAACCTGCTTCTTTTAATTGCTGGAAAGTTGGAATGGTTTTTAGTTGTCTCAGCTTTGATGATGATCGAAGAACCAACATGTCAAAGCAGGAAACCTCGATTGGTGAGCCATAACCATCATCTTCGATTTATCTCTTCTATTTCGTCCAGACCTTTGACGGAGATTTTGTGCGTCGAGCTTAGAACTGTGGAACTGCTCTTCTAAATGGAGACTTGCCACCAGGATTAGATTCGACATCATTTTCGTTTTGACAAGTAAAAGATGCAGAAATTTCAAAAGAAGGAAAAATAAAAACAAGTGGTGGAGGAACAGCCCTTGTTCCACCCCACCCACTCCCGACTGGTCCTTCATAAAGATTGTGTTGTAGAATGGAAGATTTATTACACAGCGGTTTACCATAAGCATGCATACATCAACCACCAGCGTGTGAGGCCACAGAAAGTATTGGACCAAAAAAGTGGATTAGAAGTTAATGGTTGCAATGCATCACGAGCGACATGGTTGTACCATTAGTCAAAACAATCTTGATTTTTATGTTTCAGATTTAGTGGAAATGATTCAGTAAGCGGAGCTGTTCATGTGGACTTCAAGAACTTAATGGTTATGGTTTCTTTCTCTCTCAGGGAAGTGGTCAGCGCTTACTGCAGGGAAGTCCGTCAACTAGGGTTTAGACTCCTCGGGTTGATATCGCTCAGCCTAGGGTTGGAGGAGGAATACATGGTGAAGGTGCTCGGTGAGCAAGAGCAGCATATGGCTGTAAACTACTACCCGAAGTGCCCGGAACCCGAGCTAACGTACGGCTTGCAGGCGCACACCGACCCAAACGCCCTCACGATTCTTCTCCAGGAACCCAAGGTGGCTGGCCTGCAGGTTCTCAAGGACGGCAAGTGGATCGCCGTCAATCCGCAACCCAATGCCTATGTCATCAACATCGGCGACCAGATACAGGTATCCATGTTTCTTTCGCGATATCATTTGAGAAGCAATCTGTGGTGCATATATGCTCTTCTTCTTGTTTCCTGGTCAATATTGTTTCTGGGTTACTTGGTGGCCGCTGATGCCAGAAATCATGAACGACTCCATCCAAGCGAAATCTTTTGCTCCGATTTGCCTTTTCGTCCTTCGAAAAGTCGTCACTGTCATTTGGAGGTTGCAGATGAAGTCAAACGATGCCATCCTATCGCCTCGGTTCCTGTGGACTTCGGATCATCTTGCTCTTATCCTGTCTGGAAAAGTTGACCAGAAAAAGTCGTACTGTTCCAATGCTCCTCTTACAACAGCTCACGATCCAAAAATCGATTCCATCTCTCCTGTGAATTATTATTCTATTTCTAGCACCAGACACAAATCTTGAACATATTGAAAAGAGGACTCAAAGGGGAAAAAAAAAGAGAAGAGATTTTATCTGTTCTTTTTCTTGCATAGATAACATCCGAGTCGATCTTTCGCACAGACAGACTCTGAGGGTGATATTTGTTCTACGATGAACGGCACTATAGATATGAAAATACGTTACTGCAGGCATTGAGCAATGGAAGATACAGGAGCGTTTGTCATCGGGCTGTTGTGAACTCGGACACGGATAGGATGTCGGTGGCGTCGTTCCTTTGCCCCTGCAACAGTGCGGTCATCAGCCCCCCGGAGAAGCTGGTCGGCGATGGTTCTCCCGCCGTATACAGGAGCTACACGTACGAAGAGTACTACAGCAAGTTCTGGAGCAGAAACCTGGATGACGAGCACTGTTTGGAGCTCTTCAAGGCCAGTGATGCCCAGGAGGCAGGTCGTATGAAACAGGAGCGGCTGCCCCCTCCGTGACTTACACACACACGATCGCTTTGTTTCTAGTTTTCGTGGATGTTTGGTGAAGACTGTTAAGTGCGGAAAATGATGGATGCATTTGGTTTTCTTTGTTCCGCCGGTGTACGATTACTATTTGTTTATAACTTATTCGGAACACAAATAATAAAAGGGCGTTTACACCTGCGTGGTTTAAGTTTTTAACTCTGATCGATAGAGCTGTGAAGATTTAATCCTTTGAAGGTAGACTTTATGGATGTTGAAATATTAACTTTATGATTAGATAAAAATTTATATCATAGTTAGGCTCTGAGAGATTGTAACTTGTTTAATCCGAGCCCTTAGTTTTGAAGTGCGTTATCTATCCTCTTCTATGGTCATTTTTTTATGATGTTTGTTTTCTCTGTCACGTTGACTTTGTTCGTTGGATCCTCAATGGGGCCTCGTGAGCTCGAGCCCACTGTAGGCGAAGCTTAACATGTTTTGGTAGCGGTCCACCTTCAAACCCCCTATGGCGAGGACCTCTCTCTTCCTCCCTCGCTCGCATCGCTTCTCCTCCTTTTGCCCATTCCCACCGCGACCTCTCCTCTTCTTTTCTCCCTCCCTTCTCCGCCTATTTCTGAACAGGGCACGAGATCGGTTGCCTGGACTCAGCCCATATAATTAGTGGATCGGGTCGAAACATGCTGGGCTGGCTCAGAGTTTTTTGTGGTCAATCCGCGTCGGCAGATGGAGGCTGTGAACTTAAAAGGAACGAGGCAGATGGTGACTCACTGCTCTTTCTTTTCATTTTCCACCATACTGTTGGTAGTGGGGCTTTAATATTGCCTGTGGAAAGGAGGAAGAATATGTCCTTTCAGCCAAGCTGGGATGTTGATGGCAACAGAGGGAAACCTAAAAAACCCTCAGTGCTCCCTTTTCTTTTTTTTTCTCCTTTTTGACTAACCCACGATAACCTGTAGACAGCAACACGTTGTTGAAGGCATATTATCCACTCGGGGGAATTCATCTGCAAGGAAAAAGGTTCTTAATTGTTCAACTAATATGCTTCCTCTTCTTTACTTGTTTCTATTATTGGCATCACTATGATACCTCCGGAAGAACAGAAATATAATTGTAGGCTCAATAGCCGCCCTTCCTCCCAATTCTTCCTATGATTTAAGGTTTCTCTCTCTCTCTCTCTCTCTCTCTCTCTCTCTCTCTCTCTCTCTCTCTCTCTCTCTCTCACACACACACACACATATATATTTTTAAGAAGATGCATCTTTTACTTGCCATGGGGTCACTTTCAGTTGTCGTGCTAACTCGGCTCTATCTTTTGTTTGTAATAAGTCTTATTCTAACATAAGTTCTGTTCTGGATTTTGCTTTGTCAACAGTGATATGGAATCTCCGCACCATGTTGTTGGTCCTATACACATCGAATGCTATACTATTTTGGATGGTTTTCATATACAACTAAACTTCGCCTTTCCAGCTATGCAATGAAATTTGACCGTATCAACCTCATCAATATATTCAATATTTCAACGTCTTCTCCCTAATCACTTAGAAATCTTTACAACAATATTCTTACTCGGAAGGGTTTAGGAAATACTTCTGCTCACAATCTTACTAATATCTTAAGATCTCGGGTCCTATGCGATTTTTAATAGTTTTTTCCCCCCCCAAAAAAAAAAAAGAAAACTAATGTGCTTCCGTTCCAAGCGCATTCAACTCTACCACAACAGTGGAAGCTCATCAGGAGAAGTCAGATAAGGCATGGAGCGCAGCAGTTGCTGACCTACTGCTGCAAGCCAAAGCCAGAACTGGATGATGGAGTCCTGGAGATTGATGGTCCACACACACAGTTCTTCTGACGGTGCCGACTGTTCATCTTTACTTTTTCTTTTTCTGCATTCTGTGTACTATGTTCAAATTGGCTTATTGGGTATCGCTTTTCTTTGTGCATGTCCTTCGATCTCATCTTCTCATGCATGCAAGGTTCGAATTGCTCCAAACTTTTGATCCGGACGACCTAACAGATGGATGAAAGCGTGGATCCGATGAGTCCTTCTCGACTCAGCTCTCCAGACTTTGAAAGTTGTGTCTGAACCCTTCGTCGTCGCTGTGTCTATTTCACTCTTTCCGGCCTCGCCCCATATCGCCGAAGATTTTTCTTCTTCTTCTGCGTCTTCTTCTTCTTACAGTTCCTTCCTTCACAAATTTTCACAACCGTACGTCTGGAAACTGAGAACGACGCAGTATCCAAAGCGCGTTCCAACTCACGTCGTGGAATAAAGCTGACCATGGGGAAGCGTGCCTCCCCCTGTGCAAGATTAAAGAAAGGCAACTACGACGTGGTCCCTCGCAAGCCTCAGGCTCTCAGTCCTCGGATGGCCTCCTCCCCCTCCTCTCTGCCATACTCATAAATCGGCTCCCACACGCCTACAGGCTCTTTGCAGGCCATCCCCCTCTCCGCGTTCTCCCAACTCCACTTTAACTACCGCAGGGATCTTTATGTACAGAGATATAAATCAGCATACTCACGTCTCTCTATCACACATACAAACAAAGGTGGCTAGGTAAAAAGGTAAAAGCTGCAAGGAAGCCGGTATAATGAGATTGACTGTTGTTGTACAGTGCATGGGATCATGAGTGGAAGAAAGCACAGGAACAGTCATCGCACCACCATCGCAGAGAGAGAGAGAGAGAGAGGGGGGGGGGGGGGGGGCGACGGTGGAGGAAAGGGAATGCTCCTAGCCGAAATATTTGCAACACATGGACTATAGCGACGTTGCTGAGGCGCATGCATGAGATAGAAAACATATGCCGCCGAGGACTTGATGCACAGCGATATATGCTGCGCCCAAGCTTTAGCATCTGGACCACCATGGAAGATGAGGACACACCTACCTTGCCTTTTTCTCATTGGGAGCTACTTCACCATCTGATCCAGGGCCAGCTGTCCCTGTATCTATCTCTTCCACATGTGAGGGAAGAAGGAAGGTGTGTTCTCTGAGAGTGAGGAACTCGCCAGCCTTCTCCATAAATGATGAACACGCATGCTCACGCGACGATGCATTCATAGCTTTGATGAGCCTGCCAGTGGTCGAACCATTGAAGAAGAAGAAGAAGAAAGGCCATCTAAGTGAGCTTGGAGAAGTCATCTAAACTAATTCATTGGCTAAGCACACTATAATTAAATATCACATATCCTGGTTGGTCCATCATCTAGTTGAAGTCTGACTTCATTGCTTGGTGAAGTACGATAAAGGTCTAAGCATTGTGCTGACTTCCATCACCATACAATTTCTAAATTGTGTACTTTTAGAATGAAAACTTTAGGAAATCCTAGAAGCCAAGATCTATCTCAATATATATATATATATATATATATATATATATATATATATATATATATATATATATATATATATATATATATATATATATATATATATATAAGCTACCAACCATTGGAAACTAGCATGATAAGTGTTCTAGTAAAACAGGAAGGCAGAAAAAAAAAAGAAAAAGGGAGCACTAACTGACATGATAATTTCCAAATCTCAAAGATTAACAGCTTGAAATCATGAATGTTTTGCTTCAATTGATAAGGGAGGTAAGATTTATTGCAGAAACCTAAGCATGTTCACTTGACATTGGCCTTCCATTCCCTTCTTTCTTTGACAACATTTTTTAAGTTCTTTATATGATCACAGAACTAAGACTCAAATGTTCTGCACTTGATAGAGTGTACCTTTCTGCTCAAATTTCCAATTCAAGGAAGAATGTTCATCAAACTATGCAGAAGAAAACTCATTGTCCTCTGTTAAGCTTTTGACAAGTAGTAGTAACATGACTTATGTGCACCAACTGGTGAAGTTTATGCATAACAGATACATTAAAAAAAAACACTTTCTGACTCTTCATATAACATATAAAAAGTATCATCATTCATAGATTGGAAACAAAAGAAATAATCCTTTTGTTATAATTATAGTATATGTAAATAAATTAGGTGTTTATGATATGGGCCTTGTAATCTGGAAAATGAAAATTTGATAATATCTGTTATTGGGAATGCAATATGCTGGCTTTTCATATTTGGATTCTTTATAATCTCCACCTGAATCCTTATATGAGACATTATAGTTCAATATGTATGCGCTTAAATCAGTCAAGGGATGCTTTGTTCATAAAATGCACTAAATTTCTTCAAAGACCAGGAGGAATATTTATTTCCTTGGAATCAGATACTAACCTAGTGCATTGTTTTATGCAACTAACATTCAAATGTAATGTCATAATTTAATTGTATATATGCACATTTACAAATACATGTGATTCTGAATAATTAAGGACACCTATATTTTCAAACTTCGGTTAATCCAATGCTCAAAAACCTCTAAATTCTGAAATCATGTAAAACATTCAATTCTGTAATTATATGTGTTGCACTGATCTATTTCATTTGTCATAATGCTATCTTAGCAGCCTCTAAACGCATCATAATTGAATTAAATATTTCCAAGCGAAATAACAAGATAAAGTCGCAACATTAAATCCAGTTTATGAACAAACAGTAGCTATGGACTTGTAAAACAAACCAATATCCCCTTTTCACATCCTAATTGTTCCAAGGAACAAGTAATTTTAGTTAAGAACAAAAACATGGCATGTTGTATATATCACCACAGTCCAGGAAATATTAGTTAATGTTCGATAATCATCAAGGTACACATGCTGCTTCATCAAAGAAATGATCTATGCATGATGAGCCACTATAACTCTACTATTATAATGTATAGCTAGATTGAACTTGAATGAAAATGAGTTACTAAGAGGAATAAAAAAAAATAAACATAGCATTTTCTCTAAGGTGCAATTTCTATGTTTGAAAGAGCTTAATTAACTATACAAGGATATAGCAAAGTGCTTGAAGAATGTACCGAAGGCTATGAGGAGGAGGGAGTATTCCTAATGTAAATGCACCTGTCAAGAATGGAGTCGATCTTGCTTCTTGAAAGAATGTTCATAACTTCCTCTAGTGATCTGCGAAGAATAAAGAAACAAGACCAAGAAATGGCAACCTGTGTTCTCAGTGAATCATGGAGATGAGAGAAGGGAAAACCATAATGCTTCGGCAAGATGATTTTTCATGGTAAGAACTCCATGGCAGATGATTGTTCTCTCTGATTTCTCTTCCTTTATCCTTCCCCCCCTCTAAATCAATAGTTTTTCCATTTGGTTAGTGACCAGAAAGCCAAACAATTAAACCTGTAATCGAACAATGGATCCTTCAGCCAGCTTGATGATGGGTATCTCATGCAGAGCCAGGTGCAATCAAAACCAATTCATATGCGGCAGAGACAAAGCCTGGCTTACATCTGATGATCTTAATGAACTACATGAAGAAACAGTACTTGGTCCTCTCTTTCCCCACCACCTTAAAGAAATACTGAAGCTGTTTCTTCACAAAAAGATGTAGAAAATTTGACACATAGCGGGCAAATATGAATCAGTAGGACCAAGAAACAAGAAGGGATGGTGTGGGGTTTAGATTTGACCTGTATCTTCTCCGGCCGCCTGCTGATGTATTTGAAGAAGATGGAGCTGGAGAAGGAGCGTCTGGAACAAATTAAGGTCACATGGTATGATGATACAGATTAATCAAGACCAAGGAAAGGTTCGAGGAAACAAGAAGGAAATGGGCAAGCAAAATCTCAGACTACCGCTGCTTATTACATGTAGGGCTTAGATGGAGTTCTCTGAATCCATGTTATTACTTACAATTGTAAGAGAAGGCCGCGAATGAGGGCGAGTAAAGAATAATTTGGATGGATGCAAATTATTCCAACCCCTTCAACCAAAGAAATCAGGAAGTCGAGAACGGAAAGAAACAAGAAAAAGGCATCTTTAAGTACTTCCTCACGTTCAGTTCATTGTATATGTCCCCTATGATCGTATCCTTCTTCCTCATAAATACAGATCCGGTGGTGAGTGTTGTTTCTTGTACATCGATGATGAGCCTGACGGCGTTGTCTCGCCGGCCGTACCCGGAGATTGGAGGAGCGGAAGCGCAGCCCCAGGATGCAACTGCGGCACGCAGACGGAGTGATTGTGGCCGTCGTAGTTGGCACCGCCTCCGGATTCGGGGCAATCCAGAGTCACGCCGAAGAGCCGAACTCGCTTGACGGCCGGCTGGTTGCGAACGAGGGGCAATGGCGATCCGAGAACCATGGGGAATCCACTGCGGCCTGCCTGTTGCACCTCCATCTGCGGTGGCCTAGCCGCCGGCAAACTGTAGCACAGAAACTGCCCGCTGCCCGTACACAAGCTCGCGGCTGGGTATGTGTGGCCCTGCCAGGTGTGGCCGCACCCGGCCTCCGGTGGGACGAAGACCCGGCCGCTCCATGGCCCGGCCGACCTGGCAAAGGATAGCTCAGGAAGTGGAATCCGGGGTGGGTCGCGGTTCTCAGGTCGTCGTTTCCAGTCGATGAAAAGGCGGTGGCGTCCCGCATCGCCGACGCCACGGCCGAAGGAGATGGTATCCCCGGCTTGGAGGCCCTTCTCTTTGACGAAGCGGCTCCAGCCCTTCGTCATGACGTAGCTCTGGCTGCTGCGCCAGTAGGAGTAGCGGAAGCGCCACGGCTTCCCCGTCCGGTCCTCGAAGCTCAGCAGCAACCCTTTCTCGTTAGCCGACGTGTCCAGCGGGAAGTACTTCTCCGCGTGCTGCTTCGGGATCACCAGCCGGTTCAGCTTGCCGACGTCGCTGGGCGTCACGACCTTGTAGAACATGTGCTCCTTCTCCGTGGAAGCACAATCGCCGGCGCCCGAAGAATCATCATGCCACCGGAAAGCGGTCGACGAGGATGACGGCAAAGGATAGGAAGGGATGAAAGGGAGGTGGGTAGAGACCTCGACTTGCTCTTCTCCCCCATCAGTGGTCGAAAGCCTATCTCTTATTCCATGCGTGAATTCCATCTGATGGATTGAAGTCTCAGAAGACCGCCGTTGGTGGTACTGCTACGGTCTCATCACCTGTACATCGCCAGACTCTGCTTACACAGGGACGGCCTCCAGAGAAAGAATTGGGTACACCTTCACCACTGGTTTCGGTCAGAGAAGAATTGAAAGAAGATAGCTACGTAAGAAGAGAAAGGGAGAACGATGGCAGCTGCTCTATAAAGTAACGGAGGAGCTAAACCTTGAGCCATCTAATTTGGCACATGTGAGCATGTCCTTATCATCTTTTATATATATACATATATATATATATATATACATATCATCTTTTATATATACATACATATGTATATATATATATAATATGATAAGGACATGCTCACATGTGCTCACATATATATATATATATATATATATAATGGGGTAGGCTCTCCCATACAGCCAGTTGTAGAATAAACTGTCCTGAGCCTGAATTGCCAGTGTGTCTCAGAAGAAGTCGGAGAGAGAGAGAGAGAAACACACAGTGGAAAGGTCTAGTCAATTACAAATGTGAATGGTATCTGTTCTGACGGTCTCTTGGGATGTCCCATTTTTTTTTAAGCTTGTCATGGGTTACACATGGAGGACATCTAATGGAGGTAGGCAAAGAGGAGGCTGCGACAGTGATATGATTTCCTGTAGCATGGATTTTCTTTCCCCTTTTTTTTTTCGTGGTTTCAGAAATCTCACTCTCCGTGAATAGATAGATACCGTAGAGCATTTCTTTATTTTTTTTTTCTCTTTCGGTAATTCGAGAAAATATGACTGTTTAAGCTTTTAGGTCTGTTGAGTTGGAATCTTGAATCTATTTCATATTTCGATATTTTGTTGATATTTGTGGATGCTCATTTCTCATTTGGATTTACGTTATATAAATTGAGTTGCTTACAGATTATTTATATTTTTCTTAAATTAATAATTATATGGGTTTATAATGTTTGATGTCCGCATAAACACTTATTTCTGTATTGATAAGAACTGGGAACCCTTAATCATATGACCATTCATTTTTGAGATATGAAATGTTTTTATTAGAAAACTTTCATAATTAACCACACGATCAAAAGGTGCATCGATAACAACCTAATACGATTTTTATAGGTCGGGTATCTTCATTTTCTTTCTCAGGAGACATGTTTTGATCTCAATCTTTGTATAAATGACATTTAAAAAGTTTGATGTTGATTTTGAATCACGTCAAATTGATCAAGATATCTTTCCATAATCCATCCAATTGCTTTGTTAAAGCTTATTAGATGCATAATCGAGAATTACCCTAACACACATAAAAATTTATATCACCGTATTCCCTTACTACTTGACCCTCATCAAATCAAATTTAAAGAGTATCACAACATCTGATACGTACATACCAACTGAAGTGTAGACCTAAAGAGGGGCGGGCGAGGGAATTCAAAGAGGCGGGAAAGGCTGTTTCGTGTCACCATTCAGTGCCACAGTTGGAGGGCTTTTGGATTTCCACCACATTTGCCCAACTACGATATAAACATGTTTGATGAATCAACGATTCAAATGTACCAAAATAAATTGAATCCTCGTGCTATTTTCTAAATTTATGATTGGAAGGTCAAATGAAAAAAAAAACGAAAAGCGATAAATAATGTTTTTTATTATTATTTTAATTCACTCTAAGTGTTGTGTCTCGTGTGCCAGTGACAACGCATCAACGGCTTGCAGCACTGTTGTATATCTTGCGCCTGTTATCTATAGTTTGTGATTGGCTTGTTAATATTAGGATTTTACATTCCACGCCTGCTATCTATAGTTTAATAATTTAATTCCCCTAAGACAGATCCAATATTGGTTGATGCTCCCTTACTGCCTGTCACCAACTCTTAATTGATGCTGAGCCAGACCTCACAGACACCGCACCACCTCTCCTCCTCCCCCCCCCTCCCCGTGGTCCTCTCCAAGTCACAGACCCTATCATTTACCACTCCCCTTTTCCTGCACAACTACCAGTGTGCTACTTCAAAGCAGTAAACTTTGCCTTGGTTGAATGGTTCCATGTCAATCAAGGATACCTCAAGTCCGATGCCCATTCATTCTTCATGAGTGACTGCACCTTTGAGTTCTCAGTCCATATTCTTCCATGGACTCACCTACGAAGACAGCCTGCAGGGAGAGAGGGAGAGAGAGAGAAACCAGCATGCCTACACTCTGATAGCATCTTTGGGCGACATGGTTGATGTCTTGCCTCTTGTCATCGTTCTCTTCTTGTTTCCATGTTTCAGACTATTCTTTGTGTACATATGTGTACTGTGTTCTTTGAATAAAATATAATGGACCAAGTCCCTCCTTCCTTTTACTTGATTTAAAACAAAAAGAAAAAACTTGATAATATGCATCAAGATGCATGTCTGCCATCGAAGTATGGCGCTCAGAATTGGCCACATCAGTCCATTAGCCTACTTTAATCTCATATCTTCTCCCTATGGCAGCATATTTTAGACACCTGCAATCAGCTCATATGTCACTTCCAAACAGTTGGCACAGAATAACAAATCATCATCACGAAAACACACACTTGATCTCCGTTTGTGGAAGATAGTTATTAATGGATTCAGACGAAGAAGCAACTTGTTAGCCATTAAAGAGGGTAGGAAGTTGCTCGTGGGGCATAACCCCCCTCGTCTAATGTAAAATTTTAGCGACTTCATCATTCACTATATAAAACCAGCTGCAATTATATTCATGCATTATGTTTATTCTACTTGTACTTCTAAAATGAGTTTAATGCGCATTGGCGGATGCAAGAAGAACGAAAGAGAGCCCGTCAACTTTGGTATGCCAAAGTTACTCCTAGCGCGCAGGGAATAGGACACACAGGTGAATAAGAACCACACAGATATGTTCCCTTTAAAGAGCCATGTGTGACAAGTTGAGCACTGAAAGCCAAAATTCCTTCCCTTATGGTTCTGTAGCTCTATAGTGATTTTAATGGCTATTTAATATTCCTGTCATCTGTGCACATATCGTACTGTCCATGTATTCGAGTGTAGGAAAACCAAATCTTGCTTTATTGTCTGAAAAAGTTGTTTAGCAATAATTGTAAGAAGTAAAATGGATATTTTCTTTTTGCTTTTTGATAATAAATCTACACAATAAATGCTAGCTTTTTCTGGAAGCATATAAAGTATTTTCTTAGACATTTTCTTTTGTACGAAACAAAAAAAGGAGGTTTTTTGTAGCGAAAAAAACTTCTCATTAAAAGTTCTTACACAACCAAAACAACATGAGAGTTCATAGAAAATAGTTGCAATTGATGTTCTAAGCACTCGATGTTCACGAATACACTTGCGTCCTAATGCGGGTATATGTAAAGACATGTGCAGTTTATCTATAATCATTTCAAGTCAACACCTACGGGTTCAGCAAAGACACTCCCCCTCAACTGCAACACTGCTAGCTCACTGATTTGAGGGGAACAGATGCTAGAGTATAAATGCATTATATTTGTTGTCTATAAGCTTAATCCTCCAGAATGATCAGGAAGAGTTTAAAATTTTAACAATTGATAATTCTTTATTTTACTAGTATCATTAATAGGCTCCAGTGCAAACATGATCTATTGCACTATTATTAACTGCAAACTAACGGTCACTTCATGTAGATAGCCCAAAAGGAATCCTTACCTTGTCCATTGCATGGTTCCCTACAACAGCAAACCAGAAGCCATGAAACATCCCCACTGCCAAAGATGGAGAGACCAGTCATTGTGATACACCGATCAGAGCATAACATAAACCGTCAGATTGGAGTATGCAGATTTACATACATAGATCAGATTTCTTTCTGAAGGTCCACTTGATGACACTACCATTACTGATCATCAGAGGGGGTCCCTTTTCTGAATGCGACTACTGAAGGAGCCAGCAAACGATATAGTGCGTGCAGTGTTCACCTTGCGAGGTAGACAGCTAACCAATGTTGCTGTCTTCATGCTTAGTTTCTATCCTGTATGAGCTATACAACGTGTTTGTGTGTGTGTGCATGGACCAGCAGTTCATAGCCAGATTGAGGTATGCTTTTGCAACGAAGCATCCTGAAATGCCACCATTATTTTATTATCTTTACCTATAGATGTGGACTGACTTAGCAGTAGAGGCACTGTTATCCTGATATTAGGAAAAAGGAGATCCATATCATAAACGATGCTACCATGTGAGTTGTGCCACTTGGAATGTCCCCAACCTCTCCCATGTCACTGAGACTGGACACCAAACTCACAGTGACTCTTCTGGGTGTCAATGTTATGATCACTGAAGGTGTGTTATGAGTCATAACGGCTTTGAAGACGAAGGTTGGCTCATGGGGGACCTGCATAGCTATAACTCATACCTCCATCCCTCGGTCTATCATTTATTCAGATGAGCCCTATTTTCTTGTGTATGCATGCTAGTGTATACCAGAATCATCATGTGCTAGCATGTCTACAGACCTAAGCAACGCAACGGTGCAGAGAGAACATCCTCACTCCGTCCTCTATCTGGCCCCTCTCTCATTTACTCCTCTTTTATTTGTACACTCCAAAATAGTTTCTGCATGCCCGGTGGAGAGGTCCAGGCATGAAGTGCAGTTGCACACCCTACACCCCCCCCTAAAACCCTGGCAAAACAGTTGAGACTTAGCTGTTAGGTTGCCTTCTGCCCTCAGAGAGACAGAGAGAGAGGTTGAAAAGCTGCGGTTTCTGCAAGCTGTTGCTGGGGCTCTTATCCTCCAGTGAATCCATCCATGAGCATAGTAAATTGCTGTAAATTTTGTCCTACTATGGCATTCACGTGATGTCAAAGTGGCTAACAGTCGGCTGAAATTATTGTGTACAGCGTCTCATTCTTCAAGAATCTCAATTCTACAATAAGTATTACAAGAAGTAATAACTTCTTAAACGCGGACTTCTGCTCCATGGTAAGAAAGGGACTTTCAAAATTAATAGTTAAGATTTTTCTTGATAATGTTTACACATCAGTGAATTCAACATCCATATCTACCATAAAGCATAGTTATTATGAGGTTAGATATGATGGACAGGGAGTCCTATTTAGGTTTTCCTTTGTTCTTGATCATACCACATCCGAAGTTCCGAGGTTCTTTCAAGGACTTACATGAAATCAATATGAAATGTTAGAGCTGCCATAAAGAATTATCTTAGGATACATCCAACAAAATTCTCCATGACACACAAACAACCTAAAGAGTATGCCTAGCTTTAGCTGGGTCGAAAATTTCCTTTATAATAATGGATTTATTTAAGGCTCCATCAGTCATCATAAAAAAAAAAAGGGGACCAAAATCTCTGTTTCTTTAACCCTATTTGAAACTGTTATCGACTGAATTGTGATAAGTTGGCCCATTGGCTTTGCGGGCTTGATTAATGAAAGCCCATGTGTTCTACAGGCTATGGGACGGAGATTCTATGTCCTTGGCAGATCATCTAAAATTATTAATACAGGCACTAAATTAGCAACTTTAATCGAAGAGATTCGATCATAAACCTCACTGATGCAATCGGAAAACTAGTATTGATAAGAAGAAGGTAGGGAATTATGCTTAGATTGGGGATGAAGGCACGCATTACCTCCATAGGAAGAAAGAGATGAACCATCCAACACGGTCTCCGATCCAGTCGCCTTCCGCGCCCGCTCCGGTCGCTCAGATCCAAGATCAGGGCTCCGGCGACGCCGGTAGCAGCCGAGCGCGTTGGCGAGATTGCGGCGCCGGTTGACGACGGGGCCCACCCATCGTGCGGCCGGGGCGACGCGATCGAGAAGGGCGGTGGTGGGGAGCCGCCACAGGCGAGTCCAAACACGGCTTCTTTAGCGGAATGGATCGAAATGGCTCCTCCGCTCATTTCGGTTACGCAATTAGACCGGGAGAAACGGAGAGGTAGGTTTAAAGGATATGAACGCGTCAAAATTTGTGTTGATCATCATCATCGTCTTCGACAGAGGGAAAAATTTGTGTTGATCAACTTATCTATTAATCAAGTTTAGATAAGCATAAGTAGGAAAATAAATATTTGGATTACATTTAGATGGCATTCATGCATACTCTATCCATTAAATATATTTTTTCTACTTAATATTAGTTGATTACAACTTGACATAATGCAGCACGAAATGATAGATGGGAATGTTAACCATCTGCACCAAATCTTGCGTAGGTGGAAACCATCACAACATGCAGTTGACGAAGCACAATGTGATATTGTTTGTGCTTCCCAACCAATAGGAAATCATGTATTTTCGTAGGAGGATTCAAGAGGAAGCTTGGAATCTGTTTCTTCCAATATTTTGCTGAACAAATGGAGCTGCATTTTATAGAATAGTAATATAGAAAGCCAAACCATGGGCTTTAGAGCATCAAAAGCTCCTTTCCTCAACTCTTTAGCTTTGCAGTTGCTTCCATTGTGTATGGCTTTGTAGGAAGGGCCAATTTAGAGCATCAATAGCTCCATTTTGCTCCAATAGTGTTGCATAATTCCTCCACCAACTAGTAGGCTCTCTTCCTCAGTATTCCAATACATCAATGATAAACTGATATGTGGCACTCCTATATATATATATATATATATATATATATATTTGTTCTATAGGGAAAAGCAATTAGGTGTCCTTTTGTCACCACAGCCATAATGATTACTGGTCATAATTATGCACAGGGAAATCATATTCCTTGCAGATAAAGTTGATGTCTTTGGTCAAACAACTAATTGTTAAAGATCCATGAATTAGTAACCAAGGCACTGAATCATTTATTATCCCTAGCACACAAATAAAGATTAGATGCATGAGAATCAGCTTTGTTTCTGCTGAAGTGTCCTCCATTCTTAACATAAGATAAAATATGCAGCACAGCAATTCCTTATCCTTTTATTGCATATGTTTATTATCTTTAAATTTGGATGGAATAGAATCTAGTTCCAAAGACAAGCAATTTAGAAGTAGATCATATGGAGTGCAGATGCAAGGCCTCGTTTTCTGCTGAAGCTACTGATTCCTCAGTGGACAGGACATATGGTTCTTATGATGACAGTAGTGGAGCTTATTTCTCCGTTACAATGCGCTGTATAAGCTTACTAAAAATGAGGACAAGAAGGTAATGCCCGGGAGTTTGCTTGCAGGCAGAAGGCATAAGTCTGATGGTGTCCGAAAAAGATTGAAAACGAAAAAGCAGGTTTTAGAATATTGTTCTTCCCTTTGCATCCTCCAGCACTTGATTTCACCTAATCCATTCTCCTTCTCTCTGCTAGGTGTCTGCCATGTCCTCCTGTGGGGGCTCTTGACCCATGATTCGTGCACTAATAAGGGGAGAAAGCCTTTGACACCAAGATATCATTCCCTGTACAAAGGATATATTATTCCAAAGAAAATAAGCACTGAAGAACAAGCACAGTATCACGGCCCGGCAGCAGGAAAGAAGGGCGCTAGGGGAAACCACTGGAATCTTAGTAGATATAATAGTATATGACGTAGGGAAGCGATGCCTTGGCGGAATTATATCGTGCTGTCTACATGCTATTAACTCTATCCCATCCCACTTCCAATTAGTTCTGCAATCCTCTGAGCCATGGGAAGAGTGTTAAGCTCTTTGCTCTCCACCATTTTCTCCTTCGGCGACGGCCACAGGAGTTACAATTACAGAACTTACTTCTACAACACCAGCAACAGCAGCAGCAACACCCACTACCACACTGAAGACACTAGCATGATCAATATGAGGATCAACAAGGGAAGGCCTCTTTCTTTGCAGGTTGGTTTTCATCCTTCGCTTCCCCGCTATTTTGTTTAGTTTCAAGGGAAAAATCTTTGTCTCTCTGTGTCATCACAGAATCAATAAGCTTTCTCCGAGAGAATTCAATCAAAAGGATGCACAGTTTACTAGACCTACAACATTTCTTCTCCCGGGCTAAAAGTTAGGAATCGTAGTAACCCACTTTAGCATGTTCTTCGGCACTGTTCACTTGTGTTGTTTGCTTTATCTACTTTTTTCATCTTCGCAGACAGTGGAGCTCAAAGTGAGGATGTGCTGCACGGGTTGCGAGAGGATTGTCAAACACGCTCTCCAAAAGCTTAGAGGTGACTGAAATCATTACAATAGTAGTGACTTACATCAATAGCTCGAGCCTCAAAAATCATTAATACTCTTCACGACATTTCATTCTTTATTAAGCGCGTGTAAGTAAACCGGTGAAAGAAAGAGCCTTTTCGTTTTTCTCTTCTCTTAGGCATCGACTCAGTGGAGGTGGATTTGGTGCTGGAGAAGGTGACGGTGATGGGGTACGTCGACCGGAACAAGGTGCTCAAGGAGGTGCGCCGGAGCGGGAAGAAGGCCGAGTTCTGGCCCAACCCTGACCTGCCGCTCTACTTCACGAGCAAAAAGGACTACTTCTACGACGAAGAGTCCTTCCGCGACAGCTACAACTACTGGCGGCACGGCTACAACGGCGACAACCACGGCCACATCCCGGTGCCACAGCGCGGGGAGGACCCCATCAGTAACCTGTTCAACGACGACGACGTCAACGCATGCAGCGTCATGTAATTATGATAAGCGCTACTGCTGGGTATATATGTATGGTCATGTTGGTGCACATGGACGATGTGCTTGTAGCAGTTCATATATGTGAAGGAAGTTGTGTAACAAGCACGTATTTATCTGCTGTGGCAAAAGATTTAATATGGACTCAGATCTACGATAGATCCAAAAGTCGTTGTTAGTATTGCATATAATATTGGATTAACACAGGATTAGATTAGATTAAATAAAAAAGTTAGAGCCAAAATGATTCAAGTTTCAAATTCGAAGAGAGAGAGAGAGAGAGAGAGCAACTCCATAGTGGAGTTTTGAGGGTTCCTTCCAAATGCCAAAACTTTCTTTTCTTGACCTTGGATCGACAAGTGGGCTTCACTTTGGCATAAGATTGGTCCATCAAGAGTGAATCAGATTCATGCAAGTGTGAGGCTTAGTTACATTATGGAAAAATAAATGTCAGCCGTAGATTTGGCCAATAGGGTTTCTTCACCTATTACCATCTCCATGTACACTTGCACCCAATCTAAACTCAAATTATGGTCATCATCGCGGTTGATTACTCCATAAGTATATGGCAAGTGGGGGTATGCTGATATGATAGATTCAGCCGTCCCGAGAATTCCTGTGTCATTATCTTTTCATTGTTTACGGATTTAATGTTCCGAAAGCAATGTATCTTTTGGTAAAAGTGATTAGATCCTGCCACCTCTTTATATACGGCCCTTTCCCTGCTCCCGACGCTCCCACCCGCCCAGCCATGTTCAGTTTTCGACGGCAGAAGACATCCACGTCCGATGCATTGTCCGTAAGTGTCTTAATTCATGCTTCCTTGGTCTTGGCTGCTTCCTGCATCTACGTACTCTTCTATCCATCGCATGTCACAAGATCGTGGAGCTGATGGTTCACATGGACTGCGAAGGATGCGAGAGGAGAGTTCGAAAAGCCATCTCCAAGCTAAACGGTAGGAGGTAGCAGACTTCATTTGCACGTCTCTGTGGTCATGAATGGAGAAATGCTACTAAGTGGAAGCCTGACTGACGCAGGGGTGGACACAGTGGAGATCGACATGGACAAGCAGAAGGTGACGGTCACGGGCTACGTGGAGGAGAGGAAGGTGATCAAGGCGGTCCGGCGCACGGGGAGGAAGGCCGAGCTGTGGCCGTTCCCTTACGACGCCGAGTACTACCCGTTCGCGCTTCAGTACCTGGAGGACTCCACCTTCTCCTCCACCCACAATTACTACCGCCATGGATACACCTCGACGGTGCATGGATACTTCCCTGACCCCGCCTACTCCATGATCGTCGACGATCATGCTTTTGCGCTTTTCAACGACGACAATGTTCATGCATGCGTGATCATGTAAACAACGCATGTATTTGATTTAGTCATTGGGCTGTGATAAGCCATAAAACAACCACTAAAATAGTAACAGCGATTTTGATAACTCAGAGACATGTTTATTTATTGCACTTTCCATTTCAGATCAAACGTCATAGTCACATCATTCCTGATGCCTTTGGCATTCCCAAAATCTGCATGTGGATTGTAGGAATGTTCGATTCCTCAATCAATCAAGATCTGCTTTTGACAACAATTCACTCTGTGTGTTGCTGCAGGATGCAGTGGGCAGCAACGGTGACAAAAACTACCTCACTGATTACGGAGCTATAATCTCTTTTCTCTTTTTCGGGAAAAACACACAGAACTATTTGCAGTTTTTTTCTTTTCCTTGAAAAATTGTGCATGATATATATATTTTTTCTTCATGTCATCACGTTGTTCATCATAACCATTTTAGAGGATACGTGGTAGATGAGAGCGCATTGGCAATCTGAGCTTTATTGCAAGTTGGGAGCATATCCTGTTGCTTCAAAAGCAAATGGTTCTCCTCTGCAACTAGCAGCCTCCGTTCTATCTGCCATAAATCCAGTGTGATATGGCGCTGAGACATGGAAGGAGATGCTCTGTGCCATGAAGAGTTGGGGGAGCTGTTACCAGCCTGACAGATCTCTTTCTTAAGAATGGTGGAGAATGAAACACCAAGCTGCATGCATGCTGGATAAAAGAATATAAGTAAGTTGCTCCGCTGTGATCCATTGTTTTGAGAATCCCATGCCCTTCAAGGACACTGACAGATATCAAGTCGCAGGTGAGGAGAGAAAGTGGAAGGATTACATAAACAAGAGGCAGTGAAGGACAGATAAATGTGCAGAGTTAATGTTCTGAGGATGCTTCGACTGATGTGTTCTGAAAAAGAAGGAAAGAATTTATAGAAACAGAGAGACAGAGAGAGAATAATGGAAGGCAACACAAGGAAGCATATATTTGATGCCTCAGAGAATCGTACACGAGGATTTGACGGGATATATCAGAGTGACCCATCGGATCAATGCTGCCATTTGCAGTGATAAAATTGGGAATATATTGTCCACTATATCTCGTTGCACTAAGTGGGCTTACAACTGAGCTCAGAACTCAGCACCTTGCCCTTTTCAAGATTCTCTCTGAGCTCAGAACTCAGCACCTTTGGGTCTTCTGAGGAATCCTTAACGTGGATTTAGAATGGGCCATGGCACAGGGACCTGAGTGGTGTTCTTGCTTGCAAAAAATGACTTCACATGGTTGATGTGCTTGGAACATTTGTTAGTGGTGCATGGAGCCGGTTTTGTTGATCGAAGGAGCTCACTCCATGTCTCTTCCCTTTGCATCAGTTCATTTAACATGCAGTTGCCAAGTCAGAAACATCTGTATTCCCAATTCTTTCTCCGGTTGATGGATTGGGCTAATGGTGTTGGCAGTGTCATGACACTGCTTCAGTCTCACCTAACAATTAATTAAGCCATCGATATCTGCCATTGGCAAGAATATTAAGACTAAACAATGATGGCATCATGAGCTGCAGCAATTTCCATTACCCACATTGCAATTCCACATCTTCTCGGCAGAGACTTCTTCAAGGACACAGCTCCAACCGGAGTAACATTTGCAGGCATTGCTTCCATTCAACATATGGGGCTCTGTTTGAGGCAAGTGATGTCAAACGCAGCAGTGAAGTTAGAGGTAACAACTGGATTATCCAGATTGGAAATGAAGAAGTAGCACTAATCTTCTCTCAAAGACGGTAATCCAATTGTGGATGGCAGATTACAACAAGATCCAAAGCCGGTGTATGTCTTGATGTCTGATGAGCCTCATTGTCCATATGTGCTAACTTCATAGTGATGCGAGACACATTGTGTTGACATGATGCCGATGAGATATGGATGTGGTTCCATAAGTGAGACTCATGCGGGGTGGATCCGTTGGACTTTCGATGGAGCAGCTACATGCTCTGTATGATCTTCTTCTTGTGGTTCTGCAAGTGATAGTTCATTTTCTTCGATAATTATTTGTTTTCTCTTGATTCAGAAACATCTGATGAAGAACAATAACAAGTGAAACCTTTGCTTCTGCATTCTCTTCCATCGACGCAACATGGATCTTTGACACAAAAATTCTGAGGAGCTTTTCCTGTGTTCGCGTTGTTCATCAGCTGTAACCGGAATGACACGGCCAGCATTATGAATTAAAGGTTGCTAGTTCTTGCAAGGAGAGCTTTATGGACATCATCTCATCCTGATCTGCCGAACATGTACGCGTTCCACCAAATGGAACTTGAATCCTATTCCTGATTCCACTTCATCTCTCTTCAGCAATAGTGGCCTTGTTGCACGACTGAATCTGAACTCCACCAACGGGGATTTCTTAATCTATAAAGAAGACAGCCGTAGCGAGGGAACCATTTGGTGCAGAGATGAATTCCACGAAAGCTTGTGCTCCCTACCTTGGCATTGTTGTGGTCCAATTAGCATATGCAGGATCCAACATCCTCTGCAAGCTTGCATTAGAGCAGGGACTTAGCTTCCTCGTCTTCGTCGTGTACCGGCATCTCATCGCTTTGCTCATCTTGGCTCCTCTCGCTTATGCTCTCGAGAGGTTCAAACACCAGCCCACATTAGGTTCTGATGTCCTCAGTGTGGCTTCTTGTATCTGAATCACTTCGCATGTTGCAGGAACCGGAGGCCCTCCCTCTCATTTCCTCTGCTCGTGAAGGTCTTCGTTCTGGCAACGTTTGGGATAACTATTCACCAAAATGTGTACTACCTCGGACTGGATTACACTTCTCCTACCGTCGCCAGTGCCTTGAGCAATGTCATCCCAGCTCTCACCTTCATATTGACCGCTATCCTGAGGTTAGTACAGCGACTACTTTGAAGCTCCTTGGAACTCAGATTCTGCAATGAGCTGCAAGTTCAGTGGAAGGGTGCTATGGTGTCTCTTCAGGATGGAGAAGGCCAGCTTGAGGAGTGCCAAGGGGAGGGCAAGGATTGTGGGTACCATCTTTTGCATCAGTGGTGCCCTAGTTTTCACATTCTGGAAAGGCTTTCTGTTGGAAGGCTTTGTCAAGAGACCTTTGATTGAGATGCATGCCGAAGGTGATGTGCATCACAAAGAAGCCTGGCTTAAAGGCTCTGTTCTTATCCTAACCAGCTACATCGCGTACACTGCATGGCTTATTCTTCAGGTCGACCTCTCTCTCTCTCTCTCTCTCTCTCTCTCTCTCGCTTTATGACATAGCAGCATAGAAACACATCTTGAATTATCTGAAAGGTAGAAGATGATGCAGACATTATTAGGCCATTTCATGTGTTCTTGATGAGAGTAAAGTTGCATCACACTGAAACTAGTGAGCATAAATCTCAGGCGATCATCTGTGAGGTCTACCCAGCCAGACTATCGTTGAACACCATTATCTGCTTCTTTGCATCACTGCAATCTTCTGCAGTTGCACTCGTCTTCGAAAGGAATGCCGCATCATGGAGAATGGATTGGAACCTACAGCTCCTCACCATCATCTATTGCGTATGTTCTCCCATCTGCCCTGTCCAAAGAGTAGTATCCTTCAGCAATTTACTTCCGTTAAACTCTGTGCAGGGAACTGTGATCTCTTGCCTCACATACTACTTGCTGACGTATTGTATTGGTGAGAAGGGACCGGTCTTCGCCGCCACATTCATCCCACTGCAGCTGGTGATCGTAGGATTCCTCTCGGCCTTCATTTTCGCCGAACGACTTCATATCGGCAGGTGAAGTACCAGCACAAAATAATATTAGCAATGCTTGATATCATTTAGATTTAGTGATCCAACACTAATTCCTCTGTTATCTTTTTTCTTTCTTTCCCCATAGTTTGATCGGAGCATTCATCATAATTGTGGGACTCTATTGCGCTCTCTGGGGAAAAAGCAGAGATTCCAACGAGGAGGACGAGAAGAGTTCTATTATGCCATGTTCAGAAAATTTTGTATCGATGAGAGCATGTCAACCCTAATCAGAAGTGAGAAATAAGAAGACGAGAAGAAAATTAAATTCATGACTTTTTCTACTTATTTCATGAGGTCGTCGAGTTCATGCCAATGGAGTTGAGTGATTCCAACCCATGATTCAGTAACAGAGAACAAATGGAGCTCGCCAAGATTGACTGAGCAAACGAGGCTCAGCTATAACTACAACCTTACGCACTGTTATTGAAACATGCACACTGCTCGGTGCTCTCTGAAGAAAGATAAAAGCCGTGCTAGTTTTTGGCGTCCATGGCGCGCTTGGTGTTCTCTGTGCCGTCCTTGATGCTCTGCTTCGACTCTTCAGCCTTTCCTACGACTGTGTCCTTTATCTTCTGCATGGTTTCTTTGGCCGACCCCCACGCACTCTGCGAGACCTCCTTTCCTCCCTGTACCGAGTCGATCACATTACCAGCTGCCTCGATTGTTTTGACAACCACCTGTTAAGAGGAGGAAGAAGCTGAGTCTGTGTACGTTCCAAGATTGACATTCCGGAGAAGTACATGGTGAGACCATGTAAAACCTGATCAGCAGCCGCACCAATTTTCTCCCTGACGTTCTCGGCAGTCTTCTTGATCTCTCCACTCGCGTCCTTGATGTTCTTGTGAGTCTCCTTGGCATCCCTTTCCGCGCTCCCCTGATCAACAAGTAGCAGCAGCAATACATCAAACCGTGCAGATATCACAAACTGATGATATCAGTGTCGGAACCATTGTAACCTGCAAACCCCTCGTCGCGGCAAATGCAAGGAACCTTGGGCTCCGGGAGTTGCACCTGGCCATGGATGCTGCAAGGTGGAAGGACTTGGACATGCTTCCGGTGAGAGAAATGACGCCCATACTTCCCTTGCTCGTCTTGGCTGCTTTAGTCCTACTGTCGAAAACAATAGAGAAGAAAGGTAGACAGCCGAGTGGGTATGGTTGATGAAACCGCACCATTTTATAGGGGAACAAGAGGAAGAACGTGAGCAAAGCATGGGGGGGTGTTGACAGTTTCCTGGCAGTTTGACCCGGTAACTGCGGTGCAGTGCATTCTACTGATCCTTGCGTTTGCCCTAATCTTTGGGTAATCACTGGCTGCATGCCTTTAATTTTATCAAATTAAGATTTTCTGGAAAATATTTTTTCCATAAATTATTTTGTGTATTCATGAGGTCTTTCAAAATTAAATAATTTGTTTTTCCTTTTTCTCTTTTGATGTTTGGAAATATTACTGGAAAAGTTATAATAAAATCTTTTTTAAATTTGTTTTCCATAACATTTAAAAGAAGAGCCAACTTTTTTTATTGGTTTAGTTTGATTAACAAAAACTGCACCAGCCGGGAATCGAACCCGGGTCTGTACCGTGGCAGGGTACTATTCTACCACTAGACCACTGGTGCTTTGATGTTAGTGCTATCATCTTTATTTTATATATCTTATGATAGTTTCTGGCCGATATCCAATGACTAAAAAAAGTCTTAGTGCACCAGCCGGGAATCGAACCCGGGTCTGTACCGTGGCAGGGTACTATTCTACCACTAGACCACTGGTGCTTGGATGGTATTAGTTGACTTTCGTTTTTTATTTAATGTTACTTTAACTCTGCTCCCATCAAGCTCTCAGCGAGCGGGAACTGGGATCGCGTCCCGCAAGGCACGGCGCTCTGGGCGCTGGTGGCGCTCTAGGAGCTGAGAACGCTGTGCGTAGAGCGCGGAGCACTGGTGGTGCTGTGGGCGTGGGGCGTTGGCGCTCTGCGCTGGAGGCGCCGGGCGCTGGTACTTTTTACGCTCTTGTTGACGACACAGAAAAAGATCGCGAATAGAGGCCATCGTTCGGGGTGCTACGCAGCTTCGCCGCTGGGGCCGCGGAGCACTGGTGGCGCTGGGCTCGGTCGAGGTAGGCCTCGCTGGTGACGGGGTATCGCTTGCTCTGGAACTGGTCGACGATCAAACAAATGACGGAGATGAGCCAGAGGGCGTAGGCGTTGATTAGGATGCGAGACGTAGGACGACATAATGTGGCAATCGAAGACTGGCAACTACAAGTAGCATACATTTCTTATGATCTTGTTGTCCCAGAAAAACCAATGACCTGACCGTGAGAGATCACTAATCACACTTCGATACATCCTACACAAAGGACTGCAGTCTTCACAATACATGGCTGTCTCTTTTACTGAGCATTCCAGCCGTTTCATCAATTTCTACACCCTACGATTTCTTCGTTTACTGAGATAGATAGGAAACGAATTACCTGGAAATGCTACCAGAGATCTCTCTCTGATGATTGCTAGAAGAGTCGGTGACTCCTCACAGATAATCTTCTGGATAATTTGCCATCCACACTGTTATGTCAGACTAACGATGATATTGGCACTCATTCATGCGTCCTCATTGCTCACTCTTATGTGCTTGGATGTTGAAGGGCAACCGGTGATGGCATCTGTTTCCTTCTCATTGGAAGTCTCGAGTTCAGGCATCTTCCACTTGTTACCCACTTGCCGAGAGTCCTCTGTTCTTTGTATACTACTGGAGCTATTTCCTGCTTCTGGGAGCTCGATCTCAGCAGTAGAATGAGTTGTTGGTTCCAACGGAGTGGAAGAAGCATGCTGCTTTTCCATGGTTGACTTTCGTTGCTTCTCGATCATTATTTGCAGGCGTCTCGCTTGCTCCTCGATTCTCAGCTGCATGCTTCTCTGAATCTGTAAATGAAAGGAGAAAAATATGTGCAAGAACGAGACAATTAGCTGCATTAGCACTAAAGCGAGGCATTATATCACAAAAACCATCAGAAACAGAAGAAATAAATTATGATACACTCTATCTTCAATTGTCTAAACAAAACCCAATTACTTCAGGAAGCAAAGGTAAATAATTTTAGAAACAAGGATACACTATCTTCGATTGTCTCAAGATTGAGTTATGGGACAAGCATTCAAGAAAACACTGATCCAAATTACAAACAGCTCTGGAGTTCCGTTATAGTTACCAAAACAAATTCATTTAATATACTTGAAAATTCAGAAGTCAATTTACAAGTAAAGGAAAAGTTAAACTACCTAAAGCATGCTTATTATTCGACTGCGAAAACATACCTCAAGTTGTTCATGTAGGCATTTCTGGACTTCCATCTGGAGTTTCAATGCTTTAGTGAAATCAATGCCTCTGTTAACCAAAAGGAATGCGAGATCAATTATTTAACTGAAGGATCTTACAGCCTATTTACAGTGAAAACGTAGGATGTGAAATTATAGTTGCTAATGAAACACGAGATCAGAAAAAGGACCTATCATCTAAATAAATGATTAGAAAGAAAGAAAAATTAACTAAATACTAAATACTAAAATAAACCCAGGACCCAATTGAGTATCAAGCAAAGAATCACTTTTTTAAGAATAATGGACATCACATGCTTAGCTCTATTGCTGGTTAAACATCAAGATGTTGGAGACAAAATGGAGGATGCATGCTGAATTAACAACAAAGAATTTTAGCAGCCAGCTTTCCTTTGATACAACCAGAAAATAGACTCTGGAAGCTGACAAGTATCTAAATCTTTAAAATGAATCATTCAACACCAGAAAAGCTATGTAAATCTTTGCAAGATGACAACATATAGTTATGTTTAGCAAGGGTTAACTCACGTCTTCAGATTTAATGAAGGTAATTCCTCACTCTGAGCGATCCTCTTTTCTGACATTCCTGATACATCAAGAGATAATGTTTTTCAAAAAAAAAAAAAAAGAAACCATACAAAGCTACCTTAGCATATAACCATAGCTAATAGATTTCATTTAAGGAATTAACACAGCATAAAAAAGAAGACACAAGTGCAATAGATTCCAGATTACAAACTAAGGAGAACATCTAGCAGTAGTATTTGCATCAACAGAAAATAAAGAAATAACTTAGGAAGGATGCTTCAAGAACAGTAACAATATAAATCCATCAAAATTTTGTCCCGCCACTCATAACCAATGTTGACTGACCTTCTGACGAGTCCGGTCTATGACGAGCGGTTCTGTATTTCTGGAACAAAAAGAAAAAAAGCCTATAAATAATGATATAAAGAAAATACCATATAAGTGAATTAATATCCAGAAGGAGACCAAATTCTAGACCTGTAGATGACTTTTCACATGGCATATTGTCAATCCTTCCACTTTCATGATATTCAATACACCTTTAGGAGTAGCTTCTGAAGGTAGAAAAATAACTAAGAGTAAATACTGAAAACTCAGCAATCCAGCAGGAACAGAAAGAAAGAACATCCAGGATAGCCTACTTTCACCACCACCAAGCTGGTTGACGGCATCTATGAATCGTTCATGAAGCTCTGGAGTCCACCTCATGCGTGGTGGCTTGGCTGCAGTACTAGTGGTAGCAGACATTGGACTAGTAATAGAACAAACCTCACCAGAATGACACGGAACAGATTGATGGATTTGCAGCTGGTGCATTGAGATATTAAGAGAGGATTGAGCAGCTGGGTAAACAACCTATAAAAAAATCAGAAAACACACAATCCAGTTGTAATTTTCAACAATTAAATTACAGTCATACTGAGTATGGGAAAATTTAGCACCATAATGAAGATGATTATGCACCTAAATCATACAAATAGAAAGTGCCTTAGACTGTTAAACGTCGGATAGCTCAATAAGAACCGTAACTATCTTGTATAGAAAAGAAAAGATAAAGATAAAGATAAAGTACAGGAAAGGATCATGCATGACTTAACCTACTACATTGGATACAATAAACACCAATTCTAATGGAGAATACAAGGGATGGAAGTAACCAATGCTTTTTTCTGTATGTTACAAGTATCAGCAGACAATTCAAGTACCTTCGATTGGGATTCAGTAATAGTTGTGTCATTAAGAAGATCCTTCCAATCTACATTCATGATATCACTCCACCATTCATTTTGCTTACTGAGATCATTGGAAACCACAATCAAGCTGTCGTTGATTTTACTGTCTCCGGTGCCCTGAACTGTATCTGGGCACCAGGTTGCTGCAGTTGGATCTTTGGGTAAATTATTATTTGGCACTTGAAATATTCCGGTATTTGAGGAATAGGTTGAAGACAAAGAAACTCCAGCATTCAGTAATTGATTGGCAAATGGAGTACCATCGATAGGCCACTCATGGGGGAGACTTGAAGAAAAATGAAGATCTGAAGAAAGCCCAGACGGTGATGAAAACAAGGGTCTAATGTTCCCACCGTCAGAGACAAAAGGAGTATAATCAGAAGGCAAAGGATTGCTTCTTATTTCCCTATCCATCAGAAGTAGTTGGGAATCTGGTATTTTTGGGAACTTCTCTCCAGAGGTGTTTGGTCTAACAGGTAGAGATGATGACATGACTCCAAAGCTTCTAGCATCACCGAGTTGCTCCATGTTAAGCTTCCCCACTGGCACAGCTGAACGTGTTTCCATTTCTTTCCATGTATACATTGCCAATAGACCATTCACCTATAAGAGAACAATGTTAAGAAATACATTAAATAAACGTTGGAAGTGACTTCCACATATCAAGACATAATTTCTGGAAGGTACAACATGATGAAAACTCAAACAACGTGAAAACATCATATCGGCATAATTATGAACAGAAGAAATAACCACTTCTATCTGCGTAGTGATTATATATAAACTATATTTCACAACATCTTTACTATACAAGCCATTTAAATATCAATTTAACGAATTTCTTGGGAATCTAATGGCATCAATGATCTCATGAGAAATGTCATGTTGGGCATTTTTGTTTATACACACAAACACCACTGGTTTTGTATATGATGATCTTGGTGGACAGTGAGAAGGATCCCAAGGTCAAAGTATATTAAAGTTTTGGATAGTTTTGCATCCAACAACAAAGGAGAAAGCTTTCTACAAGTTGGTGAAGAACGCACACTTAATTTCTCCTCACCATGTTAACAATTTGGATTGCATCAACAAAATTGGCACAGGTCAAGAGAACTTCAAACTGGGAGTGGGAGAAACACAGCCGTGATCTAGACCAATCAATAGTTTTAGAACTCAAAGGGCATCTAGAAATAGATGTTACCAGATTTCCAGCTCAAGATTACAGACTTATTCTGTTGCAATACACAGTATTCCTGATGCAAGGCTTCCGATATGTGGAACTATCACCGAACAGAACTGTTGCAGCACAGGAAAGGGCGGGGAAGAAAAAAGCTAGCAACAGGCATAAGACCAAAAGCCCCCAGCTCCATCGAGCAAAGGAGATATTTCGTTTGACATGATGGAGCATGGAAGAGTTATACAAGCCGATTCTCTAGGCCAAACAAGAGAGAGATAAAAGCACCTCTGGTTGAAGCCTAGTGAGGCTTCCGATACAGAAAATTTTCAGAAACAAGAGGAAGATGCTATACCGGCAGCACAATACAAAACCAGAAAAGTGATTCCGGCATCAAAACACAATCTGTATCCTTCCCTAGGGATACAATCTAACTCGAAACAATAAGTAAGATTCCTTTTTTTAAGTAACCATTCCAATATTTTCCAATCCAATCAAAGAAAAAGAAACACCAAAACCACGATGATTCCTCACTGCACAAATCCCGGAGAGGGGAAAGAAACAGTCGTGAAGAACTTCAGAGACATGCGTGCGCGATCACAGAGTCGACACTTAAAACACACCAAGATGGGAATTTTACATCCTATCGATGGACAACAGAGGAAAAGATACGATAAACCGAGATCAAGGTGGAGCTCTTTTGACACACCGTAGAGACAAAGAGGCCCTCCACGGCTCCACCTTCAATCGATTCCGACAAAGCAGAACAAGAAGGAACCAGAAAACAAAAACGGGGCTGACCCCTCGATAGTCTTATCGTAAAGGCGAGCAACCCGAGAAAAGTTTGCCGGGCCACGGCCGAATCACTCCAAAAGGGAAAGTCTATAAACAAAACCGGAGGCGATACCGAATCAAACTCCCGCTGGGAATTCTCAGATGCCGCTGTCGATCCCACGGGGAGGGCAAGCAAGGCAAATTGCAGCGGTCGGAGGACGCGAGTAAAAGATGGTTCGAATCGGAGGAGGAGGCCGCCAACTCCGTCTCCGTTGCCAAAGACTACGATTTATAGAGGGATTGTTCTGATGAAAAATATTGGTTATTTCTTCATCCAGCCCCTCATAATTTCATTTTTCTAAATACACCCCTCGTAAGGAGAAATAAAACTTGATCACAGCCCCGCAGGAGTCTTTGATTTTACAAATCAGCCCCCCGGTTCTCAGAGAAAAATTACATATACATCCCAAATAAAAACAGTTTTGTATATTTATCCATATATGATATTAGAAGAAAAGCTATCATATATGCGCAACACATGGCAGCTTATGGACCGGACTTAGCTAATAATAAAGTCTTGTCAATCGAAATCATAAAGTTGAGACAATATGTGTAGATTAGATCATCTAATGCCAAAGTGCAACCCCGAGGTTGGACAATCAACTTTGGTCATGTAGATCACAAAGAAAGGGACATAAACAATATCCATAACATGGTTGACAGTGTAAACACAACCCGGAGCTGGGTGGGATGGTGGTTTCTTGCAGGGTCCTGGTGGTTTTCAGGAGGAGCAAACACCATTGATGAGCTTGCAGCCTTGGATGTTGCAGATTCTTGAGAGTTGTTTACGTTGTGAGACACGCAACCTTTTCTTCCTTGATGATGCACCAGCCTTTACTTCTTCTATGCTATAAACTATGAAGAGGGTTGCTATGTTTCTTCTTCTTCTTCTTCTTCTTCTTCTTCTTCTTCTTCTTCTTCAATTGTGTGATAGAAAAATACAGGTATGGAATGAGGACCACATTTGCCAATTGATTCCATAAATCATATATGTGAAAGACAAGAAGACTGACACATCTTCCAAGGAGGGATTAGTAGCAGAGCATTTAACATGAATTAAGATAATAATGATGAGCTGCTCTTTGGTAGATGGATGACACCATCATCAGTTGGGGATTCTTCTAAGGGGGGCCTTTTCTTCAATTGTCTTCCATACTCATCATCCTAATTCTGACCTCCCACAAATCATCATCAGTGCAATCCTTTTCACCCTCCATTGCAGATTCTGTTGCAGGATCTTGTGCATGTATTATTGGAGTGTTCTGATGCTTTTCTTCTTCTTCTTCTTCTTCTTCCTCTCTCCCTCTCTCTCTCTCTTAGTCAGAGATTCAAGTGTGTATTTATGGATGTGCTGAATCAAAATCTTTAAAGGATACAAGTGTTGTACTGTTGTGGCAGGTCAAGATCTCTTTGTGACCCAAAGGACACAACATACAGTATGGCAAATATTAGATTGTTCTGAATGAGAAAGAAGTGCTCTGAGAGCTGCACCCACCACATGCTCTTGATAAGGGGAAGGTTTTCTATGTGGGAATCAAATAATTGGGTGTGGAAAATATGAAAAATAAATCATAATGTTATAAAAAAAACTCATTATTTGGAATAAACTTCAGAAAATCAAAGTCAAATTAAGAAATCTAGTCCCAGAAAGCCCCAATTAATTAATTGGTCAAAGACGATTTTTAGGACTAAAAAGCCTCGTTTCTTGATCGCATCCTTTCCTAATGGCTTAAATGCCAGAACTGAGTTCAAATCACATGCCTATCCCTTCAGCCACTCGGCTTCTTGCTGCTGCCGTGATGACACAGACGTCGTACCACGGAGATGCAGGTTGTGGGTGGGCGGTAAAGGTTAAACGAAGGCGGGCGGGAGAGTGTTGGGAGGGGCTCAGTTAGCAAGTAGAGGTTGCTAGTTAGTGGTTGATGATGGCTCCAAATGATCCGCAATCAAACCTTACATGGTTTCCCATAGAAATTGTGGTGTATAAAGACACCTCTTGAGCTGATTCTCTGCAACAAAAATGGACAGGAGTAGGCTGATGGATACGAAGGCCTTCTTGCAAGCTTACCCTGACGTCCTCTTAGCTTTCGTTTGCTTCGCCTTCATCTTCTTCTTCTATTACTGTTACTACGACCGAATCTGTCGTAGCAGGTCGAGAATCCCGGTGAATTGGCCCGTGGTGGGGATGCTCCCGGCGCTCCTCGTCAACCTCCACCGCCTCCACGACTGGGGCACCGACGTGCTTCGGGAGGCCGGCTGCAGCTTCTGGTTCCGCGGCCCCTGGTTCTTGGGTATGAACCATCTGTTGACGTGCGACCCCGCCAACGTGCACCATGTCTTCGGCGTCAACTTCTCCAACTACCCCAAGGGGGAGGCGTTCCTGGAGATCTTCGACATCCTCGGCGACGGCATCTTCAACTCCGACGAGCAGTCGTGGAAGGAGCAGAGGACGAAGGCCCATAGCATCATGAGCGGTCGAAGGTTCCGGACCTTCGTCGCGGATTCTGCTCGAAGCAAGGTGGAGAAGGGGCTGCTCCCTCTCATCCACCACTTCGCACAGCGAGGGGTGGCGGTGGACCTGCAAGATGTCTTCTTGAGGCTGACCTTCGACACCACCTGTAACTTGGTTTTCGGCGTCGATCCGCGTTGCCTCTCGGTCGAGTTCCCTACGATCCCGTTTGCCAGGGCGATGGACGACGCCATGGCCGCTTTGCTTACCAGGCAGACGGTGCCGCCGGCTTGGTGGAAGCTGATGAGGTGGCTGAGGGTCGGCGAGGAGAAGAAGCTGGCGATGGCATGGAAAGAAGTGGACCATTTCATAGCCGAACACATAGCGGAGAAGAAGAGATCAAGTGAAGCGAATGACGATATGCTATCGTCTTATATCAACGATAACGACGACGATAACGATGGAGCTATGGATGGGAAGAAATCCACCGAGTTCGACAAGTTCCTCAGGGACACAGCCGTGAACTTCATGCTTGCGGGGAGGGACACAACCGGAGCAGCGCTCACATGGTTCTTTTGGCTGCTGTCGCAGAATCCCACGGTGGAAGCAAAGATTCTGAAGGAATTGGAGGAGGCGACGTCTCTACGAAAAGAAAGACCGAGCTCCGACGAGCTGATCGTGTTCGGCACCGACGAGCTCGGGAAGATGGTCTACTTGCACGCGGCATTGTGCGAGTCATTGAGGCTTTTTCCTCCGGTTCCTTTCGAGCACAAGAGCGTGCTGCAGAGTGAAGTCCTCCCGAGTGGCCACAGAGTCGGACAAGGGACGAAGATCTTGGTGTCGGCGTACGCCATGGGAAGGATGGAGGGAGTGTGGGGCGGTGATTGGGCGGAGGTCAGGCCAGAGAGGTGGATCTCGGAGAAGGGGAGGGTGAGGTATGAGCCATCCTACAAGTTCCTAGCATTCAACTCAGGCCCCAGGGCTTGTCTGGGGAAAGATGTGGCCTTCGCCCAGATGAAGGCGGTGGTGGCTGCAATGGTGTACAACTTCCATGTGGAGGTGCTCCGAGGCCCTACGGCTGCACCAAAGCTTTCCATCATCCTCCAGATGAAGAATGGCCTGATGGCGAGGATCGAGAGGAGGGATCGCAAGTGATGAAGGTGCAGTGCTGCGCGTGGGATATACGTAATAAAAGGGCTTACAACTTTGATTGTGGCTTATATATGTATTGATTATGATCGAAACGAAATAAATCATATATGCATCTAGTAGCCATGCTTATATCGGTATGATTGTGCACGGTTATACGCCTTTGCAAGACCTATATATGCTGTGAATTGTTGTGATTAAACGAGATGTATTTTTTTAGTATTAGAAAAAAGATCAAGTCGTTACGAAATATCTACAAAAAAGATGTTTTGTATTTTTATAAATACTTTAAAGAATAGTATGATTTACTTTAGTTATTAGGTGAATATCATTTTAAAAAGGATTGCTATTTAAAAACTTATTTTCGCGACTATCTCACTAGCCAAAAAAAGACATTATACATCTTAAAAATATTTTTTAGATGTAGCTAAAATCCATAACTATAAACAGTCATATTTTACCACATTTTTTTTAACATAAAGATTAAAAAAAAGGGATTAAATGTATAAAGCAGGAAATTGGCACTCAAGCTTGAGGTCAAACACACGAAGAACGAAAAGACGAGGGAATTTGGCATGTTATTGAAAAATTAATCCAAAAGAAAATTTTAAGAAAAACCGGGATTCATCAGATCGAGTCAGACATCACTTCAGAAACAACATTTCCTAGTAAACTATCCTGCGACTCCAGGAGATACTCCCAGGGTTTAAAAGAAAAATGGAGGCCACACCCACCCAAAAACCACAGATGAAGCTTTACGCATTGCAAGCTATTCAAATGACACCCCACGAATTGGAAACCACACGTTGCCACTCCAACAGAGAACATAAAGACTACTTGGAAATTGCTGGATAGAGAACACATAGAAAATAGGAAATAATGTTTCCCACATAACGGGAATCTAACTTGTGCCCGTGCTTCGGAGGTGGCGCATGCATACATCTAAGAACCCCTTTCTTGAACTCGCTGGGGGTAGCCATTGCCCCTTGGCCGACTATTGTAGTCCCTGTCGTAGCTGTCCTGGCGGCTGCCCCGACCAAAGTTCCGGCTGGAAAAACGGCCCCTAGAGGCCTCAGATGGGTATCCACCTCTTCCCCTGCCCCTTTCTGAAGAAATAGGAAAGACAGAAACCAAGTTGCCTCACCAGATACCAAACTTCTACTTGAATGGATTATAAATAACGAGAAAAGTAAACTCCAAGAACACAGGTCTTTTTTGAGTTCCCAATATATTAAGTTGCTAAAACATATCATCCGAGTTGTTACTGAGAAAAGTTACAAGAAAAATGTTGGACATTTAATTATGCTGTTTTATGCATATTTAAAAGTTTCATTTTTGAGTGTGCACTATAAAGATAACCAATTTTGACCAATAACCATTAACATATGCATAGTGATTAAAGAAGAGATTAGCAGTCATGTACGTTTCAGCATGTTGTTGGAAGTACCATATGGTCATCAACGGAAAAGGTGTATCCTATACATTTAAATGCATATACGCATTTTACAATCAAAGTTCAAAGTACCAATAAAATCGATATGACAAATTGGTAGTTACTGGTCATACAAGCACTAGTATCGGACCTCAGACCATACATTTTACTGCAGTTCAGTATACTGTTCATTTTTTATCATTTTATTCAGCAATAAAATGATAAAATAGTGATGGGGCATTCAGCAATAATGGATCGTATAGGACTGTATGCCTCTTGGTATCTTTGCACAATATCAGCCCGAAAAATTACTGATATCCATCAGATGAGCATTCAGAACTGTGTCTAATATTCCATTAATATGTAGAAACAAACAGTAAAAAACATTTGGGACCTCTCAAAGCAAATGCAATGGTGGGGAGGGATACAAGGGCCTAGGCCAGAGACCATCAAGATCAATTAAAAGAAAGGTCTGCAGAAAAAGAAAAGGCAAGAGGAAAAAAAAAAAAGACGTAGAGGGATGCAGAAAAAGGAAGTAGTTTGTCGGAATGGATAAGAACTGTTGTCTTTTACCAGTTTTTACAGGATCTGGTTATTATGTAAAACTCAACATGGTCATGAAACCATAAAAGCCAACGCCGGCTCATTAATCCATCATTTTCAAAGATTCATGCATATTACATGCTTCAATTCCCTGAAAGTTTAAATATTCCATCCCACATTGCACCATCAATGTCAGTCACACAATACAACATATTACAACCCCATTGACAAAATCAATATTGTCGTTTGGGGACGATGAACGAAGTTTGACTCCAACTTAAATTAAGTTCTAAACAAGAACTCTACAAAATGCTTCATGGTCCTAAGTTATCCACCAGCAGTAAAAAGGTTGCAGTCACAGAATTAAATAAACAAAAATCAGTGATTATACAAATTCATTAGTTAAAATGTTTCAGAAATCAATATTTGCATGGAGATTGAAAATTTTGATGAAAAATACTTGTTGAAAAATTAAAAACATTCAGGTGACTTACTTCCTCGTGAAGCACCACTGTTAGGTCTTCTCCCCTCAACATGAATCAGCCTACCATTTAATTGTATTGGAGATGCCTGCAGATTAAATTTTGTTCCATTAAAAGTACAAATCTGAGAGACACTTCAAACATACAAAATCAGAGAGCCCAAAACTGTCTTATGCATCACCTAACTGTTATAAATATAAAAGAATGTTGCTGATCTTGAAAGAGGTCAAAAAGATACAAGGACATCAATCCAGATATTTGCAAAAGTACAATCACCAGGTCAACATTAAGAAAAATTGAACTAATTGATATACAGATTTAAAGACTTGAAATTTAAGAGAATCTTTTGCAAATTTAGCAGTCAATACAAATGAACCAGCATCAACAATCAAGTAGGCACATTCTGGCACAGGCCAAAAACAAGGACAAAGAATAACAACATCAACAATATTTAGATAAAAACAAATACTATCAAAATCTTATGCAGGATCATCTTTTGTGAATCTGAGTCCAGTTCAGATTCAATCTGCCAGAAAAATGACAAACCTTAAGTGCATTCTGTACACCAATGGCATCCTCATATTCAATGAAGGCATAAAACACATCAGACTCCTGCAAATTCACATGAATAAGACTAATGAACCAAAAATTCCAACCTATGTCAATAAAGTCAAGATAGTACGACAAGCTTCAATGGAATTTACCTTGCGGCTCCTGATAGAAACACCATCAGACCTAAGTCTACCAAAATTCTTGAAGACTTGCTCGAGGTCTGAAGCAGAAATAGATGAAGGAAGATTTCCCACATAAACAGATCTTGCTTCACCTGTGACCAAAGAAAATATTGATCATTCTAACAAACTTTAAAAATGATCCGGATAAATCCTCTACCATAACAGAATAAAACCTAACAGAAACAGAAAAACAACAGAAGCTCTAGAAAAGATAATGCCTATGTAAAAAAGAGGTTTTGATTATTTGGATCTTGAAATTCAAATTTCCACTAAGCTGCAGAAAACAATTTTCAAGCATTAAGAAAATATCTAAGAATTTTGCATCCACACTCCATGTACTTATTTGCACAAATGCTACTGCAGAACTCTTGAAGTAATTACCAAGAGATGCGATCATACTCTTTGAGACATTGACCTTTACATTTTCAACATAGCAACATGCTTGACTGTTCAAACAAAATATTGCACAGAAAATACAGAAACAACGAGGGTAAAAACCTTCATCTTCAACTGGCAGAGCCTCCTCAACTGCCTCTGAGCTGGACTTTTCAGGAACCATGGCAGGCTGTGGTTGTTGAGCGGTTGACTGTGAAGAATGAACCCATTCTGAAGCCACATGGGTAGTCTTTGTTAAAGATGTCGGATGAGGAATGGATTGTCCAGATTGGCTTTTAGCACGAAGCTTGAGATACAAGCAATATTAGTTTGCTATAAGATTCCATACAAGAAGATAATGGAAATGAAGAATTCAACATACAATGGATGCATAAGTCTGCCTAGTTGGCTCTCCAGCAGGTTCTTCTGGTGTAGCAGGACGTGGTTCCCTCGTAGTATCCAATCCACTTGGATATGAAGCAGTATCTTCAGCAGGAAATTCGTCTATTCTTTCATCTGGTTGTGGAAGCTGCTGTGGTGCTTCAGGGATGCCATATTTCTCAACTATGTCATTTTCCTCCACATGTACTGGAGGCACCAAGTCCTGAGCCTGAACTTGTTCTCCCAGCATGTAGTCAGAAACTGCCAAAGTCAATCAACAAGGTTGGACTTACAAGTAAAAAAATGCCTCCAAAGTGTCCAGACATCAAGGTCATCTTTTTCATGTCCAAGGTTTATTTTTCATGTTCTACAAAATAAAAGGCATACATGCAATAGGTAGGCTGAGGAGAAGGTTCTCATTCCTTGGTTCACATTGTTAACAAATTAACAATAATAACCAGAGTAATCCTAGAAAAACCATAGAGAAATAAAAGAAAACAAGCAATAGCTCAGACATTCAATCATGGTAGGGTCAGTCAGACAGGATTCTTCTCCTAAATAAACAGTCATTAAATGGCTTATGCAGTAGCATCTCATGCCCAGTCAAGAGTATATTATATGTAGCAACTTCATATTGTCTTTCCAAAATCCAAGGATAAAATAATGCAACGAATAAAAGTACAATAATCCAACCTAAGCTATTTTTCTTAGCCACCAAGTAAAGAGACCACGATGATAGCCATCATATCAAATAACTGATTAAAGAAAAACCAACTCATTGTTTAACAGATTGAACTTATGAAGCATCAAAACACATAAGTCGTTGAAGATTCAACAAAACCTTAACATCTTAGGAAGTATTGTGAATAAACCACAAAAAACTTCATAAGGTTCCAGTGTATAAAACTATAAGGTTGGTTCCAGGGTAAAACACCCAAAAAAACTATGGAGTGCAGTTGGTTCCAGGGTAGGCAACTAGTAATAAGGTTCAGTTGAAAATCACGTCTTCTACACTCCATAGTTCACAAGATTGGAATCAAAATCAAGATCAACAAACAATGATATAGCTGTAGTTCCACACAGTTTTCATTGGACAGAATTCTGTTGTACATAATAACATGAGGGAATTTGTAAGCTCCATTTTCAGATACTGTAGCACAGAACACTAGAGGCAATACTTGGTTGGCACAAAGAGGACCAATCATTTGAAAATAAGAAATGACTCTTTACTAAATTTTATTTGAAATTTCGAGTGAAAAGATACGTACATGACTACAAAGTCTCTAAACAAGCATCATATCTTCAATAAATGTGAATATTTATATTGCCAATTAAGTATGTACGATAGTCTATATACATGGACAATTATGTCAAAATATACCTTTCAACTTTCGACATGATCCAAAAAGAAGAAAAAATATGGCAGCAATTTAGTCTTCCAAGTAGAAAAGGACAGGTTGAACATTTACTAGCAGCAGATGCATCATTAAGAAATAGATTGACTTCTGGAATTTTTCCAAGTAAGACTTACCTGTTTCTGGTACAGAACTCGACACATTTAAGTTGGTCTCAAAGTTGCTATGTCCCACGATAGCTGCCGGGTGCTGATGAACATGTTCCTCCTCGAGTAAGTGAAAAATATCATTGAGAACGAAAAATCCTTTCTCCTGAGGAGCAAGAAAAAAGGTTTGCACAAATTTCCTCCTAACACTATAGTCTTTCAGCTGAACGTAACCAGAAACCATCACCAAAACTCCACCATTCCAAGATTCCAAAGAGTGAGCTGATTTTATCTCAATCCCTTTAAAATTCAGGCACATTACAAGACGATGGATTTGCTGCACAATTTTAGCAGGACACTATTAAGCAGTGAAAAATTATAACTTTGAAGTCAGAAAAGGTTACAAGTTAAAGTTGAAGAATATCAGCAACATATCATTTCTTGATTTATCTTTCAATAATGGAAAAAATGACTCTGAAAAAGACAAGGGCAATTAATTTACTTTTCCAACAGCAAACCAGAAGCAAAGCTCATAACCTTTCCTTCAATTTTTATTTTTCTTAGTTGAATAGATTAATTCATTTAGACATCTAAAACTACACCCTGAAATGACAAAAAAGAAAGATAACCTTTGAATTGTTTACAGAAATGTGCAATTAGTTACAGACAATGGTGTTTAATTTATTTGACGCAAGTTGTACATAGGTCGACTGACTTATTCCAGGTTTTGAAAAAATATGTTAGCAACAGAAGCTTCATATATCAAGAATAATAATGATAACAATAATAAACAAAGTTATTTTGGGACATTAATTTATCATATGAGTTGAAAAGCTAGGCATCCCCTTCCACCAGAAAAAAAAAGCATTATAACCAACAGGTGGACTCATAAGCACCTAAAACGATGAAGATCCAGTGCAAAAAAATATCTTATAGATCAGGTTCAAGTGTAGCGACAGCTTTTTGAGCAAGAGATGCCACAAACAGAAGTAACCATATCAACTATTACATAAGCAGCATCAGGAGCAACAGTACAAGGCAAAGATATCTAGTGTTTTTATAAGTACTAGGCGCCAGGGTCTCAAAATACCCGAGGCACTACGCGCTGCCCGACTGAAACAAGGCATTCCAGAATATTAAAATATAAAAAATATATTTTTTAATAGTAACCAGTGCTAAACAGTTTCAAAGAGGGGATTAACCGATGCTAAACAGTGTTAAGCACTTTCAAACAGGGATTAACCAGTGCTAAACAGCTTTAAAGTTTAAAGAGGGACTGAGAACAATTCTAAAGAGGGATTAATGCTAAACAGCTTTAAAGAGAGGCGATATGAGGGGAGGTTTAGTATTAGGGTTTAGTTGAAACTTGCCTGTTGAATTGAACCAGGCAGGAGCTCAAGTTACAATTCACTCGGGCGCTCGGCCAAGGTGCCCGACGCCTGGGCTCAAGCAAGTGCCCAGGCAGTGGTTCAGTGAAGCACATCGCTCGGAAGCTGTACGAGGCGCTCGGGCCTCGCCTCGCCTCACCTAAGCACCTAGGCGAGCGCCCAAGCATCTATTAAAAACACTAAAGATATCACACCTTTATTTACATAAACTTACTACATAAGGTACCTAAAAGGAAGTAAGGACTTATACATTCAATTTACTTCTATATTTGTACACAACTAATGTGTAAAATCTAAATATGAAGAGACTACATAAGATACATCTTATAAACTTGGTCCTTCCATTAAGCTGATTCTTGGCCAAAATTATCACAAAGCCATTGATATTTGATGATTATACAAGCCACATTTGAATAAGCAAATATAGGGCAATCTTAAGAAAGCAATCACAACACATGCTAACAAGATCAAAAATTAATGGTTGTAGCTTTTAATTATACAGGATGCAGTTATTCAGAAATATATCTTCTAATGGATAAACATATATCTTATAATGAGCAAACATATATCTTCTAATGGCCAAACAGGACACATTGCCCTTTCGGTTCATAACTAACTTGAATCCCTAAGAATCCTTTGACCCATGACTTTAAAACCACATGGTACAGGGCAGTGATAGGCATTGTACAATGTTGTGCCAGTATGTGCAAGGCAGTGTTGTATATTAGGGATGGAGAGAGTTCCTGACTTGGATGCGATAAAGGCAGGACACAGTAATACATGTCTTGAAAATTTTTAAAAAATAAAATCATTGTTCCTTTCCAGAGTTGGAACCTCAAAGATATCCCAAGAATTCTGAACTCCTAACCACATTCTCTGGCACAAATGATGTCAGGGCCACCTTTCCTTCACCATTCTTTGCCCCTTCACTCATTATGTCACCTGCTTTCTCCAGGGAAAATAGGACAGCAAGAAGCGAGAGAGTGGACAGAGACAAAATAATCTCAAGTCCAGTGTTGGCTATTGAAAATTCCTTGATCTAGCCTTTTAAAGATCACTAGAAGCAGATATACTTTTGAGGGAAATAAGTTTTGCCACCACCTTAACATTTAACAAGGCTGGTAGATTACATTCCAATACTCTAGCATTTTTTAGATAGCACTATGGTAATAAGCATAATAATTCAACCACTGACTGCTCTAAGCCTTTTTAGTATTCTTCTTTCGATTCTGTGTTTTTGTAAGAACAAGCAGCAACTTAGCTTCAAACATCCGATAGAATTTTTGGGGTGGCTCGACATGCTTAACTTGTAATTTAGAACGAGCAGGGGAAGGAAACTAGAGTTGTCTCAGTGCCTGCCTCTCACAGCTCCTGTTTGTCACCTATTGACCACATTGAGCCAACGAGAAATACAGGTTGAGAAACATTAGAGAGAGATTCTGGTGATGTCTAACCACCGGACAAACCATCTAACTAATTTTCTTCTTTTATGATGTCATACTAATATCTTTAAGATTCTGGTAAACAATAATCTCAAGAAAAGAGAAACCCATAATGAATAAATCAAAAGGAGAAAACATCTGATATGATGAACAATACCACCATCCCCGTGGCTGTTTCCGTGGCGGTCCCATCAAATCGCGCCATGGAGCTCACATCCGTGTAGAACTGATGAACTAGTTCTGGCTGCTGCTGAAGAATCCGATAGTACTGCTCCAAGAAATAAGCACCCACCTGCATCCATTAAGAAAACAAAAAACAAAACGATATCAAACGGCGGTGTTTTCTTTAAGAAACAGCATTCGATTCGATTACCTGGACGGCGCCGACATGACCCGGGTACAAAGAAGCCATCGCCGCGCATGCAAGGGATCGATCTGCAAGCCCTGGATCTCCCGGGAACCTCTTGGAGTGAGGCCGCCGCGAGAGGCTGGGACACGATCTGAAGAATAAGAAGAAGAAGGGAAAGGGTCTTTCGCTCTTCCACCGGCTCGGGAAGGCTTTCGCAAATGGGGGATTTCTTTGGCCGCTTTCCTTCTGTTACCGCTTCGCTTCGCCACAAGTGAGAGAGAGAGAGAGGAGAGAGAGAGAGAGATCGAGATCTCGAGGCAGCGCGGGTTTAAAAAAAGGGGATTCGTGACACGTTTCGTCGGAGATCTGACGCGGGCAGTAAGCACTGCTTCGTGATAAGGCGATCCCAGCCGTTGGATCAGCGGGCCCCGCTCGTGGATGCTGCGGACAGTAGCACTGCGTCCCCCACCCTCCCAAAAACCACCCCCCGTCTCACAGCTGCACGCACCAGCTTCACACATCGCGTGCACCGCACGTGATCATACTATTAGGTAAAAGTGACCGCCGATATGAGAGATATAGAAAATAATAATACAAAAAATATCTGATGCACCCATGTAAGATATATATTTCTCTTATTGACTTCTTACAAATATGTATTTCCTCAATTGACTTCCCATGAGCATCGAGAGTTATAGTTGGAATTAACTCTCATGTAAGCATTATTGACACTTATGAAATCTGATATCAGAGATGTATATGGATAGTTTCTAAGGTTTACATGGGATATATGAAGGTATGATATCTTTATGCTTTTTTGTGGGGCATCCTGTATGTCGATAATTTTGCTAAGGGGAATGTCTTTTCTTTTCCATTATAAGCACGTTACAAACGATCAGAATTGTGCAATAAAAAGTTGAGCTTCTGCACAGCACATGAATATAATATGGCAATCCAACTTCACAGTAGCAATATTTGTTTTGGGGTAAAAAGAAAGAAACACAAAGATGATTTGTATGAGTATGACCTGTGGCTATGAATGGGCACCTGAATAAGAAAAGGGAATCTAATGCATTGATCTGAGCATTTCATATTCCTTAAAGAGGAGAGTGTGCCTGCAGCTTGTGGGGGGTGCCACCAGCTTCTAATGGTAGACTTCCTGCTGCTACTGTCCTTATCTAAGCATGGAAAAATCTGTGACTCATGTTTGATAATTCAGATGAACCAAGCTTTATCCAAGGTCTAAGATGTCATGCATAAACCAGTGACTTGAATTTTGGCAGCCTTGACTCAAGATAATATATAGAGTTGGTGAACAAACAGTTTTGTAGTTAGCACATAAATTCCCATTCATGTGGGAAGAAACAAGAACTGGAATCTGCTACTTGCTCAACATTTGATGGGAATGTCAGCCTCCAGAAGATGACTGATGTTATGGTTTGCCAGCCTCAATGGGTAATGTTGTTTGACAGATTACTGGGTTATCGAACTAAAAAAATCCTTCACTTTCTGTGGAAGTCAGATGAGTTCATTATCACTGTCTCTTGTCATCAAGTTGATTGGACTGCTCCGATGCATTGGTGGTTTCAGCTGATCAGATTCACTTGGATATGCAATTTTACTAAAATTATTACTTTGCATCTTATCCTTCAGAAACATTTAGCAAGCTATGCTGTTCTTATGATTAACTATTCTGATGGAGACTTGCTCCCAGAAATGCTTGAAACCATTTACATCAAACTTGCATTTTGTTCACTCGGTTATCCATAAGTGATTAGCTTCCTTAGTTTATCCATGAGTACAAATTTCTGAGCTCTCTTCTTCATCAGACTACTTGATTTGATCGATCTTTCCAAACTGTATCTTTTTAGGGCAAACAAAGATCATAACGCAAGCCACTGAGGAGAAGGAAATGTGGACTACTCATTGTTGGTCAGAAGATGAAGTTTTCCAATGCAGTCAGTATGATTAGTGGAATGCACAAACTTAGCTTATAATAACTGCTTCCTTGTATTAATTTTCTAGGCTATTCTTAGGTAGGCAAGCGAGAGGTTGACTACCTGTTTAGCTTAACTTTTTCGTCACAGTCTAACCTATCAATCTCAAGAACTGTTTCAGTCATTGCATTCCAAACAAATGTTGCCTGTAGATTAGATTAAAAGGGAGGGATCTGTAAACATGTGAAAGCAGATGAACACAACCTCTGATTGGCCTCTCAACTAGTGATTCTTTCACCTTGTTTACTGGAGCTGGCAGAACAAGAGATCAAACTTTGAGGGTTTTACATTTGCATTCTTCCCACCTCTGCATCTTAAGGAAAGATTGTAGAAGATGACAGGTTTGGCATACGTTTGAAGTGCTTTCCATCTCCAAAAATCATAACCATTTCTTTCTATTTTGTATTTTAGTTTTTGAAATCCAAGTAATTTCTTACATGAATTGTGGGAGATTTGATACGCTTAATTCAACAAATCATAAGAGGATTCTATTCAATTCAGCTTAGGTGTAGTTGTGGACTGATGAAGAGAAGTAGATTAGTGTCTGAAATATATAAAACAATTGGGTCACTGAGTTCATCATTGTATGGAACCTTCAAAGAGAATTCTGAAGGGACTCGAGGAACAAAACCCTTTGCACCATTAATCTTGCTTGCATTAGATTGATTTTAGGAACTTTATTGTATAACTTCATGACATGTCCTTAGCATAAAAAAAATTGAATTTCATAATAATTACACACACACAAAAAGGAAAAAGTCATTAAAATTAGAGATCTTCCCTAAATTTTTATTCACCACTGGTGCCAAGAATAAGTTGTATATGCTGACATCCTTTTAATTGCTACTTGGATTACAAAATTGAAGACAATTGCTAAGTTTGTGTGTTTCCATCATAGAGTCAGGCAACTACAGTAAGGGTGTATGAAATAAATATGAACTGCAATCACAGACACCAAGGAATGTCAAAGGATTCCTACCATATAAATGGAGAACACCAATTGAAAAAGAATTAGACTAGAGTATGATCTTAAGGAGGTAATAACAAGTAGAGAAAAGGGTATCATAAAATTAATCTGGCAGCTCTGAATCAAATTACTAAGAGGGAAAGACCAACCTGCATTTACATGCTACTTGCATGATGCAGAATATAGCAAAATGAGGCTGGAAACTCATATAAATCTTGAGTAACAGGAAGCAATTGGATGCATTAAGGGACCTTGTGCTATTAACTTCATAATTAAAATAACACCATCAAATATATATATATATTTTCACTAAGCTATGCAACATTTAAAGTTTTATATGCAAAAACTTTGGAATTTGTTTACCTCTATCCTTAAGCAACTGTTGTTGCTTATTGTTTGATCACTTTGTGTGTTTATCATGTCAATATGTTATATAATGTAATCTCTTACCTTTGTGTCAGTAAATCTTTGAATGACAGAGATGAATCATCAACCTGTTTATTCCCTTCCTCCCTTCATCCCAATTTTTTTTTCATCTTCCTTAGCTTCTGCTCAATAATCTTAGAAGATCACACATTTCTCTTTCCCGAATCATTCATTTTTAGTCATCTCCTATCTCTGATCTTTTTTCCTCTTCTACCTCTTACACTTCACAAATCAGCATCACAGGAGGCTGATAGAATGGTCATTAATCAACCTAAGGCCCAAATATTAGGCAGGTAAAGTCTGTGACTGATTGCTAAGAAACAAACCACTAAGGTCAGTTGCAGTCCAAGGACAAAAGCATGAGGTTGAAGCCTGTCATCTCAGGCGGGCATCCATCCAGGAGAACACTACGCATCTAGCGAGCACAGCAGGTTGGATTAGAGGCAGTACCTCACAAAAAGAACCGCAGCAAAAGACCATCAGTTGGGACCTTCTTGCTACAACTAGAAACCCTAGCCCTTTGGTGTGTTCTCTCTTAGTGACACCAACAACGAAAACCTTCCCATCACTTTAATCACCTTTCAGTCTACTCTGAATGATCCGCATTGTATACCAGTGAAGAACAAACCCTAGAAATCTTGAGAGATAAAAGCACAAACAAAGAGAAGGTAACAAAAGGGAAGTGTTCAAACATCATCATCATCATCCTCCTCCAGTTATATGCTTAGATGTCACTAAAGTGGAAAGGATTAACGACAGAAGTTATCCCATCGGACACGGAGGGGAAGGTGGTGGTAGTCAAAGAAGCATTTAAAGCTCATTCAAAAGTACAAATAGGATCACTTTGAATGGGCCCTGCATTGACTGATAACATGATTTGACTGGAAAAGCTTAACAACCCTAAACTCCTCCCAACTGGTGATACAGAAGAACAAGAAGAAGATGAACAGACCGGGAGAGCGTTAAGAAGAAGCTGAATCGAATTTGTAGTGCTTATCGACGGCGACGGAGACGTCCCAGGTGCAACTGAGTCCCTTGGGGAAGATGACGAGGTCTCTGGCGCCGAACTCCACGCACTCGGAAGAACCCTTGACGGAGGCCTTTACCCTCCCTTTGAGCAGATAGCATGTCTCCTGTGCATCAAATTTGAGAGGGAACTTTCCCGGCGGACAACCCCACCTGTATATCGAACAACGACAAGCAGAAAAAGAGAAAGATAACCTCCATGATAACACACAGCGCGTATGGTGCTAATCTTCTGAGGCACACATGGCGAATAAGAGAAGGGAACACGGTTCATTACTTGGGCCATGACTTGATGCCAAGCTCTAATAGTCGCGCCTCGGGAGGGTTCCTCTCGACGGTGATGGCAAGCGATCCGGTGGCGTCGATCTCCATTGCGCCTGGCTTTGAGGAGCTTGTAGCCATGGATGTCAGAGAGAGCGGAGAAGGAAGAGGAAGAAGGCGACGGAGGCGGAGAGAGGGTGGTGGTAATCTTTTGGAGTCTGCTCTCGTCTAATTAATATGTCAGAGACGGGTAGCTTGGCATGGAGGAAAAGTACAGAGGGAAATGTGATGTCTCCATGAAGAGCTCATGTGGATGTTGCTGTTGTATAACGGACGACTCCTCACGGTCAACAGGTTGACCGCGGACGCTAAGTGACATGGCTACACCGGCGCGCTATGATTGGATGACGCTGGTTTGACGGTTTGACTATTTGACCAGGACGGGCCGCAACTTTCTCCAAGATGCCGACACGCGGGCGAGTGGGATGGACATGATCACCGTCATCATCACTGCACATCGATGGATGGCGATGCAATCAATGCCGTGACACGGGGAATGCCGAAAGTGTTTGAATCCTTCTCGGGAGTCATGACGACGGAGCTGCCTTTTAATTTATGTGAGTCAGTGCTGATACTTCTCCTCCTCCTTCTTTGGTCACATGACGACTTGTGCAGATTTCAAGTGACTCAGTGAGCCGTGTACGATGTGATTTTATATTTTGTTCAATTTCTAAGATTTTGCAATAACAAATAAATGTGCATAAATATGACTGAGTCCATTAATAAAGGGTAACGTAAGCAAACAATAAGAGCAAGTACAAATGCGATCTGATCTTGATTCCACGAGTCATAAAGCGAGTCTACAAACAAATTGCTAACTTAACTTGACAAGTGTTTAGGATCAAGTAAGAGGAGATATGTGGCCATAAACTCAATTAAAGGAGCAGTAGAAAATGACAAGCCAAAAATTCTAGGTATGAAGGGTCTTTCCCATAATCCTGGATCTACTCACAGAATCCAATATAAGAGAGATACATCACAAACTAAGGCATCTTTAAGCGCAAGGCAATGTAATGGCTACTTCTGCTTGAGATTAAACATTCTAACCCCACAAGAATCGGAGAGCAATATACCGATCACGATTGTTTCGTTCGATGGCACACTACGCAAGATCGCTCAGACACCATCGACGTACCTCCTCCGCGAATCAACCGATCCAGAACTATTTGCCAAGCTAAAGACCAATCTAATCTTTGCCAAAGAAGAGAAACAAGAATGAACACTAGCAGCAGCACGTACACCAAACCCTGGTTTGTGAGGCAAAGATGCCGAAACCACATGCCGGCGGGCCGACCACGCCATCAGATGTCGGAATCGTCGAAGTCGTCCTCGAAGGAGTTAAAGAAGACGGTGCCGAGCGGGGGCGGCACGAGCGACGGCAGCGCGACGACGGTTGTCAGGGTCGGCGTCTGCGATGGCTCGAGCCTTTCGAAGTATTCGATGAAGTCGACGTCGTCGCCCTCTACCGCCCACAAGTCCCCTGACTCCATCGTTCTCTCTCTCTCTCTCTCTCTCTCTCACTCCCCCCCCCCCCCCCCCCCCGAACAGAAAGCAACCCTTGTTGTCGTCCGCAAGAAGCGTCTAACAATATATATATATATATATATATATATATATATATATATATATATATATATATATATATATATATATAATCTTTTGAATTTTGGATGTTCTTCGGTTTCTCACATGGATCAGCCCATGATGAGATTATATGGGCCAACCACGGAGTCCATTAGGCCCAACTACACTTGACTATTACTATAACACCACGGAAAAACCCTAAGTTGCGCTCGGAGTCGTGTTTTTGGTGGCAAGCGGAGGTCGTATAGAGAGGCGGCGGAGAGGATGCCGGCGGGTCATGGTCTTCGTTCTCGCACAAGAGATCTCTTCTCCCGTCCCTTCCGGAAGAAGGGGTACATCCCTCTGACGACGTACCTGCGCACCTACAGGATCGGCGACTACGTCGACATCAAGGTGAACGGCGCCGTCCACAAGGGCATGCCCCACAAGTTCTATCACGGGCGCACCGGCAAGGTCTGGAACGTCACCAAGCGCGCTATCGGCGTCGAGGTCAACAAGCAGGTCCGATTTCCGACCCGATTTTTTGATTTGTCGATCGATTATCTTTGAAGATAGAAAGTTCCTTATCTTTCTATAGCAGTGGGTGCATAATCTTATTATTGTGAGTATTCATGGAAATATTGCTCGGACATGTTCTGTAGAGGTCATAGACTAAAAAAACTATGTGATTTTTGGTAGGCAGTGTAGGGTAAAAGGCTTGATCTTGCTACGGATCCGAACAACCAAATGTTTTGTTTCTTTCGGGGTTATGGAAAGATGATGTGGTCTGTTGAATCTTTGCTCATAGGTCACTAAAAAAAGTGAGGTTTCAGCTTCATGCCAATTTTGGTTTGCCTAAATATGTATGTAATGCAAGCACTGGTGAGAAAACCCTATTGGAGCAACTAAGGAACTAGTGATTGTCATCACAGTTAAGAATGTCACAGGTGCTGCTATAAGTAAATAAGAAGCTAGTTTTAGATTTAGGTGCTGTTAAACTTTGATAGATAACCACATACGATCTTCATTTTTTGTGATTTTGCTACATCTTTGAATTTCACATCCTAATCCTTAAAGCAGACATCCAGATGAGTCTGCAACAGAAGACAATGCAAGTTGTAATCTTCTATTCCATTTGTATCCCTTCCATGACTTCTATTGCATAAACTTGTATTCCTTCGGAAATACTTCTCACCCTATCTAATTGATGATGGGCATTTATTACATTTATTACTTGGGGCAGATTGGTGGTTTATTTATATACTAGAACTAGAATAAATCAATGTTTGCAAAGTAACTTGTGGTTTCTATAGGATTTCTTATAATTTGGATATGTTCTTTTGGAATCAATCTATTGTGAATAGGTCTACATAGTTGTGGATCTCTCGCACAGTCACACTAACATCTACTTGAATAAACTACATGAATTAATAATTGAATAAACTAGTATCGTATAAAAAGAGAGCTTCTTGTTTGTGTGAGTTTTTGAAAACCATTTGAACAAGTAATGACGCAAATGCTTCTCAAAAACTGGAAATGCATCTCATTACATAATTGATCCAATGTTGTCACAACTCTTTGAAGTCGGGAGATTTTCATTGTTTACTAGTGTATTCAGAAACTCCATCTTCTTTTTTGGTTGTATCGTACGAGTCTTCCTTCTGAAACCTTAAATCCAATGAAACTACCTTTGTTTGTTCAGAGCCATATGGCAACTAAGGTTGACCTATAGTTTAGAGAAGATTGATACTTTTATAATGCATCTTTGTAGACAAATTGTTTGCATTCTGAATGATGGTGTCTAAATGATGGTACAAGTTGTAGTTACCTCATCCCATGTTTCGGTGGTCATGTCTTAACATTGCTTCTCTCTACTCCGGTTGCACATGATTTGAGTCGCAACAGTCTCTCCTGCTGCAATAGGCGGTTTGCATTTGACCCACTTTGGATTATGCACTGGGTGGTGCCTCACGTACCGGGCCACCTACCCAAAATACTGCTGACCTTTCTACGTGCCAACCGATGGTGGAACGACTCTTTGTACTTGCAGGTTGGTAATAGGATCATCAGGAAAAGGATCCATGTCCGGGTGGAGCACGTGCAGCCATCTAGGTGCCAAGAGGATTTCCGATCTAGGGTGAAAAAGAATGACCAGCTGAAGGCTGAGGCGAAGGCCCGTGGTGAGGTCATCAGCACTAAACGGCAGCCCGAGGGCCCTAAGCCCGGGTTCATGGTGGAAGGTGCCACGCTCGAGACTGTGACCCCCATTCCTTATGATGTCGTCAACGACCTCAAGGGTGGCTACTAGTTTCCTGCCGCTATGCCCGATCCTACTTTTGCTGCAAGACTTCAGTATAGTTGTTTTTCTGAAGACTCTTTGTTTTGCGCTCCTCCCTGCCCCACCCCTTTCATCACCCAAGATGAAAGCTTAATCACACCATTATTTATGAAATCGTCTGTTGTGATGAAAGACAAAAATCTTTCTAATTGGTCTGCTAGTTGGATTCCTTTGCGCCATGACCACCGTCATCAGCTGTATCTCCATTTGATTCTTTCATGTGCAATACATATAGGAGTAGTTTTGACTGGTGATGAGTTACATGCTGCAAGGTGTTTTATTTCTTCATCGGTCGAAAGGAAAGCATATCATAATAACCAGGTTTAGTTGTGCTTCTTAGCCAGACCACGTCTCCTTGCTTCGAAGTAAGGGTAGACCCTCTGGTACTCCAAGATGGCCCAGATCAGGTTTCTCAGCGAGAACTCAGGCCATAGAGGAATCGGGTTCTGCAAGTGCGTCAACGTACTCTGCCACAGCAGAAAATTACTGAGCCGAGTCTCCCCCGACGTCCGGATGATGATGTCGGGGTCCGGGCAATCGGCGCTGTCAAGGTTGTCTTCCAGATCAGCCACAGCGATGGAACCGAACGCACCGTCCCGGAGAGGATCGCCGGTGAATCCGAGACCCCCCCCTGCTGTCTCGTCCCTCTTCGTGGAGCACGATTTTTTGATGGCACGCGCGATCTCGTCAGTGGAAGTGTAGGCAACGCAGACAAAGAGAACCGGTCCAGTGTTGTTGGCGGTGGCCGCCATCGCCCTCTCGGCCGCCGCCCTCGCCGGCTCGTTCAGCATGTCCAGGCTTCCCCAGAACTTGATCCTCAATCCGAACTTGTGCACGATGGTGTCTTCCTCCAACAACTCATCGATCTTCTCCTTCATCAGCGCCATGAGGCCCTTAACCTCCTCCGGTTTCCGCCTGAAGTTGTCGATGCTGAAAGCATACACGGTTACGTACTCCACGCCCAACTCGTAGCAATAGCGAAGTACAGCGAGGAGTGAGTTGAAACCGACTTTGTGACCGGCGCCCATCTTGAGGTTCTTTTTCTTGGCGTATCTGCGATTCCCATCCAGGATGAACGCAATGTGCACGGGCATAGGCCCGAAGGAGAGCGTCAAAAAGAGCCACCTGCGAAACAGACGCCATAGACGGCCGAGGATTTTGGCCACAAATTGCCGACTACGCTTCCGCATTTCCAAATCCTGACGTCCCCGTCAACGACACCACGTTTGAAACAGTTAGCATCACCAGGTACAGAAAATACCCAAATATGTAATACTAAAAAAAAGCCAATGACTCGATATGGATTTCGCCCTTCACACAAAAAAAAAAGGAAGGATATTTTTGGATTTACAATTTATTCCAGGGTAAGGAGAATGCAGAAGATACACATTATTATATTCAAGAGTGCGCATTGATATACTGGAAAGATTGGTCCTTTGTCATTTGTGAAGTCAGAAAAATAATGTTTTAAATATTTAAAGATAGAATGCATTGATTCTTCCTGGAACTCGCATTGATATATTTATTTATTTATTTTATCATCCTTTTATGTTATCGGTGGAATTATTTTTAATTTTTTTGGTGACTTACAAACCAAAAATTAGAAGCTGCAGGAAATAAAAAGAAGAAGAAAAATATCAAATGAAGAAGAAGAAGTGCCTGAAGATCGTCAAGAAAGCCAAAGCTAATGAATAAAGATAGCGATCAGAGAGGAAGGGGATGGAGAAGACACACCTTTCCTCGTCGACTCTAATGTGTCAGATGTGCTATGACGAACGTTCGTAGATATAAATATATATATAGGCGGTGAAGATGGACTTTCGAATTACCCGTGCGAGAGGCTATATAACACACGAAACGAACATAGAAAACCTGTTCTAAACCACGTCAAAGGCATGCACTCACTACGTGTGATCTGCCGTCTCTCCCCAGACACGAAACTGAGTTTCTCCTCTCCGGCATCCACCGGTGTCAGCTGCAGTGGGCGGACTCCCCTCGCTTCTATCGGGGGAAAGTCCTGCACCCTGTTCGTTAGGCACACGCTCTGAATTCAGCCTGCGGAAGGAGAGCCGGTGGCGTCGACGAGTCAACTAAGCTGAAGAGAGTGGTAGGAACCGAGAGAGAGAGAGAGAGAGAGAGAGAGAGAGAGAGAGAGAGAGAGAGAGAGAGAGAGAAAACGTGATTTCGATCATCAATGGATGCTTTTGATTCGATTAAAAATCTTTGCTTTTACAGGATAAGAAAAGGACGCATAAAGTCACTCTCCAAATTTTGCTGTTCGAATGGGAAGTGAGAGTTTCGAAGAAAAAGCATGACAGCAACAATGATAATTCAAGACAAACAGTAATGTAATTCTCATCGTGATTTCCCACTTAAGACTTTCTAATACGTTCATTGTTAGAAGTGGCCAATCCAATCCCTCTTCCCCACGTCGCCGATGTAAGTGTCTTCTCTGAGCGCTGCAACTTTTAAGCAGCCTGCGCAATCGAGAACATCTAAACATTGACCAACGGATGGGGCTCGATAGCTCGAGGAGAAAGATGAGAGTCACATTCCATGATTGAATGCTTACTTATAGATGCCACAACAATGGCGTGCAACTAAATGGCCAAAAGCGACTATAGACTAAAAAACTACCGTTAGTTGTGGCCTGTACTAGTCCTCACGCACCGACATAGGCATATGCACGAAACAAAATTATCTTCTTTTTTTTAAGGAAAAAAGATGTTTTAAGAGAATTTGAAAAAAAAAAAAAAAACCTAACCAAAAATAAGAGAGTTATTCCAGATAATTGCTCGTGTTTATTTTTTGTTTTTTGCTTTTTTTTGGCAGAACAACAGCCATAGTCTAAATGGCACAAACTAATCCTGTTGCATCACCTGATCAACCACCAGCAGCACCGAGCTCATTTGGCCAACCCTGATCGCCTGGAACCGAATAATTTGATGATGATGCTTCATGTGATTGATGTGCAACCAAGCATCCATAAATGAGGAGTGTCTGCGTCCTCGTATCCATCCAGTGTGTGCGCGCGCGAGGGGCCCACATAACCTGAGCTGTAAGCACGCTTGAGTGGAGTGAGATGATGTAGGTTAGCTGTTGTGTTCGCAGATGACATATCGGCCCTTAACATTACATCTGAATCTGCTCAACAACAGTGTATGAGCTGCTACTGGTTAGCTGTTGTGTTCACAGATGACATATAGGCCCTTAACATTACATCTGAATCTGCTCCACAACAACAGCAAACTTGTATGTATTCTTCTTCTTTCTTGATAGGTGACAACCTCATTACCAAGTGAAAACAACTTGGATACTATGTATCAACTCGGAGATGATACTCTACTTCTTTAGCAGGAAAAGAAAGAATTGTCATTTAGATTTTAGAAGCCGAAATTATCCTTCATGTTAAGTACACCTGCCCTTTGTCCAAAACTGATTACCTACGAGCTCTGACCAATCAGTTTCCGAATACACATGGCACCGGTGGATAGTGATCGACACATGAGCCATCCATGCAAGCTGTCACGATAATCTAGTATACCTGTATATACCTGTAAAGACAACAGAAATAAGATAAATCATCAGCATCATCTAAATACACAACTAAAGTTTAAGGCAGCAAGAGTTGTTACATTTACATCTCTACTGTTGATATACATGATTACATATTATCCATCACCCTTCTGGATGAGCTCATTGACTGGTTCATCAAAGAGCATATTAACTGATTCATGAGGAACTATATCGATCTGCTGCAACTGCAAATGAGAAACAAAGAAGGAAAAAGATTAAGACACAACCAATTTAAAATTGTAACCAGTGCGAAAAATACAGAACTACTTAAAGGGCTATACTAGGAACTATCTCAAAAAATTTCACCTGCACCTGCTTTGACAGACAACTCCTACCGATACGATCCCTAGGCTGCTTGCCCGAGTCGCAGATTCTCATCTTCCGAGGAGGCCTGTCATGACTTGACTTGGACCGACTTTCTGAAGGGTGTGATCTTGTTCTAGATTGTTGATTGAGAAGCGCAGAAGTCTCAATTTGGCTGTCCTCTTTATTCCTATTCTCTATACTACATTTACCTACAACTGGTCCAAGAACTGCAACTCCACCTGCCTTTCTTTTAATAGCTGTAACTTTCTTGACAGCCTCTCGCAGAGCATGCATTGCCACACTGTAAACATCTGGCGATGCTGCACCAACTTCAGCATATTTCATGGCTTCACGACACAAGTTGTTGTATCGAGTAGATGGCGATTCCCTACCATTATGGTTTAGTTCAAGCTGGTTCTTCTCTGGACTACCAGATAAAAGCTTCTGTTTTCGAAACTTCCTTATTTTGCTTAAAGAACCAAGCGGGTGATTGTGATCTTTTTCAAATTTTGAAACAACCCACTTTCCAGAATTATTCTTCTTTACCATAAGCATCGCTTTGCAGCCTACCCTGGTGGCTTCTCGAGGTCTTTTTATCTTGCTCTCACCACCCATATCTTTTTTCACATAGAATCCCTCCTTCGAGCACACAAATAAACGAGATATGATAGATTTATCCCGCTTTGACCGGTAGTATGTACTAACACGCATGTTAAAGCCAATGCCCCTTGAATATGCAATATAAAATATCTTTGCATCCTCTTCGGACTCAAATTCCATGCCCTCATATGGTTCAGTAATAGCATCACCCTCATGTAAAACAAAGGCCCGTTCCATTTCAACTAGCTCCTCATCCTCTTCTGCTGAGCACTCATCATCTGATGCTGATCTTGGAGACAATTCATGATTATGATGCTTCACTAGCTTTGAAACAGTCCATTTTCCAGAATCTCGCTTCTTCACCATTATCATCGCCTTACAGCCAACCCTCGTAACAGCTCTAGGTCGTTGAAGTCTCTCTTCAGAGTTTTCATCTTTCTTTGCACGAAATCCTTCCTTTGAACACACAAGCAACCGAGAGATTATTGAATTATCACGTTTTGATCGATAGTATGAGCTAATTCGGGCTCTAAATCCTGCACGGCGTGCATACTCCTTATAGAATACCTGTGCTTCTTGTTCTGACTCAAACTCCATTCCTTCATGAGGTTCAAGACCAGGTTCCCCCTCAGGTGGAAGGACTACCATCTCATTACCTACTGCTCCACTGTTCATACTTGTTTCATTCCCCACCGGGTTTTCTATCACTTCTTCATCCTCATGGAGATATGGATCATAATCCAGCATCACCACTTTCCCTTGTGTACCAAGAACATGATTATGTATCTTTTCGCACTTTGTGACCACCCATTTTCCAGAGCTTTGCTTCTTCACCATAATCATAGCTCTACAGCCAACTCTAGTTATTATTCTAGGCCGTCTAGTTCTGCCTTCACCATTTGTATCTTTTGTTGAACGAAAACCCTCTCTTGAGCATACCAGTTGCCGAGAAATAATTGTTTTGTCACGTTTTGAACGGATAAATGAGCTAACGCGTGCTTTGAAGCCCATCTGAGATGCATACGTATGATAAAATGCCCTGGCAGCCTCTTCAGATTCGAATTCCATGCCTTCGTATGGTTCCAAAATTGGCTCAAACAATTCTCTCCCAACAGAGCTTTCTATCATTTCATCGACATCAGCAATACGAGGCTCCACATCAACTGCCAAAACAGAGGCATTTATCAGGAAGCACACATATAGTATATACTCATTGTACATGGCAGAAAGCAAATACTGCCGCAACCACAAAGTAACAGATTAGGTGAAGATATGCAGTTACAGACAGCGCCGATCTACCAAACTTTTCAGTTTTTAGAATCATTTATGCTACATAATTTGGGAACATTAAATGAACCAAACCATGTTATGAACAGGCAAACAGTACAAGACTCAGCATCTACAAGAACATTTGGAAGTGGAGAAGAACAACCAAGATGATTGATAGTGCATATATTGACATATCATATAAACTGGAACAGCCAAAACTTTGGTTACGTTTCCATAGACCCTGGCCATGGTTTACAGTCGTGCTACATGAAACTAGCATTTCTAACCAAGCCACAAAAGCATGAACTAAAGCAGTATCTCATTTCAATATCCATTGTTTCTTCTACAAATTGTAATTACCAAAGGATCACAATGACAAGATTTTATCTCGACAACAAATTCAGATGAAACATACTAAGAACCACAAAAAGAAACAAACTGTTCACAAGGACTCAACACGAATACTAGTACTCAAAGGTCTTCGCTTACGACCGTGTATCTATTTTTTTTTTAAAGAATATATTTTCATTACATTAAATGGCATACATGACGCTCACACGGAGACCTATCACTTTGTTCAACAATGCACTAACCAACCTGAATGCCTCAACAGAGAACGACCACATATCTTAATTCCCCACAAGGCTCTTCTTTCTCTAACCCTCAAAGGCCAAATGGCAGCTCTACAAAAGTAATATCCTGGCTAGTTAATACCACAGCAAACAAAAGCTTTCCGCAAGCGATCCAATTCTGTAAGGCATTTAACTTCAGAACAGGCACAAAAGCTGCACGTATACGAGAAAAGGCCAACATATGAGCCTCGACGGAGGGAGACGACTTCGTTGGTAGGGTATTCAAATCAAATACCACGCCGAGCATAGAACAGAGAAGAAGATCCAAAACGTCACAAAGAATCCACCAAAAAGGACGCCAAGATCAGGGTTGTTTAAACCGAAACCCACCTGGAGAAATGATCATCGGACTCGAGAACATGAAGCCCTCCATCCCGCCACAAGCCCTTCTACCTCAGATACGGAATTTGACGCAGTTATGGACCGACAGGGACAACGAGCAACGAAATGGAAGAAGATTAGGGGTTTGGACTCGATTTTAACCGGGGCCTAGGGTTTCTGGCGTCAGGGCTCCCCCGGGAGCTCGAAAAGAGGGATTTTTGTTGCCTCCCCAAGGAAAACCGAGGGAAAGGCGGAGAAAAGGGCCGGTCGGCGCACCATAAGGCCGCTGTATCTAACGTGCGCCCCGGTGAGGCGGCTGGTTTTCTTGTCACATGGACATAAAAATCCGTAATTGCCTAATTATTCATAATTGCTTCCTTTGCAAAATAAAGTCTCTTTTTGATTCCCTATTTTAACCGAATTGGTATTAGATTGCATATGATACGAGAGGAAAGCAATATAAAGAATCCTAGGTACGCAAAATGAAAAATGCTTTGAGTCCCTAAAAAGAGGTTTTCTCAAAAAACGAGAGTGCGTTGTGAGAATTTTATATTTTGTTTATAGTTAACAGGTTAGAAATTGGAAAAAAAAAAAAGAAAAGGTTACGCCACCAATTCAACTCTATTTTTCACATCAATTTGAAGTATAAATGATAAATATATATATATATACACACACATATATATATATATATATATATACATGCATATTCATAGGTATGTATACATGTAGATGTAGATGTATATGTGTGTATATATATATATATATATATATATATATATATATATATATATATATATCACCTGATAGCATAAAATTTAAGCAAACAACTTCATATAATGACATGATAATTTTGTGAAGTAGTGTGCAGTTCCAAGTCTCACTAAAAAAGTTCATTCATGCAGTTCTAATAAATGACTTCATAATTTTGATGCTTAATTACAATGTCGCACGAAAGGAAGAATTTGATTTTTTCCAGTTGGTAGGTGAATCAGACATGTACAATCAGCAGACAAATGCCATATCAAGGGTCAGGTTTGCCCACCACCTGTTCATCACTAGAATCGTATTCATCCTCACTTAGCTCTTCTTCACTTGATTTCTCTTCCGATGAAGCGCCTTCATCTCCGGGCTTTGCATATTTTTGACAGTATTCTGGACGATGAGGGAAAACCAAGTGGAATGAGAAACTTAATACAAGGAAGAAAAAAAACTCAACAACAACAAAGGATCTCGTTTTATCAACAGCATAATTCCATTTACAATTGAAATGCACAGGTTTTGGTAGTTAGTGAGACGAAGGATGGATTCAGATCAACAGCAAAAGCCTCCCATACTAAACAGTTTTGTTTACTTCCATCTCCTGGAATGGCAAGGTGTCTCTAATGAGATAAAATGTTAAAATCCAAATTTTTGGTAATGCAGACTTTTATAAGTTTATTCAGGTCTTTGCTCCTATCCGATGTGGGATTATATTAGTATGTTACAATTTCCTCCACTTAATGTCTTAATGTCACTGTCAACGTTCGACATAGCCCAAAATCAAATCAAACCCTAACTTGTAGTGGCTCCATATCATGACATGTTATCTATTTGTTCTACTTGAGCCCCTTATCATATATAATATAATATCATTTGTCACAATTCTGTTTGATGTGATAATTGATCCATTAAATTGATGAGGCTGGACTACTGACCCAAAATGCTTAAGCATTAATGGTAGTACAGACATCAAACGCCTATAAGTTAATCCATGTTTTGTAGTGACTAATGATAAGAGGATTAAGCTGAGGTATTACACAATGTTCACAAGCACTCCTCTCATAGCATAACTATAAACATAAATCACAAAGGCTAACTAAATTGGATGCAGCAATTGCAAATGCTGGCCTCATAAACTTTAGATTCTCACTTGCATAATCCAAACCATAAAATAAAGCCATCCTGAAGCGGTACCAATCAGCGACTCAGCAGTATTAAACAAATGAAGAGAAATAGATATGCATCTCTTTAACTGGATCTGAAGTAAAAAAGCAAAAAAAGACTCCCAGAGATAATTCATACAATTGATCCATTTTTACTACAAATAACTGTTTACAAATATTAAACACATAACAACTGCTGCAATCTATCAATGGTTTGAAAGAACCAAAGTTGTTCACTAATAACTTTCCTGATGTTCCCACTTCTCATAAAGAATGCTAATGATTGGCTCTCAACTTGGTAGAAGCTCACTTGAAGAGCAATAGGATAATAATGTGCCATGAGATGACGAGAAACTCAAGCATCTTATTATTTGCATAATAAATTTTCTAAATTCGTTTTCAGACAACAGAGAACCAATTCTGTATTTGTTTTCACCTGTTCATCCACTGAGTACCAAAATCAATGGAGAATATAGTCATAAATGAGATAGACACATGACCCCTCGTGCTTTACAGGTCCGAACTTCAGTAAGAAGATAAGACGAGGAATTTTAGATGGATAATTGAAGTTTGAGAAAATGTTTAATGCAAACTCCTACATTAGGAAGGTTAGGGAAAAGGACTGTGTCTGATGTTTCTAACTTATGACAATTTAGAAATAAAGTACATGAGCCATTATAAATAAATGGGAAGTGAAGAATGTCGGGGAAAACCAGATTCATTCTGAACTTCATTGCCTTAAAAATTTCATTCAAAGGGATCCACAGTCGACTAGAATTTATCATGTTAACAGTTTGAAATGAGTTCGTGTTTAGACTTAAGAGATATGCCAAGTTTTGGCGCATAATGAGTTGAATTCAAAACCTTAAGTTTAAGCCCACAAAACTAGTTACATTCTTTTTTAGGTGAATCAAAACTAGTTAGATTGAAGCAAATATCTCTGAGTAAATATTTGGAGCAGAGAAACCATAAATGTTCAATGATAATTCATGAAATTAACAATAAAGCGGTTGCAGTCAGAAGAACTACCATCATTTGGTAAAATGCAGAGCCTATAATCTGTAAACAAAAATATTATGCACAAAAGGGAACTCCGCACCTTTCACTTTTTGTTCATAAGCAGGTCGATCACGCATCATTAGTGCTGCAGCATCTCCGTTCAAGGGATCTGAAGGATTTGGGTACAAAAGAAGTTGTGGAAGGAAAACCTCGAACACGTTGACAAGATCTGGCAGGAAAGTTGCACATTATTATAAGGAATAGAAATGGCTAATTATCAGCTGTAGCACATTGTAGCATGTGTGAATCTTTAAGTTCATGGATAAAAATGATAAGGGCCAAGTTCAATTACCAAACATGGGACTCCAAGTTTGGTTGATAACATCCAAGCAAACTGAACCAGACCTGAAAATTTTGCAGAACAAAAATTGTGTGAAGTGCAGAAATTCCAATATTTAGAGTTTGTTCAAATGATTGTTCGATCGCTAATGGAAACAAATTGCAATAGGTGGAAGAATATTCCGCTAAACATATGAAACAACAGAAGGCAGCACTCAGACACTCACATTTCATCCACATTAGGATGATATATCTTATTAATGAAGCCAATTGATGGAGATTTGTAAGGATACGCATCTGGTAGTTCCACCCTTACCCTCCACACTCCTCCTTGATAAAGACCTGTTAGATCAAACAATTAAAAAGGAAACCCTCCTACCTTGAGCACCAAAAGGAAACAAAATGATCAAATATCCAGTGATGAAAATTTTGATAAACCATCAGTGGTGTGATAAAGGGCTCAATGGACAAACTGATTAATGCCCATAAATAATCCAAGAATCACAAGCGTACACATTTATGTCAAACCTTTTTTTTTTAACCTCTGTATCTAAATCCAGTAGCCAGAAAATAAAATTTTGAGGTGAAACAATCTAAACGAATAATTAAATCAATACACGAAACACCTCAAGACCACCATACCTACTTTACTCCAGGCCAACAAAGAGAAAGTATAAGGGGAAGATAAATGAAAGTAATGAAAGAAGCAATTACTATTAACTTTCTCCAACATCTCATACCAGTAAGACACTGATCAAGAAATCAAACCGGAAAACCAACAAACGTTGCCGATCTACACTACTTTTCCTAATAGTCAAAATCAGATCCGCAAGCAAAAGGAACCCAAGGAAGAAACGAAAGATAAAAGATTTATGACCAGTAGCTGATATACTTACTCTCGTTCGGGCCATGAAAATCCACAAAGAATTCTTGCATCCCATCGTTCACCATCTCCACCTTATAGTCACTCATCATCCTACACGCCACAAGAAACAAAGACACAATCAAAGATAAAACCAATGGAATCAGATTGAAGTCGCTTCTTTTTTCTGGAGACGTACAGCTTCATCAGGTCCATCTCGCGGCGCTTGCTCGGTGACGACATCTTGATCCACCTTCTGTGTGATATCGAGTAAGGGTTGGGGTTGGGCGGGGTGAGATTAGGCAGGTGGTCTAAAAAAGATTCTTCCTTTTTCTCTGCTTTCTCCTCTCTTGCAAGGGACGGAGGCGGTGGATGAGGAGGGGAAAGGGATTGGCGAAAGAACAAAGCACGAGCAGAGAAAAGAAAGGAAGACGTGTGCCGAAGGGGGCCGCTATTTGCATTTTGATGGCTTTCGCACGCTCCAAAACCCCACCCTTTTTATAATTAGATCTAATTAGCTTTTGTACCTTCTTAACACCCCTCACATTTTATTTTTATTTTCCTATTTTATTCTCATGACAAAATATTTTTTTGAGTTTTTACCTATATATTACTGTGAAAATGCACAAATATCATATGTCATTATAATTTTAATATACCATATACGCCTTTCAAATATTAAAATTCTCTAGTTATTATACCTCTTCCATTAACATTCATTGTAAAAATCTTAGATGGACTTCTTATGGTTAATATCAGTGATGTTGACTTAATAAAATATTAAAAACGTAAAATAACAAATACTACTATCCAAAGCGTTTGAAATAAATGCCTTTGACTTTTAATTGTATGTTCCTTTTCAAATTTATTCTTGTGATCGATTCAGAGTGTTCCTTTTTATCTTTTCTTATCGTTACTTAGCAAAATGGGGTGTGGAGAGAATTAATTTGGGTTTATAAAGGATAATATAATTAGAGATTGGGAAAAGAATACCTTCCACCATATCTCAGATGTTAAAGCCTATGTGACGTAGAATCCACAGGCATCTCCTCGATTTACCGCCAAAGGTTTGTGCTTTTGCATGCAGCTCCCATCTACATGCTGTCCATTGCAATGATTGAGAGCTTTTCATCCTCACAGGCTGTGCTCACTATGCTCCAACACTTTGTTCTTCAACTCTTGGCAAGAGAACGATCTCCCGAGTCACATCAGTTGATTTCCAAGACCTACCAAGTACATGTTACGAGAAGGCAAATGAACAGCCTAACTCACTGATTGCATATACCAAATCACAGAGTGGGTTTTGTACATAGGAGAAGAGACTGGATGGGCAACATCCCTAGTGAAAGCCACGATTGCAGGCTTGAGAGAGCGAGAGAGAGAATTCAGATACTTCGAATCTGCAAGTGAAATAACATGACAAAGAGACTCATGAAAAGCTATTACAACTGCTTAAGAGGCAACAGTCTGAAGACTGTCAACCACAATGGGCATTTCCCATCCTCCTGTTCACTCTTTAAAGAATGAAACAGGTCTCTGTACCAAAGTAACCCACATATACCATGAGACATTTCGGTAATCAAGTGGAATACTGTATCCAACTGCAAATTGCTAAACCATCCATTACCCAAATCATATTTCTCTCAAATCACTGGGCCATTTCAATTCTGATGGGACAAACAAGATGCAATACGATAGCTGGCCTGCATTGGTGGTAGGTGAAGCCATTGAATCTAATCAATGCAAATCCATCCAATGAATCCAACTGGTTCCAACTCTTTAGATTCAAGATAAAAGCTGTCAACAGCCTTCTCGATCAGTTCTTGCAAAGACTGTTGAAAAGCATCAATAATGCTCCCCTAGGAAGCTGCTGCATTGCAGTTAAGGGCATTATTGAATCCCCGAGTCATCTCATGTTCACAGCAAGATTATCTCGGGGAAGGTGATGCTTAGATCAGAAATGTTTCTGATTATTCAGAACATACAACATCATCTTGAATTAGCATCAACAATGATGCTGTCCTGTATCCCATGTGGTATTGACAGATTACAGCATAATCCTCTCATCCATGGTAGAGTTATTTGTTCATATGTACTGTGGACATAATCTCATACATCTGGCTTCACTGTTCTTTTTTCAGTATGCCTATACTAATGTCAGATTAAAATACTAGTGCTAATACTAGTAGAGATTGTATCAGTAAAAGAATATTAACCTTCTAAAGGAACCAATCCAATAATTTCAAACATTCTGAGAATAAAAGGCAGAGAATTTGCTTAGTCTCAATTTCTTCTCATTTAAAACCTCAATCTCCCAATCCCTATAGCTTTCTACTAGTCTTCAGTCTTCAAAACCTATTTTAATGGAGTAAAAAGGTGAAAACCTTAAACCCTTATTATATATATACACAGAAAGAGAACCATACCAATAGAGGAAGAATCCATGTGTGAAGATGATGATAAATTATACCTAGGAAAGGATGTCTAATTTTAAATATCAACTTATTTCCAATATATATTCCAGGTTTTAAGTAATTTACCTGACATTTAGTTGGTGAAGTTATAATAAAAAAAAAAAAAGGTGTTGAAAGTAGGGATTTGTCATTCTTAACTAAATTTAGGCTGTTCCCTAAAAGTTGGTTAAATCCAGAACATGCAGGTGGTAAACAATAATAGCCCCTTAAGATTTAGAAAACTAATCCCATGGTCAGAAAATGATTAAAAAAGATATACCTTATGCATGAGACTCCTTTCGATATGGGATCAGGAGAGTCAATGTACCCAAACTTGCCTCTAAATATAGAGAGATCGTTATTGCTTAGGTTGTTTCCATGACATGGTCTTAGTAAGTACAAATTAATAAATTTACGTATGTTATTTCATGATGAGGCTTCAGTAAATAGTTCTTGTTCTTTTAATAGCCATAGTGTTGTGGTAAAATGATTCCTGGGGCCTTTATAAATAGATTTCCTTACAGGTATTCAAATGTAGTTATTAATACTGGTTTGGCACTAGGTTGAGCCTCGGAGCCTTACCATGTTGTTCAACATCAATAATATATACAATCTGAAGCAAACCATGTAAACATGTAAGGCAGGCAATGGAGATAAAAGAATAGTCCTTTACTAGAGAATCTAGTAGCTGTTTCATGTGATATCAGTAATGTACTCTCAGATGTAATATCAAACTAGAGGATGACTTTTCAAATGGTAGCCAAGTGTCTGGTGCTCAATTTTCTTTATTCAAGGATTAGATGGCAACAAGCAATGAAATGGTAATCTCAGTAAAGTTAAGGAAGATATATTTCCTACGGGCAAGTAAAAGTTACTTTTCAAAAAGAAGCAGCCCACTGAGTGGCAAAACTGTAATCATATAATGACTTAAACCTAATTGCATGCATAGCCACACCAAACCACTAGCTCTGATATCGTTCTCAGCAAATGGTTCAATGCATATGGAAGTGAAATAATGACAAGTTAGTTTTTGTTGGTGATGATAGTACATAATTAACTAAAGAAATCATTGGTAATTGGTGGCCTACAGATGCCCAATTTATGATTACCAACAAAATTTGACAAATAAGGAAATCTGACGTTCCATCTGCAATTTGACTTGTCTTGAAAATTTGAAAATATATCTGTATTATCTTTACCTCTAAAATTTTCAGTCACATTCACTTCCTTTGAATTCATACACATTTAACAAGCATTTAATTTCATCTAGTTTTAACTCAACAAAGATGTTTATATTTATAATCCTATTCTTTTCACTGAAGTATGACTATAAGCTGTATATCTATATATGCTGCCTTTGCAATTAATTTTTCCTGTACATTTGAATTATATATAAATCCTCAATTAAATCAAAACTTCAAACAAATATTAAAGGTAAATTAAAACTAAAAATCAAAACTCTACAAAGATCAATGGCCAAAATCTATCCTCACAAGGAATCAATTTTGCAAAATAAATAGCAGAACATGCTCCCTGAACAATAACTCAGTCTTTGATTTATACAAAAAAAGAAGTGGATACTTAAGAAACTTTTTACATCACAAAGCATAGTGAAAAGTAGGGCAATTTGGAGTGCAATTCACATCACATAATTCTTGTGGTCCTCTCACTTAATTATATTAGATCCACATTAGCGGAAACATGAGTCCATCCACTTAATAATGTCGGTAATTGGTGGAGACCACATTACCATTTTTTTCACTTAAGTTCTCACTATAAAAAGCTGGTACATCTCCTGACCATTTTTCTAACACAGGCCTGCCTCTCAAACTTCCCCAGTGTTCTTCTATTAGGTAGGTTCTTTTTCACATTTTTCCTCTTACTGTACTGAACAAACTCCAAGTGAATGCTGATTTTATCTGCAGTTTCTTCTATTTTACTTAACTAAATATTTCTTGTAAAGCAGCAAAAGAAACCCAGGATGAAGTCGGTATCTCTTCTGCTGCTTCTTGTGCTCATAATGGCGACATGCAGTTTTGCTAGACACAAGCTAGGTCATATGGATCAAAGAGATATAGGAGAGACGGAAAAGGTTAAGACAACACTTGGGTATTCTGGCAGCAGTGTTGATAACCATCACAGCATACCAAGAGATCAATATATCAGCCGTGGCAGCGCCACCAGTCAGCAGCCCCCATATGGAGATGATGGAAGTAACCAAGGAAATGGAAGTGGTGGCATAAATTAGACTGCAGATGTTAAGTACTTGATAGTGTGTAGCTGTGTACTACATAATAGAGTGCTTGCCAATATACTGTAGTATATGAAGTATTTTTACCCTTGCAAGTAAAAAATTATGTAACTGATAAGTTACATGTCATGCGAATATAGTAAGTTTGGCTCCATAAGAATACATTTCCAAGGTTACAAAAACCGAGTTGTTGTAGCCATAGATGGATGGAAATGAGATCAATTAAGATAAAGATTTCAAGTTTGGTTTTATTGATCGCCTTATAGCAGAATGTTTACTATTGGATACAACTAGCAAGATCCTGGTATAGTGCTATGTTGAAACTTCTCATGTAAATTGCAGAAAAGAATAAGTCGAGGAAAGGAAAAGATATTTTTTCATGTAACAATAGAAGGATACTTATAAAGTCCTTCTAGCCCAGAAACTGCCACTGGTTTAGGATGGTAAAACAATCATGAGAGTGGTTGAACAAGCATTGCATTCACTGTCATGTGAAAAAGAAGATCCAATACTAGGATAACCTTGATGCTTAAGGACAGCATTTAGGATGTCAATTAAACCCACATATGAAATTGGGGAAAAAAAGAGACCTCTATATAAGGAATTTGCACCATTCTTAACAGATGCGGTCATGAACCAGAGTAACAAAACTGAACTGAATATGTAGGCATCAGTTTGTATCATTTTGATTTTCTTGTTGGATCTTAGTAGTAAAGACGAGTAGTCCAGAAAAAGCCAATTTGCAATGTTGACAAGATCATGACAGTGTGTATAATGTAGTTCGTACTAGTAATTCTATGGAGTTATACATCAGCGACAAAAACTATATACTGCCAATGGTAGAGTAATGGTAGCTGTACCTTTTCTTTATAATAAAGCATTGATACTGCAAGCAACTGTTCCCTGATTTTGGTACTGTTTTTGGTCTCTTTTTTATTAAAGTTGATTCTGCTCTATGTACCAACAAGAGTACAGTAAAACATCATAGGAAGATGATAAAATATGATCAGGGATCCACTGACTCCTATCCTTCTCTTTAAAGAATCCTGCTTTTCCTTAAAGAGGCCCCCTCATACTCTAAACAACACAACAGAAAGCTTTATAACTAGTAGTGGTTGACTTCAAATGAGAACTTATGATAGCAAGCTGTTAAATGCCTATTTGGTAGGTTCAGTGCCCCATGCTAGGTTTTCCTTTACTCTGCAAATTATTGCTATTAAAATATGCTTGTATAGTGATATATAACCACCCACCATCCATTGATCTTAACTTGGGTGGAATGTCCACAAACAAAGCAGATAAGAGACATGCACTATATCAGCTCGATTTGCTCTTCCATTGCTTCTATAAATAGTAGCATGAATGTATCACACCTCTACTGTGCACCCCTAGTTGATTTCATTGACTTGTTCAGCTCTCATCTTTTCTTTATTGAAGAGTGAAAGTTTTGTTCTGAAATATGAAGGCCTTAGCTTTGATTCTAATAGTATCATTGGTTGAAACTCTTGGTTCAGATCTACAATCAGCAAACAACGAAGAAAGGCATGGACTTCCAGCCTCCAAGCAAAGATATCAAGTACAGGAGAACCAGCAGAACTACGACGATGTTGTGAACAATCATCACAGCATGGCTAGAGAATCATTCGATGATTGGAGAAATAAGCAGAACCAAGATGGCCTTCTTGATGATGGGAAGTTTAGCAAGAGAAGCAAAGCGGGCAGCAATGCTTAGTCAATAATCAGAAATCATCAATTGTTGCACCACCCGACATCATCTGTTTGTAATTCAGAAGAAAGGCTTGTCTTCCTCTAATATATCATACATATTACTATTAGTCAAGGATTTTGCAAGATTATGAAAGCTGAAGTACTAGAGTGTGAGTATTGGAGCCATGCTAAGACTGTTGCTTTGTGATATAGGCAATTAAAGTCATGAATACAAGCTAAAGGACTAATTTGTGTGATTTGTGCTTTTTGTATGCCATCATTGAACATAATTTTTCTAGTTAGATTAATCTAATTATTGACATTAAAGTGCACTGACAAAGCACTAGTTTTAATTTAATGCAGTGTGTAAATAGTTAAATCTGAATATGATACGGATATATGTACCGAAGAAACATTAAGATGGCCGAAAAGCACAAGAAAGAGTAATTTGGAGAGGAATCACCCTGGTTAAAAGAACAGCTGTATAACTTTTTTTCTGAGTTATATAAGTGAAGGCCACTAATAATTAGCTTTTCAATAGCCTCAATGAAGTAAATTTGATTTCATCCAATGACTTTTTGTCGAATATGCGATGGTTTGTCCACCACAGCAGTCAAATAAAGCATAATATTTTTCTTTCGAACCCTAATGACTCCACAAAACCTATGATATTTGTCACCATGCACTGTAAAGTTTCAGAATATTTATTTTCAATTTTATCTCTAAAATAAACAAACTAAACCACAAAATCGAACCATAAAAGTTGATTTGGTGATCTGTTTTATTCTTGTATAATTTGCTTTCGGTTTGGTTTCTGCCAAGTATCCGGTGACTTGGCTCTTCTTATCTATCGAAGAAAAGGTACACTAACCCCCTGAATCGACCGCTGACCACTCCTGTGTTTGAGTATGAAAAAGCCCATGAAGCTGACTATCCATTTGGTATACTATTCATTTGTGTTGCAAGATAGATGAACAGTAGCAACTTCAGAATTCCACAGTATGAAACAAAAATAGAATAGCAAAGTGGCATTTACCCCAACAGCCTACTTTGTTCATGAAAAAGGTTACCAGCAAATGTTATGGTTGTAGCAGTCCCGTAATAATAGAAAACTAAAGAAACGTATTGAAATATGTTCAAAAAGCTCACATTATGCTTAAAAGAATCTTCTTTTTCCTTTTCTACGAAAACCAAGGAATAACTGAAGCAAAAGGGACGAAAGATCAAGGAAGACTCACCCTTCTTGGCGAAATCCTCCGACGCGTACCCGTCCGCTGCGGCGCCGTCGACAGGCTCCGGATTGTCGATTGGCGACGCGCCGCCGTTGGATCCGGCGAGGACAAGTGCCCCATCCGTCGAGCCGCACGCCGAAGAGCTTCACTCAGTGGTTGGAGCACGTCTGGGAGTCGTGGCTATTGTGGCTGCGTCCTCCTCGTTCGCAGCAACCTCCTTCAGACCTCGATCTCCAAATCCTTAGGGCTTTGGACCCGAAGAACAGAGAGGATTGGGAATGAGAGAGGTCGAACGCAGATTTGGAGAGAAGGAAGGGCGGACGCAGATTTGGAGATGGTATGAGGAGCGTAAATGATTTCTCGACTCTTTTGTTTGTACCCAAGCCGATCCCCGTTATGTAGTTGGATAAGTAAAGATGGGCCCACACCTAATCGTCTACGAAGAGACGAGCAGTAAGCATCGTAGAACGGATGTCTCCTATGAAGCGATAAAGGTGCGCTGAATCGTCTACGTGGCGAGTGAGCGCGACTGTCTACCGCTGTCGTATGGAAGACGACAAGCAGCATGTAGTGACGACAACATTTGTACGGTCTCTCTTAGAACGTACTTTGTCACCTGCACGAAAGTACCAAGCATTGCTGTCGCGTTTAGCTTTGGGGCCCAGGTGCGGAACCTGCGTTTTGTCCTATAGAGGTGCAGATAAACACTTGGGTATCCGTAATTGGGGTGGGAAAATTATCGTTCCTCTATCTATCTGCACAGAGCATATGCATTACATCTCCTCCGCCTTCAAGGGCAAAAAAAAAAAAAACACTCCGCCGCCTTTTTGCATATATGAAAATTTGAACTATTATTGGATTAAAAAATTAAACTATTTTCTGAACAACATTTATATATGTTTGCTTATGGTCCCATAAATTTTAGTTGTTCGATATGTCGGGTATTTGAACTTATTGTAATATTGGTGTTAGTACATAATCGACTATGGTCTATAAGTACGGAAGAATTTAATTTATACGATGGGATCATCAAATATTATTTAAACATGGAGTTTGAGAATTCCTCTGTTGGTGGTCTCCATCTGAAATCAACCTGAAGAGAATTATCCGAGTTTTCTTAATTTCTCATATTAGTATGCAGTGCAGGCACTTTTTTTTTAAGAATTGAAAATTTGAGATTTCACTAATTTTGAGAAAGAAATTTTTTTCAATCACTCAAATCAAATAATCAAATCAATTATTCATATATGTAATTGATCTCCTATGATGATTAAGGATATGAGAAAATATGAATGTTATTCCTTTTGTGACTCTATCATGATCTTCTATCATATTCCTAAATCAAGGTTCTAACAAGAATGTCAATCTTGAACCTAAATAATTAAAGTATCTTATGAGCGATAGGTTTTATGAGGGAGTTTGCTAGTCGATCAGTAGTCTGCATGTGAAAATACGTAGTTATTATCTAACAACTTGATTTCTGATAAAGTAAAAATCGATGACAATGTATTTTATACGTGAGTAAAACATTGGATTAGCTAATAGGTATATGATACTGATATTATTATAATATATTATAGGAGTAGATTTAAAGTTGATGTTAAGTTCCTGTAATAGATTGATGACCCAGTTGAGTTATGTAGCGGTAGTGGCGATAACTCGATATTCAACTGATAAACTTTGCAATTGTTTTCGTTTATTAGAACTCTAAATATAATATAGGTTGATGTGTATGTATTATCATCAATGTTGTATGTCAAATCAGTATCAACGAAAGCATAAAGATGAAGTGATAAATATTTATGAAAAAATAGTCCATGATTAAAAGTCCTTTTTAGATATCGCAATACTTATTTTACTACTGACATATATATAATAAAGAATCGATGTATGAATTATGAAAATTTATTGACTACAAATGAGGGATAAATATTATAAGGAGTCGGTATTTATTAGTAATGTGTGAAATATACAGTAGAATTATCATCATATAATTTGAGTGATTCAATAATAAAAAATAGAGTGATAATTTTTTTAACATTCTGCATATTTATTTTGATAATAAATATCAAATGTAATTTTTTAAGTTCAAAAAATATAAATATTAATTTTATTTTCAAAAAATAACTTAAGGTTCTAAATCATCCATAAAAAATCGAGCTTATTTCTATCACTTTTATTACTTGCACCTGGATCATTTATTGCCTATGATCGGACAGTTCTTCCTCTCATTCAAGCATCCAAACGCAACCTAATTCATTTTCCATCCGTATCAATACCTCGTCAAACTTCTGTTCTTAGATCTTGATAATTGAATTGCTCAACAGTGTTGGAACCTATCACTATACGACAAATGTGGTACATACATCTCCAGACTTCGTATTATATGAATCCAAAACATTATTTTACCTCACCCTCGTGATCCATGAACTATTTCTTGCATGATTTGACAAGACAGCCAAGCGAGCAGCACTTATTCTTATTCCTGACAAAAATGACAGGAAGACGTCACGCTTTAAGTATCGGCAATCTTCTGCGTTTGCAGACACGCCAAGCACGGTATGTAGTGTTAACCAAGTCCTAGTGGCTGTGATGACACAATACCAAGGGCATCGATCGATAAATTACTGGAGCTTGAAACCATCAAAAGTTAACCTGTCTTCACTTGATCAAGCGACCTTGGCCATCACATGCAGTAATTTGCGGCGGCCTTTCTGGGTGAACGACCAACCGGACTGTGCTTTTTAAGAAGGTGGATGAAGTCTTCCAGTCATTTAAAGCTTGTAAGCATCATCTGCAGGAAACCCGGTGGCAGACACACAAGCATGATCGCGGGCGCCAAGAAGAAGTAGCCAGCAGAAGAAGAGCCTGCACGATGCTGCTACTGGTACTGGGAATCTGGATCATCCCCTTCACCCTCGTTCTTGCACCATGCAGACGACTGGTGCTTCTGGTTTCGAGGATTCAAGGCTTTCGTGAGCGCGTGTTGCGTTTGCGATCCACATCGCCGGACATCTGGAGTCGGTTGGCGAGGCTCAACACCATGACTTTCGTGATATAACGTTGCAGATGGAGCTCGAATGATTCCCAGCCTGTGACGTAAAAGGTTTTTGTCGGTGTGTTCTTCCACCTTGTCATGTGAAGTGCTACAAAAGTGTTTGTTGATCTAATTGTACGTTCCTTTCTCGTTTACAAACCTCTCCGTAGTGTTGTTGGCAACACCCCATTCGATTCTCCCGTTCAGAAACTTGCAAATGGCAAATCCATGGAGCAAAAACTTCGATTTGAAATCAGTGAGCACCCTAATCACTAGAAAAATTGCAAGCAAACATAGAACACGTTGCTGTTTTCTCAAGCAAGAAGAAAGAAGAAGAATTATAGTCTGTTGAGGGAAAATGACATATTATCCCATTGATATATGGATCATACTCGAAGAACACTGATACATGGCTGTGCCAGGAAGGAGAAACTATGGATTGGTGTTTCCCGTAACTCTTGGATCAGTTGGTGTTGCTCACACCTGCATGTGAAAAGAGAAAGAATTTGGGAAAAGATAGTTGAAGATTGACGTCAGATAATTTTTGGAATATTAGTTAATGTTTTTAGATGAAGTCACAGAACTCATGATGAATGATTCAATAACTATTTAATAATTTACAAAACAAGATCATGATGATGCAAAATTATTTTTATGCTGATTGTTCTCTTCTCCTTGCTGTTATATGCGATTGAAAAGATGACTTTGGTAGCAAGAATGGATCATGGTTGATGATGATAGTGTGATGATGGTTGTACAGCAGAGTTGGTTAAGGTGAGACTGCTGTGACTGTGCTGGTTGAAGCTTGGCCACACCTACCATGGCATGGGGGAGGGGAATGGAGGGGGCGGTTCCCCATCTCATCAACATACCGTGATAATTGCACAACTCAAAAGGCCAAGCAAATGATGCACATAGATTGGTAGCATCTTTGGATTCATGAGACTGTTCAGTGTCAATGCACACAACTCGGTCAACTTGTGCCACTTTTGTGGAAGACAAAAGAGGAGCGGTCCTTTTCTTCATCTTTAAGTTCTTATCGCTTGTAATTTGTCACATTAGATTCTACCGGAGGGACAAAAAAACCCACTTTGTTGGTGATATTTTGTGGAACTACGTGGAAGCTTGAATCAGTCAATGGTCAACCGTAAGAAAAGCCCTGTGTTTATGGTGCTCGGTGGCGCGTGGAGACGGAGAACAGGGAAGGAACCGTCGAGACTGGCCTTTTGGAAATAAGAACAAAATATTAATCTGAAGAGTCGATGGATTCAGTAGCAGCATTCATGCTTGCAAGAAATGGGGAGCTTCTGACACAGGCATCATTGCGGCAATGGAGAGGGCACAAACTTCTATATAGTCCGTTCCCCCCTCCCTTGCCGCATTCCATTCTTCAAGGAGAAGAGACCACCCCCTCCTCCGGTCTACTCTTCTCTTTCTTCCACTGCTTTCTCTCCTCAACTTTCCGTGTGGTGTCATCTCAAAGAACTCCGGTGACGCTGAGAATACGCAGAGGAAATAGAGTGACAAGTGAAGGAAGGTTGTAAACAAACAAACGCAGCGATGATGATGATGATGGAAAAAGAGGATCTAGCACTAAGCCTTGGCTTAAACACTTCCACCAATTACTTCCCTCCCAGTCTCAGCCTCGTGTCTCCTTCTTCCTCCCCTTCTTGGCCAATGCCAAGCCATCGCCTCCTCGGTCCTTCAGGTACTGTTTCCGCCTTGCTCATTTTTGACTCGTTAGATCTGATGCTGCCGTTTTCACTTTTCCTAAAATCTATCGGTAAACAGTGACACGTTACATCTTGGTTGCAGGTGGATCAATCTCGAACGTGGGTGGAGCAGGAGAGACGCGACCACTGTTGACAATGATCGGCGTGAATCGGGCGCCGTCTGTGGCTGCGACAGCAGGAAAGGTCAGTGACGTGGAGGAGGAGGAGGAGGAGGGAGGCGCGTCCTCCCTCAACAGCGCGGCCTCAAGCGTGGGCGGCAAGCGGGCTGAACGTCACGCCCTCGCTGGGGACGATCACGACGCTGAGCGAGCCTGCTTCAGGGTAGTCAGTGACGAAGAGGACGGCGAGGGCTCCCGCAAGAAGCTCCGCCTCTCGAAGGATCAGTCCGCCGTCCTCGAGGAGAGCTTCAAGAAGCACAGCACCCTGAACCCCGTAAGCCTTTCTCCCCTCTCCCCCACGCCCCCCACCCCCTCTCTCTCTCTCTCTTCCCCTCAGTCCTACAACAGCGAATGATATGAAATGGTAGCTGCGTAGATAATGTTCCCGTCTCTGTTTGGTGAGCAGAAGCAAAAGCTAGCATTGGCCGAACAACTCAACCTGCGGCCAAGGCAGGTGGAAGTCTGGTTCCAAAACAGAAGAGCAAGGTGTTCAACATGCATAGATCCTCATTTCTATTTATATGTAGATATGAGAGAGACATCTAAGGATTAAACCGAACATTATTGATGGGGTTGTTGCAGGACCAAGTTGAAGCAGACGGAGGTGGACTGCGAGTTCCTCAAGAAGTGCTGTGAGAGCCTGACGGAAGAGAACAGAAGGCTTCAGAAAGAGGTCCAGGAACTGAGAGCCCTGAAGCTGTCGCCCCAGCTTTACATGCAAATGACCCCTCCCACCACGCTCACTATGTGCCCTTCCTGTGAGCGAGTCTCCAATCCAGCCACCACCTCCTCGCCGGCCAACCCGCAGCCTTCGGTGCACCGTCAGTACAGCAACCATGACCGCCAGACCGCCGCATCATGGGCGCCGTTCCCGCTTGAGCCATTGTTTCTTGATTCCATTCCTCAGCGATCTTGACCACTAATCGGAGCAGCACCACCATGGTCGGCAACTTGGTGCTGCGGTTTGATCAGCACTGTTACACTTCCATATCTTGCAATACTGTTCTGATCCTGCCGATTCACTTATGGGACTGTGACATATATATATATCTCCTGTTGTGAGCTTTACGATGAGTTATTTCCCAGACAAAAATCTCAAAGACTAGATCTTCTTTTTATTAAAAATATCGCTTTTAGCATGTCAGATTATTATTATTATCTTTTATTTTGTATTTTCTATTGTTTGTGTTCTACACCATTAATATGGAGGCTTCTTTTCGACCACATCAACATGGGCGCAATACGTCACTTTGACTTCCAGATCCGCCGAGCTTGTGGGTCCCAAACATTTCAACGAAGATGGAAACCGCTTTCGTCTGTTTGTCGCGTCAGTCCAGGCAGGTAAGCGTTAACGGAGGAACCCGAGGGACCCACACTATATCGATCGTCCATACAATCTTCTCGACCCATCAACGATCGTTTTTCGTCCTGACCACGTCTTCAGTATTAATTTGTTGCGCCGATGAGGGGGTGATCGACAAAGGTCGGCTGGTAGTTGTTTACGGTAAGGAAGGAGCTACGAGAGAGAGAGGGAGAGATCGCTTCTTCGATCCAAGTCCACGCAACCGGGGATTGCTTGTGGCAGAGGAGGACTCCTCCCCGGATCTTGAACCGTTCCCTCCACCGTCGCAAAACCCTAGATTGTCGCTTCTTTGTTCTTGATCGGAAAGATAGTGGAGAATTTGGCTGTTTGATCCGACGCCGTTGCTTCTCTTTTTGTGGATTTAGGCTGAAAAAATTGGTGTGGATATGTGTGGATTGAGGAATTAGGGGATGAGGACTGCGTCGGAGGGTGAGAGGGGGAAAGGTTGGTTTGGAGGATTCGTGGCCCAAGGATTGGGTTTGTGGATACGAAGAGGGCGGCTGTGGGAGTCGGGGCTCGGATTCTCTTCTACACGTTTCTGATGTATAATGTTGTGCGTAATATGATCGAGCCCGAGTTCCATTGGTGGGAGCAAGTCGATGACGTTTACTATCTTCTCTGTTTATTTTCGGCAAATTTTCATTTGGAATTTTGGTTCCGGTATTTGCTTATTTTCGCTTCTTATTGATCATATTGTTGTGGATGTCCATCCAATAAAACGTCGAAGTATCTTGAAAGAGCATGACATTGTGTTGACTTTTAGTGATCAACTGATTTTTAAGCACGCATGAACAATAGTTCTTTTGTAATTACCTAGCATAGTGTATGTTTCTTCTTATATTCTGATTGTTACTTGTCATTTCAAATGCATTATGCTTCATCTTATATCAAAATTATCTGAATATTGAGGTTTTATTTGCTGATTGCCACTACGTCATGGTTGTATAACGTTTCCTCTGTCCGTATAAAATGTATGTTATGCAATGGGCCAAGTCTTTTTGGTAAGTGTAAGTTCCTTTCATTACTTTAATATGTATACGGGATGAACTGTTAGATGCATCGAGCATTAATTATTTTTGTGGTTTGACTGTTAGATAGGTTTAATTTATTTTGTATTAGATTATTAGTGCCTTGAATATTTCATGAGTTATTATGTACGGCACTTGTGCCATGCCTGTCAGGTTTCTTAGCCTTTATTATGAAACTATAACTTGATTGATAGGTGTTCCTTGTTATTCTTGTCATGCCTGGATAAATTTTTCTCTAACATATGCTGTTCAGTTTTTACTCTTAGGTGCTGTTCCATTTCCTACTGATGTTCCTCGCTTAAAGCAACTTGGCGTTCATGGAGTAATTACATTGAATGAACCATATGAGACACTAGTGCCTGCCTTATTATATCTTGTGAGTATTCTTTTTCCACCTTGTCTGTATACATTAGTGCAAAATTCCTGTCTTCTATTGCATGGAAAGATTGTGATACAACAAATTGGTTTTTGATTTCATTCACTTATGTCCTATATGAGGTGAGTAGTTTAGTCAGTTCAATTTTTCCTCTAAATTTAGCAACGCTAACCTTATCATCCAAGAGTTAAATAATATAACCACTAAATCAAATTGGTTTACAAACATTCCATTATTGAAGCACTCAACAGCGATGCTTCCTGTACTACCATATGGAAAGTGCATTAAATTTCTGTTTTAAGTGTACCATCTGTACTTCAGTTATGTTTTTTTTTCCCAAAAAATAGAAACCTTTAATTACTGAGAATAAAGTCTACAAAATGACCTATGAAGGTCATCAGCCAAAATGGGCAGTAAAGCTGAAGGAAAGTCTTCCTTCCAAAAAACAAAAGACTGTGATTGTGGCCCCTTTGAAGCAGCCCAATGGGCTGCTCTATTGCATTCCCTAAAGCAATGAGTGCAATAAAAAAAGGAACTTGAGGACTTGGGAGTGAATCTCCAACAAAATGTTCCTTATCTCCCATGGGAAGTCTTGTCATTTGCGATGCATTCTTTCAATATCAAGGAATCAGTCTCCAATATGATTGATGTGAAGCCCTCCTGCCAAACATGGAAGAGGCCTTCTTTGATTGCCAACACTTCACATTGGAGAGCAGATAGGTTGAAGAGCCCTCTATAGCCGGCAAATCTACAAGAGCCCTGCACTTCAGTTATGTTAACATATGGAAAACATGTAAGACATTTATATCATCTACACAAGAAATCTATGCACATGTCAGTATTAGTATATATATGTATATATATATATATATTATGTGTGTGTGTGTACAAATATATGTATATACACACACATGTACATATACATATACATATATATATATATATAGTGATTTTTTCTTATGTCGGCAGTTATTATGCTTCTTAGGTGTAGAATATATATAATAATGAACCATAATGTTCCCAGCTATTTGGTTTATAGGTTAACAAATTGAAGAAGATGCTGATTTATCATGTGCAGGATGCATCTTGTCCTACTTTTATAAGATTTGCTATGCCATTGTGTTTGTATCAAATTATGTCCTTGTTTATGTCCTTGTTCTTGCTCTATAGATTTTACGAAATGAGAAGACAATTTGTTTTCTATTTTTTCATAGATCTGACTGATCTTATTATGATACTATGTGTTCTTATTCCTCAGTCAAGTTCACTTTCACTTATTAGTGGATCCTTAAACCTAATCATTTTTTCTTCACTAGTAAAATTTGGCTATACACAATTACTATGTCTTTTTGGGAAACAAAGTTAACTTGCCGCTTTAAAGGATTTTTTAAGCTATACAATTAGTCATCAGAGTTGATTCGATATGTTTGAAATTTCAACTGAAATTTTATTCTATTATCTTTAAATGATTTCAGCTGTAATAAATTTCTTTAATCATTTGATATGATGTTCAGATCAATTTACTCTGTCAGTTTGCAAATCATAATGGATTATTATATTTTGAAATTATATCATCATCTTCCACCATATTTTTTTTTTCCTTCACGGCATCCAGTTACTCTGCCACTGTTTGATGTCACCAGAAGAAATGCTTAAAGTCCAGTAACCTTAGTAATTATCTGTTTGGTATAAATTTTCATTGTTGAATCTCAGACGATATTTTATCTAGCTTATGAATCATGTTAAATCAAAAGTTGGAGATTCTTTCACATCAATAGAGATGCCATGTTTCATAATTGAAATATATATTTTGTTTGTGAAGCATCCTTGATCATAATTGTTCTCTGCTCTCTTTTGTGATATTTTGCTTGCTTTTTAGTCTTGTTTCATATTAAAAGGTAAGTGAAATTTTTAACTCCTGTATATTGTTGTCTGTGTTGCTATTACTTTGGTTGTGTCTTCCCATAAGTTGGAACCGTCATCATATTTAATGGTTATTGCATTTTTTTCTATATGATATAAAGTAACATGTCCTTCTTGCTGAAAATTTATTTCTATTTTGGTCGCTACTTTTATTAACTCATGAAGTGTTCATTTTGGTATTAAATCTGTGGTTCTTCTGAGTAGGCTCATGGGATAGAACATATGCTGATACCAAATACCAACAAGAGATTAACTTTTTGCTCCATCACTTGGAGATATATGCCAAGCTGTGGACTTCAGCCATGGTACGCCCTACCATCTCTTGCTCATTGTGAACATACCAATATTTATGATACCCTTTGAGATGTCACAAGTGTTTTTATTTACAATAGCTCCATTATTGGTATTTGATTTGTCATCAAGCTACTGCTTAAGATTTGCATGCCATACTCGTGAATACATTTTTGCAACTGTCTTTTGAATTTGTAAAGTGTTTAACTAAGGTTCTTGCAGTTGCAGTTGATGTATTATCAAGTTTATTCTTATGTTTTGGAATTGTTTATGTTGTGAAATACTTCTTTTTTTTTAATAGTTGTTACTGTTATTGTTAGAATCACGAATGTACTTTCTAAAATTTGTCCAAGTCATGCTCAAAGTGTATCTTTGCACATGACAATTAAAAGGGGCTGCCATGCATAAGACGCCAGCCAATGCAGGTGGATAGTCAAAATATTTAAGTAAAAGGATTGCATGTGTTATTGGTCTTTACAACATTTAATTATTGAATAAGAGAATCATCTTCTTGCTTATCTTCAAAATACTATGGTTCTTATTTTTCTCTCTCTTTTTTCATGTTTCATTTCTTCTTCTTGTAATGTGGCACTTTTGGTTCTTCATCAATTTTTTTTGAAGAAAATACTCTCTGTGGAAAAACGACTTATGTTCATTGCAAAGCTGGTCGAGGATGCAGCACAACCATTGTTCTCTGTTTCTTGGTTTTTTTCAAATTTTATTTAGAAAAGTTTTCATGTTTTATGTGATGCAATGATCAGTATTAAATTTCATATTATAGGTGCAACATAAGAACATGACACCAATTACAGCATACCAATATGTCAAATTGATCAGGCCCAGAGTCCTTTAAGCTTCTTCACAGTGGAAAGTAGGACTCGAGCAGCATGATTAATGGAGAAAAACCTCTCGTCATTAACTTCATTCCTGTGAATTTTATGTCTTGCAGGCCATCCAAGACTACTACCATCTCAGGGTGCAAAAAATAGGAAGGTCCATCTATTCTGAAAACCTTGTTGTGAAGGCACAAATGCTTCTTACCTCTACAAACCTCCTACCATTCCACGACAGCTCCATTGTGGTGGTATCATAGTCTGACCTTGATGGGCATGACGGGAGCATTGAAGCAGGCCGTGTGGGCAATGCTGTATGGGCAGAGTTGAGGTTAATGTACAGGCTACAAATCGCTAGGCAACCAGCAGCCCTTGCTAGGCTCTCGCGTTTCTGTATCAAATGCCATGCACACAGGGGCAGCTCAGAAACGGCCATCACCGTTTCCTTAATCAGTAAATAAGCTGACAATTCCAGCAACTCTTTTCGTTTCCTTTGTTTTGTTTCCATCCACTCAAACGGTGGTGCAAGTGCTGTATGTCCATCGTAAGTAGCTACGCCTACTTTGCATGACAAAGTTATTCCAACGTTTGCTGAAATCTCCCAAGTGTTTCTCAGCCAAACCTCTAGGTTGACTGGAAACGAGTAGGCAAGGAAGAGTCGAGCTTTGTTCTTGTATCCTGTAACATGTATATGGATTACAACACTGCGCCGCCTCCCTTGTGCATATATAAATGGTATTGTGTTGAGTGACTACATAACTACAGTCGTTATCTATTTTATTTATGTTATTATTCCCCAGTTTATCGTAATAATGAATTCACATTTCTTTCCCAAGCACAACATCTAGGCCAAATTGGATTCAATAATGTAGCATTTCTCTGTTTGCTTGAGTTCTTGCTAAGAGAGGACATGATAAAGAAAAATTATCTGAGATTAATATTAATGCAGAGTTTGTATTCGCTGACGAACACACGTCTGAATCTTGTGGACGCAAAACAAAACATGTAACATCTACGTGGTTGAGGCAGGCCATTGCAACAATGCATCAGGCTGCCATTAATGCAACATCTGATCCTACCCTGCAAATAAACTGAAGGCCATGCTCGTAGAGAACATCGTGACCGTACCTAAACCACTGCATTGGGGTACTTCACACCCGAATCTTCTGGGTTACCTAAACCCTAACACCCCAATCTTGTAGTTCACGCAACAAATATTAAGATGAGATCGTTTCGTCCGCACGCGGCGTGGCTCCTTCACAAATGACCAAAACACGGCCTAGAACACCGCACAGTCTGCCTCCAGCAAACCAGAACGCTCCGCGTGTGATCTACCACGCTAGCGATGATAACCCGGCTAGTTTCCCTCCCCCTTGCCTTCCGGCGGCATTTGCTTCCCCCAAGGATGGGCTCCCCTTCTCTTTGCATTGCCTGAGAAACCCGCCCCAAGGCATCCCTGGGGTTCTTCCCCCTTAAAAGTTCCATCGAATCCTCCTCCCAAGAACGGAAGGTACCATTTTGTTCGTTGCCTCCTCCTCCTCCTCCTCCTTCGACATCCGAAGCTTCCCATCTCTGCATTCCTAGTCTAATCCTCACTCCAACAACAAAAATAAATCTCTGTTTTCCCTTTGTTTTAAAGTGAAGTCTTTTTCGAGGTCTCGCAGCTAGATCAAGGCCAGAAAGAAGAATATGGGAAATAACCATGGTGCTAAGGTCTTTCTTGGTTTATCCTGCTCGTTTCTCATCCTCCTCCTCTTGTACGCGTGGCATCATTGTTTTCGGAGGAGATTCCTGTCGAGAAGAGCGAAAGAAGGTTCTTTGGAGGACGGCGGCGGAGTTCGGTACGCGGTAGAGGAGGAATTGGAGACGGAAGAGTTGATCAAGTTCGCCGGTTGGGAGAATTTGACGGCTCACGATATCTTGGACGCGCCGGGGGAGGTGGTCGCCAAGTCGAGCTATGGGACTCTTTATCGGGCGTGCATTCGGCGGAGCAAGTCAGTGGCTCTGCTCCGCTTTGTCCGGCCGGATTGTATCGGGCGGATTGAGGAGGTGCTGCCAGCGGTCCGGATGCTGGGATCGGTCCGGCACCCGAATCTGGTGCCGACGGGGGCCATGTACGTGGGGCCGAGAGGGGAGAAGCTCTTCGTGCATCCTTTCTATGCTTCTGGAACTCTTGCTCAGTTCTTAAGAGGTGTGATTTCTGCCATCTTTTTCATCAGTTTTGAACTATTTTTCGGGTTCATTCGTGGCATTTAAGATTGCAATTCAACTTAAAAATCAATTTTAATCAGGATTTTGCATGAGTTTTGTTATTAGAATAGTTTTGATATGCATTGTACTCCTTTTTACGTTCTTTTGTATTAATCTTCTGTTTTATATATTAGCTACTTGAATATTTTCTCTTAGATTTGGCATTCGAGTCATATGTTATGTTCAGTGATTGAGTTTGGAGAGGCAGAAATCTTATTCTCGAAGGCAGAATTATCATGCATTTGTTAGCTTGTAATTCATTTGGACCAGAATCTTGTACTAAGAAATAAAATGGAGGCTTTTTTAGGGAGAAAAAAGAGAATGATTTGGAACAAATGGTTGGCATATGCTGCAAATTTGGGTGTTGAAGATTTAAATCTTTCCATCTTATATATAGATAGCTTTTGTGCTTGGCTATATTAATTGGTTGTTCTACACTTGGTTTCTCACACTGTTTGGTTTGTTATACATAGTCCCTTGATTCACACTTAAGTCTTTACTTACGGAATTTAACAGTGTTTTCCATTCACAGCCGGTGTTGCTGAAGCACACAGATGGGATATTATCTACAAATTAGCTTGTGGTGTCGCCAGGGGGCTTGACGACCTGCACAATGGGTATGAGAAGGCCATAATCCATGGAAACCTCAAATCGAACAACATATTACTTGATGCTGATTTCCAGCCTCGGCTCTCAGATTTCGGCTTGCATATCATCTTGAATCCCGCAGCTGGCCTAGAGATGCTTGAAGCCCCAGCATCCCAGGGTTACAGAGCACCTGAGCTGATCAAGATGAAAGATGCCAGCAGAGAGACCGATATCTACAGTTTGGGGGTGGTCTTTCTCGAAATGCTCACTCAAAAGGACCCCCTCACCAACAATTTCTTGCAGTCCAAAGACCTTCATCTCCCCACCTCCCTGAGAATTTTAGTTCTTGAGCATAAAGTATCGGATGTTTTTAGCTCCAAGTTCCTAGAGGATAGTATAAATCAGAATTCCACTAATGAAGAAGGTTTACTGATGCTATTTCAACTTTCAATGACTTGTTGCTCTCCTTCACCTGCTCTCCGACCAGATATCAGAGCAGTTATCAGGCGGCTTGAAGACATCGGTAGATGATGATCATTCATCTGGTAGTGATAACTGCAGTGCTGTAAGTTGTCTCATCGATGTGCCTACAAAAGTGATTTAACTCTTCGAAAAAAGCAGACGTTTTATGAGATCCACTTTTATAGGTGACAGTTCCATGTGTTTGTTTAGCAAATTTGCATCACTTGTGAGCTTTGGATCGGATATCTCAGCAAAGTCAAAATGGTGGATTCGCTGCATGGACCATATGGTTGTGGAGATGTGCATTAGCTTTATTACCGGGGGAACATCATGCATCGCTCATGGTGATTCCACTTGATGACTTTCATACTACCACTTGCACATCTGACATCTAAAGTTTTCCCTAACGGGACCGGGAACAAAACATCGAACTATAAAACACTTCTGAACCTTGTTTTGGTTGCCTTCTCTCTTCTTTGGACAAAACAAGCTGGAGATGCATCATGGTTCACCTTTCACCTATGGTTTAGATAGATTGCAAGGATATGAAATCAACAAAATCCAATGATATCAATTTTTGTCTCTGATCAGAGGCTTCCGGTGTGGTACATCTGGTCTTTAGTGTCTACTTTACAGCTGATGCATTGAAGAAGAGATCATGTGATCGGGATTTGTTGCTTTTGGCCTTCTAAAAGTCTTAATTTGCATTTGCTAGATGTGCAGGGACTTGACCTTCACTGCCACTTGGCTAGATGTGGACGCAGCCAGTTGGAAAGTACAGCATTACAAAAGCACATTGCAGGAACTTCTTTCTGTTGATGCAGGCTGTCTCTGGATTTCATCTTTTCAATTCCAAGCCATAGGAATTGTGGAGCCAACTCACCACATCTGAGAGAGCAAACTGCCAGAAATTATTCTTGACAGAAGACACATGATCCATGGTGTGCCAGAGTCTATAGTCTCACTCTTGATGTATATAAACTCACTATTAATAGCTGAGATGTTCACAGTTGCAGATTTGTCTCACCCTTTCCAAAAGATGTCCTCATTGATTCTTGCCTTTCTTTAGCTTCATATAGACTGTAAGAATGGTCCAGCAGTTGAGCTTCACTTGTATTGTATAATCTAGTGGGGTAGTACAGACTGCCCACTTTGGAGTGGAATAAATGTAGTCTTTGGATGTTGAATGATGGCAGTAACTTTATACCAGAATGTATGCAGTGTTTGGTGGATCACTTCTTTCAGTAGCAACAACATGTGATGTGTTCACAGAAATTTTTTATCCCAGCATACTGGTCTTTCTTGTGTTCAAAGAACAGAACTGCTTGTTTCATAAGTTCTCTGAATGAATCGGCACACACCTATCTGATCCATTCAAGGTCCAGTCATCCGAATCTGCTTCCAGCACAAGTTCTCATCTCTTACCTGCAGCTCAGATGGTTGCACTCTTCCAACAGTGATGTCTCTGAGAAGCGGGAAGGAAGATTGATCTAACAGGAGACCCTCACAAGCTGAACAGGGCACCCTGTCACTTCCTGCTTGGAATCAAACTTGAGCACACGATTGTCATGCATCAACTGTACACTGATGGTGATGTTATGTCCGTCTGTCTACTAAATCCGACCCTTATCTACTGGATCAGAAACATGTTGGAATGAGTCCAGCAGCTGAGCTCTCAATCATTGCAAACAATTGGCGATAGGCTGAGGTCCATGGGCCTTTTAGATGGTGACTTGAAGGCATCTCACGACACTCGTTTCCCCCATCGATGCATCAACACGCAGGCCTCATCCCAAAATGCAGGATTTGGCTGCGATTCGAAGTAGGCGTGAGAGAACAAAGGCTGACAGTAATAAGCTCGACTGTCCCCGACCTCGATTAAAGTGGTTTCCATTGCCATTCAAACTATCCTCACACAAACAGGCTTCCGTTGATCCAGTTTCCATTACCTTGAACACCGCCCCACTCCATCGCTTCATCATGCCAAAAATCTCAAAGCTGTCGTCTTTCCCGTGGCCTTGTCCCCCACAAGCTCCGAGCTCCACGACTGATGATGATGATGATGCTAAAGCAGTGATGGGTTGCACAAAAAGAAACTCCTCTTTACCTTTTTGGCTCAAAATTTGGGTCACCTTCTGACTCTCTTCTTCATCGAGGAGCTTCCTTCCTCCGGTTGGAGAAGACGAAGATGACCAAAGTATCATGCATCATGGTAAATTACATGCTTAATGAGTTATCCAGAGCCAGCATCATGTGGACTGGGTGGTGCATGTTTGTCTGTGACAACAACAGTGCTGCTTACAACACTGAATTCATTATTCTGGCCCATTCCATTTCTCTTCAGTACAGCATTCTGACGGGGGGAGTGAATCACCTTCGACTGCACTTGCCATGGTTTCTGAAGGCCTTCAATTCCATCATCAGGCCTCTTATTAACCAGCAAGAGATCTGCTTACTGTTGAGTGTGCACAATAACAAGCCTATGATGGAACTCTACCTGCAACTCACATGCAACTGCCAAAGAGGAAGACTGTGAAGGCGCTCTTCCTGTCTTCAGCAAGGTGGCAAAGATCAATAGAGGAGGATGCGGAGAGAGTTTGCGCACAGAAGTTCACAGAAAGCAAAAGAAAAGGCTTCAAAGGACTCCAATGAGCTTAGTCTATTCCACATGCCATTTCCATGGCGCTGTCCTTGTTGTCCATTGCGTGTTTCAGATATCTCATTGACCGCAGAAGAAAGTTCTCAAAGGGATGGGCGTTGGCTTGTTGATGTCACGTCTACCGACGAATCCCTCCTCCATGCAATTTGTGTGGACTGTTCCTGCACATGACATGAGAATATGATTGCACAGTTCTTTAGCTGCAAATACCACTTCAGAGGTTGGATTTTATTCTTTAGCTACAACGAGATCACGTCAAGTCTGCTGGAGCAGTGTGTAGCCAACTAAAGACAGTGTTTATGGCTGTGTAGTAGTAGGTTTCGAATGGGTCAGACTTGGCAACAGCATCCTCCGCTGCAAAGTTGAAGACAATGGAAGTAATGTTACAATTTGGAGTCAGATGAAGAGCATGAAAGAATGAATACATGCATACACACTAATTGAGAGGAGATAAATGTGTTCAGTCTCTGGCCCAAAGAGAAAAGGTCAAAGCTAAGTGCAATAAAGAGGTGTAAATGTAACAGAGAGCAGTTCCAGGAGAGAGAGAGAGAGAGAGAGAGAGGAACCTCTCCGTAAGATCCAGCATGAATGTGTTAGATATAACTCCTAGTCACAACAAAATCTAATGCAGAGCAGAGCAGCACCATAAATGATGCATGCATTACAAACAGGACCACCAGCTCCTCTCCCCGCCCCCAGCAGCAGCATCCCACCATACTAACTCTCGTCTTCTCTTCATCTTTTGTTTGGATCATCTCTTATATGCTCTTCTTCCCTCTCTGCCATTTTTGGCTGTCATAGCCGTCAGCGTCGCCGTGACATGGCGACCGGGTGGGTCAAGTCCCTGCAATGCAAGTCTAGCGCCGTGGAGGACGTCGTCTACCCGGCGACGCCGTCGTCGTCTTCGTCCAAGAAGCCGCTGCTTGCCTCCGTCTCCTGCGGCAACTCCTCTCACGCCGTTAAGGACGTCGTCTCCCTCGTCCCTAAGCGCCCCTCCTCGGCGTCGTCCTCGTCCTCGTTCGCCGAAAAGCAGCGTTCCAAGACGAGGTCCAAGCATCACGCTAGACCGAGGCCCGCCCGCCCGTCCAAGCCACCGCAGGCAGCGCGGGTTCTCGTGGGGCCCACCCACGCGACCCCCTTCCCGACGCTGGCGGAGTTGCCGGCGGGCCACTCCTCGCGGCGCGTGGTGGAGATCATCTTTAGCTCGAGCTGGGCATCTTCCTCCTCCTCCGGCAACGGCGGCGGTGCCGCGGCTTTCCCGGGCGAGATCGAGATGCTCTTCCGGGTCCACAACCCGGCCCGGACGGTGGTCCGGTTCGAGGAGTACCGCGCGGCGGCCCGCGCCCGGGCACACAACGACGCGCGTTGCGCCGCCGACGGCAACGAGATGATGCGGTTCTACTGCGGGGGTGGCGCTGGGTGCGTGTACAACGCCGGGGTGGCGTGCGGCGCGGTGTGTTCAGCGGGGAGGAAGGTGGAGGGGGTCCGGACATTCGCGGGGAGCGGCGGGGCGCATGCGTACGGCGGCGGCGGGGCCGGGCGACAGTCGATGCTGGTGTGCCGGGTCATCGCGGGCCGGGTGAGGGGCGAGTCGAATCCCGACTCGGAGGCCGAGTCGGTGAGCCTGGGGAACGGGGAGCTCGTAGTATTGGATCCCAGAGCGGTGCTCCCCTGCTTCCTCATCATCTACAAGCTCTAAACCTAACCATTAACGATTACTTCCTCCTCTTAAAGATTTCTCTTCCATAAAAAGAAATCTCTTATTTCTTTGTGCCGATTCTCTAACTCGGTCTACCGACTCGGTGGTCTCTGGTTTTTCCAAACAGGTATAGAATTTTTGTTTTGTTGCCCCTTCTCTTCCAAGTTTTCCATTTTGTTCTTGGCGTGCTCGAGTGTGTCAGCTGTATATTTGTGTGTGTGTGTTGTAAGAAGCTTCTTATTTTGTTGTTGGATTTGTTTGGTGTGGTTTAGAGGATTTGGATCTGCGTGGGGACAAAAGTGTGGACCAGTGTGTGTTTTCTGCCTTGCTTAGGAGAGCCAAAAATCCACGAAAAGAAGGATCCAGTTGTCGAATTACACTGGTCAAAGCAGATTCATCTCGGTAACATATATATAGAGAGAGAGTTTGTTGGATCTTCTCAAGACAATTCCATGTTGATGGGAGGAAGCTTGGATGATGATGAAGAAGAAGATTAGATATGTTAGGCAAATAGATGAACTTCCTTCTTTCAATGGCCAAGCTGATCCCCCACTGCATGCATGGCAGGCATGGTCCCTACTTGGATTTACTCAGTGACAAGCATCTTGCTCAGTGACTCGAGGAATCCAATCCAGCTTTTGTCCAAAGGTAAGCATCGATGGAGCTGTAGATTGAAGTACTGAAGACATTCTATTCAGTGAACTCACTGCAATTTGCTGCTCAAGAACCAAGTCATAGAACAGAGTCCCCTGGCAACACTTGGAATCAAGATGCAGAAACCTTTCCTCGCCTCGAGGTAACATGAGATTGCTTTGAAACCAAGGAAGAGTACTTGGATTTGACGTTTGTCATCGCAGCATCTCCTCCTCGAGGAAGTGGAATTGATGGATGCATCCATCACCTGTAACCTACAACAGGTTGTGGCTCAGCTTCATCACTGGCCTTTACCGAGGGGGGGTGGGGAACACTAGTACCTTCCGTCTGACTCTTGTGCCAGAAGACTTGCTGACTTCCGGAATTAATAGCTCACTCTCGAGTTATCATCATTTATGAATCGAGGGGACTTCCGGAATTAATAGCTCACTCTCGAGTTATCATCATTTATGAATCGAGGGGACCAAAGACTGCCTTTCCTGCTTGCTGCTTCATCTTTGATCACAGGTCTGTCCTCAGTCAAAGGTCTTTGCAATTCTGATGATCTCCGTTATGGCAAGGGCACCATATCTTCTGGATTTACGAGACTCAGATGTTAAGGAATTGAGTGAGTGAATGTAGGAGAGACAGAGAACAAACATGTCGGTGAAATCCTGACACAAATTTGGAATAAGGCACAGTAATAAGAGAGTAAATTGCTAATGGGGTTAATGGCACCAAAAGTTGGCACGTGAGTTGACTTGAAGCATCGTCCTGTATATTGACCCAAACTAAGAACGAAGAGTTGGCTCTGTTGTGGGCTGATAACAGAGAGAATAAGCTCATAACTCGCATTCCAGCAATGAAGCAGCCAACAGACACTAAGAAGTTCCTCTTTTACGATCAATCTGAATCATAAAAGCGCAAATTAAGCTGTGCAATGAAGAAGAGTCAAGTTTGATCACATGAAACACACCTGATGAGCTCAACATGATGGCTTTTTTTTTTGCAGCATACACCGAAAGAGAAAAAGGAGGAAAAACACATCACACCATTGTCGAGAAAGGATGTCAACCAATCAACCTACGTTCTTTAAGGTCGTCAGAGTCAGAATAATTAGAGGCTATTAGTTGGGTCTTCAAACTGTAGGGATTTCTGGTTCTCGAGGGTCAGATAGGCATTCAGGCACAGCGTACTGATTACATCAGCCTATGGTAGATCTAAACTTGAGATCCAGATCACAGACAACCCTCTCCAAAGAGCCCGAGAGCATCTGCAGCATGATGAACGTCAGCAGAGAAAGGAGCTCAAGATGAGCTACCTTGCTTACCATGAACACCATGCTGCGTTCATGGACTACAGAGTGGTGACACAACGCCCTACACGAAGAGCGCCGTTCAAGACGCGACGTGTGATCGCCTCTTCGGCTTTGCTTGCCACAATGATGCATCATGACCTGTTCTGCTGTCTCAACCTAACTAAACATTGGGCTCGTGTGTCACAGCCAAGTTCGTCTCTCAAATCTGCAACCAGGAAATCAAGCACGGAGCACTGATATCAAAGACCAAACACCTATCTCTCTCTCTCTCTCTCTCTCTCTCTCTCTCTCTCTCTCTCTCTCTCTCTCTCTCTCTCTCTCTCTCTCTCTCTCTCTCTCTCTCTCTGTGAAGGCGTGCTGCAGAAGCCTTGTTTTCCAAGTTCTATGAGCTCAAAATCCCAAGGCACACGGAACACCTTGATCAGCATCTAATACTTGGCATCAAATCGATCATATTCCTGCAGCGGAGCAAGTAAAAGCTCTGAGGGCTCTCGGCCTCCTCCTGGTACAATAATCACAATGATCCTTTCCAACCACTCTTCACAGCTTTTTCCTCATAGAAGGGACGATGTTTGTTTATAGGGAGGACCGGGCACGTGGAACGGTGGAGTAGGTTTCGAATTCCGAGGTCAGGAGACGAAGCGAGAGAGAGAGAGAGAGAGAAGCACGTCTTCTCTCCATCGTTCAACACTGTTACGTATAGCAGAACGATGTTGCACAGGTGCAGACTGCAGGGTGGCGGAATCGACGTTTACTTGTTCCTGGGTTTTGATGGCCGTTGATGGATAGACGGAAATGTATGGGTTGTGGCAATGTTCTCAAGGAGCTGCAGACCAGTTTTAATCCGAGAGAGAGAGAGAGAGAGAGAGAGAGAGAGAGAGAGAGAGAGAGAGAGAGAGAGAGAGAGAGAGAGAGATCTGTTGAGCCTCTGGGTGAGCTCTGAAATCCAACTGTAGAGGTTTTGGTCACCTGCAGCTTAATTTATGGGCTTCACTCCTCTTCTCTTTACCACCCCTTCCTTTATTGCTATTTATCTTCCATTTCCAGACTCCACCACCCAGTACTCTCTCTCTATCTCTCTAAGGTAATCATTTCACCTATCATCACCACCCTCCTCTCTCTCTTTCTCTCGGGTCTCTGTTTCCATCCGCAGACTGAAAGAAGGAAGAACGAGGAAGCTTTTCCTTTGAGGGGAATGTCGTCTGGCTCGAGGCTTCCATAACATGAGATCAATAGATCTTGTATCTTCTTTCCTCTTCTTTTGCTTCTGGGAGATCTCGGACCAGGCTTCATTCCCCCCAATCACAGCTTCCATCTTCATGGGTAATCTTGAGGTCCATGCACAGGTCTGTCTTCTTCACCTTCTTGTTCTTGATTGCCGTTTCCTTTGTGCTGTTCTTATTGCTATCTTGGTTTTCTTGATTTCTAATCGTCAAGGAAAGAGAAAAGGATTGGTGTAATGATGGTGGAACTTTGACCAGCTCTTTCATTCTGTCTTAAGAAAAAGAGTTTCATCATTACCTTATCATTGCATCCAGAAAGAATAGATCTTCCTTTCTTTCTTTCTTTCTTTCTTCCTCCCTTTTTCGCTCTTTCTTGATGTTAGATCTTATCGATCTTGTTAAATATAACCCTTGTTTTTTCTTCTCATCCGGTTTCTACTTCACCAACACCTGGTTTTGTCTTCCAAGTTAGCAGATGCTTACCAACTAGACAACAATCCATATATATGTTGAAATGTAGATCTTCCATCCATTTCTTCTCCCGTCTCTTTTTGGTGCTGCTCGTGCTTCAAGTAAAACCATATGAAAGAAAACTTGTCAGGTAGTAGTCGATCAAAATCTTTCCCATCTTGACAAGTGTTCTCGAGTCCTTTTGCTTTACAAAGGTTTCATCGCAATATACTATAAGAACATGGTTGACTCCTCTGACGGGCTGTCAAGGTGGAAAACCAGGAGATATTGCCCATCAGTTTGTCGTGAATTTTTTGGGTGACATCTCACACTGTATAGTTCGTTTTCCGAGATCCACATAAACCTATCAGATCTTTGTGATGTAAAGCTCTTGTCATCTCACGTGATCTGATAGCTGTAAGCCGGCACTCAAGGATTTTGGAAGCCTGCATGGGAGGTGGCTTGCAGCATGATCAAGAACGAAGGAACACCTCTCTTAATGTTCACTTGTGCAAGTTTCCCAGCAGCGATGTTGTGGAGATCCAGTCACACACTGGTGTTTAGTTCCAAACAACACAAAGATGGAGAGGAGAGAGACATATTTGAAATCTGGGAGAATAGAATACGTGTGGCATTGACCTGTAGAAGGTAGGGGTCATGACTCGAAAGGCTGTGCAGCTTGATGGAGGCTTAGGGTTCATGAGGTATGTATGGGTCGATGGGTCTCTTAGGGTTTTGCTTGGGAGGACAACGAGGAACACAACAACAGTGGAAATTAAGACTGCGTCAACCTCACGCCTCGAAACCATAAAGACCAACGTCATGCATTGGGTCACATCTCTGACTCCCATCCATCACCTGACAGCCTTTCTCTCGGGTAGAGTCTTTCAAAGTGTAATATTATGTTAAAGAGTGTCTCTCAAATTTAACAGCCGATGCGCTGTAAACCTCAACATATCCAATTTAACCCTCTAAACCTTTAACACCGACCCCTAAAGAACACCTTATAAACTAAACCTTAGACTCTAATCCTAAAACCTTACCACATTTACAACCTTTATGTTAAAAGAACAGACTCTCAAGCCTGTACATGTACAGTCTCTTTGTATAGTAATAGATCAACCGCAATAGTAACTCTCTCTCTCTCTCTCTCTCTCTCTCTCTCTCTCTCTCTCTCTCTCTCTCTATATATATATATATATATATATATAAGGATGCCGCTCAAGCAGCTTGAAGGGTTTCCAATAGTTAATATGATAAAGTATATTTTAAGGAATGAAATGAACAACTGCACATTAGTATTGGTTTGTACTGGGGTTGCTAAGTATTTTTGGATTATTGAACATGACAAGAAATCCTAAGCATGGAAAGGATTCCTTTTGTGAAAAAAAATATATATTAAAATTAAAATGTGTATATTTATGAATATATATGAAGAAAAAGCTTTGAGTATTCTTTTATTTTCTCTCTAATGAATCTAGATATATTAAAAATAAAAGATGAAAGAAAATGTTCGGGATCTATGTCTGGATTTATATTTGAATTATGACTAGTTGAATATATTTGAAGAATTTAATTTTTTTTGTACATAACATCATTAATTTTAAATTAAGTTTTTGGTTTATTATATGGTTTGTTGATTTTTAAGTATCTATACTTTGATTTCCAAGTCTTCTCTCCTCCAACGACAGATGACAACAACAGAAGACTTCGCTTGTGCTGCTTAAGACAACTGTTGCTATACTGTTGATCAAGAGAGACACCTACCACAGTTTGTTTTCGGCACTCGCTTTCTCGAAGGAGATCTCCAAGAAGCTCAAATTTTGTCTTCATTACACACAGGAGTATAGCAGAATCTGTATCGACATTAGCTGCACATCGATCAGTCTGAATCTGCATCGACATTAGCTAGCACGAACTCATTCATCTTCCACCAAGAAAGCAGAATCAATCATCTTTCTGTCACCAAATCCCGGTGGAAGCTTTGCTCCCTCACCTGAGGGCACATACTTATGGATATAGTCCCCACGGATGACATAGTAATCTCCACTTTTTCTTTTGAGCTTTAAGTCCCTGAGATGCGACATCCAAATGGTTTCGTTCTGAGCATAGAAATGAAGACACAGGCTGCAGAGAGATCTCACTCAACAAAGGATGGGAGGAGGAAACTTACAAGTCAAGCAGTTCACATCGGTCGTGCGCTTCATAAACGTCCTTCCAGGATTTGGAACCCCTCGGGGCATACGATGCAGCACAGTCGCTTCCCCATCTTTTCTTAAAAGAGTTCGAACCACAGTTCATCGTCAGATGCCAATCTCCTCCACTCTCTGCACATTACCGTTTCCATCGCCATGAAGAGTGTTAAAGAAAATTAACCATATGGATGAGATTAGCAATTATAAATTTGGTAGAAAACTGCATGAAAGAGAACAAATATACGGCTTGTGTACTGAGTGCACTCCAGAAAGCATTATTATGAGAAGGATGATATACAAGATACATGGGAAATCAAGAAACTTATGATCGCAACAAGTTACGTAGATCTAGTGAGGAGTTCATTATGTATGGAGAAAATTTCGATGAAGGAAAAGAACGAAAAGAAAGAATCAAGCAAGAACCACGAACAGGAAAGGAGCCGAGGACAGACCGTGGGCAGCTGCGGCAAGGGAGGTGCAGTCCATCAAGCGAAAGATCTCGAGGCACAGATTCTTCGACAACCTCTCCATCCCTAAAGATCTCTCGGTGCCACCTCCACCAAGTTCTGTGAGGATTCCAGTGAGACGAGGGGAAGACGACGACGATGGCTCCAGCAAAAGTCAATGGGACCTGAACCGGTTCACCGACATCTTCTTATGAGCTTTTCCACCGGTCATCCACCTCTTGGATGGAGCGCTGTGGGGTCCCAATGGCCACGACACACGCAAAATGATATCTAAATTGGAAACAGCCCAAACTATTGGAGTTTTGCATTTTTAATACGTTTCAAAAATATCTTTGCCCTTTAAAAAATGTGTCCCAAATAGTAATCTCACTTTTCAAAATTTCCAAATAGTGACTCATATTTTCAAAAATGTTAAATTATTAATCCTTTGTGTTTTTAGCCATTAGAGCAGCATCGGGCCCAGATGACCACGAGATATGTAAAAAAAAAAAAAAAATACTTGAAATGACAAAGGCGAACTGTTAGAGTTTTGGACTTTCGAGATGGCTAAGTCGAGAAACGGCGAAGACAAGAGTTTTGCACTGTTGAATATGTGGCTGAATGCTCTGAAAAATGCCTTCAAAAATATCTTTGCACGAATTTTCTAAATTATATATAAAAAAATTAATCTTCTTATCAAATTTTTTTAAATCGTAGTCCGAGTGTAATTGAAATGTAACTCCACACACTTAAAGTGTTGAAGAATGAAATATTTAAAAAAATATTACTTGATTTTTCAATTAATACATTAGTTTTTATGACTATTATTTAAATATATGTATGCGTCGTCAATAAAGATACCCTCGTTCATAATCGGAGAGGAGATAGGATTGTCAAAGCGATCATGAGGTTATCGCCACTAGAAAAGATATAAGGTTGTCGACACCCAATGATGTCGTCAACTAAGATGCAAAGGATGTCGCAACTATTTGCTTCTAAAGAGGACTAGAGGATTTTATCGTCCTCGGAGAGGAACATAAGAGTCTATTATTATCATTTGTTGTCGGAGAGAAGTACATAATCATTGACAAGTGCTAGTCGTCATCGTCTACACTAGGGTTATATATGTTCAGTGTAACTATCACATCTCGATGCTTCCATAAAATTATAGCCCGAGTAGATATAAAGTTAATAATCACTTTAATTAAAATAAATTTTAAATATTCATATCTTACAAAAAAAATGATTATGCCTTAATGGCCAAATTGAAAAATATAAAACTTAAGATCCTCGACCAGCTCTACCAAGTAATAGATAATGCTTCTCCCTACGTCGATGTCTATAACGTGGTCAAATGGCTACTCTGATAATTAACAAAGTGATTATTAGTATGTACATTATTCATTTTTCTATCATGTCATACGATCTTTTGATATTTCATCTGAACTTTCGATATATTGTTTTATCTTCCAACATATTACTCAATCCTTTAGCATGTTGACTTTGTTATGACTTCCAATCTTTTAACGTGATATTTGATCTTTTAGACATAATGTTTTAACCTTTAGTACGATGTTCGTTCTTTAGCACGTTGTTTATTCCTCCGGCTCAATATTCAATTTGACACGATAATCTTTCAACATAATGTTGGACTCTCTAGCTCAATATTTAGTTATTTGATTTTCTGAATCCACGATTAAAGTATTTTCTATATCTATTATTTTAAAAATATATTAGTTTATCAAACTTATATTTCATTATCAAAATCTAAAATTCAAAAATACCGATCCTTTTCATCAGTTCAACATAATGACTCAGTGGGGCAAATTCGGTACATCACCTTTTAGAGATCATTGTTTTTAAAATTTGAAAAATGAGGTTACTGTTTAGAAAATACTAAAATTAGGGTATTTTTTAAGACATTCGCCCATTTGCTTTCTTACTCCTGCAATTTGCTTCTATATGTTTATACTGCCATATGTAGTATATGGCTTCTAATGCTATCCTACCCCTTCTTATTTGCAGCTGCAACAGAGTTAAATCTCTACGTGAACACAGAGCATCATGTTTGAGACTATCGTACGACACGTCACCGACAAGAGACTAGTAGGAGGGTTAATTACATATATTAGTAATGTATTTTGACCTCCTTCGTATTTCAATCTTTAGACTTAAAATATTTTATATTTAAAATTTTATAATTATAAAAATAAAATATTTTATTTTATTTATTCTAATATCATCAATTTTATCGATAAAAATATAAAAATCAAAATCAAAAAGATAATTTTAATGTTTTAATTACTGATTCCAGACAACATCGTTGGTGGTGGACTACGTCATTATTGGGAGCCATAGGTGATTATTGTAGATGAGAAGAGTGACAACAAGAGATGATAGCATCTTTGCATCTGTATTGACGTCGATTTAGTTGTCGAGCGATCCTTGCGTATGCTTTGCATCTATGTCAGCGTCAGATGTCGAGTGACTTTTTCGTCACTCTGTATTTACATCAACATTGATGTAATTATCAAGCAACGAAAGGATTGGTCGGCATCTGAATCGGAGAACGTTTTATCGCTTGGTAATTACATCGATGTTGACACAAATGCAAAGTGGCGAAATGATTGCTCAGCAAGTGCATCGACGATGATGCAAATGCAAAACGATAAAAGGATCGCTCAGGTAGCTTTTGTGGATAAGGTAAGTAGAGTTGAGAGATAGATAAGTGCTACTCTGTATCTGCATTAGCATTGATGCAAATACAACATAACCCTCTCTCACCTCTCGTCATCGCTCTCCTCATCCACAATAGTCACCCAAGTGGCTCTTTCGTTGCTCTGCATCTGTGTCAACATTGACATTAGCATCGATGCATATTAACGAAAGGGTCACTCAGCAACTTCATTAGCATCGATGCATATGCAAAACCACCCTCACCTCTCATCGTTGCTTTTCTCATTCACAACAATCACCTGTGGCCCCTCGCAATACCGTCGTCCACCATCATCAATGCCGTCTGATACCACCAATCAAAACATTTAAAAAAAATTTACTCTTTATTTTTATATTTTCATCGATAAAATTGATAACATTAAAATAAATAAAACTGCATATTTCAGTTTATTATAGACATATAAATATAATTTTTAATTTTTAAAAATTAATTAGATTATATAATTTTTAAATAAGATTATATAAATATAATTAGCCCGAACTAGCTGCCAAGACTTTGAGCGGTGTGATGCAGGAAAGAGATGAGATGAACACCAACAAATTCAAATGAGAAGGCGTGTCCGCTGGGGAAAAATAGAACAAAGAACACGAGGTTTCCATCACCAGTAGAAAAATCCGGTCTGCTGTTCCGACTCATCCGTCTCGTATCCATAATCATCGAGCAGTTTGGAACCCTCGTGTTCGAATCTGGTGATCCTTGATGCCAATCTTAGGACCTCGTCGTCTGCCTGAAACCCGAGGCAATCCCTCACGATCAGTCTCTCTAGCTTTCTACAGCCGCTTATGATCACCACCAGCTCATCCTTGGTCAAGTAAGATTTGCTGAGCTCCAAGTGCTTCAGCTGCGGCATACGATCCACGATGGCCTTGGCGTCTTCCTTGTCGATCAGACCGCGCACCTTGAGCCGGGAGAATTTGGTACAGTTGCGGCCGATCTCGGCGATCACTCGCAGGAACGAGGAGGGCTTGGTCTCCATCTCGAGCTGCTCCAGATCTCTCCAACTTCCGACGAGATCCGGGATGCGGAGGTCGTCCTCTAGCATCAAGTTATCAGGCAAAGCAAGAGACTTTAACCGTGGGCATCTGAGAATTTGGGGGAAGGGGCAGAGGATGTTCATTGAACACGGCGGACATGGTGACGACGAGGGCAGAAGGAGAAAGAGGGACCATACTTGCACTCACTTGATGGAGACGTAGACCAGGTCTTGGATGGATGCGCCGAAGGACAACGGAAAGATGAGCTCCTCCGCGGATCCGCGACTGCGGTCGACCACGAGCCGCATGAAGTGGGAGAAGGAGAGGGTCTTGAGGCGGTAGAGGGCCGTGAAGCTCCGGGTGAAGGGGCTCCAGGGCATGAAGTCGAGGGAGCGGAAGTCGAGGAACCTCCAGCAGGAGGGATCCAGGGAGGCGCGCCACCAGCACTTGCAGACGAAGGGCACCGAGAGGGTGAGGTCGTCGAGCGCGAGCCGGCGGAAGATGTTGACCAGGCAGTCCACCTGCAGCTCCTCCCACCTTCTGACGCTCTCCATGTTGAGCCCTGAACTGCGGGTTTGTTCCACTCGCAGCGGCGTGTCATGGTGTCCAGGGATCGACATTGCCGACGAGACGTCCTCTTCCAAATGGTCCCCACCGTCTCTCTGATTTCTATCCAAGTGAAATAATCGTACGAAACTGGAAACCGTGAGGGCCACACGGTGACAGCGTAGCGACCAATCCCGAGTTCCTGTCTTGGGAGAAAATAAAATCGAATGCATTTGGAAGTACGTGTGAAACGGAGATTCTTTCTCATCCACCGGTGGCTGTGCAAATAAAATAATTGAACCGCCCCATTGCAGCATTAAACGGAGAGAGAGATTAGTTGTACCAAACCTCTCTCTTCGACCGTCTGAATTCGATTCGAATATTTTTCCCAATTTTCGAACTAATTATATTTTAATTTTCAAACAAATAAAAACATTTCGTTCCCATATATCTAGAGAACATATTTATTGCAAGTGTTGTTCCAAAACAACGAGTCAGACATGGTCAAACACCATTTCCAACACCACTTACTGCCGTTTGATGTGATAATATCATCATCGTGACGTCTTTACACGAATTATCAATAAAAGACTATAACATCGACTATTCTTGCTTTTGTTAACTTATGGATGCTTGAATGGTGGTGTCTCACGGTGACTGCGTGCTGGAGCATTTCATCAAGCATCCGATACGTGTACTCTTGAGAAGCCCAAGCCTCTGCAAACTTCATACAATTGCGCCCAAATAAACCAAGAAAAAAAAATAAAGCCTTGATCTAATGTCCCCAGCTAAATCTCGGAGATACTACGGTGCATGTTTCCAACTTCAAGTCCCCGTCGCTAATAGACCCACATCGGAAGATCTCACCTGCTCCTTAGGCGGTCCAACAACCATTGGCATCATCAAATTGGTGACACAGGATCCCACTCAAAAAAGTATTACAAGCCACCGACACCGACCACCTAAACCATGCCAACGTCTAAAGGTCGTAAAGGCTATGCTTGCTGCGAAGAACGTGCTACCACTGAAATCTAAATCTTTAAAAGGGACATCAAATGCCTTTTAGACTGTATGAATAACTCATGATGATACAATTCTTTTCTTCCAATCCCTTACATGGAAAGCTTTTCTTAAAATATCATCTCTACGACATCTTCCATGTGGTTCTAATAAAACGACATCCAACCAGACTCAAGTGGGTGACAACCGACCCAATTGGCTCCAACCCCACAACTCATCTGGTTCAGAATATAACGCAAGTTTCCTATAGCAAAGATGGACCACAAATGTCTGTAATTCTACCGAAGTGTAAACACAAGGCGTGGCACAGAGTACTATTCATGGAAAGGAAAAAAGACTTAAAGAGCAATGAACTAAGCTTGCTCACCAATCATATTATATAGCTAGTCTATTGCTTATGTAGAACTTCTTTATTCTAAAGAACAACCAGACAGACCAATAATGAAAAGATATCAACTGCTATATGGTTACTTATGCTGATGGAGATAATGTACGTGGACAACAGGGTAGAATCAATAAAAGACTAGAATATTTAAAGATCAAACCAACTAAATTGCTTAGCAACCATATAGCAAGATTATCAAATCTCCCTTCAGTAAATACTCGAAAAAAACCTGAATTATACTAAAACTAAGTTTAAATACTATGGCCATAAAAGATGAATATTAAATATAAAATAATAGATCCACAATCACACTATCAATGTGCAAAAAAAAAAAGAAGCTTAGCTCATCACTATTTAGACAATTCAATTACAAAAGACAAACATATCAAACACTTAAATACAATTACTAGAATTCGCCTGCTATTAGCTCACACTTCCGAAGCACTTGAAGTGCTTGCAATCCTTGCGCTGAGCCAGCTACTGTTATTTACCTTCTCAATGCCATTGAACTTCTGGAATGCAAAAATGTTATCACTCCAACTTGGAGCAAGTCTCTGATAGATTTGGTCGCCTTTGGGATTGTACTGTCTTCTCCATCATTTCTGCCACATACTCCTCTGAGTAGCAAAAGTGCAGCACCGCGTACTGCCTACTTCGTTTCTTGATCCTACACTCTTGCATCAACCCGAAGTCCTTCACTTACGACTATCTTGATGAGAAATCCATTGACACCGGTCTTACGAAGTTCCCGGGCCTCTGCCCTTTAGCCTTGTTAAGGTACATAAAGTTTGCCACTGCATTCTCCTCCTCCACGACTCATATCACGACCAAGCGCTCTCCTTCTATAAGAGCAAGGGATCGATGACTCCACGGAAATCCCGCCTTTACGGTACCATGACGTTGCCATGCCCATGGCACTACTATCCGTTGCCTCGCATCTGCGTCCCTTCTTCGCGATCGGTAGATCCACCTCTACGGCATTGCAACACTCCTCTGAGTCTACCTTCATTTTAACCGATGCTCGATTTGGGGTAGCTGAGTCCCTCTAGACTCGTCATTGCTTCCTCGTCCTTTTTCGACCACCTGCTTCATCACCTGTGTTCTCTGAACAGTTCCTCTTGGTCGATGGAAAGACAGACTACAACTCCCATGTATGGCCTCCGCCATCATATTACAGGGCTTGCACCGCTTCTGTTCTCCTTAGCTTCATTGGTCGCAACGTTCGCTTACTCGACCTTGTCCTCTGACTTGTCGGGCTCTCTTAAGCGAATGTGAGCTTTGAAGCAGTCCAACTCTTCAGTTGCTCCGATCATACCTCAGCATGATCCAGTCCCCCCCATGGGACTCACTGGGTAGCTGAGTTCCTCTGGACTCATCATTGCTTCCTCGCCCTTTTTCGACCACCTGCTTCAACACCTCTATGTTCTCTGAGCAGTTCCTCTTGGTCGATGGAAAGACAGACTGCAACTCCCATGTATGGCCTCCGCCATCATGTTGCAGGATTTGCACCGCTTCTGTTCTCCTTAGCTTCATTGGTCGCAACGTTCGCTTACTCGGCCTTGTCCTCTGACTTGTCGGGCTCCCTTAAGCGAATGTGAGATCTGAAGTAGTCCAACTCTTCAGCCACTCCGATTATACCTCTGCATGATCTAATCCCCCCCCATGGGACTCACTGGGTAGCTGAGTCCCTCTGGACTCGTCATTGCTTCCTCGCACTTTTTAGACCACCTGCTTCAACACATCTGTGTTCTCTGAGCAGTTCCTCTTGGTCGATGGAAAGACAGACTGCAACTCCCATGTATGGCCTCCGCCATCATGTTGCAGGGCTTGCACCACTTTTGTTCTCCTTAGCTTCATTGATCGCAACGTTCGCTTACTTGGCCTTGTCCTCTGACTTGTCGGGCTCCCTTAGCGAATGTGAGCTTTGAAGCAATCCAACTCTTCAGCTGCTCTGATCATACCTCTGCATGATCCAGTTCCCCCATGGGACTCACTGGTAATTGCATCCGAGCTTCTCCCTCGGTAGTGCATAGCCCCCCATAAGCTGATGCCCAAGGCTTTCATTCAATGCAACATTCGATGCACACACGAAAGACCCACCTCTGCGGTACAATGGCATTCCCTGCTTGAATACATAGCCCTTCTTGTCATTATGTCGCTCACCGAAGTGGAACTCCCAATCGCGCTCCCGATCATACCTCCGTATGATCTTGTCCTTCACGAGACAGGTCTTGTGTGTGTCGCGTTGCCTCGAACTATTCCACCACAATCCGCTGCACCATGTCGCCTCTTGGTGACATCTCCTTGCATTCTGATCCTTGTGGTATGAACTCGAACTGCTATCTCTCTATATGTGGCCTCCGCCAACACATCGTAGGGCCTTTGCCACCTTCGATTTTGTTCGCTCCTTTGGCAATCGACCTTCGTCCACCCGCTCTCGGGTCACACCCGGACAAAGCATAGCTCTAGGACAACTCCTTTGAAGTCCCTTGACTTCACTAAAATTGGTGCACCATTGTCTGGATCCTGGGCCTCTGCCCCTACCAGCATAATCTCCGCTGTGCACCGCTTTCCTCATGGCAGCTCGAATAACAACACCGTGGCATATTCTTCAAGAGTACCCGCCTCTGCATCCTCTTGCCCCGTGCCAAGGCCTTTTGATACCAACTTCGCCTCTGCAAACTGTGTCGCTTTAGTTCCTCCGTCAAATGATTCACCGAGATAAGGTGCATGTGCCTCAAAGTTCCCTTTATCTTTGGCACCATGCATGATGAGTCTGCTCTATCAGAATAAGAAACCCATGGAATGACATAATCCTGCTCCTGCTCCTGCCTCTACAAGAGTCCATGTCCTTGACCTCTACCTAAGGAAAGCACCAAGCCTCCGCGCCATGTTTCATCTTCCATGCCAACTCTCTTCATACAACTTGGGTACATCACTAAGTTACCCTTAAGTTGCTTTGCTTCTCGATTTGCATTGAGTTAATGGTGGCCCTCGTGCCCACCATTCCACGGGTCAACCCTCTGTTGAGTCCAATCTTCATATCAACTTCAAGTGTACTTTCCCTGTGTTACCTTGGGTCGCTCCCCCACTTGATTTCGCTATGCGTCCACCAACGCATTACCTCTTGCGAGATCATGCGATGACTCCTCATCGCTTGCTCGGTCCGTTGAGCTTTGTCTTGAGGTACTCCTCAATATGTGCAATCTGTTGCACATGATTCTCCCTCTAGAGAACCGGGACTTATCCATCCTGGATATCTGTCCCGTTGGAGCAACTTTTCACTTCACATCCTTCCCTTTGGAAGTTTCAGAGATCACCATCCCTTCGGACTACTCCGCCTTGCCGAACCAACTGTGCATTGTTTTGCCTCTGCAAACGCACATACTAGATTGCGACTCTTCGCCAATACAGTTCCCACTGCACCCCTCCGAGTCTAGCAACATGTTGAACCTGCTGCACATTTCAACCTCTTACGGACGTATCCTTCTCGTGCGGAAGAGAAAGTTTCAATGCTCCATGGCGCCGACCTTCGGTTGCCTTGGGATGGCCACGGACAATCCGTCGTCCGTATACAAGTCCTTGCATGAGTATCGAAATCCTTGAGTTTGCAATTCCCCTCACCTCTGTGAGCTTTGCATAACTCTTTCGATCGTTGAACAACCCACTCCACCTTGCACGGTCTCATCCTTTACCAAGCGCCCCGCTTGCCTCGAGCACCGTCAAGTTTGGTTGCCAATGTCGAGCCACTGCTCGAACTCAACCATCTCAACCTTTGTGTGCTACGCAATTCTTCTTAGCTTGTTTGTTCTCGTGATGCCTCTTGCGCAAAGGGTTGACCATTCCTTTGAATGCCATTCTCGAATGCCCGCTCCTCTGAGCGATTCCTCCCCCGACAACTCCATGCCCGTTTCCCCTAAACGGTCGCGCATACTAGGTACTCTCACGCAGCCCTGCTAGGCCCTCCACGTTTGCATGCCAAGTGTTTCTATGTGTGCTTGTCCGGCTCTGATACCAACTGTTATGAACTTAGCTGGTTTTGCCTAAGTCGTGTGGCACCATTGCGTGTCGTCCGCAAAGGTCAGCCTCCCCGAAACCTCCTACGAACGCTTAGGACCTTCAAAAGAGAAGACAAGACAGAGAAAGCACTTTACACGGGATCCACAAGCAACTCTTTCATCAAACACTTTATGGCCAATGCAAATTCCAACCATAGACATCACAAGCTCAGAAGCTTGCACACCAAATGTATAAAATTGGTCCACTACAGACCGAAATCTAGTACAAGTGTCCACCTGACGCGAACTTTATGTACAAGCCTACAATGGCCACCAAACTCACTCAAATGGAGCTGTTAAGGCTTTGACTAGCCCTTTACAAGCTTTACAAAGCTAGAACAAATTGAAAAGACACAGACATGCATAAGCATTACACCAAACAAGTCATTTCCAATTTGTTCGTGACAAAATGCATCAGTAAAAATCAAGGTATAAGTCAATAGAAAACGATCATCAAATTTGAAGTTTAGTGTTTTGGTGTTGAACCCTATCATGCATGTTTCCTTCTAATCAAACCCTCTTAAACAATTCCTCCCTTTGAGCAGTCAAAGTAATTGTTCTATGCCATGTTTGAATTGCACAGTTTGCTGTCCATACTACTGTTGTACCAATTGATAAGGTTATTATAAACACGACAACAAGTCAATCTTCTAACTATCTAAGGCGATATCAGTAACCACAAATAAGAGTAATCAGAGATCTTTTGCTACCAATGATGTTCCGTTATGCCTCCCTCTACGTCTTCTCGTACTGTTAACCTTAATCAACTCATCTCATTTAAAATAGTATCTATGATCTTTTCTGGGCCTGTTCATCCCATTTCAAACAATTTTCCTCACCTTATTTCTTTGCTCATGAATATAAACATTTTGTTTCCGATCTTTCAACTAGCCATTACGCCACTCACAATTCACATAGTTGTCGAAAATAAAACTGAAGAAATGACAAGCTGTTATCCCTACAGTAATGTCTCTACTTTCACAGGTACATGAGTACCTCCTGACCTTCGACCCTAAACATAACTGTTATCAAAAGAAAAAAAATTAAAAAACTGAAGCAATCTCCATCCAAGTTCAACATTTGAATATAGCAAAGAACACAATCTCTCCCCCTCCTTCTCCCACATTAATTCCAGTCAAAATTAGTGCCAGTCTGTCAATCACATAGGATTCTAAAATTCCATCCTATCATCGTTTGAGATCTCCATCATCTCTATCTCCTAAAGTGTGTTAGAAGCTTTCTTCATTCTTTCAACAGTCATTGAGGGTTATATGTCTCTGATGGTGTAAAGAAAACCAAAGGTTCTTCTTGTTTTACTTCCTAACATGTTTGTGTCTCCTAATGAGATAGCCCATATAGGAGTTTGTTGTGTACCCACACAAGGAATTTTGATCATCATATGAGATGAGTTCTCAATATCAATCAAGAAAAGTAATTGTTAGGTCATCATCCAATCAGAAACATTACAGAACACCATAAAGAATATGCGCCAAAGAAAAAACTCTCAGGTGGAAAGTTAGAAGAGAACATGCAGCATTATGAAACCAAACTCTGCACACAAGATTTATCAATTTTGAGAAAACATTGTATATGGTTGTCTAATCCTAACTAGTCATCAGAAAGAGAAAAAAAATAACAATACATAACGCGTGCCTAGATTAAAGAGTTTCGCTTGACAGCGGACGGGTAAATCTATAGGTTTTTGCTCAGTCTCCAACACACCATATGACGAGAGCATATAGCATGTCTAAATATGATACTATGTATGTTTATACAACATAGCCCTTATCATTATATTAGTTTAGAACATAGTATTAGCAAAACAAGTTATTTAAAATGAGATTGGAAAACTAGAAATAAGTAATTTCATCATTAGCTAAAAACTAATATCTGACTTTGCTCAAAGTTACGTCACTATGTGCACTACTTTCTTTAGTTTTCATTTCTTATTAAGTAGTTTCAACACATCAAAGTGTTAACTAAAACCAGTAGTACAATGCATTTTCTGATTGTGCAGTTGTATCAGAGTTGCTAAGAGGGAAGGGATGTGGGAAAGAATGCATGAGCAAGAGGTAAAAAATATTAAAGAAAAAGAAAGGCCAATCTGGGAAGAGGAAACTTAAATATCAGAGATATGTGGTAATTAGCTAGAAATGTTAAAAATCCCTATATAAAATGATGAAGTTGCTGATGTACCTCCTAACAGGTAGATTTTGCAGCCAAAGAATCTAGAGAAGAAACTATATTCTGTTGCTGACAATTCCATGATAAGAATTGTCAATACAGTAGTAAGATAAAGTGAAAAAACAATGCCATAATCTAAGATGATTCTTTGTCTCTCATGGAACCTAACAAAATCATGCTGTAAAAAACCCACAAAAGCTCCAGGTTAGCAGTCTCAATAGCATCTTCCAGAAATCAAGAACAATGTGAATCTGGTGACCTTCCAACTAGATAAGTAGCAACACTGGAAAGGAATAAAATATATGCACTAACTAGGATATCATCCAGATATGAAAAATGTACCTTGAATTCGTCTAACACAATCGAAAAGTCTCCAACCAATTCTAATAAAAACTAAGAAAAAAAAACAGCTTCCAAAAAGTACAAGAATTTTGCCAGTCTATAGAATTCATTCATTCAATAGGAAATCCAACTTCATGGTATGTCATAAACAATGCAAAGTTATTCATGCACCATACATGATAGCCTTGCCATCTGTCTATTCCCTAGTTATGAACAAAAGATTTGGTTCAGAAATTTTTTTTGTACTTCATCAGAAACAAAACACCAACAGAACTAACTCAGAGAAGGCAAGACAAAGAACACACAACAGCATGATACAAAAGAAATTATTAGAAGGATCCTAATACACAGATGCAAAGCCCAAGCAATTAATTTTCTACTTGTATCCTTACCACAAACAAATGGCACAGGATTATCTTGACGAGCTCCCGACTCATAGATGCTAAATCCAAAATATGATAACTTACACATCCTAATGCACCAAACAGACACCTATGAAATCAATTGTTTCTATAAGCTTATTGCAACAAATCTTTCTTGACCCTCCGGTCATTCCACCTTACATGTTAAGGCCAAAAATTGGTATATCAATAACACAGACTCAATAATCATTTAAGAATCGAAAACGAAAGGATCAAAGTGAGGGAATAGCTCGAACCCTAGATTGGCACGTATCTCTTCATAACCTGCTTTCCCGCGACGGCAGCTCCAACCATCAATCCTCCGATAGCACCGGCAACCGCCGCCGACCGCGGCCCGTTGGCGGCCTTGAACAGGGCCCCGGTACCGAGCCCGGCAACGACGCTGTTGACCCAGTCGTCCTTATCCCTCGCGGCGACCATCCCGCTCTCGAGCCCGGCGTACAACAGGCCGATGACGCCGAAGCGATTGCCGATCCGGCGGCCGTCCTGGCCGCAGGAGTTGAGGATGCGGTTGATGCGGATCTTCGTGGTATCCCCGGGCTCCGCAGAGCGGAGGGCATGGCGGAGGCCGAGAGAGGCGCCGGAAGCAGACCCGGCGAGGTATCCGATGCCGGTGTAGTAGGTGAGGTTCTCGCCCCAGGAGCGGCGCTCGGCGAGGGATTCTTCCTGGAAGAGAAACTCAGGGGAGGTGGGGAGGTCGTAGAGGGTGCGGTGGGGGATCTGAAGATCGTGGTAGGGGTTGTAAAGCCGCCGTCCGCTCGAATCCTGGCTGCGATCGGCGTCATCTCCCCCATAGGTCCTCGGATCGGCCATCTGAGCCCGTCTTATTTCTAGGGTTTCGGTGAATTTCTAGGTAGAGGAGGAGCTTCTCGCGACGTCGCCGGGGGCCAAAAAGGTAACGGAACGGCGGCGAGAAGGGAGGGCTTTGGTCCTTCGATTTGGGGTAGGCTTTATTGGAATTTTACGGAAAGCCCCCTGTTGGGTTTGGACTTTAGTCCTCGGAAATATCTACCTTTGTTTCGTCAACCCCTCTGGAAGCCTCCCACGTGAGTGTTTGTATTATTAGATTAATATTTTAACTATATATCATAAAAAAAATAACTATTTAATCTTAAACTTTAATGAGTTTTGTATATTATCATCATGTAATGTTTTATGAGTATACTATAGAACAAAGAAAGACTTTATAGTAAGAAAACTTCTGACTCGCCAATATATTAAGAATGATGATAACATAACAAAGAACAACATTAAAATAAAATTTTCTTTTTAAAATATTGATTTTATGGTGATATATCATTTTTAGCAATGAGGGTTCGAAACATGATTCAATATATTTTTATATTTAAAAATTGATTTAATAATAATATATCAAACCCACCTACTAAGGGTCAACAGTCATGATATCTGTCGTATGATGTTTTAAACTCCCCTCTTCTTAGCCTGGTTTTGTGCCGCTAAGATGCCACGTGACTGTCCTACGTCACATCTAATAAATAACCTTGTTTGCTCCTGTCATCGCAATCCTCCACTGTCCAACTTCTTCGACGAGGAGATATATACGGAGAACAAAACAGGTTCGAGCACTTCCCTACGGCATCACTCTCCCTGTTGCTGGTAATTGCTTTTGCTTCTCAAAATCCTGAGTGTTCCATCTACTATATCAAAAAAAATTGCTTCTCAAGTTCCAAAATTATGCTGGGAAGAATATTCGTACACATGCGCTGCCTGATGCGTTGGAAACTTCTCTATCTTTTTCGCATATCACTTGCTTGCGGAAATGCCAATGTTAATGTTTGAACAAACGGATTCTTGCAGCGTATGCAATGTCATGTCGACAATAGTTATATATTTGTTTGTTACTATTGCCTGGTAAGATGTAGATCAAAGCAGATCATTTATCTTCTTAAAAGGTCCATCCTGGGACTGATTCTGGTTGTGGCTCACGGAGGGCATCTGTAGGAAACTAAACCGGGCTGGCTGATGTAACTATGGGTTTCAGTAAGTCCTAGGAATCTTCACATCTGTTGCCAATATGTGTTTATTATTGTTGGAAAAAGATTAGCCATTAAATTGAATCGGTGAAAAAACCGGACGATGGAAAAACATAAGACTTGACCAACGTTGACCGAAGTCAACCAGTCAACTTCCTCTTCTTCTTCTCTGCCGTTGCTGCCACGAGTGCATCGGCAGGCGACTTGGTCAACTACCCTAAATGATTCGCCCAAATCTGACTCAATTTGAGTCATTTTTCACAATTATAGGATTTGACACTGTTTCTGTTTCAATCTTAGGAGCAGGTAAGTACTCTTGTGCACCCATAGGAAGTTTTATTTGGTTAGAATTTAGCTGTGAAATAAGTTGATAGTTGACCTTCTGCAATAGCTTGAAAGACTCTACTTAGTTGTCAGCTTCATTTATGTTAGCATCCTCAAAGAGAGTAGGATAGCGAGCTTACATGACTAACATGACAAAGTGAAAACTTAATTTCTGTGTTATAATGGACACTATCACTTTGAACACTGTTTTCACATTCCAACTAATTCAGAGGTTAAAACGTTTAACCCTTTTCACAAGGCACTTTGTATTAGTTTTTCATCAATATCACTAATGTAATTATGCGGTTGATCTGTACTTTTCGGTGTACTATGTGATTTATGCCATTCACAAGGTAGCAGAATACAGTAACATTCTTCATGGCCATCACAGATATTTCAGTTCAAACTCAATATTCTAAGAAAATTACAACCACAAGAATGTATCACATGTGCCAACTATTTGCACTGAGCTTTTCCCACCATTGAGTTCGGTGGCTGGCAAAATAACTAGTCGAATTAAGAACCATCTATATTTTTCTTATTATTTCTAATATAGTCTTCCTCTACCATTCTACAATTTTTGATCCAGAATTAAAGATAGAATCTACATAAGTTTATTGTGTTTATCTTCTTTACAACTTGAAAGCATTACATGATAAAATTGGTACTCTCACAGATCTCATATTGCCTCTGCTGCAGCAACCTTTCCGATATGTCACAATGGAGAGGCATTCTTCAGGCAAATACAAATCTAATCTCCTGATGAACCAATAACAACATTTCACGAGTGCTGTAATGTGAATCGTCAGCATGAATGGCGAGATGGCTGAGATATCAGATTTCATTCTTTCTACTTGGTAAGTACTTATGGTGGAGGAAGTTCCATATGTTTTGTTAATTTTCTGTAGTGTGCCTTGCAGCTTGAATTCGAGAAAAAGGACATCATGATAATATTTCATTATCCCATATATCATCAACCTTAGGAATTTATCAAAAATCAGACTTTTATGTGATATGGGCTCGTAGAATGTGTTATGCTTAGTATATGTTTTCGAAAGAACAATTTGCCAAGAACTAAGTCGACCCCTTTAATGTTTGACTTATAGATTGTGGGTATTTGGTTGATTTCATGTCAGATCAGAGACTGCCAGATTGATAGATGTATTGCCAGATTCAAAATACAATATCATAGTTAGCCTTGTTGGCCATCATCAAATTGCCTGCCACATCGAGTGAATAGGTAGAGATAAGTATCTTCAATAAAAAGGTTGATTTATTCGCATGTTTTATTGCCACAATGAAGCCGCCAACTTGTTCCTTTACTTTACCAAGTGCTTTACACGTTATACTGCAATAACCTCACCAGAATGCATCTCAAAAAATTTCTGCACCTCAAGTGCTGAGTATATTATTCCATCAGAAAAAGAAAAAAAAAAAAGTTCATTGTGCAGCCTGACCAACTTGACCTTTATTTTCTCTGAACTATGGGCAATATAATTAATTATATGAACTTTATCGATCCATCTCCGTGCCATGTAATTAAGCATCAAGCATTTGCTCCTCTTGTTTCCCTTTAGATTGCTGCTGCTAGACCTCTTGAGACGGCTTCACGGATTCTTCATCTCGAGGAACTACAGATGAAGAAGGCTTCTTGTGGTCGATGGGCTCAAAGCACGCAAGTGTGGCTAACGTGCCCACGGCATCAACGACGCCTCCGACCCTCTCCGACACCTCTATCAGTAACGATGCTGCTGTGAAGAGAGGCATGACTTCCATTAACGAAATCGTCGCTGCCGGAACACAATGCCTCTTCTCTATAGTTGCTGCTTCTGCTGCTGCTGCTGGTGGTGGTGACTGTGTTAATTGTTTGGGAAGTGATCGCAAGGCAACTTGGAGCTCCTCCACTGCATTATTCATCTCCTCTACTAAAACTTGAATGCTTCGCGACTCCTTCATCGACTTGACGGAGCTCGATATCTCCTTCAGGACCTTCGATGTACCCAAACTCAACCTCATGCAGACATCACGTAGATGACGCTTCATGTGCTCTGGTGCCTGTAATAAGTCGGAGTTTAGAGTCTTGGATGACATATGAAGCTTTCCTATTTGAAGTGGCAATGCGAACCTGGATCTCTGAGTTGATGCAGCCATTGAGGGCTTCCATGCAGTAGGCACAGTACCGCATGGCGGCTCCAACTTTGAGGTATTGGCTCCATGGGTGCTTGAAGCCAAATTTGCCATGGCCAGGTTCCCATCTTGCAAGATTGGCCTGTGAATCTTCAGATGCTTTGGAATTCAGGACGTTCTTATATCCCTGTGACCTCTGAGAGTACGACACCTCCCCTTCCACCGTCTTATCCTTCATGAAGTAGTCTTCCACTAAACCTGTGCGTTCGATTGGAAAAGAAGCAATTAATTCTCCACATCTTAACTAAGCTGTCATGATCTTTTTGAGAGATGACGTACACTCTAATGAGTCAGCGAGCTTATCCATGTTACGGGAAACCAGGAGGTGAAGCTCTTGGCCAGCCCACACAGGGCGAACAAGAACGCAAACAACGAGACATATGGCGACACCAATGGCGATGGTGCAGATACGCTCCTGTGCCAATCGGAGCAGTTCATCCACACGATATCCAGATACAGCCACCAAGCTGAAGGTGAGGATAAATATGGTGATCCCATAGTCGAACCGCGCCTTTATGTTGGGTATGAATCGAGAGAACGTAGCAGCCGAAGCTGAATGCAACAAAAAATCAATCCATGAGCAAAAAGATTGCGAAAAATAGGTTCAAAATACGAAGAATTCCATCTATAATCCTCAAAATGTCATACCCAGGAGAAAGACGGAAGAACTCAGAATAATAGGCTCCACTTTTTCTCCGGATTTACTTGCAATCCAGTGGATGCCCAACGCAAGAGTGCCCGCCGTCGATGTTGCCACAGCTCTGTTGATTCCTTTGTACAAGCAGCCACCTGCACATAAATGATGGATAAGGTTCATAAAATTGTTGTATCTGCATATAGTTTCAAGGTCATCAAAGGTTTATAGTTTATTCACCAACGGTGAATTCAAAGATCACCACCACTGTCATCACTGCCCACATAGCGCATCCTCCAACGCCGTCGTACAATGGTCTGGTGTAGTAGAAGAGTGAGACCAACGTGAGGGCGATCCCGACTTTGACACCATGAATGACCTTGCGAGGATCATCAGCTCCGATCTTCCCAGCTTTCTTCCCGAAGCTCGTCACCTTCGATACCACCGTCATCACAAGCTGGATCAACCAAGTTCGTGCCCTGTGAATCCATTTGGATTCCAACTCCATTTCCGCCGCGGATCCTTCAGGGACACTTACCCGCCATTCCAAACCACCCTGTGCTTCTTTCTCGATAGCCATCGTTGCTTCCCTATCCCCGAGGACCGGAGAGAAGGATGGAGCCCGGAGAGTGAGAGACTGAGCCCTATTGTATTCGAATGAAGGCGCAAAGCAGGGGCGATAGAGGTTGATGGGGATGAGCTTGGAAGCAAAGAGCAAGAAATGTGTGCTTCGTTGTCTTGTCGTGGCAGGAGATTGATTGGAAGCTTATATAACCAGCAATGGTGCTTATAAAATGATGGTAATGGGGCTACGTAAGGGAGCAAAGGATGTTGTTGGAGAGAGTGGAAGAACCAACCTCACACACACAGTTGCTTTATAACATCACTTGGGTTATCTCTTTGTAGTATACAAATCTGAGAGTGCGACGTGTAATTTTCCGTAGATTTTGTTCAACGACATAGAATCTTTGGCTTTGGCCACTATGGTATGGAGTGCCGCCTTAATTTGAGAGTGTGGCATCTACGTAATACTCACAGGATTCAAGAAGTAATGTAGAAATCTACATGCATGTTCATGAAATTGTGTTTCCTCACGACTCATCAGAAAAATTAATGGAATGCATTATCAGGATAAACCAGGCTATAAACATATATATGCAGTAGCTTATAGAAGTTTGTGTGTATTAATGTTTCATATATAAAGCAGCTGCAAAAAGGGCTCAAAATGCCAATCCGAGCTGTCATCCATCCTCTGACCAAACAAAATATTCATGCTGCAGGCTAAAAGAATATAATAAGCATTTGGATCACCCCGAGGTTGGTTCAGGGAAAAGACAAACCCAAGTTGGAGTGCTGGTGGGATTTGGATGTACGCCTCTTTGCAGCTTGCCAAATCCTGTCTTTCGAATCCAGGGTTGACATCCCAGGGTGGTCCAGCATCCAGGAGTCGTGTCTCAAAAGAATTTTCTTCCCCAGAAACTTACAATTCAGCCCAAGTCACAAAAATTACAGATTGATTGATGGTCAACAAGATCCTCTCAAGCTTTTTATGCCTTGCCAAGTGTGCTTTTGACACTTTAAAGTTCCAGCAGAACATCCTCTTAATTCTTCAGAAGTCTGTGTAGGATCATCAAAACCTTTTCCCAATTCATCAGGCCTCATACTAATTCATTCGTCGCAGGCGTATCGTATGAAAGAGTAGCTAGAATTATTCTGCATTAAAGAGACAGGAGAAGGGATTAAGATTACAAGACAATGATCGAACTTATGTTTGACAGCTCGAGCGATAAGCATAAATGCATCATCATGGACCTCTAAGGAAGCTCTACAGTTCTACGACGCACGCATGCAGTACCTAACAAGAACCTAATCTACTGACGACTTTGTGAGAATGACAACATACCCACAGACCAATCGGGTCATTCTCGCTTACCAGTCACTTGGCATACTTTTATCACGAACCGAAACTTGATCCCTAGTGATAGGATTCGACGTTCGCCGTACGAGATCATTCCATGATGACGAACAATGATATTTTTTTGTCCCCTGAAAACGACGCCCACAGGAGACATGACCGGAGGCGCAGCGCACCAACCAGGTTTTCAGGTTTCATCTTCCTCACCTTGTATCCACACTTTCTTCTCAGGGTAGATAGAATTAGGTCAGCACTAAGACGATATGGTGTTACCTTAATGGTTGGTGCATGGAAAAGGGGCAAAGCTCATCTTTAGGTTTGGTAAATGTTCTCACTTTATCTGAGAACCTAACTCGGCTATCAGCTAAGAAGGAAGACTGAGTTAATATTGGTATACCAAACGCTTTCTGAGAACCTGAAAGCGTCACTCATTTCACGCTCGTAGTTGTCGACCATTACATGCACACAGCACTGCAACTTTTAAGATCGATGGGCTGCTGCATGAGCTCAGAAAGCTCTCTTTACTGATGATTAACTTAAGGGATAGATATTATTAGGTGGCCTCTTACTAGCCACTAATGAGGCACGTCAACAGGGACGTGCCAGATGATGTGTCAAATGATTGATGAAGCATTTTATTCTGTGTATAAGTCATCATCCATTTACCATATGAGAATTTTGCCAAGATTGAAGAATGATCCGTGGATAATCGGAAATGTCACCGAAGGGTTAGAAAAGTTGTCCAAAAATATTCTCACTGTTGAAGAAATTTATGGAGAATTATTATTTCTTTCTTTCTTTGCTTAGATACGATGAGGTCAAAGGCATATATCCGGTCAACACAATCCCAAAATTGTCGGTTCCTATTTGTTTCTTCCTCTTCCTGGATGCTCCCCCGCTCATACATCGCTGGTCAACTTCTGTCTTCTTCCCGTCGTTCTTGTGGCCAACAAGTGCGGATGGGACGCCCATGCGTTGCTTCCCCAGTGAAAACATCGCATTTAGTGCACTCTACCTCGTGAAGAGTCCCTCTGATGGACGAAGAAAATGCCCAACACACGGAGACCTTGCGCCTGCTCAAAGTGCTTCAGTGCACGATGACAGATTGGATATGCAACGCTGAGAGGAGACGGTGAAGTATTCTTTTGTGAATACACGACATGATTCTTTCCATATAGAAGTAGGCAATTCGGATCAGGACTGCAGTACTGCAGGTGAAGGATGAGACTAGAAAATGGATTTCTAGCGGGCGTTGTAACAACATCTCAATGACTCCTTTATAAAGGAGTTTATCGCATCCAATGATAACGAAAGAAGCCGATCAGCTAAATTTTTAGCTGTCCAACCTTAGTTAGAAGCAAACCACAACACAGAATTTGCACATCCACAGTGAAAGATGATAAATGTATTACTCAAAGGTTAAGGATGGTGATGTGCGTTTGATGAAGCTTATAAGAAAGAAAAACAAGTACTTCTGCCCTCCAGATTTCTTCAAACATGTAGCATCTACAGGTTTTGCAATCTCCATGCTTCTAATTAAAAGTAAAAGAGAGTAGGCATCTTAAATCATACTCAAAAGCATCAAGTTTCTTGTTTACGTACCATTAGGACAATGCATGGCATGTGATATGATATAAGAGTATTCTGACTGGGCTATACAGACACCAGTTCAACGTCAAACACTGGTTTTCTAAGGGTTACAGCGTCTCACATTCTTAAGTTGATCTCAAGCTCGTTAATTATCTATATTATACGTGCAAAAGGGAAAAGAAGGCACAGTATCATAGTCGGAGGATATAATTCCTCAGCTCCCAACCCTAGGGGAATGTTCATGGGGACCCAACCTCGAGAAGCGAGATGAATGCCTGGGGAAAAGGTGCGTTCTCCCTTTGTTTGAGCAGGAAGCACGTTGCGGGTGTAATCATACATGGGACAGTGCGAATGTGTTGGTGGGTTTAGGAATCATTAGGTGAGAATGGAAGATGAACTGGTTCCCAGCTTTTGTTCCAACGTAGGCATCCTTTCACCATGATCTCATGCTCGATCTCAGGAGGAAAAGGACCTCTTCTGATATTAATAGGCATCCAACGAAGAGCCTAATGCAACATCTAATACTACCATGCGAATCAAGGCAAAAGAGTATGCAGGTTGTCTGTGCTTTCATGGCTGGGAGAATCTGAGTCGGGGCGGTGAGACATGACCGCTGAGACCTGATAGACGAGAAAGCAAAATAGAAATGGCAGATGGAAGAGCAAGCAAAGAAGTGAAACTCATCGAACATTACATAAATATTGCGTCTAGCACTACTCTCTCTTGTTCTCATAACTTCTCTTTTGAACCATACAATCTTTGCACTGGTCCACAGACTACTATGAGTCAGGCAATGGCTCCATGCTTATGCTCATATGAGTGATCGTTTCCTTTTGCCACTTCTCTTTTGGTCCATACGATCTTTGCAGTAGTCCACAGTTCACATAAAATTGACTCACCATTCTTCTTTCCTTGCCCTTCTTTATGGCCATGCTTGTCCTGCAAAAAGAAAAAGGGGGGAGGAAAAAGGACCTTCCTATGACCACACAACAGAAATCTACTTTAAGTTGAAGCCAACATGAAATGAAGCTTCAGATGTACTCCACAATGATGAGGATAAGAGAAGCTAAGAGTTGGAAGACAAGTGAACATAAAGAGAAGGAACTAATGTATCATCCATTTTCTACTTAGGCCTTAACTACTGCAAACAGCGTGATCGGATCCACCATCATGAATCAAAACACAGTCTCTTGTTAGAAACTAAGAAGGCTTTTCTCTCTCTTATCTTTTGTTCTACCATGAGCCTCCTCGTCCTCCAATGATACCATTCCAAAACCCAGGAGGATCGCTAGCTTGCCCCTTATTCTTCTCAAACTGCTCTGCAAACATGTTTGAAGGGACAACCGGCTTCACGTCCCCGAAGGGAAACAGCAGCTTACCGCTGGTACTTACCTGCATTCCGGGCAAGCTCCTGCTCTCTCCGGCAGTTCCATCCAAATCGAAATTAAGAGTAGGTGGCCTGAATTCCTGTAATCCGAATCCAGTTGGGTATTCCGGCATCGGCATGAAAGACCCGAGGCCTCTTGTAGTCATCCCACCCCTCAGTAGCTCCATGGCAGACAAAGCACCGCTGCTGCTGTTGGCACTGCTGCTTTCCAGGTTGGGGTAGTCATTGTACTCGGGAAGGCCATGCTGGCGGAAGGCCAGATTGAGATCCTGTCTCTCGTAATACTTGGGAGCTTCAGAGCTGGCGGAGAGTGAGATCGATGGAGGGATGAGGTCAGAGGGGAACCTCTTGGAAGTTGAGGCAGTCGTTAATGCTGATGCGATGGAGGAGGTGGACTTTGTTGTGGTGGTGGTCGAGGCGGTGGCGGAGGAGTGGGAGGACCGCTTGTTCTTTCTTGAGCCACCGCCCACAGGGACATTCCTTAGGGATCCACCCTCAGTCCAATACCTCCTGCAGGTCTTGCAGAAGTACCTGGGCTGGGTGAGGCTGTAGTTGTTGTAGTAGCAGAACTTGGTGTTGGTGGAGTTGCACCGGGGGCAGTTGAGGGCCTGCTCCTTGTGCGACCTTGGCCTCCTACTCTCCGTCACCTGCGCTCTGGTTCCCGTGCATGTGTTGCTTGCAGCAGCGGTGGTTGTGGCGGAGGGAGCAAAATCCACCATGGGCATCATCATCATCATCCCTACGCCCTGTAGAGCACCAACACCACCAAATCCCCATTAGCACAGACTAAATCAGAGAGGGAGTAGGAAAAAACGGGCTTAAACAGTCACATATATCAGATCGGAAGGGAAATGGTTCAAGGGAGGAACAGAAGGAAGAGAAATCACACATTTTGGACAAGAACATATCACTGCTTTACTGCATACGATAAAAGGAGAGCAAGAAAACAGAGATAAAAGAAGAAGAAAAAGTCAGAAAAGCAAAGTGGTTTGCTGCTTTCAAGAGTAAAAGGGGCGAGGTGACAGAATTAAAAGCTTAAGGACCAACGAAAGGATGTGAGAGAATGAAAGAAGAGATCTCTTTTAGGGAATCAACGTAAGAAAAAGAAGCTGTGCATCAATCTCGAGCCTCGACCCTAAAAGAGCACAGCAGATCCACACCGATCCGCCAGACAAATTTAAGATCGGTAGGTAAATGGATCCAAAATAAGTTTCATCAAAGTTTGGGCAATCTTTACCTGAGGCCACTGGGTAGTATCCATGCAAAGCTCCACAGATGATCCAAGACAGGGAGGAGAGGAGGAAGAAGACCTAACACGAGGACTGGGACGTGGCTGCTGGTGCTCAAAAGAGAGAAATGGTGGTGGGTGATTCTTCTGTGAGACATTAAACTAGCCATTTTGTCCATTGCTGCCTGGACGCGGATACAGTGCGAGTCAACCATCGCGTTAGGGAATGTGTACACGTGAAGCAAAGGAAGGACGAATCAGGAGCGTCACTCGTGCGGAGAAGGGCGACCGGATCGTGGACTCGAGGGAGAGTGGACGCGTGCGACGCCATAATGGAAGACAAGCTGGTCGAGCCCCACTTTGTGCGCGCATGAAGAGAAGAGATCCAAGGTGGCGGCTGAAGGCGTCGCCCTCGATCGCCATTGTGGAGGGGAGCATAGATGGATAGCGATGGGGAATAGCTTTCGGTGTTTGATCAAATTCCTTTTACATCTGAGGAGCAAAAAGACCCGTTTGTTTGACTGTACATTAATTCCTGGTGCTGCATTGGAATCTTCCAAAGGTATTCGCTGGCGACTTTGAACGCAGACTGACGGGTGTGGAGGAAAGTGGGAAAGACATTAACGTGTGCAAAGGAAGCTTTGTTCACTGCCTTCGAATTTGAACGGCGTTGGAGATCGATCGACCCTGTCATGGCCTCGAGTGAAGCAGGTTTAGACGTCTTTCCAAGCTCCATGACTGGCATATCATTGGTAAGGATGATACGAGTGTGCACCTCTCTCTCTCTCTCTCAAGAGCTGCTCTAATGGCTTCCTCAATGGTCCCTCTCACGGGCTTAGGAATCAGCACATGCATGCATCAGCAAAGGAGACTGCTTTCCAGGAGCTACTGCAACCTTTTTGCATGGTGCATGCATCTGTGAGACAGTGGAGAATGGAAGAGTCGCCTACGATTCAAAAGGTTAATTAGCATTACATATGCAGCATATATAACATTCTCGAAGAGTGCAAAGCTTATCAGGCAAATATTTATTCCAAAGTAGGGAGAGCATGTTTCAACAGAAGTTGACCTCACTGTCCATTTTCTGTCACCTTCTTCTTCCCCACTTCCACTTCAGCCTGTCTGAAACCCAATCCATTTCTCACCTAACAGGCCTTGCACTGTTAAAGGAAAATATTGGCCTGATAAAATTCGCATGTATTACACAAAGCTAAGTAGACATGGTTGGTGGAGCCAAGACATTCCTTTACTGACGTCTGTTCTCAACTCAGACATTAACAAACACATACATTACATGTAATTTCAAACCTAACTTGCTGCTTACTTTGGTCTTCACACTTCACCTAAAAGCACATTTAAGTATGAGGAGGTGTTTGGTATTGTGGGGAAGGACTGACTTATATGTCAAATTAATTGCTGTTGATCAAAGATAAATTTAGAAATAAAATTTATAGTTATTAGTTTTAATATTTTTAATGTCATAACAGGTAATTCAATTTGAATCATGACTGATGACATTATCAAAATCTAAACATGGATTCATTTTAAGTGAAAAGGACTGTAGTCCTATTAAAGGCATTTTGACAAGAAAAATCAATTACAACATCTGTGCATACCAAGTTCAACCTCAAGTTGCGAATCAAGGATCTAAGCAGAAATCATACACTGACGGCACACTTACAGAACAAAAAAGGAGCTTAATCCCCAATATGTTCTTATTGAAAAGTTCAACAAATTGAAAGGAATAGATAAGAACATCACAAGGCATTTATCATCCTCTTTATTTCTGCAGACCTCCTCGGATCAGGTTCGGCAATGGCTCTCTCAGTTAACACATGCTTTATTCGACACGTTGACTTCCTTACCTACGATTAACATTCATGCTTGTTTATCAGAAAGAGAGCTAAATACTGCAGTCAGGTAGCTCTAGAATCTTGTCCTTTAATTGTAAAAGCATTGAAGAAAGTCTCTATCAAACAGCAGCAGCAATATATTTATATTATTTAAAAACAGAAAAAAATAGTAAGCCAAAGTGTATAGATAAGCTGCATGTTCTTATGGCCAGTGTCGTTATTCCACATTCCACAAGATACTGTAGTTTTGATGGTAGAGGCTGTGAGTGTAATCAACATGAGAACGAAAAGACATGCTGGCAGTTTTATTGTCACCATTTCTTATCAGGAAACAAGAACACAGCAGACAAAACAAAATAAGGTCAATCTATGGACGGAAACACTATCATAGTTGCAACCATTTCTGAGCCAACTCAAAAGAAATGATGCTGTAGCTAATTTAGATAAAATCAGGTTCAGGATTCAATGGATTATCCACCTAAATGAACTACATAGTGTGTGTTTTGATATTTACAAAAGTCTGATCACTAGCAGTTCAACAATTGAAGATAAACAAAAAATAATAATAAAGATACAAATTCTGAAATGATAGTTAGCTAAAGGTAACATATACCTTTGGAATACGTTCTGGGTTAGGAAACCGAAGGTTTTGAGCATGAAGCATTTGGCTTTGAGTCATCAGCATGTTCTTTTCCTTTAAAAGGACACACCACAGCTTCTGTAGATCATCCCAAGATTTAAGACGCAATTCACAAGCCTTCCAACTGCAACCTGTATAAAGGTCAAAAAAATTAAGATGAGGACCTCTGATAACGTGTGCTATATGTTATGCTACATAATTGTTACCGATAATATGCTATATAATTCTTGTAAACTGACAATCACACAGTGTATGGTTATTCTTTAATAATACTAGATCCAACATCTCCAACACGAAAGAACCATATACGCGCAAGACATGAATCAGTCAGATAGAAAATTGTGCCTGGCACCTGGTAACCTCTAAGACAAAAGTAGCGGAACCAAAACCATAAAAGGACTGAAAGGGGAAGAAGAAGAAGAAACATGTAGAGTGATTTTTAGAAGCTAAGAAAAAAAAAATGTCAATGTAATGGCTAAAATGCTCATGTTCTGAACATAATAAGGTAAAGAAATATTTTTTAGGATTATGAGGAGTATAACATGTTCTTTGTTCGAAACTAGAGACTAGAAAAAAAGATAGAAGTGCTTTAAAGACAATAAAGAAGCAAAAGATGACATTGAAACTGTGTTGAAGACTGGAGACTATGGAAGGTGTTACTAAAGCAATTCCATTAGTTTCTTAGGATTATTCGAGAGGCTGATGAAACTAAAATTCAGGCTATAACAACAGATTCTGGATAACAAAGATAGTTATGACAAACTTAAAGAACTAGGGAATTTACATTTGGCCCACAAACCAATGATATAGGAATTTACATTTTGCCTGAACATTGAAACAAACGCATCAACGTCAGTTTGATGCAGAACAGTGAAAACAAAGTCCAATTGGAGAGTCATTTGTTGCCAACTAAATTATTGTGCCATGAGAGTTATTTGCTGTCTTCGTGATGTTGTGGATGTGACACTGCAAGACAATCAAGAAGGTTAAATCTGTCGAATGATTGTCGGAAAAATTCTGAGAATTTTTGGGATTCGATACACCGAATCAGATCACAAATTTCTGTGCTACGCGTACAGTTAAAGCAACCATTCACAGAAACAAAAGCAAAATGACGACTTTGGTACGAACAAATATATCATTTCTACGAGAAATAGAAGGGAAATCTTAAAGAAAAAAAAAAGGCAATAGCAGAGTGTGATTCTAAGGAATCAAGATGGAACCATAAATGACGGGTTTTTCTTCATCCGTGTCTCTGTCCACCTCAAAGAACTCTTCTAGCGGATTCTGTGCCTTCCTAACCGAAGCTGAAGCAGCGGAAGAGGCGGCAGCAGCAGAAGAAGAAGCTGCAGAAGACTCCGACCTAGCAGCGGCACAAAGCACTCTGCCCAAAACCCTGTACGTGAACATGATGAATACACCGGAAGCCTGCAACCCAGATAATCTCAACTTCAAAGAACAACCATACGCGTAGAAGCTGTGAGAGGGATTCAGAGGGAGAGATCCGAGCCTGAGCAGCGGACGGGCGGCGCCAATTCGCCAGCGTCGGGACATGATGGCTGGTAGGGCGCGCCAACCGGACTTCCTGCAACTAATGGGCTTAAAGTTGGGCCGGGCTTTAAGGTCTATCAATTAGCTTTGGGCCTTCCAATAACTTCTTGAATTGGTACAATCTTTTGCATTAAAAACTTTAATCGATATCACATTTGCAAGCCCTTTGATATTACATTTTTCTCACTATTTTTTATTATTAAAAAAGACAAAAAAAAATCAAAAATCTGTATTTTATTTGTTTTCATACATTTATTTATGCATAAAGCATCACTGCGTTTTAGTTATATCAATCAGCCAATTAAGAGCTTCCAGAGTGTCCATAAAAGCAAGCTGTCTTTTTTATTGATGCCAAGTTCTACTGCTGTCCTTACACTACTAAAAGATCAAAGGAGAACACAAAAAACCAGCCAAGATCTCGGTTTATTTGAGCCACTCGACAGGGCAGCACTCCATGCCGTCTGCATTCAGCGATCTGTACGCATCCAGAAACCGAGGATGTAAGCCAGAGGAACAAACAGATGAGAAGGATCAGCGTCTATGAGCTGAAAGCATACTGCAGGTGATCCGAGGGAGGTTGCAGCGAGCAGGCAGGCGAGCGATGATACTGAGGGTGTCGCAGAGGCAGCCATAGTCGACGCGTCCGAGAGAGGCGCAGCATTGTTCGCCGGGAGGCCCTGTGACTTGGCCAGGAACAACGAAGCGAGCGCATGTGGCGAGCTGGCCAAGATTCGTAGAGCAGATCTGCTGAGACGGAGACGACCAAGCTACCTGAGACTTCGCAGCCACCGCCACGAGCAACAGCACCAACCAAGCTCCTGCCGGTGGCGGCTTTAAAGGAAGCGACAGGGAGGACTTGGCCCTCGCCATGGACATCAATCAAGCTCACCGTTTTCCCCATCCTCCTCCCAATGCCACCATACACGTACAGGGAGGCTGATGAAGGAGTGTGGCATTGCATGACTCACCTAACCAAATGTGATATGCATATTTTGATACCATCTATATGGCAACGGATAGCGACCACATCAATACCAACAAAAGAGCCCCAGACACAATATGATACCTCAAATTCGAATAGGAAAGTTATATTTCGTATACTGTTCAGCGTCATACAAGTCAGTGCCATATATCGTAGAGCCGCTCCGGAAAGCTCAGATCGATGCTGCTCGATGTAGGGCCGTACAGCTCGGTCGATGCTCATGCAAGCCAACCGTCCGAGGAGTCAGCAAACATTAACGGAATATGTACAACCGACCTTCGTCCACAGGTATAAAAGTTGATCTCCTAACCAACGCCGAGTCGGGAAATCTCCCTCCCGACCCTAACCTGTGTGCAGGAACTCCGGGAACATATGACAAACCAATGGTCAAGGGAGAAGGTTGCTCTCAGGAGAAGTCTCCAGCTCAGCTCGACCCGACACTTGTCTCTGCCACCCGAACGTCTACTAGGGCGAACTTGCGCATACGGAGCCGGACCAAGCCGTGTTGACTCCGTGGGCATGGCAAAAAGGTTCACCAATATTTTAATATTAGAAGGAGGGCTCGATGTCACAAGATCATCCCTAGCCAAACAACTTAGCCAAACGCCTTGGAGAAGAGCCGCTCCCGACACATTCAGCTGTCGGATTTGGAGGACAGCTCCCGCCTCCCCCAAATCTAGAAGGAAACGCCTCCACTATGACCCCGAGCTGTTACTAGCGACTATTCATCGATCCCGGATTGTCACCCCCCGGGACCACCATGCTTGCTCAACAGTCGACGTTACCATAATCATCGTAATGGGATTTGTTGGCTCCTGTCCTCGCTCTATCGTCGGCCCCTCAGTAGCCCACCGTAGTGGATGTTGTACCCTCACGCGAAGAGCTATTGGGAAACCCGAGGCCTACACATGAGCACAGCGCTCTAGACCTCCGATGATCCTACCCGAGTGCCCTCGAGCCCGATACGCTATCATTTGATTCAGTAGACTCTTTCTGGGCTCAGTTGTGCTCGGTCAATCGACATCTTAATGAGGTTCAAAAGGAATTTCACAAATCCAAGGAAGAGCTCAGCAAGGCCCCCCTCGTCGGATCCCTTTTCATCCAAAAAATTCAGGACAAGCCTATCCCCCTCAATTTTTGCCTCCCAACATTAGAGACCTATGATGGTGGCTCCGATCCAACAAAGCACATTGCCGCCTTTCGAGCCCATATGGCCCTATATAACACTTTCGATGCCCTAATGTGTCAGGCGTTTCCTACCACCCTCCGAGGCCCGATTCAAATGTGGTATAATCAATTGAGGTCATCCTCGGTCCCATCTTTTGATCAACTTACAAGGGAATTCAAGCTTCACTTCATGGCGTTCCTGATGGGCCTATGGCTTTCAAAGTTCTTTTGGTTGCTAATCAAGAGGCCACTTACAACCATCCCCGAGATGCTCCAACGAGCCAACCAATATGTTGTTGCTAAGGTACTAGTGGCAAAAAAGCGAAGGAGTCGCATAAGAGGCTCCGCTAGGAGCTACCCCGGTAAGCAAATCAGGGAAAAAAGAAGGCCTGCCACGGCAAGACCGAAAGTAGATAAGCCCGAGTTGTGCACCTCGACCAAATAGTGCCCTAATGGTGCACCTCGGCCAAACAGTACCCGAGTTGTGCACCTCAGACAAATAGTGCCCCAACGGTGCACCTCGACCAAATAGTGCTCAAGTTGTGCACCTTGATCAAACAGTGCCTGAGTTGTGCACCTCAATCAAATAGTGCCTGAGTTGTGCACCTCAGCCAAACAGTGTTCGAGTTATGCATCTTGGCCAAACAGTGCCCCAATGGTGCACCTCGACCAAACAGTACCCCAATGATGTATCTCGATCAAATAGTACCCGAGTTATGCACCTCGGCCAAATAGTGCCCCAATGGTGCACCTCAGCCAAACAGTACCCAAGTTGTGCACCTCGGCCAAACAGTGTCTGAGTTGTACACCTCGGCCAAATAGTGCTCGAGTTGTGCATCTCGGCCAAACAGTGCCCGAATGGTGCACCTCGGTCAAATAGTGCTCCAATGGTGTACCTCAGTCAAACAGTGCCCAAGTTATGCACCTCGACCAATTAGTACTCCAATGGTATACCTCAGCTAAACAGTGCCCGAGTTGTGCACCTCAGCCAAATGGTGCTCCAATAGTGCACCTTAGCCGAACAGTGCCCGAGTTGTGCACCTCGGCCAAATAGTGCCCCAATGGTGCACCTCGACCAAATAGTGCTCCAATGGTGTACCTCGGCCAAACAGTGCCTGAGTTGTGCACCTCGGCCAAATAGTACTTGAGTTATGCACTTTGGCCAAATAGTACTCCAATTGTGCACCGCGACCAAATAGTGTCTGAGTTGTGCACCTCGGCCAAATAGTGCTCGAGTTGCACATCTCGGCCAGTCCAATGCCCGAGTCATGCCTCGCGGCTAGTCCAACATCCGAGTTGCATCTTGGCTAGTCCAATGCTCGAGCTACGCCTCGTGGCCAGTCCAACATCTGAGTCGCATCTCGGCTAGTCCAATGCTCGAGTCATGCCTCGCGACCAGTCCAACATTCGAGTTGCATCTCGACCAGTCTAATGCCCGAGCCATGCCTCACGTCTAGACCAGCATCTGAGTCATATCTCGGCCAGTCCAATGCCCGAGCCATGCCTCACGACCAATCCAACATCCGAGTCGCATCTTGGCTAGTCCAATGCCCGAGCCATGTCTCGCGCCCAGTCCAACATCTGAGTCGCATCTTGGCTAGTCCAACACACGAGCCATGCCTCGCGACCAGTCCAACATTCGAATCACATCTCGACTAGCCCAATGCCTCGCAGCCAATCCAACGTTCAAGTCGCATCTTGGGTAGTTCAACACCCGAGTCACGCCTCGTAGCCAATCTAACATCTGAGTCGCATCTCGGCCAGTCCTACGCTCGAGTTGTGTTGCTCGACCAACCCAGTCCCCAAGTTATATTGCTCAAACCAATCTAGCTCCTGATCAACCAATGATCGAACCAACAATCCCAACACAATAATTAACCCAGCCAGAAAAAAGCACCAAGCCATGCCCCAAGCCCCTCCATGAGGAACCCGGGGCATGCCTCTTTGAGACGGGAGAGAATGATATGACATATTTTGGCACCATCCATATGGCAACGATCAGCGATCACATCAATGGCAACAAAAGAGCCTCATGCTGACACGATGTGACACCTCATACTCGAACAAGACAGTTGTCTCTCTCATACTATTCGGCACTGTACAAGTTAGCGCCGCATACCACAGAGCCGCTCCGGAATGCTCGGATCAGCGTCACTCAACGTAGGGCCGTACAGCTCGGTCAGCGCTCATGCAAGCCTATCGCCCGAGGAGTCGACAACCATTAACGAACCATATACAATCGACCCTCGTCCACAGGTATAAAAGCCGACCCTTTAACCAATGCCGAGAGAGTACACTTCGAACACTCAACTCCCTGTAGCTCCACTTAACATTGACTTAAGCTTTGAAGGAGTCAAGTCAGAAAATCCCCCTCCCGACCTCGACCTATGTGCAAGAACTTCGAGAACGTATGACAAACCGACGATCGAGGGAGGAGGTTGATCTCGGGAGGCTAGTCTCCAGCTCAGCCCAACCCGACACTCGTCTCTGCCACCCGAACGTCTAATAGGGTAAACTCACGCATACGGAGTTGAACCAAACCATGCTGATTCTACGGCCATGGCATAAAGGTTCACCAACAAATTGTAACTTCTATTGAGAAAGCATGACAGAAAGTGTGATGTATGTCATCAGTTGAAACAGATATTAATAGAGCAAATTGACATCATATCAACACAAGTTGGTGTCGATTGACCCCTTCTCCCAAACGCAAAGTAGCTCCACAAGCAATGGATGTTCTTATGATCGAAGACGGCCTGCAACTGGGAACAGTAACTGCAACTTTTCAAGCCGTTTGGATTTCTCATCTCGATGATTTTTCTTGCCAATTTACAAAGATATATTGAAAATGCTTCAGAAGAAGAACAATATGTTCATCAACAATAGGATGAACAAAACACTGCTACGGAAGTCGACGAAGATACACAAGATAATTATCCTCAAAATAACCAAAAGACTTGAGATTTAGAAGACAATAGTGTTGACTCGCCTATATTGGTGCAACAAGCAGCATCAACCAATGTGACTCGATCGATAAGCACCAAACGTACTTGAAGTTACTTGGATAACTATGTATGTAGTCATAAACCTTCTTCAGGTAAAGCTCTCACGGCTATTCAAGATCATACTGCACGAGCCAAAGGCTTCAAGAACGACTCTAAAATTTTCACATTAGAAAGCAGCAATGGAAGAAGAATTAATTACTTTTCATGATAACAAGACATGGAGCCTCGTGTCTCGTCCTCAGCAAACCAATGTTGTTGGTTCAAAATGGGTTTTCCGAATCAAATATAAAGAAGATGGTTAATCACAAAGGAGTTTACACAGGTTCTCGGTCTTTCAGAAGAAACATTTAGTCTAGTGATTAAAGCAACAATCATTCGGATTATTCTTTCTTTAGTCGTAGTATCGAATTGGATTATTTGATAGGTTGATGTCAAAAATTCATTTCTTCATGGCTCTCTTAAGGAGATCATCTATACGAAACAACCACTAGGTTTTATCAATCTATATTTTTATTTACTCTTGGATTTTATTCTAGTAAAGCAAACACTTCCTTATTTATTTTATTTAAAAAAATATTATTGTTTTATTCTTGTTTAGGTAGATGATGTAATTTTGACAAGTAGTATTATATCTCTTTATCTTATAAAAAATATTATTCATGTTCTTATAAAAAAAAATCCCTCTTCACTGTAAATCACTAATGTTTTTACTAAATCCTTATCCAAATAAGTTTTTTTTTATTTTTCGATTCAAGTTAGGCGTTCACTCACTTCCACTCACCAACTTGAGGGGTCTTGAAGAAGTCAACGCAATCTCACGAAATTAGCTTAACCATGACAATGAGCTAAAGGAGGAAGGCAACCAAATCAATTGAAGAGTTTTGAATTATATTACATGAGAAAATCATCAACAATTAAGATTCTTTTCACGCAACATTAAAAAAAAAGGGTTGGATTCTTTTCCTACAGCATAAAAGATATATTGAGGATCAATTAATAAAATATATATCATGATTCAAGAAATTATTTTATTTTATTTATATTATTTAAATATAATAATATCTTAACATTGAAAACGGTCAAGTCTTTTTATATATAAAGACTTGTTCGGCACCGTACTGCGACTTAGAGAAAACGAGTGAAAAGAAACATTTTTTTTTCGTTGGCATGTCTTATCTTCGTTGTTCCCCCATCATATTTCAACGCCATGGACTCCGGAAGACAGAGATTAGCGAGGGCGAGCGGCGACTCGTAGGTAAGGGATCCTACCAGCTATCGGAACTGTCTGTTTTCCTCGGTAATTTTCGAGTGTTTGCCTTGAATCCAGCTGGGTATCTTGTTATTTGTTCATTATTTGCGAGAAAGATCGGTTCTTGAGCCGTTTTGTTGGCCGTCAAGTCGTATCTTTAAGCTTTCGAATCGTATATACCTGTCAACTTTGATTCTTTTGTACTTTTGGATGGATATTTTGTTCTTGCGACCAGTATTTCGGAATCCGTTTGGAGGAAAGGAAGGATCTTTGGGTGTTCCATACACTGTAGATGTTGGCCTTTAGTGTTTTTTTGGTGCTGAACTATTCGTCGTGAAAGTTAGAGTGAAATTTGCTCCTCCCCCTTTCCCTCCCCATCCCCCTCCAGATGTCGGAGAAGATGTTGTAGATGGCGTACCATTAGAGCCATGTTATGGTTTTTCTATGATTATTTTTGCTTCAATTTTATATTCATGTCCATGCTGTGAAACGCTGCTTTGCTGAATTTCTTCTGTTAAGCTATCTTTACCTGATAATCATAGTTGTATCTCCTTGAAATCCGTAGATCACGATGAGAAAAATGCTATCTTCCGTCCATTGTGCATGTGAATAAATTTTAATATATAATGAAAATATTTTTTATTTATGGTTGGTCTTCTGAGGTTCACAATTTTAATATACAAATGTAAATGAGATTTGCATTTGTATTATTCTTAGATTTACCAGTATTATATCTCAACTACTTACTTCAATTGTGAGTGCTCTTCAGAGCTTTGTTGCGTCAAAATAAGAAAGCCAAAACCTAATATTTTGACATAGTCTTGGCACCATGTTTCTCGTCAAACAACACTGTGATGCCTTTTTCCGTGTGCAATCGAACATTTGCTACTTTATTGAATATTTCTGTTCTGTGTTAGGTTTGCTGAGAAGTATCAAACTGTAAGTTTTTTCTTTTCAAAGTTGTTTTTGTTTACTGAAATTATTAAACTCCATTGTGTATAGATGGTTATCAGCACTTAAACATTAAAAGTTGCTTACATGATGCTTAAAACTCTGTTCTTCTTCTTCGTTATATAATTTTAAGTTACTGTTGCACAATAGTGCTACTAATGATATTGTGTGATGACTGATGAGCCTTCAGAATTTTCAAATTAAGGTATATGTATTTGGCACAACCTTGTAGATATAGGTAGACCAAGTTTTAATGACACTCTGCACTAAAATTTGGAAATTTTTCCCCTAGTACATCGCCATCATGGTACAGAATGTCCCAGCACCTTATGGGGTGGAAGAAAATTTTGGAGGTTATTTCCACGATCATGATGACCCTGCATTAGCTGAGGACCTTCAGAATCAGGTAGGTGTTCTTCATTTTTCATTTGTTTCTCTCAAAAGAATAATCAGGCGATATAGTTGTAGTTGGAATGTTCTGCAAAAGTGGATGCAATTGCGAGAACATGGAGTTTACTAGATTCTTTGTAGCCATAAATTAGTAGAATTGGGCCATCTTCTGAACCGATAATTGGCTTATAAACATTACGAACTAACTTTTCCTTCTTTGATATGCCATGGCTACTGGCTACGGTATGCCTTTCTGTTAGCTAAAATGTTCAGGACTGTCTTTATTCTTTACCATACTGTATGAAGGAAAGTATCATCCAGACTGATTCTTGTTTGAAGAAAACAGAAGGGGAGTTCTGGATTGGGTATATTTATCCATGTTCAATAATTCAGAAAACACATTCCAAAGATTCTAATGGCAATTTTATAGAGAAATTGAGCAATTAAATATTATCATAATTGAACTCACTGCCCCAAAAATGTGACACTTGGGAGAATCAATTTGGGCGGCCGGGCCATCACAAGTGGAGAGAATATCTCCATGCAGTTCCATGGAACACGATAATGATCATGTGCTCACATACATTTATGAAGAAAAGATTGGCATGCGATTGCAAACTAATGGTACATACAACCTGCATTACATAATTTGCCTTGCTGGTAGGAAGTGCTCAGAAATCCTTGTTCTAACATTGTGTAATGGAAATAAATCTTCCTACTCAGTGTCTTCCGTAACTCTTTCATATTGCAATAAATTTTGACCTTCTAGAGACAATTGTTTGCATTGTCTGTGACCATAAATCTAGCAACTATCGTGTAACTGTTTGATTTTACCACTTCTTGTGTGAACAAGGATTGATTTTTCATAGGCTAAAGAGCAAGTCAAAATGGTTTCACAACTATTGACTCCACAAGAAGATAACTCTATCAGAATAATTATTCCTGAAATCTCTGCATATTTGTTTTCTTTCTTTTATAATAGGGTGCGATGGTTTATCTTGTGAACAATTTTGTGTATATACGCACACGCACACACAATCAAGTTTTGCATTTATATGTGATTGTGTTGAAGATCTGAAACAGCCACTTTGATGATGAAAAATTTACATAATTTGTGCTAAGAAACATGAATTTATTCGTTGTCAAGGAAACAAATTTTAGCTTTAATTTCTTGTATTTTGAGCAAACTTTTCTTTCAGGAAAGCATATATCTATCATTCCAAGGAAATGTTCATGGTGGCAGTTCTAGGCTGAACAATGGCCATGATAGAAACATGGTAGAAGGATATTCTTCAAGAATGGCTAGAGTTGAGCAACAGCTAGCTCTTGATGAGGCGTTAGCTAGAGAACTGCAGGAGTCAGAGAATCAGCTTGCTGATACTTCATTTGGTGAAGTTACCAGAATTGAAGCTAGTAAATATCTTTTCCAAGCAACTTCATACCCTTTTCAAATTAATTTTTTAACTGGAATTAATTTCATAACCTTTTTGCTTGTATGCTTACTACATTAGTGTTTCAATTTTCTCGCCTTTCATTTCTGGGATTGACCTTAGATGATTATGGATGATAATATTCAAATCTGTCATGTTATTTTGATAATTACGGCAAGTTTATGTCAAATAGTTAATCCATCAGTCTCACTTCTTCATGTGAATCTATCTGTACTATTCGGCCAAATAATCAGCCTCTCAAAATCAGTTTAGCAAGAACTAAAACTGCACCAAGAGATGATGCCATAGGTTAAATTATTTTTCTACTTCTATGATGTTGAACAAATTAAGTTATGGTTATTCGCCGTAGAGCATCTCAAGAAAGAACTATCCAATGATCCAATCCAATGAGAAAACTAATCCATTGATTTAATATATCTGAGACCATGTTGCCCTTGGGGTGTCATTATATTCCTTGGTTAAGGGCTTTGCATGCTCGCAAAACCCGACCAATGCATAGCTCATAGTCATGCCTAGTTACACATAAGGTCTGGTGCAGTGGTAATGATTTCACATTATGATGTGCCATATGCATCATCCAAGTTTCTTTCTCTAATAACGTCTCCTCATAATATCTAGTACTAGATCTGTTCCAATATCAATTATCACAAGAGAGAACTAAGCCCATTATAACTCGATAGGCTCGAAACCATATTAATCCCATGTTAATAATGTGAGACCATTTGAGGTGTCACAACTATTAAAATATTTAGGGACTCTTTCTTAGGGTAAAAAGAGATGTTCTGATAGTTGCTTTGGCCAATTTCTTAAAAAAAAGTATTGGCATCATTAGCAATTACTAGTCCAATTTTTAGTTTTACGTATATTGAGTTTTATAACAGGAAGAGGTCCATTAGCTGACTCCCTATAACTGAGACCTTGTGGATTATTTTGTATCATTAATGTATTTATGTATTTTGTTGAAGATTTGGTAATTCCACTGCTAACATTTGTTATTTAATAATTTTTGTTCAAGATATCACTCCTGCACAATCTTTCACTGCAAGTGCTGAGCGCAGTTCTGCAAGCACATCTTCTCAGGTACTTTGGAATTCGGATCATACCTAGTGTTCCTTATCAGAATGTTGATTGTTTATTTGAAATTAAATTCCTGCTATTGGTGATGCACAAGTGGCAAGAGAAGTTGATATTGAGCCAGACAATGAGTTATGAGGTCTGTTTGCCCTTAGTATCGCTTCTTTCTTCTTCCATCAGTCGGTTCAATATCAACTGCACTGGGTTGAAACTTGATCTCTGTTATGGTTGTTTCTGGCATGTAGTTTGGATAAATCACTTGGTATATTGAATATAACTTATTGTATTATACCTGGTGTCTTATATAATTTTTTATACTATACTGGTATAAATAATACTGCTGCTACTTTGAAGCTAGGCTAGCCCCGACAAGAGAAAGCAGAAAGATATAGATCTTGCTTCTGATCTGATTGATCAGCATATAATGGCTCTTTTTGCAATCAATCATCTTTCATTCCCTTTTCTCCAAATCCTTTATCAAATGTCAGTCTTTAGCTGTTCATAGTGATCATTGGCAGCTATTGTACTCTTAAATTAGTTGTAAAGATATCTTGCTGTGAACATGCTGCTTTCTGATCACATTTATTTCACAAGTTTCCTTCAGATCTTCTTGCTATTGTCTTCAGGAGTTTAAATGGGTATAAGATCAACTTTTTTGGAAATGTCATATTTTCAATCTGTCTTTGTTTGTCGTCTGGCGAACAGTTATTTTGTATATTTCAATATAGTATTTAAGATTTCTCATACAGTTATATAATCATATGTGTATTATGCTTGAGATTAAATTATGTATGTACATCTATTAATCTTGCATAAATTGTATTTAATTTCTGCTGCTGACTGGTTATACCTTTGTTCCTGGCTTGTTCTTTTCATCAAAACTGAAAAGTCCTTTCTGCAATTTTAGGAGTTGCAACAATGGGGTGAAACCATAGGTACTGAAAGCAGAGGATTACCAGATGAGCTGATTTCCTTATTGCAATCTTCAATATACAAAACAGGGTTATTTTCCAAAAAAGGCAAACATAAAGGGTATGTGTTAATCTAATTTGTTTATTTACCGTGTACAACATTATGCTTTTTCTTAGGACTTACAGCACAGTATATCATAAGATGTAAAGCTTTTCTGAACATTTGACATTTCAAGTTTGTTTTAAGATGCTGACCAAACTAGTACTTTGGTTTCTTCTATCTTGAATGTGAGAGACATATCCTTAACAAAAGAGCAACCATGACACAAGTCATCGACCGTTATGAACTTGTTCATGATGGAAATGTAGAAATTTACTCTTTTCAACATATTTATAATCGACCAGTAGCAGTTATGCCTTTTTTGGCATTTGGAGCAAGCCATGAAACTCTGGATCTATTCTGTTTGTGAGTCTCTGGGTAACATGTCCTGGTATGTTTTGCTCTAGTTTTTGTTCTTGAATACATTATAATGAAAACAGTGACCTTTATAAATGAAAAGCCAACAAAAGTACAAATCAAACAAAAATTGTGAATTTTCATATCGACGAAAGTTAGTAGATGTGAAAAGCAGAAAACTGCTACTGTAATTCGGAATGATCAAATTTTAGATTTGAACTCCCTTCTCAAGTGGCACTGATGATGTTGCCGCATGCAGATGTGTGATATGTTGCATGGCTTACAAGAACAGAGATAAGTTGATTAAGTTACAATGCCAGCATCAATACCATAAAGATTGTATCACTAGATGGTTAAGATTTAATAAGGTATGTGTTTGTACTTAACATTTTGATGATCATTATTTTGTGCTCGTCGATATAGGTTATGTTCTTATCAGCATTGCTTTATCTGGAGTATCAAGGGCATCATGTTTTTTCCTGTACCTTCCTGCCATGCAGGACTTTAGATTGGAATTAAAGTGGTGACTGTTTTGTTCTTCGGAAAATAAACACTGCACAACTTATTGTGGACATATGATCTTGTAAAAAGGGAATGTTCTGCGCCATTGTTGAAGCTTCTTTTGGTGTACAGAAATGAGAACGTATGGGACACCATAGTCTCATAAGAAAACTCAAAGTAGGTGTAAGGAGCTTGATTACTCTAAACCCCATGCTGACCTATAAACCTGCAATGCGGTTTCTCATTGTACAAATTTCTATATGTTGTAGATGCACATTTCTTTAGTCAATCAAAGTTTTACATGCAACCTCTATAGCTAGAATTTTTATTTAACATAAAAGGTCAGTGTTAATCTTCATCATCTTACCTTTGTTTCAGGCATGCCCAGTATGCGATGTCGAGGTTTTTGGCTCTTGAGTGGATGCACATGAGAGCTGCAGGTGAGTAATGGCTGCAGTATCTGCAGACGAGTGACATCCCTTGTGCCATTTCTGCTGCAGTATCTGTACATCACAAACGGCTGCACTCCCCATGTTTGATTGCTCGTCGACTCATCTGCTCCGTTTACCGCACAGTTTTTGCCTCATTTGATCAACTCGGATGTTCCTCATGAATCGGATTTCCTGCTGCTCTCGCAATGGCAATCAAAGGCCAAGAAACTGTAGCTCTTCACATGGTCGATGCTGGTTCTTTCCACTGATTGATAGATATTTTTGATACTATTGGCCGTCAAAACTAAAGTATTGTAATCTCGGGCTACTAAAGTATTGTAACTAGACAGATTTCTCGAAAGATTTTGTCATATCTATTTCTCCTTCTTGTACGTTAAAAGCAGGAGCAGTGAGAAAGATTTGAACCATACATAGATTGACATGTAAGATTCTGATACTATGAGAAAAATACGACTAGATCCGATGTTTCTCACTGTCAAAAGCAACAACAGTTCGGTGCTCAGGACTATCAGCATTATTTTCAGGACCCACGAGGAATGAGTTCATATGATTTTGTCCTTTCCGATCGATCCAAAATATTTATTTCCTTCTCGATCGATTAGGGTTAAATATATTTATCACGATTCGATTTCATACGGCGAGTCACGTTTCATTTGGAAGTATTTCCGGCACACAGCAGATGACACTCAAAAAGTCTGAGCCGACGACTCCCTCCTCCATCACAAAGGTGAACAGCGTGCATCACGAACTCCACATTCAGGCAGCAGACAAAGACGTCGAGAGCGTTGCATCAGCCTAGCAGCAGGATGGAGTGGGACTACCGTCGTGAATACCACCGTGCCAAGACTGCGACTGCCAAAGACGTCTACTTGTGGCAACAGCGTAAGCGTCTTCTCTGACCAAGCAGACAGTTCAAAGTTCCCAGAGAGGATCTTCTGACCTTCTTCGGCACTCGTCCTCCTAAAGCAGCTGCTCAAGCTCGCACAACTACCTGCGATCAAAAAAATTATCGATCCCTAATACCAAGTCAACCTCCCACAACCACTAACCTTAATGATGACACGGGAACAGCTATGACCTGTCTAAGATACTTCACGCGTTCCGCTCGATTTCATGGACACGCATAAATCATTTACCCTGTCGTTTTCCAATCAGTGCAGCAGCGTCAGCTCGAAGAAAGTTTCCGCAGGACTGTGGATGCTGCCGTCAGTTCCTTGACAGACCCCAAGCTCGCTTCGGAGCAAGGCTTGTCGATCTATGATCGGGAAACGAATGCTAATGGCGACCTTCATGGAAGAGAGATATATATACATATGGAATGAACGAGTTCTGGATTGCTGACATGAGTATCGATGGATACTTGGGACTGACATATGGGACGATTGTTCTGTCCTTCTCCCCTGTTTGCGCCCTTACCTCTCTTTTCGGTATCTGTGCAGCGCCAGAGAGACTGCTGCTATCGCTCACTCGATTCACAAACGACAGGGAGGTAAAGGACTCCTGGAGCCCTTATTATGGCAACTCAATGCTGGTCCCTGCAGCTTGTGACCACCTTATAATTCAGATGCAGACAAGCAGCTCATCGTATGCTCCAGCTCGAACAAGAGGAGATTTATGGCAGCCACTCTGAGAGACGATAGTAAGACCCGTAGCCATCCCTATCCGTCCCGTCGACAAGCTCCGAGCAACCATCGTTTCGCCTTGCTGGTTTCAAGGTTGCAACAAGCTGTAACCATCTCCCACCACACGATGTCAAGCAAGGTTTGGCCGGCCACGTTCCATGGCGTCGAGGCACGGGACAACCCACTGCGTGGTCCTTCCATTGGAAAGCGATATTGCATATGTACGTATCCAAGCATGCGTGTTCGGGTACTCCCAGTCCGGTGCGCGAGCGTGTAGAAGAACATATGAGTTCCGGATATGAGCTGCCACCTGCTCATGGTTGTCGACCAATCCTTGTGTTCACGGTGGTTCCGTGGACAGAGACGCATGGCGTTGTCAGCGTTGGTGAGAGTGGCCTTTGCTCGGCTGGGTAGGGTTCTGGCGGTGGTGGTGGAACAGAATCTATTTATCCTCCGCTGAAGCTGAAACATTCTGTGTGCTGCATCCACCCTGGTCTCCGCGACAAATCCGACGTTGCCATCACATATTATTGCACGAGATACACATTTAGTGGAAATGTGTAATTCACATGGCACCAATCAACCTTTGGCCACAAGATGCACGAGAAGAGAAGCAAGCAAAAACAGGGGAGGAGAGAAAGCAGGGACTTTAGAGTTTCCTGCTTCTTCCCCGTTTACTACAAAGGAAACCTTCGATGCATCTATAAAGAGAGAGAGAGAGAGAGAGAGAGAGAGAGAGAGAGAGAGAGAGAGAGAGAGAGAGAGAGAGAGAGAGAGGCACTTTCCATGCACGAGGAAGCTCCGGAGCACCAGCCCAAAACTCCGCGCTTCCTTCTCCTCCACCGGCATGTGAGCTCTGATTAATCGAGACAGCTTGATTTGGTTTTGACTTTGCTGATGAATGCGATATGTTCCTCCTCCATGTTACCACCACATCATAGCACAGTCAGTATATTCCCATCATCACTGGGGAAGCTTCACGTGTGATCGCCAACTGGAAAGGAAGACATCAAAATGTGCTGGCAATGGGCTCGATATGTTTCCTTCACCTACCTGCAACTGAAACCTGTACCCCAATTCTGGTGTTATGCTTGGTCTGAGCCACACTTGACGATCGCAAGTGGTATCAGATCGAGTGGAGGAGGAGGCGGAGGTAGAATTTGACGGTGTCAAAATGTTGAAAGGCTGAAGGACGGGATTCCGCAACGTCTGGGTCGTGAGTGGGAAGTCTACATTGACAGCGGCTGCCATCTCTCGTCCGCGTGGTGTGCAGAGTAAGAAAGGTCAAAACGGCGATCTTAAACGCACGCTTCAAAACTCCATCGAATACCCACCAAAGAAAAGTCAAAACATACTCTCTGGAGTTCTTCATCCCTGGAAGCACAACCCGCTGTGAGCCCCGTACGCGGGTGCGCCGACGCTACCAAGAAAGCAGCAGAGGAACCGACCCGTTTTGGGCGTTGCTTGTTGCTCCCGTATTGGCCATCGATTGACGTGAAAGAGGTCGTCTCCCGCTATATATACCCCCTCACACCATGTCTCACTTCCCCATTGGCCCTTCTGCACCAAAATTAGAGGCATTCCGAGCCAAAATCCCTCTCCCACAGCTTATTCGCTGTGCCTTGCTGCTGTATGCAGGCCCGGCATCGTCTCCCTTGTCGCTCTACTCCAGAGACGAGACGACAAACATCGTCTATTAGCGTCTTCCCTTCTCCTTTTCTCAGCCTGCACGCAACAGTGTCCGTTTTGTTCCTCTCCTTGTAACGTGGTTGCATCAAACTAGTTAACGAGCCGACCATGTTCGTGCCTGACAACCCCAGCTCTGCTTCGCCGTACCGGTGCGACCACCACCATAATCCTCATGGCTTCCTCACAGTCCCCTTTGTCGTCGACGTCCAAAAGCCGCTGACCACCGTGCCGCCGGTCCTACAGCCGAAGCCCCCGAATTCCGTAACCTTGGCTCTTATAGAAGCCAAGTCCATTCTGAGCTTGGCCTTGCCGATGGTCCTCACCGGCCTGCTCCTCTACTCCCGGTCCATGATCTCCATGCTGTTTCTTGGTCGCCTCGGCGACCTGCCGCTCGCCGGAGGCGCCCTCGCCATCGGGTTCGCCAACATCACCGGTTATTCCGTCCTCTCGGGGCTCGCCATGGGCATGGAGCCCATATGCGGGCAGGCCTTCGGCGCGCAGCGCCACCGCCTCCTCGGCCTGGCGCTCCACCGCACCGTCCTCCTCCTCCTCTTCGCCTCCCTCCCCATCGCACTCCTCTGGTTCTACATCCGCCCCATCCTCCTCCTCCTCGGCCAAGACCCGGCGCTGGCCGCCGCCGCCAGCGCTTACCTCCACGCCTCCCTCCCCGACCTCCTCCTCCAGTCCTTCCTCCATCCCCTTCGCATCTACCTCCGCACCCAGTCCATCACTCTCCCTCTCACCGCATGCGCTGCGATCTCCGTCACCCTCCACCTGCCCATCAGTTACCTCTTGGTCTCCGTCCTTCGCCTCGGCATCGGCGGCGTGGCGCTAGCCTCTGTTTGGACCAACGTCAATCTCGTACTCTTCCTCGTAGCTTATATCTACCTCTCGGACCTCCACCGCAGCACCGGCGGGCTTTCCTTCTCCACCGAGTGCTTCGGAGAATGGAGACCCCTCCTCAACCTGGCCGTGCCCAGCTGCGTCTCTGTGTGCTTGGAGTGGTGGTGGTACGAGATCATGATCATCCTGTGCGGCCTTCTCCTGAACCCGCAGGCCACCGTTGCCTCCATGGGCATTCTCATCCAGACAACCTCTCTCATTTACATTTTCCCTTCCTCGCTCAGCTTCGGCGTCTCGACTCGTGTCGGCAACGAACTCGGTGCAAACAGACCCGACCGAGCAAGAAGAGCCGCCACCGTCGGCCTGTCATGCAGCTTCGTTCTCGGCCTCCTCGCCTTCTGCTTCTCCGTCTCGGTGCGCCACGCGTGGGCCACAATGTTCACCGCTGACTCAGCGATCCTCGGGCTCACCTCCTCCGTGCTGCCGATCCTCGGCTTGTGCGAGTTCGGGAATTGCCCGCAGACCACCGGATGCGGGGTGCTGCGAGGCAGCGCCCGGCCAAGAGTCGGCGCCAACGTGAACCTGGGTTCCTTCTACGCCGTCGGGATGCCGGTCGCCGTCGGGCTCGCATTTTTCACTGGGCTCGACTTCAAAGGGCTCTGGCTCGGGCTACTGGCGGCGCAGACCACATGCGTCCTGCTAATGCTCCTAGTCATCAAGAGTACCGATTGGAGCACGCAGGCGGAGCGGGCGCAGCAGCTCACCGGCGCGGCCAGCGGTGTAGTCGACGACGCATTGCCGTCGCCGCCGCAGAAGGGCATGCCCGTGGATCACGTCGATGAGACTGGTAGCCTGACTATAAAGATTGAGCAGCCAAGTTCGTAGCATGAAGCCCTCATTATTTTTGCACTTAGTTTCAATCCTTTGGGTTCACAGTTTTAGGACAAATACAAGCACAACATTTTTTCTTCTATTTTTCTGATTCATCTATTTCTTTTCTTTTCCGTCTTAATAATAGTGGGCGGATGGACTGTAAAATAATCGTATCAGGAAGGAAAGAATAATTTGGGTTGTGCTACGGCTTTCCCTTCTCCACTCTTGTCTATAGTGGGTAGATTGCGTGTTACGCCTTTGTGGATTCCGCCATCTGCTTCTTCTTCTCTTTTGTTACGGCTGCGTAAAGCTAGCCACAAGAATCCTGTCACTGGTCCTCCAACACGGCGGCTGGGTCCCAATTCCAACTCATTGTCGTTTCAGATCAACTCAGCTCATCCCACTCTTGACTTGTTACTCCTATATGCATACATTGCAAGTGTCAAATTGAGTTGAGTCCTAGGATTGTACTTGTGATGGGAGCACCCCATCCAGAGAGCATGTCGGCCATGCCGGCATTAGAATTTAAGGCTTCGGGACTCGGGTCAACTCCGACCCCAACTCCTCGTTCATACATAACCTTTGTTACAGGAGTACCTCACAGCCTTGCCCATCCACTTGACAGCAAAGTCAACCATAATTTTGGTTGGCTTTGACAGACAGTGAAGTCAGCCCCTTAAAAATCCCTTGAGATGATGCATCTGTTCGTGTTAATTTAAACACGTTCAACGCCATGCATCCGGATGCGTCAGCATCTGTAGGTACCAGTAATCGTATCGCTGCGTCTGCTGCTGGTTGTCTAATGCATAAAGTAGTGGTTTCTTGTGCAAGCCAGCTCCGCCCTCGACATGTAGAGCTAGCAGCGTAATGGTGATCTCTTCCGGCATGCAACGCATGGGATAGATCAATGGCGTAACGCATGACATCCAATCCGATTGGTCTCGTGAAGAGATTAATGGCGAAGAAGATGCATTCAACGCAGCCTAACCAATCATCGCCACAGTCAGGTCTCTATCCTACCTCATAGCACGTGGTCTTCTCTTCCATGGCGGCCATGCTTCAAGCTTCGCCGGGATTCTTCGTTACCGTGATATACTTCAATTATCCGAGGCTGAGTCACCGCTTGTGTCTAGCACGGTACTGATCTACCATGTATTCTGACCTCAAGCAACAGAATCTGGCAGCGATCCGTTGATTGTTTCCTGGATTCACTGTTGGGATCAATTCTGACAGCGACGCGGCTCTTCGGTTCTTTTTTATTAGGAACAAAAAGTCAGCAGCATTCAGGGTGGCGAGATCGTTACCGTGGAGATGCGCATTGCTACAGAACGGAGACCGCTGACTTATAATCGAGAGCTGACTTTTCCTTTATGTATCGAAGCAGATTCGGATCATAGTGTTTCTTTCGTAAGCGTCACAATGTCAACGCTGGCTTGCATGTGAACGATGTGCGATCATGTTGCTCGAAAACGAGTCATCGGCAGAGATGTCTATTACCAACAAATTGATCTTAAATCCGATCGACATCCTGTTCATGAACAGGAAATAATCGTGATGTGTCTCATAGTTTATGCAGTATATTAGATTGGCCATCGTCGTTGCAGCTACCAGAAGTCATTGCATGAGCAAAGGCCTCCACTGAAATGGTGAAATCGACTCCGATCCCTTGCAATGATCTCTCTACCAAAAACCTCGGAAACAGCCTTTAGGAAAGAATGGCAATCGCCGCACACACGAAGATTCTTCGTGATTCGAATCGGCGAGCCAGGAGCACTGCTTATCAAACCAAATGCAACAGCCAGCTTCTCACTGTGGAAGAACAGAGAGTGCTCTTTCTCTTCCTCTTCTATGTTAAAGAGGACATCCGTGGTGCTTGTGACATGGCCTGCTGCCTTAACCCTGTGCCACATCTCTTCCACCATCGTGTAGATTTGCTCTGTTCGGTGGTGAGATCTATCGCCTGCGACGAATTCTTGAACTGTCCCATTCAACTCGATCCAACTTATTCCCGGAGCTTTCTCGATTCCCTTGGCTCTCATCAGCTGCCTGACCTCCAAGGCCTCGTCCCACCTTCGAGCACCCGCATAAAGATTGGATAGCATCACGTATCGATCACAGATGTCAGGCTCCAAGTCGATGACGCGTTGACCGAGCCTCTCTGCAAGCTCGATATCTCCGGCAGCCCTACAAGCACCAATGAGACCTGCCCACATAACCACATTTGGTCTGATGGGCATGCTCTCTATGAATGCCAAAGCGTCCTGCAGCAGTCTCACCCTACAGAGCATATCCACCACACACCCAAAGTGCTCCATCCGTGGCCTGATCTGGTACACCTCCCTCATCATCCTGAAATATTTCAGGCCCTCGTCCACCAATCCTGCATGGCTGCATGCGGATAGCAGTCCTATGAAGGTGACGTCGTCGGGCATGATCCTCTCCTTGTTCATCCTCCCGAAAAGCTCCAGTGCACGTCGACCGTGTCCATGCATCGCTAGTCCGCCGATGACTGCATTCCAAGTGAAGACATTCCTTTCCCTCATCTCCTCGAAGACCTGCAGAGCAAATTCTAGACCCCCACATTTTGCATACATGTTCACCAGAGCAGTCTCGATCACAACATCACGGTTGACTCCTTGCCGGTCCATCAAGAGGTGAATGTATTTGCCTTGGTCCAGAGCTCCCATATGAGCACAAACAGACAGCATCGTCACCAGTATCACCTCGTCCGGCCTTACCTCGTTGCGCTGCATGCTTCCAAACAACGCCAACGCCTCCTGAAACGAGCCCGATTTTGCCAGACCCGATACCATGGTTGTCCATGTCAACAGATCTCTCTCCTCCATCTCATTGAAGAGACTCTGTGCCGACTCCAAGTCTCCGCACTTGCAATACATGTCCAGGATGGCGTTCCCCAAATTGAGGCTCTTCGTCACCAAACCGAGCTCATTCGCATACGAATGGAGCGATCGGCCTCTATCCAAATCACCAGATCCAGAGCAAGCCGACACCAGACTTATCAATGTGACCTCATCTGGTTTGATGCCCGTGTCTTTCATCCCCTCTAACAGATGCAGTGCCCGCTCGGAAAAGCCTTCAAGGACGTAACCTCTCATAATGACGTTAAATGACACGACATCTCTATGAGGGTTTCCGTCGAACAACTGGTGAGCGGCTCCGAAGCAGCCGCAACGGGTGTACATCTGAAGCAAAGCGTTGAGCACGTAGACGTCAGTGTCGAGCCCAGCCTTGACGGTCTCCCCGTGGAACCTCATCCCGTGCTCGAGCGCGCGCGAGCGGGCGCAGGCCGTGAGCACGAAGGGGTACGTATGGTGATCTGGCGCGACGCCGGCGCGGAGCATAAGGCGAAAGAAGGAGAGGGCGGCGGGCGGATCGGAGCCGCGGGCATGGCCGCGGATCATTGCGTTCCATAGGAAGAGGTCGGGAGGGCGCCGCAGCTGGGCGAAAACCCTGCGGGCGTAGCCGAGATTGCCGGAGGGGGAGACGGCAAGGAAGGAGATGAGCTTGCTGGCGCATCGTGGGTCATCGAGGAGGGCGGTGCGGAGGAGGAAGGTGTGGGCTTGCTTACATTTGGCGACGGAGGTGCAGTACTTGGAGAGGTGTTCGATGCATTGCGAGTATGGGATCATGGCACCATGAGCGGCGACTCGGCAGCCAACATATCTTCCATCGAGAGAACGGGTAAGGCAGCTTAACACGCGGACTCCACCCGACCCGATATCCGATTCCACCATCTCTAGTGGATTTAGGATTCGGATTTCAATTGCAGCTCCAATAACGAACCAGCCGCCCGTTAAGTCGCATCACGCGGATCCGGTAAGAGAAGAGAAATAGTTGAGCTTGGGCCTGGCTCCCGATTCGATCTTATAGCAAGGACGGGCCCCAGCTAAATTGCTTGATCATAGCACTTGGAAGGTGAACTGTTTAATTCTATATTCCATATTCTTTAACTGAGCAATTTGTGATGAATTGTTCTAATAAAAAAATTAAAGTTAAAACCTTTACGCTTTGAGACTCACCCGGTTTTTCTAAATCTATAAATTTAAGTCTTGTGATATCTATAAAAAATTAATTTTTATGGATAATTTTTTTATTTTTTTATTCGATTAGCACCTGATTAGCATCTCTTTTCCCTTTTTCCTAAAAATACAATACTACCCCTGGCTTTTATCCCATTGATCATTGCTTTTGTCCTATTGTGAGATCTCATCTCCCCTCCCCTTTTCGCATTCTTTTTCTTTCCTTTTTTTTTTTTTCCTTTCATCATTTTCGTCTTGTTATAAGGTTTCATCATTTTCATCTTCCCTTTCCTCTTCTTGCATCATTCCTATTAACCATTTCCTTCGTTTTAGCATGAGATATCAACATCCTTATTTTTCCTCTTCTTTTTTCCTATATCTTCCTTGTTGATTATTACCTCCATCTTATCTTGCCAATGTATCATTGTCATCATAATCTTGTCGTCATTCTCGCTCGTGCATTCTTACTCTCATCGTCCACACATCCGAGATATAAGATAATAATAGATTTTTAATTTTTTAATGAGAGTTGAACAAAGATAACTAGATAGTATTCCTCTTTGCAGTAAAACTTTTAATGCAAAAAAACATAATACCTTGATGGTGACCCTTATAATGAAGATTAGGTCCGATAAAAGTAAAACAAAAATAATAGATGATCGAAATTCAAGTATCTTCATGAGAGTGACCAATGAAGGTAGGAGTATATATATTGCATGAGCAATGTGAATATAGTCACAATGGCAAGAGGTAAATGTTATAATCGATGAGAATAATAAAATAAATAGAGAAGAGAGAGAAGGACGAAAGAAATCAAACGGAGAAGAGAGTCAAGGATGAATGAAAGAAAGGAAAAAACTAGGTGAGAGGTAAAACAAAAAAAAAAAGGGTGAGAGGCAAAAAGGTGACATCGTCCATATATAGGAAATTCGTTATATAGGAAATAAGAGACGTTTGATAAGGATAAATAAAAAAAATACTAATGTATATATATATATATAGTTTACCAAAATTTTATTGTGAAATAAAGAAATTAAATAAAAAGGGCATGAAAGAAGGCTCCGAAGACACAAGTCAGAGAGAGGGAGGGAGCGAGAGGCAGGTCCTCCACAGAAAGGGAATCATTGCCCTGCAAGAGGTTAACTCAACCCCGCCCACATTACTCCTCTCCGTTCCCCAACAAAATACCCGTTAGCCCTCGCTCTCTCCCGCACTCTCCTCTCACCAGCCACCGCCGGCCCCGCCCTCCTCCCGCTGGCGATACCCGTCGCCGCCGACGCAGTAGCAACGTCAGCAAAGCTCCTCAGGTGAGGCGCTTTCCTCCTCTCCTCCTACGCCTGCCCTTCCTCGAAACGGTACGATCTTCTCTCTTTCGTCCTCCAAGAAACGGCCATTGCTGGGCTCTACTTGATCACGGACCTCCCTTCCCTTCCTCCCCCGATGATCCCTCCCCTGCTGAAGGGCGCGTGAGCCCTCGACGGTTTCGGATTCTTGATACCGATGAAACAGCGGAAAAAGAGCGGTCTTGATGATGCACGGGCTGGCCCTGGCCGGGCGCTGAGGGAACGGGAGAAGGGGTCTAATGTTTCCGTCGCTGGTAGTCGCCCTGTAGAGTCCGAATCCCCGCAACCTAGGTCGGTGATTTCGAAGATGGAGAAGAAGGAGCGCAAGAGGAAATCATTACCCTCGGCTGGGGCAGGTGTCGGAGTATTGGATGAGGACGAGCAGCCGATTGGTTGTCTTTTCAAGCTCAAGAAGGCAAGGGTTGCGAACAAGGGTAAGCCCGCTTCCCCTGGAGCCAGGGCTGAAAACCCTAGGCATGACGAGAAGGCGGATTCCGGCGAGATGGACGATACATTAGCCAGTTTCAAGAAGAAGCTGAAGGGTCCAAAGAGGGGTAAAGCTGTTGGTGGTGCCGCATCCATAGGTGAAAAGAAATCCCTCCCGTTGGATGGGTTAGGCTTGTTGGAGAAGGTGGACAGCATGGGAGATGACAATGTGCAGTTAGGGCATCTAGGTAATCCCGGAAGCAGAAGATCCAGGAATGATTTAACCATGAAAGATGGGGCTAAAGGTGTCTCAGGTCTTCGCAGCAGCTCAGACGATTCTTCAGACGTGAGTTTGGGAGATTCATTATCAACTTTTGTCAAAAGGGTTCATCCGACTAAAAAAACAAAGGTGAAAGATAGAACTCCGAGTGCTGATGATGAATTGATGTGCGGAACTGGCATGGTTTCCAAAGATTTGGTTCCAAACCTTGAGAGATCTCCTCCTTTAAACAGTGGTCTGCCTTCAGTTTCTGATGGAGCACAATTGGAACTTGTCACCAAAAGTAGGGGTCCAAAGCCTCATGGTATAGTTACAGAGATGAAGATCAATAGTACACCAGATGCACATTTGGGTGGGAAATCTGATGATGAAATGTTGGTGAAAAAACAGACTTCTGCCTCCAGAAAAACTCTCTCTCGCTCATCTATGCCTCAAGAAGGTAGGATACCTACTTCAAAATCTTCCAAGTTGTTAAGTCATAGTTCAGGTGGAACTTTCAAACAATTACCCCGAAGTTCAACTCATGAGGCTTCTTCTATTTCTGGCCTTGAAGTTATGGAAAGTGCAAAATTTGATGCTTGTGGTGGTTCTGTTCTACATCAAAAGGGAAATTTAGGTAGCTGCGCACCGTCTTCATTTCATGTTTTGAGTTCTGAATCTGTTGAAGCAATGAAGGAGATGACTGTTTTACCAAAACAACAGTCAGAAAAATGTGTGGGAAATGACCATAAGATGAATCAAAGTCCTTATGAAACGTCTGACGAGAAGCTACCTCACCAGTTTAATGATAAGATAGCAAGGCAGGGGAACAGTCTCAAACATTTCACCAATGGGAGCACGGCTGTGGGTCTATCAACTTCTGACCATCTTTTTTCGATGATATGTAATGGGACTAGGATTAGACAGTGTTCTCATAGATCAAATGAATCACCAGCCAAGGATGGAAATAAACCTTCTGATGGTACTCATGGGTTATCAGTTCAAGGTTCATGTTCTGAACATGTGCTTAGGATGTCAGAAAAATGCAAGGAACATTGTAATGCTTTAAACGAAGTTATCACTGGGGTTTCTGAAGAAATTTGTTCTCTCAAATGGCAGAGGAAGGAAGTTGTGGGGGCTTTACATAATGATGCATCCATTGATTCATGCGATAAAAATTTAATTGAGGCTAAAATACTGAACTTAACTTCTGAGGAAGCTTTTGAAAGACCTTTTTATAATTGTGAGAAGATATCATCAGCGAAAGAAAGATTGCATGCAATAGAACCTGAAGGTCATGATGATCTATCATGGCCTTCCTCTGAGATTTCACCAAACATCAATTGCCAAAAGTGTCAGCTACATAATGACTGTAGGTTCCATCATGGTGTCAGGAGCAGCGGAGAATATGGTGGAACTTTGCCTTGTTTATGTTTCTCAAATTTTGGCGAGAAGGTAGAAAAAGTTGAAGCTGTTGTTGTCCATCCAGATCAATCGACAGATATTATGAGATCTTGTGATTCACAACTCTTACCTGCTAACATCTCATCTGATGAGAATCCTGAACCTGATGATGTCATACATCAATCATTGAGTGCAAACGTTCAGGGAGTTTCACTGGTAAATCACGTACTATATGATGCCTCCAAAGAGCCATCTTCCACCAAGAGTCGAGTTCCTTTTACCAATGAGGATCCTGACGTGATGAATTCTGAGACTAGATTCAATCAGACAGAAACTCATCAAACTGAACCATCTTCAGTATCCGAGTGTGACATTGTATATAACCAATCAACAATTTCCCGTGTGGTCCGTAATACAAAAATACATAGGCATGGTGACATGGCATATGAGGGAGATGCTGACTGGGAAGTTCTAATGCATGAGCAAGGACCTTTTGCAAACTTGTCTGCCACTAATGAAGACCAGTCTCTTAGACAAAGAGATAAGTCATCTGCACATTCCTTGGATGAAGTTTCTTATGATGGTTCAGTAGCAGTAGCAGCTGGGCTAAAAGCTCATGCTGTTGGTCCAATTGAGAAGATCAAATTTAGGGACATCTTAAAGCGTAGAGGTGCTCTTCAAGAATATTTGGATTGCAGGTAAGTTACATTTTCGTGAAAATGCACAGTTAATTTTCTTGATTTTTTAAATAGGAAATATTTTACTCAAAAGTTGATACTAAAGACATGATCAAAACCCTTTTTTGCTTTTAGCTTATGTGTTTTCTTATTTGTACACTTTGAAACTTGTTACATGTTTTAGTTTTATCTTTTTCTAAATCCTGGTTATTTTTAATGGTGGTTGAAACTTTTCATTCGACTTATGGAATTTCTGGTTTTTGATTGCTATTTTTTAAACTTAAATTAGACATCCTTGTTGCTTTGCATGTCAGGAACTTTATTCTAGGTTGTTGGAGTAAAGATGTGAAGCACATACTTCCTCTTATGAGCTGTGGTGTAACTGATGCTTCTTCGAAAGATGAATCATCACGTCAATCTCTCATTCGTGAGATCTATATGTTTCTTGATCAAAATGTAAGTTTTCCTATAGGAAGTAATTTATATTTTTCTTCATTTCCAAGTTAATATCATATTATCTAATAATGTTGATTGTTAACAAGTCATAGGTATCCTTCTTCAAGTATCACTGAAGTTGAATACCTGCAATTAAGTCTTAGTTATTTGGTTCCATGTAACAAACGAGAGTTTTTGATACTGATCTTTGTAGAATGTGTGTGGTCGTACTTCCTTTTTTTTCCTGAAGAGATTTTGTTTTTCAATAAGTAAGGTTTCTTGTAAATGATCTTGTATTTTGGGCCAAGCACTTCTGTGCTCAGGATACTCTGAAGTTTAATTTTTAAAGATTTGGTATGCTGTTCTTTTTTTTCATGACTTTAAGAATAGACATCCAGATTCTAACTAGTTTTCTGCAGGGTTACATTAATGCTGGAATTGCTTCAGAGCAATGCGTGCCAAGGCCATCTGTAAATGTGCAAGTTAAGGAACATGCTAATATAGAACTAGATTTGTCGCCAGCAGTTCTAATATGTGAAAGAGAACCACCCAAAACTTTAATGGCTGGGGATCCTGTGTGCTCAGATTTGGTCTGTAACTTAAGGAGTGGGTATGACAAATTTTCTCCATATGATGAAGGGGTGAGGTGCAATGATGCTCAGAAAGAAGACATTGCGGAAACATCTATTCCTTCTATGATTGATCCGCCATTTGATTGTGGATCAAAGACTGATGGTTCCTCACAGCACATAGAGGCTTTTTCTGATATGCACAATGTGACAAAAATGGTGAAAGAAAATGCTAAGATTCATTCATCTTTTGCACAATCTTTAGAGGTGAATAATAGTACCGAATCTGGTCTAAACATTCACAAGAGGATAATCATTGTTGGAGCTGGTCCTGCTGGCTTAACTGCAGCACGTCATTTGCATCGCCAAGGCTTTTCTATAACTGTTCTCGAGGCTCGAGATAGAGTTGGTGGTCGTGTATACACAGACCACTCATCACTTTCAGTTCCTGTTGATCTTGGTGCCAGCATTATCACTGGTGTAGAGGCTGATGTTGCAACTGAAAGAAGACCAGATCCATCATCCTTAATCTGTAACCAGTTGGGTCTTGAGTTAACTGTTTTGAACAGTGATTGTCCTCTTTATGATATAGTCACAGGTCTTAAAGTTCCAGCTGACTTAGATGAAGCTCTGGAAGCTGAATATAATAGTCTTCTTGATGACATGGTACTTCTTGTTCAACAAAATGGTGAGGGTGCAATGGAAATGTGTCTCGAGGATGGATTGGAATATGCCATTAGGAAGCGGCGCATGTCTAAGGCAACATCAGATTCTGTAGAATTCAATAAACTAAGTGTGGTTTATGATTCAGCAACAGTGGAAGCTTCTGTAAATTCCTCAGCTTCTAGATTGACAGATGGTGCTGACCACGATAATGAAACTAATATTTTGAGCCCCCTTGAGCGAAGAGTGATGGATTGGCACTTTGCGCATTTGGAGTATGGTTGTGCTGCATCACTTAAGGAAGTATCACTTCCTCACTGGAATCAAGATGATGTTTATGGAGGATTTGGTGGGCCCCACTGTATGATTAAAGGGGGTTACAGCACAGTTATAGAAAGTTTAGGCCTGGGACTTGATATTCAATTAAACAAAAATGTTACTGAGATCATCTATAACACCAATGAAATAAGTGGTGCCGGCCAAGGTGAAAACAAAGTCAAAGTTATTACATCGAGTGGTATGGAATATGTAGGGGATGCAGCCTTGATCACTGTTCCACTTGGTTGTCTGAAGGCAGAGACAATTAAGTTTTCTCCTGCCTTACCTGATTGGAAGCAGGCTTCTATCAAGAGGCTTGGCTTTGGTGTGCTAAATAAAGTTGTATTGGAGTTCTCTAAAGCTTTTTGGGATGAAAACGTAGACTACTTTGGGGCTACTGCAGAAGAAACAGATAAAAGGGGCCAATGTTTTATGTTTTGGAATGTGAAGAAGACAGTTGGGACACCTGTTCTTATAGCACTTGTAGTTGGAAAGGCAGCTAGACAAACTTTCAGCAAATCTGATCATGTGAACCATGCTTTGATGGTTCTTCGCAAACTTTTTGGTGAAGCTTCTGTACCAGATCCGATTGCGTCTGTTGTGACAAATTGGGGTATGGACCCATTCAGTAGGGGTGCTTACTCTTATGTTGCTGTTGGAGCATCTGGTGAAGACTACGATATTTTGGGAAGAACAGTTGCAAATTGTTTATTTTTTGCTGGTGAGGCAACCTGCAAGGAGCACCCTGATACTGTTGGTGGTGCCATGATGAGTGGTCTTCGAGAAGCAGTACGCATTATAGACATCTTAACTATTGGTAAGGATTACCTAGCAGAAGTAGAGGCAATGGAATCTACACTGAGACAGTCAGATAGTGAACGAAATGAAGTAAGAGACATGTCAAAGCGACTTGATGCATGCAAGCTTTCTAGTGTTCTTTGCAAAAGCTCTTCAGATGGCAAACATATATTGTCCACCAAGGAATCTTTATTGCAAGATTTGTTCTTTAGTGCAAAAACTACCTCTGGACGTCTTCATCTTGCTAAAGAATTATTGCGTCTACCTGTTGAATCTCTAAAATCTTTCACTGGGACCAAAGAAGGACTCAGCACACTCAACACTTGGATCCTTGTAAGATAATTCTGAAGTTATTTTTTTAATGTAATTTTACGTTTGTTAGAAGGTTAATTTTTTATTGACATGCTATGAGAAGCTATCATTTCTGAAAAATAGTGTTCACCTCTCCTTTTCAATACAGGATTCGTTGGGAAAAAATTCTACTCAGCTCTTGCGACATTGTGTTCGCCTGCTTGTTCTTGTATCAACTGATTTGGTTGCTGTTCGTTTATCTGGTATTCAATTTTCTAGTTCATGCTTTATTCGTTTTAAACCGCTTCACATTATTAATTTTCTTCTCATTATTTTAACATCAAAGTACCACTGCCTATATTCTGCCCGCCGCTTTTGAAGTTTGTTAGTTGGCTGTACCTATGCATCTTAGCTGATCATTTTTCCTTTGCTGATTGCAAATTTTATATGTGGCACGATTTCTTGCATGCCTAATCTCTTGTCAAGTTGGATGTATGATAAATAGTAAATGGTCTTTAGTTTTGTTTCTCTTTCTACTGAGCTGTAATTTGCATTCTTGAAACAGATTCAAATGGTCTAGCTCCTTTGCCAAGGTGACTATTTTCTTTTTAAGAGGATTGGCTGGTTATGACACATTGGGGTTAGCATAAAGTTGATATGTTGTGTTGTACAATGTTCTGTGTTGCAGTTAATTGGAATTTGGCATTTGTAGTCAGGGTGTTCTTTCTATTTAGTGGTGCATGATCTTGATATTGCATTGCCTGGAGTAGCCACCAGCTTGATCAAGTCCTTAATTATTTAAAATTTTATTTCATAGCTTAGGATCTCAGCCAAATAGGATACTTTGAGGAACTAATATATTATTTAAGTGCAATTTTTCATTAGTTATGTAGGAAGTGATTGTCTAGGTATACGCAAGAAATAATGACAAGATCTTCGTGCATAGACATTAGGTTTCACACTGGATGCAAGAATACTCTTCTCAACATATTCAAGTATGAATCTCACCTGGATTTGAGTCCAGCTCTAATCTCCTAGATAGACGCACCGGTACCTATGAGACACATGGGGTATACACTGGATGTGGGAGGAGTTAATTTGTATGCGGCAGAGGAAAGTAGGATTTGCCAGACGGTTTTGAAGTAGAGGCTGACTTTAATAGCAAGCAACATACTGGTTTCAAGGAAGAAAAAAAAAGGAGGCAATCTGAGAACGGGGTTAAAAATGAGTGCAGTACAGCAAGGACTGGAATTTGTTTGGCATCAATACCGACCCTAGGACGGACTATATGGTATTGGCAGTTTCCTGTACTGTATTTTTTTTCAAAATATATAACAAAAATGTTTCCAAAGTATCCTAGTAGCAAGCTTTCAAATACTAATCAGACAGGTATGTACCAATCAATAATTATTGGTTCAACCAAGGACCTGTCCTGGGCCATATAGGTCGGCATTAAATTTCTTTTCTTTTCAGTTATACCTGCTTGTTCTAGACTTGTGTACCACCCTATATACCAACACCATAATGATTTGATTGGTTGCTGAAACTGGTACCATCGAAATTTAAATCCTTGCCCGGAAGAATTCATTCTTTAGATCATTTTTAAAGAGAGAATTAATTTGTGGAAGTATTCACAAAATATGCAGTATCACATCAAACATGTGTCCAGTATGAATAAAACCAGAAATATGAAATATTTGTGATTTATAATGAAATTCAAAGTATTTGTGATTTGCAATCTATAACCCACAGAAAATCTTCTGATCTGGTCAACCATTGTTTGACTTTTTTTGGGGGGTCATTTTCATGCTATAATACTTTAGAAGTCCTAAGAGTAGTGTTGATTCTGAGATTGGAAGTTCTGTTTGTTGGTTTAGCAAGTCTAATGCATGCATTTAGTTCACAAGCATTACATTCTCTTGCCTTTTATATTTTTGTGAATCTGTTTAGCAACTTGTGCTACTATATTGTGACATATTTTACTATTATTTTTACGTGAATTGCATTGAGTCATTTTGGACTATATGTGATCCTCAGTCAGCAATATTGATCTTAAATACCAGGCATTTCCTCTTGTTGCAGGAATCGGAAGAACCATTAAAGATAAGGTATGTGTGCATACTAGTCGAGATATCCGTTCTGTCGCAAGTCAGCTGGTTGGCATGTGGATAGAAGTTTTCCGTAAGGAAAAGGCTGTAAATGGATTGAAGCTGCTGAGGCAAGCAACATGCTCAGAATCATCAAAAGTCAGATCTAAGGAACTCATATTAGGAAAGCCACATCTACGGATGACTACTGAAACATTGGAAAATAAATCTACTATTCAAGTTCCTTCATCTTCTGGAAGCCATTCACCATCTAAAGTAAACATTAAGAAACCTGAGATCCTGCCCACCAAGTTAGAATCCTCAGTATGCATAAAATCTGATGTTAGATCATTGCCTTCACAGAGTATTGTACACACAAAATCAAAGACAAAGGATAATTTAGTTGTATCTGAAGAAGCTGCAACCTTTGCTGGTGTAGAATCTGCACGTGCCGCTGCTCTTAAAGCTGTAGAGGTTTCTAACGGAACCTTGTTTAAGTTAACCTTTTTTCCTTTTGTTATTTCTCTGAGTGTTAATGCTCCTATTTGATGATCAGTTGCACTTGAATATAATTTCTGGTGGTTTGCTGTGCAGGCGTATGCAACTTCAGAAGCAGAGGTGCCATTGCGTGAGCTTCCCAAGATACCATCTTTTCATAAATTTGCAAGGCGTGAACACTGTGTGCAGTTGGATGAATTTGATGTAAGAAGGAAGTGGTCTGATGGCAATTTCGGACGGCAAGATTGTGTGTCAGAAATAGATTCAAGAAACTGCAGGGTTAGAAATTGGTCTATTGATGTCAGTGCTACTTGTCTTGACAATTCAAAAATGTCCGGTGATAACTATACTCAGTGCAGCTATTCAAATGAAGTACCATATGCTTCAAGTCTAAGGGAACATTCTGGAGAAAGTGGAGCAGTGGATAGTAGATTGACCAAAGCTTGGATTGATACGGATGCTGTTGGTAGTGGAGGTGTTAAGGATTCCCTTGCCATCGAGAGGTGGCAGTTACAAGCAATGGATGCAGATGCTGATTTTTATAGCAGCATTCATATAAGAGATGAAGAAGACTCCAATAACCTAGTGCTACCAGCTTTAAGGAATCAATGTCAGACTGGGGCAGATGCTGCCTTACAAGTAGCAGAAAACAAATCATCTGTAGAGCATCAGCAAAGAGGAGTGAACTATATTAAACAAGGTGTTGTGGATTATGTAGCTTCCCTACTGATGCCTCTGTACAGGACTAGGAAGATTGACAGAGAAGGTTATAAATCAATAATGAAGAGAACTGCAACCAAGGTGAACCCTTATTCTTTTTAGCCCATGAGCACTTGGGTCAGTACCTTATTTTTCTTAGCATTTTGCTTATATTAGCTGGACATATATTGAAATTTTTATATCGTCTATTGTTAATGCAACATCGCAAGGACAAGAGCTCTATCATGTCATTTTCTGGTGTCATCATTTTTGTATCATGATAACCATATCTTGATTTCTCTTTTGTTTGACATACAACAAAAGAAGTTATTTCTATTTAGCCTCTTGTTAATATTTGCAACCAAGGGGCCTGAATGTTTCAGTTATGAAATTCAATATTCAGAAATGTATTCTTATGTTTCTTGTATTTTGATATTGTCAGGTTGTGGAACAATGTACAGAAGAAGAAAAAAGAATGGCTATTTATGACTTTCTTGATTTTAGACGGAAGAACAAGGTTTGCTCAACTTCTCATATAGTGACTATCTCAATTGATTCTTGCAATCAGGCAAAAAGTTTTGACCTCTATCTAGCAACAATTTGGTTTTGGTTTTTTGACCAATGTAGCTACCCTTATTTTTATGCTGTTCTTCTATAATTTCATGTATACATTTGGGTTTCACATGTTGAATTTTCTTCCTGACTTGTTATAGATTTTCCTCTCTGGAAGAAGTTTATTAATCCTATTTAACTACATTGCACTTCTTGACTATTTAGTGGTTTGTGTTGTTGCAGATTAGATCTTTTGTGGACAAGTTGATTGAGAGGCACATGGCTATGAATCAAAGTGTGAAGTCGTGATGTTTCCAAGTGATGTAACAAAAGCTGGTCATATTCAAGAGAAAATCAATACTATAATTTGTTGACAGTAGTTCTTGACATTTGATAGTCTTTGACTAAAATTACATGTTTACTTGTTAAGAAAGCTCATGTCCTGTTTCTTATGGGTGTTGCGTTAAATGCTTTTTGGTTACATGTGACAAGTCAATATCTTATGTTTCTTTTGTGCTGTCAAATTGAAGCAGATAATGATAGATCTCTGTAAATTTGGAACTGAATGGAATGTCTCGTTATTCATTTGCCTTAGCTATTAATGCTGAACATGGCACAGACTTCGTTATTAATTTGCCTTAGCTATTAATGATGAACACGGAACAGACTTCTTGTCATCCTTTGTAATTTCTGTGGCATCTGGTTCATTGTGATCAAAGGTAGAAGGTTACATTCTGGCTGATTGTGGTTAGAAACTGGTGCTTTTTTTTTTTTCCAGGTTTGACATGACTTCTAATTGAGTCTATGTCTGCAATTGAATATTTGATGGGGGAGTTTGGATAAAATTTCAATTTAACCAGCATATTTTTAACGGCAAATTATAGTTTGCACAGCTGTGGTTTGTGGCCCGATTTCAATTTGCCCACCTGTAGTAAAGTGTATGACTTTGACCCACCTGTGCCATACTCCGTAAAACACATAACACTTCTAACTATTGGGCTTGTATCTGGTGCTGATGTGGGTTTGTTGTTATGCATATATGAGCATGACATCCAAGTGGGGACCATTAAAACCTTAATATGATTATATTTACATGGTGCTGATGTAGCACTATCATGACTCCTATATAGTGTTCACATGGCACACCTATAGCTCATGTGAATCCCAAATTTATGTCGTGTAGACATGATACATATATGGTGCCTAGTTGGACAGTATGGGAGTCATATGTCTTATATCAACCATTCTATATCCATGTCAGCACCACAACATTTTGGGGTACTATGTAGGTGTCAACATTTCAGTGAATTTAATTCAATTACTCATATGTCAAAATTTTTAAAAGAAGGAATCTATATCATATTCTTATTTTTCGGGTAATCGTTTTTAAATTTATTTTTAGCTATGGATTTGGTCTCATTAAAATTTGGTTTTAGAATGATTCCAGTTCTAAAATTTATCTTGTTATGATTATAAAGCTTGTCTTCTTTTAAAGAAGCTTGCTGAGAGTAAAGCATTTTCTTTAGAATCATAGTGGTTTTGGAACAACTTATGCAGTTTGTAAACTTTTTCCTGTTCATTTTTTTAATGTCCTGAATTTTAATCATGTTGTTTTGACATGATTTATTATAATTCTGTTTGTTAACATGAGTTGCTGTGCGGTTTGGTTCTCATGATATTGCCCTTGGTTTTCACTTATTTTTTCTTTCCTTGCTTAATTCAAATACTCTCTGTTGCTTGACTAGGCATTTTCTTCTCCTATGGAAGATGGACATCCTTCAAGACCTTATAACCTATCACCAGGTCTGTTGCTTCAAAACTGATGTGTAAGTGCATGATCTAGCAGTTGCTAATTTTTTTTTACTTCAGCTGCTGGGGGTGAAACTGTTTGAACCTCTTTTAGTTTCAAAGTAAAACTTATTAGTTCAGTTGGCTAAATTTCAGTGCATTGTGGTTTCTTTTATGCTTGGCTTTAGTTTTTATTTTATATCATAAATTTTAATATCTTACCAAGACATCTATATGGCTGGAACAGTGATTCTGCTTTAAACTAACTTGCAGTATTTGGTACTGGAAGTTCAGTTTCTGCTCTAATGTGTTTTTTTTATGGGCAAGTTATTTCTAACTTGTGTTGCACAATTTAGCCAGGACTTTTGCTAGCATTTATAGTTCTTTGTCAGTTTATCATTGTATACTGGTGTGGAAAGGTAGACAAAAGTAGAATCATGGCACTGTCAATGGCTAGCATGAAGTTTAGACATTGTTAACATCTATGATTGATTTTGTTGTTGCAGGAAGCTGGGCAAATGATAAGTTGATGGGCTGGTGAATTTGGATCACACTCTCAGGTAAGGTACGACAACAAGTTCCCGGTTATTTTACTCTTATTTTCATTTGCATTGCATGGTGACATGATTATTCATTTATCATTGAATACTATTGTGAAAGGGAGGATGAAAGAAGAAAAAACGTGGCAGTGGCCATGGCTAACATGAAGTTTAGACACTGTTAACATTTACAATGGGTTTTGTTGTTGCAGAAATCCAGGTCAATTATGAGTTAATGAGCTGGTTTAATCGGACCACACTCTTGTGAGACGCTACAATGAGTTCCAGGTTAGTCAACTCTAATTTTCATTTACACGTTGCACAGTGACATGATATTACTTTTTCATAGCTGTCTGATGTGTAATTGTGAGGCGTATCCGTAGACAAATAATTCCAAGATCTGCTTCTTTATGGCATACCATGTGTTAGAAGTACCAATGTTACAAGCCTTCCTCCTGGCACCTCACCATACACATTAAATGCTTATTCTTATGGCCGCAACTGTCCTTTGGTGAGTGTTACTGATGATTGTTGCTTGTGGCCTGCATCTCAGCTAACGATAGTGATAGTGAATGGTGTGAAGACATCAAGTAACTGAGCTTATATCCCCATAGATAAGGGCTTCTGGATGTGCCATAGCTTGCTTATTTACAAGTACTTGCACGAATGACTGTGAGATTATTTGAGCTGTATTTGCCGGTGCACCTTCAAGCATGCATGTTTTTCCGATCCACACGAATGCTCAGGATTTGCAGTGCTGTTATTCATGGGTTCACAGCCGCGAATCCCTAACTGAACAAAAATTATTGATGCATCTTTCTTTTGCACGTAGTAGTTGGTTTAAGAACTATTGGGTGTATCATGTATTTATTTACCTTTTATGTTGATGCATAATCTCATTATTTGTTTATCAGCTATTGCATGTATAGATTTAAATATAGGTCTAATACCAATTTGGTTCATAGAGATTTATTATGGTGAGTAATAGAAAAGAAAAGTGGATCTACTAATTATATTCATGTTATACTAGATATAATGGTGTGGTTTCTAGTGTAAAAACTATATGGAATATATAGCGTTTTCTATTAGTGTAGGATTATGTCAAGGATCAAAGTCAACTGTTTACCATTTTATGTTACTAATCGATAAACATACTGTATAGATAAACCTTTATGCCGTATTTTATTTGTTGATGATATTATCTTGATGGAAGTTTTAACTAAAATTAATTTGAAACTTAAGTTGTGACGACAAATACTGGAAACTAAAGTTTTTATATAAAATAAGATCAAGATTGAATATGTGAGATGTAATATTAGTAATAGTATAAGAAGAATTGATAATATTAGTTAAACTTATTATTCAACAATTTGAAGAAACCGATAGAGATATTGCTTATAAAGTAACCATATTAGGTGGTTGAAGGTTAGAATAGTGTTAGGACTTGTTTTGTGTGATCATTGGGTATTTTTTAGATTAAAAAGAAATTTCTAAGACAGATATTAGGGCAACAATGCTTTATGGATTTGATTGTGGGTGACTAAGAAATTATATATAAAAAAGTTTGCACTGTTGATATGAAAATGTTGAGATGAACATGTAAAATTACTAAAAAAGATAGAAAAGGATATTTTTACATGCATTTGTGAATAATTAGGTGTCGTTTTATGGTGGATAAAATGATAGAGAATCATTTAAAATGAAATGGATATATGTTACAAAGACTTGTAGAAGTAGTTAGAACATGTGAAACAATTGGTTCTATAAGTACGAGAAGAGGTAGATGGAGACTTAGGAATACTTTAATGGAAACTATAAATAAAATTTTAGATGTTATTAATTTAATAAAAGATATTATTTTGTATAGAGCTCAATGATGATAGAAGTTCTGCAACTGTCCCCAGATAGTTGGAACATTATAGCATACCCTTGTCGTTGTTGTTGATTAATACCAGTTTCAAGAATCCATTGGACCAGTAAGGTACTGTGCAACTGATTGGTAAATCAAGCTGTGTACCTTTCGCTGTCATCGAGTACAACAATAAAAAATTGTAAAAAGGAACATATGCATAGTGGTATCATATGTTCAAGCATCAATGCTTGGTCAGACCAGCAAATTCCGGTGGATATTTTTCCAGTCTAACCTGTACTTCTTTAAATCATGATTGCGTGCTTATTGCAGTTCTCCAGTGGTGACATTGTTAGGATAATTATTAGACTAAACTGGAAAAGAATTAGGCCTCTAAAAGGAATCAAGTGAAAAATATATACTAAGAAAAATTATAATTTTTTTGCTTGGTAATTGTGTGGGGATTGGTTTGTAATCTTTGAGATCCATGCAAGGATGAGGATGGTGGGGCTTTCTTCTCTCTTTGCTATACGAGATAGAAGCAGATGAGTCATCTCTTAGGCTCTGAGGCAATTTACTTAAATAGGTTAAAGCATATATCTTTAAGGTAGATTCCAGGAGAATGTTGGGGTATCTTATTACTAAATAATATAAAAGGGCAACCAATAGGAAATAAAAAGCTTAAAAGTCGATGAAGTTCACTTGTCCCTTGAAGTGCGTAAATTGCATGGAAGACCTTGGTAGGAAAAGGAATGGTCTTGGTGCTGTGTATGGCCTTGTGCTCATACAGGAAGTTTTGACAATCTCTTTTTTTCGTTTGTCTTTGTATTGCCTTTTCTTATGCTAGTAGTGAAACTGGCCACATGAAGCATCTTAAATGTCAGACAGTGGAAAGATCTGATTTTTTTTAGATCCCTGAATAAATAGTCATCTTGTTTTGGTCTTTCAATGACAGTATTTGCAAGCAGAAAATCTACTTGTTCATCTAACAAATATTTGTGCTTGAATTCAGCATGCTATTAGAAGTACTAACCAGTTTGGTCCAATCCAAGTAAACTTTTGCAGTAAGGTTGTTGCTTTAGGTCTCATCAATATGCTACATGTTGAGTGTTTTGGAAACTTCATCAAATAATTCTCTTGCTTTGGGCCTTATATCTGTAATTAACCATGTCTCTTATTTTAAGCTCTGCAAAGTTATTTAAATATCCTAACATTGTCACTGTTTTCCATGTGTTTGGTCACTTCTTGATTACTAATCAATATAATAGATTACTTGTTAGGAATTTTATATCTTTTGAAATGAAGATCAATCTGTAGAAACACTACCTCATATACAATTTAGCACCGAATGATCAAAGTTCAAATCATTTAATCTTTTGAGGTATACTAAGATACTGGAAGGCACACAATATGTTTATCTCAGTTAGGTAACAGTTTTTGTTTATTGCGGTTATTGATTTATTCCAAACTTTTAGGGCGTGTCCTCTGAACCGTACAACAAGAAAAACTATGAAGTCCCACCTATTTGAGGTTAGTACACGAGCTCCGTAAAAAATCATATCCTTATTTAAGAGTATTTAAATTTTTATCTGTAGATTCTAATAAAGTCCTTTTAGGTCTCTCTATCTTTTCTTGCAAAATTAGTAGTTTCACATCTTATAACTATGATAACTATAGGTTTCCCTGGCACACGTTCATACCATCTTAAATGGTGCTTACTCATCATAATAAATTGTTCATGAATATTCACGAATAAAAATAATTCTTTCTCATATTTCATACTAATTTCATATGGTCACCTCAACATTCTTATATCAACGACACAAACTTCCTAGTATTCCATACATGCACCTCATATACAATTTAACACCAAATGATCAAAGTTCAAATCATTTAATCTTTTGAGGTATACTAAGATACTGGAAGACACACAATATCTTTATCTCAGTTAGGTAACAGTTTTTGTTTATTGCGGTTATTGATTTATCCCAAACTTTTAGGGCGTGTCCTTTGAACCGTACAACAAGAAAAACTATGAAGTCCCACCTATTTGAGGTTAGTACACGAGCTCTGTAAAAAATCATATCCTTATTTAAGAGTATTTAAATTTTTATCTGTAGATTCTAAGAAAGTCCTTTTAGGTCTCTCTATCTTTTCTTGCAAAATTAGTAGTTTCACATCTTATAACTATGATATCTATAGGTTTCCCTGGCACACGTTCATACCATCTTAAATGGTGCTTACTCGTCATAATAAATTGTTCATGAATATTCACGAATAAAAATAATTCTTTCTCATATTTCATACTAATTTCATACGGTCACCTCAACATTCTTATATCAACGACACAAACTTCCTAGTATTCCATACATGCACCTCATATACAATTTAACACCAAATGATCAAAGTTCAAATCATTTAATCTTTTGAGGTATACTAAGATGCTGGAAGACACAATATCTTTATCTCAGTTAGGTAACAGTTTTTGTTTATTGCGGTTATTGATTTATCCCAAACTTTTAGGGCGTGTCCTTTGAACCGTACAACAAGAAAAACTATGAAGTCCCACCTATTTGAGGTTTGGACACAATTCCATAAAAAATCATATCCTTATTTAAGAGTATTTAAATTTTTATCCGTAGATTCTAAGAAAGTCCTTTTAGGTCTCTTTATCTTTTCTCGCAAAATTAGTAGTTCACATCTTATAACTATGATATCTATAGGTTTCCCTAGCACACATTCATACCATCTTAAATGGTGCTTACTCATCATAATAAATTGTTCATGAATATTCACGAATAAAAATAATTCTTTCTCATATTTCATACTAATTTCATACGGTCACCTCAACATTCTTATATCAACGACACAAACTTCCTAGTATTCGATACATGCACCTTAACATTCTTATTTCCACGACAAACTTTTTATATATATTGTCTCATAGTTCCTCAGCATTTAAATCTATAAAGCATCACATGATTAACAACTGTCCATTGCTGTTATAAACATAAAAGCACATGACTACAGGTAGTCTTTTTCTACTCGAGCCTAGTCTATTAACATTGTTGAGCACAAATCAATGACAAAAATGCTTAAGCTGAAGATAACAATTGTATATCCATCAGACTCTTATATGTCATTCTAAATCTTAGCGCCCCCACTTCTGATGTGGAACTAAACCGGGGTGTTACACTAGTATTAATAATTGTAAAACATCTTTATTTATGGTAGACTATTATTAGTAATCAATGGCCAAATTGAAATACAAGTCATTAGTTAGTCCCCGCAAAGAGCAAGGCGCAATTCTTTAGTATTGAGTGGGTAATTAAAATTGATGATCTAAGATTCAGAGCAATAAATTAAACATAATCATAGTAGATCATGAGTATTCTTGATTCAAATTCAATTGACATTAAATCTTTTTAACAATTTGTGCATAAGCATCAGTGCAATCTTCATTAACTAAATTGTCATAATTTCTTATCTAAGTTACGGAGTTCTTTTTGTTCATTGTCTACATTTGATTGGATTAAATGTATGAGTTTTGCCATTGTGATGGATAATAACAGAATTCATTTTGCCAGGCCTGATAATATGCCCAGACCTGTGGCCAATCCATTTGATCCCTTTTTACAAAATTGCAGTTTGACTATCATGTTGCATTTGAACAATTTATGTCAGTTTTTAACATTTGATGTAATAATGATAAAAAAGTAGCATTTGATCTTGTTATGACAAGTAATTTATATGTATATGGTCATTTTTGAACTCTTTTATATCGGTAAAGTTGTACTCGTAATCTCTTACACCATATATTAACTGCAACATTTCGGTTGAATATGTGTGGCCTTAAATTGGAAACTAGTCTATTTGTATGTCTGTAATTTACTGATAAATTAATCAATTCAGTCTTGTTTGGTACATTCAAGTGTGGTTCGTGCATTGACTTACCATGTTATTGCCCAATTCTCAATTTCGATGAGTATAGGAGAATATATGCAGGCAAATTAGCATCATTATCTTTCTTAATTTGAGCATAAGTGCTGTGGAGGCCTGCCAAAGGGTGAAAACCATGTTTGCATTTGAGATGGGAGTAATAGAAATATATGAAGAAAGATTCGTGATATGCAATCCCAATGCTGATACACGAATAACAGACAGGATTTCTTGGAATAAAATCAATGGTTGGTGTGTCTAAGGAGTTGTATTCACAATATTAATAGTTGGGGATTTAGAGGGGTGACATGCCACTTAATGACGTTTCCTGGAGTCTTGAGTTTTCTTAGAAAATTAGACCATCTTCTTTAGATGTTTTATCCTAGGATGGAAAGCTCTAAATTGTATGGTTTCTTTGTAAGTGGAGTTCTTTTGATCTTCAAGTTCATTTCGTCACTCTTGGTGTTAGATCAAAAGCAAAGACAATCATTTTTGTTGCCTTAGCCTGATTCTGTTCACGTGATCTACTTTTCTGTGCATATAATAATGCATCAACTTGTCAGCTTTTTTCTTCTGGCTAAAAAGTGTCTTTACCATCTTGAAAATTTTATTCAAGATTGTAGATATCTATACAGATACATGTGTGTCTAGCTTCTTAAAAATTCTTGGTGGTCTACCATCGGATTTTTACTGTTGATCTAAATAAAAATTTTGTTTTCTGACGATGGAATATCTCTAAGATTCAGCATTAGTTCATGAAATAACAAAGTGGGAAGAATGAAAAGGATTTGAGAACTAACAAGCAGGTAAAACGACAAGACTTGCTCCCTGTATCTAAGTACTGAAGTCCTTTACATATCTTTCGGATAGACATGGTGGACTTGTTGCAGGCTGATATATATTATAATGCAAGTTTTGTATCTTTCCGACAGTTTCTTTGCCCATTGGGTAAGACTCTTTACTTGTTTTATCACATGTAGTCCGTCATGGACATTGAGCACATAGAGATCCTTGCAGCTGTCAATGAAGAAGAAGGCTTAGTCTGGCTCAAATCAAGTTTTCTGGAGGGAAGATGCTTGGAATGTGTTGTTGTATTAATCCTATTTGCTTACTCTGTATGCATCAAATTGTGAACGCCGTTCCATTCACTTTGTCAGGTATCAGTTCTGGACTTCTTTTCAGCTTATATTTTAATGAAGGTGGTGTTGTATTTGTTCCATCTCTTTCCTGTCTAAAGCTGACATTTCTTCTTTATCGTTGATTGCAGTTACAATTAGGCTTCGATCTTGAACACCAGCCATCCTGAGATTGAGGCATCAAAGGCTATAATGCACCAAAGAGAACATGGCAGCACGGATCCACAAGGGTTAAACATCGTTTACAGACAAAACATGACAACTTTGGAAGCCTATCGGTGGACGAAGAAGACGTGGCTTAGTTGCTTCAGAAACGGTGAACGACACAAGACACCCAATGTGTCTCCTTCATTTCCCCCTCCCCCTCTGCCACAGGCCCGACCAGCACCCTAAAGTCTTCATCTCTCTGTCCTGCAAATCCAAAGAAAGGGAGAAGCATGAAGAATGAGATCTAGCTTTACAAAAGAACAAATGTTCAGTGTCACTATCAAGCTGCGTCGGGCATCGAATCTGTGAATTTTAGCTGACTTTTTTCTTCAGTGGTTTGTTCTTTCTTGGCTGGATGCCCCCTCTGGAGAACGAGAGATAATCCAACCGGTCGCCCTCCAAATGCTCTTTGGAAGATTAGAACTGTATCTTTTCTGAGATTATTTTGGCGAATAATTCTCCATTGCAGTCAAGAAAACAAGGAATCGTTTCGTTTCATTCTGTGGGCTGATGGATGCTAAATTATAAACCCAGCCTTCTCGCTATGCTGCTTCTCTCTCTAAACCCTTATGCTTTGTTTATCATTCTTCTTTTATATTGTTTTTACCGTCATCTTCCATCTCTTCATCTTTTTCCATCCTCTCTACTGCTCCAGGTCCATATACATCTGCTCTGCTCTATTAGATGTGAGAATGGAGACCTCTCAATTGTTTTACGTGCAGGTGTTCCTTGTTTTCTTCCAGCTTGGATTTAGTAATACGGGTGGGAGATTCTCTAACTGACGAAGAAAGCAGTTCACAAGCAAAGTTCGACGAACCAGCGGATGCACGTCGAAGGGAAGAACTCATCGCTTCCTCACCTCTTGTTGTCGCCAGTCCGTCGTTGCTGCGGCGGCGGCAGGCCGGCGGCTCGACCTCGGCGTGGTTAGGCTTCGCGACAAGGAGGCCGGCACGTAGAAGTTGAGCAGCACGCCGTCGCTGCTGCTTCCGAAGCTACTCCTGCTGCTGCTTCGCTTCTTCTTCCTCCTCCTCCTCTCTTTACCGACGACACTGGCCCGATTCAGCTGCCCTTCATGCAAAGACGCGCCCTTGTTCGCCACGGGATCACCGGCAACCCCCGTTCCTTTCTCCACAAGATCGGTGAGGGAGAGCTCGAACTCGGATTCCGGGAGATCGTGCAGGAGGCGCAGAAGCTCTTCTCGACTCTTGGCTATCTCCAGCCCTCGTTCGGACAGAGGAGCTTCCACAAAGCCTTCCATCTTCTTAGCAGGGAACCCGACAGCTGCGGCGCCGATCGGATCGGCGGCCTCGGGCATGGGCATGGGCAAGGGTATGGTTTTGAACAAGAGTCGGTCGGTCGTGTGTGTTGGGTTTCTCTTTATGTATAGGTTATGTAGCCGCCGTTGGACGGAGACCAATCGATGGTTCGCGCAATATACGGACACTGGTGGATTTGACTACGAATCCATGGGACCTGATCCAGCAGCTACAATTCCATGTGGGACGGATCTATCGAGAGAGAGGAAAATCTAGTCTGTCTGCATCATCATCAACACAATAATCGATTTGGTGGGAGATGGTACAGTGTTCAGTGCTGCTGTTGTGATGGTCGACCGCTCTTTGTTGTGGTATGTTTACCTGGGACGAGCAGTCCAAGCGTCCCTGCAACCTTAAAGACAAAGCTAGTCTGCCATCATCCCATTCTGTGGAAGGGCCCAGAAGACGGACATAGGAGCCCCTCATCTCTTCGGTCCTGTCTTCCACCAGCACAAAGCTAAGGTACGAGTGCTCCATGTGAGATTCTTTACATGGTTTACTCCAGAAACACAAAAGGAAAGCCAAATAAAGAAAAAGAGACCTCTGAAGTGAAGACCGGAGACATTGATTTCCGAGTAAAAAGCTTGCAGAATGGCGAGAGTTACCGAACGAAACACCACTCACTCCAAGGCGGTGCCTGCCTTGATGTTCGAGGATACGATGGGATTTCTCTTGCTTATACAAAGCAAAGCTGACATACAAGATCTCGTACACAACTCGCTTGCTTACTTCGAGATAGATAGCCTGTGTACTGCCACTCTGGCTGCTACCATCCATGCGCCTGGAATAGGAATTTGATGCAGCAGCCAGCGCCTTGGATTCCCAGCATATTAGACCTCCATAGGGTGCGGCATTTGGATGTTTCCAAGATTAGATGATGTCCTCTCTCTCTCTCTCTCTCTCTCTCTCTCTCTCTCTCTCTGTGGTAAAGCGGGTTAGGTTAGGTTGCTTGGTTACCAAGTCTGTCTCCAAATCTTGGCTTCCCTACTCCATCCATGACCGAGAAGATCCGGAAAAGGGACTCCAAAATCTTGAGTAAAGCTTAATCTTTGAGCTCCAGCTCCACATCCTCTGCCTATATATCCCTATCACCTACCGACATAAATGACAGCAGATGCTCGATTCATACCAATTTACCCCTCACGACCAATCCAACATCCGGAAGTCGCCCCACCGAAGACTAGCACAAGACATCATCATCGGTTATGTATTTTGCTGGGTATGTGGAAAACAATATCAAATGCCTGTTTACTAGGCATCAATAGGACTTGTGGACATTCCAAACATATCAAATCTTTCTTTTCATTTTTGTTACTCAAAACAAACTAGCCATAACATTTTTTGTATTTATTGAAATGGAGATGCTAGTTGTTCGAAATACCATAGGAGGACTAATTTTACACTTCCCTTTAAGAGAAAAAATATATATGAGAGTTTATCCAAATAATATACAAGACAACGTTCCATGTACAAGGAATCATATGGTCACATCAATGAGCAGCAGCTACAATTTGGGTTACTAGATGGAGGTTTCAGAATGGAATAGTTAATCAAACATTACTCCCTCCATTTTTCTCAAGCTTCTCATATGATTTTCTTGATACCTGCTAAGACGTTGTGTATCATGCATTGTCCAAAATGAAAAATTCCAAATAGCTAAACTTGAAGATGTCTATCCTAATCAACCAAAGGTGAGATATGATCCCGAATATTAACACACTCATCAACAAGGTTGGTGAAGATAAGCCGACTTCCTAACCACCGCCCATATATAATCATAAAATACAGGTTGAAAGACTTACTATGATCACAAAGATTTCACCCACAAACAAAAAATAACATCACTCAATCAACTACAGTACATTTTAACTTTAATCAACTATATGGAATGTTATATATAGAGAGAGACGGTGTGTGTGTGTTTGTAAGTGAGAGACAGAGACAGAAAGAAAGAGAGAGAGAGAGAGAGAGAGAGAGAGAGAGAGACATCCTAGAAACATTAATGTCCAATACAGTTTTTTACTTAGTTGATGAAAGAAATATCATTGAAATTCAGATAAATTTATCAATAGATATCAGATGAGACTTCATCCATGGCAATGAGAAACTCAAGATGCTAAAAACACATAATCAGACTATTCCACGAGGCTAAACTTAACAGACCTTAGCAAAACAAAAAGAGAAAAAGACTGGTAGACCAGATCCATGAAGATCCACATCCAATCATTTAAATGAATTCTATGGGAATTCCAAATGAACACTGAAATGATGAAGGTTGTAAAGAACGCAAGGTGATCCTAGTTTAAAAGTATAAATAGTGCACACTTCATACTTCAAAAAGCAAACCAAACAATATAATATTTCACTTACTCGATATGAAGACGGTGAGTTCTGCCCAAGAACTATGTGACGAGCAGGGGAACTTGGCAACGACTTCCCAGGAGAATTTAAAATGGTTGGTGTTGAACCAGGAACTTGAGCATACTGAGAAACAGGTGATCGTAATACAGAAGCATCATGATAGGGAGACAGTGGAGAAGCAGATGGAGTTCGTCGTGGAAACTGAGAGATAGTTACAGTTCCAGAGGATCGTGGTGATGACCTTTGTGTAGGTAACATGTTTATCTTAATCCTGCAGATCATTTGACCCATTAATTTCTCTAACACAACCTGAAAAGTAGTAGAATAGAGAACTAGCAAACTTTCACATACTTGTTGTGGACATCAACATACTCATCCGTCTCATCCAATATTTCTTCCTACAAAAACAATTCAGAGGCAATTAATTAGCTGTTGCATGCGTAATTGAGACATGTATTAAAAAAGAAGAAGCACAAGCTGAAAGTTATATGCTAATTCAGAAAAGTTTATTGGATACGGTAACCACAGCCAACTCTATGTTTTACAACATGAAGTTGTACAATCATGCAGGAAACTCTAGCTGGCTGTAGTGAAATGTAGATGCACTAAAAAAATTCATGTCTAAGTTGGTAGAAAGAATAATACAAAAAGTTGAAGTATTTATACTAGAAATTAACTTTTGTCTTCATAAAATGGTCATAAACCTCTTTCTACTTTCAATTTGTGAAGAGTTTAATCTTAAGATGCAATACGCAAGTCATTCTCATTTTAAAAATTCTAATCAATTCTATAGGTTGTTCACGTCCAAGAAATTTCCATGTTTCATAACACAATGCAAAACAAAACCACAAAAAAGAAAAGGTTCCTGTTAAATATCAGTAATACCCAAAATCTGCCATTACTTGACTGAAAAATGATGAAACGACTTTAACGAAGTCCCTCCAAAGTTCCTACTGAAATTATGATTCATTAATAACAAGGTCCAGGGCAAACATAAATGGCCTTTACGGCACTCTATTACTTCATTTTGCAGCATTGATTCACTTCGACAATCCATTAGCTAATTGTAATTGCACAAGGATATACCAAAGTTATTTATAACACTATGAGGGTAAAATTGAACTTCTACTGTGTAGTTGAAAAAAGAATGTGCTAATAAACCAGATAGAACAGCATTAATATCAAAACAAAAGTTATTTACTGTACAATCTTTAATTGGTACAATTTATGAAAAATTTGCTGCCATATACGATTACAATTTCTATAAATCTAATCTAGATTTACATGCATCATACTTATTTGCCTCAAGACGCATTATGGTCAGAATGGAAACAGATCAGATCTGAAAGCTTGAAAAGGACATTCTACCTCCTCTAGTGTCTAATGGTGCAGATAGGACACTACTAACGTTTGAAACCGTCAACGGCTGTTTTGTCACTTGTCTCTCCTGACTGTGGAACTTGAATTAGGTATAACCTCAATGTGAACCAGACCTTGACCCTATCCACTCAGGGATTTGCACCAACTAAGCCAGATATATAATGAATCTTTGATTTGGTAAATCTGACGAGCTATGACCCAGATTACAACGTGTTACTTAGAAACTATAACTTCAAAATTTAGGTTGACATATAATAAAAAGAGGAAGTGACATATCCCTTATTCCTCAACAGTGTACCCAGACTTTTCTTTGTTTTGTTAAGGCTTACGCTATAAGTTCAAGCACTAACAAGCACATAAAAAGTATATAAAATTATTTGCTGAAAATAATGCCGTAATCATGAGAAAAGATGGATCTCTATCCATTACAAAAGCTATTGACATACTAATACGAAGCTCAGCAAACAAAGCATAATTTGATTATGAACAGAATAACAATTTATGCACTCAGCTATTCAGGTAGTCAAGAAGAAAGATTGTATCCGAGACCTATGCACATTAACATACATCCAATCAAGTAAAGAACATACTAATGAGGGATAGTTAACCGTTAGAAAATATATCCACTAAAAGATTCTCCACCTGTAGCAGTTCCTCCATAACATCTTCCATTGTTATAATTCCAACTACTTCTTCATCTAACGAATAGCTCGGGAGCATATCTGAATTGACATCAAGGATATTATCGTGCCGCCCTCGTTCTGACTTCTTGATCTGTGAGCGTGAGTCTCCATGTTTCTCCATGTTGCTTCTCTTCACAGGACTGTGAAATCCTTGAATACTACTACTCGCAGGGGATCCATTTGCAGTGCTATTCAAATGCTCAGCCATAAAAGACTGAGATCCATCTCCTGGAAAATCATGAATCACTACCTTGGATTATGCAAATTGCACTTTTTTCTATATATGCAAGTTCTTTAACGTATTGATCTGATGTTTAATGCTTCAGAAAAAAGATTAATCATCAAACAAAAGATCAGAATAAGATGATGCCATAGTGTATACGAGGAATACCATGGACTTCATTGTGGTTCCTACTCTGGTTCATTCTGTTCTCTGACATGCTGGTCTTGCTCTTTTCAATCAGTGTGTCATTGTCTTTTATGTGTTTAACAACCACAGACATGTGACTGTGGCCTTTCTGGAATTCATTTAGCATATCATAGAGAGGAAGGTCATCATAGACCCTGGTAAAACCAAAGTAGCATCACAAATATATAGAAGCATGACTTAGAGACAGAGTTCAAAAGCAGAAAAAGAACTAAGTGCAGCAATACACACAAAAATATATTTATTTCCATACGAAAATTATATACCAAATGTGACTGTATCAGGAAAGAAAATTATTTTGTAATGCATTTAAAAAATAAAAGATATACAATAAGAATGGTATCATAACAATCTGTTGATGCATCTGTACATTCATATTCATATAAATATAATCTACTTTGCATCTTCTATCCCATGTGATTGTCTCCATTATATCACCGTAACTTCAAAATGGTTTGAAATTTTGCAGTATCATGGAATGCATGAATTGTACCATACCAGTCTTAACTGGTTTGAAATTTTTAGTCTGGAGGTAGGATGTGAATGTAGATATTATCTGTAAAATGTTGAGCACCAAAATGGTAGAAAATGTAAAAATAGCACCTCTAGATCTAACTCCATTAACTTAATATGAAGACTAAATGCTCAGTAATAAATAGTGTTCTGTAATTACGTTATAACTATTTCATAATTAAGTCCTCAGTTTCCTTATTTAATACATAGTGTTCTGTAGTTAACTCCTAACTGTTCCATAATTAAGTCAGTTTCCTCATTTACAGCGAGGAGCTTTTTGATCCAATACATTATAGCAGTGCCAGAGGACATCACAAACTACTTAGGTAGACCCTCGACTGAAATCTGTTAATTCCAAAATAAACTACATCATGGACCATTTTGCACAACGAGTTTGTAGAAGTGGTCCAGATCTTACCACCATGCAATATGCAACCAACAATTACTTTCAGTTGTCATATGTAATCACTTGACATCTTGATTGTACAACTTCCATAGCAAATCCTCAAAAGAATAAAAATGATGTATATAATCATGACAAATGTTTTTTTTTTTTTTGTTTAGTGCATTGTATGAGCAAAATACACGTAAATGTTGTTAACGGGCACAAAAAGAACCCTGACTATTTTACAGAAACAAAGGAAGGATGTTCTTCCCTGCTTTTTCTACCCATAAAAAATGGCTTACTGCAGCACCTCCTAAAAAGAAAGGAATGATGGAATTTCTCATGATAAATATTTGCCATTTTCTTAACTTACTGTTGCTTGGCTACGATTCTCTAGATGACACAGTTCATAAACACTTTTTCTATTTTATTTACACATGCTTAAGTGAAGAAACATCTAACACGCTTGTATGCTTATTTTTATATTTACATTTTACATGTTAACCATGACTAACATGTAAATTTCTCAAGATAAATATTTGCCATTTTCTTAACTTATGGTTACTTGGCTTCGATTCTCCAAATGCCATGGTTCATAAATACCTTTTCTATTTTATCTACACATGCTTAAGTGAAGAAACACTTAACGTGCTTGTATGCTTATTTTTATAATTACCTTTTACATGTTATCAATGACTATGATTGTTGTTTGACTTGTATAGATGTAAAACATGAGCAGATGGAATGAAGCCAATTAATGTGTCCAAGCTTCATCATTTAGTAAAGTTCAGAAAACTTGAGCCACATGCCACATCTACATACACTAATATCTCCGTGATATACATCTTTGAAACATAGATCAGGGCATACCTAGGAATTTTTCTTATAGTAACATTTCTAATAGGAACTTCATCTTCGGGGCGGCAAGTTATCAAATTCTTAACCTGAGAAGAATCAAGTTGTTGTAAACAAAAGAATCTTGAGCAGGTTAATGTAGGAATAAAAGAACACATTACTGATTCTGACAATAGCCGTTGAAATTGCAGTACTACTCAGAAGAAAATATCAGATCATTTCCATTACTTTCATAGATATCATCTCATTTATCTCCTTGCTGAATGAAAAAGTTAACTGTCCACTGTGACCTCCAACATATATGCATATGAAAATTGAATTTTTACATTATCTGTATAAAATATAAGCATGATCAATATCCGAGGAACCAACTAGTTATTTATGGTAAGCAACTGGCCATGTTAAGTCAGGATTAGTAAAGAGACAATAGTCTTCAAATTTTAGTTTCCTATAGAGGAATGTTTTTAACGACAATTGTTTTCATTTGGAAGTTGTGCTCCCAAGGAGATCCGTTTTATTCAAAAGCACCATGACGATAAAATGTTTTCTGTTGTACTACAATTAATAATCTTCTTATTTACATTAATGCTTTCTTTGGTATATAAGCACATGTGACTGCTGTTGAATGATCAGTCATTTTACATTAAATTTCAAGAGTGATCATGAAAATTCTTAACCCCAAGCATTGAAAGAATATCAAGATTGTTTGACTAACCAAAATAAGGCCAATAATGTTTGTTGGGCTGCCAGAGTAGATTGGTACACGACTATGTCCTTTGGACATGATTAAACCCAGAGTGTGCCTGACAAGAGATAAAGATTAACAATATTACATGAGCATCAATAGCTTGTTAATCAGTAGAACTACATACATGTCAAGTTTGGAGTTTATATCAAGTGAAAAGGTCTCTGATATTGTTGTCATTGCATCTTTTGTAGTCTTCTGTGTCAAGTCCAAAGCTCCAGTGATAATAGTAGTTTCATCATGAGTCAATTCGCCACCCTTGCCTGCCTGAAAACCAAGAAAAGACTATCATGTCTTTGCACAAGTTGCTTTATGGAATAGTTAATTCAGCATCTACAACAATTAATTTTGATGCATCCATCTGGTAGTATTTACAAACTCTAGTTTACAGGAAGCTAAAAGCTTCATAGTCAGAAAATTCAGATCTTATTATTTTCCTCAAAGCCCTTTCATAAGCAATGATAATGCACAACAAATTATCAACCTCATTTCCATGCATATCCACCAGTGTCTTCAATTCAGCTCTTCTCATAAGTGCAAAATGCCCCTTGCCCAGTAGCCAGTCCAGCAACTACACAAATCATATTAATTTTTCGATATGATAAGAAAAAAAAGGGAAGACAGCCGTTCCTTTTTTTCCCCTTTAACATGGGTTAAAAATTAAAAGAATTAATCAGCATAAACAAGCGAAAAAGCAAGAAGTGATTGCCTTGCTAATGGGGTAAGCCACCGGAAAGAAGATCAAAAGGAGCACGCGAACCAGTCCCGCGGTTTTAGCTCCCACGCTCAGCCCATATCGCGAACATACCGCTTGTGGTATTATCTAAGAGAAAACCAACATGCAAAAACCAAACCCAACTTGTATCTCACCAGTAATCTATTATTAAATTTATTTATTGCTACAGGAATCCGATTTCCTGGGGATCGCTCGCTAAGCAATTACCTCGCCGAAGGCCAGAATAAGGGTTACGGATATCAGGATGGCCCCCCACGCCGGAAGGAGCGCATCAAGAAATATCGGCAGCGCCTAAATAGAGATGGCATGAGAAGAAATCAGCGACACCAAGAAACCAACTTTCAACACACATGCGCTGGGACACAGAGAGAGGAGAGGAGCAGCAGAGACCTCCATGGCGAGGGAGTTGCCGATGAGCAGGGTGCAAAGCAGGAGGTGCTGATTCTTTACAACGGGAAGAATCTTGGCTGCGGAAGAAAATAGAAGAGGCACAGGGCGTAACAGAGATCAAGAAAGGGGGAGAAGGGAAAAGACAGAGAGAGGGAAGGGGGGGAAGACGCGGGGACGGGAACAGACCGGCGTTGAGCTGGTCCTTGGGTTTGCCAGCCTTGACGAGGACTTCGAGGTCGACGAGGCTGAGAGACATCAGGCCGAGCGTGAGACCGGACATGAGGCCGGCGAACATGACGAGACCGACACAGATCATAAGGTACACCCAGAACATCACAGAGCAGCACGGCTGGTCGCTCCCTCCCGACGCCATCCTGGCCTCCGCCTCCTCCTCCCACTCTACCCCGCCCCTGCACTACACTCACTATTAGTGCTCACGTCGCTCTTTCCTCCCTCGCTCTCCACCTAGCGGTCAATCAATTAAAGGAGAGTTTGCGCCGGACTTTTCCTTTGACTCCGCTCCCGGCTTTCACTTTCTTGAAAGGACGAGAGAGCGACCGGCGAAGACGTATCTTGGATCAATTACATACAAACATATCTCAAAATAATACAGCTTATGACGGCGTGCGTCAGCCTCGAATTTTGACCTGCGGGCTAGTCAAATTCAAATCAATCAACCATTTCCTTGATCCAATTAAATCGAACTCAAGTTAATCAGACCAAAAGGTTAAGCCCCAATCAAATCGCCTCCTTCACGTCCACGGTCACCGTCACCGAACCATGATGTCGTGTCATGGTAGGTATGGGTAGAGATGTGATGAAACAACAGCGTTGTTGCCCTTTTCCGATGTGCCAACAATTAGGTAGAAGGACGAGTGGTCGCCCCCTCCCTCCACTTGCCATTTGTTATGTTCTATTTGTCCGCATTGGGTGGTGCGTAAGCGGGCATGCATGCATATATTCGCATACATCGACAACGCAAACCATGGCATACATGCTCGATATCGTATGCGTCTTATTCTATGCGCACTGCCATCGGGAGTGGTTGAATCACGAAGTGGGCGCCGACCAAATCAACACGATATGGTTAATTTGACGTAAGTGATGAAAGTGAGAAGTCGGTTTCTTGGCAATATATCCTTCCTTGGGGAACTCCAGATAAAGCGAAAGCGGCCGATGGAGTCGTCGTCAGGAAATGAATCGCACTTGCTCTACTTGCATTGCGCCACATCCGCCACATGCCTCGACTTGGCAAGTGCGCGCGCGCGCGGGGGCGGGGGGTGGCGAGAGAGGCCAGGCGACATGGAGAATTCCAACTATTGGCCATAAAAGTCGCACCGTCCACCCGAGTTAGTGGTGTGATGGGAATTAAATAAGGGCATGAATGTGCAAAGCAGGGCATTATTCTTCTGGCACTGAGCCAGCTGGTGAGTAGCAGACGGCAGCGGGGCTTACGCAGCGAAGAGGACTGTTTCTGCCGCTTCTGCTCCCCATTGATTAATGGCTTTAAGATCGAACGAAACGACATGGTTGTTGCTTCGAATCGGAGGTATTATTGTGGCGCAGGTGGGGAGGACGAGGGTGTCTGCAGTGGAGATTGGATGTTGGTGTCCATCGGAGGGGAGCGATTCCTGGACATGACGCGAGCATGGCGACTGCAGGAATCGGACCTTTTTTGGTTGGTATTCATGACGATTAGTTTCGTTTGAATTGGGACACGTTAATTGGACTTGGAATGAGAATCTGGAAAAATACAGTATTCTAATGAGGTCTGACGAATTTGGATAAGAATTGGGTACAGTGTTTGTGTTTATTCAATACGTTTAAACTCGATTGAGATACCGGAATTTGGGAAAGGAAAGAAACGGAGGACTCGAGTCGAACGGAGAGCATGCGTCGTGGGAGGTAACGAAAGGCGGCCTCGCTTAAGGCCCATTACGTGTTTCTCTAAATACTAAACCTCAATATTTAAGGGTAAATTCTCAACAAAAAAACACACACCTTATTTTCAATTTTTTTCGATTAATTATTTTATTATTATAAATATATTTTTATTTTTTTAAAAAAATTATTCTTAGCTTCTGGCCGACATATCGTTGTTGTCATCTTTATTGGATAGACAACTCATTATTCATCTTATATAGGCTTTAGTAATCCATAGTTTATTATTATTATTTTTTAACTCTAAGTCTAACCAGAGGGTTGTAGTGGCTGTGAAAAATAAAAGAAAAAACTACAGAAAATTACAACAACAAGGTGATTCAAAAAGAGGAGAAAAATGATAAAAAAATCAAGAGAAAAAAAAGGAAAAAGATAAAAACAACATAAAGACTGTTCTCATTTATCCAAGCAGTATTCTCATATCAGGGTAGATTAGATATGCAGTGAGTTTTTATTGTGATTGCTTGGAAAGGTTTTGGATATTAAGCACAATGATGAAATCTTTGTGTCTTAGTTATTCTCTTGTGATTGTTGCTTGGGTTTTGGGTAAGAGACTTTGAGATTTGTACATTCATTATTCTTATAGTGAATTATCTCTAATTTGCCTTGTGGTTTTTGTCCTTCACGTTGGAAGGATTTTCTGTGTAAATCTTGGTGTTCTATTTGATTATAATTTCTGTTTAATTCCGTTGTGTTACGGCCTGTTAGTATTTATTCGTACACAAAAGTTCTTCCTTGTTTTTTATCCCATCAACTGGTATCAGAGCCAAATTTTGGTGATTTAATTTTTGTGTTTGAATATGAAGGCTGATAGTGTTTCTCACATGATTAACTTGAATGGAAATAATTAGATGATATGGAAACCAATAATTGAAGATATCTTGCATTGTAAAGATTTGTATGGATCTTTGCAAGAGGATAGTGTAAAACCCACACTGTGACAGATGATGAGTGAAAGAGGTTAGATCGAAAAATGATCAGGTTTATTCGATAGTGGCTCGATGATAGTGTTTTTCACCATGTTTCTATTGAAATAACTACATATTATCTTTGAAAAAAGTTGGAAGGTCTCTATGAAAGAAAAATAGCCGGCAACAAAGTTTTTTTGATTAGAAAACTTATGAACTTGAAATATAAAGAATGTGCTTATATTATTGAGCATTTGAATGAAATGTAGAGTATTACTAACCAGTTATCCTCTATGAAAATATCTTTTGCTGATGAGTTGTAGGCATTGTTACTTTTCAGTTCATTACTAGAAAGTTGTGAGACACTAGTAGTTTCCCTTAATAATTCTGTACTAGATTGTATTATCATAATGAGTCAAGTAACAAATAGTTTATTGAATTAAGAGTTGAGAAGAAAGAACTCAACAACATCTCATATTGATCCACAAGTACTTATCTTAGAGAACAGAGGAAGGTCAAATTCTAAAGATAAAAGCAGTTCATGTATGGGTAGAAGTAAGTCAAGATCAAAGAAAGATATTGTTTACTATAACTGTGTTGAGAAATGACATTATAAGAATCAATGTAAGCAACCTAATAAGAGCAAGGAAAAGGAAAAAGAAGTAGAGTCTATAGAGTCAAAAAAGAATACCACAACTATAGTGCACGATGATGATTATTTAATTTTGTCTCCTTCTGATGATATTTTTTCTTATGTGTGTTAGGATCTCGAGTGGATAATTGGGATAGGAACTTTTTATTATACTACATCACGGAAGGAGATCTTTGCTACTGTTAGGGGTATTAAGTATGACGTGACACCTGGTCCTGGGTCGTACACCCGGATGACGTCATCGCCCCTCCTGCGCTCCATTACTCCGATTTGATCGCCCGACGTCGCTTCTCCTCTGCATCGCCCCAGCTACCCGCCAAGTTGACCACGGCACCGGCTTGCGAGGTCAGGTCCGTACCCACCCGCAGACGTAACCGGAAGCATGCCATCCGCCCGACCTACTTAAGCCGAATGGGTAAGACAGGAGAGGGGGGACTGAAGAATGAGAGAAGAAACACCGAGAGAGGTGAGTAGACTCTGAACTATTCGATTATTGTGGGGATGAACCAGCACTCAGGAGGAGAAGGAGGAGGAGAAGAAGGGGGAGAAGGAGGAGAAGGAGGAGGAGGGGAAGAAGACTCTCTTAGCCACTCTCCCCCTCGCTGCATAGTAGCAGCCACTCTCCCCCTCGCTGCATGGCAGCAGTCGAGCTCCCATCGCTGCATGGCAGCGCTCGAGCTCCCCTCGCTGCATGGCGGCACCCGAGCTCCCACGCTGCATGGCAGCACCCGAGCTCCCATCGCTGCATGGCAGCAGCCGAGCTCCCTCACTGCATGGCAGCACCTGAGCTCCCTCGCTGCATGGCAGCAGCCGAGCTCCCATCGCTGCATGACAGCACCCGAGCTCCCATCGTTGCATGGCAGAACCGAGTTTCCATCACAGAGAGGCGCAGCATTGACCTCGAGACATCGGCAGCTGTTAGGGGTATTAAGTATGACGTGGCACCTGGTCTTGGGTCGTACTCCCGGATGACGTCATTGCCCCTCCTGCGCTCCATTAATCCCATGATTTGATCGCCCGACGTCGCCTCTCCTCTGCATCGCCCCAACTACCCACCCAGTTGACCACGGCACCCGCCTGCGAGGTCAGGCCCGTACGCCACCCGCAGACGCGGCCGGAAGCATGCCATCCGTCCGACCTATTTAAGCCGAATGGGTAAGACAGGCATGGAGGATGAACACTCTGAGAGGTGAGTAGACTCGAACACCCTGCCTCCATCTTCTGGGGAGCTCGGCCGACGGGCCAGGACTGACTTGAGCGTCGGAGGGGTCGGGCGGAGCATCCGACCCGCCTTTGCGCAGTCTCGTTCGACGGCCGAGCGTGCGGCCGCTTTCGGAGCGGGGCGGGAGGCGGGAGCAGAGCCATCGACGGGCCCGAACCGTACGAGTCGACCCCGGTTTCCGGATTCGCGCGCGCGCCGGGTCACGATAAAAGTTGTTTCCCAGTTGGCGCTAGAAGGAGGGCCTCTGAGTCTGCACTGCTCCGCCTTTAACGACACATGGGCGAAAGGTCTTGGTGGCACCTCGGCGGAGGTCCGCGGACCTCGAACCACGGAGGGCGATCCCGCGCGGCCGCGGTCGCTCTTGGAGTATATTTAGCGGCGGACTCTACCGCCGAGTCGGGTTCCCCGCTTCCTCCACCGTCACGGCGGAGGCTTTTGAGACCTTTCCCAGCAGTCGGACCAGCTCTTGTCGGCCGTCCTCCCCGCCTACTCCGAGGCGAGCCACCCTCAGGCGGAACCCCTTCCCGGCATCGGGGCATTCCCACCGGTACCATCTTCTGACCTCCGCGGGCGGGGCGGGCTCTTGCTGGGCGTCGCCCGGGCAGGCGGTGTCCTCGGTCGGACTTATTTGGGCTCAAATCCGTTCCATCGCGATGGGCGGGTGCAAAGGGCGTCGTCAAAGAAGAGGAAGTGTCCCCAGGAGTCCCGTTGCCCCGACATGCAGGGAATACCGGTGCCCTTGAACTTCCGTCTCCCCTCCATCGACCTTTATGATGGAGTCGGTGATCGGATCGTCGCGCGCTTCGGGCTCGGATATATGGAACCTCGGGCGCCTTGATGTGCGGGCGTTCCCCACCGCTGAAAGGATCCGCTCGCATTAGTGCAGCACACCTTAAAGCGGGGCGGTGACATCCTTTGAACAGCTCGCCAAGGACTTGAGCTCGTTTTTACGGCGTTTGCGACCAAAGCCTTCGCACTCCTCACGGGTTTGAAGCAAAGGAGGGCGAACCCCTCTCCACCGTGCGAAGGTTCACCACGGATGCAGGAGTTATCGGATGCTCACCCATCGTTATTGATGCGGCGTTTATGATGGGGCTGCGGCCGTCGAGTTTCTTTGGTCCTTGGTGGAAGCGACCCCGCGTCCATCGCGGAGATGTTTGTGGGCAAGTCAATATGTGGCGGAGGCACGGATGTCGGGAAGAAAGGAAGAGCGGCCAGGGGCATTCTACTCCATCCGATCGGGAGCGACTAGCGAGTCCCCACCGAGGGCGCCGGATGGGCACCCCGACCCATATATGCGCCAGCGCCACCTCCCCCTTGAGCAGCGTCTCGGGCGCAAATATTCCTCAGATAAAGGCGGGAATGCTCGGGCCGCCCGATGAAGGGGGCGAGCTGGCGATCATACGTATTGCGCTTCCATCGGCAAAGCGGACATGATACGGCGATGCCACGGTAGGCGGCAAATTGAGGCGATCCGAAGAGGTCACTTACATCAATACCTCCGGCGTCCACGGGAACCATCCACGCATCCGAAGGCCCTGTCGAGCAACACATCGGCGTAATCACGAGGGCCAGCGGAGGCATAGCGCGGGTCGAAGAGCTTACGCGGCCGTTGCGGCAGAATACCACCCTCCTCAGCAGATCACATTCCCCTCGGGGACATATGGGATGTGAGCATGATGATCTTGTGGTGGTGTCGGCCGAATAATAGCCATACAGTCAGAAGGATTATGGTGGACAACGGCGCTCGGTGACATCCTTTATTTGAGGCCTTTTGAAGTTAGGGTTGCGAAGGAAGCCACGAAGCCCCTTGCACTCGGCACTCCACGGCGACTCGATTCGCCACGGGGCGGTGACCCTACCATTGACTCTCGGGGATTCTCAGAAGGCAAAAACTCTGCTGGTGACTTTTACGGTGGTCGACCTCCCTCTGCGTACAAACGCCATCACAGGCGACCCACCCTCAGCGAGCTAAGGGCCATCATATCCACATACCATCGGACGTTGAAGTTCAGGCCGGTCTGGGTCGGGAGGTTGAGAGATCCTCGAAGTCGAGCGGTGTTACTTGGCGACCTCAGGTAGAGAAAAAGGCGAACGGCCCCTCGAAGACCCAGCGGGGCCTTGCGCGCCATCGAGCCGACAAACCCGGTTAATATTCATTGCAAGATCACCGTCCGATCGGACGGTCGGAATCGGCCGGACACGGATGATCAGGCCGCGCTCATCGACCTCCTCGAGAAAGCACGATGTCTTCGCTGGGCCGACCTCCGGGAATTGATTCGAAGTTTCTCAACACCATCGCACATTTCCCCGCGCTCGGTAAGGCGACCCGGCCTCGGTCCCTCGGCGCCAACGGCAAATGCAAATGGTCGGCGAGCTCTTGGCGTCGACTTCATTGAAGAAGTCGGTATCCTCGATGGTGTCAATGTAGTCCTCGTCAAGAAGCCTAATGGAAGTGGAGGATGTGTGTCGACTACACCGATCTAAATCGTGCTTGCGAAGATTGCTTCCCCTTGCCTAGGATCGACCAGTGATGACTCAACGCGAGTACGCGCTTCTCCTTCATGGGCGCCTACTCGGTTACAACGGATCGGATGGCCCGAGGATCGACAACATACGACCTTCCATAGCCCCAAGGAGCTTACTTCTACAAGGTCATGCGTTCGGACTAAAGCGGGCGCCACCTACCAAAGGATGGTGAACAAGGTGTTAAGCCCGGCAAATAGAGCGAAACATGGTATATGTTGGCGACATGATCGTGAAAAGTCGCCGAGCGCACCTTGGCGACTTGCGGGAAACCTTCTCTGTGAGAAGATATGGGATGCGCCTTAATCCGAAGTGCGTCTTGGCGTGACATCGGAAGTTCCTCGGATTCATCATACGAGAGAGGAATTGATGCCGAGAAGATCCGAGCTCTCACGACATGAGATCTCGAGAGCGATAAAGGAGCTTCAATGCCTTAACGGAAGGATAGCGGCTCTGTCGGTTTTTGTCCGGTCGGGAGATAAGTGCCTTCCTTTCTTGAGTCCTCAAAGATCCAAAGAACTTCCAATGGGCGAATGCGAGAAGCTTTCGCGGGCTGAAGCGGCACTTATCAGCTCCCCGCCTTATCTCGGTGTCTGCGCGGAAAAACTTACCCTCTACAGCGGCATCTCGGCATGCGGTGAGCTCGGTGCTAGTGAAAGAAGCCCCGGCGCAACATCCGGTTTACTACATCACCATGTGTTGCGGGCGCGCTACCCTCCATTGAAAGGTTGGCATTGGCACTTGTTCTAGCGGCTCGGAAGCTCGCCCCTACTTCAAGCCCATACGATTGAGGTAATGGTCGGTGGAGCTGCGTCTTCAGGTTCGACCTCGCTGCAAGCGAGACAGCCATCAAGGCCGGGCCTTGGCGATTTCATCTCGGAGTTGGCGGAAGCAGTGCGTTGAGCAAATCCACGAGGCCCACCTGCGTGGATGGGTCTTCGGCTCGAAGCGGCGGACTCATTCTAGAGGACCCGGCGGACACGCTTTGGCGTTCCCTCCGCGGTTTGAGGCCACAAACAATGAGGAATCTGGCGCTTTGGCGAGCCTCGTTTGGCGTAGAGATCAGCGGAGCGATCCATGTTCTCACGGATTCCCAACTCGTCGCCGAACAAGTTGGCGGAGAAGTATCGGAGCGAGATTCGACCATGTCCAAATACGACCAAGGTAAAGCCCAAACCTCTAACTTTCCTCGTTTCACTCTGTCCGGGGTGCCGGGTCCCAAAGCGGCGGCGGACCAGCTCGCGAAATTAGCCTCGGGGCGATCGGAGGAACATCCGAGTCGAAGAGCTCACACCGGTCGGTGGCCATCATGGAGATAGGGGACCCGGAGTCGACCACCCTCGTGGATTCGAAGTCTTTGAAGTATAAGCGCGATGGGATCACTGCGGATGAGGTCAAAACGGCGGCTCGAACCAGCGTGGTGCTGCGAGATTGGCGGCGGCTCTACAAAGGTCGTTTTCCATCCCCTACTGCGATGTTTAGATCGATGAGGCGGAAGTGATTCTCGCGAGGTCCACGGCGGGACTTGTGGGAGCACATGGGCGGCCGGGCCTTCAAAATCTGCGCGGGGCTGTGCGGCCTCGTTGCCAGGCGCCAAGGCTTTCGTGCGGCGGTGCGACACTGCCAGCGCCGGGCCGCGCTCGCGGCTCCCTGCGGTCGCTCACCTCCATGGATTGCGCTGGCCCTTCGCTCAATGGGAATGGACCTCTTGGGGCGTTCCCGTCCGGCAGTGGAGACATATCATCGTGGGGATAGATTATTTCACTAAGTGGGTGGAAGCGAGCCACGGCAACCATTACAGCGGGTCGAGCATTCGTATGGAAGAACATCGTGACCCGATTGGTCTGCCCAGCGTTATCATCGCGATCGCGGAACCCGGTCGCGGCTCGGTTTACGGAGTTACGACTTATCACATCGATTGAGGTTTAGCTCGGTGGCCCACCCGGACCAGCGGGCTCGTGAGGTGACCAGCCGATCTATCTGGATGGACTTAGGAAAAGGACTTTGGAAGCGTCGGTCGAGTGGAGCTCCGAACATCCTATGGTCTTTGCGGACTACCCGAAGGCGGCAGGCGAGTCCCCTACGACTGGCGTTCGGCGTGGAAGCGATCCTACCGGAGTTGGTCATTCCAACATTCGGGTGGAGAACTATGAGAATCCACCTCGGCCCGGGGAGTTGGTGGCCTGACTGCTAGAAGCGCGGGGCCAGCGCGCGCGTAAAGATCTTTGGCGTACAACGAGTGTTGCGGAAGTTATAACAGAAGGTGCGCCCTCGACCTCTCGGGATGGGAGACTAGTACGCGAGCGCGCGACCCGCCAACTCGAGGGCAAGCTTGCACCTAAGTGGGAAGGCCCCTACGCGTAATCAAAGTAGTCGCCAGGAGCGTTACTCGCGACTATGGCCGGCAGCAATTCGAGGACTGGAACGTCAGAACCTTAAAAGTACTTTGTTTAAGGCCAAGCGGAAGTAAGTCAATATAGACTCGGGCTATTGGAAAGAAGTCGGAGATTGTATTAAAGAAATTGTATTACCAAAGATTTGGATTACAAAGCGAGCCCCTAGAGGAAAGAAGGATTACAAAGGCAAGGAAGGCCCTCGAAAGAGAAAGGAAAATTCTTCAAGCCGCGCGGAAATGTCGTCGAAGGAACCTCGTAGGGCATGTCGATCCTCGGGGCATGAGGTGAAGGATCCTCCTCGACCGCCGAGCACGGAGGGCATGCTCGGGCGGGCGGGCAACCTTGTACCCATACTCGTATGATACCGGCGTCGGTCCGGCCGAGAGGAAGCCCTCCGACTTCTTATGCGCCTCGGCCTCCGGTCCCTCTCCGGCCGCTACCTTCGCGGCAAGAGCTTCTGGGCCTTCACCTCGGCCTCCTCGAAGTCGCTTGGCGGCCAACTCAGCCTCATCGGAGGCGGTTCTCGGCTTCCGTCGGAGCCTGCCGCCGCCTCCGTCGCGGCGCCTCGAGCTCGCGGTCGGTAGCGCCTTCGCGCCCGCCGCCGGCGTCCTGCTCGGCGGCAGCAACCGCCTCGGTCGGACCCGCTCGGGCCTCTTCAAGCGGTGCAACTCGAGTTGCGCTCGCCCGGACCGTCCAAGCGAGTCGTGCACGTCGATGAGTAGTGGAGATTCTGCATAAAGAAAGAGGCTGAAGTGATGAAGCGGCTCGGCCAGAAGATACACGCAAGGCGGTGCTTACCCACAACACTTGACTTAGCGATGGCGCTTAGAGGCGTGTATCCGTGCGTCGGGATGGGCGCCCGGAGTAGCTGGCGAGGCTCTCCCGACCACACCTTGTCCCCTGGGGACCATGCCCGCCGGGCCACGGAGGGTCGCTCGGCCGAAGGACCTCGCCCATCACTCGGAAAGGCGGTGATCCTTCCCGGCGTAACTCGGCATAAGTCCTTCATGGCTGGAGGCTGGCCCTTCGTCGTCCCAGGTGACCGGCCTCTCGAGGCGGGCGCCGTCGTTCGATCGTCTCGGCGGTGGAGCCACGGGCACCTCAGTCCACCACGTCCTTGGCCTTGGCCTCTTCTTGGGGCGCCCCTCCTCGGTGGCGCGTGAGCCACCCCGCCGCAGGAGCCGGAGCGAGAGAGGCGGACCTCTCGGGCACCGAGTCATGGAAGGACGCGAGTTCACCATCTCTGCGAGAACAAGGATGTGTTAGAAGCTAGAGTGCGGCGGCAAGCCTAAAGGCGAGACAACAACGCCTACCCGTGAGCGGACTTAGTCAGGCCTCGCACGCCACTTCTCAGGCATGTTGCGGATGGCTTGCGAGGAAGGGAGGATTACCCTAACGCTCGAGATGAGCACGCTCCTCGGCATTGAGTTTGAGGCGGTGTTATCAATGGTCGCCATGACCACGAACCCCAAAACCCAGTCCTTTTGGCCTTTGGGAAAAAGAAGCGCCTCTTCCACCCTTTGTTATTGGTGGGGCGCGCTAACCGGAACCACGTCGTGCGGCGAAGTATCCCGACCCCTTGAAAAGGCGGAAGCGGAGAGGAAGAGGTTGCGGGTCGGGCGATGTTGGCGTAATGGCATTCCCCGAAAGCCACGGATACCGCCAAGAGTTTGGAGTTATTTGTGGCGAGATCCGCCACGAGATATCTGAGGATACTATGGTTGGATGCGAGGAAAAGCGGCGGCCTCTAGGGCATCGTGGTCGGGGCAAAGCCCTTGAGGGCGGTCGGCCATTGTCGCCGGGGCGAAAGGCTGTATTCTTAGGATGCCGTGGCGCGCGGAGAATCCCACCATGCGCTCATCAGGTGGAATCCTGGTCGTGCGGCCACATTATGGCCTCTAGCGCGCGCCCACCTGAGGAAGAGGCGGAAGGAGGAGATAGGAGAGCGGCGACACGGGTTTTGGCGAGGAGGAGGAGGAAGAAGCGGAGGAGGAGGAGGTGGAAGGAAGACCCATCACGCACTAACCTATAGTGGAAGGAATGGAAGAAGTCAAGGACAGGAGCCAAGGAGAAAACTCGAAGGAAGGCAGCGGCGGGGCGAGAGGAAAACTCGATAAAGTGATAGAGTGTCGCGAGCTTGCTATTTATAGAAAGGGGGCTCGACCTTCGCCTCCCGAGGCAGCGACAAAGATGACACCGCAACACCGCCCAATAGCATCACATCGCGTCAATCGCCGCGCCATATTAATGAAGAGGTGACGTGGTCCACCGCCTGTGTAAGTAACTTACCCAAAGACACCAGCCGACTCGATTCCAAAGAACGCACTATCGCGAGCCGCCAAGCGCACGCGGCGGTTCGTTTTCCAGTCTTGTCTGAGCGGCTCGACCATCGGTCTTCAGGCCTTGAGCGCGCTCGCTCTACATCCCGAACGGTGGTTCGCGATACGGTCTTCCCGGTCTTGAGCGCGGCTCGACCATCTGGTCTCTAGGCCTTGAGCGCGGCTTGGTCTCACATCCAACGGCGGTTCGGCGATATCGCCTTCCGGTGTCTGAGCGCGGCTCGACCATCGTCTTCTCGGCCTTGAGCGGCGGCTCTCACATCCCAACGGCGGTTCGGGCGACATCGGTCTTCCAGTCTCGAGCGCGGACTCACCACTGGTTCTCTAGGCCTTGAGCGGCGGCTCGGCCCTATATCCCGAACGGCGGTTCGGTTATTTTGGTTTTCCAGATCTTGTGCGGACCTCAACCCCTTATTACCAAACGACGGATCGACAACAGGGAGTCGAACATCGCCTGCCCTTTACCCCGAATGGCGGTTCGGCACATGGTCCTGAGTACCTCAACCATTGGTTTACAGGGCCTTGCGTGGGTCTCAACCCCTGGTTACCGAACCTCGGATTGGCAACGGGGAATTGAGCGTCGCCTCGATCCTTTATCCCGGACGGTGGTTCGGTCACATGGTCTTGAGCGACGGCTCGACCATCGGCCTCCTAGGCCTTGAGCGCGACTGCTATATCCCGAACGACGGTTCGGTGACTATGGTTTTCTGGGTCTCGAGGCTCCTCGACCCCCTTTATCCCGAACGGCGGTTCGGTTGCATGATCTCGAGCTTCCTCGATCATCAGTTTTCCGGGTCTTGAGCGGCATCCCGACCCCTTATCCTGCATAGGGATTCTATCAATTATGACACGACACGGCAGAACCTTCGCCGGAGATCTCAGTCGACAACCAGGTTTTCCCGAGCAACACCCCCCAATCCTCAATATCGTCCCGCAGGAGTGGCTTTTGAGGGGGGGTAGTTTTAGGGTATTATATGACGTGGCACTGGTCTTAGGTCGACTCCCGATGACGCCATTGCCCCTCCCCGCGCTCCATTAATCCCATGATTTGATCGCCCGACGCCGCTTCCTCTCAGACGCCCCAACTACCCACCTGGGCTTGACCACGGCACCACCGCGAGGTCGCCCGATGCCACCCGCAGACGCAGCCGGAAGCATGCCATCCGTCCGACCTATTTAAGCCAAATGGGTAAGACAGGCATGGAGGATGAACACTCTGAGAGGTGAGTAGACTCGAACACCCTGCCTCCATCTTCGGGAGCTCTAGCCGACGCCAGATCGACTTGAGCGTTGGAGGGGTCGGAGCATCCGACCCGCCTTGCTGCAGGTCTCGTTCCCGACGGCTGGAGCGTGCGGCCGCCTTTCGGAGCGGTCGGGAGGCGGGAGCAGGAGCCATCGACGGGCCCGAACCGTACCGAGTCGACCCCCCGGTTTCCGGATTCCGCGCCGCACACCCTGGGGTCACGGTAAAAAGTTGTTTCCCCTAACACCTGCATATCTCTGTGGCGGATCTCGCCTTCACAAATAACTCCAAACTCTTGGCGGTATCTGGTGGCCTTCCTGGGGGAATGCTATTACGCCAACATCGCCCCGACCCGCAACCTCTTCCTCTCCTGTTTCCGCCTTTTCAAGGGGTCGGGGGGATACTTCCTGGCCGCACGACCAGGGTTCCGGGTTAGCGGCGCCCCCACCAATAACAAAGGGTGGAAGAGGCGCTTCTTTTTCGTCCAGTGCCAAAAGGACTGGGGTTTTGGGGTTCGGTGGTCATCAAGGACCATCGATAACACTACCCCGAAACTCAATGCCGAGGAGCGTGCTCATCTCGAGCGGTTAAGGGTAATCCTCCCTTCCTCGCAAGCCATCCGCAACATGTCGGAGAAGTGGCTTGCGGAGGCTGGACTAAGTCCACGCTCACGGGGTAGGCTGTTGTTGTCTCGCGTCTTTAGGCTTGCTGCTGCACTCTAGCTTCTAACACATCCTTGTTCTTCGCAGAGATGGTGAACCTGCGGTCCTTCCATGACTCGGGTGCTCCGAGAGGTCCGTCTCCACGCTCTCCGGCGGTCCCCAAGCGGGCGGGGGGTGGCTCCCCGCGCGCCACTGAGGAGGGGCGTCCCAAGAAGAGGGCCAAGGCCAAGGACATGGTGGACCTGGAGGTGCCCGTGGCTCCACCCGCCGAGACGGCCGATTGACCGGGCGCCTCCGCCCCTGAGGAGAGTGCTGGGCCCAGCCAGGGGACGACCGGGAAGGGCCAGCGTCCTCCAGCTATGAAGGACTTATGCCGAGTTACGTCGGGGAAGGATCAGCCGTTCCTTTCCCGAGTGATGGGCGAGGTCCCTTCGGGGTCGCTGAGCGACCCTCTGGTGGCCCGGTGGCATGGTCTGCCCCGAGGACAAGGTGTGGTCGGGAGAGCTCGCCAGCTACCTCCGGGGGGCGCTCCATCCCGACGTTGCTCGGGACTTATACACGCTCCCCTCGGAAGCGCTCATCGCTAAGTCAGCCAAGTCGGTGTTGTGGGTAAGCACCGTCTTGCGTGTATCTTCTTGGCCGAGCGCTGTTCGTCATCTTCAGCCCTCTTTCTCTTTATGCAGAATCTCCACTACACCACGGCCCTCATCGACCGGGTGCACGACTCCGGTCGGTTGGTGCACGGTCTGGGCGAGCGCAACTTGGAGTTGCGCCGCCAGCTTGAAGAGGCCCGAGCGGGGTCTGGACCCGAGGCGGTTGCTGCTGCCGAGCAATGGACGGCCGATATGGGCGCGGAAGTTGCGCGCCTGACCGCCGATCTTGAGGCCGCCTCGGCGACGGAGGTCGGACTGCAGAAGCTTCTCCGGACGGAGAAGCTGGAGAACCGCCTCCGCTCTAAGGAGGCCTCGGAGTTGGCCGCCAAGCTGACTTCGAGGGAGGCCGAGGTGAAGGCCGCCCGGAAGCTTGCCACGCGGAAGGTAGTCGGCCGAGAGGGACCGGAGGCGCCGAGGCGCATAAGAAGTCGGAGGGCTTCCTCCTCGGGCTGGACCGGACGGGCCGGGTATCATATGAGTATGGGTACAAGGTTGCCCTGGCCCGGCTCCGAGCATGCCCTCCAGGCTCGACGGTCGAGGAGGATCCCTTCACCTCATGCCCCGAGGATCAGGGGGTCGACATGCCCGGCGAGGTCCCCTTCGACGACAGCCTTCCCGGGGCTGCGGCTTGAAGAATTTTGTCCTTTCTCTTTGAGGGCCTTCCCTTGCCTTTGTAATCCTTCTTTCCCCTCTAGGGGCTCGTTTTTGTACTCCAAATCTTTTGGTAATACAATTTCTCTTTTTAACACAATCTCCGACTTCTTTCCAATAGCCTGCGTCCTATATTGACTTGCTTCCGTTTGGCCTTTAAACAAAGTACTTTTTAAGGTTCTCGACGTTCCAGGTCCTCGGGAATTGCTGCCCGGTCATAGTCGCGAGCCGGAACGTTCCCGGTCGGACTACTTTGATTACGCGGTAGGGGCCTTCCCACTTAGGTGCAAGCTTGCCCCTCGAGTTGGCGGGGTCGCTTATTTCCGCCTTGCGTAATACTAAGTCTCCCATCCCGAGAGGTCGAGGGCGCACCTTCTTGTTATAACTTCTGGCAACACTCCTGTTGTACGCCAGCATCTTTACGTGCGCATCAGCCCTGCGTTCCTCTAGCAGGTCTAGGCTAGCCCGAACTCCCTGGGCCGAGGTGGATTCCTCATAGTTCTCCACCCGGAATGTTGGAATGACCAACTCGGCTGGTAGGACTGCTTCCACGCCGAACGCCAGGCTGTAGGGGGACTCGCCCGAAGCCGTCTTTGGGGTAGTCCGCAAAGACCATAGGATGTTCGGGAGCTCGTCGACCCAGCTCGATCGGGCTTCCAAAGTCCTTTTCCTAAGTCCATCCAAGATAGATCGGTTGGTCACCTCAACGAGCCCGTTGGTCTGGGGGTGGGCCACCGAGCTAAACCTCAATCGATGTGATAAGTCGCACGTAACTCCGTAAACCGAGTGCCGGCGACCGGGTTCCGTTATCGCGATGATAACGCTGGGCAGACCTAATCGGGTCACGATGTTCTTCCATACGAATCGCTCACCCGCTCGGCTGATGGTTGCCAGGGGCTCGGCTTCCACCCACTTAGTGAAATAATCTATCCCCACGATGATATGTCTCCGCTGGCCGGACGCCGGGGGGAACGGCCCCAAGAGGTCCATTCCCCATTGAGCGAAGGGCCAGGCGCAATCCATGGAGGTGAGCGGGACCGCAGGGAGCTGCGGAGCGCGGGCCTGGCGCCGCAAGTGTCGCACCGCCGCACGAAAGCCTTGGCGCCTCGGTGCAACGTAGGCCACAGCTCGCGCAGTATTTTGAAGGCCAAAGTTCGGCCGCCCATGTGCTCCCCACAAGTCCCGCCGTGGACCTCGGCGAGAATCACTTCCGCCTCATCGGGATCTAAACATCGCAGTAGGGGATGGGAAAACGACCTTTTGTAGAGCCGGTCGCCAATCTCGCAGTACCACGCCTGGGTTCGGCGAAGCCGCCGTGCCTTGACCGCATCCGCAGGCAGGATCCCATCGCGTTTAAACTTCTGCACTTCCTGAATCCACGTAGGTGGAGTGGTCGGGCCTCCGGGGTCCCCTATCTCCATGATGGCCACCGACCGATGTGTGAGCTCTTCGACCTCGGAATGTTCCTCTGGATCGGCTCTCGAGGCTAATTTCGCGAGCTGGTCTGCCCGCTCGTTTTGGGACCTGAGCACCCTGGACAGAGTGAAACGAGGAAAGTTAGAGGTTTGGGCTTTTACCTCGGTCAGGTATTTGGACATGGTCGAATCCCGCGCTACGATACTCTCCACCAACTTGTTCGGCGACGAGTTGAGAATCCGTGAGAACGTGGACTGCTCTCAGTTGCATCTCAGCCGCCAAACGGAGGCCTGCCAGAAGCGCCTCGTATTCTGCCTCATTGTTTGTGGCCTCAAACCGGCGGAGGGAACGCCAAAGCGTGTCCGGGATCCTCTAGAATGAGTCCGCCGCTTCTCGAGCCGGAAGACCCATCCACGCAGGTCCAGTCTCGGTGGATTTGCTCAACGCACTCTGTTTTCGACTGCGTCAACTCCGAGATGAAATCGACCAAGGCCTGGGCCTTGATGGCTGTTCTCGGCTTGTAGCAGAGGTCGAACTCGGATAGCTCCACCGACCACTCAATCGTATGGGCTTGGAAGTAGGGGCGTAGCTTCCGAGCCGCTAGAACAAGTGCCAATGCCAACCTTTCAATGGGAGGGTAGCGCTGCTCCGGCCCGCGCAACACATGGCTGATGTAATAAATCGGATGTTGCGCGTCGGGGGCTTCTTTCACTAGCACCGAGCTCACTGCATGCTGAGATGCCGCCAGGTAGAGGGTAAGTTTTTCTGGCGCCGACACCGAGATAAGGCGGGGGAGCACGGATAAGTGCTGCTGTGCCCGCGAAAGCTTCCTCGCATTCTCGCCCATTGGAAGTTCTTTGGGTCTTGAGGACTCGGAAGAAAGGAAGGCACTTATCTCCCGATCGACAAAACCGACAGAGCCGCTTATCCTTCCGTTAAGGCATTGAAGCTCCTTTATCGTTCTCGGAGATCTCATGTCGGTGAGAGCTCGGATCTTCTCGGGTTGACATCAATTCCTCTCTCGTATGATGAATCCGAGGAACTTTCCGATGTCACGCCAAGACGCACTTGGCTGGATTAAGGCGCATCCCATATCTTCTCGCCAGAGCGAAGGTTTCCGCAAGTCGCCAAGGTGCGCCCCGTGCGACTTTTTACGATCATGTCGCCAACGATACCTCCATGTTTCGCCCTATTTGCCGGGCTTAACACCTTGTTCACCATCCTTTGGTAGGTGGCGCCGCGTTCTTAGTCCGAACGGCATGACCTTGTAGAAGTAAGCTCCTTGGGGCATATGGAAGGCCGTATGTTGTCGATCCTGGGGCCATCCGGATCCGGTTGTAACCGAGTAGGCGCCCATGAAGGAGAAGCGGCGTATTCATGCTTGAGTCGACCACTTGGTCGATCCTAGGCAAGGAAGCAATCCTACGGGCAAGCACGATTTAGATCGGTGTAGTCGACACACATCCTCCAGCTTCCATTAGGCATCTAGACGAGGAGTACATTGACAACCATCGAGGATATCGGACCTCTTCAATGAAGTCGACGCCAAGAGTCGTCGACTTCCATTTGCACACTGTTGGCGCCGAGGATCGAGGCCGGGTCTCGCCTTACCGAGCGGGCGATCGGGGAAATGTGCAGATGGTGTTGAGAAACTTCGGAATCAATTCCCGGGAGGTCGGCAGCTGTCCAGGCGAAGACATCGGTGCTTTCCTGGAGGAGGCTGATGAGCTGTGCCCGCTCTTGATCATCCAGGTCCGGGCCGATTCCGACTGTCCGATCGGGACGGTCATCTTGCAGCGGAATATTAACCGCCGGGTTTGTCGGCTCGGGATGCCCGGTCGGGCGCTGCGTCCCTCGTGGGTCTTTGAAGGGCTGTTCGGGCCTTTTTCTCTTACCCAGGGAGGTCGCTGTCAAGTAACACCGTCTGACTCTCGAGGATCTCCCAACCTCCCGACTCGCACTGGTCGGGAACTTCAACGTCCGGTGGTATGTGGATATAATGGCCCTTAGCCTGTTGAGGGTGGGTCGGCCCAGGATGGCGTTGTACGCGGTAGGGAGGTCGACCACCAGAAAGGTCACCAGCAGAGTTTTTGCCTTCGGAGAATCCCCGAGAGTCAATGGTAGGGTCACCGCGCCCCGCGGCGAAATCGAGTCGCCGGTAAAGCCGGTGAGTGCCGAGTGCAAGGGCTTCAGGGCTTCCTTCGGCAACCCTAACTTCAAAAAGGCCTCGAAATAAAGGATGTCGGCCGAACTGCCTGTGTCGACCATGATCCTTTGGACTGTGCGTTGGCTATTCGGGCCGACACCACCAAGATCATCATGCTCGGTTACTCCCATATCCCCTGAGGGGAATGTGATCTCTGGCTCGGAGGGAGGGTGGTATTCCCTGGTCGCAACGGCTCAGGCGTATGCCCTTCGACCCGAAGCGCTATGTCCTCCAGCGGCGGGCCCCCCTGTGATTACGTCGATGTGTTGCTCGACAGGGCCTTCGGGATGCAGGGATGGTTCCCGTGGACGCTGGAGGTATTGATGTAAGTGACCTCTTCGGATCAGCTCCTCAATTTGCCGCATCACCGTGGCATCGCCCGCATCATGTCCGCTTTGCCGGCGGAAGCGCAATAGCGAATGATCGCCAACTCGTCGCCTTCTTCATCGGGCGGGGCGGCCTGAGCATTCCCCGCTTTATCTGAAGGAATATTTGCGTCCGAGACGCGTTCAAGGGGGGAGGTGGCGGCGCGGGCGCATTTGGGTCGGCGTGCCCCTTCCGGCGTCCCTGGTGTGGGGACTCCCGCTCAGTCGCCGTTCCCGATCGGGGAGGCATAGAATGCGCCCTCGGACGTTCTTCCTTTCTTCCCGACATCCGTGCCTCGCCGCCACATATTGACTTGCCCGCTGAAACATCTCCGCGATGGACGCGGGGGTCGCTTCCACCAAGGACCAAAACCTCGACGGTCGCAGCCCCATCATAAACGCTCGCACCAATAACGATGGGTGAGCATCCGATAACTCCTGCACTCCGTGGTGAACCTTCGCACGGCGGGAGAGGGTTCGTCCTCCTTTTGCTTCAAACCCGTGAGGAGTGCGACAGAAGGCTTTGGTCGCGCAAACGCCAAAAACGAGCTCAAGTCCTTGGCGAGCTGTACAAAGGATGTCGTCGTCCCGCTATTTTAGGTGCTGTACCACGCGCGAGCGGATCCTTTCAGCGTTGTGGGGAACGCCCGCACATCAAGGCGCCCGAGGTTCCATATAGGGCCATCTGAGCCCGGAAAGCGGCGACGTGGTCCGTTGGATCCCTGACTCCATCATAAAGGTCGATGGAGGGGAGACGGAAGTTCAAGGGCACCGGGTATTCCCGTATGTCGTGCAACGGGACTCCGGGACACTTCCTCTCTCTTCTTTGACTTACGGACGCCCTTTGCACTCCCAGACGCGGCGATGGAACGGATTTGAGCCCGAAATAAGTCCGCTGACCGAGGACACCGCCGGTTCGCGACGCCCAGGTTTTCAAGAGCCCGGTTCCGCCCTGAACGGCGGAGGCCGAGAAGATGGTACCGGGAATGCCTCGATGCCGGGAAGAGTTCGCCTGAGGGTCGCTGCCCCGGAGAAGGGAGGACGGCCCGACAAGATTGCGTGGTCCGGACTGCTGGGAGAGGTCCGAAAGCCTCCGCCGTGACGGTGGAGGAAGCGAACCCGGCGGGTAGAGTCCGCGCCGCTAAATATACTCCAGAGCGATCTGCCGGGCGGATTGTCCCTCCGTGGTTCGGAGGTCCGGACTCCGAGGCGCCACAAGCGATCTTCGTCCATGTGTCGTTAAAGGCGCAGGCGACTCGGCAGAGGCCCTCCTTCTAGCGCCAATGTTAGGGGAAACAACTTTACCGTGACTCGGCGCGCTGGCGCGGACCCTCGCCGCGATGGCTCGGGCCTGCCGCTCTCGCCTCCGACGCGAAGGCGCGCCGCCGAACGAGACCTGCAGCAGCGGTCGGATGCTCGCCGACCTCCGACGCTCACCAAGTCGCTCCGGCTCCGAGCCCGGAGGCGGTGTCGAGTCTACCTCCGAGTGTTCATCCTCCATGCCTGTCTTACCCATTCGGCTTAAATAGGTCGGACGGATGGCATGCTTCGCCGCGTCACGGGTGGCGACGGCGACTCGCAGCGTGCCGTGGTCAACTTGGGGTAGATGCGAGGAGAGGCGACGCCGGGCGATCAAATCGGGATTAATGGAGCGCAGGAGGGGCAATGACGCCATCCGAGTACGACCAAGACCGTGTCACGCCATACTTAATACCTAGCAGGATACTATGGTTGGATGAAGGCGCATCACCTCTAGGGATCGGCGTTGAAAAGCCCGGGAACCGGTCATTGTCCCGCTTCAGGAAAGGCTGTATTCTTCCGGATGCAGCGCGGAGAATCTACCATGCGCTCATCAGGCGGTCGGGTGCCACATTATCCTCTAGCGCACGCGCCTGCAACCGAGGAAGCTGGAAGGAGGAGATGAGGGGAGAGCGGCGACACGGGTAAATCGAGGGGAAGAGGAGGAAGAAGCAGAGAGGAGGAGGAAGGAAGACCCATCACGCACTAACCTATAGTGGAAGGAATCGATGGAAGAAGTCAAGGACAGAGCCAAGGAGAAAATCAAGGAAGACGACGGGCGAGAGAGGAAAACTCGCCGATAAAAGTGATAGAGTGTCGTGGAGCTTGCATTTATAGGGGGGCTCACCGCCTCCAAAGCGAAAAGATGACAGAACACCGCCAATAGCATCACATCGATGGGCGCTATATTAATGAAGAGGTGACGCGTCCACCGCCGAGATTTACCCAAGACGCCACTCGATGGAACCGCACTATCGCGAGCCGCCGGGCGCACGCGGCGTTCGTTTTTCCAGTCTTGAGCGCGGCTCGACCACGGTCTTCGGCCTGAGCGCTCCCCATTCCACGCGGTTCGGCGAGCATGTCTTCGGTCTTGAGCGGCTCGACAGGTCTTCGGGCCTTGAGCGGGCGGCTCTCTTCCATCCCAATGGTTGGCGACATCGGTCTTCCATTGAGCGGCGCTCGACCACCGGGTTGCCTTGAGCGGCGGCTCGCCACATCGAACGCGTTCGCGATATCGCCTTCCGTGTCTTGAGCGCGCTCACCATGTCTTCGGCCTTGAGCGGCTCGCTCACATCGAACGGTTGGCGATATGGTCCGTGTCTTGAGCGCGGCTCGACCATCGTTCTCTAGGCCTCGAGCTGGCTCGCCCTATATCCCGAACGGCGGTTCGGTTATTATGGTCTTCCAGATCTTGTGCGGACCTCAACCCCTTATTACCAAACGACGAATCGGCAACAGGGAGTCGAACATCGCCTGCCCTTTACCCTGAACGGCGGTTCGGAACATGGTCCTGAGTACCTCAACCATTGGTTTACAGGGCCTTGCGCGGTTCACGACCAACGGATTGGCAACGGGAATTGAGCGCCGCCGATCCTTATCCAGCTTCTACATGGTCTTGAGCGACGCTCGATGGATCCTAGGCCTTGAGCGCGCGGCCATATCGACTTGGTGATTTCGGGTCTCGAGGCTCCTCGATCTTTATCCCGAACGACGGTTCGTTGCATGATCTCGAGCTCGATCATCGCTTTCGGTCTTGAGCGATCCCACCCCTTATCCCGCATGGATTCTATCAATATGACACGACATGGCAGAACCTTCGCGGAGATCTCAGACAACGGTTTTCGAGCAACACCCCCAATCCTCAAGATCGCCCGCAGAGTGGCTTTTGAGGGGGGTATGCCGACGGGCACCCGGTCTTGGGTCGATCGATGACGCATTGCCCCCGCGCTCATTAATCATGATTTGATCGCCGACGCCGCTCTCTCGACGCCCAACTACCACCCAGTTGACCGCACCCGCGAGGTCGTCGACGCCACCCGCAGACGCGGGCCGAAGCATGCCATCCGTCCGACCTATTTGCCGAATGGGTAAGAGGTATGGAGGATGAACACTCGAGAGGTGAGTAGACTCAACACCCCGCCATCTGGGAGCTCGGCCGACGGGCCAGGATCGACTTGAGCGCCGGAGGGGGCGGAGCATCCACCCGCCTTGGCGCAGTCTGCTCCCGACGTTGAGCGCGCCGCCGAGCGGCGAGGCGGAGAGAGCCATCGAGGCCCGAACTACCGAGTCGACCCCGGTTTCGGATTCGCGCCGCGCGCCGTCACGGTAAAAGTTGTTTCTCCAGCAAAGGATCTCTTCTACCTCTCTCTCATGAAACACTTTACTCCATCCGACAGACTTGGCGTCGGAGTCGAGCGAGCATCGCCGCCGGCAGAACCGGCGGGCATGCGTGAGCCACCGATAAAGGAACCAGCCGAGCGGATGATCGGCTTCTCGACCCAACGCCGCTTCGCAGATCGATGAGGCGACCGCGCATTCGGACCAACCCAGCCGCGGCTCCCGACGCCACGGCAAAAGTTATTTCCCAACGATTCGCGGAGGGGGGTCGCAAGGTCAGCCATCCTTCCCAAAGCCCGAGCTACGGCTCGCACCATGTTCAGCGATGCTATCGTTGCAAGCCGCCAAATCTCCGAGTGTGCTGCTAGCGAAGCCCGAGCCGATGCTCGCAACACATCGCTGCCGCTGCCTCGCAGCCGCCAAAATGAGCCCGAGGTGCTGCTCGGCAGCGAAGCCGAGCTGTGATGTTCGAACGCACGCTCATCGTTGTTCACGCAGCAGCTCGGCCAAATCCCCGCTTGGCAACACATCGCTGCGTCGCTGCCTCACGCAGCCTCGCCAACCTGAGCGAGTGTGCTGCTCGGCAGCGAAGCCCGAGCTCGATTGGCAACCCATCGCGCCGCTGCCTGCGTAGCCGCCGCCAAATCTGAGTCGAGTGCTGCTCCGGCCCGAGCTACTGCTCGCACCATGTTCGGGCCCGCATGGTTCATCGCTGCCTCACGCAGCCGCTCGCCAAATCTGAGCCGAGTGTGCTGCTCGGCGAAGCCCGAGCTGCGGCTCGCAACATTGCTGTGTCGCGCCTCACGCAGCCGCCGCTGGGCCCGAGCCCGGCGCGCTGCTCGCAGCCGGCCCGAGCACGCTCGGCAACATGTTCAGCGCCGCATGGTCATCGTTTCACGCAGCCGCCGCCAAATCTGAGCAGCTGCTCGGCAGCGAAGCCCGAGCTGCTTCGGCAACACATCGCCGCGCCGCTGCCCATGAAGCCGCCGCCAAATCCGAGCCCGAGCGCAACTACGGCAGCCCGAGCTACGTGCTCGCAACCATGTTCAGCGTTCGCTGCATGGTTCATCGCTGCACGCAGCAGCTCGCCAAATCTGAGCCCGAGCTGCTTGGCAACACATCGCTGCGCCGCTGCCTCACGCAGCCGCCGCCAAATCTGAGCCGAGGCTGCTGGCAGCGAAGCCCGAGGCGATGCTCGCAACGCAACGCTTCATCGTTGCCTCACGCAGCAGCTCGGCCAGATCTGAGCCCGAGTGCGCTGCTTGGCAACACGCGCCGCCTCACGCAGCCGCCGCCAAATCTGAGCCCGGGTGCTGCTCGCAGCGGCGAGCTGCGGTGCTCGCAACGCAGCGCGCCGCAGCCTCGCGCATCGCCGCCAATCTGAGCCCGGCGTGCTTCGCAGCGAAGCCCGAGCTGCGCTCGGCAACTCGCTGCGTCGCTGCTCACGCAGCGCCGCCAAATCTGAGCCCGAGTGCTGCTCGGCAGCGAAGCTGCCATGCGCTCGCAAGCGCGTCGCAGCCTCATGCATCGCCGCCAAATCTGAGCCGGTGCTCGCAGCGAAGGAGCTGCGCGCTCGCAACATCGCTGCGTCGCTGCTCATGCAGCCGCCGCCAAATCTGAGCCCAGCGCCTGCTCGGCAGCCGGCCCGAGCTACAGTGCTCGCAACCATGTTCAGCGCCGCTGCATGGTTCATCGTTACTCATGCAGCCACTCGCCAAACTGAGCCCGAGTGTGCTGATCGGCAGCGAAGCCCGAGCTGCGATGCTCGCAACGCATCGCGGCCGCTGCTCACGCAGCCGCCGCCAAATCTGAGCCCGAGTGTGCTGCTCGGCAGCGAAGCCGAGCCAGTGCTCGGCACCATGTTCGCGCCGCGCATGGTTCATCGCTGCCCCGCAGCTCGCCAAATCTGAGCCCGAGTGCGCTGCTTGGCAACACATGCTGCGCGCTGCTCACGCCGCCAACCGGTGCGTGCTGCTCGGCAGCGAAGCCCGAGCGATGCTCGGCAACGCACGCTGCATCGCAGCCTCGCAGCTGCAAGCCCATCCCGAGCTGCTACGCCGCAGGCCGAGCCCGGCCAGTGCTCGCCACCATGTCATCGCGCTGCATGGTTAGCAGTTGCCCAAGCAGCTGCTCGGCAGCGAAGCCCGAGCCAGCTCACAACCATGTTCAGCGCCGCTGCATGGTTCATCGCTGCACGCAGCAGCTCGCCAAATCTGAGCCGAGTGCGCCGGCAACACATCGCCGCGTCGCTTTCACGGCCGCCGCCAAATCTGAGCCCGAGTGTGCTGCTCGGCAGCGGAAGCCCGAGCTACAGTGCTCGGCAACCATGTTCAGCGTTCGCTGCATGGTTCATCGTTGCCTCACGCAGCAGCTCGGCCAGATCTGAGCCCGAGTGCGCTGCTTGGCAACACGTCGCTGCGTCGCTGCCTCAGGCAGCCGCTTGGCCAAGAGCCAGCGCATGCTCGGCAGCGAAGCCGCTACAGCTGCTCGCAACCATGTTCAGCGCCGCTGCAGCTCGCTGGGTTTCACGCAGCAGCCAAATCTGAGCCCGAGTGCGCCGGCAACACATCGTTGCCGCTGCTCACGCAGCCGCCGCCGCCAAATCAGAGCCTGAGCGCGCTGCTCGGCAGCTGAAGCCCGAGCTACAGTGCTCGACAACCATGTTCAGCGCTTCGCTGCATGGTTCATCGCTGCCCCAAGCAGCTGCTCGGCCAAATCTGAGCCCGAGTGCGCTGCTCGGCAACGCTCGCGCGCCGCTCACGCAGCCGCCGCCAAATCTGAGCCCGAGTGTGCTGCTCGGCAGCGAAGCCCGAGCTGTGCTCGGCAACATGTTCAGCGCCACATGGTTCATCGCTCCACGCAGCAGCCGGCCAAATCTGAGCCCGAGCGCTGCTTGGCAACACATCGCTGCGCCGCTGCTCACGCAGCCGCCAAATCTGAGCCGAGTGTTGCTCGGGCAGCGAAGCCCGAGCCGGCTCGCAACATCGCGCTGTTGTCCTCACGCAGCAGCCGCCAACCGGGCGGCGCTGCTCGCAGCGAATCGAGCCGGCTGCTCGCCATTATGTCAGCCCTTCGCTGCATGGTTAGCAGCTGCACTGCAGCTGAGCAAAGCCCGAGCTGCACGCCGCAACATCGCTGCGCCGCTGCTGCCTCAGCAGCGCCGCCAAAACTGAGCCCGTGCGCTGCTCGGCCCAAGCCCGATGCTCGCATTATGTTCGCACGCGCATGGTTCATCGCACTGCGCGCCGCCGCCAAATCTGAGCTCGAGTGCGCTGCGGCGCGAGCGATATCGCCTCCGAGCCAGCTCGGCATGCCGCACCTCCACCACCCGAGTTTGTCTCATGCAGGCGCGCCTCGACCGGCCGATCATCCGGCGCGTCTCGCAGCCTTCGCCGAGCATGCTCGCACCGACTACCATCGGTCTTCAGGTCTTGAGCGGCCGACCATTTTCCGGCCCGAGCGCTCGACGTTTTCCGCCGAGCGGTACAGTTATCATGGTCTTCCGTGTTCAGAGCGGACCTCGACCCTTATTACCAAACGTCAACGGAGTCGAACACGCCGCTACACCAACGGCGGTTCGACATGGTCATAAGCTTCCTCAACCAATGGTTTTCGGGGCCTTGCGCGGGTCTCAACGATTACCGACGGATTGGCAACGGGGATTGAGTGCCGCCGCTATCCCAACGGCGTTCGCGATAGCAGGTCTTCACGCTCCAACCACCGCTTAGGCCTGAGCGCGGCTCGTATCCAACGCGTCGGCGACATGGTTTTCGGTCGAGCGGCTCGCCTTTATCAACGGGCTTCTCACAGTCGAGCGGCGGTTCGACCAGTCTTGAGCGCTCGACCATCGGGTTTTCCGGGTCTTGAGCGCGCTCGACTCATCCAACGGCGGTTCGGATGACATGTTCTCGGTCTTGCGGACTCGACTTTATTACAAACAACGGATCGATAACAGTGGAGAACGTCGCCGCCACACCAACGTGGTTACATGGTCCAGCCTCAACCATTGGTTTTCCTTGCCGGTCTCGACTCGACACGATTCGACGGTTGGGATCGCGCGATCCTTTATCCCAACGGCGGTTCTTACATGGTCTTGAGCGAGGCTCGACATCGGCCTCCTAGGCCTGAGCGCGCTCGCTATATCCAACGACGTTCGGTGACTATGGTTCGGTCTTGAGATTCCCGACTCTTTATCCCTAACGCGTTCGGTCACATGGTCTCGAGCTCGATCATCGGTTCGGGTCTTGAGCGCCGACCCTTATACAGGATTCGTCAATTATATCACGACACGGCGAACCTCCGCCGAGATCTCGCCGGCAACGGTTTCTCCGAGCACCACCCCCAACCTCAGACCGCCCCGCAGGAGTGGCTTTGGGGGTAATGTTAGGGGTAAGTATGACGTGACACCGGTCTGGTCAGCACCGATGACGCCATCGCCTCCCGCGCTCCATTACTCCGATTTGATCGCGACGCCGCTCCTGATCGCCGCCTACCCGCCAAGTTGACCACGCACGGCTGCAGGTCACCCACCCGCAGACGTAATGGAAGCATGCCATCCGTCCCACTAAGCTGAATGGGTAAGACAGAGAGGGGGATCAAGAATGAGAGAAGAAACACCGAGAGGTGAGGACTCGAACTATTCGATGGGGATGAACCAGCACTCGGAGGAGAAGGAGGAGAGAAGAGAAGGAGGAGAAGGAGGAGGAGGAAGAAGACTCTCTTAGCCACTCTCCTCGCTGCATAGTAGCAGCCACTCGCTGCATGGCAGCTGAGCATCCATGGCAGCGCCGAGCTCGGCTGCATGTGGCACCCAGCTCCACGCTGCATGGCAGCACCGAGCTCCATCGCTGCATGGCAGAGCCGAGCTCCCTCATCGCATGGCAGCACTTCCTCGCATGGCAGCCGATTTCAGCATGGCAGCACCGAGCTCCCATCGCTGCATGACAGCACCCGAGCTCCCATCGCTGCATGGCAGAACCGAGTTTCCATCACGAGAGGCGAGACTCGACCGCAAAGGATCTCTCTACCTCTCTCTCTATGAAACACTCTTACTACTCCCATCCACACCATCGCTTGAGCGTCGAGGGGCTTCGCGGAGCATCCGACCCACCCGTGTGCGTGAACCGGAAGGGCATGCGCGAGCTGGACACCGATGAAGAACCGACCGCCTCGCCGAGCGATGATCGCTTTCTCCGACCCAACGCCGGGCTTCTTTCCGCTTTCGAGAGATCGATGAGGCGTACCTCGCAGATTCGTGGACTAACCCAAACGCGACCCGACGCCACGGCAAAAAGTTGTTTCCCCCAACAGCTACCTATAGGTTTAAAAATTTTGGTGTTGTCAAGATGGGCAACTATGACATTGCAGACATCATTGGCATAGGTGACATCCACATAAAGACCAACTTTGATTGCAAGTTGGTGCTTAAAGATGTGAGGGACTTGTGACTGAATCTAATTTTAGTTGTGTTGGGGGAAACAACTTTTTACCGTGACCCCGGGGCGCACGGCGCGGAATCCGGAAACCGGGGGGTCGTCTCGGTACGGTTCGGGCCCGTCGGTGGCTCCTGCTCTCGCCTGTCGACCGCTCCGAAAGGCGGCTGCGCGCTCCGGTCGTCGGGAACGAGACCTGCAGCAGGGCGGGTCGGATGCTCCGCCCGACCCCTCCGACGCTCAAGTCAGTACTGGCCCGTCGGCCGAGCTCCCAGAGGATTGTTGCAGGGTGTGCGAGTCTACTCACCTCTCAGAGTGTTCTTTCCTGGATCTCACCTCTTTTCTCCGACCTCCGATCCCCTTCTCCCCTCTCCCTCCCTCGGCTTAAGTAGGTCGGACGGATGGCGGGCTTCCACCAAGCGTCTGGTGGCGTGGCGCCGATTTCTCGCAGGGTGCCGTGGTCAACCTTGCGGGTAGTTGGGGCGATGCAGAGGAGAGGCGACGTCGGGATCAAATCATGGGATTAATGGAGCGCAGGAGGGGCAATGACGCTATCCGAGTACGACCAAGACCGTGTGTCACGCCATTTTAATACTTAACATACCTCAAAAGCCACTCCCGCGGACGGTCTTGAGGGTTGGGGGTGGTGCTCGAAAACCCGTTGCCGATCGAGATCTCGCGGAGGTTCTCGCCGCCGTGACATAATTGGTGGAATCCTGCGTGATAAGGGGTCGAGCCGCCAAGACCCGAAACCGGCGATCGAGGAAGCTCGAGATCATGTAACCAACCGCCGTCGGGATAAAGGGGGTCCGAGGAGCCTCGAGACCCGAGAACCATAGTCACCAACCGCTGCTCGATATAGGGCCGAAGCGCCAAGGCCGAGGAGAATGATGGTCGAGCCGCCGCCCAACTGACCGCCAATCCCGCCAAGGCGCGTTCGCGGCCCGTAGGCCCGTAACAACGTGTTGAGAGCCACGCTCAGGACTAACAAACCGCCGCCGCCGGGCCAAGGCAAAGAATCGGGCCCGGACCCGAGGCCGGTCCGCGAGGGCCGAGGGGTCGCACCGCCGCGTGGAACGCGAAGCCGCATAACCGACCGCCAATACTCGATGGGGCCGAGCCGCCGCCAAGGCCTAGAAGTGGTCGAGAAGACTGAATAACCAACCGCTCGGGATAAAGGGGTCGAGGAGACGCCAATCCTCGCTGCCAATCCGCCGTCCGTAATCGTGGGTTGACCCGCAAGGCCCGTGAAACCAATGGTTGAGGTACTCAGACATGTAACCAACCGCCGCTCGGTAAAGGGCGTGCGACGCCCAACTTCGCACGACCCGCCGCTGCTTGGTAATAAGGGGTCGAGGTCACGCACAGACCTGAAAACTATGATAACCGAACCGCCGTCGATATAAGGCCGAGCCGCCAAGGCCTAAGATCGATATCAGGGTCGAGCCGCCGCCAAGGCCTCGAAGATCATCGCCAACCGCCGCTCGATATGGGGCCGAGCCGCCAAGGCCCGAAGACTGGTCGAGCCGCCAAGATAGAAGACGATATCGCCAACCGCCGTCGATATGGGGCCGAGCCGCCGCCAAGGCCTAGAAGACATGATAACCGAACCGTGCTCGATATAGGCCGAGCCGCGCCAAGGCCTAGAAGATCGATATCGCCAACCGCCGCCGATATGGGGCCGAGCCGCCGCCAAGGCCTAGATCATGATAACCAACCGCTGCCGATATAGGGCCGAGCCGCCGCCAAGGCCTAGAAGATCACGCCAACCGCTGCTCGATATGGGGCCGAGCCGCCAAGGCCTGCGATAAGAGTGGTCGAGCCGCCGCCAAGACTGAAACCGAACCGCCGCGCCGCTTCAAAAACGGCCGCGTGCGCGTTGCCGGAATCGAGGAGTCGGCGCGGGGTAAGTTTTTACTCGGGCGGTGGACACGCCACCTCTTCATTAATATGACGCCGCGCTTCGATCGCTCGCCGATGTGATGCTATTGGGCGGTGTGGCGTGTCATGCGCCGTCGCCGCCTGGAGGCGAAAGGTCGAGGCCCTTTCTATAAATAGCGAGCCCGCGACACTCTATCACTTTATCGCGAGTTTTCCTCTCGCCGCCGCTGCCTTCCTTCGAAGTTTTCCCTTGGCTCCGGTGCCTTTTAACTTCTTCCACCGATTTCTTCCATTATAGGTTAGTGCGCGATGGGTCTTCCTTCCACTTCCTCTTCCTCCGCTTCTTCCTCCTCCTCCTCGCTACAACCCGCCGCCGCTCTCCCTTCATCTCCTCCTTCCAGCCCTTCCTCGGGATGCGAAGCGCGCAGGCGCTAGAGGCCATAATGTGGCCGCACGACCAAGACTCCACCTGATGAGCGCATGGTGGGATTCTCCGGCGCGCCACGGCATCCCGAAGAATACAACCTCGCCCCGGCGGGACAACGGGCTTTCGACCCGGTTCCCAAGGGCTTTGCCCTAACCGCCGATGCCTTAGAGGCCGGCCTGCGCCTTCCCCTTCATCCCACCATAGTGTCTTGCATATCTCTGTGGCGGGTCTCGCCTTCACAAATAACTCCAAACTCTTGGCGGTATTTGGTGGCTTTCCTGGGGGAATGCCATTACGCCAACATCGCCCCGACCCGCAACCTCTTCCTCTCCTGTTTTCGCCTTTTCAAGGGGTCGGGATACTTCCCGCCGCACGACAGTGGTTCCGGTTAGCGCGCCCCACCACATAACAAAGGGTGGAAGAGGCGCTTCTTTTGTCCAGCGCCAAAAGGATCGGGTTTTGGGGTTCGGTGGTCGCCTAGAACCATCGATAACACCGCCAAACTCAATGCCGAGGAGCGTGCTCATCTCGAGCGGTTGAGGGTAATCCTCCTTCCTCGCAAGCCATCCGCAACATGTCGAGAAGTGGCTTGTGGAGGCCGGACTAAGTCCGTGCTCACGGGTAGGCCGTTGTTGTCTCGATCTTTAGGCTTGCCGCCGATTCTAGCTTCTAACACATCCTTGTTCTCTGCAGAGATGGTGAACCCGAGGTCCTTCCATGACTCGGTGCTCCGAGAGGACCGCCTCGCGCCTCCCGGCGGCCTCTAAGCGGGCGGGTGGCTCTCGCGCACCACCGAGGAGGGGCGCCCAAAGAAGAGGGCCAAGGCCAAGGACGTGTGGACTCGAGACGCCCGTGGCTCGCCGCCGAGACGACCGAACGACGGCGCCCACTCGCCGAGAGGCCGGTCCCACCAGGGACGACCGGGAAGGGCCAGCGCCTCTCCATCCATGAAGGACCTATGCCGAGTCACGCCGGGAAGGATCACCTGCCTTTCCCGAGTGATGGGCGAGAGCGACTCCGGTGGCCCGGCAGGCATGGTCTGGCCCCGAGGACAAGGTGTGGGTCGGGAGAGCCTCGCCAGCTACCTCCGGGCGCCCATCCCGACGCTGTCGACTTATACACGCTCCCTAAGCGCCATCGCCAAGTCGCACCAAGTCGGTGTTGTGGGTAAGCACCGCCTTGCGTGTATCTTCTTAGCCGAGCACTGCTTACTTTCAGCCTTCTTTCTCTTTGTGCAGAATCTCCACTACACCACGGCCCTCATCGATCGGTGCACGACTCGATTGGTGCACGGTTCGGCGAGCGCAACTTGGAGTTGCGCCACTGAGGAGGCCCGAGCGGGTCGACCCGAGGCGGTTGTGCTGCCGAGCAACGGCGGCGGACATGGGCGCGAAGTCGCGTCGACCGCCGAGCTCGAGGCGCCGACGGAGGCCGGATCGCAGGCTCCCGACGGAGAAGCCGAGAACCGCCTCCGCTGAAGGAGGCCTCGAGTTGGCCGCTAACTCGAGGAGGCCGAGGTGAAGGCCGCCAGGGAAGCTTTGCCGCGGCGGAAGGCGGCCGGAAGGGACCGGAGGCGCGAGGCGCATAAGAAGTCGGAGGGCTTCCTCCTCGGCCCGACCGGACGGGCCGTATCGCATTTAATATGGGTACAAGGTTGCTCGCCCTGCTCCGAGCATGCCTCCAGGCTCGATGGTCGAGGAGGATCCCTTCATCTCATGCCCCGAGGATCAGGGGGTCGACATGCCCGGCGAGGTTCCCTTCGACGACAGCCTTCCCGGAGCCGCGGCTTGAAAAGTTTTTTTTTTTCTTCTCTTTTGGAGGGCTTTCCCTTGCCCTTGTAATCCTTCCCTCCCCTCTAGGGGCTCGTTTTTTGTACTCCAAATCTTTTGGTAATACAATTTCCTTTTTCATGGCAATATAATCTCCAACTTCCTTCCAATGGCCCGAGTCACACATTGGCCTGTTTCCGTTTTATCCTTAGACAAAATACTTCTTAAGGTTCTGGATGTTCCTGTGTCCTCGAATTGCTGCTCGGCCATAGTCGCGAGCCTAACGCTCCCGGCCTGACTACTTTGATTACGCGGTAGGGGCCTTCCCACTTAGGTGCAAGCTTGCCCTCGAGTTGGTGGGGTCGCCACTTCCGCCTGCGTAATACTAAGTCTCCCATCCCGAGGGGTCGAGGGCGCACCTTCTTGTTGTAACTCCCGCAACACTCGTTGTACGCCAAAGATCTTTACGCGCGCTGGCCCCGCGCTTTCTAGCAGGTCTAGGCCAGCCCGAACTCCCGGGCCGAGGTGGATTCTCATAGTTCTCCACCCGGAATGTTGGAATGACCAACTCGGCCGGTAGGATCGCTTCCACACCGAACGCCAGTCAGAGGGGACTCGCCTGCCGCCTCGGGGTAGTCCGCAAAGACCATAGGATGTTCGGGAGCTCGCCGACCCAGCTCGATCGGGCTTCCAAAGTCCTTTTCCTAAGTCCATCCAGATAGATCGGTTGGTCACCTCACGAGCCCGTTGGTCCGGGTGAGCCACCGAGCTAAACCTCAATCGATGTGATAAGTCGCACGTAACTCCGAAAACCGAGGCCGGGCGACCGGGTTCCGCGTATCGCGATGATAACGCTGGGCAGACCGACCGGGTCACGGCGTTCTTCCATACGAACCGCTCGACCCGCTCGCCGTAATGCCGTGGGCTGGCTCGCTTCCACCCACTTAGTGAAATAATCTATCCTCACGATGATATGTCTCCGCCGTCGGACGGGGAACGGCCCCAAGAGGTCCATTCCCCATTGAGCGAAGGGCCAGCGCAATCCATGGAGGTGAGCGACCGCAGGAGCCGCGGAGCGGGCCCGGCGCCGCAAGTGTCGCACCGCCGCACGAAAGCCTTGGCGCCTCTGGCAACGAGGCCGCACAGCCCCGGCGTAGTATTTTGAAGGCCAAAGTTCGCCGCCATGTGCTCCCCACAAGTCCCGGCTGCGGAACCTCGGCGAGAATCACTTCCGCCATCGGGATCTAAACATCGCAGTAGGGGATGGGAAAACGACCTTTGTAGAGCCGGCCGCCAATCTCGCAGCACCACGCCTGGTTCGGCGGAGCCGCCGTGCCTTGACCTCATCCGCAGTGCAGGATCCCATCGCGCTTTATACTTCAAAGACTTCGAATCCACGAGGTGGAGAGGTCGGGACCCGGGTCCCCTATCTCCATGATGGCCACCGACCGTGTGAGCTCTTCGACTCGGATGTTCCTCCGATCGCCCCCGAGGCTAATTTCGCGAGCTGGCCCGCCCGCTCGTTTTGGGACCTGGGCACTCTGGACAGAGTGAAACGAGGAAAGTTAGAGGTTTGGGCTTTTACCGCGGTCAGGTATTTGGACATGGTCGAATCTCGCGCTCCGATACTTCTCCGCCAACTTGTTCGGGCGACGAGTTGGGAATCCGTGAGAACATGGATCGCCTCACCGCATCTCACGCCAAACGGAGGCTCGCCAAAGCGCCTCGATTCCGCCTCATTGTTCGTGGCCTCAAACCGGCGGAGGGAACGCCAAAGCGTGTCCGCCGGGTCCTCTAAATGAGTCCGCGCCGCACTCGAGCCGAAGACCCATCCACGCAGGTGGTCCAGCCTCGTGGATTTGCTCAACGCACTCGCTTTCCGGTGTCCAACTCCGAGATGAAATCGCCAAGGCCTCGGCCTTGATGGTCGCTCGCTTGTAGCAGCAGGTCGAACTCGATAGCTCCACCGACCACTTTAGAAGACGCCACGCCAAACTTAGAAAGAACTTGACGCAGGGGTTGGTCGGTCATTACCTCAATCAGATGGGCTGAAGTAGGGGCGAGCTTCCGAGCCGCTAGAACAAGTGCCAATGCCAACCTTTCAATGGGAGGATAGCGCCGCCCGCCCGCGCAACACATGGTCGATGTAGTAAACCGGATGTTGCGCGTCGGGGCTTCTTTCACTAGCACCGAGCTCATCGCATGCCGAGATGCCGCTGTAGAGGGTAAGTTTTTCCGCGCAGACACCGAGATAAGGCGGGGAGCTCGATAAGTGCCGCTTCAGCCCGTGAAAGCTTCCTCGCATTCTCGCCCATTGGAAGTTCTTCGATCTTTGAGGACTCAAGAAAGGAAGGCACTTATCTCCGATCGACAAAACCGACAGAGCCGCTTATCCTTCCGTAAGGCATTGAAGCTCCTTTATCGCTTTCTGAGATCTCATGTCGGTGAGAGCTCGATCTTCTGGTTGGCATCAATTCCTCTCGTATGATGAATCCGAGGAACTTCCTCGATGTCACGCCAAGACGCACTTGGCCGGATTAAGGCGCATCCCATATCTTCTCAACAGAGAAGGTTTCCGCAAGTCGCCAAGGTGTGCAGCCCTGCGCGACTTTTTCACGATCATGTCGCCAACATATACCTCCATGTTTCGCCCCTATTTGCCGGGCGAACACCTTGTTCACCATCCTTGGTAGGTGGCGCCGCGTTTTAATCCGAACGGCATGACCTTGTAGAAGTAAGCTCCTTGGGGCGTATGGAAGGCCGTGATGTTGTCGATCCTGGGGCCATCCGATCCGGTTGTAACCGGAGTAGGCGCCCATGAAGGAGAAGCGCGCATTCTCGCGTTGAGTCGACCACTGGTCGATCCTAGGCAAGGGGGAAGCAATCCTTCGGCAAGCACGATTTAGATCGGTGTAGTCGACACACATCCTCCAACTTCCATTAGGCTTTGACGAGGACTACATTGACACCCATCGAGGATACCGGACTTCTCAATGAAGTCGACGCCAAGAGCCTGCCGACTTCCATTTGCACACTCGCTACGCCGAGGGACCGAGGCCGGGTCTCTCGCCTTACCGAGCGCGGTCGGGAAATGTGCGATGGTGTTGAGAAACTTCGAATCAATTCCCGAGGTCGGCAGCCCGTGCGAAGACATCGGTGCTTTCTCGAGGAGGTCGATGAGTCGCCCGCTCTGATCATCCGTGTCCGGCCGATTCCGACCGTCCGATCGGGACGGTGATCTTGCAGCCGAATATTAACCGCCGGGTTTGTCGGCTCGATGCTTGGCCGCGCGCGCGCCCCGCTGGGTCTTCGAGGGGCCGTTCCGGCCTTTTTCTTACCTGGAGGTCGCCGGCAAGTAACACCGCTCGACTCCCGAGGATCTCCCGACCTCCCGACCCAGACCGGCTCGGGAACTTCAACGTCCGATGGTATGTGGATATATGGCCCTTAGCTGAGGGTGGGTCGCCCAGTGATGGCGTTGTACGCAGAGGGGAGGTCGACCACCGGAAAAGTCACCAAGAGTTTTTGCCTTCTGAGAATCCCGAGAGTCAATAGGGTCACCGCGCCCCGTGGCGAAATCGAGTCGCCGGTAAAGCCGGTGAGTGCCGAGTGCAAGGGCTTCAGGGCTTCCTTCGGCAACCCTAACTTCAAAAAGGCCTCGAAATAAAGGATGTCGGCCGAGCTGCCAGTGTCGACCATAATCCTTCTGGACCGCGTTGGCTATTCGGCCGACACCACCGCATCATCATGCTCCATTCCCATATCCCCGAGGGGAATGTGATCTCGGCTCGAGGAGGGTGGTATTCCCTGGCCGCAACGGCACGGGCGTAAGCCCTTCGACCGGCGCTATGTCCTCCAGCCGCGGGCCCCGTAATCACGCCGATGTGTTGCTCGACAGGCCTTCGGATGCGCAGGATGGTTCCCGTGATGCCGGAGGTATTGATGTAAGTGACCTCTTCGGATCAGCTCTCAATTTGTCCGCCTACCGTGGCATCGCTCAGATCATGTCCGCTTTGCCGATGGAAGCGCAATAGCGTATGATCGGCCAGCTCGCCGTTCTTCATCGGGCGGGCGCCTGAGCATTCCCGCTCCTTTATCTCGAAGGAATATTTGCGCCCGAGACGCTGCTCAAGGGGGAGGTGGCGGCGCGGCGCATATGGGTCGGGTGCCCCATCCGCGCCCTCGGTGTGGGGACTCCGCTAGTCGCCGCCCCCGATCGGGATGGAATAGAATGCCCCCTCGGTCGTTCTTCCTTTCTTCCCGACATCCGGCCTCGGCCACCACATATTGACTTGCCGCTGAAACATCTCCGCGATGGATGCGCGGTCGCTCCACCAGGACCAGCAAAACCTCGGCGGTCGCAGCCCCATCATAATGCTGCACCAATAACGATGGGTGAGCATCCGATAACTCCGTACCTCCGTGGTGAACCTTGCGAAGTGGAGAGGGTTCGTCCTCCTTTGCTTCAAACCCGGGAGGAGTGCGCGAGAAGGCTTTGGTCGCGCAAGCGCCGACGTAGCTCGAAGTCCTTGGCGAGCTGTTCAAAGGATGTCACCGTCCGCTTTTTAAGTCTGTACCACGTGCGGCGGATCCTTTCAGCGTGGTGGGAAGCGCCGGCACATCAAGGCGTCGGAGGTTCCATATAGGGCCATCTCGAGCCCAAAAAGCGGCGGCGTGATCCGGATCGCGACTCCATCATAAAGGTCGATGGAGAGGCGGAAGTTCAAGGCACTTGGTATTCCCGTATGTCGGTGGCGACGGGGACTCCCGGTGGGACACTTCCTCTCCTCTTCTTTGGACTTACGGGACGTCCTTTGCACCTCATCCGTACATGCGATGGAGCGGATTTGAGCCGAAATAAGTCCGTCGAATGAGGACACCGCCTCGGGTTGGGCGGGGCGTCGAGTTTGAAAGCCCGGGTTCGTCCTGAACCCGGCGGAGGCTGGGAAGATGGTACCGTGGGAATGCCTCCCGATGCCGGGAAGGGTTAGGCGCCTTTGGAGGGTCGGCTCTGCCTCCGAGTAGGCGGGAGGGCGGCGACAAGATGCCGGTCCGGACTGTTGGGAGAGGTCTGAAAAGCCTCCGCCCGTGGCGATGGGAGAAGCGGGGAACCCGACTTCGGCGGGTAGAGTCGGCGTCGCTAAATATACTCCGATGGCGATCCTGCGGTGGCGGGATCGTCCCTCCGAGGTTCGGAGTGCGGGACCTCCCGTAGGTGCCGGCCAGCGACCTTTCGTCCATGTGTGCGTTAAAGCGGAGCGGCGGACCCTCGGCAGAGAGGCCCTCCTTCTAGCGCCAATCTGCTAGGAAACAACTTTTACCGTGACCGGGCGCACGCGCGAATCCGGCAGAAAACCGGTCGTCTCGGTACGGTTCGGGCCCGTCGATGGCTCCTGCTCCCGCCTCCCGACCGCTCCAAAAGGCGGCTGCGCGCTCCAGTCGTCGGGAACGAGACCTGCAGCAAGGTGGGTCGGATGCTCCGCCCGACCCCTCCGACGCTCAAGTCAGTCCTAGCCCGTCGGCCGAGCTCCCCCAGAGGATGGTTGCAGGGTGTTCGAGTCTACTCACCTCTCAGAGTGTTCATCCGACCTTTCCCGCCTGTCTTACCCCTTCGGCTTAAATAGATCGGACGGATGGCATGCTTCCGGCTGCGTCTGCGGGTGGTGTACGGGCCTGACCTCGCAGGCAGGTGCCGTGGTCAACTTGGTGGGTAGTTGGGGCGATGCAGAGGAGAGGCGACGTCGGGCGATCAAATCGTGGGATTAATGGAGCGCAGGAGGGGCAATGACGTCATCCGGGAGTACGACCCAAGACCGGGTGCCATGTCATACTTAATACCCCTAACAATCCCTAATTAAGGTAGATAAAACGATTCTCTTCAAATATTAGCAAGTTGTTAGACATAATAGTTAAATGGTTCATATATTCGTTGTTGGAAGGAATGTGTCTCCACTTGGGCAAGCAACAGATATCACGTATGATATGGGTTCTCTCCATCGAGTATAATTTACACTTTTGTTATTTAACTGACATATATGTCATTGAGTTGTGTGTTATATGATTGATGCATGATTTTATTTACTGTATAAGAATTATTATTATTTTTATATATGAGTTTCATAATAAATTAATATGTTATTATTTCATATTAAATTATTGATATTTGTATATGTTTGATGAATATTAAAAAATTTATAATTTTTAAATGTTTGTATCAATATATGTGATTGTTGATATATTTTTATCTAATATTTATTTTTAGAGTAACCTGCTAATTTATAGGCTTATATAGAAGAGATTTTTTTTTTATCACTTGTGGTTTTACCAAAAAGGCATGATTCTTTTTTTTAGTTTAAAAAATTATTATTATAAATTATAAATATTAAAATAAATAATTTATTTTTTTTATAAATATGAGATTTGATATTTTCTCATGAACTTATATGCCAATAGGGAATTTCAGCAAACCCGTTAATGATTGAAACGAAAAATAAAATCACAGATAAATGAAAAAAAAAATTTACAGCATGAGCAGTGAGCTTCTTGACGAACTGTTACTGTTGGATTTTGATAACTATCACATCATTCGAGTCTCACCACATGCCGAGCTATGAATGGGATGAATTCCGGACCCTTCATTAGCAGCAGTTGATATAATCAACCCGAACTTATCACCATGCTGAAGGCGTCAAAATTACTTTAAAATTCAACGATCGAAACCTCATCCACCACTAATTTACTGCGTGGCTGCTAACTTCATATGCATTTCTTTCTTGACAAATAATGTTAGTCTTCATTATTTTTGCAATGCAATGTCTTAATCAAACAATCGGCATTACGGACTTTTGACCAAGTTTGTGACTTTTAACGTGTTACCCATTTACCTAAACATTGGACGTAGTCTGTCTTGATCAGCTCACATCATTCTTATTTTGATTCTTCCACAAGCTGTATCTGGTTGCCACAGTCATTGATTGATTTAATAAAGTTGGATGACACCAACCCTTAGTTGAATACATCCAAAATTAGATGCTTTGTAATGAACTAAATATGATAAAAGAGAGGGCTTATGCATGTAAAATCTTATGATCTTAATTCCATATTATTTTTGGAAATATTCGTATGAGTGAGATAATGAAAGATGAATAATTTATATAATTAATGATTAAAATAATAGAATTATATAGATTAGGTTTAAGTCATAAGATATGAGTTTAAGCTTTTTGAGCTTAATTCGTATTTGACTTATCAATATTCGATTTCTAAGAATCAGATACTTCTAGAAGATCGTATACATATTAGAAGAAGCAGTGTGTACTTATCCCAACTACAAAAGTACCCAATAGACCTCAAATGTGAAACACTTAATTATATAAATTAAAAATGATCATTTATAAAAAAAAAACCATCATAATAATAAGATGAAACTAGAAATACCATTATAACACCAACATAATTATTCGAAGAGAGGAAAGTACTTCGTATATCACTCATTTAATGGTCATGTACGAAACTAGAAATACCATCATAATAAGATCATTTTGTCCTAAGCAGCAAGTCGGTCAATTGCACATGCATTATTATGTGGAACAGGAAGAATCAACGACCGTGACAGTTCCCATACTACAATTAAATCAACGTCACGGTCAAACAATGTATCAATTTTGACCAAGATGTAACTTGGAATGGAAGCAATTTCTTCTCCAAATTTTTGTGTGCATATATATGTTAAAGCAGGTACGAGCCATGTGGCAATCACTTAAGCTCGTTGCCGATGGCGAAGAAGACGACCACCTTCCTCCTCCTCAACCTGTTTTGGTTGCTCTCGCCACGGTAACGACAACTGCAGTTTCACCTGCGGTCTTTGTGTTCGGAGACTCCACCGTCGACGTCGGGAACAACAACTTCTTGCCCAGCGATGCACCGAAGGTCAACTTCCCTCCCTGGGGAATCGATTACCCTGGACGAACTCCCACCGGGAGGTTCACCAATGGCTTCAACTACGCCGATTACGTCGGTATGCGTTACTTCAGTTCTAATGTCGACGCTGCAGTGTTTTCCTCCTCTTATTCTAACTTGTTTGCTTCGCGCTGCTTAAAGCCAAAGCAGTAGGCTTAGCGATGAGCCCCCCACCTTTCCTTTCTCTTTCCAATGGGAATCAGATGCTGAGAGGAGTAAACTTCGCATCTGGTGGGGCAGGGATTCTCGACACCACAGTTAAGTCTTCAGTGATGAAATTGATACGGTGAGGTGAACTACTGTCAGTGACTATCTTCGATGACCTGATGGTGGCAGGGCGGAGATGTGATCCCCATGGCGACACAGATTGAAGACTTCGAGCAGGTTGCGGCGAACCTCACGGAAATAATTGGGAAGAAGTCTGCTGCCGTCTTCCTGGAGAAGTCTCTCGTTCACTTGATCGTTGGGAGCAATGACATCGACCCGCTGTATTCTCTTCTCAGTCCTGGAAACAACACTCAGAAGGATGAAGTCGTCGTTCTTCTACTCGACAAGTTCAAGCATCAAATAGAGGTCTCCCCTCACCCCCTCGCTCTCTCTCTTATATATCCTATATGTTACAAGCAAGTAAAGAGCTCACGTGAGAACACTAAATCGCAAGTCATAATGATCATAAACGCTGACTGAAGTTATAATTATGGCAGAGGCTATATGATCTCGGAGCACGAAAATTTGCAGTCCTGGGTGTTCCAACGATTGGGTGTATTCCAATGGTCAGAGTCGCAATTTCTTCGTATGGCTGCAACGAGGATTTAAATGATCTTTGTCTACGCTTCAATACTGCCACAAAGGCCCTCCTGAAGGACCTCAGCATGTCATTGAAGGGATTCCAGTACTCGTTCGGAGACTTGTATGAAATGTTCACCCAGATCCTGCCTGATCCCCAAGAATATGGTGAGCATGCATCTCGCAGAAAATTGTCACTTTCACCATTTATCTTTTCCTGCAAGCAGTTGACCTGATGATGCTGCTATCTCCAGGGTTTACAGAGACCAAAGCTGGGTGCTGTGGAGGTGGGAGGTTGAATGCCGAGTCTGCCTGCCTGCCGAACTCCACATACTGCAGCAACCGTGGCCAATACGCCTTCTGGGACCGGAGTCATCCCACCCAAGCTTTGCACAAAACGATGGCTCAGCTGGCACTTTATGGACCGCCATTGTTCGCCAACCCCGTCAACATTCATCAGTTGGTGAAGAGTTAGAACCACTGGAGTGGAGTGTTTTCTGCATCATCTTTGCACAACTCGGTCTGAGAATAAACTCGCCTTCTTCTTTTGTGAAACTTGTACTTGATGCTGGAAGGTGTTTGATGAATAAGATCTTTATGGCGGAAAACATACATCACTGGATTCATTCCCCTCCCATGGTCTGTTTGACGTCCATCTTGGAGCTCAAAAGTCTGCAGTGCATCACTTCTTGTCGTGGTGCGCACTCAACAAACGTGGATTTTGCATTTCATCTATCTGCATGCATTTCTTCTTCCAAAAATTGTGTCAATTTTGTAGCTTCCGTTGATTGTCGGATCTTTGATCGTTATTTGATTCCAGTTGTCTCAGTATCAGATTAATGCAATTCTTATCGAAAGACGTGCCAAGCTCGAAATTCTCTTCACACCGCCCCAACCCAAAAAAAAAAAAAAACTTCTCCTTGAGCTTTAAATGGTCAAGCATGAACCGCTAGAAATGGTCAAAGATGATCCTGCTGTGCTGAGAAGGGTCCTGCTGTGCTGAGAAGGGTATTGAAGAATTTAAAATTTTATTATGAAAGATATATCATTTATTGAGATAATATATATTTATATAGATTTTAGGGAGAAATTTTTCTCAAATTATGCATTTGAATATGTCATTGATCCTCATATATCTTATTAGAACATGAAAGGAATATAAAATTATTATTTTATATTTATTTTTATTATGATCTTCTATCATATTTCGTAAGATTGAATTTTTGCCTAGTTGATCATAAATATGGATATGAGAAATATATAGTTAACATCTGACAATTTAATCTTTAACAAAGTAAAAATTGACAATAATATGTTTCATACATGACTAAAACATCGGGTTGACATATTGGTAAATGAAATCGATATTATCATAATATATTATAAGAGTGGATTGGGACATGATGACATATTCATGTAGTAGATTGGTGACCTAATTGAATTCTATAATACTGGTGACGATAACTCGGTATTCAACTTTAATGGTAGATCTAGTGATTGTCTTATGTTTCTTAAAACTCTAACTAATCAGATTTGCTCTAAGGAAGATAATGTAGATTAATGTGGATGTTCCATCATTAGTGTTGCATATTCAATCAGCATCGACGAATACATGAAGATAAAGTGATGAGTGTTTACAAAGAAAAAGTCCATGATTGAGATTACCTTTAAGATATATATTGGGAAATCTGTCAGGGGAGCGACATCACATGCGCTGGAAAATGAAAACAAAACCCCATATTTTTCGTAGAAAGTTTCCGTCGTCGTGCGAAGATCGGTGCGTCAAAAATAAATCCGTGAAAACTGCACATGTAAAAAAAGATACCTAGGGAGATCGTATATCCCTAAATTCCTACAGATCTATGGGAGAGGATGAAGGAGGTTAAGCGTCCTCCTCTCTAGCGGTATCCACACGACAGAGATTGCGACAATGCACCTCTCTCTCTGGGGAGAGGAGAACAGGATGTCACGGACATTTTGTAAATGGCTTGTTCGGTATAATGCTTATGCATGTCCGTGTCCCTTTTTAGTTTGTTCCAACTTATAAAGCTTGTAAAGGGCTCGCCAAAGGCGAAACGCCCCCATTTGAGTGAGTTTGGCAGCCATTGTCGGCTTGTACAGAAAGTTTGTGTCATGTGGACACTTGTACTAGATTTCGGTCTGTAGTGGACCAATCTTATACCTTTGTTGTGCAACCATTCTGAGCTTGTGATGTCCATGGTTGGAATTTGTATTGTTTATAAAGTGTTTGCTGAAAGAGTGGCTTGTGGATCCCGTGTGAAGCGCTTTCGTTGTCCCGTCTTCTCTTTTGCAGGTCCTAAGGGATCGTGGGAGGTCGAGGAGGCTGACCTTTGCGGATTGACACGCAATGGTGCCGCGGCAAACAAAACCAGCTAAGTGACAGATATGGTATCGGACAAGCCCACTTAGAAACACTTAGCATGCAAATGTAGGGGACCTAGCGGGACTGCGTCGAGGGCAGCCAACACGCGCGACCGTTTGGGAAACATACTTTGAGTTGTAGGGGAAGGCTGAGAAGACCCTTAAGAAGGGCAAGGGCAAGGGTAAAATAAGTAAGATAAAGGTTGCCAAGAAAGACCCAACAAGGGACAAAAGCTAGTGCTTCCACTACGACAAAGATGAGCACTGGAAGAGGAACTACAAAGAGTACCTTGCAGAGAGGGTGAAACAGAAGCTTGGAGAAGCTTCAGGTACATTCATGATCAGTCTCCATTTGTCAGAATCTTATGATAACACATGGGTATTGGATACCGGGAGTGCTTATCATATCTGTAATTCGTTGTAGGTTCTGGCAGGACCTAGGAGATTGAATAGAGGCGAGATGGACCTTAAGATGGGCAACAGAGCAAAGATTGCTACAGTGGCTATTGGCAAGGTCACTTTACATCTGCCTGGTGGAGCTATTATTGCATTAGATACATGCTCTATTATCAAAAACATTATTTCCATTTCATGTTTGATAGTTAATGGATATAAATTAGTTTTTGAGAATAATGGTTGTTTAATAATATTAGATGATGAGATCATCACAAGAGGAACATTGCATAATGATTTATTTATGATAGATACAACTCCACATATCATGTGTGTAAGTTAGTCTAAGAGGAAACGAGAAAAAATAAATAATGCATATCGTTAGCATTGTAGGCTAGGTCACATCCACGAGGGAAGGATTCAAAAGTTCAAGAATGGATATCTAGATCCATTCGACTATGAGTCATATGTGATATGTTAACCTTGTCTTCGGGAAAAGATGATCAACTCTCCATTTAGTGAAACTGGAGAGAGAGCCACTGAGTTACTAGAACTCATATATAGTGATGTATGCGGTCCCATGTCGACTTATGCCATAGGTGGTTACTCTTACTTCATTACTTTCACTAATGATTTCTAAAGATACAGACATGTGTACTTGATGAAGTACAAGTATGAGGCTTTTAAAAAATTTAGAAAATATAAAAATGAAGTGGAGAACCAGATAAGAAAGAGTATTAAAACCCTTCGATCAGATCGAGGAGGTGAGTACTTGAGTATAGAGTTCACCTAGTTCCTCAAAGACCATGGAATTTTATCCTAATGGACACATCCTTTCACACCACAGCTTAATGGTGTATCAGAAAGGAGGAATCGCACACTGTTAGACATGGTGCGTTCCATGATGTGTTTCACGACCTACCCATCTCATTGGGGATATACCCTAGAGATCGACTTACCTTCCAATGAATTCCAACTAAGTCAATGATGTCTACTACATATGAGATTTGGAATGGGAAGAAGCCCGATCTTAAGATTGTTAAGATTTGGGGCTGCCCTGCCCACGTCAAGAGACAACCCCGACAAGTTGGAATCCAGGACAGAACGGTGCAAGTTCGTGGGATACCCTAAGGAAACTTATGGGTATTATTTCTATCACCCTAAGGACCAAAAGGTCTTTGTAGCCAAGAAAATAGTATTCCTTGAGAAGGAACACATTCTTGGAAGAGACAGTAGGAGCACGATAGAGTTGAGCGAGGTTGGAGAACCTAGCTTAAGCACCATTCCACGGCTAGAATCTGTTCAGATACCTAGTACACAAGTTCTAACTTTACATAGGTCCGATAGAGTATCCCATCCTCTTGAGAGATATGTGGGATATATTAGAGGAGAGGATGTTGAGGATATTGATCCTCAAACCTATGAGGAGGCTATAATGAGCATAAACTCCGAGAAATGATAAGAAGCCATGAATTCAGAAATGGATTCCATTTACTCCAATAAGGTTTGGAACCTAGTTGATGCACCATAGGGTATTGTACATATTGGCTGCAAGTGGATCTTCAAAAAGAAGATTGGAGTCGATGGAAAGATAGAGACCTATAAAGCAAGGCTAGTGGCTAAGGGGTATCATCAAAGGCAAGGTGTTGGACTATGATGAAACTTTCTAACATGTAGCCATGCTAAAATCCATTCAAATTCTATTGGTTATTGCAGCACACTATGATTATGAGATCTGACAAATGGTTGTCAAAATCGCATTCCTCAATGGCAACCTCAAGGAGGAGATGTATGTGATACAGCCTAAGGGATTCATGTCCAAGAATAACCCAGATAAGGTGTGTATATTGCTTAGGTCAATTTATGGACTAAAGCAAGCTTCCCAAAGTTGGAATATAAGATTTGATGAGGTGATTAGATCTTATGACTTCGTTAAGAATGAAGATGAGCATTGTGTGTACAGGAAAGTAAGTGGGAGCACTATCACCTTTTTGGTATTATATGTGGATGACATCCTGATCATTGGGAATGATGTAGGAATGCTCTCCATAGTAAAGACTTGATTATCTAGGCACTTCTCCATGAAGGACTTAAGGGAAGCATCTTGCATATTGGGGATATAGATCTATAGAGATAGATCTAAGAGGATGCTTGGTTTGTCCCAGTCCAGGCACATAGACACCATTGTTAAAAGGTTTGACATGGAAAATTCCAAGAGATGTCTCATACCAATGAGACATATAATATCACTTTCTAGGAGTATGTCCCCAAAGACTCCTGAAGAAAGGGCACACATGGATATGATATCATATGCCTTAGTGATAGGATCTATCATGTATGCTATGCTATGTACCAGGCCTGATATAGCATATGCTTTGAGTGTCATGAGCAGAAATCAGGCAGATCCAGGCTTGGAGCACTGGAAAGCAGTAAAATGTATCCTTAAGTACTTGAGAATGACTAAGGATCTTTTACTGGTATATGGAGGTAGTAGCCTCAGGGTTGAGGGCTACACGGACTCAAGCTTCTAGTCTGATGTCGATGATAGCAAGTCTAATTCAAGGTATGTGTTCACCCTGAATGGAGGAGCAGTATGCTGGAAGAGTTCCAAGCAAGACACTACTGCTAACTTGACCACAAAGGCGGAATACATTGTTGTGGCAGAGGCAGCAAAGGAGGGAGTTTGGATGAAGAAGTTTATCACAAATCTAGGAGTCGTCCTGAGTAGCGAGGAGTCGATTCCCTTAAATTACGATAAATACGGGGTGATTACTCAAATAAGGGAACCCAGGTCTCATCAGAAGTGTTCTGAGTAGGTTCTAGCTTATTAGAGAGATCGTGGCCCGAAAAGATATAGTAATGGAAAGAGTTCCATCCGAAGATAACATTGCAGATCCACTAACAAATCCATTGACTTAGATTGTCTTTGAGTGTCATAGAGGTCTGATGAAGATTAGACATATTGGTGATTGACTTTAGGTCAAGTGGGAGATTACTAGTCATATGTGCCCTGCAAGCCAATTACATAAGTAATGGCACTTGTGACTTGATATACATTTTTTTCTCTTTGTGTATTATTAGGTGTTTTATCACTTTATCTTGCATGTTGCATATATTATGATGTCCTTGGATCTATGCAATGGAATCAGATCATGATAATGAGACCAATTCACCTTTAAACACAGATCCTAAATTATCCTAGTCATAGGTTAGTCGAGAAGGACATCGAGATAACCAGATAGACTGGTGTGCTGTATACCTATCCGTATTATGGAGGTGGCTGGTCTCATAGCTACTCGTGTAGGGACACTAAGGGTATAGTACAGGTGCTCATTGGGGAATGAGTTCACTGATTGATCTGCCTACGAAATGTTGGATGGTTATTAATACCTCACATCAGACAGCGATTCCATAATCCTAGTAGTGTATCTGGTTCTTAGACTTGAGATACCAAGTATGTCCTATATGAGTACTCCACTCTTTAATACCGGACTTATAAGTTTGGAAAGTTCCAGATTTAGTATAACCGGTTATTAAGAGTGGTAGCCAACCTTACGAGGGCTATTAAGTATCAATAGAGGATCATCTGCTCTCGATATCATGAGAGGAATATCCCATGTATTCTTGCTTGAACAAATCCTTGGCCATAGTTATTCGGATTGAGAGAGAAAGAGTTCTTCGGGAGAATCCGACAAGAGCAAGACTCGAGGAGAGACCGCATGAGCCTGATAACACCATGCCCGGTACAGAGTCTCTGGGATATTAGATGGATAAAGGGCTATAGATACATGGTAACTGAGGACAGATAGGTCCAAAGGATTCGATTCGCCTGTATCATCTGGGAGCTGCGGCGTAGTGGCCTGGTACGTCCGTAGTCGATGAGTTGGGTGAATTATTATAGAGATAATAATTCACTAAGTCAGAAAGAGTTCTGACAAGTATGACTCATGGCCAGCTCGATATTGGGCCTAGAGGGTCACACACATTTGGTAGGTGTTACGACGAGTAGAGGTTCAGATATAAGATATCCACTAGAGCCCTTATCTTATTGGATATCCATTAACCCCTTGAATTATTGGATCCTAAGATGAGATCCAATAATTGCTAATAAGACATTATTGAGTATAGACCCACTAATCCAATAGGCTTGGGTAATTGGATGGAGATCCAATACCCAATAGGGAAAGATCCATTAGGGTTGATAGGGGGCCTCTATAAATAGGAGGGAACCAAAGCTCTATAGACTGAGGGTTTCTTTTGGTAGCCACCTTCTATTCTCCTCTCCTAGAGAGGTGAATCATCGCAATCCCTATCGTATGGATACCGCTAAAGAGGAGGACGCTTAACCTCCTTCATCCTCTCCTATAGTTATGCAGGGATTCAGGAATATACGATCTCCCTAGGTATTTTCTTTTACACATGTAATTTTTTACGAATTTATTTTGACTCACCGATCTTCACACGACGATGGAAACTTTCTATGGAAAATATAAGGTTTTGTTTTCTGTTCTTCCACTACGCATGTGATGTCACTCCCCAAACGGATTTCTCAACACCCAGATGATACAAGGGAATCTAAACCTTTAAACATATCTATTCTCAGTTAGTATGTATATAGAGTCCCTCATCTATCTAATATCTTAGAGACCGTAATCCGAGCACAGTGCTGTGAGGCCCATATTACTCGAGTTTCGCTCTAATCAGATTCTCTCGGAGAACTATTTCTCTCTCAATCCAAATGACCCTGGTCAAGGATATGTCTGAGCAAGAATACATGAGATATTCCTCTCATGACACCAAGAGCGAATGATCCTCTATCGATACTCATTTGCCCTCAAAAGATTGGTTGTGCTAGATCTGAAACTTCCTGACCTATAAATCCAATATCAAAGAGTGGATTACTCATACAAGACATCCTTGGTATATCAAGTCTAAGGACCAGATATACTATTGAGATTACGGAATTAAAATTTGACAATGAGGTATCATTAACCATCCAACATTCTGTAAGAGTATCAATTAGTGAACTCATTCTTCAATGAGTATCTACATTGTATCCCTAGTGTCCCCACACGAGCAACTATGAGACTATTTCTTCCATCATATAAACGGGTATACAGCACACCAGTCTGTCTGGTTATTTTGATGTCCCTCTGAGTAACTGATGACCGGGGTTATTTAGGATTTGTGTTTAAAAGTGAAACGGTCTCATTATCATGATCTCATCATGATATGAATCTCATTGCATAGATCCATAGACATCATAATATATATTATATATATATATATATATTATATATATATATAATATAGAATGAGAAAAGTGTCAAATAAATAATTACAAAAAAGAGTGCATATCATGTCACACGTGTAATCACTCATGTGATTAGCTTGCAGGGCACCTACGACTAACATATATGATAAAAGGTAAATTGTTAGAGTTTAGTATATACTTCCCCATCATAGTAAATTATTTTAATAATAGACCGAAAGAAATTTTTAATTACTTTTCTAAAATGAGTAAAGATTGTTATGACTTCAAATTTATGTTTGAAATGATATAGTCATGTACATTTAGTAAAGTAATATATCAAAATAATATAAAATTTAAAATTATGAAAAAAGGTGGTTAGGATAGTGCCTCAAACATCAGTGTAAATGATTTTAAGTAGTTTTGAGTAGAATATGAAAGATGTTCTAAAAGGTAGTCTATAACTTTTATTACTAAGACAAGCATCATAATGAGTTATAATTTTCTTTGATTGAAAGTTAAAAGAAAATAATGAGAAATTAGTTATCATTGAATGGAGAATGATATATGACCAAGATAACGATGCCACACTTCCATTTGAGCAACAACTAAAGCAAGACCGATTGGTTAGGTGATTTATAAGTTGACGATCACTTATAGATATTATCTTTATTTTGACTTTAGACTAAGAATTCTCTCATACTCAAATCCCTTATAAAAAATAAGTTAAAAAAATTAAATAGAAGTATTAATTTGTTTGCATAATTGAAAGATAAAAATAAAGTCCCTATTGATATGAGGTGCACACAAAACATTATTGATTGTAAAAGTATTTTGTGTGCGAATTTAGTATTATGTTACTAGTATAGGTGATAGGATTTTCATTATTATCATAATGATGATATCTTGATTATCTCCATATTCAGTGTAGATAGTTAAATTTTATAAATTCGAAGTAATATGATAAGAAGTACCAGAGTCAACAATCCAACTGCTTGAATAAGCAATCAAAATAGTCATAATATTTTTTTAAGGTCATTTGAGTGTAGCAGTAGGCTTGAGTCGAGGTCGACAAACTTTTGGTATGCGTGTAATTTTATCACAGAGCTGATAGATGATTTTTTAATGATTGTTATTGTTGTAGTATCGTAACTATTGATAGTCATAGTTGAAGTTATTTCTTGAGTTATTCGGGTTGAAGTTGCTCCCATGGTTGGAGAGCTAATAGTGTATTGGAGGATGATAGCTTTGTGCATTACCTATATATTCAAGAGGCATCTTGTTTAGTTATTTATTGAAATTCTGTTTGTTTTGATTACTCTTTCCTTTGGATTTTCGCTTGAATTGAGCTATGATAGTTGGTCTCATCTTGTTCTTTTTTCAATTCAGATATGTTTCATGATCAATAAACTCATTATATAGTTCTACAAATTACATTAGGTAGTAACGTACTTGAATTGCTACTGCTAGCTCCTTATAATAATCTCCTAGGTCATTGAAAATATGAATAATGACTTTATCATTACTTAGGAGATGATGACCAATTAAAGTTAAATAATATATAATAACTTTTAAATTTTATATATAATCAATAATATTATTTTTCTTTTGTGTTGTTTTTATTAGAGTAGATAAAAGACTTAGCATGTAAGTGAAAGAGTGATTAGGGAGGATGGTTTGTAACTTCGACCATACTTTTGTTACAGTGCTGCATGAAAAGATTAGTGGTGCTATAGAGCCAATAATTGAGACAATAAGATGATCTTATAGTTATAACATATGATCATGATTTGTCATTAAGATAGGTTCTTCGGATATTTAGATCTTTTCTAGTGGATAACTAGGAGAGTCATCGATGTAGCCTAATAGATCGTATTCAAAGAGGAGATTAGTGAATTATGTTCATCAAGATAGATAATTACCACCTTTAGAGAACTTGAGGGGGATTAGAGTTATTGTATTAATAGATATAAGTCTTGTAGATTAAGAGAAACTATTATTTCTCATAGAAATAATAATTAAAGTGTCAGACATAGATAATAAAGACATGTTGAAAAAATGTTGCATTCCAATAAGGGAAATCCAGAACAATTGATGATATGGTTTAGATGCACAAATGGTGGATATGTGATCTGTTGGAGGAGATCAGATCTAAGAAGTATATAGGAGAGGATCTGATATGATAGAGGAGATCAATTCTAAGAAGTGCACAAGGGTGGATCCAATCTCAGATGTGCAGAAGAGGGTAATCGGTTCCTTTCTCTCATGAGCTCTTCTCTTGATCGTGAGTGCTAATGGTATAGTCAAGAGGATAGTAGAAGATAGTGGACCGTCACCGAGAGTTGACTATGGATCTGAGGTGCCAATTAGTTCCTCGGTTGACGAGAAGGGGACAAAGATGTCGATAAAAATGCTGGGTAGTAGGTAATGGTGTAGGAACATATAAAACAGCTATCAAGTAGGATTAAACAATTATGGAGGATTGCTAGAGAAGTAGATCGATCATTAGAGAATGCTAATTAGATCAACAAAGTAGAGTAAATTTATTATAAGTACGCTAAGAGATCGATAGGAAAGAGTCGCACGTCTTCATCCTTGGTGCAACACTAGAATTTAAAAGTGAAAAATAAAAATTAAGAGTTAACAAGGTGATTACTAAAGAGGAATAGTAATCATCAATAAATTAGTGGGTAATAAAAAAAATAGAGCTAGGAAGAGGGAGCCTTGCATGAAGCAAGAAGACTTTGATATTATAAAAATTTAAAAAATTATTGTAAAAGAGATAATATTATTCATTAAGCTAATATGTATTTAAATAGATTTTGAGAGAAAATTTTTTCTCGATTATACACTCAAATCTATGATTGATCCACAAATCTTAGATTAATTAGATATTAAAGCATATAAAAATATAAAATTATTATCGCATGTTTAAGTCTATCGTTTTCCTAACAGTCAGCTTTGCTTGGGGCCTGAGTTCTCATTTTGGTATCTTTCGATTACTAAGCTACAGTTGTTCGCGTTACGTGCATCCGAGAGATTGCGTTCAGTATCCTTAATTTTAGCAAAGGAACTGATTGTAAATAAAGAAATTACAGGGAGTAAATTGTAAAAAAATATGCCTGTCTCGCCGAAGCAAAGGATGAGAAGGGAAGAAAAAAAAAAGGAGAAATAAGAAAAGGGGAGAGAGAGAGAGAGAGAGAGAGAGAGAAAAGATAGGCGATGGCGTCGGCTGCGAGAACAGAGGAGAAAAAGAGAAGGGAAAGGAAAGAAGAAGAAGAGGGGAATGGAAAGAAAAGAAATAAACGAGGAAGATATCTCCGGTGTGAGCAAGGAGAAGAGAAAGAAAAGAAGAGGAGAAGAAAAAAAAAAGAAAAAAAGAATTGAGGAATCGTTCACATTTCAACTGGATTTAGATCAAACTCAAGAAGATTACATTAGTATGATTTTAATTTTTTTTATTTTTTATTAATTAGGTTTATATTTTGGATTATAGCTAGATGAATTTTAATATTCTTAGTTAATTGAATATTTATATTATGTAGGAAATAAAAGGAGGAAAAATGATTGTTTGAGAAAATAAGAATAGGAAAGAAAAGATATTTTTATTTTTATTTATGTGATATTGAGGATATATGATCAAGGTAAGTATCCGATGACTTCATCTAGTTTGTTTCTAAAAATATTAATGCATGTGTTTAATATTTGTGGATACAAATGATTTATATATTAATTTTTTTAATTATTTAAAATTATTATAATATAATTTAAATGTCAAAAGCATATGGTTTGAACTTTATTCTTGTTTTATAAGCATTTTTAAGTTATCTTTTCATAATTCATATGAATGTTAAGCATTATATTTGAAAGGACTCGAAAAATGATATACAATTACATTAATTTTGAAAAGATATGCAAAAAAATATCTATACCTTTAGTTTTGTAAAAATATAATTAATATGTTATTTTTTCATAATATATTAATTATAGAATTAATATGGTTATGATCTAGATCATATCAATGAGGTTATAGATTAGCAATATGTTTCAAAAATTAGTTCTTTGAGCCCTAACACAAGGAGATATGCGTAATCTACATCATATAGGTTGAAACTTCTTTCATTGCAGGTCTTTAGTCCCTTTCAATTTTATCCATATTTTTATTCACTGAATAGTTTCAACAAGTTCCTCTGGAGGTCTCAGAAAAACGATTCTCTCATCCTCTTGGTCAAGCTCATGATCTATGGAGAAAATATGTTTCAATAACTCCAAAGCTGTAAACAATACTCTTTTCTGTCAACTAATTTGAGATTATTCATTATCTTTAGATCATGAATAATCTTTAGATTATCCAAAGACATGCCTTGTATAACAGTAACTAAATGAGTTTGATCAAGCAGAAAAAATCTTGAGGCTCCAAAATTTGATACTTTTGTAGTAAAATTATCATCCAAAAGAATATTGTAAGACTTAACCTCCCTATGAAAAATAGAGATTGAAGCAACTATGTGTAAATAGGTAAGCGCACTTGCAATTTCCCTAACGATCCGTAGGTGGTCTTCCCATGACAATGTAGGATTATCATATAAGACATGAAGATGATATGAAAGAATTCTGGGAGTTAAATTCAAAAATTAACAAGGGGACTTCGATTTCTAGGCAACATCTGAAAAGTTTTACCACATTTCTATGATTAATTTGAGAAAGAATTATGTTAGGGGTATTAAGTATGACGTGGCGCCTGGTCTTGGGTCGTACTCCCGGATGACGTCATTGCCTCTCCTGCGCTCCGTTAATCCCATGATTTGATCGCCCGACGTCGTCTCTCCTCTGCATCGCCCCAACTACCCACCCAGTTGACCACGGCACCGGCGCTGCGAGTCGAGCCGTACGCCACCCGCGAACCTGGCGGAAGCATGCCATCGTCCAGGCCTATTTAAGCGAATGGGTAAGGCGAGGCATGAGATGAACACTCGAGAGGTGAGTAGACTCGAACCACCACGCCATTCTCAGGAGCTCGGCGAAGCCAGGCGGCAGCGTCGGAGGGTCGGGCGGAGCATCCGACCGCCTTGCTGCGAGTCACCGTTCCGAGCGTGGCCGCCGCCTTCTTCGGGCGGATCGGGGCGGAAGCGAGGAGCCATCAGCGGGCGGCAACGTCTGAGGCGACCCCGGTTCCGGATTCGCGTAGCGCCGAGAGTCACGGTAAAGTTGTTTCCCCTATGCAGTTGGCGCTAGAAGGAGGGCCTCTGCGCCGAGTCACTGCTCGCCTTTAACGACACATGGGCGAAGGTCGCTTGGTGGCACCTCGGCGGAGGTCCCATGGACCTCCGAACCACTGGAGGGCGATCCGCGCGGCCGCGGTCGCTCTTTGGGTATATTTAGCGGCGCGGACTCTACCGCCAAGTCGGGTTCCAGCTTCCTCCTCCCGTCACGGCGGAGGCTTTCGAGACCTTTCCCAGCAGTCCGACCACGCAAATCTTGTCGAGGGCCGTCCTCCCTCGCCTACTCCGGGAGCGGCGAGCCGACCCTCAGGCGGAACCCCTTCCCCGGCATCATGAGGCATTCCCGCCAGTACCATCTTCCCAGCCTCCGCGGGTTCGGGGCGGAACGGGCTCTTGAAAACTGGGCGTCCACGAACCCGGCGGTGTCCTCGGTCGAGCGGACTTATTTGGGCTCAAATCCGTTCCCGCACAGCGTGCGGATGAGGTGCAAAGGGACGTCCGTGAAGTCCAAAGAAGAGGAGAGGGAAGTGTCCCACCGGGAGTCCCCGTCACACCGACATACGGAATACCGCCCTTTGAACTTCCGCCTCCATCGACCTTTATGATGGAGCCGCGATCCAGGATCACGCCGCCGCCGCTGCTCGATGGCCCTATATGGAACCTCCGACGCCTTGATGTGCCGGCGCTCTCACCACGCTGAAAGGATCCGCCGCACGCGGTACAAAGACCTTAAAAAGCGGACGGTGACATCCTTCAACAGCTCGCCAAGGACTTCGAGCCACGTCGCGCTTGCGCGACCAAAGCCTTCTCGGCACTCCTCCGGTTTGAAGCAAAAGGAGGACGAACCTCTCTCCACTTCGCGCGGTTCACCACGGAGGTACGGAGTTATCGATGCTCACCCATCGTTATTGGTGCAGCGCTTATGATGGGGCCGCGACCGCCGAGGTTTTGCTGGTCCTGGTGGAGCGACCGCGCCCATCGCGAGATGTTTCAGCAAGTCAATATGTGGCGCCGAGGCCCGGATGTCGGGAAGAAAGGAAGAACGACCGAGGGGCATTCTATTCCATCCCGATCGGGACGCAACTGCCGGAGTCCCCACACCGTGGACGCCAAGGGGCACCCCGACCCATATGCCCCCGTGCCGCCACCTCCCCCCTTGAACGCGTCTCGGACGCAAATATTCCTTCAGATAAAAGAGCGGGGAATGCTCAGGCCGCCCCGCCCGATGAAGGGCCGACGAGAGTTGGCCGATCATTCCCGCTATTGCCGCTTCCATCGGCAAAACGGACATGATACGAGCGCGCCACGAGCCAAGCGCAAATTGAGGAGCTGATCCAAGAGGTCACTTACATCAATACCTCCAGCTGGCCCACGGAACCATCCTCGCATCCCAAGGCCCCGGCCGAGCAACACATCGACGACCGCTGTGGGGCCCGCCACCGAGGACATAGCGCCGGGTCGGCGGGCTTACGCCCGAGCCGCTATGATCGGGGAATACCACCTCCTCCGAGCCGAGATCACATTCTCGTGGGATATGGGAGTAACCGAGCATGATGATGCGCTGCGGTGGTGTCGGCCCGAATAGCCAACGCGACAGTGTCCAAGGATTATGGTCGACATCGCAGCTCGGCCGACATCCTTTATTTCGAGGCCTTTTGAAGTTGCCGGAAGGAAGCCTCAAGCCCTTGCACTGCACTCACCGCTTTACCGGCGACTCGATTTCGCCACGGCGCGTGACCCTACCGCTGACTTCCTGGGATTCTCCGAAGGCAAAACTCACTGGTGACTTTTCCGGTGGTCGACTCTCATCGCGCATAACGCCATCCCGGGCCGACCCACCTCAACAAAGTTAAGGGCCATCATATCCACATACCATCGACGCTGAAGTTCCCGACCAATGCCGGAGTCGGGAGGTTCGGGAGATCTCAGAGTCCAGACGGTGTTACTTGACAAATGACTCCCGGTAAGAGAAAAGGCCCAACAGCCCTCAAGACCCACGCGGACGCAGCTACCGACCGAGCATCCCGAGCCGACAAAACCCGGCGGTTAATATTCCGCTGCAAGATCACCGCCCCGGATCGGATACCGGAATCGCCCGACCGATGATCAAGAGCGGCAGCATCATCGCCTCCTCCAGAAAGCACCGATGTCTTCGCCGATACCGCCGACCTCCCGAATTGATTCCGGTTTTCAACACCATCCGCACATTTCTCGATCCGCCGCTTCGTAAGAAGACAGAGACCCCGCCTCGGGCCCTCGAGCGCCAATAAGTCAGGTAAATGGAAGTCGACATGCTCTGGCGCCGACTTCATTGAAGAGGTCCAGATCCTCGGTTGTCCCAATGTAGTCCTCGCCAAGAAGCCTAATGGAAGTTGGAGGATGTGTGTCGACTACACCGATCTAAATCGTGCTTGCCCGGCGATTGCTTCCTTGCCTAGGATCGACCAACCGGTCGACTCAACCGCTGGGTACGCCCGCTTCTCCTTCATGGACGCCTACTCCTAAGCATAACCAGATCCGGATGGCCCCGAGGATCGCAACATACGGCCTTCCATACACCCCAAGGAGCTTTCTACAAGGTCATGCCGCTCGACTAAAGAACGCGCGCCACCTACCAAAGGATGGTGAATAAGGTGTTCGCCAAAGAAATAGGGCTAAACATGGAGGTATACGTTGACGACATGATCGTGAAAGTCGCACAGGGGCTGCACACCTGACGACTTGCGGGAAACCTTCGCTACGCCGAGAAGATATGGGATGCGCCTTAATCCAGTGCGCCTTCGGGCGTGACATCGTGAAAGTTCCTGATTCATCATACACGAGAGGAATTGATGCCAACCCCGAGAAGATCCGAGCTCACCGACATGAGATCTCCGAGAAAGAAAGGAGCTTCAATGCCTTAACGGAAGGATAGCGGCTCTGTCCCGCTTTTTGTCCTTGGCCGAGATAAGTGCCTTCCTTTCTTCCGAGTCCTCAAAGACCCAAAGAACTTCCAATGGATGGCAGAATGCGAGGAAGCTGCAGCCCGGCAGACTTATCCGAGCTCCCCGCCTTATCTCGTGTCCGCGCTAAAAACTTACCCTCTACCGGGCGGCATCTCAAAGATGCAAAGTGAGCTCGGTGCTAGTGAAAGAAGCCCCCGACGCGCAACATCCGGTTTACTACATCAGCCATGTGTTGCGCGGGCCGGAGCAACGCTACCCTCCCATTGAAAGGTTGGCATTGGCACTTGTTCTAGCGGCTCGGAAGCTACGCCCCTACTTCCAAGCCCATACGATTGAGGTAACGATCGACCAACCCTCGCGCCAAGTTCTTTCTAAGTTTGACGAGGTATGCCTTCTAAAGTGGTCGGTGGAGCTATCCGAGTTCGACCTCTGCTACAAGCCGAGAACAGCCATCAAGGCCCAGGCCTTGGCCGATTTCATCTCGGAGTTGACGCAGCCGGAAACAGAGTGCGTTGAGCAAATCCACCGAGACTGGACCCTGCACGTGGATGGGTCTTCCAGCTCCAGGGGTGCCGGCGGCAGACTCATTCTAGAGGATCCCGACGGACACGCCGAGCGCTCCTCCGCTCGTTTCGAGGCCACAAACAATGAGGCAGAATACGAGGCGCTTCTGGCAGGCCTCTGTTTGGCAGCCGTGATGCAACTGAGAGCAGTCCACGTTCTCACGGATTCCCAACTCGCCGCCGGACAAGTTGGCGGAGGGTATCGGCGCGGATTCGACCATGTCCAAATACACCGACCAAGGTAAAAGCCCAAACCTCTAACTTTCCTCGCTTCACTGGCCCAGTGGTGCCTGTGTCCCAAAACGAGCGGGCACCAACTCGCGAAATTAGCCTCTGAGCCGATCCAGGAACATTCCGAGGTCGAAGAGCTCACACACCTGGCCGGTGGCCATCATGGAGATAGGGGACCCCGAGTCCCGACCACTCCACCCACGTGGATTCGTGAAGTGCCAAGTATAAACGCGATGGGATCCTCGCGGATGAGGTCAAGGCACGGCGGCCAACCCAGCGTGGCATCTGCGAGATTGGAGACCGGCTCTACAAAAGGTCATTTTCCCATCCCCTACTGCGATGTTTAGATCCGGATGAGGCGGAAGTGATTCTCGCCGAGGTCCGCGGCGGGACTTGTGGGGAGCACATGGGCGGCCGAACTTTGGCCTTCAAAATACTACGCTAGGGCTATTACTGGCCTACGTTGCACGGAGACGCCAAGGCTTTCGTGCGGCGCGACACTTGCCGCGCCGCCAGTTCGCGCCGCAGCTCCTCGCGTCCCGCCACCTCCATGGATTGCGCTCGCCCTTCGCTTCAATGGGGAATGGACCTCTTGGGGCCGTTTCTCCCGGCCCGCCGGAGACATATCATCGTGGGATAGATTATTTCACTAAGTGGGTGGAAGCCGAGCCCTCGCACCATTACTACGAACGGGTCGAATTCAGATGGAAGAACATCGTGACCCGATTCGATTCCGCCCAACGTTATCATCATCGATAACGGAACCCTTCGCCACAAGACTGGTTTATGGAGTTCTCAGGCAACTTATCACATCCAGCTTGAGGTTTAGCTCGGTGGCTCACCCTGCACTCAACGGGCTCACGAGGTGACCAACCGATCTATCCCGGATGGACTTAGGAAAGGACTTTGAAGCCCGACGAGGGTCGACGAGCCCCGAACATCCTATGGTCTTTACGGACTACCCCAAAGACGGCTTGCGAGTCCCCACACGCGCTCGGCGTGGAAGCGCCCTACCACCGAGTTGGTCATTCCAACATTCCGGTGGAGAACTATGAGGAATCCACCTGCCCAGTGGAGTTCGGGCTGGCCTAGACTCGCTAGAAGAGCGCAGGCCAACGCCAAGACGTAAAGATGCCGGCGCATAACAGAGTGTTGCCGGTTATAACAAGAAGGTGCGCCTCGACTTTCGGGATGGGAGACTTAGTATTACGCAAGGCGGAAATAAGCGACCCCGCCAACTCGAGGGGCAAGCTTGCACCTAAGTGGGAAGGCCTACCGCGTAATCAAAGTAGTCCGACCGGGAACGTTCCGGCTCGCGACTATGACCGGGCAGCAATTCCCGAGGACCTGGAACATCCAGAACCTTAAGAGGTACTTTGTTTAAAGGCCAAACGGAAGCAAGTCAATATTAGACTCAGGCTATTGGAAAGAAGTTGGAGATTGTATTAAAAAGGGAAATTGTATTACCAAAAGATTTGGAGTACAAAAACGAGCCCCTAGAGGGGAAAGAAGGATTACAAAGGCAAGGGAAGGCCCTCCAAAAAAAGAAAGAAGGAAAAAGTTCTTCGCCGCAGCCGGAAGGCTGCGTCGAAGGAACCTCGCCGGCATGTCGACTTCGATCCTCGGGCATGAGGTGAAGGGATCCTCTCGACCGCCGAGCCCGGAGGGCATGCTCGAACCGGCCAGGCAACCTTGTACCCATACTCAGATGATACCCGCCCGGTCCGGCCCAGCCGAGGAGGAAGCCCTCCGACTTCTTGTACGCCTCGATCGCTCCCGGTCCCTCCGGCCGATCGCTTCCGCCGCGGGCAAGAGCTTCCCGGCGGCCTTCACTCGCCTCTCGAAGCCGCCTTGGCGGCCAACTCCGAGGCCTCCTCGAGCGGAGGCGCTCCGCCTTCCGTCCGAGAAGCTTCGCAGTCCGGCCTCCGACGCCGAGGCGGCCTCGAAGCTCGGGCGGTCAGCGCGACTTCCGCGCCATGTCGGCCGCCACGCTCGGCAGCAGAACCGCCTCGGTCCGACTCCCGCCGGGCCTCTTCTGCCGGGCGCAACCTGTTGCGCCGCCTGCATCAGGCACCAACCGACCGGAGTCGTGCACCCGGTCGATGAGGGCCGTGGTGTAGTGGAGATTCTGCATAAAGAGAAAGAAGGCTGAAAAGGATGAACAGTGCTCAGCCGAGAAGATACACGCAAGACGGTGCTTACCCACAACACCGACTTGGCTGACTTAGCGATGAGCGCTTCTGAGGGGAGCGTGTATAGGTCCCGAGCAACGTCGGGATGGAGCGCCCCCCGGAGGTAGCTGGCCGAGGGCTCTCCCCCGACCCACACCTTGTCCCCTCGACGTACTCATGCCACCGCCACCGAGGGTCGCCGCCCGGCGGGACCTCGCCCATCACTCGGGAAAGGAACGGCTGATCCTTCCCCGACGTAACTCGGCATAAGTCCTTCATGGCTGGAGGACGCTGGCCCTTCCCGTCCCTGGCCGGGCCCAAAGACTCGCAGAGCGAGGTGCCTCGGCCGATCGGTTGTCTCGCGGAGGAGCCACAGCACCTCCAAGTCCACCACGCCCTGGCCTTGGCCCTCTTCTTGGGCGCCCCTCCTCGGTGGTGCGCGAGAGCCACCCCGCCGCAGGAACCCGGAGGCGCGGAGGCGGTCCTCTCGAACACCGAGTCATGGAAGGACGCGAGTTCACCATCTCTGCAAAGAACAAGGATGTGTTAGAAGCTAGAGTGCGGCGGCAAGCCTAAAGGCGCGAGACAACAACGGCCTACCCGTGAGCGGACTTAGTCCGGCCTCGCCAAGCCACTTCTCAGACATGTTGCGGATGGCTTGCGAGGAAGGAGGATTACCCTTAACCGCTCGAGATGAGCACGCTCCTCGGCATTGAGTTTGAGCGGTGTTATCAATGGTCGCCAGCGACCACGAACCCCAAAACCCGATCCTTTTTGCGCGGGCGAAAAGCGCCTCTTCCACCCTTTGTTATTGGTGGGCGCGCTAACCGGAACCCTGTCGGGCGGCGAAAGTATCCCACCCCTTGAAAAGGCGGAAGCGGGAGAGAGGAAGAGGTTGCGGGTCGGGCGATGTTGGCGTAATGGCATTCCCCCAGGAAGGCCACCATATACCGCCAAGAGTTTGGAGTTATTTGTGAAGGCGAGATCCGCCACAGAGATATGCAGGATACTATGGTTGGATGCAGGGGAAGGCGCAGGCCGACCTCTAAGGCATCGACGGTCAGGGCAAAGCCCTTGGGAACCGGGTCGAAAGCCCGTTGTCCGCCGGGGCGAAGGCTGTATTCTTCGGGATGCCGTGGCGCGCCGGAGAATCCTCTACCATGCGCTCATCAAGGTGGAATCTTGGTCGTGCGGCCACATTATGGCCTCTAGCGCCGCGCGCACTTTGAGGAAGGTGGAAGGAGGAGATGAGGAGAGCGGCGACACGGGTTGTAAGCGAGGGAGGAGGAGGAAGAAGCGGAGGAGGAGGAAGTGGAAGGAAGACCCATCACGCACTAACCTATAGTGGAAGGAATCGGAAGAAGTCAAGGAAGGCAGAGCCAAGAGGAAAACTCGAAGGAAGGCAAAAGTGATAGAGTGTCGCGGGCTCGCTATTTATAGAAAGGGGGCCTCGACCTTTCGCCTCGGCGGCGACATGACACGCAACACCGCCCAATAGCATCACATCAGGCGGTCGAAGCGCGGCGTCATATTAATGAAGAGGTAGCGTGTCCACCGCCCGGTAAGTAACTTACCCGGCCACGCCGGCGACTCCTCGATTCCGGCAACGCACTATCAGCGGCCCGTTTTTGAGCGGCGCGGCGGTTCGTTTCAGTCTTGGCGGCTCGACCACTGGTTCTCTAGGCCTTGGCGGCGGCTCGGCCCTATATCGAGCAGCGGTTGGTTATTATGGTCTTACAGGCCTTGGCGGCGGCTCGGCCCTATATCGGCGGCGGTTGGCGATATCAGTTTTCAGTCTTGGCGGCGGCTCGACCACGGTCTTCTAGGCCTTGGCGGCTCGGCCCCATATCGAGCAGCGGTTCGGCGATATCGATCTTCAGCCTTGGCGGCGGCTCGGCCCTTATCGAGCAGCGGTTGGCGATATCGGTTTTCAGTCTTGGCGGCTCGACCACGGTCTTCGGGCCTTGGCGGCGGCTCGGCCCACCTTGGCGGCGGCTCGGCCTATATCGGCAGCGGTTGGTTATTATAGTTTCAGATCTTGTGCGGACCTCAACCCCTTATTACCAAGCGGCGGATCGGCGAAGTCGAACATCGCTGCCCTTTACCGAGCGGCGGTTCGGTACATAGTCTGAGTTCCTCAACCATTGGTTTACGAGGGCCTTGCGCGGAGTCTCGACCCACGGCTACCGAACGTCGGATTGGCGATTGGCGTCGCCTCGATCCTTTATCCCGAGCGGTTGGTCACATGGTCTTGGCGACGGCTCGACCATCGGCCCCCTAGGCCTTGAGCGGCGGCTCGGCCCTATATCCCGAACGACGGTTCGGTGACTATGGTTTTCTGGGTCTCGAGGCTCCTCGAACCCCTTTATCCCGATCGGCGGTTCAGTTGCATGATCTCGAGCCTCCTCGATCATCAGTTTTTCGGGTCTTGAGCGGCATCTCGACCCCTTATCCTGCACAGGGAGTCTATCAATTATGACACGACACGGCAGAACCTTCGCCCGAGATCTCAGTCGACAACCAGGTTTCTTCCGAGCAACACCCCCCAATCTTCAAGATCGTCCCGCAGGAGTGGCTTTTGAGGGGGGGTAGTGTTAGGGGTATTAACTATGACGTGGCACCTGGTCTTGGGTCGTACTCCCGGATGACGTCATTGCCCCTCCTGCGCTCCATTAATCCCACGATTTGATCGCCCGACGTCGCCTCTCCTCTGCATCGCCCCAACTACCCACCAAGTTGACCACGGCACTGCACTGCGAGTGGTCGCCCGTCGACACCACCCCGACGCAGCCGGAAGCATGGCATCCGTCCGATCTATTTAAGCCGAAGGGGTAAGACAGGCGGGAAAGGTCGGATGAACACTCTGAGAGGTGAGTAAACTCGAACACCCTGCAACCATCCTCTGGGGGAGCTCGGCCGACGGGCCAGGACTGACTTGAGCGTCGGAGGGGTCGGGCGGAGCATCCGACCCGCCTTCTTTGCAGTCTCGTTCGGCGGATCGAGTGCGCGCGCCTTCGGAGCGGTCGGGAGGCGGGAGCAGGAGCCATCGACGGGCCCGAACCGTACCGAGACGACCCCCCGGTTTCCGGATTCCGCACCGTGCGCCCCGGGGTCACGGTAAAAAGTTGTTTCCCCTAACAATAGATAATTCCACTCTCGCTCAATGTTACATGTTAGCCTCTATGACTCCTGAGTTACAGAGACAACATGAAAACATGGATGCTCATTCTATACTCTTGCACCTCCGCAAACTGTTTGAGGAACATGGAAGAACTCAACGATATTAGATATCCAAGAGTCTCTTCCGTGCTAGGATGACTGAGGAGACACCAGTTCAGAACCATGTCTTGAAGATGATAGAGCGGATTGAAAAACTCACAGGTCTAGGAATGGTCCTAGATGATAATCGGTTTGTTGATCTTATACTTCAGTCCCTACCAGATTCCTTTTCTCAGTTCATCATGAATTTTAATATGAACAAACTTGATGTATCTCTCCCTAAGCTCCTCAATATGTTGAGGGAGACAAAGAGCACAATCAAGAAAGAGAAATTAGTTTTCTGTGTTAGTGAGACCAAAAGGAAAAGGAAGACTGAAAAGACTCTTGAGAAGGCTAAGGGCAAGGGCAAACGGGGTAAGGCAAAGATTACCAAAATTGACCTAGCAAAGGACAAAGGCTAGTGCTTCCACTGCGGTCAAGATGGGCATTAGAAGAGGAATTATAAGGCGTATCTTGTAGAAAAAGCGAAACAAAAGCTTGGAAAAGTTTCAGGTACTTTCATGATCAGTCTCCATATGTCAGATTCTTATGATAATGCATGGGTATTAGATATTGGTAGTGCTTATCATATCTGTAATTCATTGCAGGTTCTGACAAGGTATAAGAGATTGGCAAAAGGCAAGATGAACCTCAAGATGGGCAATGGAGCAAGAGTTGCTGTTGTTGTTGTCGGCGAGGTCACTTTACATATGCCTGATGGAGCTATTATTGCATTAGATGCATGTTATTTTGTTTCCTCTATTATCAAAAATATTATTTTCATTTCATGTTTGATATTAAATGGTTATAAAGTGCTTTTTGAGAACAATTATTGTTTAATCAATAAGAATGATAAGATCATCACTAGAGGGACATTGCATAATGGTTTATTTATACTAAATACTGCTTCACACATCATGAATGTAAGCATGGCCAAGAGGAAACGAGAAGAGGTGAATAATGCATATTTGTGGCATTGTAGGCTAGGTCATATCCATGAGGGAAGGATTCAAAAGTTATTGAAAAATAGATACTTAGATCCATTTGACTACGAGTCATATACAACTTACGAGCTTTGCCTTCGTGGAAAAATGACCAACTCTCTATTTAGTGGAACTGGAGAGAGAGTCATTGAGTTACTAGAACTCATACATAGTGATGTATGTGGTCCTATGTTAAATCATACCATATGTGGTTATTCCTACTTCATTACTTTCACTGATGATTTCTCTATGTATGGACATGTGTACTTGATGAAGTATAAGTCTGAAGCCTTCGAGAAATTCAAGGAGTATAAGAATGAAGTAGAGAACTAGACTGAAAAGAGTATTAAAACTCTTCGATCAGATAGAGGAGGAGAATACTTGAGTATAGAATTCACCCAGTTCCTTAAGGACTATGAGATTTTGTCCAAATGGATACCTCCTTATACACCACAGCTCAATGATATATCAGAAAGGAGAAATCACACACTATTAGATATGGTGCGGTCCATAATGAGTTTCACTAATCTACCCATCTTATTTTGGGGGTATGACCTACAGACCGTAATTTACCTTTTGAACAGAGTTTCATCTAGATCGGTAGTATCTATACCATATGAGATTTGGAGAGGGAAGAAGATCGATCTTAAGGTTATTAAGATTTGGGGCTACTCTACCCACGTTAAAAGACCCGACCCCGATAAGTTGGAATCCAGGGCAGAACGGTGCAAGTTCGTGGGATGCCCCAAGGAAACTTATGGTTATTATTTCTATCACTCCAATGACCAAAAGGTCTTTGTTGCCAAGAGATCAGTATTTCTTGAGAAGGAACACATTCTTGGCGGAAACAGTGGGAGCATAATAGAATTGAGTGAGGTTGGAGAATCTAGCTCAGGCACCATTCTAGAGATCGAGTTTGTTTAGGTACCTAACACGCAAGTTCCAATTTTGCGTAGGACTAGTAGAGTGTCACACCCTCCTGAGAGATATGTGGGACATATTAGTGGAGATAACACTTAGGATGTTGATCCTCAGACCTACGAGGAGGCTATTATGAGCATAGACTCCGGGAAGTGACAAGAAGCCATGAATTCTGAGATGGAATTCGTGTACTTCAAGTACTCCAACAAGGTTTAGAACCTTGTTGATGCACCTGAGGATATCATACCCATTGGCTGCAAATGGATCTTTAAGAAGAAGATCGAGGTACATGGAAAGGTGGAGACCTATAAGGTAAGGCTAGTGGCTAAGGGGTATCGTCAAAGGCAAGGTGTTCACTATGACGAAACTTTTGCACCCATAGCTATACTGAAATTCATCTGAATTCTATTGGCTGTTGCAACACATTATGACTATGAGATCTGATAGATGGACGTGAAAATCACATTCCTCAATAGCAACCTCGAAGAGGAAGTGTATATAATACAACCTGAGGGGTTCATGTCCAAGCACAGTCCAGATAAGGTGTGCATATTGCTTAAGTCTATTTATGGACTAAACCAAACTTCCTGAAGTTGGAACATAAGATTTGATGAGGCAATCAGATCTTATGAATTCGTTAAGAATGAAGATGAGCATTGTTTGTATAGGAAGGTAAGTGGGAGTGTTATCACCTTCTTTGTATTATATGTGGATGACATCTTAATCATTGGGAATGATGTAGGAATACTCTCCATAGTAAAAGTTTGGCTATCTAGGCACTTCTCAATAAAAGACTTAGGGGAAGCATCTTATATTCTAGGGATTTAGATCTATAGAGATAGATCCAAGAGGATGCTTGGCTTGTCCCAGTCTAGGTACATAGACTCCATTGTCAAAAGAATTGGCATGAAAAATTCCAAGACAGGTCTCATATCTATGAGACATGAAATATCACTTTTTATGATTATGTCCCCAAAGACTCATGAAGAAAGGACACACATGGATAGAATGTTATATGCCTCAGCGATAGGGTCTATTATGTATGCTATGCAATGTACCAGGCCTGACATAGCGCATGCTCTGAATGTCACGAGCAGGTATCAGGCATATGCAAACTTGGAGCACTGGAAAATAGTAAAGTGTATCCTTAAGTACTTGAGAAGGACTAAGGATCTTTTACTAGTATATGGAGACAGTAGCCTTAGAGTTTAGGGCTACATGGACTCGAGCTTTCATTTCGATATCGATGATAGCAAGTCAAATTCAGTGTATATTTTTACCTTGAATGGAGGAGCAGTATGCTGAAAAAGTTTCAAGCAAGATACTACCGTTGACTCGACCACAAAGGCAAAATACATTGCTCGATAGAGGCAGTAGAGGAGGGAGTCTGGATGAAGAAGTTCATCACAGATTTAGGAGTCGTGCCGAACAGCGAGGAGCCGATTACCTTATATTATGACAACAATGGGGCAATTGCTCAAGCAAAGGAACCTAGGTCTCATCAGAAGTCTAAGCACGTTCTGAGGAGGTTCCACTTGATTAGAGAGATCGTGGCGCGAGGAGATGTAGTAGTGGAAAGAGTTTCATCCAAAGATAATATTGCAGATCCATTGACAAAGCCGTTGACTCAAATTATATTTGAGCGTCATAGAGGTCTGATGGGGATCAGACACATAGGTGATTGACTTTAGGTCAAGTGGGAGATTGTTGGTTGTAGGTGCCCTACAAGTCAATCACGTGAGTGATGGCACCTGTGACATATTACGTCGATCTCTTCGCATATTATTATTGATATTTTCTCACATTATCTGGATGAATATTGTGATATCTATGGATCTGTGCAATGGAAATTAGATCATAATGAGATGACGATAAGGAGACCGATATACCTTTAAACATAGATCCTAAATCATCCTGGTCATAGGTTACTCGATGAGGACATCGAGATAACCGGATAGACTAGTGCGCTGTATACTCGTCTATATGATGGAGGTGACTGGTCTCATAGTCGCTTGTGTGGGGACACTAAAGGTACAGTGCAGGTGCTCATTGGAGAATGAGTTCACTGATTGATCCGCTTATAAAATATTATATAATTAATGATACCTAATGTCAGACGGTGATTCCGTAGTCCCAATAGTTTGTCTGGTCCTTAGACTTGAGGTACAAAAGATGTCTTATTTAAGTACTCCATTCTTTGATGCCAAACTTACAAGTTTGGAGAACTCCAGATCTGGTATAGCCGGTTCTCAGGAATGGTAGCCAACCTTACGAAGACAATTGCATGCCAATATAGGATCATCCACTCTTAGTATCATAAGAAATATATCCCGCGTGTGCTCGCTCAGGCAAAATCCTTGGCTAGGGTCATTCGGATTGAGAAAGAAGGAGTTCTTTGAAAGAATCCGATTAGAGTGAGACTCGAACAGGATTTCGTATGGGCCTGACTTTACCATGCCCAATATACGATATCTGGGATATTAGTTAGATGAGGGACTATAGATATATAGTAACTAAGGATAGGCAGGTCCGATGGATTAGATCCCCCTGTATCGTCTCGGGACTAGTACATCCATGGTCGATGAGTCGAGTAAATTATTATGGAGATAATAATTTACTATATCAGAAGGTGTTCTGAGTCAGAAGGAGTTCTGACGAGAGCAACTCATGGCCAGCTCGGTATCGGGCCTAGAGGGTCACACATATAAGATGGATGTTGCGACGAGTAGAGGTGCATATATTAGATATCTACGAAGCCCCTAGTTTGGATCTTGTGGATGAGATCCAATTAAATGATTAGATAAGATCCAATTAAATGATTAGGTAAGATCCAATTGGATGAGATCAAATTGGATTATGTAGATAAGTTCCAATAAGATCCAACTGGATAGATATCTAGTGTGAACAAGATCTATTAAGAATAAGCTTCCTCCACCTCTATAAATAGAAGGAACCTCCTGGTTCATAGGTTGAGAGCTCTTGGTAGTCATCCTCATATTCTCCTTAGTCTCCTCTCCTCCTCCTTGGCTCTGGCAGCCATGTGATGCACGTGGAGAGAGATCCCGCGATGATCTAAGGAGCGTCGTTCCAACGTCTGTTGTGTGAATTACTGCTAGAGAGGAGTACGCTAGTGCTCTTTCATCCTCTTCATCGAATCTAAAATTTTCGGGGATATACGATCTCCCCAGGTAACGCTTCTGACATGATACATGCGAATTTTTTAGATTTACGATTTTTGCACATCAATCGTCGCACGACGGCCAAGTACATAACTATGGAAAATCTAGTCTTGTTTTTGTTTTTCGCTACGCATGAGATGTTGAATCTCCCGATTTCCCATCAGAACCATGCCCAATATATGATTTCTGAGATATTATATGGATGAGGGACTATAGGCACATAGTAATTGAGGATAGATAGGTCCAAATGATTGGATTCCCCTATATCATCTGGGGACTGTGGCGTAGTGGCCTAGTACATCCATAGTTGATGAGTCGAGTGAATTATTATGGAGATAATAATTCATTGAGTCAGAAGGAGTTCTGATAGGTATGATTCACAACCAGCTCGATATTGGGCCTAGAAGGTCACACACATATAGTAGGTATTGCGACGAGTAAAGGTTTGAATATGAGATATCCGTCGGAGCACCTATCTTATTGGATATCCAATAAGCCCTTGTATTATTGTATCCTATGGATTAGATCCAATAAGAGCTAGATTATTGAGCAAAGATCCATTGATCTAAGAGGCCTGAAAAATTGGATAGAGATACAATACTCAATAGGGCTGGATCCATTAAGGTTAACAGGGGACCTCTATAAATAGGAGAGAACCAAAGGCCCATAGTCTAAGGTTTTTCTTGGTAGCCACCTTTTATTCTCCTCTCCTTAGAGAGGAGCATTGTTGCAGTCCCTATCGTGTGGATACCACTAGAGAGGAGGACGTTTGACCTCATTCATCATCCACCATGGATCTATATGAACTCAGGGATATACAATCTTCCTAGGTATTATCTTTCTTACATACGTAGTTTTTAGATTTGTGGATTTATTTTTGACGCACCGATCTTCGCACGACGACGGAACCTTTCGGGGAAATCTAGGATGTTTTATTTTTCTGTTCTTCCGTTGCACATGAGATGTCGTCGTCTGAATTTCCTAACATTATTAATGTCTTTAAAGAATTTCATGCTAGAGTTGAAAGGGAGACAAAGGCAACTGAAATGCATAAGATCAGATAATGGTGGTGAGTATACATGATTATTTAATAATTATTGCAGGTCACATAACATCCAACGTGAGATGACAGTTCCTGGTACACCTCAACATAATACAATTACAGAGAGGATGAACCACATCATCAGGCAAACCTACCCAAAAAATTTTGGGATGAGGCTTTAAGAATTGCAATTGATATGATCAACTTATTATATATGTTTGGATGTCGTACATTTATACATGTTCCAGACAATGAGAGGTCCAAGCTAGATGGTAAGATAAAAGAATATATTTTTCTTGACTACTCACATGATCAATTTGGTTATAGGTTTTGGGATCCAAAAAAATAGAAGGTGTTTAGAAGCAGAGATGTGATCTTCTTTGAGGATCAAACCCTTAAGGATTTGAAGAATGAGACACTAACCAAGACTTCTGCAAAAGGATTAGCATATTGTGACCCAATTACTCCTCCAGTATATCAGGGTGATGGGGAAGATGTACAGGAAGATGGTGTAGAGCCAGATATTAATCTACTTGCAAGACATGTTGAGCAAGTAGAAATTGAGGAGCAACTTCCTGCAGAACCTTAGTTGAGAATATCTTTCAAACAACATCAACCTTCCAGAAGATACTCTGCAGATGAGTATATGATGTTTACTAATGTAGGTGAACCAAAGAGTTACTAGGAAATAGTTGAAATGAGCAGAAAAAGAAGTTGTTAGTTGCTATGCAGGAAGGGATGGACGCTCTACAGAAGAACCATATATATGATTTGGTGCAACTATCACAGGGAATGAATATCTTAAATAACAAGTGTGTTTTCAAATTAAAGACTCAAGAATATTATTCTCAACCAAAATACAAAGCTAGATTGGTTGTGAAAGGCTTTGGTCAAAGGAAAAGTATTGACTTTGAATAGATTTTTTCTTATGTTATTAAAATATCTTCTATTCGTGATGCTCTTGGTATTGTTGCTAGCTAGGATTTAGAGGTTGAGTTAGATGTGAAGACAACTTTCCTTCATGGTGATTTAGAGGAGAAAATTTATATGGAGCAACCAGAAGGCTTTAAAGTCAAAGGTAAAAAAAATTTTGTCTGCAAGTTGAGAAAGAGTTTGTATGGGTTGAAGTAATCTCCAAGATAATGATACAGAAAGTTTGATTCATTTATGACTAAAAATGGATACAAAAGAACGACTTTAGATCATTATGTGTACATCAAATAGTTTGGTGAAGATTTTATTATTTTCTTACTTTATATTGATGATATGCATATCCTCAGGAAAGATATGTATACAATTGACAGGTTGAAGAAGGAACTGAGTGAGTCCTTTACAATGAAGGACATGGGGCCAACAAAGTAAATACTGGGCATGTAGATTTCTCATGACAGGAAAAACAAGAAGATTTGGTTGTCATAGGAGAAATACATCGAGAAGATATTAGAAAGGTTCAGTATGAGCAATGCAAAACCAGTTGGCTCTCCTCTTTTAGGTCACTTCAAGTTGTGGTCAGAATAGAGTCCGTCAAGTGATAAAGAGAAGAAGAAAATATAAAATGTTTCTTACACTTAAGTAGTTGAAAGTTTAATATATGCAATTATATATATGAGGTCAGACATCGCATATGCAGTGGGTGTTACTAGCAGATTTTTTACAAATCCAAGCAAAGAGTACTGGGCAGCAGTGAAGTGGATCTTAAGATATCTCAAAGGAAGCTCTAAGGTTTTGTTTAAGCTTTGGAGGTAGATCACATATGTTGATAGGTTACATAAATGTAGATATGGCAAGAGATATTGATACGAAAAAATCCACATCATGTTTTGTACTTACTTTTACAGGGGGAGCTGTGTCGTGACAATCCAGATTGCAAAGATGTATTGCTCTCTCTACCACAGAGGCAAAATATATTACTTCTACAGAGGTTTACAAAGAAATATTATGGATGAAAGAATTCTTACAAGAATTAAGATTGAAACAGGAAAACTATATGATGTATTATGACAGCCAGAGTACTGTTTATTTATGTAAGAACCTGACTTTTCATTCTAAGTCAAAACATATAGATGTCAGATACTATTGGATTCGAAATATACTTGAAGAGAAGTAGTTGCAACTTCAGAAAATTTACAAAGATGATAATGGAGCAGACATGTTAACAAAGATTTTATCGAAAAAAAGACAGGAGATATGCCGACAGTTGGTCGGCATAGCTTCACACTGAAGAGTTATAGGACAGCCTCCCTTATGGGCTGAAGAGGGAGGTTGTTGGGCAAACAACCAATTATTCAGCCCATATGGGCTTTAGTAGCCCACAACCCATCTCTTCTTTTCCCTAAACCATTAGTCTAATTAGGGGGCTATGAAAAATAGGAGGAAAAACTATAACAAAAGAGTCAAAAATTATAGCGACAAGGTGATTCAAAAAGAGGAGAAAAAGAATAAAAAAATAAAAAAATGGCAAGAAGATAAGGACAACGTAGAGACTGTTCTCATTCATCCCAACAGTATTCTCATCTCAGGTTAGATCAGATATGCAGTGAATTTTTACTGTGATTGCTTGGGGAGGTTTTGGATATTATGCACAATGACGAAATTCTTGTATCCCAATTATTCTCTTGTGATTGTTGCTTAGGTTTTGAGCAAGAAACTTTGAGATTTATATATTCATTATTCTTATAGTAGATTATCTCTAGTTTGCCTCATAGTTTTTACCCTTCACGTTGGAAGAGTCTTTCACGTAAATCTTGGTGTTCTATTTGATTATGATTTTCGTTTAATTCTGCTAGTATTTGTTCATATACAAAAGTTCTTTCTTATTTTTTATCCCATCAATCTTTGCCCCTCTTTCTCGACTGCCCTCGCCTCCCCTCCCCTCTTCTTTCAACGTCTTCATCTTCATCATCACGATCGCCATCGATCGTTGCAAGGCCTCTCGGCCATAGCCTCTCTTCTCTTCTTTCTTTGCCCTTACCTCCTCTCTCGTTCTTTCTATAACTTGAGCGTGATGCCTTCACATCACATTCCATTACAATATCTTTATAATATTATACGGTAACTCTAGTCTTTGATATATCATGTGATATGTTCATAGTATTGGTTATAGGTGCCCTACAAGCCAATCATGTGAGTGGTGGCACCTGTGACATGTTACGTCGATCTCTTTGCATATTATTATTGGTATTTTCTCACATTATCTGGATGAATATTATGATGTCCATGGATCTGTGCAATGGAAATCAGATCGTGATGAGATCACGATAATGAGATCGATATATCTTTAAACACAAATCCTAAATCATCCTGGTCATAGGTTACTCGATGAGAACATCGAGATAACTGGATAGACTGGTGCGCTATATACTCATCTATATGATGGAGGCGACTGGTCTCATAGTCGCTTGTGTGGGGACACTAAACGTACAGTGCAGGTGCTTATTGGAGAATGAGTTCACTAATTGATCCGCTTATAGAATATTATATAGTTAATTATACCTAATGTCAGATAGCGATTCCGTAGTCCTAATAGTGTGTCTGGTCCTTAGACTTGAGGCACCAAAGATGCCTTGTTTGAGTACTCCATTCTTTGACGTCGGACTTACAGGTTTGGAGAGCTCCAGATCTGGTATAGCTAGTTCTCGAGAATGATAGCCAACCTTACGAAGGTAATTGTATGTCAATAGAGGATCATCCACTCTCGATATCATGAGATGAATATCCCGCGTGTGCTCGCTCAAGCAAAATCCCTAGCCATGGTCGTTCAGATTGAGAGAGAATGAGTTCTCTGGGAGAATCCGATTAGAGCCAGACTCGGACAGGATTCCGTATGGGCCTGACTCTACCACACTCAATACATAGTCTCTGGGATATTAGATGGATAAGGAACTATAGATATATGGTAATTGAAGACGGATAGGTCTGATAGATTATATCCCCGTGTACCATCTCGGAACTATGGCATAGTGGTCTAGTACGTCCATAGTCGATGAGTCGAGTGAATTATTATGGAGATAATAATTCACTATATCAGAAGGTGTTCTGAGTCAGAAGGAGTTCTGAGGGGAGCGACTTACGGCCAGCTTAGTATCGGGCCTAGAAGGTCACACACATAAGGTGGATGTTGTTACGAGTAGAGATGGAGATATGAGATATATGCGAAATCCCTAGTTTGGATCCTGTGGATGAGATCCAATTGGGTAATTGGATTAGATCCAATTAAATGATTGGATAAAATCCAATTGGATGAGATCAAATTGGATCACGTGGATAAGATCCAATGAGATCAAACTAGATAGAGATCTAGTGTGAATAGGATCTGTTAAGGATAAGCTTCCTTCACCTCTATAAATAGGAGAAACCTCCTGGTTCATAGGCTGAGAGCTCTTGGTAGTCATCCTCCTATTCTTCTCAGTCTTCTCTTCTCCTCCTTGACTCCGACAGCCTTATAATGCACGTAGAGAGAGATCCCGTGGTGATCTGAGGAGCATTGTTGCTGCGTCCACTGTGTGGATTACCATTAGAGAGGAGTACGCTAGTGCTCCTTCATCCTCTTCATCGAATCTAGAATTTTTAGGGATATACGATCTCCCTAGGTATCGCTTCCGATATGATACATGCGGATTTTTTTGATTTATAATTTTTATGCACCAATTGTCACACGACGGCCAAGTACAACTATGAAAAATCCAATCTTGTTTTTGTTTTCCACTACGCATGAGATGTCGAATCTCCCGATATATTCATAGTACTTACCCATCGATCTAGTATATGCAATCGTCACAAGGCACTTGAAGTATAGAATCATATATCGAACTATCTTTAGTACCGACCCATTTATCAACAATGGTGCACCATCATATAATTCCTCAATCTAAATGTCAAAATCTTAAAATATCTTTTGTCACCATATGGATGATAAATTTTTGGAGCTAAAAGAATCACACTTGAATATTATCGCTCGCCTTGCTATCAAAGACAACCACCATATTGGTGATGGAGTGGAGGAAGAGGGGAGGAGAGGGTGACACGACGAAGCCGATCATAGTGGAGCGACAATGCGAAGACAAAAGAGAATTTTTTCTTTTAAAAAATAATAGGTGTTTTACGAGACTAAATAAAAAAGAGTATACTAATTAAAAAAAGGAACTTCTTATTTAGAGACCCTAGTAACCCTTTACTAATCATAATCAATTTAAATTTAATAAAATAATATTTTATTATTCATAATCCCTTTAATTTTATTTTTATCATTTTTTTTTTCCATTTCCACGGCCTACACCCATCCGCTTTCCTCTTGGCCCGTGGCCCGCATAGTTTACAAAGGTTTAAAATATGATATCTTCTGAGTCAATTAAATTGACCTAAAAAATTATGTCCAAGTTATTATATAATATATATAATCTTAAAAATATTAAATTATTTCAATAAATATTAAAAATATTTTTCACCTTTACCTCGATCATTAATTCATCCATTTTCAGCACCTGTCCTTTTATATCACTTCTAATGATTAACAGAAGATTGAGGTCGTAAAAAGTTCTTCTTAAAATTAAATTATAAATTAAAAAAAAATAAAAGTTAGGGTTGTAAATAACAAAAAGTTTGTAAATAGTAATCTCCAAATAAAAAAATTCTTTGAGAAATTTATCCAATAAAAAAAATTAAACCAACAAAACTTCAAAAAGAAATATCATGTGGCAATCTATTTGTTTGTCATAAGCTCAAGAGGTTGTTAATTATCCATCAAAGTCACAAGCTAAGCTTCCTTGCATAGATTTACATGAAGTACCGAGAAAATTGTAGGTAGTTTATACATTTTATTATTATTATTATTATTTAAAAATAATTATTAGTACATAAGCCGATTCCATGTCGGCTTGTGTACTAATAATTATTAGTACAAAAGTCACTTCAATTCTAATTCTATTGGATTTTCCAATTCCATGTCGATCACGATTCTAATACCCAACTAATTTTTGCCGTGTTAATATTTATGGGAATTAAATATGTTCTTTAAGAATATATGGATAGAGTGGGGGGTTTTGTTGGGTGTCTATAAATATGTACGTGAGAGAGAGAGAGAGAGAGAGAGATTTTGTGGGTGTGGCGGTGAGAAATAGAAAAGAGGAAAGGAAGAAAGGAGAGGAGACAAGAGATGGGCTCTCTACTCGACGACTGGCCCTCTTACGACCCTCACAACTTCAGCCAACTACGCCCGGCCGATTCATCTGCCCAACCTTCTGTATGCTTCTCCGATCCGTCTTCCTTTGCCGTCTCGTTGATATTCAATCAATGATTTCATAATCGCTGTAGGTTGGCGATTGTAAGCATCTTATAATCTGTCTTGTTTAAGTTGCAAATCGTCGGAATCAAGCATGCTCTGAGCACACATTGCTTGTTTGCCACTGCTTGTGTTCCCCCTTCGTCTTCTTTCCTTGTTTTGGGTGCGGACTCTACCGGCTGCTTACTGTTGGAGTGATTTAATGAGAACTTATTAATTGATTTCTTTTTCTGCTCAACTAAAGGGGTTTTTATAATGTGATCTTTGCACATCCAGTTATTGATACATGATATTAAGTTTTCATATATTTGATACATTAGATTTTCCATTCTTCTAATTTTTTCCATTGATGTTTAATTTCAGAAACTTACGCCTGTCACATATCGTCCCACTCATAACAAGACTCTCCCACCACCAGATCAAGGTAACAATGCTGTCCTTGGTCTCCAAGAACAAATTATATATGGCCGCTTGCTGGAACTATAAATATCTTTTGTTTGGTTGCTCAGAGCTAATTTCCATAAGGCTGTTGTTACCTGTCTTGATACTTCGTATACTTTCTATTGTAATTTTCTATCTGGATGCCGGGTTGAAGATATTTGGCAGAACTCTCAAGTCTCAATCACTTAGTGTTTTATGTTCACAAGTAACTAAAACATGAAGAATGCCATGACTATTAAGTTTTAAGAGAGTTAAAGAATATGGTTATTCATCATGATACATGGCTGAGAATGTCATCTTTCTTTATTTGAGTGCTTAATCACTACAAATCGAGAGTCGAAGAATTTTGCTTTCTGAATTATCATTACAGTTCTTTTGCTTGCTATTTTCAATTAAATTATCAAAATAATCCACTGGAAGAGTTTCATATTAATGTTGAAGTATACATGCTTATAAACCTTTTTAAATATAGTAGGTTAGTTTGTGCACCCAAAACAAATCTTCCTAAAGAAAAATTCCTTCTTGGACATCATTATGACATATTTAACTGCTAACTGTTCACACATGACACTAATATGTGCTGAGGATACTCTTCATCCTTATGACTGATCTCTCACTTCTCTACCACAGTTCTACCATTTTTTTTTAATATTCTGCTTCTTTCACCTTAGAATATGAAACAATATTATATTGAGTTTCTTTGCTTGTAGGTTATCTAATCTGCATGTTGCATGTAATAAATTATAGTGACCCCTTAACATGTCTATATCTAGAACTCTTACTAAGCTGAATTTGTGATTTTAATGTTGCATTTACACCAATTCTCATTTGATGTCATATTATATTTTCACCATTTTAATTTGTAATTCAAGCATCAAGATGTTACTATATTAGCTCAAAAAAATTTACCATGAGAGGTCTTATGTTAGTTCTGTATACTAAATAAACAGAGTATCAACCTTGGACCTAATAACCAACAAACACATAACGAAGGCTATCTTGTATTGAAAAAGAAAGAACCAATCAACATTTATTATGCTCCAAAATGTTAAAGAGAAGAATCATGTACTAGAAAAACCTTAAGAAGCCTTCTCTGAGTTATTAAATAGAAAATGGGTAGGGAGTCAAGGAGGAGTAAGTAGCTATTTCAATCTACGAGGAAATTTAGGTTTTTTTTTCCCCATTAAGGTGTGATCCTTATGACAAGCTCTCAATAATACCTCTAATGGAATGCCAGCTGGGAAAACAAAAGGCTACATCTTCAGGGAAAGCTGTGGTCAAGAGATGGGACACAGATGGGAAAAGAGAGCAAAAGTGATATGGTTGTGGGTTTGAAATTATTCTGTCTCTTTATCTTTTGGTGGTTAGGGCATATGAGGGTGAGCTAATGTTACACTGGCAAGCTACTGAAAGAAATGATTAGTAGAAACTGGTGTTTCAGATTCAAATTATTTATTAGTTTTATAGAATACGTATTGGACATATACATTTCCAATATGAGTTGTATTGAATTCATGGTGCTCGGATCTTATAGATTATCTTCTTGACATCCAGTTGTCTTTCGTAGTGACTAGAATTGTGAAGTTATTGTATCACTTAGTTAGCCTTTCATGAAGTAATATTTGATGAGTATACCCAAATGGTTTTTTTAATTACTGTGGCTGCTAACTGAAGCATAATATTAACCTGTGATAATATTGTTTATCTGATATGTACTCACTTGTTGTCCTAGTAATATCAACCGAAGCCAGAAATATCCTTCTGAGGCATTTCTATCAGAAGTCAGAAGAGAAGGTATACAAGCTCTCAAGCATTTTACTTTCTCTTCTAGTTTTCTTGCTTCTGTCTTATGTTGTTACTTCTCATGCCGCGCACATGCAGTTCCGACCTAAGAGAGCTGCTTCTGATCATCTAACACCGGAACACAGTTGCAAGCAGCCCAGATGTGACTATGCTGACGGAGCCGATTGACGTATTCTAGTATGATTCTTACCGACATCCTGCAGAGCAAAACCAGCATATATGTATCGTATGTGCATAAAGCTTTTTGAACATTGGAGCATGATGTTTTCGATAAGCGATTACAATTGAGTGGCTTCTTTGCTCTACTTCATGTTTTTGGCTATGCCTATCTATTGATTAAACTAGCTGAAGAAATATTTTGTGATCGAATATGTTGCACAGATTGTTTTTAATTGGTTTATTTACTTCAAAGTAAATGTTGCGTTTGATACTGTGGAATACGTAGCATCTCTTCTATCTATGTAATCAATCAGTTGTTGTGTCGTTCGTTTTGGGACAAACCACGAAAGAAATCAGCGCACGGGCCGGCCCAATTGCTCATACTTCCGCCAATCTTTGGGAGGACTTAAAACAAGCGTCTTGTTGCTGGCCTTCATCCCCAGAAAACGGACATCCGCTTCCCCACAAAAATCCAATGTACTCGTCACTTTCTATCGCTCCTTTCCTCTCGCCTTCTCTCTCACACTCGAAGAACCTCTTCTTCGACTCGGCTGCCTCCGTCCGCTGCCTCAGCTTCTCCGCTGCCCAACAGGACCTCGGCCTCACCGCCTTTCTACACTCTGGCCTCCTTAAATCCGGCTTCCACTCCAACCTCTTCGTCGCCAACTCCCTCCTCGACGCGTACTCCAAATGTGGCCGCATGGACAGCGCGTTAAAGCTTTTCGACCGAATGCCTCTAAGAGACGTCGTATCCTGGACAGCCGTGATCTCCGGCCACTGCCATACCGGAGCGGCTGCCGCTGCCATCCTTGTCTTCTTGAACATGTTAACGGAGGGAACAGCACCTCCTCCCAATGAGTTCACTGCTGCTGCTGTCATACGGGCATGTGGGATGCTGAGGGATGAGAAGATGGGGAGGATGGTGCATGGGTACCTGGTCGCCGCTGGGTTTTCCCATGATGCGTTCGTCTCTAATTCCTTGATCGATATGTATGGGAAGGTAGGATCAATCGTGGATGCTGAGAAGCTTGTTAGTAGGTTGAGCTGTAGGGATGTGGTTTCTTGGAGTGCCATCATATCAGGCTCTGTCCTCCATGGGATGTTCGACAAGGCACTGGTTCTGTTCACCCGAATGCTGAAAGATGGCATTCTGCCGAACACGGCGACGATGTTGAGCATCACCCAGGCCTGCTCGCTAATGGGTGAACCGAACCTGTTTGCCTGTGTTCATGCTTGGCTTGTAAAGTTGGAGCTGCTTGACTACGTTCCCGTCGTGAAGTCTCTCGTGATGATGTACGCAAAAAATGGATTTTTGGACGAGGCAATCGAGGCTTTCCTCCAATTTGATTTGCCGGAGTGCCACGATCCCGATCTCATCGCGGCCCTCATCCATGGTTGCGCCCTGTCGGGATCTTTGGAGCATGGCAAGGTGATTCATGGGTACTCGATCAAGATGGGCTTCTTTCCGTGCGCCATAGTCGAGAACTCCCTCCTTGATCTGTATGCAAAGCATCGGTACGTCGACTCAGCACATTTGATCTTCAAAAGAATGGGGAACAGAGACATAGTCTCTTGGAATTCCATGATCTCATGTTTTGCGAAGAACGACCGCGTGGAGGAAGCCCTGCAGCACCTCGGCCATGTTCATGACGCAAGTGGAGGCGAGCTAAAGCTGGACTTCGTCACCGTACTCAGCTCCGTACAAGCCTGCTCCACCATATCCTCGCTGGAGCGAGGACAGATACTGCATGGTTTTGTGATCAAAGGAGGCTTTGATTCCGATTCCTTTGTCTGCAATGCTCTGATCGACATGTACGGAAAGTCGGGAAGGGTTGGTTTGGCGGAACAGTTATTCCAGGAGATGGAGGACGCAAGAGACGTGGGTTCTTGGAACTCGTTGATCGCAGCCTACGGGATCCATGGTGATGGTGATTCGGCCTTACGAGTTTTCGACGAGCTGAGGTCCGGAGGAAGGCGTAATCCGAATGCTGTATCCTTTGTCAATGCTATTTCAGCGTGTGGTCACTCTGGGCTGACGATGGAAGGCTTCGAGTGCTTCGAGAGCATGCAAAGGGACTACGGCATCGAGCCGGCCATGGAGCTCTACGCAGCAATGGTGGATCTTTTGGGGAGATCTGGAAAGCTTGGTGAAGCAGAGGAATTTATTAGAGCAATGCCTGTCCAACCTGGTCCATCCATTTGGGGGTCTTTACTGGGTGCTTGCAGGCTTCATGGGAACGTGGAGATTGCAGAAAGAGCAGCGGCGGAGCTATCTGTGATGGAACCAGATTGTAGTGTCTGGAGAGTGACACTATCGAACGTATATGCATCTTCTGGACTCTGGGAAGAAGCTGCGGAGGTGAGAGCTGAGATGAGAAGGAAGGGATCAAGAAAAGAGGCAGGCTGGAGCTACGTTGAATCGAGGGGCATGGATAAGTTTAAGTTCGTGGCGGGAGACACAAGGCATCCTGAAACTGATAGGATCTATGAAGTATGGAGAAGTATCAATGAGCATCTTGCTGACGCTTTTGTCGAGTCATTTTGATGGGGGTTGTCAAGCAGTACCTTACGAGATTGATGTGTCGACCCGATGGTTAAAGATAAGAGTACTCATCACTGCCCCCAAGTCTTTTCTGAACAGCGACGCCGGATGGGGTCTTGCTTCTTCCCGGTGGATGACTGATGAGGACGCAGCGACTACAGTGGGTAGCCCTCCGCAGCACCGAGGCAATAGCATGGATCTCACAGGTGGCCACTCGGGACTCGATCCGCCCTCGCTTGGGTACCAGCCGTCTGCTCGCCAATCCCGCGTCGCCGCCGAGTGCGGCAACCATGGCGCACGCCGCCTTGCTGCTCATCTGTGTTCACTGTGGAAGAAGCTGTCGTGGCTGCGCACTTCCCGAGTCTTCTTCTACCGCGGGCTACTTATCGGAATCTGGCCGTCTTCTGGGAGACCCACCAAGGTTCGGATTTAGTTCGAGACGAGCAGACGTGATTATTGGAGCACGGCGTACATCAATCCGTAGTTTGAGAAAGAGATGTGAGAGAGACGCATGACTCGAACATCTACGTGTCAGTATATACAATGACAAAGTCGGCGCAGTAATGCTGGGATGATGAAATGAATTGGCATAGCGAAAGAAAGTGGTGTGTCAGAGTACAGCGGCAGCCAACGGCCTCGCACGCCGCCATTGATGGATATTGCCGTGGAAGCGATCTTATCCACTGTTTGCCGCCGTGAATATTGCCGGTGGTTCGCAAACAGCTATGGACTTTGGCAGGCTGCTGTGCGGTTCATGGCGGATTTGATCTCAGAGAGAAGGTGGGTTTAGGCTGTTTTCCTTCTGCCGACCTCGAAGGAAGAAGAAGATACACATGGTTCCTGCAAAAGCATGAATGATTCTTGCACATTGCATTCGGCTGTAAGTTTGGCCTTTTCTCCAAAACCAAATGCGACGCTTGATCCTTTGTATAGACACATACATAAACACACACATTGCATCTCAGACATAGCACCATCGTAATTGAAGAAAATAAGGTGTCTTTGGTTGCCTACAGAAATTAGAACTGATAGACGAAGACACAGCAAAAACTACAGAACAGCAGCAGTGTCCTAAGAACATAAGCGTAGATATATGCCTCTCGAATGCCATTTGTGTGAAGCCGTCTTGTTGTAAGCTTGACAGTAATTAGTGGCTACTGAATCACAGTGATTCTGCTCCTGGTGCTATTGTCTTACATTAAACAACTAGACTGAAGCAATGCTTGCGACATAATCTTGTTAGAGAGGCATTACTTTCATGTCGCAGTCATGCCTGTTCTGGTTTACAGAGTGGCCAACCGATGAAAGATGGATATGCAGATTGAACATTCTGAGTAGAGTTGTCGCAGGTGCCACCGTTTTGATTTGTCGGGCTACCAGGGTCGTCAGAAGATTCACTTGATGTGCCTTCAGAGGGTGGACTGACTGTTAGAGTTGCTCCAAAGCTGGCCATCTGCAGTGGAGCTGATGAAGGTTCCCACCTCAATGGCTCAAGCTTTGGCTTTTTGTTTCCGGTGATGAAGCTTGCCACCACAACCTGCAATTTGAACGGAACTCCATTATGTCAGAAAAATGATCTAAAAAGGACAGTGATTGGATGCATCAAAGAGGTTTGATTTTGACCTGCACAGGTGTTGCCGCCACAAGCATTCCAGCAACCCCACCGCCAAGAATTCGGCCATCAGATCCTGCAAGTGCGACACTCAATCCACCGCTTCTACTACGAGTGCTACCCTCTTCTGTGAGCAGGAAGGAACCTGAAAGAGAGATGATATCAAAGCGTCCCTGCATGAAAAATCTCGTAAGTGTTACTTGTATGCTATAGCAACAAATGGAGAGCAGGGTATGCGGACAAGATACAGAGAGTTTGATCTTTAATCCTTTTAATATGATACTCAAGTAGGGTGGATCTTTATGTAGTAATTGAAAAAATTACATAACTAAAGCATCACTTTCATGACCCAAATGATGATAAGGATGCTGTATATGTGTGTGTGTACATATATATTGTGCCTAGCAGAATATAGCATGTTGGCATTAAGTAGAGATGTAAATTGGCAAAAGGGCAAATGGCCTTTTAGGGTAAAATTATTGTTAGTCAATCTTATGTGAGGTGGCCATAACTAAAGCCTAATCCCTATCTTTCATCTTCCTTGTACAAAATTGCAACTTCTATTGTTTTTCATCTCTCTCTTGTAGAAAGCTGTTAAAAAAAAAAAAAAAAAGGAAATGTCCTTGGACTTTGAGAACTTGGTTTTGGGGATCAATCAATCCCTCATCCAGTTACTGTCAACTTGGTCTGATCTGAAACCCTTGGTCTTAAGGGGAATTATTTGGACTGGCCAAAATAGATTGATCACAAACCATTCTGGTCAATCCCAATAATTTGACCCGTCATAAACCAACCAAGTCAACTGAAGTTGATTATGATAAATGGTATTCATGTCAACTTACCCTAGTCTATTTCTGGTTGTTTCTATAGAAACCTGATTCCAGACTGATCTGGGTTATAGATTCCACAACTTATTCCAAACCTGACACAAATACAGTGACCTTGTCAAAAACATCATATAGAAGTTTCTGAATCTAGCCATATTATTTTGTCTTTGACTATTGCACTTCCATCATGGTGTTCATTTGGGTTATGCATAACACACAGACATATATCTACAATATAGAACAATTTTGTCCATCAGCAACCTACATAGATGATGAACAGTGCACATAATTTCAAATTTTATTCAAGACAGATTAGGATAGTCTAGTTGCTACTCAAACCTCATAAGTTACTGTTCCACCAGAGATTGCCGGCTGCCGCAGTGTTACATCAGAGATGGCACCGTTTGCTGACAGCACACAGATGGTCCTAGACCCTTGCTGTGAGAAGACCATAATTTTTGAAGCTATATCCTGCCAATGCAAACAATTGCCTAAAGTAATTATACTCTATTGGCTTATCACTCTAATAACACCAACTCTTTTATATGAACTCCCAAGTATATTGAAATGATATGAAAGAATATGAAGCATGAAAGTGGTGACAACAGTCAGATCGTGAAAATGCAAGTAACAATTTAACAAGAAAGAAGAATTACCAAGACTACTGTCAAATTTATCTAGACTTTAGAAGTGGAAAAAAAAGAGGGTAAATTTAAATCTCAAGTACTTGCCTCTCCAACCTTGACAGTGATAATATGAGGAGTAAAACCAATCCCTGGGGCACCTGGTTAACCATGAGTACTGATTTTAGAAACTTGTATGAAGCATCAAAATACTAAATACTGTAAAGAAAATGATATCTAAATCTTTGGAAATTGAATATGTAGACAAAAAGATGTATGGAATAAAAGGAAACGCAATTAGATGTTCAAGAGTTGCAGTTTGTGTACGGTTATACTAAAAAATTAGATCCGAAAACTTAACATCTAGGCATTAACTTCATGAAGGAATAACTTATGCAAATTATATGAATAGACAGCCAATAACTAAATTTATCATCTAAGTCTATTTGAAAGCAAAAAATAGGACAATGCTGTATAATGGCTAAAAACGAAAACGTTAACCACAATTCAAAGTTTAAAAGTTCTTGATGCACATAAAACTTCAACCGAGAAGCATAAAAGCAGATTAGAAGGGACTAATACTAGATGAATATATTTGAACATTCGGACAAACTGGATGTTAAATGTACTTTAACAGCTCAGAATTTATATGGTAATGCAGTTATGTAATGAACAGGGAAATTAAGGAAGCCTACCTTTTCATCACCGGTTTAGAAGTTAAGACATCTACACGTAGCAATTAATCTTCACAACTAAAGAAAGTGATGCGGCAATTACCCAATGCATCAAGCTGTTGCTTTTTCCCCGACCCTGGAGGACGGCCTCGGTGCTTAGCTGCTGGATCAGACATTGGATTGCTTGAGAATCCCAAAGCAGAAGATGGAGGTGTTAGCGCCAAAGACATGCTACCATCAGGTCCATATTTTCTTGGTCTTCCTCTCTTCTTCTTCGTTAGCTCACCCATGTTAAACACACTAGTTTGCCGCATTCCCAAGACATCATCTCCTTGGTACAAAGAGCCAGTCGTATCCACTGGTTTAGGTGCCGAAGAAGCCATGGGAGTGAAGGAAAGGCGCATGCCCTGCATCATTCCAGCTGAATTCGCTGCCACCACAGGATCAATCGTCGATCCTCCAGCTCCATAAGAACCAGGACCCACCACCACACTTGGAGGCTGCAACGAGCTCACTCTTGGAAGCTCCCTAGCTTCCATTTTCCAAAACCCTAAACCCCAATTCCTTTTGTTGATGTACTTTTAGCTAAATCTTCGATGACTAAATCAACCACCAAAAAAAAAAAAAGCCCTATCGTGGAAGCTAACCACTTCCTTCAGTTCCTCACAGAAATTAAAGCTACATAAGAACCTTCAACCGGAAAATGTGCATGAATCTACAGAAATTTCACGATCCCACCCAAGAGCAGACAGGAAATTCTCGTCATTGAGCTCACATTTTAAAAGGTGAAAGAAACTGACGCATTTTCATGGAATGACAAAAAAATGACTCATTTTGCGCCAAATTCCTCAAAAAACAGAACGCGAAAGAGAAATGGGTATGAATATACAAAAATTTTACAAATTTTCACCCAAAAAATCTCAGCTTTCAGAGAAACAAAGACCGATCCACCGGAGAACAAACTCTTACGAATTTTCACCCAAAAAATCTCAGCTTTTAGAGAAACAAAGACCGATCCCACCGAACAGCAAACAAGAGATCCTCGTCACCGAGCTCACATTTTTAAAGGTGAAAGAAGCTGACGCTTTTACATGGAAAGACAAAAGAAAAAGACTCATTTTTCCACCTAATCCGTCAAGAAACAAAACGCGAAACACAACTGCGAGAGGCGAGACATACCTGGAATCAGATCAATAGAGTGTCGCCCAACCAAAATGAGACGACGAGAGAGACGTTCAAGGATATGGGTCGCCCAACGTCCTGCAAACCCAGAAAGGTTTGCCTTTTGTCTCGGGTACATCGCTACCACCGAACCCCCGCCGCACCCACCAACCACACCAAGGGGAAGCAGCCACCAAGTGGGGGAAGACGGGAATAATTATTCTTTATTAGTGTGGGAAAGACAATTAATTACATCCACCTTATGCTCGGCAATCGCACCGAGTACTCTTTCATGGTCGGTGCTTCCCCTCCGCTTGGCTTTTGCTGCCAAAATCCAAAGACCTTCTTCCAGCAACAGTGGACACAGATCAAACCTGCTAAATGTTGACCCGATCCCAGCCCGGTCTTAGCCGTCTACCGGCCCATCTCTACACCAACATGTTCATCGAGCCCGGCCCATTTTGACATGATCGTGTTATCTTCATTGATCAACGCAAAAGCTTTTCGTCTTTTCATGAATTGTGGAGATTTAAGAATTTTCTGTTTTAATTCTTGATCACTTAAATTATATATGGACGAACAATTGGTTACACATATAGCTTTTATGTATTGGTGACAATTGCATCAGTTCAGTTCAAATCCACGCGTCTAAGGAGTCTCAAACCTCTAATTTGATACCGACCTATACAAAAATCAATCGATAAGATCCTTTCGATGTTTAGATCAATAATGGAATGAAGAAAAAGTTATCGATAAACAATGATCGACCTTTATTAGTATGTTCTGATGAATCTTTTATTATTGATGTAGTTGGAAAAATATTACATAGGATGGAGAATCTCGATCTCCTAATGTTAATTGGGAATTTTAATTGGGGAAACAAAGGAATTTTCTTTTCACAACATTCATGAGAACCATATAACCCGGTGTTGAAAAGAAAGGCCTGTTAGGTGCCAAAAGCACGGTAGACTCTCGATCTCCAGCGAGCACAAAGTCTCGCTTGCCACGTGAAGGCAGAGAAAGTGCCGCTGCTGAAGCGAAAACAGGCAAAGAGTCTTCGATCACAAAGTATGAAGCAACGAAAGCGAAACGCATGAGCAGATAGGGCGCATCACTCCCAAACAACACCGTTCAACCAGAATTTTATGCCACATAAAAATGGGAGCAAAAGCCTAAGACATGTTGCAGTTTGATTTGCTGGAAAACAAGTGACAATCTACCCCTTGCAAGAAGACAACACACAACAGTGGCCATGCCATGTCTGCATGTTCACGATTCAAGCATTTCGGGAGACTTACTTTCGCGGTCTTACAGTGCCACAACAGCGAAGCCATGCATCTCTTTTGTTTGCTGCTTCCTCCTCCTCTCCTTCGCCAAAACATGTCGTTGTCGCCGGGACTGGCAAGCCAAGCGAAGGAAGCAAATGGTCCGAAGCTTATAGCGACGTTCGAGAAACATACAAGCAAATGTGACCATCGGCTATTCAAATAAGTCGCTAAAAGTGTCTGTGATGGAAAGATTTTGTCGCTGTTTCTCTGAGACAATGGTTTCTTCTTTTTTTTTGCGTTGACTCGAGAGTGCATTTGGTTTGAGATTAAAATAGCCAGAAGTTGGGATTAACAAAATCTTAGTGCTTGTTCTTTAGGTCACTAATTAAGCTAATCAACTTATCTGGCCCAGGGAAGAAAACTAGGATCAAAATATTCTAGTAATCTGACCATGAATGAAACAAGAAGAAGTTGACCGTATCAGTGCCAGGTAGAATTTGACGATCAACTTCCATTCATTCGAAGAAAAACTTGACACGGAAATAATAACGAGACAAGTCGAAGAATAACTTGAACGCATCAACCATTTGCATGCTTTTTATCGACCTTGTTGAGCATCGAACGGGAACAATAAACTGCAGACACCGCAACCTGCTGCGCACACGATGTTCACGAGTGCGTGTCGCCTCTGTAACTTCGCTCCCTCTTCAGCTTCACATGTTCCTCGCACCCGGAATCCGATGCAGACGCCTGAATGACGCCCAAGTTTGGGTGGTGGTTGTGCATCGTTGTCCATCGCATGCAGGTTGGATAAACAATGTTAAGAACGACGGGGAATCTTGTGTGGGCTGCCTTGTTCTCTGTCTTCTCACGTCAACTTTTGTGGTCAACGGTGATGTTTTCGTTCAAACTTGTATCCGGGTGTGGAATGATACACCATTCTGACATCGTAGTTGACTTGGCTGCTCAAAGACAAGACAACAGCGGAACTCATAACTGGTGTATCGTGAACTGCTTTACTTGGCCATACTACCTAACCCCACACCCAACCACGAGATGGGTCGATCACGTAACGCATGTCTCTCCCCACACGCACACGACACCACGGTGATTTGGGCGGCCCTGATCCTCTGGTGCGTCCGTACACCGCCCAGCGTTCTGCTCCGACACCGGACCCACCGTCCGCCACGTATCCCCCTCGCAGAAGCTTCCAGAGCGCACGACGTGTGCTCAGCCAAGAAAAAGAGAGAATAATTTTCATACCCACTCGCGTCTCTCTTTTATCTACCCGTTCGATTACCGGAGTCGGACCCACGACTCCCGCAAGACGACCTGCACCGTCCGTTTCGTCAAACGCTCCCCCACATCGGACGGCTCGGATATGCAAATGAGCCCCATCGCCACGGCCGGACGCCGCCACTTACATCCGCGCCCTCCACGTGTAATCATCGGGTCTACTGACAGCGTGCGCACACGTGTGAGGCACCGCGCGCTCGCTCGTACGTGCGAAAGTATCTTGGGGATTTTAAATACGAAAAACACTTCGGGTTTGTATTCTAAATTTAGATGGCAGACGGGCCCTCACTCCTGTGCCTGTTTCGCTCTCTTTCGCCTTGCCTTCGACCCCTCTCTACTTCTCCTGTTCGTTTCCTGTTGTTCCATCCGCCATCGATTCCACGAGAAGAAACCCTCGGCTTAGATCGAATGGAGTTCGAAGCGCGTTGAGGCACACCGGGACGGCCCACGAGAGCCCCAGCGGCGATCCGATTGCGTCCCCTTGCTTCCTTGTTCCTCGTCCGGATCTCTATATTTGTTGGACTTGTTCGGCTTGGCACCCTCGTCCCGGTGGTGGAGGGCAAACGGCGTCCTTGATGGTAACCCGATCAGAGGTACTAGGATGAGGAAATGGTCGGAGCGGAGCCTGATGGAGCTGTACGGTCTCAATGGGACCATCGCTGAACCGTAGGCATTTAAGGACGTCTCCTTGATTAGATGAAATTGATATCTTTGTGTTGGTGAGTGCGCCTTGCAGATTAGACATTTTATTGTTGTGCGTGGACTCAAAAGATCGTCTTTGGTGTGCGCTGCTGATGTTCCTTTTTACTCTTCTTCATTTTGGTTATGCTGACTACTTAGTTCTCGTGACTACGACTAGATTTTATTGATGAAAAGATTCAAAATTTATTTCGTTGTCTTAGAGAAAGAGGTTTTATAAAATGCTGCTTTCGTTTCATATGATCTGGCAAATTCTGATTTTTTTTTTATTTTTAAATTCAGGGCTTTGCTCTTCATTTCATCACGGCGTGCACTGTTTTCTTTTTCGTTTTGCTCGTGCATCTTCGCATTTATGGTAAATTAGTTTGCTATATGAAGTTATTGTATTGGAATTTTGGATTCATGATCGGCTGGTGTATATTTTTTATATTTCTTGCTATGTTTTCGCCATGTTCTCTTTCCTCTTGCTACTGTATCTTTGACGTGGAAGGCTGATGCGCACTCTGATTTCGTTTTTACATGGCATCAGTGATCCAAAGCAGTTCACGGGGCCAGGGATCTTTGGACGAGTCAGATACTGAACGTCAGGTGATGGTTTTGGTAAAAACCTTCCCCAGATAAAAGAAATTTCCGTGTTTGCACTGAAAATATCCCCCTCTTTGGTTTTACTTCCAAGTAGTACTTTCTTTTTTTCTTGGCAATGAATTATTTGTCATATTTCTTCTCCACATCATGATGCTCATTGATGCTGGCTAACGTTTGGAGTTACAGTTAGTTGAATTACTCTGTTGGGGACTTTTTGGTAAGAACATATTTCCCGGAAATCAAGATTGAAAATAAAAAAGAATATAATAGATTTGAGTACCTAAAGTGATTATGAGGTAGGAAAACTTAGAAGCAAGATAAAACTTCACGTTTGAAGGATATCCTAACTTATCTGACACTAAAATAGGGTAACATCGTGGCTGAAAATTATGTCTCAAGTTACTTTTAGTCTTTTGTTCTATAGTAATTATAGATAGCAAATAATGTTAAAGTATATCAAGTACAGGATTCATTATATTTTAGAGTGGAAGTCGAGGGATTTGAAAAAGGTGATGCAAGATTTTGAAGTTAGGGAAAGGCATAAAGGTGGGTAAGCATCTTTCCATGAAGATTATTTCTTTCACTTTATTGCATTTTTTGAGTGTTTAATTGTCATGCAGTTGTGCCAAGTCACATTTTTTCTGGAATGTGCTTAATGATGAAACTCTGTGTTGAGCAATTAGGATCAAGCCATATTTAGCAGCCCTTATGCCTCAAACTCTACTTTTTCTGCCCATTTTGTTTATGTTATTTAACATGGATTAAACAGTCATGCTTAAGTTGCATTTTCTGAAAGTGGCTTGAGATATTATTGTCCATAGATCTTTGGTGCATGTGCCGTGTTTCTTAAGGAACTTAGACTACATTATTTGTCCTTTTAGCTCATATGATGTCAAGTAAGATGACCCAAATGAGCAGGTTGTATTAATTATTAAGAAGTAACAGGGTGGCAGAAATTACAAAAATAGATGGACCAGAATGGTGGCATAAATGAAATTAAAATCTTTCTGGTTACGAACACTGTTTATATTTGACTTCTCAAACTGAAACAGTATCCAAAAATGAGATGATAAATTTAAACATGATAAATTGAGATAGTTGCATCGAAGAAACAATCTAAACAAAGTCTCAAGTGCTTGACTTTTGGTTCTCTCAAAGCATGCTTGAAATAGAATTGCTTATCTTATTTATCAGATGAATCATGGAAGTAACTAGAACTCCATCTGCCTGAATATTTGGATAGTTTCTGTTCAATGAAATTTGTGCCTAATTAAACTGCAAACTTTGAGTTGCTCCCATATCTTAATTTATCCATGCACTTGTTCTTTTGTTGTCTGCGGAAATTCTCAATGCTAAGTCCTGTAACGTGTCAATTATCTTTTAATTTTTAACCTTATAAGGTTCATTTGTCTTTATCTATCTACTTTTTTTGTATAATATTTGCGACTGATGGCTTTCATGTTGTGTGTGATAGGGCAAATTTACAGACCAAATCAAAATTATATTTGTAGGTGATATGAATGTAAAATCTGGTACATGTAATGTTTGCTCTGCTACTTGCTCCTCTTGTATGCATCGGATTGCCGCAGCAATGGAGTCAGATGGTGATTGTGGATCCTCTGATAATATCTTTGAAAGGAAAGAAGCAGATAGTTGTTCTTTTGTTAGTGCAAAGTGTAGATCTTGTAATGATCTGCAAATTGCAGCTAGTGAAACAAGCAATTTGTTGAGTGGAAGTTCAAGTCATGATTCATATTCTGAAAATGCAGATAGCAAAACAGTAAGAAAGTCTACTGCATATGATACTTATGAAGACATTGATATACCCCTAAAGGTTTCAACTGTTGAAGCAGTCAAGGAAGATAAGGTTCTTCGAAATGGCACTGCTAGTATTGGTAATAGAACATCATGCAGCTTTTGCAGACCTGATTTTCAAAATGGTGCATCAGCTAGAGAGCAGTATGTGTCAGGAAGTCATGGGAATAATGATTCATGCATTACTGGGGGCCGAGATTCCAATCCGTTACTTATAAATGATAATTTGAAACTGGACATGAAAGATACACCATGTAGTTCAGTATCAACATGTAAATTTGGTGCCAAAGAAACTGAAGTGCTGATTCAAGTTGAAGCTACTTGCGAATATGATGGTGGTTTTATGGATGCTGGCCAGGGTAACTCAGGGAAGCTCAGTACATTCCCTGGAGAATCATTTTGTAAGATGAATGACAGTCTAGGCCTTCATGGCAAGTCTGACCTTACAGAGCCTTCCACAAGAAAGAATATTTCTCCACGACCAAATATACATTTCCATTCTCAAAGTGAGCATATTTCTAGTCATAATGCTGACTCCAAAGATATGGAAGCATATCAATCATGCCAAGTTCTGGGAGAACCTTGTAAGCGCTTGATAGTTGATGATGAATCCTCATATCAAGGACTGCTAGCTGTTGGTGGTGATCATGCGCCAAAGACTATTATGCTCCCAAACAATGAAGCTAGCAAAGCAATTCGGATCAGACATGACATATCTTCTGGAAAATTCATGAATGAAGATGGATTGTTTGAATCTGCTGAATGCAATTTGCATGACTCTGGAAAACCACAGCAGTCACTTCTTCACGGTCAAGTTTCTGAATCAGATTGCATGTTGTATGACGTAAGTGCTTCTTTGGTTTTTCTCTAAGTTAAACACCAAGTTATTCAGGAGGATGCAACATTTGCGTCTATGCAACTTGCAGTCATAAGGACTTTTGCTAAAACTTTAAAGTTGATGCCAATATCTTGTCTTCATTGTTGTTTAGCAAAGATCTAGTTAGCTTTTGTGCTGACAATCCATTTCATTTATGGCTTTGTTATGTAGTTTCAATAATTATGTTCCTGTTGTGTCTTCTATCCATCTGTAAAATTGATATTTGATACTGTTGGTCTAGCATCATATCTGTATCTCTTGTGATCTCTAGTCATTTTCTCATTTATGCTGGCTATACATTTGCGTGCTGTGATATAGGTAAAAGTATGTGATATATGTGGAGACACTGGCCGGGAGGAGCTTCTTGCTACTTGCACTAGATGCATTGATGGTGCAGAACACACGTAAGTATATTTTGTTCTCGATGCTATATTCTTAATTGTCTGTTACGTAATTTGGATTTCTCACACATACTAAGCAATTGTTTTCTTAGTTACTGCATGAGGATTAAGTTGGACAAAATTCCTGAAGGTGATTGGCTATGTGAAGAATGTCAGCTAAAGGAGGAACTTGAGATGAAAAGGCTGGATAAAACTGAGACATTTTCCGGAAAATCAAATGTACGATGCTTGAATAAGAAAGGCGAGAATATTGGGAAGTCCATGAACCCTGAGAATTTAGCAAACTTGAACACCAAGCCAACTGACTCTGAAGCATGTGGATCCAGTAAAGAAATGCAAAATCCAATGGGAACTGGTAAAAGGCACACATACCAAATGGATCTAGCTTCACCAATGGTTAAGAAGGTTTCTGAAACAGCTAATGAAACTTTGAAAGCAGCAAGTCCTAGAATATGTAGTGCCTTTACTCGTGAAAATTCACCTAAAAACTTTCATACAGCTGAAGTAAAGCGAACCAATATGGCTTCATCACCTGGAAGTCAGTATGCAAAGAGTTCCCGGACCTCTTCTCACTCGCCTTCCCTTGGCTATAGCTCTTCAATTGTTAAAGAAAAACTTTGTCCTTCCAAGGGTAAGATTTCATGTTTCATATTATTTAGATTATCGCTGATGTGTCTTGCTTATTTTTGGAAAACTAATATTTACATGTGTTGGTTATTTCTTTGAGGTGGGTCTGCCTCAAAACAAGTTTCTTTCAAGAAGAATGTGGAACCAAAAGTTGAGCATTTGGCTGAAGGTGTTCCCCAAAATCTAGCTAAAGAGTCTACACCAAGAAACACACAATATCAATCCTTGGTGGAAACTATCAACAAATCTTCTTCATTCAACAATATTAGCTCAGGCCATCGCAACATCCAATCATCAGACAATTATCAATCAATCAAGTCAGCACAGGATGAGGACCCTGGAAGTCTTAAACCAAAGAAAGAAAGAAATGTAACAGAAAGAAAGAGCTCCTTTGTTCATGATCACCCATTTGCCAGTCTACACGTCGGGAGGAAGTCTGTGCCAGATCTGGGTATGAAGGTTGCACTACTTAACGGAAACTCAAGTAAGAACTTTGAGTCTAGCATCCTTGGAACTAGCAAAGGATTGAATAGAGAAAATGATGCAGGTAAACAGTCCTTCTGTTAGAGGGCTTTAATATTTGACAATATTTAATTGGCTAATGATAAGATTTTTTTACATTTTTGGTACTGAATTTTTTTTATCGCCTTGTTAGAGTATAAAAAAGTGAACCAGGAGCAGCCATCATCTAAATGTAAAAGTTACGGGATCTTTGATTCCGAAAATCGAAAGAGGGGTAAATTTGTCAATGAGGAACCTGTTCCTGCAAATTCTGGTGCTAACAATAGATCATATAATGATGCTGGTGGAGTTACAAGCAGTGTGTCTTCTTTTGCAGAGTCTTGGCATCAAGCTCATTCGAAAGATAAAACGAAGATCATCCCCAACACTTCAAGGCTCACAATTTCAGGAGGCAAGAGTGCATTATGTTCTGGTAAATTAACAAAAGCAAGCTATGCTACTCAGTGCCGCCAAATTGACAGGCTTACTTTATATTCTGCAAAGCCTTCTGCTGATGTGAGTTTAATCGATGGAACTAGCAAGAGAAATAGGTGGAAAGATGTGGCCAAAGCTGCAATGTCAAGGAACAACAAAAGTAGAATAGTTGATCAGTCTGAGTGTAGATTGTTAAGCAACCATGTAAATTCTGAAGGTTCTTCCAGAAGTTCTGTGACGAGTTCAATTTTTCAGAAGAACTTTCCTTCAGAAGGAGCACCTGATGGGAAAGTGATCCTGAGAAGCTCTGACACCGACTATAGCAAGACAGATAGTGCAGCTAACATGGAGCAAACAGAACATTCAACCAAATCTTTATGTAATTCTGGAGTAGGGGACTTGAATATCAATCCTACAAATTTTGACAAGTTGAATGAGAAACTGTCGACTCAGTCTTTGCCTCATCACCCTTCTCTACTTGCAACAATCTCTAGATTGGATATAATCCCAGAGCAGGAATGCATTTGGCAGTATGATAGTTTACTCAAAACTTCTTAATTTAAATTGTGTATTTAAGAGTAAATTCTTTTTTCTCTGTTTCTTTTTTAGCTGTTGAAATATAACATATATCTATTTGATTTGCAGGGGTGCTTTTGAGATTTTAAAAATTGGAACAACTACTGAAATTGTTGATGGAATTCAAGCTCACTTGTCAATGTTTGCATCACCGAAAGTGCATGAAGTAGTGTGCCAATTTCCATGCAAAATCCAATTAGAGGAAGTTCCTCGGGTTAGCTTGTGGCCGTTGCAGTTTCAGGAAATCAGTCCTAAAGAATTTAATATTGCACTATATTTTTTTGCTAAAGATGCTGAGAGGTTTGGGGTGGTGATGAAATTCATATTACTTTTGAGATGAATTATGTATCATAAACTGACTTGTTCTTGTTTATCTTACAGTTACGAAAGATTTTACCGGAAGGTGTTGGAAGCTGCAATAGAAAATGATTTAGCCCTCAAAGGGAACATCAGCGAGGTGGAGCTTCTTGTATTTCCTTCAAGTATGCTACCCGAGAGTTCGCAACGTAAGAAATAATATGCTTATAAGCACAAATTTTCTGCTTATGTGCAAGTGAAAGGCTTTTGTTTTTCCTTTTCAAAAAATTTCCAAACAGTATTGATCTATGCATTCTAAGCATATCTTAGAGATATTATCTCATTTACAATATGTTCTGTTTTCTTTTTAGGTTGGAACATGTTATTTTTTCTTTGGGGCATCTTCAGAGGAAGGAAATCAGACTCCTTAAAGCCTCACACTGATTTGCAGGAGCTCTGTGAATCAAAGATAATCACAGATCCCACTGTTCAAGAATTATCGCCTTCTCATACTGGTGAATTATCTACCTTTCAGGAACATGATTCCCAAAAGTATCCACCAAAAGAATTTTCTAGGGGAAATGAATCATCTGGGCCCAGCACCTCTGGCCCTGGTGATATCTGCAAGACACACAGTTTTTTGTACAAGGCAACGGGTGAAAAAGAGAGTGGTGAACTTTCAAATCATAATTCAGATTCGTGTCCCAGGATCTACTCTTTTGATCTTAATGAGATATGTCCAGCAGTAAAAAGCAATGAAACCAACCTGGTACTGTTTTCCTTTACAAGAATACATTCTATGGCCATTTTGTACATTATTTTTTCATTGCTGTTTATGGGACATATTTACATATAAGAACTGTATGTTGATTTTGTGTGATATCTTCTTGAGATGTATGCCATTGCCACTTTAGTTCAATTTTAGATGATATTAAATTGCTGTGTATATCTTTTGTGAATGTCAGATTCTGTGCTACATGCATACATATCATCACCTCTTTTTGTAAGAAAAGGTAGAGAGGTAGAAAAAACATGTGATTAGTTATGATGCATTGATTATGCAGTAGCTATTAATTTAACTGTATCTTTTGTTATCATACGGTATGCCCGTCATGCTTGACTTTATCTAACTTTTTTTCCTTGAGAATAAAGGTGGAAGCACCACATTCTTTCTTCTAAAATAACATAAACTATTAGTCCGTGTAAAATAATGGGATGTATTCGTGTAAACTTACACTTAAAACTTGAAGGCGGTGTTGTCTCGACTCATGTGCTCACTAGTGAATTCATTTCTAATGCCTATCAGCATGCCAGTTACTGTGACCCTATCAACCTGTAGGTGTGAAGAATGGTGGTAGTGGAAACCTTTTTGTCCCAACAAACTAGTGATCTTACATTTGAGGGCTGTGTTGCCTGGATTCATGTTTCCACCTGGTCAATTCATTTCTGATGCATGTCAGATACTCTGATGTTATCAAGCCATGGATATAGAAAACGGTGGAAGTGTCACTTTTTCTTTCTAATAACATGACCTTTGTCATTTTCTACTCTGCGTAAATTAGTTAACAGTTATATTTTTCTTTTTCTGGCTACTTTTTTCTTCCAAATTAGACCATGGTTTGAAGTCTAAATTTGAATATCATATCCTTGTCCATACAAGACTTTGTTGGTTAGTTGCTTATTGATAAGTTTTTCGTCCTAAAGGTTTGTACGTAGTGCACGAGGCTCTCAGGTATCGGGAGGATCAATGTCCGCAACCTTAAAGTTGTTTTCATGACTCTAACCCTGGTCTCGTAGATCATAAAGGATAGTAAAGAAGCAACTTTACCGTTGTACCTGATTGTGAAATATATATAATCAATTTCAGGTTATTCAAAGTCCTTGGCAAGAAATCAATTTGCACATTTGCTTATATTTTGAAGAGAAGGCAACCCAAAAGTTTGAAGAGATCAAAGCACACTTTCTAGTGATTATGCAAATCATGTGCTGGTACACTGCTTTGGCATCACGCTTTGCATGTTTAATGCAGCCCACTGTTGGTGTACCATCACATCCATGAGTAACATGCAATCACTTTTTTTTTGCATTTTACAAATATTATATTAGAATTATGTATTAGTAATATTATTACTGCATTACATTTCTTGCGGCCTAAACATGTCAAATACCTGATTCATGATGAATATATTTTTCTATAAAATGATTTAGTACAAGTTATTTATCCCATTAATGATTTTGAAATCTGTTTGCACCCAATGATGTCTGTTCTTTTTTATGTTTTTGCTCAAAATGACATCATAAGTTAAGAGCATTCAGTATGCTTGCAGGGGAACTTGGATGATGATGCTGTTGCTGGAAAGATTCCCCGTATTCATGCAAATAGTGTACGACATAGCCTTAGTGGATCATTGCTTGGATATTCAGCTTCTTCTTTTGGACAAGGTTATTTTCATTTACTAAATATTTTAGGTAGTTCTTGTCTTATCCATCATATAAAATATATATTTATATATACTTATTGATGTTTTATCTTGTTCAAAAAGCAGATAATGGAGGGACAGAAAGGATTAAAGAGAAAGAATGCTCGGTGAAGATAGAAGTTGGGACTAAGGACAATATAATGAAAATTGATTGCCTGAGCTGGGGATCAAAGCCTAATATGAAACGTGCACACACTTGCTCAGCCACATCTGGTGAAGCATCACAGAGCACCAATGGAGCAAATACTTGGCAGGAGAAAGCAGGTTATTTCTGTCCAGAAGATAACGTAGAGTACAAAAGGATGAAACATTATAGCGAAGGACATGGTACCGGTAGTCTTAGAGATCAAAGTATCGATGGTAGATCACCATTTAAGGTACAACCATTTGTGACTAGCTACGTACATGAACAACAGCAAAGATATGGTGTCAACTATGGCATTGTGATGTCTGAGAGCTTAAGATGCACTGAAAGGAGCTTCTTTCCAGTGGATGCATACCCTCTCAGGAACAATGTGGTGGAGAACTTCAGGTACTCCGTTTCTCGGGACGATGAGGCCTCACGAGAGCCTGATACCCCAGATCTTGAACTATCGCTGGGTGGTAAGAAGCAGTCATTGAAGAAGGAAATATTTGCATCGTTTCATCCTTCGGTTGATAAGGGAAGACTATATAAGCTGTCTGGTTCCACCTTTAGCGAAGATGATATGTCAGCACGGCTCTCTCTGTCTCTTGCCTCTCCTGACATGGAGAAAAATAATACAGAAAATCCTGTTTCTACAAAATTGCATCGCAGCAACACTTTTCAGAATCTGTTTGGTGGCTCTACTGACACTTGAATCCACCTTCAAGTCTGCATACTTTCGACATTAGTGGCTAACCATACTGTGAATCGAACATAGGGTAGCATCAGAAGCCTTGAGCATGTGTTTATAGCCTACAAGTTCTCTTTTTTTCTTTTACCTTTCCTTTTGGTTATCTCTTTTTCTTAGTTCTTGATTTGAGGAGTGAAGTGTGAAGGTTTGGTTGTACATAAGCGAAAGAAGGCAGCACACTCGAATGTCATGCGGTACTCCTTATATAATACAACTGAGGCTTTGTGGTTGTATACTTTGTTCGGATATGATCTTATATGCAAGTTCTTTTAGGCCATGACGCTAATTATATGTCTGTGCATTACATTGGTAGAGTTATTGTGATAACGAGTGAAGAAGATGAAAACAAACTGAAGCTCGAAGCCTCTGTGCTTGCCATCTGCAATTGGTATATATCGCATGCGTGTCAGAACTCATCAACTATTCCCCTATAGAAGTAGTAGTAGTGGCAACCGCAGTGGTAGGAGGACAAAGCGGAAAGATTGCCCCTTCCTTCATCACCACCACATGGCACGAAACCTACTGTTTCTGCTGAGCAGGCAACGCCCGACTCTTCTCATCTTCTTCTTCTGACGCATGAACGTAGCCATGTCCACGTGATCTTCTCTGATGGGCTGCTCAGCTGCTGCTGCACAAAAAAAAAAAAAAAAAAAAAAGCACTCTTCCACGGTGAATCATCTTTACTGTGTCACATTAGCGTCAACTACGTCAACGTCTGTCATATCAAATCTCTGCTTTCTAGATCTCCCATCTCCATTCGTTGCATTCGATCGAAAGAAGCACAGAGCAATAGCATTCCACAGCGTGGCTCGTCCAAGAGAGGACAGTGATCCTTCATCATATATGTACCACAAAGTTACCTCTGTTGGGCCCATCTACTGATTCATCCAAAGCTGCTCCTGACGTTACATCCCTTTCTCTTCATCGAAAGAGTTTTTGATGGCAAAGAAGAATGTTTCCTTTCGGTGGCCCGCCAGTGATGTTATGGCCTCCAATGAAAGAAAAGATGGCCATTCCTGTAACACGAAACCATTCGTGTCATTCTTCATTGCTTCACCATTATAGATACAGCGACCGAACAAGGAAGCAAACAAAAATGCCACTGTTTAGGATGAGAAAGAACCGATACCGAAAACAGTAGAGAACCCATGGTAAGTCAAATGATATGTCTTAAGATTGGGAACAAAGATCATGGGAGGGAGTCGAAATGTACTCGGTATCTCTGTCCAAGTGCTTAGATAAATACACACACTGGAGTTGAATCGAAGCGCACAAAGTAACTCGAGGGATGCTTCGGACATGTTCTTCGAGCTCAAGTAGGTTACGTTGAACCATCGTGCTTTCACGGGCGGGTGGGTGGGTCGATCCATGACCCCGTGGCTACTGCTGGTGCCGCCCACCGGCACGAAACGTACGCCGAGGGTACGTCGTATCACAGTCACTCGTTCAAGTCATTCGTGTTTTGAGTGGGGAGGGAGGGGCCCACGCATGAATGACCTGGGACCCACCATCTGAGCGTGGCAGACGTCATCGCGGCAGCACGGAAACGAGATCTCTGACGTCCGATCCGGCTTTATCGCTCGATGGATGGTTCTGATGCCGCCGACCAGAGACTAACGGTCAGATATTGACTGTGGCAGTTTCGTAACAAAAGCAAAGGCAAATGGCGTTTAGAGAAGAGGAAGAGCCTCACCTCCGCCGGCACCCGTGCTAACAAACCTGATCCCGGTCCCGTCAACCGCGGTCTACGCGCAACTAGGTCACCGCCCCGCCTCTATAAATAGGACCACGGGAAGTGGGTGTTCGAGTCCCCACCCAAAAGCCTCCTAAAAACCTCTCAGCTTCATTGCCATCAGACGAGTTCTTGAGCGAGAGACAGAGAGAGAGAGAGGGAGAGGAAGGGACACGGGCGGCGGGGGAATGGGAGGCTATCGGAGATCGACGGCGGCGGAGGTGGTTCTGTGGTGGGGCCAGAATGAGGAGGCGGCGATGGGGGAGGACGAGATCGGCTGGAAGTGCTGGAAACATCCCTCCCAGCCCCGTTACGGCGTATGCCCCGCCTGTCTACGTGACCGTCTCCTCCGCCTCTGCCCGGGTTGCGCCAACGTCCGCCCCTGCCGCTGCTTCCCCTCCTCCTCCTCCTCCTCCTCGTCGTTCTCCTCCATCTCCTCCACCGAGCTTGCCAGATCCAGCGGACAAGGAGGCGACGGCGCGGGGATCGGGGCGGTGGGACCCGTGTCGCGACTCATCGAGAGCGAACCGGCCTTCCGGCGGTCCCGATCGGTCGGCTTCCAGTTTATCAGTTCCAGATCCGCGGCCTCTTCCGTCAGGGACGTGGCGCCGCTGCCAAGGCCGGGAGGAGGCAAGCGGTCGGCGCTATTACGGGCATTCTTGAGGGTTCCGGGGAGGGAAGAACCGGCGGATGGGAAGCTGTGCAGATCGAGGTCGGTGGTACGTTCGCAAGATGCAGGCGGTGGGGAGGATGATGGGGGGAGAGGGAAAGGGCGGAGGTGGCACTTCCCGAGCCCGATCAAGGCATTCCTGCACCGGAAATCGACGACGAAGGTGGTGCAGGAGCGGTCGCCGCTGTGGCGCGGGTGAGAAGCACGCCAAGAAGGAATGGATGATTTTTCGCCCCTTGTTTATATCGGGTTGTTAGCATTCGCTGCTACTGTTGTAAATATTAAGCAACTACCAATCACTCCATAAATCGGAAATCTCCGAATTCCAATACACGTTGGGGAGATAAAATGAGTTTGGATTGCTTCGGAAAACGCTTATCATTCATTTGTATGCTTTGTATGCTCGTTATTGTCCATCAACGAGCTGTGCCCGTCTGATGTCGATCGGACGGTCAGCTTGTGAAGATAGACATGGACTCGCGACAAGCGAAGAGACGGACGAAGAGTGGGCGATCGGAGCGTCGCACGTGCAGGGGTGGGTTCTGCTGGTGCACGTGATGATGTCGTCTCTTCGTCTCTCGCACGCGTGCTTTGTTTGTTGACAGGGATGGGGTTGCAGCTGCGGTTGGGAGGGTGTCCGATGGCGATCGAAGGCCCGCCCCGCTGCCTTCTACAATCACCAGATTTGCGCAGCGAAAGTGAGGGTAGCTTTCAGAGGAGTTGCTGATTTGCTACCCTCCTCGGCGCGAGTTACAGCCATTGGGATCGGGCATATCCATGGGTGTAATGTCACAGACCGTGATGACTCACGGTGCTGGTGCGGCTGCAACATCTTAGTCAACAGAACCGATCCTTTATTTTTTTTTAAATTTTCTTTTAATTATTTTTTTAGAATTTTCTTTTCAGATAATATTTTCTATTTAATATTTTTAAGTTTCTCTAATACTTTAAATATCTCTTGTCGTCGCCCATCGTTTCTATCTCAGCATGGCTCACTCTATCTCATCGTGAGGTCTCGGTATGATTTTCTTTTTCATTTTTCTCATTGTCTATAGTCTTATCTCCTCCTTTGTTCATAAGCAACAGTAGAATGAAAATAATATGATTGATAAAATCATACAAAGATGATAGGGTTTTACAATAGACTATAACAATAGCCATTTAACATATTAGAAAAAAATAAGAGTATCAAATGAAAAATAAAGTCATCATTCAAAAAAAAATTCAAAAAGAGAGGGTTTTTTTTTCAAGAAAATAATCATTGTTTTTTTCCATATTTTTTTATAATTTATATTTTTAAAATATTTTTTAATTTTAATCATTTTAATTATTTGTAAGGTTGGCTAGTCATCATTAAATGAACGAAGTTAAAGTAGATTAAAATATCTTCACTTTTATGTGTTGTAGGCTAATTTCAAAGATGAAGTCTCATGAAGTAAAGCAGCTTTAGAATCTCTTAGATAGCATTAGATTAGATGAATCTTTGGAATAGCATTGATGATCGACTTGAAAAACATGAGTTTGTAATACGAATTATGTATACGCTTGTTAAGTGATTTGACACTTGATGGAGCAATCGTCGATTATCTTTTAAAATATCCAAGGTCCTTTATTTCTTAATTATCTTTTAAATATTTACTAAATTATTTAAATATTATATTTTAATCATCACATCAAGACTTATCAAATTACATACTCTCGAAATTAATTAAAAAAAATTATTTTATAAGTCCTTCCAGATAGCGTGAGAGTTACCTCTTGGGAGCGAATGAGTATCTCGTGATCTAGAAAATTTTAACTAATTTCATGATAGTAAACCTATGGAATTTCGAAAATTTCTGTGGCATGAATGAATCACTTGATATATTCTCAAAACCCATTTAGTCCACCGACACATCCGTCTCTTTTTTCGTCATCTTTCCGTGCATGCAATTTGTGTCTTAAGAAAAAAGGTTTAACAGTAATGCCTGGATTTCCCATAATGTTTATTATGCTTTGTAATGGAAATGAAATATTTCGGCTATACGAACTGGCGAACCAATCTGTTCAAGAAAATTGCTGGGTGGTCGGTGCATACTTGACAAAGCCAATCCAATCAATATTTGTGCGAGTCACACACATCACACGGGTCAACTCAGTAGAATGCCCCATGCACGATCATTGCCGGTGGTCCTGTGAGGAGTTTTCAGGATGTTGCAACAGAGTTGGTATATGTATCCTCACAACGCCTCTGCTCAGGTCGATTCGATGATGGATAGGATTTGAAGTTTGCTGGTAAAGGGTTTGTGCTTATAATAGCTAAGATGATAGCGAAATATTGTGGGATAGTATTTATGGCAGGTCATATCAAGAATGCTATAGATAGTAGCGCAGCTCTTTGGGCTACCGGTGAAGCCTTCTGATCGACGAACCTTGCTGATGAGCTTGCTGCTGGCTTTGGAGCAGTCCCGGTTGAGAGCGTAGGCATATACTGATGAAGCCGGCATCAATGATGGGGCTGTATCACGATCTGTATGACGAAGATGACTTGGAACCTACCGGTCCCTGTCATTCATCCTCCGCCTTGTCATTCCCATCCCCTTATTATGGGCAAAAACACTTCACGGCAAATCATGACAATGAATTCGTTCACGGAGAGCAGCAGTCTCTCTATCACCGAAAAAAAAAAAAAAACTCAGATTTTGAGAAAAGACAAGACAGATGTTTACTGTCGATCAAATGGATGATAGGAAAAGGATCGGAGCATGCGTCTCGAATGAGACCCGAGAGACTTGTGGGGCTGCATGGCAGCTCCTCTGAGAAGATGATGATCATGTCTTAAAGAGTGGTGGGTGCAGAATAAGAAGATGACACTTGTGTCCTTTGACTTGAAGGTCTACTTTGCTCTTTGATAGGAATATTTCAACACTAATTGTAGGTCGTGAGCTGATAGCTATCGGGGATTTGACATAGAGGATAGCATGATATTTATCTAACGTAGGAGAGGGTTAGGCTGACGGTCACCACCTCCTCAATCATCTCTCGCTAGTCTCTCGTCGCACGAGACAATGCAAATCAGTGTCGTGATACAAGAGTTCAGACAAGCCGACCTGCATCAGTGGGAGTTGTATAGGTCGATCGTTCGCATGAATGTATTACAAATGGTACAAGCAATTCTTGTGGTCGACAATTCCCTCCCGTCGGCTCTGTAAGTATAAAAATTCGTTTTCGACACTTGAAGAGGGGACCGAAGGGAGAACAACCCACCTAATACAAATCCATCCTTTATCTACTAATTTAAGCATCGGAGTAATCGAGTTGGGAATCCTCCCGACATTGACCTATTGTGCAGGATTTTGATGAAGATCAAACAAACTTCGACTCCATCTCCGGACGACTTGGAGGGCTCGACCACAATCTCGTGAATTGTCCTCTCTAGCGCCTGCCTCGTGAATTGTCCTCTCTTGCACCGTCGGGACAAGACCAAGCTATACTAACTCATCAAGTGACAAATACTCCCATTCCACCTCCTTTTCTTCTTTCTTGGCATTTTATCTCCCCCTCGTGAGAACTTTGTAGACAAGTAAACCACCTAGATGACCTTGCACCATCGGGATAGGACCAAGCTATATCAAATACTAATCCACGGCATCAAGTGACAAACACTCCCATTCCACATCCTTTTCTTCTTTCTTGGCCTTTTATCTCCGCCTCACTAGAACCTTGCAGGCAAGTAAACAAAGATTATATGGTAGCAGGTTTGAAATACCAAAGAACCCATGCATACATGATTGTTTCTCCGAAAACCTACAAATGAACCGAAACATTTGGTTCATTAAGTTAATGTTCCAGCAGTTCACCGATATAGCAGGAGTGAGGTCACAAAATGCAGATAAGCTGGATTAGTGATGGGTAGATGATTCTAGGGATTGCAGCAAAATGTGATGAAATTGCTACGATAAATCAAAATTAACAAATTCATATGATGATCATTTGCATGATAAGTAGAGGAGGAAATCAGACATGCAGAATTATTACAATCCACATCTGCAGATCCCATGCAAGACGATGAAATCAATGTTGATACGAGTGATGGCAGTCCCCATTCCCAAAAATATGCTCTTAAAGAACAGGAAGGAAGGCACTATTGCTTTATGTTCCCAATGATTTCATGACAGCTGATCCAGCAAGGGGCTTCCTTCCTTGGCAAGGACAAAGAAGAAGCCACCGTCACCTCTTGAGATTCTGAAATCTTTATCGAGGTATGTTGTCAGAAGGCAGGACGCCGCTCTATTTCCAGGCAGTGGACCTTTGAGAGGTGGCTGGCCAGGGATGGAACAAGTGATGTTTGCAGCAGCCTCCAGTACGGGGTTCAAGTCAATCTTACTCCTATCCTTACAAGAATCCAACGTTGAAAGCAATTCCCACCTAACACAAACACATATGCAAACTCCACACAAGTGTAGTCAGCCCTTCTTTTCTATTCTAGTATTATTGTTAACCGACCAGTGAGTGTTACTCCAACTCAATGTCTGTGTTGTGTCCGACAATAACAACAAATCTCAGTAGCTGGACTTTAAAAAGACCAAATATGACATTTATAGTGCACAAAGACACTATGATCAAAGGAAGTAGCAACTCATTGTATAAATCCATCTACTCAGCCTTGGCAATCATCACTTCCCAGCCATACTAATTATTTGAAAGAAAAGGGACAATGACAAACCACTTGTGATCGATCTGAGGATACCTGTATTCTGGATGAACTTCGAACTTCAAAAGAAGCAGAAGCACCGAAAGACAAAGTAGCAAAAGGGACGGAGAGTGTTGTGGCATTAACAATTTCCATTGTCTTGCAGTCAACAGCTTGAGATATCCTCTTAATTTTAAATAATGGTGTTACCCCCACTGCTAAAAGAGGTAAAAGCTCAGAGAAAGATGTGTACCTAAAGCAAATCAAAAGCAACTCGCAATTAGCCAAAGCAGAATGCACAACCTGAAGCCTTAATTATAAAAGTCTACTTCCTTTGAATATCGGGACAAATAACACTCTAATGGATCACGATTCAACAAGTTGTCAATGAATTTGCTGGAAAAAAGAAACCAAACATGTAATGGAACATATAGTTTATAAAATATGAGATGGATATCGTGTTATGCATGCATAGGAATTTCATCACTTGGAGCAAATTATTCACTGCGTTGACTTCAGCACCTGCAGTAGCCATCCACCATGGTTGGGTTCAGGAAATTGATCTCTAATGATTTTCCAGCCTGAATTAGCATGGTTTCCTTCATATCCCCTCCTTTCTGACACCATAGCATTATAACTGTTTGGTATGGATTTTGAAACTTTGGCGATTCAGTGGTGACAATCAACCAAGCTCAGTTTACTAGCTTCGTTTTGATCTTTCATGTTTCACTTGCATTAATCTGGTTAGCCATAATGTTCGAGTTGCTGCATATTAACTTCTTAGGAATTTCTGGTTCACCTTTTAGATTATCCTACATCAAATACTAAAAACTCATCAAGTCAGACAAGCAGATCTTCTGATAAACACAAATAAATTGCCAATATCAGAAAGCTACATTCACCCAACTCTATTGTTGTTTTCCCTACACACTGTAAATATATCATATTGACACATAAAATTGTGCTCAACCTTGAACAGTTTGTTTCATGCAGGTACCTGATATCCATTTTCCAAATAATCTTTTATTATGCAAATGTATCTGATGTGAATTTAAGCAACCACTATGACGATTTCCTAAGGCTATCAACATATTGATAAATCTGAATCTCTAAGGGAACAGGAGAACAAAGGTCAGAAATCCAAACAACTCACAGTAGGATCCAATTTCCATCGAGAAGCTCCGGCGCCTCGGTCGGTGCCGGAGTAGGATTCGACGCCTCCAGTTGGTTGATCAGCTCCAGGATCCCGGCCCTATCTTCAACCGACGCTCTCAGCCCCAACTCCGTTCCATACAACGAGTCCATCAGGCACCGCTTCAAGTCCTCGAGCTTATCATCGGACGGCACCGGGGTTCCGTTCCCTGACAAATATTCCGCTCCCCCCGGCTCTCGCCCCCATTCGTCTTCATCCTTGGGAGTATCCGCCTGCGACGACGCCTCGACTTCCGGCTCCGCTTTCTCTCCCCACTCGTCGGTGATGCTCGCCACGGCCCCCGGTTCGATGCCCCATTCGTCCTCGTCTATAGGGGGATCCGGTGCCGACGGCGGATCGGCCTCCGGTTCGGGCTTCTCCACCCATTCATCGGAGATTCTCGGGTCCCGGCCTTCGCCCGGGACGGAGGCGGCCGAGAAGGAGGAGGATCTACGGATTCTTGAGGCGGCGGCGGAGGAGAGTGGGGGAAGGGCGAGGGCATTGGGCCGGAGGTCGAGAAGGCGGTGGGGTTGACAACCCCGTGCAAGGTTCAGAGGACGAAGCACCGCATTGCCATCCGGATGGTGTCTTATAGGAACAACACCTGTGGGGCCCTGCCAAAGTTGTGGTAATCTCGCCTCGTGTTGTTCTGCAGCTCTGTTGCCTGCCTGGGTCGGGGATGCGATTACTTGAAATCCAGATCTGTAGCCTCCGTTGCCATCACAAAATTGGATCAAAAATCATATTTGGAATCCATCGTGCCACTGTCGGTTCCGTACTTGCTTGATGAACATGATGCGCATAATGGTAGTAAAGAATCAAAAAAAAAAAAAAAGGAAAGAAAGAAGAAACAGTAGTTCTTGCAAATTCTGAGTTGATTTATTCAGAAGATATTGCATCGTTCTCCATCCAGATTTTTTGTGACAGAAAAAAAAAGATGAAGATAGTGACAACGTAACAGGACGGAATGAGGAGAGAAAATTACAGAAAAATGGTGTCACAGAAAGACAATTAAAATGCAATGACAGCACTGCCCTTATTCGTCTTCATCCTGGAAGCGCAGGTGCTTCCCCTGCGGCGCAGGCAGGCCCTTCAACACCAACACACTCGATGACACCGCCGCTCCACCCATCGCTTCCTCTTCTTTTACCATCTCATCGTCGCTGTTGTAGATGAATCTTGTGTGCTTCCCTGTGAACTCGGGCAACCTTGGCTCGTCATTCAGCATTGACATCTTCTTCATACCTTTGCACAAGTCGCCCAGCAACTCTTCGTCGTTTGCGTCGTCCTCTTCTTCTTCTTCTTCTTCTTCGTCTTCGTCATTGTCTTCGTCTTCTTCTTCAAGCAGCTCGTGGTGGTCACGGTGGGAGTTGGCACTCGCATGGACCTGAACGGACCAGATGGAGTTGTCATCATCATCGGGAGACCCCTTCCCGGCTACTGCTTTGGCTGCTGCATTGGTATGTGTTAGTGTCAACAACTTTAGACTGTGATCCCGCGGACGGGAACTCCATGCCGTGACCTCGGGATTGTCGCGGTGCGGTTCGAGCCGGATGTGGAGGAATCCCGCGGACGGGTCTCGGACTCCGAGAGGTCGAAGAGGGTGACGCCGGCGGCCGCCGCCTGCTTCCGGTCCTGCACAAAGGTCAAGTCGGGTCGAACTCTGTCCGACCCCTCCAATGCTCAAGTCAGTCGAGGGGGTAGATGAGAGAGTGCTCTTTCGAAGAATAAGAGTAGAAGTAGAAGCAGCAGTAGCCGTAGTCGTCCCCCTTTGTCTTTGGCTTCTCCGGGGTTTATATAGACCGAGTCACTGCTGCGTCTCTAGTTGCATCTGGAGAGGTTCCACGGTCCTGCTCCTGCAGGATGGTGACGCGTCTCGAGACTCGTGGAGCCTGAGAAGAACAGTAGGGATCACATCTGCGGGTCAACTCGGGCCACAGTCAGCGGGCTGAGGAGTGGGGGGCGTCATCCTGACGTGGACGGCATGGGCTCGCGTCACATCGCTTTTATTACCTATATCATTCTCCCCCCCCTAAAAGGAAGCTCCTCCTGGGGTTTGCTCCAGGACTCGAGACCGGCTTTGACCTACGAGGGTCACCGGATGGGTTTTTAGACTCATGGGGAGGATGTCTTCTAGGGTCCGCCATGGAGGCCTGTTGGTTTGCCGTCCGGAGATGCGGCGGGATCGGAGGGTTCCGAACCGACAGAGAGGTCACAGCCGAGACGTTGCTCGGCGCTTGGTGGTCGAGGTATTGCTTGGGCTTCTGAGGCCGAGGCGCTGCTCGGTGCTTGATGGCCGAGGCATTGCTCGGGCTTGGTGGTCGAGGCATTGCTTGGGCTTGGTGGCCGAGGCGTCGCTCGGGCTTCTGGGGTCGAGGCGCTACTCGGTGCTCAATGGCCGAGGCATTGCTCGGGCTTGGTGGCTGAGGCGTCGCTTGGGCTTCTGAGGCTGAGGCGCTGCTCGGTGCTTGATGGCTGAGGCATTGCTCGGGCTTGGTGGCCGAGGCGCTTCTCGGTGCTTGATAGTCGAGGCATTGCTCGGGCTTCTAAGGCCGAGGCGCTGCTCGGTGCTTGATGGCCGAGGCATTGCTCGGGCTTGGTGGCCGAGGCGTTGCTCGGTGCTTGATGGCCGAGGCATTGCTCGGGCTTGGTGGCCGAGGCATTGCTCGGGCTTCTGAGGAATGATGAGTGCGGGTGTGGCGCGGGGAGAAGCGCTTGGACGATCGATGGCCCGGGGACGTACTCAGGCAGGTGGGCTACGCAGGGGCGTGCTCGGGTAGTCGATGATCGAGGTACGTGCTCAGGCGGGCGAGCTGCGCGGAGATGTGCTCGGGCGGTCAACGGTCGCGGTACATGCTCAGGCAGGCAAGCTGCGCAGAGACATGCTCGGACGGTCGGTGGCTGCGGCACATGCTCGAGCGGCGAGGCAGCGTAAAGGGCGTGCTTTCGGCGATCGGCGGCGCGGCACATGCTCGAGCAGCGGCGGCGTAAGGGCGTGCTCGAGCGATCGGCGGTAATGCATCGAGCGAGCAAGTATGCGACGCGCCCGGACAGCCGGCAACCGCGGTGCCTTCTCATTCGAGGATATCCTCCTTTCTCTCTCTTTTGACGTGAGCTACGAATGACTCTTTAGCCTTCGCGCCCTTTCGAATGCCAGTCGCACGTATCAGGCGCCGGAACCAAAGCGTCTCTGGCGTGATGCCCAAGTCGCCCGCCTGGGGGTCGCCACGTGGCACCCCATTTATGGCGGGGTGTCTTTTGGGCTACCCGATGTGATGTGGCTGGTGGGCAAGCACGGCAATGGGCTGTCGCCCACTTCAGAAGATGAGGGGGCGTCGTCCTCTGGCGGGATCTCACCTTTAAGTAGCGTGCATCGCGCCCCCTTCCCCTCCTCTTGTCAGCTGATTTTTTCGCTCCAGGTCTCGCCATCTCTTTTCCTAGCTGCCTTCCTTTTCTCCTGCATCCTTCATCTCCTTCGAGTCGACCTCGTCGCTTTCCCTTTCGGGGGTCAATAAAGATGGCCTCTTCTTCCTCTTCTTCTTCCTCTTCTACCTCCTATTCTTCCTCCTCTTCTTCTTCCGACGAGGGGGCGGCGCGGGCGCTTGAAGCCTTGATGTGGCCGCATGACCTTGACTCGTCTGTGAGTGGCGCGTCGCTGGAGACACTCCGCGAGCGCTACCGCATCCCGGAGGATTACGTCCTCTTGGCACCGGAACTGGGGCAACAGGCTTATGACCCGATCCCTAAGGGCTTCGAGCTAACCCTAGACACCCTTGAGGCGGGGTTGCGGTTCCCTCTGCATCTCGCCGTCACAGGTGGCGCCGAACTCCTGGTGCTACCTGGTGAAATTCTTGGGGGAATGCCACCACGCCAACATAACTCCGACTCGAAACCTCTTCCTTTCTTATTTTCGCCTCCTCAAAGGGTCGGGGGTGTACTTCATGTCTGCCCGAAAGGGCTTCCGAGTCGGCGAGGCCCCTTCCAATAATAAAGGTTGGAAGGGACGATTCTTCTACGTCTGTTGCGAGAAAGACTGGGGTTTTGGGGTTCGATGGTCCGCAAGGATCATCGACAATACGGTGCCGCGCTTAAGCGCCAGGATTTGGAGAGGCTTAGGGAAATTCTTCCCTCCTCTCAAGCCATCCGGAACATGACAGAACGATGGCTGGTCGAGGCGGGGCTCAGCCCATCCTCACTGGGTAGGTCCACATCGTCTGTCCCCTAGGTGTCTCTGATGGTTATCAGATTCTAACTGCCTCTCTGTCCCCTGCGGAAATGGTGAACCTGGAAGCTATCCGCGTCGGGCGGGTCTCGGCGTCCTCGTCTCCACGCTCCGCACCCGGTCCGAGGGCCGGCTCAAAGGACTCTCCGTTGGAGATGGATGCTGGCCGTCCGAGCGGGCGGGCCTCCTCAGCCCGACGAGGCAGGGCCTAGCCGGGAGGCGGCCGAGAAGGGACCACGTCCTCCCGTCATGAGGGATCTCTGTCGCCTTCTACCGGGCAAGGAGGAAAGGCAACCTTTCCTAGCGCGGGCAATGTGGGAGCTCCCTGCAGGGGAGGCGAGTGACCCTCTGGTCGCCCGTTGGGAAGGACTGTCCCGAGGGGACAAGGTGTGTGCCGGAGGAGATCTTTCGGCCATGTATTTGCGGGGTGCGCTGCATCCCGTCATGGCTCGGGACCTATACACTCTCCCCTCAGAGGCCCTCCTCGGGAAGTCGGCCAAGTCACTGATGTGGGTTAGTGTCACTCTTCCCGCTCCTTTCTACCCTCGCAATCGCATTCGTTCTAACTTTACTATTTTTGCAGGGTCTCCACTACACTTCAGCACTGATGGACCGGGTTCGTGACGTCGGCTGGGTCATCGGGGGCCTGTGCGTGTGCAACTCTGAGTTGCGCCATGAGTTGGATGAGATCCTGGCCGGCATGGGCCCCGTGACGGTTGCGACGGCGGAAAAACGGGCGTCTGACCTGGATGCGGAAGTAGCCCGCCTGACGTCCGAACTCCAAGCAGCGAGCCGGAAGGATGACGAGCTATAGAAGCTGCTGAGATTGGAGCGGACCGAGCTCCGCCTACGAAAGACGGAGGCCTCTTCAGCCCGAACGGCATGACCTTGTAGAAATAGGTCCCTTGGTTTGTAAGAAAAGCTGCGTGCTCTTGATCCTCGGGTGCCATCTTGATCTGATTATAGCCGGAGTAAGCGTCCATGAACGAAAAGCGAGCGTGCCCGGCGGTCGAGTCGACTAGCTGGTCGATCCTCAGGAGAGGATAGCAGTCCTTTGGACACGCATGGTTGAGATCGGTGTAGTCAACGCACATCCTCCAGCTACCATTAGATTTCTTCACGAGGACTACATTTGACAACCATTGGGGGTACTTAACTTCCTCGATGAAGTCTGCCGCCAGGAGCCGTTCTACCTCTTCTCGTACGGCCTGTTGCCGCTCGGGAGCGAATAACCGCGGCCTTTGCTTTACAGGGCGCGCAGTCGGAGAGATGCGCAAGTGGTGCTGGGCCACTTTCGGATCGACGCCTGGCATTTCAGTTGGGGACCAGGCGAAGACGTCCGAATTCTCCTGGAGGAGGTTGATGAGCCGAGCCTGCTCCTGTTCGTCAAGTTCGGAGCCGACCCCAACCGTCCGGTCGGGATGACTCCCTTGCAAGGGCACATCAAGCGCAGGCTTCGTTGGCTCAGGACGCTGGGTCGACCGCTTGGCTTCTCGAGGGTTGTCTAGAGGTTATTCCGGCCTTGTCCTCTTGTGCAGGGAGACCGTCGTCAAGTAACATTGCCTGGATTTGCGAGGGCTCCTTCGGACTTCCCCGACTCCGGCACGGGTCGGGAACTTTAGGGTTCGATAATAGGTGGAGATGACCGCCCTGATCTTGTTGAGGGTGGGTCACCCCAGGATGGCGTTGTACGTCGTGGGGAGGTCAACCACTAGGAAGGTCGCCATCACTGTCTTCGTCTTCGGTGCATCCTCGAAGGTCAAGGGAAGGGTGACCGCTCCGAGTGGCGAAATTGAGTTTCCAGTAAACCCCGTGAGCGCCGAATGCATAGGTTCCATAGCACCACTAGGCAGCCCGAGCTTTCGGAAGGCGTCGAGGTAGAGTACATCGATCGAACTCCCGGTATCGACCATGATCCTCTTCACCTGCGCGTTGGTGATTCTGGCCGATATCACTAGCGCGTCGTCATGCTCTGGTTGTCCTGTCCCCTCGGCCGGGAACGTAATTTTTGGCTCGGGAACAAGCTCGTGCCCTTCGGGCGCAGCGGCGCGGGCGTACGCCTTTCGTCCGGATGTGCTGCTACCCTCGGATGTTGGTCCGCCCGTGGTCACATCGATGTGTCGCTCGACGGGCCCTTCGGGACGGGGGGAGGGTTCTCGATCCTGCTAGAGGTAGGGGCCCAAATGGCCTCTGCGAATCAGCTCTTCGATCTGCCGCTTTAGCTCGCAGCACTCCTCAGTGTCGTGTCCATTCTGCCGATGGAAGCGACAATATTAAGTTCGGTCCGCCAGCGCTCGCGGATTTTTCATAAGGTGGGGAGACTTGAGCAACCCCTTCTCCTTTATCTGGAGAAATATCTGTGTTCGAGACGTACCCGGGGATGAAGTCGGGAGCTTTGGCACGGGATGATCGGGGCGATCTACCCTGCGCCTTGGTTGAGCGGGCTGTTGCCCGCGGAGAGGCTCCGGGCGTCCCCTCTTGTGTTCTTCCCTCCTCCCAGACATCCAGTCCTCCGCCGAGACGTATTGGCTCGCCCGCCGGAGCATATCCGCGACCGAGGTAGGGGGTCGCTCCACAAGCGACCAGAAAAACCTCGAGGGGCGCAGCCCTACCATGAACGCCTGCATCAACAGCGAAGGGTGAGCGTCTGATAATCTTCGTATCTCTATAGTGAAGCGATACACGAAATGGGAGAGAGATTCATCCTCCCTCTGGTTCAGCCCAAGGAGGAGGGCGATGGATGGCTTCGGGCGGGTGCATGCCAAGAAGTGGAGCTCAAAGTCCTTGGCGAGTTGTTCGAAAGAGGCGACCGTCCCGGCCTTCAAGCCGCTATACCATGCACGGGCTGGGCCCCTCAAAGTGGTGGGGAACGCCCTGCACATCAAGGCGTCCGCGGTCCCGTACAGCGCCATCTGGGCCCGGAAGGCAGCGACATGATCGGCGGGGTCGCTAGCGCCGTCATAAGGGTCGATGGCGGGGAGGCGAAAGTTCGGGGGCACAGGATGCTCTTGTATCTCGATCGTGAATGAGGACCCCCTATGGGGGTCCTCCCTGTGTTCCTCCTTCGACTTGCGGATTTCCCTTTATATTTCATCCAGCCGCTGGCTGACGGAGCGAAGCTGGGTTCGGAAAGAGTCTGTCGAGTCCGAAGATACTGCCTCGAGCTCAGGTCGAATGGTCGAGTTTCCCGGGGCCCGGTCTCTGCCCAAGACTGGGTGACCCGAGGGTGAAGCTGGTAACGCGGAAGGCGCGATACGAGCCTGAGGGGTAGACTCAGGCTGCTGGGGGGGCTGGGGCGCCGGTACGTCCGCTACTCGAGAGGCGAGCGGGACGATGGCCTGTATCATTCCTGCCAGGGCCCGCACTTGGTGAGTGAGGTCGTGGAAGGCCTCCGTCGTAATGGGCGAAGAAGTGCCGGGGACGTCCTTGGGGGGGAGCAGTCCCGGGTCATTGAACAAGCACCAATAACACTCCGTGGTCGGGGCAGGGTCCTCCATCCTCGACCCAGCAAGAAGGGAGGCTTCTGCCGAGGCTCCCTCGGGATGGGGTCCCTCTCCCGAGCGCTGGTCTTGGTCCGTCGGGTGACCTCTCAACATCGGGGTCCTCCTTCTAGCGCCAATCTGTTAGTGTCAACAACTTTGGACCGTGATCCCGCAGACGGGAACTCCACGCCGTGACCTCAGGATTGTCGCGGTGCGGTTCGGGCCAGATGTGGAGGAATCCCGCGGATGGGTCTAGGACTCCGAGAGGTCGAAGAGGGTGACGCCGGCGGCCGCCGCCTGCTTCCGGTCCTGCACAAAGGTCGGGTCGGGTCGAACTCTGCCCGACCCCTCCGACGCTCAAGTTAGTCGAGGGGGTAGATGAGAGAGTGCTCTTTCGAAGAATAAGAGTAGAAGTAGAAGCAGCAATAACCGTAGCCGTAGTCGTCGTCCCCCTTTGTCTTTGGCTTCTCCGGGGTTTATATAGACCGAGTCACTATTGCATCTCTGGTTGCGTCTGGAGAGGTTCCACGGTCCTGCTCCTGTAGGATGGTGACGCGTCTCGAGACTCGTGAAGCCTGAGAAGAACAGTAGGGATCACATCTGCGGGTCAACTCGGGCCACAGTCAGCGGACTGAGGAGTGGGGGCGTCATCCTGACGTGGACGGCATGGGCTCGCGTTACATCACTTTTATTACCCATATCAGTATGCCAGCATCGAAGTGATAGTCCTGATGTCTGGCATGTCTGATTTCTCAGGCGAGTCGAACATCAGTGCCCGGTTGATCAGGCATTCTTGAGAATGGAGGATGGAGGGTTTCCCCTGGATCGAGTGCTTCCACAACCTGAACGAATTGGAGGCCAAAGAACGTAAGTAAATTTACCTCAGAGCGTCGCTTCTCATGAAGAAATCGATGATGACAAGTGAAGACACAAACATGGACAGATCAGAAATCGTTAGTTCTATCGGCAAACATGGAATTTTGTAAATGATTAACTGGGCATCCTTAGAAAAGATAGCACAAGGAACTCTAATCAAAGTGGGAATCCGTAATCTTACAGGATTTCTAATAATACCTTCGGATGGTCGTCTTCTTCAGGCACAACACAGGGTGACGCAAACCCCGTCGAAGCATAGCTTTCTTTCGAGCAGTTCATGTTGGGGATTTGTGCCGTATTAGCTGGCGTCGGGGCGAGAAAGATCATCGGAGATCTTGAGATCTCGGTGGGGAAGGGAAGCAGTTCATGTCCACAAGAAAGCTTTTATTCACGAGTCACGGGTAGTCAAATCATTAATCTAGGCATCATTTTTTTCTAATAAAATTATAAAAATAAAATTTTCTGAGGGCTCACCTCCTTGCATCCTACTTAAAATAATAAATTTTGTTTAGGAGAGATAAGTTTCCTTGTATTTCGTAAAAATTAATTTTTATTTCTTTAAATATTTAAATATTTATTTTTAAATTAAAATATGTTATATATAATTATAAAAATTATTTTTATTCCTTTAAATATTAAAAATTTTATTGTTATATTAAAACATACTATATGAAGTTTCTAAAATCTTCTCTTATCCTTTTAAAGGTTTCAAAATTTTTATTTTTTTATTAAAACATGTTAAAATTATTCATGTCATATGTATTTTTAATTTTTTATTTTAAATACATGATATTTGATTTTTATTATATTTTTATAATATTTGATTAATAATATTATTTTTTTAATATGTTATTATTCATTATGTTTTAATAATTTATTATTAATGAATAGACACTTAATTATAATTTCATAATATCATCATTCAAAATTAAGAGAATTGATTAAGATTTGGATTGAAATCAACCAATAGACTAGCTCAACGCATAGATCAAGCCATAGCCCACAGACTAAGCCCAATTAATATGCCAAGCCCAATCAATAGGCCAAACACAACTCACAGGTTAAGCCTCAACCCGCAAGCTACCTCTGTAATATCATTCATTTTTGAATTATTTATAATGTTCATAATTTTTTAATTAGTTTAATATGAGAATTATTTAAAAGTTTTTTTGTATTAAATGATTTTATATTAGAAGCTTATTGCTAGGGATATAATTGTAAATAATTGTAATTGAATATAATTTATGAAAAATATATGTTAAGTTAAAAAAAAGTTGAAGGACTTGTGTGACTAGCTGACCATGATGATACTTATAGTTGTTCACACATAAGCTCTCTTAAAGTCTGTTTATCATTTATCATTTTATGTTAGTTAAATCTAAGCAATTAGAGGAGAAAAGGATAAAAAAAAACTTATTGTGAGAACCTTGTTGCAACTCATCATAGATTAGAAAAAAAGAAGGGAAGAGGAATTAAAGGAGAATAAACCTTTTTGCTTAGGCTTGAGGTTTTAGATCAATTCTTTAGAATTTTGACCTATCTATATTATTTTAATTATAACATTTTGTATACAATTTTGATTTAGGTGAATTTAATTTTTTAGAAACTAGACTCGTTTATCTTTCTTTCAGTACCTTATTTGAAAGATTTGGAATGCAAATGTCTACCTAAATATTTATTTTATTTGATCATTTTTATTATGCAAAATAGGGATAATATTCTTTTGATATTTTTATACTAAATTGCTTATAACTCTCTATTAAGAACCCTAATTTATACAAAACTTATTTTATCTTACTTATATATCTTTCAAATAATATCTTTCTTGAGTAAATTGGAGCATAACTAATTATTCAACTAACTTATATAATATGCCTTACAAATTCTACTAGAACATGTTCGTTACCAAATTTACCTATGATTATTTCTATCTTGTTAAATTTGAATTCAACTAAAATTCTCTCCTTAATTAAGTCTTATGTGGTTGTTTTAAACTCTTGTATCTCTTATTATCAGTTCTTATCATATATAAATAAGTTATACAAAAAATTTACATTTACTACATATTATTTCATATATGCATATGTATGTTTTTACTGTTTCATATGTGCTTCGTCGTGCTGATTTTCTTGTATCACAATGTTTTTTTATACTTTATAGCTGTGGTAAATTATAAAACTTTGTCAAAAATAAAAAAGAAAGTTATGTATACCTCCTGTGATGCTCTTGTCGACTCACAATGACTTCATTCAAACATGAAAAACTTATATTAATGATCATTCAAAAATGGATGAATCATATTATATTATTATCTCACTTCACTCTTTATATTCTTTTGACAAGTTATCCAAATTACTTGCTTATATGTTATGTGCTCTTTGGATATGAATAAAATAAATGAAATGTCAAATATCACACTTGAGCTTATGAATCTTATTTGTTCTCATGATGTGCTCCTAAATGCTCTTTACCTTATTGTTGTGCCCCTAAATGCAATATACCTTATTAATATGCTCTTAAATATTATTACTTCATTAATATATTCTTAATGCTCTTTACTCCATTGTTATGAACAAATCAAAGAAAATGTTAAATGAACTCTTCTCTTGAGCTAATGACTTGTATCTTGAAATAGAGTAGTTTAGATGTTGCTCTTTGCTTACTTGTTATGTATGTAATAAAATGATATTTACGATTCATGTATCTAATGGAATGACATATATGATTCTTATATATATATATATATATATATATATATATATATATATATATATATATATATATATATATATATATATATATATATATATATATATATATATATATATATATATATATATATATATATATATATATATATATATATATATGCCTTCCACGTTGATATTAAAGTCATATGAGCTATCATCTCTTCGCCATGAACATGCTAGTTGCTTGTTGAGCTTTGTAGCTCATTTTGTTATTATATAAATTTTTTTAGATTAGTTTATCACTCACTGAAATGTTAGTTTTGTGCTAAAACAATGGATGCTAGAAGATTTTGGGTAAGTCTTTGGTTTGATTCTGAATTAGTTTGACTTCTTTAAGTTTGTTTAATCTAAATTGAGCCCAATCTGATCCAAATTATACTAGTCTAGGGTGGTTCTAGATTAGTTAAATGAGAATTAGAGATTTAGCCATGTTCTAATTAAATCAAGTTCAATTGGACTAATTAAACTAGAGTTCAAGTCAATTGAAGGCTAATTGATATTATTTGACATCAATGATATTTGAAAAAATATATTAATATATTATTTTATCCCAATATAGACATGACCATGATCTCTTCAAGGATTAATGGGTCATTAGTTGAATAATTCCTCTATATGCTATTTGGAGGAATGTGTTCCCATTTTGATGAGTAAGTAAAATTACTTCATCCACTATTAGGAGTGTGATATGGGTTTGTATCCATTTGATGTCGAGTGAATACAAACTCATCCCGTAAGATAAAATCTTTTCATCTGTTGTTGGGGGAGCGCTCCTTCGAGTATTCAATATACGTTAATGGGATGATTGACTTTTCGTTATATTCATTTTATAGTTGTCTTATAGGGGTTCTTACTCAAGGATGCTAAAATTTTTTTATTTTTGATTTCAGAATAAATTCCTAGTAACACTAGATTGGATTCTAGAAGAGAGCATATCTTCCTCTATTGTTAGATAGAGCCAATTAGATTTATTTTTGAGTAATCATCACTATATTTCTCAATAATGCTTAGAGCTACTTTTGACTTATGATTTAATGAATAAGTGAATTGTAATAAATATTTACAAGTTATGCATACTAATAGCGTGATATTCATTTATTTGGCTTTGGATCTATTTGTGAAAAGATATTATGATATTATAAAAAAAATAGGATGTGATATCTTTTTATGATATTAAAGCATGGTCTAGGGCCTGTATGTGTTTTGATCCCTTGATTGATTTTGATTGATGATTATCTTTGACTTATTATAGAAGTAATTGAGTCAATTCAAGAGAACAGTGGTCTTACCGCTCAGGGTATTCGTGATCATAATGCTATTAGCCTACCTACTCAAAGAGGTGTTTGAGCAAACCATAATTTGAAAGTTTCATATATCATAGAGCAAACTCAGTCCTTACATACACCTATTATTTATTATGTGCTAGCTTCCTCGATACTACAAAATACATCTTATGGTTCAAAATTTGTCAATGCTTCAGATGATATACATTGAGTCCTCAATACTATTAGAAACTACTTTGAGTGTAAGAAAGAGTGAGATAGAGCTTCATGAGATGGAGACAATACTTTGGATCACTTTAAAGATTGGGACCATTTATTTTTTAAGGATAAACTAGATCCAATTTTTATTGAACATTAGATCTATCAAGTATAGAAAATATTTAAAACTATCAAATGTAGGAAAAATTAGAAGGTGTCCTTCACTTTTTTTAATTTAGAAGGGAAGGTAGATACTTAATGAATCTTAAAAAGCAAAATGTTAGAGGTAGGAGATAATGTGGTAACTTGAGAGCAATTTAAGAATGCTAACTGTGCTGTTCTTCCCTGAAGCTTTGAAAAGTAAAAAAAATTCTTTAGCATTCACTAGAGAAAGGGGACTTTATTCATCCATTAGAAAGTCTGTTATTGTATTGAATTTACTAACATATGCTTAAGTACTCAATCGAGCTCTAGTGGTAAAAAAAATAGATAATAAATTACAATAGATGAAGGATCGAAAGTAACTTTTTAGTGCTACACTATTTGTGTACGAGGGAACAAGTTTTAGACCCTCAAAGAAAAGCAAGAACAAACAATCCGGATATCAGCAAGTAGGAGTTTTTAATAATTAAATTGTCATAAGATATTATTTCAATGGGAAGACTAATCGTGTTTCCACATCATGCCTCATGGGATAATATGTTTTTTTTTAAATAAATGGAGCACATGTCAAAGGACTACCCACAGAAGTAACATAACATCAATGTCGAGCTCTATACCAAATATTTGGATAACAACAATCAGGAGCTAGAGAGGAAGGTCAGGCAAGGGTCTACGCACTCACCCATCAAGATGCTAAAGCCTTAAGATCTATTATTCGATAATCATATTATATGATATGCCTGCTTTTACATTTATATATTTTGATTTTACGAATTCTTTTATATCATCTTATTTTTCTATGAGATTGCATAAGAATCATGAGATAATGAGTAATGTGTTAATGGTAGCAACACTAGTTGAAAACTCTCTTATAGTTGATCAGATATTTAGAAACTATATTATTACTATTAAAAGTTATGATTTGTTAGTGGATCTTATTCTACTAGAGTTTTGAGATTTTGATGCAATCTTGGGTATGAACTGGCTTTTAGCATATTATATAAGTGTCTGTTATTTCTAAAAGACTACTTTATCACCCCTATATCAACTAACCTTTCAGCTCATTGGGATTCAAGAAAACCTTTCTTCTATTATTTTAGTATTAAGTGCTACTCAACTATTGTTGAAAGGATATCAAGGATACTTGACTTTTATTTCTAGAGAAGAATCTAAGTCAATATTAAAAGATATCCCCATTGTATGAGATTTTTTAGATGTTTTTCCTGAAAATCTGTTTGGATTGCCACCTGATACGAAAAATGAATTTATAATTAATCTTCTTGTTGAATCTTAAATTTTGATAATGAAATCAATTGATAAGTTTACAGACTAATAAACGTTTGAGATAAGTTACATAGGAGAAATTTCGATCATAAACTTAAACCATCAAAAAGGCAAATCGTTGAAGTTAGAGAATCAAACATTGGGTTAGAGAGCATCATGTCAGAGATTGGATATTACGCCGGAGGATTAGTCGACATGCTAGAGGATAGATTTTATGCAATGAGTTCGAGCATCGGGCCAAAAGGATTGGATATTACACCAAGAATATCAGATGTTGTGAGAGGTCAATATGTTGATGGATCGGGAAATATGTCGATGGAAAGAACGATGCATCAGAGGTTCGAACGAAGTGTCAGATGAATAAATGACATGTCGAACAACATGCTGAAAGCTTCATGATTATAAATAGAGTAGGTAAGTTTTAATTGAAGTCATTTAAAGTCTAATTGAGTTAGTTTTATGACATAACCATGTCAACTTAATTAGGACCTCATTAAGCTTAAACTAAGGTTAAATTGGGCCTGTTAGAAGGCCAATTCAGTGAGCTGGGTTTGGCTTAGGCGATGGCACTGCTAGAGAGCTAGAAAGCATTGTTTGTGCTTTTCCAAAAACCTCAACGGTAGTACCGCCCAACAATGATAATACCGCTCAGGTCAACGACGGTACCGCTAGAGCCTATATACTTGGGTTATGTTGGGAAATCGTGAATCGACATCTAATGCACAGCAAAAAATAAAAACAAGATCAGATTTTTCATAGTTAAGTACTTAGTTGTTGTGCGATGATTGGTATGTGAAAAAATCGTAAATCCGAAAAAACCATACGTATTATGTTAGAAGCATTACCTAGGGAGATCATATATCCTTGAAATTTTCAGATCTGATGAAAAGAATGAAGGAGCACTAGCGTACTCCTCTCTAGTGGTAATTCACACGACAGACACAACAACGATGCTCCTCAAATTGCCGCGAGATCTCTCTCTTCGCATAAACCATAAGGCTATCGGAGCTAAGGAGGAGAGAAGGATGAGGAGAATATGAGGGGCAACCACCAATAGCTCTAGCCTATGAACCATGAAGTTTCTCCTATTTATAGAAATACATGAAGCTTATCGTTAATGGATCCTATCCACATTATCAAGATAATTTAGGATTTATGTTTAAAGGTGAATCAGTCTTATTATCGTGATCTCATCATGATCTGATTCCCATTGCACAGATCCAAGGACATCACAATATTCATCTATATAATATGAGAAAATACCAATAATAATAAGCAAAGAGATCGACGCAGCATGTCACAGGTATCGTCACTAATGTAATTGACTTGTAGGGCACCTATAACTAACAGCTTATATTCGATGGTAATATTGTCCAGCGTCGATGGTAGTATTGCTAGTGTCCTGAAGACTCGGAGATTTAAATTTTTGGCTTTACTTTTGAAGTCATTTGGAGTTTATAAATACCCTACTCATGCTTGTTTGATGGAGTAGAAATTATTGAGTATTAAAGTATTGTAAACACTCTTGAAAAGTGTTGATCTTTTCCTCCTTGAGTTTAGAGATCATACTAAGGATGTGTAAAGTTTTCTTATAAAAGAGAGATATGAAAGTTCTCTCCTAAGCTTGTGAAAAGGAGAAAGAGTTGTAATATAGATAGTTAATCTTTGCCCATTATAAAAAAAGATCGATAATTAAAGTCGATAGCCTCAACGGAAGAGGAATCAGGAGTAGACGTAAATTGGGACGATTGAACTCCTATAAATATTATTCATATTTCTTTTTATACTTTTTCTTGCTATTTCTGATACATACTTTTTGATCAAAATTTTTCAAATTGAAACTTTATTTTTAAAGCACAAATTCATCCCCCCTCCTCTTAGTGCATTTATGATCTTAACACTTCTACCTATCACTACATCTATTTCTAAACCCTTTTTATATAATCACACCAATTCAGTTAAAAGAGTTAAAGAAACATATCTAGGACTTTTGGACGAGGTCTTTATTTAATCTGGTGTATTACCTTGGGATGCCTTTGTCTTGTTTGCGAAGAAGAAAGATGGATCCACATGGTTATGCATCGATTATAGATACCTCAACCAAGTGACTATAAAAAATAAGTATCCTCTTCCCAAAATAGATATTTTATTTGATTAACTTCAAGGTACTCAGGTATACTTGAAAATTAATTTGAGATCTAAGTATCATTAACTGAAGATATGGGAATGAGATATATAAAAAACTACTTTTAGAATAAAATATGATAATTACGAATTCTTAGTAATACTTTTCGGACTCACGAATGAACCAAAGGCTTTCATGGATCTCATGGATAAAGTGTTTTATCCTTATCTTGATAAATTTTAATTGTATTCATTAATGACCTTTTGATTTACTCCAAAAGTAGGGCCAAATATGAATATTATCTCAAGATAGTTTTGGAGGTCCTAAGATAAGAAAAAATATATGCCAAGTTAAGCATGTGTAATTTTTGGTTTAATGAAATTATCTTTCTTGATCGTATAATTTTACGTGCTAGTATATCTATTAACCCCCAAAAGATTAAAGCTATGATGAATTGGAAGTAGCCTTCATTATTTCAATGATCAGAAGCTTTTTGGGTTTGGTTAGATATTATAAAAGATTTGTAGAAGACTTTTTAAAAATAATAACACTCTTAATTAGATTGACATAGAATAATATAAAATTCATTTGGAACGATAAGTATCAATGAAGTTTTCAAGAGTTGAAAGAGAAATTAACTAGTCCTCCTATCCTAATGATTCCTTTTGTAGAAGAAGGTTTCGTAGTGTATAGTGATACATCACTTCAAGGACTTGGTTGTGTTCTAATGCAAAATGAGAGGATATATACTTATGCATATAGATAATTAAAGCCTAATAAGAAGAACTATTGTACTCATGACTTAGAGCTAACAACTATCATTTTCGCATTAAAAATTTGGAGGTATTATCTTTATGGAAAGACGTTTGAATTTTTCAAGTATCATAAGAGTCTCAAGTACATCTTCACTCAAAAGGATTTAAACATGAGATAAAAAAATTAAACTTTCTAAAGGATTATGATTTTAATATCAACTACTATCTTGGAAAGGCTAATATAGTGAGAGATACTTTGAGTAGAAATACTTCAAGTCTTATAGCCTATATAAATATTCAAAGGAATTATATGAAAATCAAGTTGGTACATATAAAACTTGAAATTTTTTATCAAAGACAAATAAATATTTTCTAACATGTTTGATGGCATAATCATTTTTGATAGAAAGAATTAAATAAAGTCTAAAGGAATATATGTATTTTCAAATGATAGCTTAGGAGATATCTCGGGGATCTAAACCCGAATTTGATAGGACCCTAGCAGGGTAAGGTCCTACTCAACCATGTAGCAGCTAATAAAAACCCTGTGAGAATATAATAAACCCCACCTAGCCACCTTTATCCTATAAAGAATCTTAGCCGTCGCCCCCTTGTTACTGGGCCGGCCCGCTAAGGTTGAGGGCAAATTGTGTAGTTCACTTATGAAGCAACCCTTGGGGCCAAGGTTTGGAGCTCTATATAAGCTTGTAGTCTCCACCTCTTTGGAATAAGAAAGATCAATCTACAATTGCAACCACCAGGCTACTTGGAGGGTGGAACCCCTATAGCGTTCCAAGGGTTGATCCCCCGAAAAGATCAATCTCTATAGAATTCCTCTGGGGTTCTATCATCTGGTATCAGAGCAGCGATCTTGCTGCTTTTGCTGCCATCCCTGTCGCCCACCATTAGCCAAGCAATTCCCACAATTTCTCTTGACGTCGTCGTCTCCACCATCATCTCTTGACGTAGATCAAATCAATCTACAGTCGCCACCTCTAATTGCATCAAAGATCTGGTATTTTTCTACCACCAATACCTTTCGCTGCTGTAATTTTTCATCTAAAATATGAAAAAGCAGTTTTTCTATCGATCCCTTGCTGCGAATTCCTTGCGTCGCAAAAGTTACCATCTTTGCGAACGAAGGATTGCTACGTAAAAATTTCAACCGTGTAGTCGCCTTTAACTGATCTAATTGTTATCCTTTTTGAACGAAATTTTTTGTGCACCTCATAGATCATCTTGGCTCCCATCCGTGATTGATCTATTGTGGAATTCATCAAAAAAAAAATTCGTGTGCTGCTGCAATCTCTCGTCGCAATCTGCTAAAATTTTTCACGAGAATTCTGCCTATCGCAACTTGCACCGATTTCTTTATTGCTTTGCTACCAAAATTTCTTGATCCAATTTGTTATCCTTGTTGCTATCTAAACTAAGATTCTACCGTCAAACCCCTCCTCAAATCCCTGAGTAAAAATTTCATCAAGAAATCGCTATTTCTTCGACGACAATTCTGCTCTTACGAGGCAGCGCACATAGGCAGTAATTGCCACTGATTTTTGTCAAATCTTTGCTGCGATCTATCACAAATCTAAAATCCTCTTCCATGACCTTTATCCACTACCATCTTAGCCCAAAACTCCATCAAATCGTAGCCCCAAACAACACCCAAAATAGTCATAAAACAAGCCTAAATCGCAGCCTACATCCACCGATCCACAAACCCTTTCGGCCACCACTTCCCTCAAACAATTCATGCCTTTAACCCAGCAACAAAAGAGAGAACTTAATATTACAGATCTGGAGGCATATACTATGGCATCCGAGGCGATAAATGCTAAATTTGAAGCCTTCGAGACACGAATGGAGGATAAGATTCAGGCTCTCTTTGCCGAACTCAGTTTTGGTCGAACACCGAGCCCAAAGAAATCTCATCAAGGAGAGAGCTCTGACTGAAGAGATGACTCCCAAGAGAAGGGAGGCTCTATGACCGATCCCTACTATCCACGCATAAGGGTGGACTTCCTAGATGGGAAGAAGGAGACCCGATTGGTTGGATGGAGCGATATTTTCAGATCACAAAATCGCGGATGCATCTATGGTAGAAATTGTAGCTATACATCTTGAAGGGGATGCCATACAATGGTTTGATTGGTTTGAACACTCATGGAGTCCTCTCATGGTGACAATTCAAAGAAGGATCGATGATCCGCTCGGACCAACCGACACGAGAATATCGACGGACAACTAGCAAAGATCCGACAAACCTCCATCATCCATGAGTATCAAATCAGGTTTGAAAGGTTATCTAATCAAACTCATGATTGGTCCGAAAAATAGTTATTAGGGATATTTATTGAGGGCTTGATCCGGGAGAAGTTAATGCACGACAACCGTACACGCTTATGGCAGCCATCTCTTTCGCACGACTTCAGGAGAAACGATTGAACCACGAAGCCCGGAGGACTAGGGTTATTCCCCAACCAGCAATATCGAATCCCTTAGCCCCCTCTACTATCATTCGAGCTCCTGCACCAAAAAGGTTGACAAGAGAAGAGCTTCGAGACCAATCTGCCAAAGGGTTATGTTGGCATTGTGACGAGCCGTGGAGCCGCGAGCATCGCTGTAAAAAAGGGAGACTTCTTGTGATTGAACCAGTGGAAGAAGAGATCAGTGAACAGCAAGAAGAGAGTCTTGAACATGTGGATGTAGGTGTGGAAAAAGAGCTACAATCAACCGACCTTATGGGACATGCTGTGGCGCTACTCAAATCCGCAAACGATGAAAGTTGGAGGCCTGCTCAAACAACAACCAATCACCGTTCTCATTGATACAAGCAGTACTAATAATTTTCTAAATAGTAAGGTTGTTGCTCGGATGGCGCTCTATATCGAAGGTTGCAGTAAGTTCGACGTAAAGGTTGCCGATGGTCGAATCCTAAAATGCGACCAAAGATGCCCACAGGTGAAACTATTACTGCAGGCTAAGAAATTGTTGCCAACTTCTTCCTCCTACCAATTGAGTCTTTGGGCATAGAATGGCTAACGACACTATGTGATGTCTCTTGGAACTTTTCCAAATTGATTATGAAATTCTATTGCAAAGGTAAATAGGTCACCCTACGTGGGAAGCGCGAAAGCAACGTAACCACCATTTCAACCCAACGAATAGAGAAAGTTTTACACAAGATAAATGGTGGCTTTCTTATGCATCTCCAACAGTAACCAGAGGGGGAGGAATGGAAGAAGGATCCAGAAACCAGCAACATCATCAAAAAATTAGAGGAGGATCCAAGCACAATAGCTCACTATACTTGAGATTCGAGGGATCTACGCTATAAAGGTCGTATTGTGCTTATACCAAACTCCCCTTACATCAAAGTCATTCTGCACGAAATGCACTCCACACCTTTAGCAAGGCACTCCGGATTTCTAAGAACCTACAAAAGAGTGAAGCAAAACTTTTATTGGAAAGGGATGAAAAAAATTATTTCTGAATACGTAGCACAATGTGATGTATGTCAACAGCAAAAAGGTGAAACAGTGGCGAGTCCAGGGAAACTACAACCACTACCGATACCAGACTCGGTGTGGATTGACATCTCCATGGACTTCATCGAAGGGCTGCCACCTTCCAAAGGTAAAAGCACAATCCTAGTGGTGGTTGATCGACTTACGAAATATGCTCATTTTTGTGCTGTGCGAAATCCCTACACTATTGTTAGTATTGCTCAGATTTTCATAGAAAATATTATCAAACTACATGGGATGCCAAGGTCCATCGTAAGTGATCATGGGGTCTTCACTAGTAAATTTTGGACCAAGTTATTTGATTCATAGGGCACCAAACTCAAGATGAGCACGCATATCAGAGCCAAGCAGTGGTGAACAGGATGTTTAGAGACATACATTCGGTGTTTTGCTAGTGATCGACCAAAAGTGGACGAAATGGCTCACCTGGGCCGAATGGTGGTACAATACTACATATCATTCATCTATAAATGTACCCTATATGAAGCATTATATGGCCACCGTGATTCCAAAGTATGTAATTGGCTCGCTTAAGGTAGATCAGTCAACCAAGATTTAATTGACAGGGGACAAACTCCTACATCTACTAAAGGATAATCTCTCTACCGCTCAAGATAGAATGAAGCTGCAAGCTGACACACGAAGAAGTGAAAGAGAATTTTTAGTAGGAGATTGGGTTTATCTTCGCCTACAACCATACAAGCAACTATCCATCAACACACGAGCCTCCATGAAGCTATCTCCACGTTTTTATGGGCCCTATCAGATCATAGAGCGTATTGGAGCTGTGGCGTACAGACTTAAATTACCTGAAGATGCCAAAATTCACCCTGTCTTCCATGTGTCATGCTTGAAGCCCAAGTTGAAAAAACACGAGTTACCCCATACTCAATTGCTCAACACCACTAATGATTAAGATATTCAAGCCTAACCACAAGCCATCCTCGATCGCAGAGTCGTGATGCGTCGTCCGACGTCCCTCATCAAGTATTAGTACATTGGACTAATTTACCACTCGAAGATGCCACATGGGAATTATATGAGGAGCTGAAGTCCCGGTTCCCTGAGTTCATGGAACCCCAGCCTTGAGGACAAGGCTGATTTGAAGAGGGCGGGCTTGATAGGACCCTAGCAGGGTAAGGTCCTACTCAATAATGTAGCAGCTAATAAAAACCCTGTGAGAATGTAATAAACCCCACCTAGCCACCTCCATCCTATAAAGAAGAGAGGCTAGGGTTTATATTTGGGTCTTTGGGCTTCTTAGCCATCGCCCCCTTGTTACTGGGCCGGCCCGCTAAGGTTGAGGGTAAATTGGGTAGTTCACTTATGAAGCAACCCCTAGGGCTAGGGTTTGGAGCTCTATATAAGCTTGTAGCCTCCACCTCTTTGGAATAAGAAATATCAATCTACAATTGCAGCCATCAGGCTACTTGGAGGGTGAAACTCCTATAGCGTTCCAAGGGTTGATCCCCCTCAAAGATCAATCTCTATAGAATTCCTCTGGGGTTCTATCAGAATTCCACTAATTCAAAGATAATTTTATTAGATTTCATAGTCGACTTTATATTCCTGAAATTCATGTAGTAAACATGTAATTATTGGACAATGCCCACATATTAAGATTTAATATTCATTTGGGACTACCATGATATATCAGGATTTACGCTAGACTACTGGTGGTGTGGTATGAAGAGAGATATAGCAGAGCTTATCGTTAAATATCAGATATGCTAACAGGTGAAGGTAGAATATCAAGTATTTACTAGAAGATTACAAAGGATTTTATTTTCTGGATGAAAGTAGAAGCAAGTCGCTATAGATTTTATAACAACACTACCTAAACATGCAAAAAGATATAATGGAATTAGGTAATAGTGGGTAGACTTATTAAATTTGTATACTTCCTCCTTGTTAACAAAAAGTATTCATTGGATAAACTAACAAGATTATACATTAAGGAGATTATTCGATATCATAGAGTGATAGTTACTATTATCTCGAATAGAGATCCAAGATTCACCTTTAAGTTTTGGGGAAGCTTACAGATCTATAACGAAGAGATTTGGAGTTCAAAGTCGGTGATCACATTTTCTTGAAAGTGTCACTAACCAGAGAAGTTATGAGGTTTGGCCAAAGGAGGAAGTTAGCCATTAGATTTACTAACCTATTTGAGATTTTATAAAAGGTCGGATCTGTGGCATACAGATTTGTATTGTCCCCAGCTTTGGCTAACATCTATGATTTATTTCATGTCTCTATATTTTAGTGTTGGGAAAAAGAAGAAAATATGAGAGAGCAGTATTCTTACCTATTTCTTGAGGTAAAGTAAATTTGGGGATCAAATTTCCTTTAAGAGGGGAGAAATATAATCAACTCCCCAATTTATGCATGATTTTTTTTATTTTCTTTATTGCTAATGAAATTTAGGAAATAGGTATCTAACTTTCCAAATAAGATGTTGGCATTTTTGTTTGTATATTAAATAAATATAAAAATCCTAAAGAAAATTTCCTTATATGGAGGGCTCACATCCTCCTATTTAAGAGGAATAATTTCTCCCCTTCGTTTTTCACTAAACCAAGCCTAGCAACAGGAGAAACAAGAAGTTGCATCATACTGAAGAGAAGTATATTGACTTGCTTTTCTTGAAAAATATTTTTTTGTTCCTTTAAATATTTAAAATTTTATTCTTGAATTAAAATATGTTATATGCACTTCTAAATTTTTTTATTCATTTAAATATTAAAAATTTTATTATTAGATTAAGACATATTATATGAAGTTTCTAAAATCTTCTCTTATCATTTTAAAGGGTTAGAATTTTATTTTATGATTAAAATATGTTAAAATTATCTATATTGTTTGTTTTTCTAAAATTTTATCTTGAATGCATTATATTTGTAGTTTTCTTTTTAATATGTTATTATTCATTATGTTTTAATTGTTAATATGCTATTATTAACGAATAGATGCTTGATTATAATTTCATGATTTCGAAATTCTAAATTAAAAAAATTGATTAAAATTTAAGTTAAAATCGATCAATTGGCCAAGCTTAACTCGTAGGTCAAGCAACGGCTCATAGGGTAATCCTAGTTAATAGGTCAAACACAATTAACATACAAGGCTCAACCAGTAGGTCAAGTCATAGCCCATATGTTAAGCCCTATTAGTAAGCCATGCCCAACTAATAGGCTAAGTGCAACGAGCAAATCATGCTCTAATTTATAGGCTAACTCAATCGAGCTCAACATAAGCAATCATGTGTGATGCACATGACCAATCCATGGGTCATAGACTAGCTCAACTTAGTATGGTGCTTGCACAGTAATGTGCAATGTACATGACTAGTACCTAGTTCAACCTAACCCCAATAATATATAATATAGCACGTTAAGCTTTTTTTGTTTGATTGATGCTCAAATATTGATTGAACCAAACTAGATTTAATCGGTTTAAATCAATTCAAGATAATTCTAAATTGATTTAACTTATTTAAGTATATTTAACTTAGATTGAATCCAATCTAACCCAAATTATACTAGTCTATGATAGTTTGAGACAAGTTAAATAAGAATTAGAGATTAATTAAGTAGGTTATGGTTAAATCAAGTTCAATTGTACCAAATAAAATAGGGTTCAAGGCAATTGAGAGCTAATTGATATTATTTGATATCAATGATGTTTGAAAAAAAATATTTTAATATTTTTTTCTCGATATAGATATGACCAGTATAAGATAATATTATTTTTTGTTAAGGCAACTGAATGATTCTTCCGTTCGCTATTGAAATAAATATATTCATACTTTAACAGATGAGAGATACTATTTTATTTATTACTATGAGTATGATATGAATTTATCTTCATTCGTTATTGTAGAATACAAATTTATCTCATAGGATAAACTTTCCCTATCCGTTATTTGAAAAACGCTCAACGTTTGATATAAGCTAATAAAATGATTGACTATTGGTCATATATTCATTTTATAATTAACTTACAATGGTTTTTATTTAGCATTGTTAAAAATTTTTATTTTTGATTTTTAGAGAAGACTCCTAATAACATTAAACTGGATTCTAGTGAAAAGTATATCTTCCTTTATCGTTTAGTAAAACTAGTTTGATTTATTTTTTAATTATTATAATGATGTTTTCTCAGTAATGCATAGAATTATTTTTGATTTATGATTTGATAAATAAATAAATTATAATAAATATTTATAAGTTATGTATATTAATAAAATAATATTTATTTATTTGATTCTAGATGTATTTGTGAAAAGATATTATGATATTAAAAAACTAAAATATGACATCTTTTTATGATGCGAACCTGATTTAGAATCTACAGATGTTTGAATCTTGATTGATTTTGATAATTGTTTTATTTATTATAGGAATAATGAAGAAGATTAAAAAAAATACTGATACTATCAGCAAGTCTATCATGCGGGATGCAAATGATCCTACTGACCTACACACTCGATTAAATCATGACTCGAAAGTTTCGTACCTCACAAAACACACTCAGCCTTCTCGTCTTTCAGTAGCTGTCAATTTTTTGAATGATGTTAATGGAGTGGGGGAGGACGAGACCGGCTGGAAGTGCTGGAAACATCCTTCCCAGCCCCGCCACGGCGTATGCTCCGCCTGTTTACGTGACCGTCTCCGCCGCCTCTGCCCGGATTGCGCCAACGTCCGCCCCTGCCGCTGCTTCCCCTCCTTCTCCTCCTCGTCCTTCTCCTCCCTCTCCTCCAGCGAGCTCGCCATACACAGCGGACGAGGAGGCGACGGCGCGGTGGGACCCGTGTCGCAACTCATCGAGAGCGAACCGGCCTTCCGGCGGTCCCGATCAGTCCCATTCCAGTTTCTCAGGTCCAGATCCGCGGCCTCTTCCGTCAGCGACGTGGCGCCGCTGCCAAGGCCGGGAGGAGGCAAGCGGTCCGCGCTATTACGGGCATTCTGGAGGGTTCCGGCGAGGGAAGAACCGGCGGACGGGAAGCTGTGCAGATCGAAGTCGGTGGCGGCGGGACGCTCGCAAGACGCAGGCAGTGGGGAGGATGGGGGGAGGGGGAAAGGGCGGAGGTGGCACTTCCCGAACCCGATCCAGGCATTCCGGCACTGGAAATCGACGACGAAGGTGGTGCGGGAGCGGTCGCCGCGGTGGCGCGGGTGAGAAGAATGGACGATTTTTCGCCCGTTGTTTGTATCGGGTTGTTCGTATTCGCTGCTACTGTTGTGATTATTAAGTAACGAACAATCACTCCGTAAATCTGAAATCTCCGAATTCTAACACACGTTGGGGAGATAAAATGAGTTTGGATTGCTTCGGAAAACACTTTTATCGGTCATTGTATATTTTGTTTGCTCGTTATTGTGCATCGAACGAGCTGTGCCCGTCTGGGGCCGATCGGACGGTCAGCTTGTGAAGATAGACATCGACTCAGGGCAAGCGAAGAGATGGCGAAAGAGTGGGCGGGCGATTGGAGCGTCGCACGTGCAGGGGTGGGTTGTGCTGGCGCACGTGACGATGTCGTCTCTTCCTCTCTTGTGCACGTCCTTTGTTTATCGATGGGGATGCGATTGTCGCTGCGGTTGGGAGGTGTCCGATGACGATCGAAGGCCCACCCCTCTGCGTTCTACAATTACGAGATTTGCGCAGGAAAGTGGGGGTAATTTTCCGACGCGGTGCTGATTTGGCACGGTCTCGGCGCGTGGTACAGCCATTGGATCGGGCATATCCATGGGTGTATTGTCACATACCGTGATGACTCACGGCGTTGGTGCGGCTGCAACATCTTACTCAACAGAACCGATCTCTTTTTTAATTTTTTTAATGATTTTCCTTTTTCAGGGTTTTCTTTTCAGATAATGTCACTATTTTTATTTTTATTTAATATCTTTAATTTTCTCTCACCCACCGCCTCTATCTCGTCATAGCTCACTCCACCCCATCACGATCACCTCCTTCTCTTTCACTATCAATATCTATTATTTTGACTCATTTGCAAACGATAGGATTGAAACGATAGAATAAAAATGACAAGATAAATGCCACCATATGAAGATGATGAGAACTTGCAGTGGATGATAATGATAGACAATTTAGGATATTAGAAAAACAAATAAGATATCAAATAAAAAAAATTAAAAATAAGGATATAATTCGAAAAAAATTAAAACGAAGTTTTTTTTAAAGTAAATCACCCTTAATTTATTTTATAATTATTTTTAAAAATATTTTGTATCATTTTTTAAAATTTTAATCATTCCGATTGTTTGTAAGGTTGCTTAGTTATCGCTAAATGAAGGAAGTTAAAATCGATTTAGATATCTTTATTTTTATGTGTTGCAAGATAATTTCGTAGATGAAGTCTAAAGCATTAGTCATGATCTTAGACCCCTATAACCTCTTGGGAGGTATTATATTGGATAAACCTATGGAGTAGTACTAATGATTCAACACTTGGTTGAGCAATCGTTATCAAAATTACGGTTATGTTTTAAAATATCCAAGATCCTTTATTTCTTAACTAAATTATTTAAATATTATATTTTAATCGACTCATAAGACTTATCAATTGCTCACTCTCAAAATTAATTATTTTTTTATTTTATAGTCCTTGTGGATAGTGTCCGAGTTACACTTAAATTATCTCTTGTGAGCAAACGAATGAGTATCATATGATTTAGAAAAATTTAACTAATTTCATGATCGTAGATCGACTGAATTCCAAATATGTTTTCGGGAAAAGACTAATATCACTTGATATTCTCAAAACTCATTTAGTCCACTGACATATCCGTCTCATTTTCGGCCATTTTGTGTGCGATAATAAGAAAAGGTACAACAGTCATGTCTGAACTTCCGGTAATGTTTACTACGGTTTGTAATGGAAATGAAATATTTGGGAAATACGAACTCATAAACCAATCTATTAAAAAAAATTGTTGGGTGGTAAGTGCATACTTATCAAAGCCAATTCAACCATATCCAATCCAATCAATATTTGTGCGAATCGCACACATCCACACGGGTCAAATCAGTAGAATGCCCCGTGCATTATCATACTGGTGGTGCTGAGAGGAGTTTTTTAGGATGTTGCAACGGAGTCGGTTAGGATACCAAGGATTCGTTATTAAAAATTGATATATGGAGCACGATTTCAATGTAAAACTTATTTTGTACGTACTCACAAGCCACAGAATGCCAGGAATCTGAATCTCGTAACAGGAGAACAAAGGTCAGAAATCCGAACAACTCACAGTAGGATCCAATTTCCATCGAGAAGCACCGGCGCCTCGGTCGGTGCCGGAGGAGGATTCGATGCCTCCGGTTGGTTGATCAGCTCGAGGATCTCGGCCCTATCTTCAACCGACGCTCTCAGCCCCAACTCCGTCCCATACAACGAGTCCACCAGGCACCACTTCAAGTCCTCAAGCTTACCATCGGACGGCACCGGGGTTCCGTTCCTTGACAAATATTCGGCTCCCCCGAGCCCTCGCCCCCATTCGTCTTCATCCTTGGGAGGATCCGCCTGCGATGACGCCTCGACTTCCGGCTCCGCTTTCTCTCCCCACTCGTTGGTGATGCTCGCCGCGTCGCCCGGTTCGATGCCCCATTCGTCCTCGTCTATAGGGGGATCAGGTGCCAACGGCGGATCGGCCTCCGGCTCGGGCTTCTCCCCCCACTCATCGGAGATTCTCGGGTCACGGCCTCCGCCTGGGACGGACGCTGCCGAGAAGGAAGATCTACGGATTATTGAGGCGGCGGCGGAGGAGTGTTAGGGAAGGGCGAGGGTATTGGTTCGGAGGGAGAGAAGGCGGTGGGGTCTGTTAAGAGTTCGGAGAAGCACAGGCGGAAGACGAGGATAGGAGGGAGGAAGGGAGGCGGGTAACCATCTGCGTTGTTGTTGTGGGTCGTGCGGGGGCGGACGGAGTGTGAGGTGACAACAGCCGTGGAAGTAGCTAAAAGGATCTTCCCGTTTATTATTATTTATTATAAAACAAGAAAAAAAAAAAAGGCAACCCTTATCCTTGCTAGTATTCAAGGATCGACTAATTACATATTATTCTTTATAATTAATTATATTTAATATATTTAATTTTAAATTTTTAAAAAATATATTAATATTTTTATAATTATGAAAGTAAAATATTTAATTTTATTTCTTCTTATATTATCAATTTTATCGATGAAAAATATTACACATGCTTTCACGTGTAGGAATGATAAAAAATAGAGAAAAATAATTTCACTAATAAAAAAGATCGAAATCAATATGGTCTTCACTTTGGTCCATCGTTGCTACCTCTTGTTAAGAAATGGAAAAAGTCGAATATGAGGTTTATATATTTGTAGTAGTGCTTGGAGAAGGCATCAAGTAGGGGGTCGATCGTGTTGTAGTAGCGATGGGGTCCGACACCGAAGAGGCTAATTTAGTCCTTAATGAAGAGGATGGTAGCTTTTGTATTCGAGAAAATTCATCATTAAGCATTGACACTATCTTGATAATAATGATTTCTCAAAGAGCGTTAACATTGGCTCATGTGATGAGGTAGCTACCTGTGCAGAGGATGTAATCCTCGATGGTGAAGAAGTTAATGATTTACATGAAGAAGATCCAGTGTGACTCGAGGAAGGAAGTCAAGGAGGAGACCTAAATGTCATAGGTGAATTATAGTTTATGGTTCTCGAAGTAATACTATTGAAAATGTTCCTCGAAGTCGAGGGTCATGTGGATGTGGTGAGCATAATATAGAAAGGTGACGAAGCTTCACGTAATCGTAACGAGATCATTGGAGTCATCGTCAGACCAATCATCCTCCCCTCCTTAAGGAGGAGGAAGTATGAATGATCACGAAAGATAAGACTAGTGATGGTGGAGCCAAAGTGGAGACGTACTCCCTGCTCTTCAACATTTTATTAAAGCATATATTAATTTCAATCAAATTTATTTTTTATCTATTTTTTCTCAGGTCATTCTTGTCAATGACATTAATAGAAATGAGATTAAATATTTTACTTTACATATAGTCAATATAATTTTTTAAAATTTAAAAATTGAAATACTAAAAATGATTAACCAGACATGGTATGTAGTCTATATTGGGAATCGCAGCTTGTGTTGCCTGCCTGAGTCAGGGATGCGATTACTTGAAGTCCAGATCTGTAGTCTATATTGCCACCACAAAATTGGATCAAAAATCAAATCTGGAACCCCATCATACACCACTGTCGATTCCGAAATTGCTTGATGAACATGATGCGCATAATGGTAGTAAATAATCTAAAAAAAAAAAGAAACAGTAGTTCTTGCAAATTCTGAGTTGATTTATTCAGTAGATTTTTCATCGTTCTCCATCCAGATTTTTCATGTCAGAAAAGAAGATGAAGATGGTGACAACGTAACAGGACGGAATGAGGAGAGAAACAAACAGAAAAATGGTGTCACAGAAAGACAACCAAAATGCAATGGCAGCACTGCCCTTAGTCGTCTTCCTCCTTGAAGCGCAGGTGCTTCCCCTGCGGCGCAGGCAGGCCCTTCAACACCAACACGCTCGGTGACACCGCCGCTCCACCCATCGCTTCCTCTTCTCCTTCCATCTCATCGTCGCTGTTGTAGATGAATCTCGTGTGCTTCCCTGTGAACTCGAGCAACCTTGGCTCGTCAGCCAGCATCGACATCTTCTTCATACCTTCGCACAAGTCGCTCAGCAACTCTTCGACGTTTGCTTCGCCCTCTTCCTCTTCTTCTTCTGCAACTTTCGTTTCTTTGGAATCGATGCCTTCTTCTTCTTCTTCTTCTTCTTCTTCTTCTTCTTCTTCTTCTTCAAGCAGCTCGTCGTGGTCGCGGTCGGAATTGGCACTCGCATGAACATGAACGGACCAGATGGAGTTGTCATCATCGTCGGGAGACCCCTCCTGGCGGCGACTGCTTTGGCTGCTACATTGGAATGTCAGCGACGAAGAGACCGTCGAGATGTCTGACATGTCTGATTTCTCAGGCGAGTCAAACATCAGTGCGCGGTTGATCAGGCATTCTTGAGGATGGAAGGCTTCCTCTCGATTGAATGCTGCCACAACCTGAACGAATTGGAGCCCAAACAACGTAAGTAAATTTACCCCAAAGCGTCGCTTCTCATGAAGAAATCGATGATGACAAGTGAAGACACGAACATGGACATATCAGAAATCGTGAGTTCTATTGGCAAATATTGGAATTGGTAAATGATTTACTGGGCATCATTAGAAGAGATAGCCCAAGGAACTCTAATCAAAGTGGGAATCCATAATCTTATGGGATTTCTTATAATACCTTAGGATGGTCGTCTTCTTCAGGCACAACGCAGGGTGACGCAAACCCCGTCGAACTATAGCCTTCGTTCGAGCAGTTCATGTTGGGGATTTGTGGCGTATTGGCTGGCGTCGGGGCGAGAAGATGAATCGGAGATCTTGAGAGTCCCAGGAGGGAAGGGAAGCGCTGCGGGGGTGGTGGTGGCGGATGTCCAAAAGGAAGCTTATTCACGAGCTCTGTGTCTTCCTCAACCTTCTGCAACAGCGTCCGCACCTGGCCCCGGAGCACCTCCTCGCCCGACCCGGGGGTCCTCCTGGCTATGACCCGGCTCTTGACCGCCGACGACGAGGGCGTCTTCTCGACCAGGAAGCACCCGGTCGCGAGCCCTACCACGGGCGAGTCATTGGTGATGTCAAGAAGCGCCGCGCGATCCCCTCCGTTTCTTGGTATCGGGTGCCAGTCCTCATGCTTGCTCTTCTCTGTGCGGTCTAGAATTTACTAAGTAACAGGAACTACATATCCCCTTATTCGTTGATACATAGATAGAGAGAAAGGTGGAGTTTGCTCACGGGAGTTGGCGGCTGCGGCGGCGGCCTGAGATCTTGTGACCCTTCTCGTGGAGGATGGAGTTTCCATTGCCAAGAAGAAGAATAGCACACCGCCTGACACAACAACGACTACTACAGGTTCCTCTTGCGGATCTTGCGGAGAAGGGGATGGAGAGATATGAGTGGGGGTGTATGGGGAAGTAGAGGAGCATGGTTTTTAAAGGATTCGAATTGGGAGGAATGCAACGGTAATATGACCGTTGTAGAACGAGACCATTAGAAGTAAACCCTTTCTTTATTTGGTATAAACTAGCCGTTGAAGCAATGGTTGGGATTGGTTGGGCTTGGACATGGATCGTTGGCTGGATTCTTTCTTTTCTGGCCCAACAACGAACACTGCCTTTTCTTTGGAGCGCCAACCAACCCCATGATTTTGACAAAGGATCAAACACCAACCCACTTTGATTACAATGGTTCATCTAACTTAACCACCTAACCCAAAGAATTCACACAATTCTATCTAAAGATCGTGTGGAGATCGAAGGCATGTACTGCATATGAACAAGAAGATCAAATCTACTCCGCGGCGCTCGGCTTCCGGCTCCGCCGCTTGGACCGGCGCACCTCCTTGGGTGGAATCTTGTTGTCTCCCCATTCCCCGAACCTGGTGTGCTCCGAGGAGGCGTAGTCGCAGTCGGGGAAGGTGACGTTCCCATACCGATGCTGGTCGTAGCAGAAGGAGTAGATCATGTAGCGCTCGCGGAACCGGCGCATGGCGGCGCGCTTCATGGGGGTGAGGATGGCGTAGTCGGCGGACATGAGCTCCTCGACGGCCTCCGCGCACCGGTCGGCGGAGTCCACCTGTTGGATGGGGTCGACGCGGCAGCCGAGGAGGGCGAGATGGGAAAAGTCCGCGACGTATGGCTCGTACTTGTAGTCGATCTTGATCCTGCCGTAGGAGGTGGCCCAGGCGGAGCCGTCCCAGATGGTTGCGTACACCGACATGGGCTTCGCCGGGAACTCGCCACCCATGTCGTCGGTCCGGACCACTTCCCTGATGGGAATGTCGTCGATGTAGAATCTGCACGAAGCAGGGCGATCAGTTCAATTGCATGCATGCCGATTGATTAAGCGTAGGCGTAAGAGTTGCATGGTCAAAGGCATTGATCCTCGCAAGAACCGAGAGCTCAAGAATGAAGCAGCCAAAAAGATATAGATTAACTAATAATTCGGATGCCATCAGATAACAGCGAGGACTGGAATCATCGCGAAGGAATATAGTGGTTTGATGGTCCGAATTGATCGACCAGTAGATGGATAAGAGCATGCACTCCATATATTATTCCAAGCTGCACTGCAAATATAATAGGAGGGTGGCGGGGAAGTAAATTACATACATGATGGTGTCAGGGGTCCACAAGATGGAGTAGCGGTGAGCTTCCTGGGTGGGATCGAAGGGGACGAGGTAGCGCTCCTCCCGGCCTCGGGTGGTGCTCCCATTCCCAAACACATTGGTCTGGATCCTCCAGTCTTTCTCTCTTACGTTGCCCAAGAACTCGAAGTCCAGCTCATCATGCGTCCAGGGATGTATATCTCCATTGGAAGTCTGCAATATCAATCGGGAGCCACAGAGCTTACCAACACTCACCATGCAGTAGACCCATTCCAATTGCCAAACGTTCAAGCCATCACATTTGACCAGATGCAGCGCTTCAGTACGTTACATGAATAGGAAGGGTTTTGGAAAAGAAGCGTGCGATATGCTACGGTGAACAAAAACGACAGCAAGACAAAGCTGAGGCAAACAGAAGAATTCAACGACGATGACTCACATAGAAGGCGACGACGACGCCGGCGGTGTAATCCGATGGCAACTTAATGGACGCGCTGAAAAATCCGTGATCATACAGGTCCGAAGAGATAAAGCCCGAGCCTGGCTGACACACGTATGCATATGCAGATATGCTCAACGCAGAAAGACAACGATGAAGGCCCCAGCGAGGCGAGAGGGTGACGGGGCTGAGGGTTACCGGAGTAGCGGTTGAGGCTGAGACGGACACTCCGGCCGTCGGCGGAGCGGATGAGGTTGTCGTTGCCGAAGAGATGGGAGAAGCCCTCGCTGAAGGTTAAGGATGGCACGTCGAAGCCCACCGCCTCAGTGGTGATACACAGGAGGAAGATGAACGCCGCCGGCATACTCCTCGGAGTTGCCGCCATGACGGTATATCTCTTCTCTAGTTTTCTACGATCCTTTTGTTCTCTTCTTCTCTCTCACCCGTTTTTGTGCCTCCTCTTCATCACTTATAAAGGAGGGAGACGAGGTTTTTAAATGATCATAAGCTTTGATTGGATAATTAAAGTACTGAATGGAAGATGGGGACCAGATTCTTAGCCACCAAATGTTTCTAAGTGTCCAAATATTTTGCCTTTCTTCTCTCACTAAATGACCGCATTGCCAGTTGCCAAGCAAATATCGGTTCAAGTCACCCAACGACTGCGTACAATCGACTCCAACACTCTCCCTAGTAAGGACTACAGTGGTTTTAATTTGGTTCAGTTCAAATCTGAATCGGGCTCGAATCCCATCTGCATTACGCCATCGTCGAAGAAAGCTGAAGAGCGAGATTGGGTTTGAATAGGCTAATCTTCTCATTACGTGGTGGGATGCAGTTGGGTTGGTTGGACCTCTTCTTTATGCATCTAGAAAATGAATTCACTAGAAAGGCGTGGGAACTTTTGGTGCGACTTTGTTGGCGAGTCACAGTCTTCACTCGTGAGGAAAAAGACTTCGACCTACTCCATCGTGGTATATATTTATCAAAAAGTAATCCTCATATATTTATATGCATATTTATGCGTATGCATGATCATCTTTTTGGGTCAACCATTTTATCACGCCTCCTTGATCAATGATACGGGGGCTTCCAAGGATGAAGGTGTGAAAATTATTAAGGGACCTTGTCAATGAAGAAATAAATGTTTGTTTCTCCTACTACGCCAACATAATGTCCTTTGGATGGACTACCATCCGTTCAGTAGCTCATCGTTCTCATGGTTACGGCAACTTATTCTGTTCTATTCAGTAGTCACGAGATAGCGCCAGAATATATAATTTCATAAGATTGATGCAAATTATCTTTTCTTGTTATTGTTATAATATAAATTATTATTATTGTTTTCTTCGGAGATAAGCAGAAGCGTAAGCGGGCGACGAGGAAGCTGCATGCCGGGATGGTGACGCGCCACCGACCTGTGCCACCGGAGATTCCACGACCCCGTCTCTTACTCCATATATGAAGAGTTGACCAAAGTGGCATAGGACACTTGTCTTGCACCGATAGGAATGGAGATCCACGTGGATGGAATGGACGTCGACACATCGACGTCCTACCTACGGAGACGGAGACTTTGTTATCGTAATTGCCATCATTTAATATTCTTGGAAATCAGAAAAATTTACAAATGCAGGTGGCCGTAAAGGATGGTAGCTCGAGAGGAGCTGTCCGCATGCAAAGCAGGGGGGAAGCATCCAAGTCGGCATAACACACAAGCTTGGATACGACGTACATGGAGGATGCGGTCGGAGCTGTAGCAAGCTAGCTCGTCGAATACATACGATACCGAAGGGGTCCCCGAGTTGTTGTTTGATGACTCGAGAAAACCTTCTTCTCCCGGTCGGTCTGGCTGTAGCTAGCGGCTTTCTTTTTCTTAATCAGCTTAAGGTTAGGCACAGTTGAGTGCGAATAGATGTTGGGGTGGTTGCTCGGTCCAAGAATACTGGTTTTCTTTTGGTGAAGGATTTGATGGAGCTATCGGTTTGTACTCTTTCTGCTGCTGGGTTGATTCCCTCGGCTAGCAGGGCCAGCTCTTGGGATCATGCTCAATTCCACCTATGATCTAATCTTTAATTTGGCATGCAAACGCAATATATTTCGACACATGGATCATCGACTCGGAAACTTCTCTTCTACCGCAACATGAATCACCAAATATCCTCATCAGACGGTCGAGAGCATCGAATTCCTCGAGGTTCTCCACCCTGGCTGTTTTGATTACCACGTGTCACGCCAGATAGGACCCCTCCTATTTCCCCACGCCGTCGATGCTGTGCCGCAACAACTTTCGTGTACTGCGACAGCTCTGACGTGCCACGTGGGTCGTTGACCATAGTCATCTATATCCACCAAGGATCGGCATTCGTTAGGCCGCGTGGCAACCACACCAAGCGCGTGCACTTCCAACCGATAAACCGCAAAAGTATTTTCCTTCAATTTCTTTTTATTTTACTCTCTTCATCGGCTGCCTCTCGTTCCTTCCTTTCACAAATAAAAAGAATATTATATATAATGCATATTTTCTTCTTCTTCCTCCTTTTTTTTTTCCTCTATTTTTCGAGTTTATTTTATTTTAAATATCCGCTAGGCAATCGAGCCCCTTCTTCGACCAATAAACGCTCGATAGCCGCGCCATATACATGCTCTCTACCGCCGCCCCGACCTTCTCCGCTGCATCCCACCTCGCCAACACAAAGAGAGGGGAGATCGGCTCGGAGCTCGAGGGAGGCCTCGAAGCCATTCTAGGGCTTTCTCGAGACATCTCTTGCGGCTGGATTCCATCTTGCGGGCCGTCGATGAGTTCTTCGGTCGCTTCTTTGACTTCTTGGTCGCCGACCCCGATGACGCTTGCTGCCCCTCCTCGGACTTCTGGCTCGTGCGCTGGAGTGCGTGGGGTTCCAACGATTCGTGGTGCTTCTGGTGCTTCGAGTTCAGGTGGCGGCATTTCGTTAAATTGTTTGGTTCGGTGGAGGCTGGGGCGGCGCCCGCGCTGGATCAGCGGTTCGAAGGCTAGGGCGGTGGTGGAGCCCGTTGGGAGGGGTTGGAGGAGCGTGACGAGGAGAGCGGTTCTTGCCTCGGATATGGGGGCGGAGGTGGAGGTTGGGCATTCCAGGTGTTTTCTTAGGGTGCGGAATGAAGAAGGTGCGGTCCTGTTACTAAATTTTTGTTCGAGTTCGTGTTTGATTCGATGAACGGCATTCTATTGCGTTTGAGAAGCTTTGAAAATTTTGGTGGTATTTTGGAATGCTATAATTTTGAAATGTGTTGTTTATACCAAGACAATTGTTACTCTGTGTGCTATTTCAAATGCTGAAATTACATCCGACCCTTGAATTGGTTTGCACAAGTTAGCATGTTGCGTCATCCATACTATGCTTTCATGATGGTTGGTCTGCATGACAGCATAAACTTCCCAAAGCCAGAGTAAGTTAAGCACCTCTTTACCCCTCCAGTGTGCTTTAGGCAACGAGCAGCCTGTGGAACGTGATTCATAACATCATAAATTTACGTTCTTGGATACTGTCAAATTTCTCATCAACTAAAATATTTCTCGTTTAACTATTATCACTAAGCTGTCATAATGTCACATAAATTGTTTGCGACATCGTTTTGTAAATCATTGACACGTTGAAAATATTTGCATGATAGAAGCTGTTCAAATTCAGCTAATAGTTGTCCCTGCCAAGTAGAAGTCTTCAATTATTTTTATAAATTACAGGCATGTTGAAAATTTTTTGGACTTAGGCCTCTTGGAAATAGTTATAGTCCACTGAAATGGACCACGTGATCTTTTTTTAACTATTTATTCCATTTATTTTTTTATCCTTAGAGCTGCTTTCTTGCATAAGGAAGAAAGTTGAAGCTGGAAAGCTTTCTTCAGATATTGCTACCAGACTAGAGGAAGTATTTTACAACTACCGCAATGCTGTAAGTCCAGCCCAAAATGCAGATACTCCTCATGCATGGATTTCATATAATTATCTTTTTATGTTTAGTTAGGTGGCACAATGAGTAAGTTGCTTTCTTAAACTCTTGACATTTTCTTGTGCTCTATCATTTCAGCTGTTAGTTGCACTATAAGGCTTGCTCATTAGTCATTACAGGCAACTATATTTTATTTTATTGTTTCATATTTTGGTTGATGCAAAAGATGTATGGACTGGTTATGTCACATTCAAAGTGAAATTACAAAACCTTGGTCTTTTTTTAGTCCAATCCCTATCAAGGGAGGCATGTTTCTTTCATATGTATTGGTATACCGATACCAATACAAACCTTGTTGGAATCATGTCGAGTGGTATACCGATATGTATTGGTTGATATCTTTGAATAAAATATAAAAATAAAAATGCACTTAATGTACCATAATCAAGCTATATGTTTTGATGCCGATACCTGATTGAACAGTTAGTACCAACTGATAATCGATACCAGGGTTTGAGAAATTGCCTGGATTGGTTTGGATCGGATGGTAAATATCAGGTTAATGGAGAACTAGACCATAGACTAGCCTGATTCAGGAGGAGATATACTGCAGATGAGCTTATCAACTACTTGATAAGGCATGTTGCCAGAATATCTTTTTGATCTTTCTACTGTTCCGTTCTTTCCAATCTTCCATTGCCACTAATCCTTCTTGGAGGTCACTTTGCTTCTTATGATAATAACTATCCTAGCAGTTTCTGGTTCTAGGCAGCATTTGTTTCTTTCTCCTATTGTAGATTCTCCCCAAAATAAGCTCAACTAGTTAGGCCTATGTTTATATTTGGGCTTTTCAGTATTTTAGTTCTCACAGAAAAAAGATTTGCCTGCCCTATTTTTGAGGTCAAAATTGTTATCAAATGTATGATATGAGATGGTTTTTAATATTAATATGGAATCATTTTTAAGTAAGTTATTTAGATGAGTGGATGACTGTTTTTCTCAATTCTTTTGCTGTGTACTGGAGGAATTTGTTCTATTTTCCATCTTCTTGGTTGGTGCATTCCCATTCGTTTTGTTCAAAAAGGTAATTTAATGAAAATCTTTATCTTTGAAACTTGTCAGGTCATGCAAAGCAGAGATTCTAGTGCAAGCGAGATCATACCATCAAATATGGCTGTTGCATTTGATCGTATTCTCTTGGATGTTGAGGTTTTCACATTCAACTTTAGCAATATCAAATTGTTTAACCTGGTGTATGTTGTCAATGTTCTAAATGAAGATTTTGGTAATAATGACTCTTTGTATCTCTTGCAGAATCCCTTTAACTTTTCACCTTATCACAAGGCAGTACGAGAGCCTTTTGACTACTATATGTTTGGTCAAAATTACTTCCGCCCATTGGTAGATTTCAGGTAGTTCAATATTCATGGTGCCTTTGGCCTATGCATTTCTCATTTGGATGTGTTACATCCTGATTGGGATCAGCAGCTGCTTTTTAGTTCACTAAGTTGTAATTGATTGATTAGTCACTAATTGTTTGTCTATCATGATTGTATATGTGGTTTGATATGGTTGCTAAATGTTAATTTTAGCATCTAAATCACCGTGCACACATTCTAGATAACTTTTATTAGTCTTTATTTTTAGTATATTGTGGCATTAATACTTCATGGTGATCAATTTTGCCCTCAGTTTTTTAATGTTCTCATTCATAATATTCCACTATTGTCATCTTGATTCTTTAGCCAATTCTGTAATGATTCAAGTGGAGTGCAAGATGCACGTATTTGCATTAGCTTGCTTTTTCCATGAAAGTTAACTTGCCCTTAGTTAAGAAAATGAAGATTGAAATGTTATTTTTCTTGTGGTGAGTAAAGGATGCAACTGTCTTAAGTGTTAAGGCTTTTTAAGTACCTCAATACCAAAAGAAAAAAATGGCCTTTGTGCATGAGGCTTTCGACAATGCAGGATCTAAAGATGGTTAATGTATGAGACTATGAGCACTGCCTTTTGTAAGTGAAGAGGTTGTTTTTGGGACTTAAATTCTGGTCTGACAGGTTTCAAAAGAGAAATTATTATTGTGTCAAGGCTTGCCCCTCTAATGCCAAAAGTAACAATCTTATCTCCTCAGCTTGAGAATGCCCAATGTGATTCAAGCTGTTTCCGTTTCTGAAGCAACATAGATGATAGAACAATGTTTAAGTACAAGTATGTGGTTCTTGATCTGATAGTTTTTTTTTCTAATGGTGATGACAAGTGCAATGTCTCGGCTGCAACTTGAACAAGTATGACAGTTTGCTATTTTTTACCCAGTGACACTCATTGAGGTTTTTTCTTGCTTAATTGCATGTCCCTAAATTGAGCAACCAACATGGTTAAATCTCCTCATTGACATTGGTCTTCTACTTCTATCAGCAGGTCCATTTCTTGCCTGAAACTGACTTGGCAATCACACTTGTGCTAGGCAATTGTAGTGTCAAACTAATGATTCCAAATAAAATAAGAAATACTCCTCCTTTTTGTTTCATTATGTTTCCAAATATTGTTCAGTGATTAAGATAGCATTTGATGTTTGACCATCTGAGCAACGATTATCATATTCTTTCTGTTGCCATTCATTTTGAACAATTTGAATGAAACTGATAAGATTGCCAGTTATACAGCTTTAAGTTCCAGATATGATAGTTGTTTTGTCACACAGCATATATGGTATACATCATAGGAGACATGAGAATTGCACAAAACAAGTATTCAAATTGTGGATCAAATTCTGGTTGTGAAAATGTATTTTCTTCAATATACTAATGAAGTTTTTTTGTTTATCCTCAGAACATCATATATTGGCAACCTCTTCCTTTTCTTTGACATGGAAAAGAAGCTTAAGCAGGTGCCTCAGTACCATTGATGATTTATTACTGTTAATAATCAAGTTTTGCTGTTTAATAGCTGAAGCTGATTGTGTATTTAGTAGAATAAATATTTTGATTTTATTTGTTTTATTATATGCAATGACAAAATCATGTAAGCTTTGGTTATCAGTTAATATTTGCACTAAAAAAAAAAGACGAATTAGAAGAGCTCCAACCGTTTGTCACTTCATTGAACCTATATTTGTTAGGAGGTTATCTTTCTTCTACTTTCAGTAGCTTAGGAATTTGGATTATTCCTTTTTGTATAAGATATGCTTGCAAATTAACATCGAAATAGGTTTTGGTTACTTGGCATTTACAGCAAAGGTTGTATCGAGATTTTCTATGTTAAGTACATGCTCAATCATAGTGCCATATTATTCATTGGAGCTGCAGTAAACTGGTGAAATTGATGTTGTGTTTTTTTTATATTAAGGTCAACAATTAAGTCTATTAAAATTGGCATGTCACTGTCTTTTGTTAATTTTATCCTGTAACAACCGTTAATTGAGATCAATTTGTATGTCTTTTGCTGGCAATGAGCTCTGTTAGAACCAACATCCATAGTATCTATGTTTCTATCAGTTTTTCAGTAAGGTTAGGAGATAATTGCCCTAGGAAAGTAAGAATACCTTATCTTTTTCAGTATACTGTTGAATCATGAATGTCATATATTCCTAGCAATCTTAACAGTATGTATCCTCCACCATGCCCACGTTCCAACAGTGTGGCTAGGATTGAATGACTGGTCTGGATGGTACCCGTTGACTCTGATCTCAAAGATGACAATGAAGAGCTTATTTAATTTGTTTTTTTATTGTTCTCCTAGTTAAAATATGAGTGGTATTTCTGTGCCACATCCTCGAGCTATTCATGCTTTTACTTCTCTGATATATATCTTGATATTTTGTCATAACTCATAACATTGTTTTCTTATGTAGGGCCATAACATTGTTTTGTTCTCCAACCATCAGACAGAAGCAGATCCACCGCTGATCGCATTATTGCTTGAAAGAACAAATCCATATCTTGCTGAAAAACTGGTCAGGCTAGTAGTAGTCTCATTTTCTGCTGTAAGCGTTTTAGTGGTATTTAAGTGTTATGTTTTATACCTCAGGTTTTTGTGGCAGGAGACAGGGTTATTACCGACCCACTTTGCAAGCCCTTCAGCATGGGAAGGTTCTTGCCATTTCTTTTAGTCCAACACACTAAATAATTGCAATAAAATATTTCAGCTAACTTGAGGTTCTTGTAATTATTGAGATGCACTCGTCTGCCAGAAATCTTATTTGTGTGTACTCAAAGAAGCACATGCATGATGTTCCTGAGCTCGTTGAAATGAAAAGGAGAGCAAATACTTGAAGCCTCAAGGAGATGGCTTTGCTTTTAAGGTGTGCTCACATTCTTATACTCTTTAAAAAAAGTGGTGTATAACTTTATGTCTCAGGTAACAAACGCTTTCAGATTTCACATATTATTTTTATTTTTCAAAATCTGAACTTTTTGGTTTATTGGGCATTTTTCTTCCACAGCTAAGTATTAGCTCCAAAAGAGTTACTTACATCTGATCAAAAAGTGTTACTGAAATTCTTCCATCAGTCTTCCTCCTTGTTTCTTCTCATTCTTCCACCTCTTCTATCTTTCCTCCTCTCTTTTCCCATCTTAACATCTTGGTTGAAATCTGACACAAGGTTTACATTCCAAGGTAGAATTAACAGGTATTGGCATCAGATTGTCAAATTTGGCTGATTTTATAAATGATGTTTTTCATCCTAGAAGAAATGCATAAGTCATCCAATTTCTTGTGAGCACCAAACTAGAAAATTAATTTACATCAAAACCATATTCCAATAGAATGAATTAAAGAACAATCATACGGCATCAAAATATCAAGAAGCTAATGAAAGGTATCAAGCTACCAGGAAGCTAACATGAAATAATTTACTCGAACATACTTGTGTGTGCACCTACCACAGCAGAGCATGTAGGTTTGGTACGAGAGCTAGAGTCATGGCTGCTTGTCATGTAAAGAAAATAGCCCACAAAGCCATGAACTATTTAATCCATATTAATGAAGCAAGTAATGTTTCCAGGTAATTCTTTATAGCATTGAATAATTAAGGAGCCAGTGAGAGCATATTAAAAAGAAAAGTTCATAAAAGATGAAAATCATGCAAAGTAGGCGCTGTTGATTTGTCTTAGCTCTACATGGTAACCATGCATTCTAATCAATCAATTTGTAATATTAAAAAAAAGCATAGTTACCACTGAACCACATCAACAGTGCCTACTTGCATATTTTGACAATCCTTGCTAAAGGAGCTGCACTCTATTCTAAAGCCAAGATCAACAATGAGTTATCATTCACTCTACAGATGCTGATGCTTATAACTGTTTGTTTTAGTAAATGCTACTTTGTTTGCAGATGCATTATTGCATTATTGATGACCCTAGTCAAATAGCTAACTTGACCATTATATTGATGCTTCTTTCCTTTTCTTTTTTAGTTAGTTGTTGACCAATTTCCCATAAAAACGTATTTGAATTTGCATGTGCATTTGCACAGTGGCTATATCTGCAATGTCTAAAGTTCTTGAATTCTCCTGAGTGTTTGATGGTTTCTTGACAGCTCAGCATAAGCAGTTTTTCTCTAAAGATGAATCATAATTTTCAATCATGAAGCATCTTCTAGTTTATTTAAAAGACATTTTTCTAGATACATTTCATACTTATCTCTATATGTCCATCTTTAAAAATTCAATTGACTGTTTTATGATTTTCTACTTGTTGTATGTTTTGACTCAAAATTATCAAATATAGGGGTGAATCACAGATAATATGGATTGCGTCAAGTGGTGGTAGGGACCGACCAGATCCACTCACGGGGAAATGGCATCCAGTATGTACCCTTGAACACAATTGTTCTTTAATTCTTCAATCTAATTCTTCTGTTATGCTTTTCATAATTTTTAAGCTTTTGATGGGTTGCACAGTATTTCTTTATTTTCATAATAAGAAAACATTTTTTTATTTTCCTTGTTCAGCCTATTTCTGTCAGCTTTGATGTAATTTTAGGCCTCTCTTGAGGGTTAAACTAAACTTTAAATTGGTTTTCCTTAAAAAACAGATTTTTGTTATTGATGTCACCATTTTGACCTCCATTCAATTGCGGCTCTTTATATATATTCATCTATCCTGTGATGTGAGGAGACAATATATTGAAAATCTGATGGATACATTATCTTCATTTTCTTTGAAAGTTATGGCTGCATTCTTGCTTCATCTTCTACTGCAGTAGATAGAGAGAGGGCATCAAGGTGTAGACCATGTGGTACCTCCTGGGACTAGCTTTGTTGAGGCCTTATCAAATTTGAGAAGTTTCATTTACCTACAAATAGCAGAACAAGGAAATAGTTGACACTTAGTACACTATAAGCTGGGGTTGGGAATGATTCGGATGGGTAAGTATGTGCTGGTAACTATATCTATGGCTGACCTACTGAGGTTGGCCTTGATGCCAATCCAGGGGACTGGAAGAGGGGGGCACTGTGGATACACATGGTGTGACATTGGACAGAGAGCAGGAGTGTGTTGTGATGTAATGGACTGCTGGTGATGTGAGCACTGCTAAGATGCACAAATGGTAGCACAGGCTGTGTGGTGAGAAGTGGCACCCATGGTCGGGGCAAATGGTGGTGCAGAGGAGCAGGCAAGATGAGGTCTGAAGTAGGTTGTGTTGGTGGTAGGAATGTTATGTGATGCTGGTGGTGTGGGGTGGTGGTCTTGAAGGGTCAATTTCGGGTGAAAATCATGATATCCAGCATGTGCCAAACATTTCCATATCTATGATCATTTTCTGCCATCAGTTGTTTATATTTCATTTACTTTTTCTGCTTTGTGGAGGCTTTGTGTATGAAATAGCTAATCTGAACTTATTAATAACTCTATTTGTGTGTCAACAGTCTTATTTATCACAAAATTTATGCTTGGTAGGGAAAATAAAGGAAGGGGCTTCATGTGAAATTTCGAGACTGGAGCTGCCAGGTCCTTTTAGTCTTTGTTCCTATGTTTTCTGTCAACTTCTACTTTGTTTCTGCCAGGTCCTTCAAATCCATCCTTCTAACGAAGGCTTTAAATAGCGGTCTGACCAAGTATTGGTCTCAATACCTATAGCCTGATACTGGTACATATTAGTTCTTTTTGTTTTTCTCTCTATTGTAGTCAGTAATGTTGGGTGGTTAACAGTCAGTATACCACCCTGTTATTGTTACATTATGGTTTGTTAGGTTACCAGTATTTAAATCCTTGCTTCTATCTACAGTTGTTTCACTCCCATGCTTATGTCAATAGAACTTTTGCTGCTCTGCTGTATCCTGCTACTTATGAACGAGTAGGAAGTGCTTCATGCTCTTTTCCTTTGTTTTTTATGTGCTTGGACTTTATTGATTGGAAATAAAACTGAGCGGAAGATTTTCTTTATAATTCTCCACTTTTTTTTTTGTCATGATTAAGGCCTAAAACTGAGACATTTAGTTAATGAGTGACCTGTTTAAATCTTTCTAAATCTTCTACAAGGTCTTCAATGCAGCTTTTTTTATTTATGGTAGCTGAAGATTTTAATTGCAGACATTTCTGCTGGAACATTTTGTTTCAATTGGATTTTAATAACAACATAGAGTTCCAAGATATATGTCCCTGTGCCAAGCTGCTATGTTGCAATCAGATCTTGGGTCAAGTATCTGGTGGAAATTGTGTTATATTTGGTGAATTTGACTGAAAAGTTACCTGAAAGAAGTTTGAATATTGTAAATCCTCATCGAGTGCATGATCAAAGTGAAAAGGGATTCTTGTAACAAAAAAATAAAAAGATTTATGACTTCAGAAAAGGATTAATCCAAGGATTAAAATCGCAGTCTACTACTGATAATGATCGGAGATTGATTGGTTCTATGGTAGTACCATATAGTTTACCAGTTGTTGTTATGGACGGTATTAATTGGTACCAACTGGACAAGCAGAGTCAGTTACAGAGAGGTGGCAGTGGAGAAGAGAGAAAAAAAAGGAGAAAAACATAAGAAACAGATAATGTAGCTGTCAACAGCTTATAAAAACAGGAGAAAACAATAAACAGAGATTTACTGGCCACATTAGTACTGGTCAACCTACTTCCCAGTAACTCCAGCATGGTGAGCTTATCAAATGATAAACTTGGTTTTGGACTGGACCATATGAAATTGCCTGTTGTGTCCATCGGTCGGCTGTTGGACCAGTGAATACCAGTCCGTACAGATTGGTATACCAGAAACTTCAAATCATGGGTTAACCAAAGCATTTTTTGTTTTAGCATTTTCTTTTGGTCTGTACTAGAGATTTAAAATGATTCTCAATTTATGAGATACTTTGAAGGACCATTCTCCTTCACAACTGATGGTTTTTTCACTTCATTATCATTACATTATTTGTGCTGACAGTAATGAGTACAGGCATCATTTGATGAATCTTCAGTGGACAATATGAGGAGGCTTGTGGACCATTCTGGTGTAATGGGGCATATGTATCCCCTAGCGTTGCTGTGTTATGGGGTCATGCCTCCACGACCAGAGGTATGCTTTACCTAATAGTTGCAGTCTAGGCTTGGCACATTGTATTATGTTTTTATATGTATATTTTCCATAGGTAGAAAAGCAAATTGGTGAGAGAAGAAAATTTTCTTTTCATGGAGTTGGGTTATCTGTGGCTCCAGAAATTAACTTTGATGACATTGCTAGTGGTTGTGAGAACCCTGAAGAGGTCAGTTATTGATATTTAATTTAACCATCCACATTTTAAGAGACACATGTTACATAATTTTATTTTTTTTATTATCTGTGTTGATATGCTTGTGTCTGATATAAATCATTGATGCCCTTAATGATAATCTTTGGTGAGAATATATTAATTTGTAGAAGCGAATCAGAAAGCTAGATTTCTCTTTTACAATTGGTGATTGCCTTATTTAGATTTGTCTGGGAAAAAGTCTCTCAGGTGTAAAACAATAAAACTAAGCCCATGATTCTTGAAAGCAAGTATGGACATAATTATTCTACATTTGCGACAATTTGCTTTGAGGTGTATCAACAGAAAGGCTTGAAGATGGTGAACTAAGATATATAAGTGTATCTGAAGAAATTACTACAATAGGTGGTAACTCAAATGGTCATAAAGAAGCATGTGCAGCTGCTTGGGATTGTATCATGGTTATTTTGTTAATTTTACAAATAGATCAATTCTACTGTCAGCTAAACTTGTCAGGCTGTTTGCCTTATCTGTTAGTAAAGACCATGTGACAAGCAAGATGGTGGATACAAATTGGACATATCCAGCCTCATATATTAAGGATGCAATTTTCAAGTTGAACACATTAGTTGAGGAGAGGAGAGTTGGGTACACCATGTTGCAATGAAAGTCGAGAAGATTTGAACTCAGTTACCTGGATCTTCCTGCTTTCATGAAAGAGGCTTCACAGAGGAATAGAATCGGGGTTTTTCTGAGCTTCAGATGGTGTGGTGTTATAATTTACTTCAGACAATATAAAATTATATATGAAACTTACTAGAATTAGTTGAAGTTTCTAAAGATAGCTTACCACAGGAGAGAAACACATTCTGATAGGGTAATACAACACATGCTGGTAGGGATATCTTGCAAACATAGGATATCCTAAAAGAGAATTTGCACATCATACCAAGTCTTTGTTGATACCAATTTGTGATTCCTTTTCGGAAATTAATCTATTGCACAATTAATCCAACTCTCATACTTCTGTGTGTATTTCTTTCTATTGCACAATTTATCCAACTCTCATGGTCTTCTGTGCTCATTTCCTTCTATTGGACCTCTATGGGGTTAAAAAATAGAATTCCATGCATATGGAGATCACATTTAAGGTGGTACTGATTTCGACTTTTGGAAAGAAGTTTATTCAAGATAATCCTGTTTCCTGTAGGTGTGAGGAAGATCATAGAAGGTTCCAAACATAATAAGGACCTGTTGCAATTGACTCTATAGTTTCATACTTTGTAGAACTATGAGACAGGAAAAGGTTGCTAGAAATAATTTCTGAATACTTGGGAGACGATGCTATATTGTCTGAATTAAGTTGACTGATGCTGGCCCCTTAAAAGTATTATCCGGCACCTCTTTGTGGTTTTGCTTTGTAGTGGTTTAGTATGATTGATATTGACTCTAATTTAAATTCATGGTTATAATGATGTTTCCAGACTGACCACTTTTGAGGTATTTGTGGCATGTGGAAAGAAGTTAGTCCAAAACAAGTTTCTTGAGGTTGAGCGGAAGATCAAACACCATAAAAGAGGAGCAAGACCAAAGAAGAGACAAATGCAATAAAGATCTTTGCCTTCTGATGAAGGAAAGGTTTATACTTGATTTAGCTACATGGCAGAATAGGATCTATAAATTAATTCCCAAGTAGTTTTTAGTGCATATGAAGATTTTCATGGTAGTCAAGTATACATTTAATGCCATGCCCAAGTTTCTTGTCCTCCTGAAAGGTTTTTGCATCATCCCATCTATTCTCATATAGCAATATTCTCATGTATACATGCTAAAAGAATGTATATGATCCTTTCTATTCGAGATACTTGTTATCATTCGTGAACACAAATATCTCTTTAAAGAAGAATAATAATCCTTTGTATGAATGCAATTTCTCAATTGAAATTAAGCAATCTATTGATATTTATTTTTTATGTTGGATTCCATGTTTAAAGATTTGGTTTTGCAGGCTAAGAAGGCTTTTTCTCGGGCATTGTATGGTTCCATAATTGAACAATACAATGTGCTTGAGTCTGCTATATATAGATATCAGGGTCTTAATGCATCAAACTCCATCATCTCCCTTTCACAGCCATGGTCATGAATCTATTGTTTGGAGGTTGTCTCATTATTGAATCATTCTTTTCTTTGCTTTAATTGCTAAAAAATTTCAAAGTTTCTGTTTTTCAAGAAACTGAACCTTTTTATCTGCTTTGATTATTTTATTAGAATCCTTAGTTAGCTATTATTTTTACATGTTCTTTCCATCCTATCTGCCTTGATTATTTTATTAGAATCCTTAGCTGTTATTTTTACATGTTCTTTCCATCCTAAGAATACATGGAGTTTTCACATTCAGGCTTTAATTGGAATTTGAGAGAGGCTTGCTTGATGAATGAAAAGAGGATATGTAATCATGTGAGCATGGTGGAATCCAATTTAATCATCCTAGTTGTCATACATAAGTTAATGATACACAAATTTCTGCTTCATAAATTGTTAAAAGTTTATCCTCCTCAATTATCAGTTTTCATAGTATGGGTCGCATTTCATATAAAAGTATCATGCCAGTCCTTGGGTGGACCAACACGTGTTGGTTGGTATGGTAAGATAGGCATTGTGATGACTGGTACAAGTTAATCACATTGCCACATGTGCTGGCACAGTCTTGGCACATCACAAACCCCATACAAGACCCCCATTGCTAGCTAGCTTCTTTTGACAAGAACTTACACCTAGTATGACTGAAAGGAATCATGATGTGAGTTTCTGGAAGTAGTCACAAATTTCTGATTGACCTCAGGGTTATACGTTCCATGTATAATTAGCATCTGATTTTTTAACTTCCATTAAGTTTATAGTCTTTATTATGACATGTCTATTTGTCTAGTAACTCATTTTGATTTCATTGTCTGCGATAGTTTAGGACTAATTTATACTTATTGCTTTTGGTTAATTTGCCGTCCGCTTGTTTCCTTTATTTTTGCATAAATGATGCTGATGGATCTCTTCTTTTTAAGCTATTGGATAGCATTAATACTGAGCTGCTTCAGACATCTACAGCTTGTTGGATGGGAGCACAAATTTTCATATTGCAGTAAGGGTAAGGGCTTTGTTGTTCTCAAGTTAACTCATGATGAACTTGCTTTTTCACAAACAACTCAAGGGGACTGCATCTACAGGCAAATAAGCTGTGGTGCATTGACGAGGAGCAAGGGGTCATTTTTCTTTTCCCTATTAGATTGCAATTTACATTAAACTGCCGGATCATGCGTGGATGCATATTGTAGTCAGGTTACCTGCAGAGGAGGTGCCGTCTCCTTTTGGCAGCTCCAACAACAAAATACATTGTAAGTCTAGCTAGTACCCTGCTTTGCTTTCTTCCTAACAACCCTATCCTCGGCACTAACCTCTTCTGTAAGAAAACAATTACAGCAGAGACATGCCTCTTGTTTCAGATGTCAAGAGACCGAGAACTTCAAAGGCATGAACTATTACAACAATTCAAATACCTGACACATCATACTAAATCCATCGTGGTCAAGCTCCTTCTGTACAAATGTACTCTGTATTTGCCCAAGCAATTTTTTGCTGCTTGTATTGAGGTGCTGCAATCCAATTTTGTTTCTTAAAGGATTCTGTCATGTATTTTTGCATCATGGTCGTTTAAGAGCCAACACAACAATCATTTCCTTTCATTCCATATGGAAGCTTGAGCCTGTAAGCATTATCAAAATTGATCTCTATGATATGTATGGAAGTTTTATTTGGGATAAGCGATTAAAGTTTGAGGTTATATGATACACGTCTGGTTATCCAGTGTCATATTTAGGTGCTAAAGATGATGAATGTTTGTGGCTCAGTTTATTTTCTCCTTCAGCTTCATATGCCCCTCTTAAACTTCTCTTTCGAAGTTGCAAAATTAATGAATTATCTTTGCGATCTAAAATTTTGCATAGATGCATAGTAGAGAATTTGAAAATAATAAAGGCAATTCTAATATTTAGAGTTAAAGAGTGTTGGAAGGGACATGAATACATGAGATCAAAGTTATCCATGAAATCGATCCTTTTTGATCTGTTGGAACAATTTATCTTCAGGACACGGGTAGTAATCTTCTGGTAAAAGTAACAAGAAAGCTTCGGTCACGAAGAAACAACCCTGATTGCATGGACTAGTGCAGCGATGCTTCCTCCAAAATGCTTTTACAGGCCTCCATTTTCATGCAGCCTATAGCTTTTGTAATGATGATAACAATGTATATGTACATGTATTTCATAATGTGCTATTTTGTTACATGCTATGACAACCATACATCAAGCCGATCAGTCTGGCTTCACAGCATTGAACTTTAATATTCGGCAAAATGGCCTATTACATTCCGTGCAAGTTCTCCTATCCTCTCGACAACTCTGCGGCAGAGAAGTGGTGGATGGTGCCGGTAGTTTTCTTTTTCTTAAAGGATTCTGCAGCAACACCTTCCAGAAGAGCAAATAAACAGCTCAAATGCTGCTACTGTTCTGATGGAGCAATTTCGTTGGTGGGGACTCTGATCATGAAAAAAGTTGATTCATATGGTATTAAAGTCGGTTTGCGATACCATAAATGATGAAAGAAGTGACCAACATTTTTGTAATTCAGTTGCAGAGAAGACCCAGGATCATAACCGGACTCCATTTCTCTTTTCAAGACTCGGTTGTCAGCACCCTGTCAGAAAAATGCAGAACAAGATGATCATCTTGAAAGGAACACAGAAAGGAGTGAGAAATTAATCCCCCACATAATGAGAGAGTAATGGAAACTTTCGAAATGCCCTAAGCAAAGGCAACAAACACAAAGGAGAAGAAAAATCTGCATGATGGGGATGGTCATGGAAACTTTAGAAATACCAAGAATTATTATCGCATGTCTTTTCTCCTCTTGGATGCTACCAAGAATTCATAACATGTTCTAAACTTAGAACTACCACAATTCATAACATGTCTTTTTTCTCTATATAACTACATAGCAAGCATTTTCTTTTTAATTCCACCACTGGCTAACTCCCATATTTCAACCAGAAAAAATAACACCGACAAGCAATTAAAAGTTGAAACACATGTTACCAACCATAACAGCCCAAGGATCTTTAAAGTCCATTTCCAATTTTGCAATAGTCATTAGCTACACTAAGTCCTAACAACTAAGAAGAAAATAACTATACCTGTCCGAAAGGACACTGTTGAGTGAAGTTGTCAAGCACCCACCGCCGATCTAGCAATTATAATGAGTTTAAGTAGAAGTGATGCCAACACCATGCACCAGTGAAGAATACATTGTGCTCATATTAAATCCCCACGATCTGTTGCATATTTCATGCTTGCTTTACATCTAATTCTCTGCCACTGTACATGAAATCTGTGCCATTCCTCCAAAAAAATTAACCATCAAAAGCTTCCTTTCTTCACATGCTTTCTGTCCTTACGTAGGACTATTACAAATGACATCTATAGTACCCAGAGTGGATGCCAACAAGTTTCTTGAGAAATGAAGCATCAGAGGGCACTTCAGAAGCTAATGGAGTACCAAGCTCATAAGTCATAGTAGTAGTAGCAACTTTATCCTTTTTTTCATGACTCTATTCGGAAGTCCAAGTTGCTTCACCCATGCACTTATGGTAATGCCTGTGTTCATGTTTTTCCACTGGACATCCAAAAAATGATCTAATTTGCAGAGCATACAAGAAGGTCACTTTGCAGATCAGATGGGGAATTGTCTACAAAAGAAGGATTCTTAAAGTCATATGCCAGTTTTGGGTAAAGATCATATAATTCTTCAACAGAGATATTAACAAGACCATCCAAAAGTAACGAGCAAGTGATCCTATTAGGTACCATTCCCAGATCACACATTCTCCTACATAAAAGAAGTGCTGAATTATAACGATGCAACTTAATCAGAAGACAAATTATGACGTTGAATGAGGTATGGTCCATGTCAACTCCGGCAATCTCCATTTCTTTTAGCAATTGCTTAACCGCACCCATGTCTCTGGCCAAACAAGAGCCAGAAAGCATCACATTGTACGTGTAAAGATTGGGAACGATATCAAAATGCTTCATCTGTTCAAACAAATGCCAAGCCTCGTCAAACCTATGACCTCTAAAAAGCCCATTGATAGCAATTGTATAGGACACAACATCAAGGCAGTAATTTTGAAGGGCAGCTTTCCTGAAGAGCCTAATTGCCATATGATATCTTCTTCTTTTTACAAGCCCATTGAGGATGACTGTATGCACATATGCATCAACATTGGGATTATTCACAACAATGGTATTATAAACATTGACTGCATTCTCAATACTTCCAGACATGCATAATCCATTTAACAGTCCAGCATAACTATAATTGTCTGGAGAAAAACCCATATTGACCATATTGACGAAAGCCTCTACTGCTTCAAATGGAAAACCGGCCTTGCAGAGACCATTTATTAATGAGTTACAGGCAACCAGATCAGCAGTAACATCCAATCCTGCTATTAATTTAGGAAGCAATCTCAATTTCCCGGATGAACATAGTGTGCATATTAAAGAAGACAGAGTATAAGCATCAGGATGTAATCGACTGTCCCCTAGACAAAGGAAAACATCAATTGCATCATCAAACCTTCTCGCTTTTGAAAAGCAATCAATCAGGACATTATAAAAAACCAGATCAGGACTGCACTTATTAGATATCATGGTTTCTAAGAGCATGGAGACCTCATTAAACTTCTGAGCTTGAAAGAGGCCTCTAATTAGAGAAGTGTACGTCATCACAGTGGGTGAACACCCATGCTCTACCATCTTTCCCAACAACGTACTTGCTCTATCCACTTGACCAGCTTGACAGAGGCTCTCAATCAAAATCGTCCAGATTGCTACCGTTAGCTGTTTACCAGATACAATCATGAGCGCTAGCAACTGTAGCAATTCCATGAGCCTCCCAGCCTTGCAAAAACAGTCCAAGACCACAGAAAAACTGCCAGTGTTAAGGTGGAATCCCTTCTTTACCATCTCTCTTATAACATCTCTGGCTCCCAGCCAATCACTTGACTTGCAAAGATTGGATAGCACTATATTGTAACTAATGAAGTTTGGAAACCTGGTGTCCCTGAAGAACTTCAATGCCACGTCAAAATGATGCACCTTGAATAAGATATCAAGGACCATGTTCCTGGCGTAGGTGTTGGGAACGTAATTTTGCTTAATCATTTCATCAAACGCCTCTAATGCACGTCCATAGAAGTTCCCTCGCCAATAAACTCTGATCAAAACCATGAAAGTTTGCGCCTTTACGGAGCACCCAACAGCCTGCTGTTCCCTGACAATCTCCCTAACAGACCCAAATCGGTCGGTGAGCCGTAAGACCACAGGGATCATTCGGTCAAAAGAACATGAATCGTGGAAGTAATTCGGCTGGCGGGCGCACCAGAGGAAGAAGCTCAATGCGATCGTATCCGACGGGCACGAGGAGGCGGTAGACTCCACGATCTCAGGGCAAAGCTGGAGCCTGGAGCTGTCAGGCGACTGTATGCTGAAGGCTCTTGGGGACTCGCACGCTCGGTGGGGGGTCAGGCGGCACAACCCTCTCGCCCTCAGTATCATTTAGGGTCTAGGGCAAGAAATTGAGCCAGCCCTTCTCTGCAATCGAGAAGGGGGGGTGGGAGCGGGGGAAAAGAGAGATTTTTGAGCCAAAATTTTCGACGACGGAGATCGAAAACAAGCATTAAAGAGAGGAAGGATGTATTCACCGAGTACTTCCAAGGAATGAACATAGAACAACCAGGGGTTTAAGAATGGTGGATTTAGGGTTCAAGCCCAAACCTCCGTGACTTTGGAGAGCAAGTCCGACGGCCACTGCAGTAGTACTAAGCTTCCATTGCGCAGGAACTGAGAACAGCGTTATTCCGGAGGGGTTCTCCGTTTCTTTTTTCTAAAAAGAAGTGAATCCATTAATACTCGAAAAAAAAAATTATTCACTTTATTTATTTTTTAATGAACAAAATCTTAAAATCTAGATAATCCCTCTGTGGCATGTCAACGATTAGGAGACGTCGAAGGTGCAACGCCCTCGACCTTGAATCGAATGTGAAATGAATCAAAAGATGCGAAATAAATGAATCGAAAGATGCCCAACTAATCACTAACCCAAACACAGCAAAGGGTGTTGAGCTATTAAGACAGTAGAACGATGATCATGAAAGTCCAATCAAAATTTTCCTTTTCCTCGCACCCTCTTTGTCTTACAATAATTTTGTATACCTGTGCGCCATACCTTGCATGTGATTAACACCAACAATGTGGCATGTTCGACCTAAATACGCTTGAATCATCCATATACCTTTTTAAATAATATCAAATGACATTTTTACTCCTCTTTCTTTCCTTCCAGAAATACAAAACATTCAGTAAAATAAGACAGCATGAGAATTCACGAATCGTTTTCTGGATAACTTTTGAATTTGAAACCACTCAAATAGTTGGGAGAAACTATGATGTTTATGATCGTAATGCATGCTTAAAATTCATTTCTGAAGAAAAAAAAAATATACATATAGACTCAGCATTCACCCGCCACGCCTCAGCGCAAAATCTTCTAAAGAGGTAGAAGAACCTCAATTAAAGGGCATTCGCAATGTTTAGTTTTCTGAAATCTCCTGAGCCGGGAACTGTTAACAGAGGAACGGTAAATGAGCTGGGGACAAACGCAGATCATGAAGCAATCAGATCAGGGGTTTCTGCTTCAACCGTCGTTAAGGCTGTCCGCACTTTGCCCACCCAGGCATCAAGATGATCGCGCAATGATTTGATCTGTGGAATTCCCAGAACTCTTGGCTGCACCCACGAGACATGTACTGTACCCTCAACCTGATCTATTATGCCTTCGATAAGATGAACCTGCAAATCATTGCAGCCCCCAAGAATTTACTCTTTAAGGCCATATGTAATTTGATGCAGGAAGTAATATGGCTAGAAAAAAAAGTTCAGCATTCCAACTGAATGTTTTATTTAAAAAAAGATGCAACTTTTCAGCCGCATATTAGGATGCCAAAGACCTAAAGTACAACAAATTACACTAGTCCCAGCTATCTAGGCAGAGGGTGGAGATTGATCTGCCTCCATCTGTTTTAAGACACTGGGGCTTTAGCTCCGATTCAATTCCCAGCTTTCTTCAACAATTCAACTATGAATATTAGAACAACATACCTAAGAAATTAAAGCATATTTCACTCTAGTTACAATTGATTGTCAGCTTTTTCACAACTACTTGAAATGGATTCATCTCCGGTGCACAGATCCCAACATATAGAGAAAAATCATAAAAAAAATGAGTTTATGGCACTACCAGCAGTGTGTTTGCATTTTGTGCCACGTAGGCAAGAAAGTTCAGGGAAACAAACAAGTCCTAACAGGAAGGCCTACATGCCCTGCAATAAGCAAATGATTTTCTTTTTCCTTAATGGTTGGATACATTTTTTCAAGGAATCCATACTTACAAACGCACAGAAGGATCTGCAAAAATAAACTGAGAAGGTTCAAGCCATCTTGCTGGAACTACATTTTGCTGACAAACATGCCCAGTGATGCATAGCACTATTTGCAACTACTTGTCACAAAAATGCTCACAAAACTATATATGTAAGATGCATACAATGTGGAAGGCTAACAAGCAGAGAATATTATAAGCACAAGTGTGAAACATATCCACCTATATTACTAATTAAGAGGACAATGAAAAGTGTCAAATCATCGAGCATAACTTAAATTTCTATACAAATCCAGATAATCCAGAATGAAAGAATACCAATAACAACTAAGAAGCTAGGGGAGTCAAATGAAAAGCTAAGGTACCAAGGATAAACGCAAAAAAGTAACAATTACAACACTTAAAAAGTACTGTAAATATTACATGACAAAAAAGGCATGAAAGGGAAGGGGGCAAAACACAACAAAGGCTGGAGTAACATTCAGTGATTAAATTAATTCCCAAGATATTGACATTTTATGTATCCCTTTAGCAGAATCAGAACTATGGGTAAAAAATGCAAGGTTAGACTTACAGAAAGGGCTTTCATAAGAAGATATTCCACATCTTGAATAGAAAGTTTAGTTCGCTCAGCTATAATATTCAATGGAATGGTTCGATCCTCAGATGGCCGACTGCAAGGAATTGAATGTATCAGTTTGGAAATGGTTAAAAGTCTCAATCACACTAAAAATGAAAGAGCAGAAATATGGACTTCACGTTAATCTGGAAATTAATTGACCCTTGAAAATCTTACCTGAAAATTATTTCCATCAAGCACAGAATATTAATTTTTTCAAGCAACTTCTTCTCATTTTCTACTAATGCAGGTTGTGCATTCAAAGCAGCATTATGAATCCGACGTAGTTCTTGATAGCGAATCAGGTGTCCGGCGTTAAATGCTTGAAGAATATGGTATAGCCATTCCATCTTTGTTCCCGTGAGACTATTGATCTGCAAAACATTCTGAGAGTTCAATATGTAACGAGAGTCGGTATATTTAAATGAAAGTAGAACTTAGATAGAAAGAAAATCATGAGATAACCAACATGGCAGTCAGATTGCTCCAACTTTATGCTCTGCGGACACATATCATGATGATAATCATCCACAAATGGAAGAAAAAGATGAGAAAGGAAACAAACAATTAAGGAGGGATGAAGCATGTCAGCAATTAAATAACACACCAAGATAGAAGAGGGATATCAACAAATCGATATTTTTACAAATCATCAAAACATTAGAAAATGAAGATCACAATTCTTTGACTTAATAATACAAAATGTAATTAGTTCTATCGGGAAAAAGAAAGTATATCATAGAATTTTGTCTAGAACTTTTTCTTACAATTGGATGTGCAAGCAATTCCCCAAAGTTGTATATGTTATCCCCCAGAAGTGCCGAAAGGGAAAGGTCAAAGGCCAAATCCTGGAAACAAGATATAGGTCAGACTGAGTGATTGAAGTACCACAAAATATAATAAGACAAACTACTACATTAACAGTACAACAACAACGATAACAAAGCTGTGAAATCCCAATTATTTGGGGTCACCTACACAGATCTTTTGCCACCACCAGCAAAACCCAAAACTTAGAAGAGATTGTAAAGGACTAATTGAAGTGTTTGTGCAATGTCTTCGAACCACTATGAATAACTAGAGGATGAAAATTAAAGAACTACTATATATACAAACCATATGGAACATATTTTCCTAGATAACCCATAAGAGACTTTGAAATGCAACTGTGTGAAAAAACAGAAACTTGCCATGGAAGACATAATAGTCACAAATCATCTCTCATGCATAGAAGTCACATAATAATCCTAGTACGGTAGTACCTTCCGTGAAGGACTTCTCAGTAACAAAATGTAAATCATCGAATTGTAAGCAATGTAAATAGATTTAAGGGAAAGGGAAATTTGCATTCAGTATCAGAGTACTTGTCCATCTGTATTCAAGATTCTCACCAACTTCATCTCGAATTAGTAATAAGGTCAAACATCTTTTTAAGATGCAATAACTTATGACAAGAGACCTCAATGAATCTCCAACGACAGAAAAAGGCAAAAATCTCAAAACCCAATCATGTCATCAACATGATCATATTATTACCCTTGATTGTAATTTCAAAACCCCAAACTGTAATGGTATTACCAAGATGCACATGATCTCTCTTGTTTCGGTAACTAATTCTAGCGGTTGGCTTGAAGATCATGGGCTATGGTTTGATACCTAACAATCAGGTTATCAAGACAAGGTACTTGGTATTTCTGTTAATAAATGCAAGTTAAAGAATAACAATAACAAAGCCATGAGTCCCAAATATTTGAGGTTGGCTATATGAATCTTTTACTGCACTTGAGATCTATAAAAAGTCATATGTTTGATTAAGTTAGGAATACTTAAATCTTTATTTATAGTTTCTATTAAAATCTTTTTAGATCTTCATCTACCTCTTCTCGTACTATTAACATTAATCATTTCACCTCATTTGACTACTGCATTTAAATGTCACCTAAGACTATGTCCATACCATTTTATATGATTTTGTCTCATCTTATCCTTTATTGAAGCGATACTTAGTTGTTCACGAATAACAATATTTTAATTCTTTCGTAATAACTCTACACATCCATCTTAATATTTTTATCTCGGCAACAAACTTTTTGTATACGTTGTTTCTTTACTGCCCAATACTCAAATCCATAAAACATTGTTAGCCTCATGACCGTCTTATAAATTTTTCTTTTAATTCTCAAAGGTATCCGATGATCGCACAAGACTCTTGACGCCCCTCGCCACTTTAACCATATAATATCTTCATCAATCTCTTCATCTTGTTAAATTATTGATCCAAAATACTTAAAACTTTTACTTAAGAGAACTGCTTATCCATCAAACTTAACTATATTCTCCTGTCTATGTTTAGAATTACTAAGATTGCATATCATATATTCAGTTTTAGTCCTACTTAATCTAAAACATTTAGTTTCTAAGGATTGCCTCTATAGCTCAAGTTTACAATTAATTCCACTTAGGCTCTTATTAACTAAGACAATATCATCAACAAATAATATACATTTGAGAGGTCTTCATGTAAGTAACTAATAAGTTTATCCATTATCAATGTGCAAAGGTAGAGATTTAATATGGATTCTTAATGTAATCCTATGCTAATAGGAAACCCACTAGACACTCCCTATAGTTCTAACACTAGTAACTACATTATCATACATATCTTTAATAACATCAATATAATTTATGGATACACCTTTCTTTCCTAAAACTCACCAATAATAAATCTCTAAGAACCATATCGTAGGCCTCCATAAGTCAATAAAAACCATATACCAATCCTTCTTTTTCTCTATATACTTTTCCATAATTATCTTAATAAATAAATAACTTCTATGGTTGATCTTCCAAGCATAAAACCAAATTGATTTTAGAGATATTTGTTTCGAATCTTATCCTACATTCAGTAACTTTTTCCCAAAGTGTCATAGTATGACCCATGATTTTAATTCCTTCATAATTTAAATAATTTTGTATTTCATATTTATTTTTGTAAATTGGTACTAAAAAACTCTATCTTCATTCATCAGGCATCTTTCCGAATTTTATAATTTTGTTAAATAAGCTAGTTAACCAAACTACTCTCTTATCCTCTAAACTTTTTCGGACCTTGATAGGGATACCATCAAGTCCCACACTCTTAAATATTTTCATCTTCTTTAATGTATCTTTTACTTCACTAGCTCTAATTTTATGAACAAATCTATAATTATTAAATCAAATGAAAGTTAAACATTAAAAATAATTTATAATGTACTAATTGGTTACTGTTCCAACCACCTCTCGACATCTCCAATCTCTACTCTTCACTAGCAATGTAAGTATGAAGACACTCCACTAACCAAATAATGCCCACTTCCTAAATACTAGACTATCCAATGTAACACAAAGTAATGCCTCCGTTGTTAAGGGCCTGAAAAGAGTATGCTAGCATGTATCCATTCTCTATCATCAACACCATCACAAACCAAACTCTTACAAAAAATTAAATACTAAAACAAAAGAGATAAGGCAAGAAATGTTGCATGATTGTGATGGATCAGTCTTACTCCTGCTTTCTTGCCCAGCACCTATATATAATAACCAAATTAGAATCTAGCAATGCATTACAATAATATGCCGATATGCTGCTCAGAGATTTGAAAAGAAAAAAAAAAGCACAATAAATTTGCTCAATAATTGATACACCTTCCAGAAGATGGAAATCGTTAAAAACAATAATGATTATTAGAAAATTTGGCAAGATTGAAAACAAATCCTTCATCAAATATGATATGCATATGTAATAAGTAAATCATTTACCAACTTGAATGAAGCTGAAAGAGATTCTACTGAAGTATAAGCCAAATAAAGTAGGGCACTCTTGTAGAACTCTGCAAAATCTTGTCGTGATTTATGATACTGAGAGGTAATCCAATAATAACTAGCATGAACAGAAGGATCAACATCAGTCATGCTACTTAGTGTTCTCTCTCCCTCTTCAAGAAGTTTTTTGCACTCCTTTTGACTGCCTTTTTCTAGATAAAATGCAGCTATTTGCATCTTCACATATAGGATAGGCTCCTCAATCCGCAACTCTCTAGTAGCATGCAGTTTTTCAATTATTCCTTCAAGATAGATAATTGCAGCTTCTTTTTCTGAATACTGTCGTGAAATTACTGTAGCAAAGTGAGCAAGCTTCAAGAGATTGATTTTTGTCTCAAAGTCTGTAATGAAGTTATGATACAGCTGTATAAGAGTGTCGCCCGCCTACAAAGAGTAGCAGAAAGGTGAGAATAAAAAAGAAGCATGCATTCTCAGTTACATGTCACAAGAGTTAACATGCATAACAAGGAGAATGAGGATACAACTATAGAGAACTTATCATAACAAACAGACTAGATCCACTGGGGCTTACCTACATTGCTTTCTGAATATAATTTATTTGCCATGAAAAATGCAGGGAACTAAACAGGATGAAACTAAGAAAACTTTCTTGCTTATATACCTGACACAAACAATGCCACATTAAACTTTATAATGCCGTCAACATATAGAATCATGAAATACGTCAAGTAATTTCTTTTAGCTGAAATGATCACCAATATTCTTAGGTGATTGTGCAAACCAATTAATGAATAAAGCATCACTAGATAACCAAAACCAAGAATCCAATATCAAAGTAGAATCATTGTTCTGTCTTACCTTCATAACACTGTCATATGGATCCTGGCTAGAAAAATCTAAAGTGCAAACATGAGTAAACTGGCATGTTTAACAGAAACTTTTCTTTAAATGTTACTAAACTACCTACCTTCTTTTTGTTATCAGAAAGTACCTCAACCTTCAAAACTGGAACTTTAGTGCAATAAGAAACCTAGCTGGACCAAACCTATGCAGGATCAAGAAGAATGCAAAAAGAGTTTCGTTTGATAGCCAAAAAGATAGAGGTCTAAAATAACGCTTGAACAACTGCAGGATAAAAGTAGAAGATTTTTTCACTGTTGTTCTTGTAAAAAATATATTATAAATGTGTTTATACACATATATGTATACACACTCATATGTATATACTAAGAAAAACTTTAGGAGACGATTTCTTCAACTAAATATCTGGAATTGCAAATTATAAGGTCACTGATGGAACTTGAACATTCTGCTAACGTAAAGATATTTAATCTGAGGCACCAATAGTTTCTTTGAGCCATCCAAGGAAGAACAGAGTGGCAAGCACAAAAAACAGAACAAAACTAACTAAGCAAATTTGCTGTGGCTTTGCCACCTCAAAGCTATCGTTTATTGAGGCTTTCCCATGAAGATAGAAGAAGCAATCAACTTTAAAAAATTTATCTTCCGCGCATCAGTGCTCCACGAGAACCATATTCTGTAAAATTCACTGCTGTTGTGTGTATCTTCCGGCTCAGAAAGAAGACGGAATACTGAACAAGAATTCTACCTTCAAGATCTGTCATCTACACGCATCTAAATATCGATTCCGCCAAAGATACGCATGTCAAAAGAGAAAATAAGGAAAAGAAGGAAAAGCGCAAATTCATCTGAAGATCCAGTAACCAGGACATACCAAACAGAAGACTAGACCAATTGTCAAACTGACGACTTCAAACCCTAGCAGCAAACAAGGAGGGGCCGAGGAAATGGAGAAGAGATCTACCCGGAATACGGCCAGGGCAACGAACTGCTCGAGCTTGATGGTGAGCTGGTGCCACAGCTTCCGTTGGTACAGATCCGCCAAGGCGCCGTACCAGTCCGCCAGCTCGGGCTGCGCGTTCCGCTGGGATTCCAGGTACTGTAGCGCCCCCGCCATTGATGGATCGGTGGACCTCTTCCGCAGGGAGAAATCGATGCGACCCCGGAAGAAATCGCGAAGCCCTAACTCCACCCTAATCGCTTCGTTCTTTTTCTCGGCTTCTTGTACCGTGATGCCGAGGACAGGACAGGAACGCGAAGCCGATGTTGTAAGCCTTGAGATTCGGGATCGATCGTGATTTATCGTCATCGCTACGATTCCAGATAAATCTGGACCCTTAATGGGTGTAGCCGTACGGGTACAGAGAAAGGTGAGGCTAATAGTAGCTGTTGGGGAACCAGCACACCACAACTCTTTTAGCGAAAAAGGAACTGACACGTGTGTTGAGACGCATGCATGGGGCCCGCTGCTGTTCGTTTTAAATTGGAACATGTGACCGTATTCTTGCCGTATCAGGCACCATCAGCCGCGCCACCTGGTAATTGACCCTTCCACAAGCGATTCTCCCATACACACGAACCCATCTCCATTGTTAGTCTAACATGTACTTCTGCAAGATATTATTATTATTATTATTATATCTTATATATCCTCAAAAAATAAAATAATTTCAAATACACCCTTCACAGGCACCATTGACACGGCAAGAAAAAGAAGCCGAGGAGATGCAAGTAAAGATAAGCGGCACAATTTGGGGAGGAAACTTTACGGAAGTATTACATGCATCAAGGTAACCATCAAAATCATCATATAGTGAACAAAGAACAGACGGCATGTACGCACGTAGCATTGACACAGTGAGTGATAGGCTAATGGTACTTCCCCTTGTTTAGCCGAACGAAGCTACGAGACAACCCGCAAAACATTGTTGGAAACCCGATCGAAGCGACAAGTTTGCCTCGTTTCTGTCCAGAACTATGACCATCGGCCAAGTTCCAAAACGAGACACATATGAGAAGTTTCATCGGATCAAAGCGTTGAGTCAGTCCATAGGTGGGTATGAGTCTAAATCAGTTAATTAAATAAAAATTAAAAATTTTTATTGAACGTGGTACAGTTGAGTAAACAGAACAGCAGCAACGTATAGCGTACAGCGTGCGGTGTGTGCAGCATGCGGCAACAGCAACGAAAAGAAAAGAAAGAAAAACTAGATTTTTCAGTTTTGTGCTTATGACCAAACTTAGTTAGTTTTAACTCAATTTTGATATGAAAAATTTTTATAGTAAACTCTATAATCTTAACGGTGCTAATCTATGAAGGTGTTTTCCTATTATGTTTATTTGGTGAGATCTAAAATTTTTCTTACATGAGATTCATGTATACGATAATGTACTGTTGTTAAGCCAAGATATCTGATCTTGATATTATTATGATCCTCTTGTTATTTTAGAGAAGACATATTGTAAACCTGTTATCATTATTGGTGATAGTGGAAGTTTGAAGTGGACTACGGTCCCGTGGTTTTTCCCGCATTGGGTTTTTCACGTTAAAAATTCGGTCTCACTTGTGATTGATCAGTTATTCCGCTATTAATATTATTCTGGTTAATACTTGCTTATAATATCAAGTTGATATTTTTGATGAGGAACCCATTTTGATACACAAAGAGGGAAAAGAATTATTCTGCATTAACAGATTTTTCCCAACAAGTACTATCAGAGCAACAGGTTGTTATTTGCTACTAATTTTCTTGTGTGATTGAAATGGAAGAATCAGATGGTGTGATTAAATTAAACTCATCAAATTATTCCACTTGGAGGCGTATGATAGAAGACTTGCTCTATTGCAAAGATTTGTATAAGCCCATCAAAGTTAAAGAAAAACCCTCTACTATGGAAGAGGAGGAATGAGAAGTCCAACACAGGAAAACTATTGCTTATATTAGAAGATGAATGGATATAAATTTGCATGAGCATATTTCTGATGAAACCAGAGCTGATATTGTCTAGCAAAGATTAGAAAATCTGTTTGCCAAAAAGGTAGTGGGAAATAGAATTTCTCTCCTTAGAAGACTTGTTAATTTGAAGTATAAAGATGGTGGTAACATTGTTGAGCACATAAACCTTTTTCAGAATCTTGCAAACAAGTTGGTTGCTATGAAAATGAATATAGATCATGAAATGCAAGGATTGCTACTTCTCAGCTCTTTACCAGAAAGTTGGGAAACGTATGTGGTGACAATTTATAACTCCACACCAGAGGGGACTCTAACTATAGACATGGTTAAAGATAGTTTACTGAATGAAGATGCCAGAAGAAAAGAACATGGAGAATCTTCTTCTGGTGCACTTGTTACTGAAAAGCAAGAAAGACGTGGAAGAAGTCACAGTAGAAATCCACATGATTACAGAGGAAGATCCAAGTCTAAAAGAGATATCAGGTGTTTCCACTGCAATAGGCCAGGTCATATGAAGAAAGAGTGTAGATTTTGGAAGCGAGAACAGAATGAAAGGAAGAAAAATGAAGAGGAGACCAATATAGTTGCTGTTGAAGGTGATATCATTACCGTTTGTGATGATGGATGTGTTAGTCTTGCAACTCAGGGCAGCAACTAGGTAATTGACTCTGGTGCTTCAGTCCATGTTACTTCTCACGATGATTTATTCAGATCCTACACTGCTGGTGATTTTGGCAATGTTAGAATGGGAAACAATGGTACATCCAAGATTATGGGTATTGGAGATATTTGCTTAGAGACCAGTACTAGGAGCAAATTGATACTCAAAGATGTCAGACATGTTCCAGATATTCGTCTAAATTTGATATCTATAGGCAGACTTGATGTTCCAGATATTCGTCTGAATTTGATATCTACAGGCAGACTTGATGATGAGGGATTTACACATTATTTTAGTAAAAGCAAATGGAAGCTCACTAAAGGTTCTCTAGTTGTGACGAGAGGAAAGAAGTTGAACTATTTTTATATTATGGAAGCTAAGCTACACAAAGGAGAGATTAATGCAATTCAAAAGGGTGAAAGCATAGATCTTTGGCATAAGAGGCTTGGTCATATCAGCGAGAAGGGACTTCAAACTCTTGCTAGAAAACAGTTCTTACCAGAGTTGCAAGGTACATCTCTTAAATCTTGTGATCATTGCTTAGTTGGAAAAACACATAGAGTTGCATTTCATACTTATCCGCCATCTAGAAGATCAAATATTATTGATTTAGTTCATACTGATGTCCTGCATTTATGCAAACTAGAACTCTTGGAGGTGCTCTTTTTATTACTTTTATTGATGATCATTCTAGAAAAGTTTGGGCTTTTGCTTTGAAATCTAAAGACCAGGTACTCGATGTCTTCAAAGAATTTCATGTCAGTGTTGAAAGAGAAACTAGCAGAAAGCTAAAAAGTGTTCGAGAAGATAATGGTGGTGAGTACAGGAGTCCTTTTGAGAATTATTATAGGTTTCATGGTATCAGGCTTGAGAAAATAATTCCAAAAACTCCTCAGCAAAACGGTGTGGCAGAAAGAATGAACAGAACTATTGAAGAAATGATTAGGTATATGCTTTCCCATGCCAAGTTACCTAAGTCATTTTGGGGGGAGGCTATGAGAACTACAGTTGACCTGATAAATCTTTCTCCATCAGTTCCTCTGAAAGGTGATGTTCCAGAGAGAGTATGGAAAGGGAAAGATATATCTTATGATCATTTGAGAGTCTTTAGGTGTAAAGCATTTGTACATATTCTCAAAGATGAGAGATCCAAGCTTGATAATAAGGCAAAGGTATGTATTTTCTTGGGATATGGTCATGAAGAGTTTGGGTACAGATTATGGGATCCAGTGAATAAGAAGATTGTTAGAAGCACGGATGTTGTGTTTCTTGAAGACCAATTGTTTGATAATGGTGATAATGTTGAGAAGCCAGAAACCTCTGTTTATATTTCTTGGAGTTTGGGTTCAGTTCCTCCACCTATAGTTCATGATGATCATGGGGGAGATGATGAAGAAGAATGTGGTGAGAATGTTAGTGATGATACTCCTACAATTGATGAAGTTGAACCAACGGAGCAAGCACCTCCACCACCAGTTGAGATTCCATTGAGAAGATCCACAAGAGAGCGATAACCATCTATAAGATATCCTCCACATGAGTATGTTATGCTTACTGATGGGAGAGAGCCAGAAACTTACTAGAAAACTATTCTACATGAGCACAAGAATGAGTGGGTTAAAGCCATGCAAGAAAAGATGAGATCTTTGCTTGAGAACCACACCTATAACTTGGTAAAGTCTTTGCCTAAGGAGAAGCTCGAAGCTTGTAGACGAAGAGCGGGCTTAGTACAACCCACCATATGAGCTAGAGGGGGAGAATTATTGAGTCCAGCCCATAGGTGGGCTTGGACCAGATAATTGAGCCTGAGCTCAAATTAGTTAATTAAATAGAAGCCAAGAGTTTCTTTTGAATGCGGTAGTAGCGAGGAAAAGAAAGAGGAGAGAGAGAAAACTAGGTTTCTCAATTTTCTACTTGACGATCAATGGCCAAACTTCGTCAGTTTTGACTCAAATTTGACGTAGAGAATCCTTACAGTAAACTCTACAATCCTAATGGTGCCGATCTGCGGTTTATCCTTTCTAAGGTACTTTCCTATTATGCCTATTTGTTGATCTAAAATTTTTCTTAGATGAGATCTATCTATACGATGATGATGCACTGTTGTTGAGCCAAGATATCTGATCTTGATGTTATTATGATCCTCTTGTTATTTTAGAGAAGACATATTGTAAACCTGTTATCATTATTGGTGATAGTGGAAGTTTGAAGTGGACTACGGTCCCGTGATTTTTTTCGCGTTGGGTTTTTCATGTTAAAAATTCGATCTCACTTGTGATTGATCAATTATTCTGTTATTAATATTATTCTGATTAATATTTGCTTATAATATGAAGTTGGTACTTTTGACGAGAAACCCATTTTGATACTTAAAAAGGTAAAAGAATTATTTCACGTTCAAATGTTTTTTCCAATACAGAGAACCTCAGGAGATTTATTTTTCTTGAATTGTTGTCGCAAATAATAAAAATTAGAAGGAATCCAAGGCTGCCCCTTGAAATCATCGAAAAGAAGGGGAAGACAGAAACCACATCTTCGCTTCATCTTTTTGCTTCCTCCCTGGCGTTCTCCTTCAAAAAGCTTGGAGGAAAGAAGAAATGGCAACCTCTGCAGCCTATACTATCACTTCCTTTCCGATCCAGCCAAGTAAAGCCTTACTTGGGATTCCACCAACTGCAGGTTATCTTGATTAGCAGGCGAGGAGGGAGGACTAGCGCAGACATCTCATTCTCGGCTGAGGCTAAGACAGTCGTGGTAGGACTGGCGGCAGACTCGGGGTGTGGCAAGAGCACCTTCTTGAGGAGGCCAACCAGTGTTTTTGAAGGTGCAGCAGCGCCACCCAAGGGTGGCAACCCAGATTCCAACACGTCGATCGATGACACCACCACCGTCATATATCTGGATGCCATTCCTTGGATAGAAGTGGAAGGAAGTAGAAGGGAGTCATGGCATTGGACCCAAGGGCCAACAACTTCGACCTCATGTACCAGCAAGTGAAGGCTCCCGAGGAAGGAGTGGCCATAGAGAAGCCCATCTACATCCATCTTACTGGTTTGCCGGAACCCCGCGAGCTAATCCAACCATCCAAGCTCCTAGTCTTAGTTAGAAGGACTGCACCCAATGTGAGCTTCCATTGTGTTTCCTTTGGAGACAATGGATTTGAACTCCTTGTTCTTCGTGAATGGTAATGCATACGATCTGCAGGCTTTTTCCCTTCTCTTTCTTCTTTAGTTTTATTACAAAGGAGAGCGCTTGGTTCATTTTGATGATTCTCTTCATTGTGAGCAAACAGTTTTGGTCATGAGCAGCATACCTAGTCTCGGATTCATATTCTACCTCCGTAACAAAGCAAACGATCCGATGAGAATTGTTTGACCGTCCCTTCGGTATGATCCCCGTGCGAGGAGCCTCTTGGACTTCAGCATCTACTTGGATATTAGCAGTAAGGTCAAGTTTGCATGGAGAATCCAGGTCAGTGACTAGAACTCACCTAATTCCGTAATGCTGTAAATGTCACTACATTGCCCTCTGATTCCATTTACTTGTGGATCATAGAGAGATATGGCGGAAGGTGGGCACAGCCTCGAGAGCATCAAAGCTGGCATTGAAGCTCGAAAGCCCGACTCTGATGCTTACATTGGTACTTAATTTTGCAGTAGAAAATATACAGGGAATCAGCAAAGGAAAATTTTAGTTCATACCATGTTTATTGCGGTCGGGAGATCCGCAGAAGCAACATGCTGGTGCTGCCATCGAAGTTCTGCCGACGCAATTGATTGCTGGTGACAGTGAAGGTAAAGTTTTGTGCGCAGGTTGATCATGAAGGAAGGGTTGAAGTACTTCAGTCCAGTTTACCTGTTCGACGAAGGATCCACCATTTCGTGGATACCATGGGGAAGGAAGCTGGCATACCCGTACCCTGGCGTCGAGTTCTTTTATGGCCCAGAGACTTGCTAACTCCAGTGAGGTGATGATGATCACCGGGTCTTCCATCTGCAATCGCTGGAAAACTGCTTGACTTTTTGTTTCGTGCGTAGGTTGTTTGCCAGGAATCAGTGTCGGAGATGGACGGGGAATTCGATAGATCGGATGAGCTGATATATGTGGAGAGGCATCCGAGCAACCAGTCCACCAATAGATGGTGAAGCATGCAGACCTCCCTGGCGGCAACAACGGGACTGGTCTCTTCCGGGCGATCGCTGGGTTGCAGATAAGAGATCTCCACGAGCAGATTGTTGGTGAGAGGGCAGCTTCTGCTGCTGCTGAAGCAACCAAAGATTGAGTGAACATTTCTGAACTGTTGTTGTCATGTTCCTTCGCTCGCAAAAGTTAGGAGTAGAAACACAATGCATGGTTGCCATCAATGTCGAGCAAAATGGGATAACTGAAGTCCATGAGAATCACAGTAAGATCATCATCCTATTTTGTAATCAAATCAAATATTTGATTTAAGATTTAAATATTATTTTCTTATATAAAATAGAAAAAGATAATACAATCAAATCAAATATTTGATTTAAGATTTAAATATTATTTCCTTACATGCTAGTATAAAATAGAAAAAGATAATCATATTTCCTCGTTTGCTATTATTAATTAAGAAATACTTATTAAGCATTCCAAATAAGATGACATCATATTTATCAGTATATTAAATGAAAATAATTTATATTAAATAAATACGAAAATTTAGAAAATTTTCCTTTAATGGAGGTTCACCTCCTCCTATTTAAGGGGAGGGATTTCTCTCCTTCGTTCCTCGCCGAGCAGAACTCAACAGCGGGAGGAACGAGGAGTTTCATCTTGCTAAAAAGATGTAGGTTCTCTCTACTTTTCTTGAAATTAAAGTTTTTGTTTAGATTTTATGTTGAAATTCTTTTATTGATATTAGTTTGAATTAAAACACCTTACCCTTTGGTACCCTTTAAAAGTTTTCATTATGAAATTGTATATGTTTTATGATATCAGATATTTAAGAATGTTATTTCATTTTATTACAATTACCTTCTAATCTTATTCAGATTTAAATATAATATGAGTAGTTAAAAAAAATAAATTCTTAATCCTTTAGATATTAAAATTTTTATTAGAATATGTTATTTAAAATTTCTATCCTTTTTAGATTTGAAATGTTATTATTTGATTATGTTGAAATTATTGATATGATTTCAAGTTCTTATTGAATTAAAAATATTATTTTCTCATATTGAAACTTATTCTATCATTTATTTAATATGTTATTATATTTTGATGTATTATTATCAGTAGTAAATATATATTATTATAATTCAAAATTATGAAATTGGATTAGGTTAAAAGCGATCTGAGGCCGTGCCCCACCCATGGGTCGGGCCTAGCCTGAGTTAACCCAACCCACCCAATGGGCGATCATGGGCTAAGGTTGGACACAGTGTGATGCATGTCTTTATGCGGTGCACAGGACCGATATTTGGATCGGCTCAACCTAGTCCAATATTATGTAATTATTGGTTAAATGAGGATTAGAGATCGGTCCAATTAGGTCCTAGTGAATCGAGTTTGATTATATTTAACTACGTTCTAGTCATTAAGTGGTATTATTGATATTGATATTATTGAAAAGAGATTGTTTTGAATGTGTTGTTTCATCCCGAATAGACATGATTAGTATGAGATTATATTTTCCTACCAAGAGCAGGAAGGGTAATTCCCTTCGGGGATTAGCGTGTTGTCAGACGTGACGACTGGACGGTTCCTCCATCCGCTGTTGGGAGGAACGCGTCTTCACTTTGGTGGGTGAGGGACGCCACTCCATCCGCTATTGAGAGAATCACAAACTCATCTCGTAGGATAAAGCCTCTCCATCCGTTGTTGGGAGAGTGCTCCTTCGGGTATTTGATATACACTAATGGGATGATGAATTTTTGATTATGCATTTATTGACTTTTGGGGTTTCTACTCAGCGTTGCTGAATTTTTTTTATTTTTGATTTTCAGAATAGCCTCCCACTAGCACTGAATCAGATCCCAGTGGAGAGCGGACATTTCTCTGTCGCTGGGTAGAGCCACTTGAATAATTCTTCAAATTAATATTACTATGTTTATTTTTACTCATGAATTAAGGAAATAAATAAATTATAATAAATATTTATGATGATGAATAAAGTGATGTTTAATTATTTGTTTCTGCACGTGAGGAAAAAAATATAATCCTGAAAAAAAATCAGGATGTGACATATTTACACCGGTATGGAGACGTTACTTTGTACCACTTCTACGTATTCGTACTGCTGATGTTATGATGAGACGTGACGTACGTGCCGATCAACGTGCATGGTTAAGGGTCGAGCCATTCTGGGTCATCTCAGTGTAGCTTAGGCTTCCGATGCTCGTCGTCAGCACCACACAAGGAGGTGCCATTATGAGGCTTGGATGTATGTTGATATATACGTCTATGCCGTATGGCCCCTCGGATAAGCATTAATGTAATAGGTTAATTGAATAAGGTTTCGGATCACATGGTGAGATGCCTCTGATGATTCCAGCGAATCCCAGTGAGAGTATTCAATTCATGCAACAACGTGGGCTCTATATATATGCTTTTGAGCAATTAATGGCATGAGTTGTCATAAGGTTTTCATCATTAAATGAAATGTACAAGTAGATTCTTGATGGCTTCCTCTTGAGTATGTCTTGCCATTAGTCTTGATCACAGTTCAATTTGAATCCAAACTAAGTTGAAATCGACTCTTTACAATGGTTTATCACTTTTAAATTAAATAAAAATCATATTTTGATTTCATTATGATTTTTATTTTTTTGGGAATCAAAATTGAGGGTTTCGATTTCGGTTCGAATCGATGATTTATATTTTAAAAAATGTTTTTATAATTAAAAAAAAATCCTCAAATTAGAATATATCCATCGGTTTTGATTGTAGAATATATCCTATATTCCGATTCCCTTAATTCTAAAATTAAAACCCATCGTTTTTGGACTTATTTATCGGTGTTTGAGTGGGAGATACCATCGTTTAGGTAAAGAGCGAGAAACCGGAGGTAATAGAAATTGATTGGAGTTGCAAACTCCTAACATTGATCTCAATTTGTCATTTTGTATCTAATAATAACTTTCCTGATAGCATATGCTAGAGTTGAGAATAAAAGTCTGTGCATGATTAGAATCTGCACTGTTAGACTTTAGGATATGTGGATCATGAAACAGTGCCGGCTTCCTACTTTACCAATCCCACCGAAACCCTACCAATGTCGAATAGGACAAAGGATCTTACTGTGTGACAGTTCCAACATAGAAAGCCACACCCGAGGAGGTTTCTTGAAGGATCAAATTCTTAAATTGCAAATATTCTTAATGGCATCGCATTCTCTTCTCATAATCATCTGAAGTAGACATTGTTTTAATACACAATTGCAAACAAATCATTCTCTAAAAATATAATGCCTAAAGGTCCATGTCAAAGAGATGTCAAACTACGAGCTCAAGCTTGCTTGATAATAGTATAAAATAAGTTGTTTGAGCTTTTCTCCGATTTATTGATTAGAAAAAGAAAAAGCATGAATTTTTAACTCACAACATATCTTAAAAATTGATCGGATGATGATATATTGGATCCACTCGGATGAGAGTTCGAAATCGATCGTATAATCAATCAATTTGAAGAATGCAATCCAACACGCCATCAAGCTTGATGAACCCTTTCTCTCTATTTCTCTAAGATCAGCTTCTGCTCGGAGGACGGCTCTACGACGCATAAAAGAATGATATGAAGTAGCATTCGGGAGAAGAATGAACTGATCCTTCCTGGTTGCCTCTTCTTTGATAAGATAATGTATTTGAGTTCATTAAAATATGCTTTCTGCTGCAGCTCGATCCACAAGTCGAGCTTACTCATTCTTTGTCCGACTTGCACGTGTGATGTTAGAGTTTCAGCGTAAAATGAGTTCTTCCCCAGGCGAAGGTTTTCGAGCAAAGCGATCATCCAATTATTATTATATATATATTTTTTTTGGGGGTCAAACCATGAAGAGGATTTGCACTGTAGCTTTGGAATTCATTAAAGTTCTTTCACGTCCAGAAAACGATCCTCGTTTACTTTGCGTCAATAATTAACCATGACTACAAGAAGTGACTGCATGCAGCGGGCGAGCTTTAGGAGTCTTTAACTGGCCATCGCAGCAAGATCTCATGGCAGACGCAGTGTCAGAAACATGACGAGAAGGGAGCTTATCAAAGCCGGAAACTGCGGCTGCTTGCCACCTCTTCCTTTCCACCTCATTAATTGATTCAACAGTGCAGGTCTCTGTCATAAAAAAAAAAAAAAAAAAAAACATAAGCTTACCGATGGAGAAATGCATGAAGATGCCCTCTCCCTCTCGGGGAAAAAAAAAAATTTAAAATCAAAACTTTTATTATAGTTTAAAAATATTCCATGTGCACAATAAATTCTTCTTGACTGAAGATTACAAAAATTGGCTAAAGATTACCTCAATCAATAAAAGAAATTCATCTTTTTATTTAATTTGATATATATATATATATATTCTTTTGATTTCTCTATCACTAAAAGAAATTCACAGCTGCTACTCAGTCCTGCATAGATTTTAAGACCACCCACTGAATAGATTTTAAGACCTCAAGATCAGAAGCATGATTAACCCACCGTCTTCTTCCAATATATTCTCCCCCCCCCACACACACTCTCTCTCTCTCTCTCTCTCTGGCTCTCTTGTTGCGTGTAGAGAAGCCCTTGTCATGAAAAAGTCAGCTTCTTCTGGCTATAATATATATGATTATCTCTCCATCTCCCTCTCATTGTCTCCTACGCCTTTTCTTAAGTTTAAAGAAGCGCCTTCAGTTTCTTTCTCTTTCTCTTGGTGAAGGCTCGTTTTTCGGTCCTCCTCCCGACTGATCTCTCTCCCATGCTTCAGCAGAAGCAAGAAGACGAGAGCAGGCAGCTGGTGCAACACCATCAGGCCCAAGTACCTCTGATTTCCTCTATCCAGATGTGTCTGCGGCTAACGAGCAAGGGATGTGTGTGACTATTTCTCGCAAAGGATGGAGAATGACCGAGGGGACCTCGCCGACATAGTCCGAGCTGCAGGCGGCCGTAGCGGACCACCACACGCCAACTTTGATCCTGTGGTCTCTCGGTGTCACCTTCCTTCACAGTCTGTGGTCTTTCTTGAGAGAACCGAAACCCCTACCAACAACGCGGGTGAGTATCTCCTTAACCTCCGTGACCCTCTGCCAGATCAGTACACCGGCGTGGAGTTCTTCTATGGCGCGGAAGCGATGGTAGCACCGGCCAAGGCCGACATAGAGAGCAGCAGCGACCATGGCGGGGGAGGGAGGTCTCTCGTATCTCCCGAGTTACAATCAGGCGAGCAGGAGATCGACAGGCCTTGTAACAACTTCTCGAGGGTTCTTCAGATCTCGCCTGGTGGTAGCCGCAGGCCTTTCCCGCTCTCACCGAGGCTGATAAAGCCATCGCCTGCAGTGGCCAGGGAGATGATGACGACGAAGCTGATGAATGTGAGCAGCAGCTCCGCAGCCGGACCGGTGGATCATAGTGGTGGAGTGCAGATCTTGTGCCCTCAGACTCCAGGGGTCAAACGAAGGTTCGAGATCGACGGATCATTTGTGGAAAAAATCTTAGTACCTAATCTATTAGATTTTCTCGATCATCTTGTGAAAAATCCCTAGTCTTCCTAGCATCTAAAGAGATTCCTTTTTCTTGTTTCCCCCTGAGCTTGTCCTACTGTGAGTTGTCTTGGGACGATCCATCGAGACGATCTAGCTAGAATAGTTTTAATGATACTGAATCTAGGCGGAAGTTAAGTGTCCCGTAGACGGCAGTTGCTTTTGATGGGAATGCATCGGAAGGAATTGATGGAACTCTCTAAGGATTCGGGCCATCAAAAGTGGAAGCATCTTTTTTCTCCTTGGTGAAACCCGGCAGCCATAGAGTTGGTTCCTCAAGTAGTACAGGCCTTAGCTAAAAAGAGCTAAAAAAGACAGACCCACGGATTCCCAGAACCGAGTTTATGATTGGTAGTAGCAACCACAAGCCTCCGCTTGAATCAACCAAGACTTCTAGAATATTGGGAATTCTTTTGTTCTTCTTCTCTCTCTGTAATTTTTTTTTTTTTTTTTTTTGCCCATCTATGGGGTTGAAAGATCTCAAAGTTCTAAGTGGACTTTTGACACAGAAAAAACCAGGCAAAGAAGGTGGTATGCATACCGGCTCCAGCGGCGGCCAGCAGCAGACCCAGCGGTGAGGTTGTTCCATCTGATCTGTGGGCTTGGAGGAAGTATGGCCAGAAGCCGATCAAGGGTTCTCCGTATCCAAGGTAAATTTCCCCATCATCAGGATTCCGATTCCAAGTCTTCAGGGAGCCATATCTAGTTTTCTCTTCTTCCCTTCTTTTTTTGATTAGTGGATGCACATCAGTTGCCAATGCAAAGATCAAATCATAAAAATAAAAAAAAGAACAAGGAACTACTGCTTGTGTATCAGTTTTTCTTTACTCTCACAATTTCGCATGAGGAACATGAAGTGCGTGCCTCTATCACTCCTCTCATGGATGATGCGTAAACCTAATAAAATAGTGGTGACCATATTACTACTTCAAGATCTGGAGCTACATTAAATGAGAAAATGACCTCTTGAGAACCATGTTAGCTTTAACTGCGAGCATCGTTTGACTTGTCAGGGCACGTCAAGTATAGAATTTTCTTCTTTATCTCTATTTCCAGCTTGTGTGAGTGAAATTTTATGCCGCTTCCTCTGTTTTCTTATTTTATATTGTTTTGTTTGGATCATATCAAACAAGCCTTTTTTTTTCTCCCGGGAAAAGGAAAAGGTTGTGTTTTCGTTCATGGTACAGTCTCTTCTTGCAATCATCCGTGCCATGGCTTCTTTCTCGGTTCAAGAATTTCCTGTATGTTTGGTTTCCGAAAGCTGATGGAGATTTCATGGACATCAGGGGCTATTACAGATGTAGCAGTTCCAAGGGATGCTCGGCAAGGAAGCAAGTGGAGCGCAGCCGAACCGATCCTAATATGTTGGTCATCACATACACGTCGGAGCACAACCATCCGTGGCCTACGCAACGCAATGCGCTTGCAGGATCCACGAGATCTCATCCATTCAAGAACGCCTTAAAGATCCCCGGCGACGATGTTCTGAAATCGCCCACGGCTCCCAAGGAAGAGCGCAGGGAGGCAACAACCTCGAACGCTCATCCAGATCTAGAACAAGAACAAGAAGAAGAAGAGATGGATAAGCCAACTGAAGACGACGACTTCAACCAGAATATGCACCGAAGCTACAAGCCGATGATCCCGGAAGCGGACCAGCCCGACGACTTCTTCGCGGACTTGGCGGAGCTGGAGACTGACCCGATGAGCCTCATCTTCTCCAAAGGACACATGGATGCCAAACCAGACGAGGAGAGAGGGGACACGGCCTCTGATACCATGATGGACATATTCGATTGGGCAGGTAGCTCATGAGGCATAAATGATAAACATAAAAATAAGATCTCATTAGAGGAATTATAAATGAAGACGAAGAAGAAGAAGAAGAAGAAGAAACTCTGGTAGTAATTATCCTACGAAGTCCAAAGTTGTGTTCAAGGTCAAACTAGCTTTGTGGATTCACGAAGTTGACGACTGCTGGGAGTTTTAGTTGCTTAACAGAACGGCAGCCATAGATGAGGGTTTCAAAAGGGAGGGGCGCCAGTGAAGTGGGAGCAGTCCCCCACCAGTTTGGAATTTTGGAGGATGGGACAGAAAGCTGCGGCACAGAAGCTTTGAACAGTTCACAAGTACGTGCGTCGGATGTGACTGGAGAGGCCATGGCAAGGATGTTAAGAACCCTATGATAAGGTTTTCCTTCTCTCTCTCTCTCTCTTCCTTTCCCGCCCTATCTTCTCGAGGTGGGGAAAAGTAGTTCGTATCCGGTGACGATTTCAACCGGGGGATGGTATACAAAGTAAAATGACTGGCACTGTTCGATATCAGTAGCTTTAGCTTGTTGGTCTATCGGCACTACGAGCTTGGCTTGGAACAACATGAAGTGCATGGTCCATTTGCAAGCTAAAAGGAGGAAAGATACTTCGACAATCATCGTGCAACTTTACCTAACAGTCGTTCTAAAAATCTTTGCCATGGGGAACACCACAGAAACGATCTCAAACCCAACCCACAGATTCGATGGCGGTAGGGAGCGGATTCATGATCTATTATAGTTCTGCATGGCGTTTGGTCTTTTAGCAGGCGACGGCTGTTTCTGGATTAGTTCGCTTGAATAGTTCGTAATCAGATCGACCAGCTGATGTGGTTCCTATTACGTGCTTGGTTTCTAATAATAGCAGCCTAGATAAACATTGAAGATGACACCGAAAGATTCTATTATTGATATGAACTGTCAAAAATTGACCCTTACCCCAGTGAATCAGCTGCTGATCGAGCCCACCTCATCTCCATTGGTCGGCAGCTCCTTAGATCTGCAGCATCTTTGGAAGAGTCCGACGAAAAGATTGGACTAAGCATGTGCTCAGAATCCTCCACGAAAAATGAGATCTCACTTCTCGGTGGCTGGCCGTCGATGGGACGGTTTGGCGATGATGACTCAATGGCCAATTTCCCATGTCATCCTTGGAGTACCACTCTCCACTGTATTTTGCAGATCAAGGAAGCTGTGGACTGGATGTGCCTCCAAGGATTCTTCGATTCTCTTTTGTTTTGTCTCAACCTTCAACTGGATAGATAACGCTTCTTCGACCCTTCCACGAGAATTAATTTCACTTCCGATGTATCGTTTTCTATGTCCTGGTGCCTGAAAAATTAAGATGTAATGGTAGACTCTCGTAGGGATTGATATGGATGGACGACCATGTGGAGTATTAATGTTCTTCCTTTTGGAACTGTCTGCCTCACCTTCTGCGAGTTATCAAACACAACGCATTGCTTTCGTTCTTCACGTCCTGCTCGTAATCTTGATGCTGACTCGTTGATTCTTCAACGAATGAAACATCGATTATTCGCCATTCGAGGGTACTAATCTTCGTAAATCAACAGGACCCTCGAAATCATCATTTAAATGTTATTGAAGGATGGGAAGGACGCTCTATGTTGCGTCGAGGTTCAGACATTTTTGACATAATTAATTATATATTGTCGTTGGACTTACATCCCGAAAAATGGCAAACTTTTGCGTCGGAGATTTGCCGATGGAAACTCGATCTAACGGGTTGACTTTTTCTGGAGTGATGTAATAATTGTTCCGATGGAATAATATAGTGTTTTTCATTTTTCAAAAGAATAAGGTGCCCTAGGGGGGGGGCAACAGAGCACTGCGGTGACGAAGAACCCCTCGACATACGCCACCGTGGAAGTGTTTCCGGGACCGGGATGGAGGCGGCGATTTTTGGGTCCTCTTGCCGACTTTCTCGGGCGGGGACAGTGGCCGTGCGTTCTCCTCCGGAAAGGTCGCACCGCCTGTTTTACGCGCCGATGGCCGTGGCGGTGGCGAGGTCCGAATCTGGTGGGGGAGGCAGTCGATTGTTCGTCTTTGGAACAGGATTCGTCGGCCGATACGTGTCCGATCGATTCATAAGTCAAGGATGGTATGATTTGATCGATTTCCTTCCTTGCGAATCGTATCGTTTTCGTCTCTCAAGTCCAGATTTTTCTATTTGTTGCTTCCGATTGTTGGGCTCCGCGGCGGCCGCTGGGTTTGTCTCCTTCGGGTAGTGCCTTCCCGATATTTAGATCTTCGAATCGGAGTACTATTTTTTATCCTTTAGCCTCGCCTATCCTCCTTTCGATGTGAAATTAGTAGCCGCGAGCAACCAAGTTGGTTCTTTTGTTTGATGGGGTGTTTTCGATTTGTAATTTAACAAGACACAGTTGGATCATTTCAGGCATGTTTCCGGCACCTGCACCAGTGCTCCCATGAAGACAGAGCTCGAGAAGATTGGAATGGAGGCCTTTGTTTTTGATGCGGTTAGCGACCAGTACGTGTTTTGTCACGTTGAAACAATTTCAGGACAATCGTAATGGTGCCCAATTTACTCTTTTGCTGGTCTATTCAACAAAGAAAAGGGTGTTTGATCAAGATTATTAGCATGAATTTGTAAATCTTGCTAGATCGATTGAAGCATTTGGGATATCTCTCTGGAGCTTACGAGACAGTTACGATGGAAATTATTAGTGGATGCTGTTCTTATAACCCTCGTCCATTCTTTTTCTCTATTTTTCTATTTTGCTTAGTTCTCATTTTATTTATCTTACTTTTAATTTTCAATTTTAGTGAATTTGTTGATTGTTAGGTTCTGGCTTGAATCGGTGGTGATGTTATTTCAAACAGAGCAGTTAAGCTTTGAGGAAGATATCTTTCCTTCAAATAGCATGACAATGCAATTTATGCAAAGATAGTCTATTTGAATTAGCAGGCCGACCAATTATATATGTGTTTATGGATTCACATTCAATAGATTGTTGTATGTTGCATGTTCTTTGTTAACCATGTTACCATGATTGCTAAGATCAGATGGTATCCTTTTCACTTTAAAATTGCTGCAGAAATATCTAGCTTGTTTATGTTTTTTCCACGTTCTTGACGTCCATTAGCTCTGTATCTGACAATATAGGCTGAGAAGCCTCCACACCTTGCAACGTGCAACCCATCTCCTGGTCTCTATTCCTCCTATTGTAGGCATTGGTGATCCTGTAAGTTGATTATCATCTTGTTGATATCTGTTCTTTCGTATCTACTGTCGATTATGTTGTTTTCTGATTTTAACATTTCAGTGGTTACCAGCCAGGCATATATGTCTATAATTTTAAATGCAGTTGTTGTGTCTTCATGGGGAATTGCAAGCTACAATAGGAGATGGAAATTTGCAGTGGCTAGGGTACTTGTCGTCAACAAGTGTGTTTTATTATTTACAACTTAATGTTGTTTTTTTGGATTTGATATTTTTAAAGCTCTTTTTCTTATGCAGTATGATTTATGATTGTTGTTAGGTGACCTTTTTCTTTATCATGGTTTAATTCTACCACATGAAAGAAATATCATAAATATACTGGAGTTTTGTATGTCATGGCTGGAATACATTGGTTAAGCAAGTATCTGCTCTATATGCACTACTCTGGTTTGATAGTGGAATGCTATCAGCATGAGAAGGCTTTAGGACCCTCCTTATCAGCTCTATACACTGGATACCTTATATATAACAAAATTCAGAAGAGTATGTCCAGTTTGTGCTGTTTAAGCAACCTAAGGTAATTATCTTCAAAATATTTGGTGGGTGTCAAGTATAATTTGAATATGTTATTAGACTGGATGGTATATGCATCACATATGGGAAACTAAGTATTAAATTGTCTTGCTAATCAAGTATTAATTTGTCTTGCTAATCTGCATTGCAGAAAGGACGCTGTTCATAGAATTTTGCTGATCAACTTAAAATGAAAAAGAAAACAAAAGCAAAAAAAGTTATCTCAATTGTTTAGTTAGTATCAGACTGCTTACTTTGCAGAAGATCGGGGTATGCATATAAGCTTGAAAAGGCTAGTTCAGTGAATTTAACAAACTTTTTTATCTTTTGAAAAAAATAAAGAATTTTTTTAAAATGTATTTCTTTTGGGAAAAGTTATCCTTTCAAAAAAAAATTCTAATTAGAGAAACTCAGTAAAAATAATAATAATTTGAGTTGCTTTGATTGGTCAAATATGGGTGCAAGTATTGACTATGACTTGAATGACATAGCTCTGAACTACAGAAGGCCTCTTTGCCAAGTTAGGGTCAAGGAGTTGCTGTATCTGATCCTCCTTGAAACATGCAGTGGGGAATTGTCATGTGCTGACTTATTACCTTTCATAGCATATAATGGTAAATGAGTTACTTGATGCAATACTGAGTGTCTTCAAATTCACTTAGATAAGATGCTTTTCAGGTCTCAGCATGATGGGATAAATTGCTGAACGTATAGGTGTTTTGCATTTGCCCATATTTAATTCTAAGAAGCAGCAGCCAGCACCTTCCAACCATTTGGCATCCTTTATGATGTCAGGAAACAGATAATCCTTAAAGATTCTTCCAAGTTTTACAGGCAATGACAGTTTTGATGGTCCCTTGATGCAAGATAATATTTCTTGCTTTTTTTTTTTCACTATCAGACTTGTCTACTTATTGTTACATGCAGAATCACGGATCACTCATTCTTGCAGTCCAAATCTTTAAGACTGCATTTTGCATGAAATTTGTTATCAGCCTTTAATTCCATGTTCATCCTGAAGTAAAACATCACTATATTATACGGTGATATATATGACATTGGTTAACACCAGTCAATTGCTAAGAGCAAGTCCCAGGTAGTTAACAAGGAAACTTTGACTAGCTGGTTTATATGCATTGAAATAATCTGTCTTCTTGATTGTAAAATCCTGCAGAGAAGCTGGACAGAATGTTGCATCCGACTGTTCCAAAAATAATAATCATGAGCATTCACTAAGGACTTAATGAAAATCTAGGGTACAATTCAGTATGTAAGCAGGTTGAATGATGTCAATCAAGTATATTTCAACGTAGGGTCATCAACATCATTCATCTCCATGGGATTGTCCTTTGTAACATAATGCAACTTGCCCCTTCTCTGTTTACATGGATGAAAATTCACTATGCTATCATCAAGCAAGCTTTTGTCACTATGTAGTTAATTTGTGTGTTGTTATAGGTGTTTATGGAGATTGTGGAGGTGCCTGGGTTGACGAAGAGTGAGCAGCTAGCTTTTATTGATGTTTTTGCTTTGCTTTTAGAAAATTAGTTTCAAAAGTCTATCTTAAATAAGTTATTTTTTTTTGCAGCTACCCTCCAAATCCTAAAACAGAGTCTACTAAGTCAAGGCTTGCAGCAGAGAAAGGATGGCTGGATCTGGGCCATGAGCTTGGGGTGGCTGTTAATATGTTTCGACTAGGAGGGATATATGGCCCTGGAAGAAGGTTTGTGTTCAGTTTGTGTAATTCTGCACATGTTACATCTATCAGCATAGGTGAGAGACTTCAAGGGCTTTTAGGTGAACTTGAAATTTGACTCTCAGGTTGAAGTATTCATTGGTCCTTTTATGTTAATTATTCCGAGATGTGGTTTCCTCGCAGGATGCCTAGCATAGTCAGATAATCTCTTTTTTTGTATATATATATATATATATATATTTGGATTCTAGTTCCATGATTTTCTGACTAATCATGATTATTCCAGTGCTTTGGACACCATCATTAAAGGACAAAGTTTGTCAAAAGCACAGAAGAAGAGGGAATCTAGGCTCTTTACATCACGAATTCATGTTGCTGACATATACCAAGCAATAAAGGCCAGTATGGAAATTCTCTCTTCAGGGTGTGTTCCACTTTTCAACATGATAAACTTTTTTTTTCCCTCTTTCAATTATATTGGAGCATGTGTCTTTGGATATTTTGGTGCTTCTATGTGAACAGCCGGGATTTTGCTTTTCTTTTTCTATCTATGCAAATAGTACATAAAACTATTACTGTATCTTGTCAGTTTCCAATCTCATCATTGATTGTAGCATTCATTGTTATAGGGAGGGACTGATACAGAAGTAACTTCCATTGATTTTTCACAGTTCTTTTATTTACCCCCCTTTCTTTCTCTGGTGAATTCGATTGCCGTATCTAGGGAATAACCTATTATAAACAGACTGACTAGGAATTGTAGCATGGAGAGGTTATAAAATAGGAAAAAGAATTTACAGTTGAGAGCCCAGATAACTTGGTCCTTCGTCTTACTAGATGCTATTTACATGGCATCATGACATCCAAGCAGTGTTTTCATGTGCCTCTTAGACTCTTAAGAATGTAACATTTGTCCCCCACCTAGGCAAGTGATACATGCACGCAATATGCTTTACTTGGAGATCAAGCCTTTGTCTGTGGGAGAACTAGTAATCCAGCTACTTGGATGGCTATTTAAGCCACGGACATAGGTGAAGCAGTTTGATTACATTCTTTGTCTTCATTCTTTATTTGCTGTAGCAAACTATTTAAAGACTAAGAACATGAATTAAAATACATCTATGGCTTGATTCAGCACATTTATTCATGTGGCACATCAAATACTACTTTAGTTCTTTCACATATCTGGATTTCGTTCAGGAAGAATTAATCAAAATGTCCTGGATGTACCTTTTTTGGGTGGATATACTTTTCACTTGATTTTGGATGATATATGGTTACGTTGCTTGATTTGAACATGTTGTGCAGTGTCTAATAGCAACATCATCGTTTGCTTCAGGAGAATATATAATGTCGTAGATGATGATCCAGCACCACGACAAGAAGTATTTGCTTTTGCGCAGAGTCTCCTTGAGGAAAGATGGACAGGAATAGTGTGCAAGTTGGATAACAATGATATGAAACCCCATAAGAGTCGTGCAGGATGTGAGAAGCGTGTGTCAAATGCTCGACTAAAGAAGGAACTCGGTGTCAGTCTTATGTACCCAACTTACAGGTTGGGGTTGCGGAACATACTGGAATCTTGGGACTCAGTACCCAAGGAGCCCTAAGAGGTGAATTGTGACGATACATCGTTAACTGCTCGAATGCTTTGTCAGCGTATTTGCCTCATTTTATTGAAGAACTTTATTTGAGACCCGAACTTTATCGAAGAACTGGATCCAGCTGATGTAGTAAACAACTGCTGAAACTAATGTATAATTGCAAAGGAAATGGAGTTGTGCAACTAGCAGCATTTTTCATCTGTTTTTAAAGCAATTGTTCGTTGCCCAAGATTCTTGTGCTCCTTTCAATCTAAAGTTTCAGATGCAAAGGAAATAGATTTGTGCGAGTGGCTGAGTTTTTCATCCGATTAAAGTTATCGATATTTTTACACCTTTTAAAGGGTTCTCTACCAAATCATACATAAAAATCCATATCTTCATCGCATGAGGCTCTCACACTCTCCTAGTTTAAATCGTACGACTGTTGCTCCCTTTCTTTTTTAGTACTAACAGCACAGCATCCAAACATATGCACGTCAAAACTTGGACAAAAAACCAAAAAAAATAAAGAAAGAAACTAACAATCGAAGAACAAGTCTTCCAGCAAGCATGACCCACCCAACAAAGCGGGCTGGGAAGTACTTGCATGCTGAAAACCACAGAAAAGAAAGAGCAGAGTGCACTCTGATCCTACAGAACCGATGTTATCTTCAAATTTAAGAATGATTACAGTACTCTAACAACGAGATGTGAGCAACACTATTCTTGAGGGCAATCTCTTCACGGCAGAGGAGAATAAAGTAATCCATGAATGCTCATGCTTTTTGCAATGAGACCGTACGTTGTGGCTCGATTTAACAAGAGCATCGTTTCCAGGCTTTCCTGGCGCAGATCCGGGCTGATATTCCTGGTGCTCGCTGACAGGAATCAACTTTCTTTATATGTTTTCTGATCAACAGGTACAGGTCCACGCTGCTTTAGCAAACCCCATGCCATTTGGCCAAAATGAGCTACAGATAGAGAAAGAAGAAGAAGAAGACTGAGCATTGCGAGTAGATGCATCAGCATAGGTTTCGGGAAAAGCCTTATACATACCTACTGATAAGATGAGATAGGTCTGCGTTGTCGACGGACTCCACCATATAATATGGCAAAGGAAGCGCAACTTAAAAGACTGTGCAGTCCGGTCCTGCGTTTTTCTCCTACGTGCCCCGAAGAACACGTCGAGGCCGAATGACTCGAGGCTCGTCGTGAACTACGACGCACAGGTTTCCCAAAGAAGGTGGAGAATGTTTTCGACGTACTTGGCATGAGACACGCATAACGATCTGACGATATGTGATTCCAAGTTCCACAACCGAACTTTGCCAGGCTGCCATCTCTTATCAAGCCCCCCATCCGCCGATGGCGTTCGACTTACTCCTACAACGAATCAGATTAATTGTAGTGAGACCTCGTGAAGGTCGTGGTGGTCAACGCCACCGGGAGGACTGGACTCGCAGCTGCCTTCAGCAAAGGCTGCTCGTATTTCTTTTTGTATTTTACGCGTGGCATTTACAAACGGTCGACAATTTGGGCCCCAACCTCAAACATAGGATTCTGCGCTCCCGCGACGGGGTCGCGCATCCGCGGCCTTCGTTTCTGGCCGCAAGATTTATCCCACCGTACGTGGAGCGCGTAAGAGCGACGGTGAGAAGTCGGCATTTGCATTGCATCGCTCTAATAGTAAGTACAATAATAATAATTAATATTATTATAATCCCACCGAAGAAGAACGCAGCATCTGACGTCTCTGCACCGGCGCGTTCTACGAGGGAACTATTCTCCGCGGAGGGCCCCACCACGTGACATTCTCATGGCAGTTGGGCCCACCAACTGGGGACTGCTTCCACCATGCCGTTCCGCTCTCTCTAAAACGCTCCGATTTCTCCGCCGAGCAATCGGCGATTCCTTTCTCTATCTTCTCCGCCTTCATCTTCCTTTTTCTCCACGCTCAGACCCCCACTTGGCTCGACCTCAGCTGTCTCGGCTCCTCCGCTTCCACCTCCAGGATCGATCTCTCGCCTAAATCCGTCGATCGCTGACGGTATCTGGATGCATCTCAAGGCGCCCGATCGCTTCGTGGTTCTGCGATCCAGTTCCGGTTGGGTTCTTGGGAAGATCCGGCCATTGTAGGGTGTTCAGTGGTTTTCTGACCCTAGTGTATCTTCTTTGCCGGAGTGATTAGGGTCTCGGCTTCCTCCTCCTCCCAGTGATATCTTCATCGCGCTGGTTTGTTTGCCGTGTGATATGTCGGGGCCACTGGATCGGTTCGCTAGGCCTTGTGAGTTGCCTTCTCCTCTTCGTCGTGTCTGATCACAATGGCTGGTTTGGAAGTGTGGTCTTTAGATTTTTCGTTTCAAATCAGTCTGATATGCAATCATTTTGCATAATATCTAAGCAAAAGGAATTCTTGAATATTTTTAGATACTAGTTTCAGTTACAAGTGAAAGTTGCTGATTGAATTTGTCGTTGGATTTCTACTTCCTCACAATCGTGTTATGTTTGTCTCCCTGCAGCAATGCCATCATTTCTTTGCAAAATTGTACCTACTTTTCACTCCCAGATAGTCCTGATCGGGGATTGTTAAGAATAGGAACTTAATCATTGTCGAAGTTCAAAATGCACACTCTTTACTTTTCTGCAGTCGATTTCTTATCGGTACAATCCAAGATTTCTAATTGTTGACCTTGCAGATTATGTATTGATACTCTGATCTATTTTTGCAGTCTCTCCAACCGAGACAAAGTTGAGCGATTAACTTTCTGCATTTGTTTTTTCTTTTTCCTTTTTTGCGTATTGATTTACAGAGCACGATGTGCTTTTCTCCTGCTAAATCATCTTGGGGCTAGCCATCTGAATATAATTCTGATTTTCTTACCTATATCTTGTTAGCTTCTATTCACATCCGAGCTAGAATGCAGCAAACAAGGAAATTGAATGAAGGTTAAATACTTCATTGCTTTCTAATCGATGATTAATATTGCATTCTCTTCATGAATCATAAGGTATCGCCATGTTCAAAGATAGGCAGCCAGGTTTGATAAAATATGTTCATGCATTTGAAGTTATCCATTTAACTTATTCTTCATTTTGCAAAGTTGAGGCAGGCCAATAAACATTGGGATGCTGCTAGGTGGTTTCTCTTACAGAATTGATGAGTGTGGATCTCACACATCATATCTGAAAGACCACATCACTGCTAAAAAATATTGGGGATAATTTATTCCACCAAAAAATTTTACCAGACATAAACTTGTCTCTTCCTCCTCAGGATCAGGGCTTTAACCAAAATTTTGAATTGAATATTGGCTTATCCGGCTTTAGTTTTTTCTTATCCAGTATTTCAAAACCCAGATTATTGGATGCTAGCATTTTTTTTTAAATTTTGATTCAGAGTAATTTAGTAGTGATGTGGAAATTTGTAAGTCATTTATTTGGCAAGTTCTTACTAAATATTTTAGATCTTTTTACTCTGAAAGCTTTAACATCTTTCTCGCTGCTTTTATTTCCTTTTATTAAGTTACATACTAATCCATTTGGCAACAGAGCTTTTTTCTTGTGTTATGCATACTCCATAACATATCTTTCTTCATTAATGAATAACATATGACTTCTTGGACTTGTCAAAGGTTTTGAGGGTTTTTCAAGCCATGATGAACGAAAGGAACGGAGATCAGATATTGAAAATTCAGAAGATGAGAGAAGGACACGAATTGGGTCCTTGAAGAAAAAGGCTATAAATGCATCTACTAGATTTAGGCATTCTTTAAAGAAAAAGAACAGGAGGAAGAGTGATAGCCGAGTCATTTCTGTTTCCATTGAGGATATAAGAAATATTGAGGAGTTGGAGGCTGTTGATGCATTCCGTCAATCTCTAATTTTAGATGAATTGTTGCCTGCAAAACATGATGATTATCATATGATGCTGAGGTAAGCTATGTCTTGTTTACTAGCATTTTTGCTTTATATACTTATATATGTTTTTGTGAAATATCTTGAGGATTTATATTATAATTTTTGAATAGATATACTAATACATTTTACATTCGCCGATGCCACCTTTTCTTTCTCTTGATTCTTGCAATCAATCAGTGTAGGCTAGATACATAGGCTGTGGTGTTGTTATTTGTATCCAACAAATTATCTTTCTTTTCTTGCCCCTTTATTTTAAATCAACTCGAATTGGTGCTTCAATTTGTCTGTTTTCAAGATAACCAAATATTATTATGTGATTTTCCTTTTAGTTTGTCCTTCTTGGAGATGCTATATTCTTTTAGCACTAAAAGAATTAGTTGATTTAGTTCCTCATTTTGGAACATCGTTAGTCCAGAATGGAGGAACTAAATCAACTGTGCTCTATAAGTTAGTTATAGGCTTAGTCATGCTTTATGGATCCTAGTTTGAAGAATAAAAAACATTTATGTCCAAAAAATGTGTAATTCAGATGAAAAATATTGTGATGGATGTGCAGAATTACTAAAAAAGATAGAAAAAGATCTGTTTTTATTTGTGAAAAATTAGATGCAGCCTCAGTAGAGGATATAATGACCAAGAATTGTCGAAGATGGTATGTATGCTCAAAGGAGACTATAGATGCTGTGGTTATATGACCTCGATCGATTAGGACAAAGAGGTATAGGAAGTCGTAAAAAGGTTTTTCACTAGAAACAATATAAAGAGGTTTGATTGTTTTTAGATATACTAGAGAATAGAGACATTGTTTTGTATATAGCTCAATGGTGGGATCAAATCCATGTAGTCGATCCTAAATAGTTGGAATTTTTTGCCTTGTTGTTGTTATTGTCTGCTTAGCACTTTGGAGTTTGGAGGTTGATGTGTGGTTTGATATTTTTAGCTTGACTATGTTTTATAAGTTTTGCTTCTCCATATATCCTTCCAGTAATTCGTAGTTAGCCTTTCTGTTTCTTATTTATAGGGATTAAAATTTCCCTTCTAGCATGAAAATGCTTCTAATCTTTTGTTGTTTTTTTCAGTAAGTTGCCTGAATTGTTGTCGCTTGTTCAGTGGCTTATTCTAATGTGACTTTTCTTTATGAATTCATTTTTTACTACTTGCTTTGCAGCTAACTTTTCCTGCTTAATATCTTGAAAACTTGTTTACTTGTAGGTTTCTTAAGGCAAGGAAATTTGATGTTGAGAAAGCAAAGCATATGTGGGCTGAAATGCTTCAGTGGAGAAAGGATTATGGCGCTGACACTATCATAGAGGTTATTGACTGTTGAATCTCAGAAACCAAATTGCAATTATTTAGTGGACAAATAGAATACTTCTGTTGAACCTATTGCATGAACACTGATTTTAGGCACATCTTAACTGAATTTTAATATTTTGAGAACTGACTTATATATAAGTTTTGATGTGTTCTTCAATTCTATGAATATTATATCCAATGTGATACATTACGCAAGACTTTTTTTTTCCTATTACTGCCAACTCTAACATAAAGGACCTCGCAGAAATTGCTGATAATTCAACGGAAACATGGAAACCTTTTATGTATTATTTTCAATATACTGTAGGTTGCTATATCTGTGGCTAAACTTTCGATATCTTAATCTCTATGTGAGTGATTCCTGTAAATGATTATGGGATTTGTGCAGGATAGAAAAGAAATTAAAAATTAAAGATTTGGTCCATTATTATATTAGTAATCTGCTGGACTGCTACACTACTGATAATCAGATATTGTGTGGTATAGAAACCCTTACCCCCACCCTGAAAAATGTTAAAAAGTAATACCAACTGATACCAGATCAATATTTGAAACCGCGAAAGAAACCTCCTTGTAAACTATGAACTGCAGAATTCTACTTGCTGATATTGGACATCCTTTTCCCCCTATCTTATACATCATAAGATCATCTTTTATTCACATTGTGTTGACCTTAAAAATCTAACTGGATTTGATCTTTCTCAGGACTTTGAGTATTCTGAGATAAATGAAGTTCTGCAATACTATCCTCATGGTTATCATGGGGTAGACAAGGAGGGAAGACCTGTTTATATTGAAAGGCTTGGAAAAGTTGATCCCAGCAAACTAATGCAGGTGACAACTATGGAGCGTTATTTAAGGTATCATGTGAAGGAGTTTGAGAGGAGCTTTTTAATTAAATTCCCAGCTTGTTCGATTGCTGCAAAGAAGCACATTGATTCAAGTACAACTATCCTTGATGTTCAAGGCGTGGTATGTTGTCACAGACTCAGTATCATGGAAAAACCATCACTATTAATTGGTTAGAACATCTAATGGTCTGACACATCAATCTTATTCTTGCCATGATTGGTGTGATTTGTAGAGTTTGAAGAACTTCAGCAAGACTGCCAGAGAACTAATTCAGCGATTACAGAAGATTGACAATGACAACTACCCTGAGGTAGACAAGATACTCCTTGCTTCACTTTGAGTGTCTTTTGTGTTTTTGGAGTAATGTTCCTCTGACTACAATGTTCCTATCTGGTGAAATAATGACTGTAGACCTTGCACCGAATGTTTATTGTCAATGCTGGCCCGGGATTCAGGTTACTGTGGAACACTGTAAAATCCTTTCTTGATCCAAAGACTACTTCCAAAATTCATGTGTGTTTCTTCTCCTACTTTGTTGAAATGGATCTTTACCCCGACATGAGAAGATGCATACTAAAATTGTTTTTCCATTTGCTATCAGGTTCTTGGAGGAAAGTATCAGAATAAGTTGTTAGAAATAATTGAACCCAGGTATGTGCTTTGCTATTATTTTATATTAGATTTAACCTCCAAGGAAACAGAATTTTTGAATCTGGCTTATTGCATATGATATTTAACAACTAGAGAGACAGGTATTTAATATTCTAATATATCACTTTGGATTATCTCCAGTGAGTTGCCAGAGTTCCTTGGTGGCTGTTGTACCTGTGCAGAACAAGGAGGCTGCCTAAGATCTGAAAAAGGTCCATGGAAGGACCCAAATATACTGAAGGTTTCTGTTTAATGTCTCACTTTTTTCAACCTTTTTCTTTCATTTTCTTATGTAGTGTTTATCATGGTTCTTGTTGTCAAACAGATGGTCCTCAATGGTGAAGCACAATGTGCCCGGCAGATTGTAACCGTTTCAAATGGTGAAAAGAAGATTATTGCTTATGCTAAGCCACAGTACCCAACAGTGAGTCTTCTCATTTGATCTCAGTTCTTAGACTAAAGTCCATTTTGTAGAGTACTGAATTGAGTCTTCTCATTTGATCTCAGTTCTTAGACTAAAATCCACTTTGTAGAGTACTGAGTTCTCTATTGCTGAAACAGATAAGGGGTAGTGATACATCTACTGCTGAGTCTGGATCAGAAGCTGAAGACATCACTTCTCCTAGACCAGTGAGGAATCATATATCACATCCTCGCTTGACCCCAGTACATGAAGAGGTAAGCTTGTGTCTTCTAGTTGTGTTGTAGGTATATGATTGGTTTTCATTTCCTGTCTCTATGAAAATTATGCTGAAGTTCAAGTTTTGCTGTTGCTAATTTCTCTAGCATGCTTATGGCACTGCTCATCCTCTTACATTTGGCCCACTTTGTATTGTAACCTGCTTAATTTTTCAATGAATTTTCTTTTATGATAAAATTCATTCTTTTTTTGTTTTTCTTCCAGTTGGGGTCTTTTGGCCGTATTTTAGTTATGATCTTAACCTTTGTCTTTGTAACATTTACATCCATTGTCAATAGCAGCAAATATAGAATAATTTTTTGATTTTTATATGGTCCCAAAGGATCTTTCGATATACTTATTGTAGTTCCTGTACCACCCTCCTCACACATTATTTGTATCTGACAATCCCTCGAAAATTATATGTTACTTGGCATTTTGATAATTGACCTCAGAATAGATCACATCAAAATTCATCTTTTGACACATTTATTTGATATGCTTATGTCTTGGTATAAAATAACAAATATGAGTTTTGGTTCGATCATCTTGGTGACGGGACTTATCATGACCCACGATAGAGAGAATCTAAAAGAAGAGCACTGGTTTAGTTTTTCCATTGTCAGTCTATATATCCAATGACCAAGATAAATGGAAATTTTCGATCACGTATTGGTCTTTTAATATAAATATAGAATTAATGACTAATCAAGAACAATTCATTTGGTCTTTTCTTCAACCAAAATTGTTTCTTCTGTACCATCCTAGGATAGAAAGTTGATCGCCCTTTTGATGCATTGTCATCCTTTGACCGTCTGATTCCTAACGAGACAACTCAAAGCAGAATTTAGATATGGTTTTCACTGTTTAAGTATACCTGTTTTATTTTTTTATTTTTTCAATGAAATGACAATGTTATCTCTTGCAGCATTGAAGTCATTTTAGGAGTTTGCATTGCCATCATTGTTTTGAAGTACGGGTTTCTAAGTAATCGAATTAAGTAACTAATGATTCATGCATAACATATGACACTGATATATCATATCTAACAAATCTAACAACATGCATCTCTTGATCTAAAGCCATCATGATTACTACTTCATAAAAGAAATTTAATTTAATTTGTTTTAATTATTGTGCTTTTGCAAAAATGAAAAAGGGGTCCTTATGCATCTGGCTGAAATTCTGAAAAAAAGGATCTCTCAGATTTCTAGATCAAGTTATCACAATAAGCATAAATGATATGAATTTTAATTATAATTTATTACATGGAAGTTGCCTCCAAAGTTTGTCATTTTGCGATAATATTTTATGAATATTAATATCTATGCATGTTAGATATGAATGTTGATAGAGGTTATAAAAAGTCAATATTAACATCTTTTCATATCCTCGCTTGTCTTCCTGCAGGCAAAAATGGTTAAGGCAGCTAGTTTTTCTTCTGGTTTTCCAGAGTATGATGAATATGTTCCCATGGTAGACAAGGCTGTGGATGGCGGATGGAAGAAAGACGTCTCTAATAAAAGGCTATATGCTTCCAAAGGTCCATGAGTCTAATGTTTTTGATATAGTAGTTATGCAAGCGAAGTTTTTTTCCATTTTCTACCAGTTATAATTTCTAAATAAAAGGGAAGGGAAATGAATAATTTGATGAATATCTATTCTTTGTTAGCATGTTTGCTTTATTTAAGTAACTCTTTTTGCATTACCAATAGTTTGGAGCTATTAGGAATATGATTTTTCAAATGGCTCTATTATCCAACACGTGTTGATTGCCACTCAGCAAGCATGCCCTATTCACGATCATGGTTCCAAGAAATTGGTTCAGAACAAACAAACCTACCACATTCCACCAGTTCGAGTTAGGTTACTTGTTTGATCACCAAACTCCGAGGTCCAAGCATTTTTTGGTTTTCTCCCATGTTCTAGAGATCTTCTAAACATCTAGTACGAAAGTCCAAAATCTTGCAATTTCATGCTATCTGCATTGACTTGGTAAAGTTCAGATTTACGCTTATATTTGTTAATTGAAGAAGTACCTCGGAGATACGTAGGCTTATCCGATAGCAATTATGTTGGGCTATTTTTGAATCCTCTTAAGCAAAATATTTTAGCAATTGAAAGACATTAATTCCTTGAAACATGTACTTTTGCTGCATTTGGGATGTTATGTACTTTTGAGTCTTTGACCCTGTTAACAAATTAAATCATTGTTGTCTAATAAAAATTGGATCATTTTTAACTTCATTGCAGGACAATGCTCTAATTCTGAGACACATAAATCTCCTCAAGGAGTTCGGGCTCAAATAATCCAATTCCTTGCGACCATCATCGTGTACCTCTTTACGCTGGTTTGTTCGGTCAGCAGTTGCGTGTCAAAGAGGCTACTACAGAATAAAGTCTCTGAAAGAGATCAACATGATCCTATGTTTTCTGTGGACCTCATGGTCAAGGAGGAATGCCGTCATCCTTCACCTGCTCCTGCATTTACCGAGGCTGACCTTCTCTCATGCCTTCTAAGAAGGTTGGGAGAGCTGGAAGAAAAGGTGAACATACTTCAAGCAAAACCATCTGAAATGCCTTCAGAGAAAGATGAATTGCTCAATGCAGCTGTTTGCCGTGTGGATGCATTGGAGGCTGAGCTTATTGTTACCAAAAAGGTGTGCTTTGTGTCCTATCTATCTATTCTACAAATCTTTATTTTTTATAATTCAAATGAGTATGCTTTAGGAAGCTGCAGTTAAATGGAGGTATTATGTTAAGCGAAAACATTGTTTTGTTAACATATGAATTCTTTCATAAAATTTAATTGTTCGCCACCTGTCCTAAATCTTTCTATTCATAAATTAGAGGTCCTCATTGCCAATATATCTTGGTGAGTGTACCTGCTTGTTTTGCCAAAATACTTGCAGTCATGCAATTAAACTTAACCTTTATCTTTGCAGCGTCTGTCATATTTTTTAGTTTATCTATGTCTAGTAATGCATCTCCTTTCATGCATCAATGAAATGGTTTTTTATGTTGGTTGTAGGCTTTGCATGAGGCTCTTATGAGGCAGGATGAACTTCTTGCATATATTGACCGTCAAGAGGAGGCTAAGATGCGGGTTAGTCAAGATGATTTATTTCTTTAGTTTTGATTATGTTATTGTTTGATCAGATGACCAAACTTCTCGTTTACACTTGTGCAGAAAAAGAAATTTTGCTTTTGAACCAAGAGAGCACACAGAAGGCTTTCACAACATCAAATTTGTTGTTTTTGCTGCTTAACGAAACATGATTTGGGTGCCAATCAATGGAAATATACCAGCCGCTGACAAAGACAGTGAAACAACTTTTTTGACAATGAAGATGATGGACAGTCCCAGAAAGTAAATAATACCTTTGACCTTTCTATGTAATCTTTCTAGGTATGGTTATTGGCTATCATAGTCTCTTTCCACAGCGAACTTGTTCTTTCTGCTGCTATGATGAAACATGATCTTGATGTGAATTGACGGGATAATACCAGCTGCTGACAAAAACAGCGAATTTTACTTTACTTGAGAATGAATATGGACAGTCTGAGAAGCAAATGAATAATGCCCTCAAGATATTTTTATATGAGCTTTCTAGTTATTGTTATCGGCTATCATGATCTTTGCAAACTATTGTGTGCACCTCATTTTAAAGAACACTTTCTTTAACAATTACTAGATGTTGGGGTTGGATCGACAGGTCCACGGAGCCTAAAATGGGCTTCACTAGATTGTTGCATGCGTTAGACCAGCGGTGGAAGGAGGGGGGGCACGTTCGTGTCGGAGCCGCATCAGATTTGACTGTTGGCACAACCAACCAGAGAAGAACATATCTACCAGCATTTTTATAAGAATTCTTTTGATTAGTTTCCTATGGGAAGGCCTAATAAAAGATTCTTTTGATTAATTCTTTTGGTTTTTTACAAGAATTCTTTTGATCTGCCCCGTGCGGGACCCATGTGACAGGCCGATTCCGGATCCAATCACGTACGTGGTAGCCACGTGAGACAGATCTTGATGTATGTGTTTCCATTCGACATTTGTACTGTATACCGCGCGCTTAAAAGGTTAAAGCCCTGCACGATGGATGAATGGCCAAATTGGGAAATCCAGCCCATCGTGTACACTATATACCACCATGGCTAGGGGTGTTTGGGTAATTGCATGGGTCTCCGTCTCTCCAGAACCGATTCTTGGCCGGCGTCGGTTCTCTCTCTCTCTCTCTCTCTCTCGTATGGCGATCGGAATCCCCTAGTCCCGCCCCAAGGGTTGTCTTCCTTCTCTCATCTCTTCCACAAGGTATGCCAAATCAAAGGAGATCGTGCGTCTCAGTCGTGGCACGGCGATCGGAATCCCCAAGTCCCGCCTCAACGGTTGTCTCCCGCCTCTCATCTTGCGTAGGATCTCAGGTTTGTACGACCTCTTTAGCTTCTGTCTCCTCGTTTACGAAATCTGATTTGATAACTAGATAGACCTGTCAAGAACAAAATTAAAACATAACAATCAATCGAACAAATGTATTGTCAAAGATCGATCATTCTTTTTCCTGTCTTAATTGATATTTGGAACCTCTTTGCAGATTTTTAGGGTTTAATCCTACGTAACGAACTGTCTTGATTATCGTCATTAAAATCTTGATCCAGTTTCCCTTTTTTTTTTATTTTTTTTTTGCTCTGCTTTGTTTGAGATTTTGGGTGATTCTTGGATTCTGCTTTTAATTTTATGTACGATATGGCGGTTTTTTTTTTGTTGTTGTTGTTGTAAAGGAACTCTTTCATTCCTTTCCTTCCTTTTCTTTAGTTCATAGAGAATTCCTTTCCAGACGCCATTTTCTTGCAATTCCGTCATGATCGCTTTCCATTTCTGGCTTCGCAGAAGCTTCTTTCCAAGAAACCCACCGTGTATCGATCAACATTCTTGTGAAGCATGAGTGCTGCTCTTGTATGGCACCGAAATTTCATTGATGCTAAATACCCGGGCGCATCATACCTAAATTTTATTGTTCTTGGTGTTACATCAATCTTATGGTTCTTGGTTCTTTACGTTTCTTAGCATAGCAACATGGAATCTCGTGATCGGGGTTAGTCTTAAATCCAGATGTTGACACGGGGTTCTTTTTATTGTATTCCCATTATTTATTATGGTTCATTAAGTATTCCGTCTGTTGATCTTGTTTCCAATAATCTGATTCCTTGAGGATATCATTCTTCTGCCATTGTCCATCACGTCTACCATCTGATTTGACTAGATTAAGGTTTTCTCATTAATAAGCAAATTCTCAATCATGTACTGATACTTGTGGGCAACTGGACCAGTATACCACTGGTGCAAGATCACACACTAACATTTGGTGTTGGTCAGTATGAGGCGCATAAGAGAGAAGATTGGGGTTGGGGGGTTGGAGGGGGAGGGGGGAGGAAAGGATAGGTGGCAGCGACACCGCGAGGAGGCGGCGGAAGAGGAGAGGCAAATAGAAAGAGAGAAATAAAGAAGCAAAGAAAACAAGATAGCTATGGCAGCTACTAGGTGGTGCATCCTCCTCTACTATATTGAACTGTGCAAAATCGCCTGTCCCTTGTCCTGGTTGGCAATCGAACTGGTACATAGTGGCCTGCATTGATTGAATCAATTGGTAAGGGCGGTATTTTAATCCATGACTCTTATAAGATAGTTGGAAAGTGTGCTATATTTTATGGATCTAAATATTGAAACTCCAAGAAACAACATATTGAAGAAGTTAATGCTGTTCAAACAAGAAATTTTGTAATCGATGTGTTTACTAAAAAAGGAAAAACAATAAAGAAGCTTGCATTTGTGAACATTTTTCAATAATTCTTATTAGAGATAAGATGAGGATAGCTATGGCTTGCGTTATCCAGAGATTTGTGCACATGATATTTTGCATGGTTTCAAGTGAAACTACCTTCTTTTTGAGTGAAGTGTCTAAACTTATTTCTATGAGAAATATTGAATTTTGGTCTATTTCTTTCAAGACTTAACAAACCTATCATTGCAACTTTGAAGCACTATAGAACGTATCAGACCGATTTAAAAAATTGGAATGGCCCAGCAGTTCATGAAATCAAGCCATAATCTGGGGGAATCAATCACATGGGGCAATCAAATAAGAAGCAATCCCAACATAAAGAAACACACATTTTCTCTGCTTTTCTTTATCTTTTTCTGTCTCCCTCTTTCCTCCATCAATGCATGGCAGATTACAGGTTCATACCGGCATGTTGTATCAGTAAAAGAGGATTTATGTTGTTTAGTTTGACTATTAAAGTAGTGGTCAAGGCAGGAAAGGATATTGTACCTGCTTGAAAATAGTTGGATCTATGGCTTATTGCTGTTGCTGTTGTTGTTTTTGTTGTTAGATCTTTTTGGATCATTTGTTTAGTAATGTTATCTTGTTAGCCTAAGTATGTACCCAAAATCCTCAACTCCATACAAATTATATGTGAAAAATCATGCTTATATTGTATGCACATATATGTTTTGCACTGAAGTATAAGCAACATGTTGAACTAGTTGCATGTTAATAATATTATATAGGGCCTTGATTGATATGAACATTCTGAATTTATTAAATACATTAGAAGTAGAAGGAATGGAGTTTTTGGGTTGGGGAAATACAAAATAATTTCAAGTTTTGCTACTATATTACCTGGTTTATGAACAAATCTTTGTTAGCTGAACAAATTAATAGGCCAAGCTGGTTAACGTTTTCAGTGAACTGGACAAGTTAAAGATATACTTTTATATTAGGTCAGATAGCAAACAGGATGTTGATGCAGGTTAGCATAGCCTGCATGGTTGATATCTAACAAAGTTTTATGATAAGGTGGAAATTCTCTATTTTCAGATTGATACTGTTTTATAGACTCTTCTTGTCTTTATCCTATTTTCTTTTTTTTTAATGCCAAATAAAAGTGCACGCTACCCAATCAATGGGGAGAGAACTTCAGGATACAAGCTATTATTTTTTCTTCAAGCTAATCTCAAATCTTAGTTGATGATTTCAGAACTTTATTCTGGGGTATCTTTATTTACATTTGGCATAGAGTTGGACAGATATTAGGGGTATTGTTCAATAGGAAGGAAGTGACCATTTGATCAGTGGCAATCATTTTATACGAAGAGATTATGCTTAAATTTTTTGCAACAGAAATCAATTGGTTGATGATATTAAGAGATGGAAATAAGGATTATAGGAAGAGATTATATTAAAAATCTTTGCAACGGAAATCAATTGGTTCATGATATGGACATGTTATTGGAATAGATATGGACATGTGTTGGTACTAGATGCAATCTAAGATTGTGTGAGAGGTGCTCAGAGGATGTTATCTAAATGTCATCCACCTTCTTGAATCAAGAAAGAGAAAAATGACATCAGGCCCCCAAAACTTTACCAGCTGAGATTTTAGTCAATAGAAAGCCCAGCAAAAATATGAATGTGATAGCAATGGCAAAACAAAAATTAACTCTTCTTATTGTATGATAAAACTACAATAAGAAGAGTAAGTAGTGATTGAAGGATGCATCAATATGCTTCTATTGGGAAGTTGTGATGGTCCTATCTGACGAGGGACCTGAGAATCCCAGGAGAGTTAATTTTTGTTCGTAGCAAACATCAACTAAGCATTCTATCATGAAGATTTGGAAATACTTGCAATGAAGTGAGACATCTTGTCGCCGGTAGAAGTTAGAAAGGTAAAAAAAGGGGAAGAAGACAGAAAGGAAGTTTAAGCCAAGTCAATGGTGATGCTCGTCTTCTATTATTTATTTATTTTTCGGGATTGTGGGAGCTGCGGATTTCTTGTTTTGTTTCATGCCTAATTCATATTATCTGTAAGCCTCGTTTGGTGGCTTCATGCAGAACTTAGTTGATGTACCGTTCCCCTGTTAGCAAGAATGGAAATGAAGCTGGCTCATCTGTCGGCTGTTGATTCCAAGCTGCCTCTGTTTTGTAGCAGCATGTGGAAAATCTAAAATGCATATAAAAACACTTCATGAGTTTTAATTTTAGAATTTCTTAAACTATTTTCAACCACGTATCGACGTAATATGCAAATTTTTAAAAGCGACAGGCAAATTTTGGAAGTTTTTCAAACTTTAAAAATGCAAAAAAAACTACTTACAATGTGCTGCTCGAATACAAAAGTACTTCTAGGATGCTTCTTGCAAGTATTTAAGCTGACATTCACAACATTCACGTTCGAGAAAGCTTGGATGGATTTTTAATCTCTCTTTATGGAAATGCTTTTGTATTCCTTTACAGTGTTTGTAATTGCCAGTTCAACTGGAAGCCTTTCCAAGCTCGATGCACCATAAAACCCATGTACTCCCTTAGTACTCTTAAGAATGTACTCAGCTTCTCGAGGACCTGAAATAGGACCTGCATAAACACTTTTCTTAGAAAGCTCATTTGTGGTACAAAATTTTACAATCGTGTAATGTAATAGTAGTACTTCTTGCGACAACAAAACAACCCTACAAGAACAGCAACGAGCAGTGGAATCCAATCCTTTTCCATCTTTGAGCATTTGTGAAGGGTGATGTCCCCCTCTCTCTCACTGCATTTGTAACATTATGACTTCTTTTTATTTTTTTGTACTCTAGTAGTATGCGACTCTATTTTTAATCATCTTGTCTAGTAATAAACAAAGGTTGAGGTCTAAATACTCCATGTATATAAGACAATAGCTCAATCTATTGGCCAATTTAGTTTTATGATTTGGACAAACCTTTTTCTTTTCCTTCATCTAATGATCGCGAGGGCCAAGACATTGTCCAATGTCTATTTAAAAGATACTCTTTCCGGTTTATTGTTCATGCAAAAATACCTATTATATCTCCTACAACAGCTTAAAGTGTCCCATATAAGATAGTACCTACACAATTTATAGGAATTCTATCAAAAATTAAGGCTCATCCATATACATGTTACCATCTAAAATAGTCTTTGTGCAAACAATATACATGCTATGATGCCTATGCACTTAAGAATAGACCAAACACCAATGCCCATCCATCAATTTGAGGCTACTAAATGGAAGTCAGCAAAGTTAACAGAATTTGTTTCTCAAGGGAGATTTTGAGAAAGGTTTGGGTAAAGATGGAAGGTTTACTATTTTTGGAAGAGAACTAATTCCCACAACATATAATTTGCAAAAGTAAACAGTTATATGTTGCTATAATGGATTTTTTTTTATTTTATAATTTCATGCAAATGTACCTCCATGGCAGAGAACGATAACTTCAGGATTAATTCCAAGTGCTGCATCTGCAATCGCTTGAACACAGCCAACGCTGTCATCCAGGGTTACTGCTGTCTTTGCACCAATAGATCCTGATGTTGTTAGACCCATATGTGCCACTACGATACTGGCACCAGCTTTAGTCATAGCAATGGCTTCATCTTCATTGAAAGCATATGGAGTTGTTAATAATCCTAGTTTATGAGCTTTATGAATCATCTCAACCTCCAACCTGGCAAAGCAACACGTTGGTTCATGCTAGAGAAACAATAGGGTGATACCATTGGCAATATTATATAACCAAAGGAAACAAGAAAAAAGATGTGATCCGTCTTTCAATATATCTGCTGTTATTAATTGAAAACTGTTCAGGAGAAGCTAATTATAGGCAAAATCATGTCTTCCATGACAGAATTGGTGAGATATTGGATCTCCTAGGACTGGCTACTAAAATTAGTCAAACAACATGAATAGAAGAAGTTAACTAATTGCAAAGCATCTACAGACATACCCATAGCCCATTCCCGTCTCTTCCAAGTTTTGGCGGAAGTTACCATCAAAGAGTCCAACTGTTGGAAAATTCTGAACCCCACAAAATCCAGTTGCTTCCACCTGCTTTATGAAATAATCCATTCTACGAAATGGATCAGTAGCACACACTCCAGCAAGAACTGGTACTCTTTTCACCACCTACATATGCTAACAGTCATGACATTGGGACAGGATGACTACGAAAATCAACAGTACCTTTTTTCCACAGAAAACCTAACTCTTCCTTTTTTTTTGCTTATCAAGTCATGACCAAACTACAATCTACTAAACAGATCTAATGATGCACTAAATACATTAAACATGCAGAAGCCGTGAACTGTGTTATTTAACTTTCTCAAAGTACTAGAGAACTCACTGGAAGTACTTCATTGGCCATGTCAAGAACAACTGCATTTGCATCTGCAAATGGCAGCAATCCAGCCAATGACCCCCTTCCCGCCATCCGAAATCTACCCGAGTTGTACAGGATTATCAAATCAACACCACCCGCTTCTTCAAACTTTGCAGATATACCTGTCCCTGCACCTGCCCCTATAATGGGTACACCTTTATTTATCTGCTGCCTCAAATGGTCCAGTATTTTATGTGTTCTTTGCAACGTTGCTGCAATATTAATGAGAATAGATTATTGCTAATATACACAAAAGGCATGTTACAGAAGGAAACCATATTTTGAAGATCACTGAATGAACAATAATAAGACTAATGTGATTAATTATTGAGCAAACTTCTTTAAGAATATTGCTGATCCCAGGTTCAAAACTGTGTAGCAAAATACTCTAGCATACTAACAAGGTTCAAAACTGAGGCAAAATGGCAATATCAGGTACTAAAACAGACAGTATTATTGATTTGACAGAAAGAGTGCAAAACCTGGTTTTGCATCCGGAAAATCAATTGGAGCCCGCCAAATGGCTGTGCCATCTGAATAATTCCCTTTTAATATATCATGTACCAAACTTTGGATTTCTGGTGTCCTAACAGTTTGTTGAGGAGTTCCACTTCTAGAGAACTTAAATATCTCAAGAAATGAGTCAACCAATGCTTCTGCAAATTCAGGATCATTAATATGGTTTGGGAATGTCATCACCTAGAAGAAAGTAAGCAGTTTCATATTTCTGATAATTTATCATAAAAGTTATTCAAAAAGTGATAATTCAGTGAGTGAACTTTAAAATTATCTACAAGTCAGTAGTACCTGTCGATCTTCATTTTTCTCAATAAGTTTATCTAATTCATTTATCAGAACAGATGTGGCCTCTGGAACATAAAATGGCTTCCCAGGTGCATCTAGAGCAGACACTCCCTTCTGTGGCAAGCAAATACGGATGCTTGATGATGACTTGTTCATTTTCTCAGCTATAAATTTAGCAAATTTCTTGTTCTCATCCATGGTTGTTCGCATTAATGAAACCTGCAAGTTGTTGACATTTCAACCACTTGTCTAAATAAGAATTCACGATTTAAAATCCTTGATAACAGTAAAGGAATTCGTTGAGAACGACCACAAGCAACAATCATCAAGGTTACTGAATTTTTAACATAATTGTTCTACTCTATTCATCATGACTTCAGGTTCAGGAAGGAGAGAGGATAAAAAAATTACGAAAACAATCAACAAAAATAATATATCATTAACACCAGTTTAGTCTGTTATTATATGAGCATTGTTTATTAAAAACCTGGAGAGGGAATAAACACTTGTTTCAATAAGATAAATGTTCAATATTTCAAAAAATTTATGTTTACAATAAGATAACCTTTCAATACTTCAAACATAATTTACTCATTATATTATTCTCTGTTTCTTTTTTTATAAAATCTCACACACAAACAAACATCCCAGTTATCATAAGACGTTCCTCAATGAAAGAAAAAGAAAGCCTTTATCTGTCCTTTCCTCTCATGCAATGCTTGAATGGCGAAAATAGACGATCAGTTATTTTGACAATTCATCTTATAAAGAATATTGACATAGAAAAATATCGTTCTCAGATGATTTCAGATTAAAAAAAGAAACCCCCCGAAGTCTCTTTTCATCTGCACTGTCAGATGTTAAAGAATGAAACTTGTGCAAATCAAGCATTTAAGAAGCCTGGGTACCAAAGAGTGGCTAAGGTGATAAACATGATTAATCACTGAGAACTAACCTGGTCGTTATGTACATAAATATTTCTGTGCTGAAATAAAGAAGGTACTGTATGTTTAGCACCAAAGTTAACCATATCCAAGGCCCCTACACTGAGAACTAAAGGAACATTTTTCTCCATAATGGCATCAAATCTTGTGTTATCACAGGCCATAACTCCCCCAACTACATAATCAGCAACTTCTGTTGTTGTGATGTCCAAGACACCCTACATCCATCCAAGAGAAACCAAGTTAAGCAAACCAGAATTTTCAAAAAAGAATAGATAAATTGATGAATTTCTTCCAACTTTGACAAGTAAATATAGCTCATGGGCATATTTTGAATTGAGATGTAAGTTGATTGAGAGTTAGCAAATATGTACCAAGTATTGGGTATGTAGCAAAGCAAAAAAGTGATGTAATGTTCTGAATTATGTGGAAAACAAGAAATCTCTGATATTTGATATCATATAAAATTTATTGTAAATGTTCCTAGAAAGCATTATCAATAAGATAACCTTCTAATACTTCAAACATAATTTACTCATTATATTATTCTCTGTTTCTTTTTTATAAAATCTCACACACAAACAAACATCCTAGTTATCATAAGACGTTCCTCAATGAAAGAAAAAGAAAGCCTTTATCTGTCCTTTCCTCTCATGCAATGCTTGAATGGCGAAAATAGACGATCAGTTATTTTGACAATTCATCTTATAAAGAATATTGACATAGAAAAATATCGTTCTCAGATGATTTCAGATTAAAAAAAGAAACCCCCCGAAGTCTCTTTTCATCTGCACTGTCAGATGTTAAAGAATGAAACTTGTGCAAATCAAGCATTTAAGAAGCCTGGGTACCAAAGAGTGGCTAAGGTGATAAACATGATTAATCACTGAGAACTAACCTGGTCGTTGTACATAAATATTTCTGTGCTGAAATAAAGAAGGTACTGTATGTTTAGCACCAAAGTTAACCATATCCAAGGCCTACACTGAGAACTAAAGGAACATTTTTCTCCATAATGGCATCAAATCTTGTGTTATCACAGGCCATAACTCCCCCAACTACATAATCAGCAACTTCTGTTGTTGTGATGTCCAAGACACCCTACATCCATCCAAGAGAAACCAAGTTAAGCAAACCAGAATTTTCAAAAAAGAATAGATAAATTGATGAATTTCTTCCAACTTTGACAAGTAAATATAGCTCATGGGCATATTTTGAATTGAGATGTAAGTTGATTGAGAGTTAGCAAATATGTACCAAGTATTGGGTATGTAGCAAAGCAAAAAAGTGATGTAATGTTCTGAATTATGTGGAAAACAAGAAATCTCTGATATTTGATATCATATAAAATTTATTGTAAATGTTCCTAGAAAGCATTATCCTTTAAACCCTTCTCTTAAATTCTAAATTTGGTGTTGAAGGAAAGGTACCTGTATTAAACCTGCTCTTACAAGATCCTCCATAGCTTTGCCCCCAATGCCTGTTGCATGAAATACAAGTGTCTCAAAGCCTTCCTTCACCAGTCTTTCTTTCGCATAATTTACACATGGAGTTGTAACTCCAAACATAGTCATGCCAATAGTTGGTTTCTTAGCCATTTGACTGGACATGTCAGAGGTCAAAAATTTTCCAATGATCATCCCAGCAGCAGCTGCCCCAGCGTTAGATAACACAACCCTGCTAACACTGTTGATACCACATATGTCAACAACAGATGGAAATAAAATCAAATCGGATGTTCCAATGTAAGGCTCTGTTTGACCACTAGCCACAGTTGATACTATGATCTTAGGCACTCCTAGAGGGAGAGATCTCAATGCAGGAGCGATTAATGAAGTTCCACCACTGCCTCCAAGGCCTATAGCTCCAACAAGGTTGCCATCTTCATAAGCTTTTTGAAGAAAACATCCTAGAGCATTACCCATAACTGCAATTGCTTTACCCCTGTCATCAGGGAGTTTATAGGATGGGTGTTCTTCAACACCCATGTAGCAAGAAAGGATAGCATCTCTAGAGATAAAAGGAATGTCTTCCAGGCATTCTATTTTCTTGTTACTGGTGGAAACATCGACCAGACTAGCCTGTATCTGCCATTCCATGAAACAAAAATGAACATTTAGTAGAATAATAAATCACTGAGAAAATTGACTACAATGGATCATTGCCTGTTTCACACATACAGTCAAAAGAATATGTACAACAAAAACAAACCTATTGAAAAGAGCCAAATGGTGAATATTCCTAGTGACAGGCTTATAAATACAGTGTTTTCTTCGTTTACAAAGCATCTTTATCTCTGTTAATGGTTTGCGTCATAACTATTTTATGAGCTACATTATCATAAAAGCCAGTTTAATATCACAGCATTTGAGCTATTAGTGCAGATGAAAGCAGTCATGTTACTGAAGCTGCCAACAATATCCATGTTCACAAAAATATGCTTCTTGCTTTGAGGCATACCATTCCATTCCTAGCACCAAAATACCCATCGCTGATCAAGATTATAAGGACAACTACTCTTAAGTGACAAATCATTTCATTATTAGCTTCAGACTGCTCATATTTTAACTGTGCATTTATATGTTTAATCTTGATGTCCCTAGGCCAATAGAACCATACCTACATAGGAATATTAAAACCAAGGAAGTCAAAGAAGTTGAGTTCCCATAGGACCGGCACATGATACCAGCAAATAAAATGAATTCCCATAAGCAGAGGTCTCCTTTCCCATGGAAAATCTCTAGTCGTTTGCATTGTCCAGCAAGTACTAGATCTAAGACCTATGACAATGGCATATTTTGATATCCACAATCAGGATATGAGCTTTAAAACTAATAAAATGAATGAAAACCGGGAATCATCATTCACCAGTTCCATGAAACAAAAATGAACATTTAGTAGAATAATAAATCACTGAGAAAATTGACTACAATGGATCATTGCCTGTTTCACACATACAGTCAAAAGAATATGTACAACAAAAACAAACCTATTGAAAAGAGCCAAATGGTGAATATTCCTAGTGACAGGCTTATAAATACAGTGTTTTCTTCGTTTACAAAGCATCTTTATCTCTGTTAATGGTTTGCGTCATAACTATTTTATGAGCTACATTATCATAAAAAAGCCAGTTTAATATCACAGCATTTGAGCTATTAGTGCAGATGAAAGCAGTCATGTTACTGAAGCTGCCAACAATATCCATGTTCACAAAAATATGCTTCTTGCTTTGAGGCATACCATTCCATTCCTAGCACCAAAATACCCATCGCTGATCAAGATTATAAGGACAACTACTCTTAAGTGACAAATCATTTCATTATTAGCTTCAGACTGCTCATATTTTAACTGTGCATTTATATGTTTAATCTTGATGTCCCTAGGCCAATAGAACCATACCTACATAGGAATATTAAAACCAAGGAAGTCAAAGAAGTTGAGTTCCCATAGGACCGGCACATGATACCAGCAAATAAAATGAATTCCCATAAGCAGAGGTCTCCTTTCCCATGGAAAATCTCTAGTCGTTTGCATTGTCCAGCAAGTACTAGATCTAAGACCTATGACAATGGCATATTTTGATATCCACAATCAGGATATGAGCTTTAAAACTAATAAAATGAATGAAAACCGGGAATCATCATTCACCAGTTATGTGCTGTTCAATATGAGACCCACCGTTATGATATAATGCTAGCACCAAAAAACCCATGGTTGATCAAGATTCTAAGGACAACTACCATTAAGTGACAAATAATTTCATTCTTAGCTTCACACTGCTCATATTTTAACTGTGCATTTATATGTTTAATCTTGATGTCCCTAGGTCAATAGAACCATACTTATATAGGAATATTAGAACCAAGCAAGTCAAAGAAGTTGAGTTCCCATAGGACCGGAACATGATACCAGCAAATAAAATGAATTCCCATAAGCAGAGGTCTCCTTTCCCAAAGAAATTTCTAGTCATTTGGATCATCCGGCAAGTACTAGATCTGAGACCTATGACAATGGCATATATTGATATCAATAATCAGATTATTGATAAAATGAATGAAAATTGGTAATCATCATTCACCGGTTATGCGCTGTTCAATATGAGATCCACTGGTATGATATAGTGCTGCTGCCATTTTGCAAAACTCACAAGCAATTTTACTTTGAAGTAATAATTGTGCTCTAATTTTGTCTCTCCGTTAGATTTACCAGTGAATTATGTAACAATCGCCATATCATCTGCTGGACCTTGGACATCAAATTTTTTATAACCCAAATTACTCTGTCTAAATTACAGTCTATGTTATCTATTTGGACTGCATTGTTTTTCAAGTGTTCCCTGCAGTACCCTAAACAAGTGGGTATCCAACAAAATTCTCACTGGATCGAGCATCTGTAACTGACCGCACCAAGATTACCTCGAAGTGTATTATCAAGAACTCGTGCATGACAAATACAAGTTCAGCTATGTGATCTAAGAAACTGATGCTCATGGCTCACTAAGGTATAATTAACTCAACAACATGGAAACTTCGAGTCCAAGTGACCATATGGGCCAAAGTTTCCCACGTCAAGAAGACTGAAACGTGTGGATAATGGTATCAACCATCAAAATACGTGCGTTACCAATATCAGATTCAGATGTTAAATTAAGGAGAACAGATGTCTTATTCGTCAAACCCAGGTACCCGATCGGACAACTTCCAAGAAATTGGAGCGCCAGCTTCCATATCACCAATTTTCACTCAAGAAAGTCAACCACTGTAATCGCATCATTCGATACGACCGTACCGAAAAAAAAAAATCAATAAGCAAGATCACAATTAGGATTGTCCGCTTCAAAGACATGCACGTCAAACCCCCGAACAATTTCCCAAGAAAGAGGAGCGCCAGGCTCCCATATCCAAGATTTTCTTGCAAGAAAGTCAAGCACTAGAATCAGCTCATTGCTACGATAGTATTGTACCAAAATCGATGAGCGAGATCAAGATTCTAAATACGGACGACTCCCAGCTCCCAAGACCAGAAAGACGCACACTCATCGCAGATCGGAGAACCTTGAACCAGGAGGTCAAGAACGATCAAGAAACAGAAGGTAACGGGCGCAAAGCAGGAAGATCCACGTATCCGAGTACCTTGAAAGTCGGTGAATCGTTGGAGAAGGTGGCGAGACGGGATCGCAGAACGTCCGCGAGGAAACGGAGCTCCTCCAGTTTCGTATCCGCAGTCCCAATGCAGAAGACATGCAAGATCTTCTCCATGTCGCGACCGATATCTCACCCTTGTTTCTTTCCGGGGTTTGGGAACGGGTGTGTGTGATGAAAGAAAGATGCGTAGGAGAAGGAAGAGAAGGCGAAGGAAGAAGGTTACTCTCGAGATCGGATTGCCTCTTCCGACCGATTCGAGAGATGAGGAAGGGGAGAAATGGCAGGGGTGCGGAGTCGGCGGTCCGTTGGAAGTGAAAGGCCCTCACTCACCTGCTCTTGTATTAGTACACGTGAGAGGTGGGCCGCTCCATCCTCGGACGCTGCGAGTTGCAATATTGTGATGTCGGTCGGGAACATAATAAATGATACACCACGGAAGGATCGACTTACCCTTTGATTTTGACAGCAAAAACTCTCCTTTATTTATTTATTTTATTTTTATAATTACATGGATATTAATCCCTATATATATATAACCCTTTGATTTCGATAAAAAAAAACTCTCCTTTTTATTTTTATAATTACATGATTAATTCATATATATATAATAGGGTAAACTCTTTAAAAAACTTTTTTTAGTTTATTTCCCTTTGTTATTTTTAGAATCTTTAAACAACAATCTTTTCCTTAATACCTTAAATACTCCCACCTACTTATTATTTTTTCCATCACTTTTTCTCCTTTTTTTTGTATTAATCTCTAATGTTGTGGATTTAGTTAGTTTTATCTAAGTTATGGGCACCTTTACATGTTTGTCCACAAAGAATCTGTCTTCCTGAAATCTCTTATAAAAACTACAAAAGAGAAGATGAGTTAGATGAAACATTTAACTCGAGATTTCATAAGTAATATAAATTATAAACATAAGCTTCATAATATTTGAACAGTTGTGTGACAAAAGGTCTAATGTGGTCTGTTACGATCAAAAGTCCCCACAAATGCTCACATGATACTGTGCAAAACATTATAGCGAACTAGCTCAAACAATACCTCAAAGGCTCATCCAATCATATGCTACCCAACTAGCTCTTGAGTGTTATGTTGGCTGTTACTCCATATTACTCTATGAAGCTTTAAAACCCCCAAAATGGTTACCCGGATGATGTTTCTAGGTCGTTTTGCCTCTACACGATGACAACACATAATCTATATTTACAAGCTTGAAACGACTATGAAAGTCAACCAGAATGAGACTGTCAAACCTATTGCAAGCCCTCTATATGTTATGCAAAGCATGAACAAAATCAAAAGACATGGACATACATAAGCATTGCATCAAATATCTTATTTACAATTCTGTCTGTGACATTGTCCCTTATTTATTCATTCGACAACCTTATCGAAGCCTTTACGGGTGCTGCATCTTCTTATCTTTGTTGAATCTTCAATTACAATGTACCTCTTCGCCCCCAATTGCTCTCTACCGTTGTTAAATAGTCAAAATTTAATCCATCATTTGCATTAAATTGATAATAACTTTAACTCTGGTGTTGAGTTTGTCAAGTTGTATTGATCTTTGTTGGTTCTTATGAATCCTTAAGATAAAGGAAACGACATTCCTTATTATATGTTAATCTCGCGATCGTCTCATGTCACTTAAACTATGTGAATACCTATTGAAGCTTTAACGAGTATCACCTTATCGACTTTGAAGTTTTTGAAGTCTTTCCTTTACAAAATTTGTCCAATGGTTTTCTTTTATTTAGTTGTCGCGTCCAAGTAGGTTTATATGACTTCCACTTTTGATTAATATTTTGTTATGAAATATAGTTGATATTTTACTCTTGAGAAAATTGATCACCATTTGTGAGGATTTAACAACTATTATCTTTTACATTCTTCGAAGGGTATTTAAACATGCATAGGGCTTCTCTACTAAATAAATAAAAGAACTGGATTACTCAATTTTACCTATTCTCTTAAGAGTTGAGAAGACAAAAATTACTAGACTTCGTCCATCTCCTCGAGGGTTATACTCCATACATCAAGCTAGTTACCAGCCTTCGCTTGCCTTTTGCTCACACTTATGAAGTATTTGAAGTATTTGCACTCTTTGTATTAAGTTGGCTATTACGAGTCACTTTTTCATTAATGTCGAACTTTTGAAATGCAAGAAATTTTACTCAAAAAGAGTAAAATTTTATCCTAACTTAAAGCTAGTCTTCAATGGTTTGGTCAACTCTTAATTTATACTATCTTCTCTATCATTTCTTTCATCTACTCACCTAAGTATAAAAGGTATAACATCATATACTACCTACTTTATTCCTTGGTTGAGCATTCCTACATCAACCTGAAGTCCCCCACCTTTAGTTATTTTGATGAGAAGCCCGTCAACACCAGTCTTATGAAGTTCTCTGGTCTCTGCCTTTCAATCTTGTCTTAGTATTTGAAGTTTGCCTCTATATTCTCCACCTCCCTAGCTCCTGCTCATGATAATACACTCTCTCTATGAGAGTAAGGGATTAATGACTCCATAAAAATCTTGTCTTTATGGTACCATGGCGTTGCCATGCCCATGGCCCTACTATCCATCACCTTGCATTTGTGTCCCTTTCTTTGTGATCAGTAGATCCACCTCTATGGTACTATGACACTCCTCTGAGTCTACCTCTATTCTAATCGACACTTATTTTAGATAGCTAAGTGTTCTAGACTTATTATTATTTTCTTGTCTCTTTCAATCACTTGCTTCAACACCTTTATGTTCTTTTAGCAATTCCCCTTAGTTGATAGAAAAATAGACTATAACTCTCATGCATAGCTTCTGCCATCATGTTGTAGGGTTTGCATCGATTATGTTCTCTTTTATGTCCTTGGTAGCAATGTTCGCTTATTCGGCAACTTATCCTCTGACTTGTCAAGTTCTCTTAAATGAAAACTTTAAAGTAATCTAACTCTTAAACAGCTCCGATCATACCACTTTATAATCAAGTCCCTCCTATGAGGCTCACTAGTATTTGCATTCAATTTTTTTTTCTCAGTGGTACATAGCCCTCATATACTGATGACTAAGGTTTCCATTCGATGCAAAATTCAATACACACACAAAAGCCTCGTCTCTATGATATTATGATATTCACTCCTTGAATCCATAGTTTTTCTTGTCATTGTGTTATTCACTGAAGTGGAGCTCTAAGTAGCTCTCGTTCATAACCCCACATGATAAAGTCTCTCATGGGACTTATCCAATGTATGTCACCTTATCTCAAATTGTTCCACCATAATCTGCTATACTATGTCACCTCTAAGTAACATCTTCATTGCATTCTAATATTTGTGAGATGAAATCGTACTATAATCTTTCCATATGTGGCCTTTGCCAACATATCATAATGGCTTCGCAACTTTTGATTATATTTGCTCCTTTGATAATCGATCTTTGTCCACCCACTCTCGAGTCACACCCAGACGAAGCACAGCTCTAAAATAGTCTATCGCTAAGCAACTCTCAAAGTCCACCAACTTTATTGAAATTAGTGTGCTATTGTCTAGATCTTGTATCTTTACCCCTAACACAATCTTCGTTACACGACACTTCTTTCGTAATAACTCGAATGACAACATTGCCGCATTTCTTTAAAAGCACCCAAATGTGTTCTCTTACCCCGTGCTAAAGTCTTTTGACATTAACTTTTCCTCTGTAAGTTGAGTCGTTTTAGTTCCTTCGTCAAATACTTTGCCAAGACAAGTTACATGTGCCTTAAAGCTCCTTTCGACTTTGGTACCATGCAATATAAGTCTGCTTTATTAGAACAAGTGATCTATAGCATGATCTTACTCTTGCCTCTATAAGAGTTTATGTCCTTAACCTCTATCTAAGGAAAGCTTTGTACCTCTACTCCATGTTTTGTCTTTTATGTTGACTCTCTTTATGTAGCTTGAGCACTTCACCAAGTTCCATCCAAGTTGTTCTACTCTTCGATTTGCATTGAGCTGATGGTGGCTCTCGAGCACACCATTCCAAAGCCAACCCTTTGTTTAGTTTGATCTTTATATTGACTCCAAGTGTGCTTTCATTTAGTGTTGCGTTGGGTTGCTCCCTCACTTGATCAGAGTATGTGTTTATCAATGCATTACTTTGTGTGAGATCATGCGATGACTTCTCCTTGCTAGCTCAGCCCGCTGAGCTTTGTAGAGTTATTGTCTTGAGATATCTCTCTTCAACATGTGCGGTCTATTGTATATGATTCTCTCTCTAGAGAATCGAGACTTATCCCTTCTAGATATTTGTTCTATTGAAGTAACTTTTCTCTTCGCATCATTCTCTTTATAAGTTTTGGAGATCATCATTCCCTTGTACTACTTTGTCTTACTGAATAATTTGTACACTATTTTACCCCTACGAATGTACTTGCTAGATTGTAACTCTTCACCAATACAGGTCCCATTACACCCCTCAAGGTCTAATAACATACTGAACTTGCTATACACTTCAGCCCCCTATAGATATATCCTTTTCATGATGAAGAGAAAGTTTTAATGTTCTATTATGTTAAGTTTTGATTGCTTTAGGATGACCATAGATAATCTATTGTCTGCATACAAGCCCTTGCATAAGTATTGAATTTTTTTAGTTAATAATTTCTCTTACTTTTGTGAGCTTTGCATAATTATTTCAATCACCAAGTAACTCATCCCTCCTTGATGGCCTTATCTTTTGCCAAGTGCCTTGCTTGCTTTAAACACTATTAAGTTGGCTGCTAACGTTGAGTCGTAGTTTGAACTCAACCATCCTAACATTTGTGCAATACATGTTATTTCCAGCTCACTTGTCCTCGTGGTGCCTCTCACGTGAAGGGTTGGTCATTCTTCTGTATGCCAATCTCGATATCCATTCCTTTGAGTGACTCATTTCCCTATGTCTCGATACTCATTTCATGTAAA